>CAWUFW010005187.1:0-1384335 GCA_963921515.1 Calotriton arnoldi
TCCGTGCAGTCCGACCACGAGTCCATGATTCAGATGTGCACCGTGGACACAAGTTTACGGATTCCATTGAAGTTTTCCAGCGGGGTGCTTGTCGCACAACGCAGACGCGTATTCTATTGCCTTTGGCTGGTATGTAGGCGGATAATGGCGCTTTAACAGCGAGATGCCGCGAGCGGCCATGGGGCAGACAAGATAGGTAGGGGACCTATGGTCCCCTGCGTGCGCCTTCGCACGGTGGCCGCGCGAGAAACCGACACGACCTTGAAAGTGGCGGTAGCCTAAGAAGCGTAGTTCGGTCGTGACGGCGCCAGCTCGGCTTTGAGCGTCGAGGTGGCGATCGCATTTCTACCTGGTTGGAAAACGCTCTCCACGCGCCGTGCGTAATCGGGTCCAGCGAAGTCGGTCGAGCTGGCATTTCATCCGGTAATGAAGCCGTAGTCGGAGCGTCGGGTCGCGTTCGATTCCGATTCGGGCCGGAAATCTCTCCGACCGAGCCGGACCCGGAGAGATTTCCGACCGAATCGGACTCGTGCAGTCCGACCGAACGAGTCCGATGCATTCGTATGCCACCGGACACAAGTCGGTCGGACTCCCATTGAAGTCAATGGGAGCCGGTCGTCACAACGCGTACGCGGGCTCCCATTGCCTCAATGGGTGCGAGGCGGACAAGGGCGCCCTACAGCGAGTACGCCGCGAAGCGCTCGCGGCGTACACGCACAGGTAGGGGGGACCCATGGGTCCCCCTGTGTGCGCCCGCACGGGTACGCAGTACAGGGGGTCCGACACGGACCCCCAAAGTACAGCTCCGACAGCGAGTTCGAGTCGGACGGCGCGAGTCGGTCGGAGCGGTCGAGGTGCGCATCGTACTTACCCGGCTGGAAAACGTCTCCATTGCGCGGTGCGAATCGGGTCCGAGCGAGTCGGTCGGAGCGGTACGATCCGGGTACGAGTCGGTCGGAGCGGTCGGGTCGCCCGGACGAGTCGGTCGGCGACCCGCATCGTACTCGCTCGGCCGGACCCGCGTACGATTCGGTCGGGAAAGGGCTCCGAATCGGATCCGGTAAAGCCGAATCCTATTCGGAGCCCTACCGGCCGAGATCGGAATCGGCCCCACAGACATTCGTTAATAGATTATTCAGCCCATATACTTGCGTATTACCCTTCCCTCACGTACAGTGTTGATTAATACGTTTAAACGAACATTTTATTAATTATTTATAAAATTTGTTAGGGGTTAAAATTTTTTATTTTCTCTGCTCCATCAGTACCAAATGTATCTGCAGACACCACTCTATCCATATGGAGCCAATGTTTGTCAGACTCCCTTGCTGACCACTCCGCTATCACCCTTCTCTGGGCTGCTTTGTAGTAAAGCTCTAGGTCTGGCAGTGCTAATCCTCCAGCGCTTCTCTGTAGTTGGAGTTGCCTGTAAGGGAGACAGGCCCTCTTCCCCAGCCAGGTGAAGTGGATAATTAGAAATCTCAAAGCTGGTAGGAATCCACGGTCCAATTCAATTGGGAGTCCTTAGAAGATGTATAATAGTCTGGTTAAAACATTCATTTTGATGACTTGTATATGTTATGTTACAGGCTTTTATATAGCGCATAGCTGCCCCAGCAAAGGGGCGTCCCAGCGCTAACCGGCAGAGAAGATGGGAGGCTGCAGAAGAGGGCAGATCCTAAGTCGGAGGGAAGAGATGCATTTTAATGGCCTTGCGAAAAGCCAGGTAGTTATCCATACTACGGATGTGCACCGGGAGAGAGTTCCAAAGTTTAGCTGCCAGGATGCGGAAGGACCGTCCTCCTGCACGCGCCTTCCTCACCCGAGGGACAACCGCCAAATGCTGGCCCATAGATCGAAGGTGGCGAGTAGGGTGAGAGCAGGGTGAGAGTATAGGGTGAGAGCAGGTTTGCCAGAATGCTAGGTGAAGAAAGATTCATAATTTTGAAGGCAATGCAGAGGGACTTAAACTGGACGCGCCTAGCCACCGGCAACCAATGGAGTCGGCGGATGGCGTTGGTCGTGGAACAGATTCTAGGGAGGCCCAGGAGAGTTCTAGCAGCCGCATTTTGGACCCTATGCAGTTGTAGAGTTTCAGCCTTGTTAACCCCAGGTACAGAGAGCTGGCATAGTCTAACCGAGACATATATGCCCAAACCACGAGATATATATTTGAGCCCATACGCGAAAATCCTCTTTAAGTCATTGGAGGAGCGGTGGATAGTTAGCCCTGAAGAGATCCGAAGTCCGATTTATTTTATTTTGTATGGGCATTATTTCAGATTTTGATAAATGTAAGATAACTTTGATTCATTTGATAGATTTCTGCTTCCATAGCAGAAGTTATACCAGTGACAGGATTATCAGGTTCATGTCTCAGATTGATCAAAATATGGGTTTTGTCGACATATAAGTAAGTTGTCACATTAAAGATTTTTAATAGAGCAGTTAAGGGTTGTACGTATATATATAGGTTTAATAACAAGTGGTTGAAAACGGATGCCTGTGTCACTCCCCTGTGGAGGGGAAGTTAGGCTGGTGTAAACAGACCTAATTGAACTTACTGAAATCTATTAGACATAAAAGATGTTATCCATTTAAAGACTGTGCTAGTGCTGGTAAAATGCACCCACTGTGAAAACCTTTATGTAACCTGCAGGGCTTGCGTTTGAATCCCTGTGGGGATAACTCAAATTTTCATTCCATTGAGGTTGATGAAACGAGAACAATTGTGGTAATTAGTAATTAACATCTAACATAAAGCAGTGAGATAAAATTCAGTTTGTATTGTGTGTTGTATAAACGTTCATTAATAGTTACTTTAGAAGTACATATAGACAAAATATAAAATATAATGGGGCTTATTAACAAGCCCCTTGGGTCGCCGGTGTAATATGGGAAAAAGTGCCGCACCTGCGGCGCAAGGGGCTTGTAAATAAGCCCCAATGTGCATTCAGTATACTTACTACTTTTAGAACTCTCCAGTTCCAGACATGAAAAACTTGGATAATTCAGATTTATTCTTTGCATTCTATGATTGCAAGTACTTTTCATCCTATCATAAATCAGGACCACATATCTCAGAATGTGGCAGCCCCCCCCCCTCAAGTTGGTAAAGTAAGGGGTTTGTGACTTCCTTGCCGCTGTCATACCTCTATCCTGTGAAACTCCCTTCCGCACTATCTTAGACATGAATAGGATTTCTTGAAATTTACAAAAGGATTGAAAACTATGCATTTGGCCCCAATCATCATGATGCTCTTTGGATGACTGCCAGTTCTTGCCTGCTTTGTTCGTTATTCTGCATTCTTGTTGACCATTACACTCATCCCTCTCCTCTCCTAATTAGTGTTTTCAAACGACAAAATGGTATTAAAAAAAATACAAATAAATAATGAAACTTTTTTTCCTGAATGCAAAGAAAAAAAACTGGACTGGATGAGTTACTTTCATTCGGTGGAAAATGTGCATGGTAAAACTCTGAATCAGGTGGAGTAGTACTTAGTGAAGGCATGCTTTTTTATTGTAGCTAAGGCACCTCAATCTTGAGGCTCTGTACATGGAAGTACATTTTTTGAGGGATTCATATGAGACTATATTACGTAAAGCACAGTCTGGTGGTAGAAGGGGGAGTAATGGTAACCCAGGTATTCTTGATCCGAGACCTCCCTCCTAGCCAGTAGGCCACACCTTCAATCTTTGAGGAAATTAGAGGTGGAGCCAGTGTACAAATAGACTTTCGAATATGCCACTGGGGATGACCATGACTCTGTGTATTTTGACACTGTGACATCTGGATGCGGTCAGACCATCAACATACATGGGTGCAGCTATCAACGGTGCAGCAGGTCCAGTGGCACTGGGGCCCTGGGTTTTGGAGGGTCATATTTGCCTCAATTTTAGGAGAACTTTCATTTCCAACTGGGGAGAAGGAGGGGGGGGGGGTCCATTTTCTTTGCTTGTATTAGGTCCCAAGGCACCACTGTTATGCTACTGTCGGTGTACACTTTAGGGAGCTATTAAAACAATAACGAAGAGAACAACCCCTTGCTACTGCTTCTACAGGGAAAATTAAGATAAAGGGTAATCAAGATGAGGTGAGTGTCCAAGACCAAGACCTGAGAAATATTAAGAAGCCTAGACACTATAGGGAACAAAAATGTAGGTGAACAAAGGCATTCTTATTGCACCCCGTTTGACTGAAAATCTTTTGAGTTTTCATGGTGAGAATGGACTCGGGGCACAAAGGCATTTGGATACAAAGGAGTAATCATCTTCTATCACTGGGACCACTGGTCAATGGCAAGAACAGCCAAATAGTGGTGATGCCCCACTGATACCTATGACCTAATTATTGAAGATACTCCTAGTACTCAAGAAGCCCTTTACAAAGGGCAACTTGAAGAGTGTGTCAGATAGGTTGACATTATTTGATGTACTATTCTGTTGGAGTCAAGAGGTATGATGACCAATAGGGCTGTAGAAGCTGATGAAAGACGACAGGCTATAAATCCTCTTTGCTAGCACTGCTGGTAAAACAACATTAGTGGCACCACTGGCCTTCTGGCCATGGAGGATGGAGAGTGTGGCCACCACCCAAAGGGGCCCACAGCTCTGTGATGTCTACAATGTTACACCAATGCTACTTTCCAGCATCTAGGGTAAGGACGGCAAGCATCTACTGGTTCAATAATTCTGGGTTCTACAGAATTGGAAGAGATTTGGAGCTTGGGTAATTTCCATGGAGCATGCCCCCTTGTAAATAGCTGTGCTGATTTATATTATTGCTGGGTCACACACCACTGTGATCCAGTGCTGCCATCTTACAGCAGTTTACAATAGAATGGGAAATTATGGACCATGAAAAGCTGCTCAATGCTGCCATCTAAACCATGGCACACTCCTGACCCGACTAGCCGAAGTAGGAGTTCAAGAGAAGGCACTTAAGCTTCTATCCTCTTATCTAACAGACAGAACTTTCTCAGTTAGATTGGGAGATGCTGCTTCTAAACTTTTAATTCTCCTTGTGGCGTACCTCAGGGGTCTTCGTTAAGCCCCACCCTTTTCAATGTATATGTTGCCCCGCTAGCGGCTATAATAAGGAATTGTGGTTTTCTACCAGTCTCCTACGCAGATGATACTCAAATTGTGGTAGCAATCACAAACAATACTGATGAGACAGCAGGTAGATTTAATAATTGCATGAGTCAGATCACTCACTGGATGCAATATAATTGCCTGAAATTGAATGGTGACAAAACCGAGGTTATGCTGCTTGGGACTGATATGAATTTCTGGTCCCCTAAATGGTGGCCAGATAGCCTAGGCGACTGCCCATCCCCAGTGGACAAAGTAAGAAACTTGGGAGTATTGCTGGACAATAAACTATCTTTGGGTCCCCAGATAAACAAACTCTCTTCCTCGGTGTGGTACATCCTCAAACTAGTAAAGAAACTATCACCTTTTATTCCCCCAGATTCTCGCAAAATATTAGTAACTGCACTGGTCTTATCCAGGTTGGATTATGGTAATGCACTGTATGCAGGGTTACAAATTCAACATCTAAGAAAATTACAGCGCCTACAGAACACTGCAGCTAGGCTGGTGATGGACATTCCCAGATATGAACCAGTTGCCCACAGATTGGGAACTCTCCATTGGCTACCTATTGAAAAAAGGATCAAGTTTAAGTCAGTCTGCCTGGCCTATAAAGCCCTTCATGGAATAGGATCCCATTTCTTAAAAACTCATTTGAAACCTTATGAGCCATCCAGGAGACTGAGATCTAGCCAGGCAAAATTAATTCAGGTTCCAAAATTTAAGCAAGTAAGGTGGGGAGGAGAAGCTTCCTTCTTCAGGCGGCTAAGACTTGGAACCTTCTCCCTGTTACAATTAAAAACAGCGCGTCGCTACTTTCATTTAGGAAGGAGGTGAAAACATGGTTGTTTACTTTGTAGTTAGTATCATTCTTCGGCAGACCTAGTCTTTTTACAACGATTAGCGCCAAGACGCCTTTGGGCATTCGTGCGCTTTACAAATATACAAATCAAATCAAATCAAATCTAAAAAGTGACTGTCATCCTATAAGTGTGAGGTAGGCGATATCACATTCTTTGATGTGGCCTGGCTCAAAGAGACTGACACACGCAGAAAAGAGTGCAGCCAAGGAAAATGTTCATGAGGAGACATTAGTTGAGACAACAGGTGTTCACAGGGACAACCATCTGACACAAAACGTGTAGCCTTTCCCATGAATTACTGATTCATCCATGAAATGAAACTTGAAAACAAGGTCCAGTCTAAAATGTACCTTGGGCATGAGTCATTTGCGCCCATCCAAATTCGCAGAAATGGTATACAAAAGATCTTAAATAGCATGCAATATGGGGGCGGATTGTAGTGCTGCACATAGGCTTGGGTACAGGGCACCAAGGGATGTTTTAAAAATCTATCAAGCAAAGTGTATTGCACAGCTGCGCTATGGCAGTGAGGTTTGGGGGTACGTTACGGTGGATCAGATTCAAGCTATGGAGAACAACTTTCTGCGCTAGTTGGCCCAGGTCCCCCCGTCCACCCCGGCGTTTTCTGTGCACGTGGAATTGGGCTTGATTATGTCTCGGACCTAATCGCCCTAAGCCAGCTTCTGTGTTGGATTAAGATTTGGAGCAGGGAGGAGCTGAACTAAAGTCGGTTGATTCTTGAGGACTGTCTGTCTCTGGACCGGGTAACTAGTATACAATAGTTTGTTCATGTTAAGGCATCCTTTTTCTCTCTAGGTGGGCCTGATATTTTATGAATCCAACTGCTTTCTCCGCCCACAAGTTGGAGAGTGTCAAAAGATTGTTCATGGAATGCTGCTGTCTGGAGAGGGAACGCTTAGAACACCAGAAGCCAGCAGTTAGGGGCCATATGCCTCTAAAAACTGTACAGGGGATTGAGCCATACCTGGGCTTGGTTTGCTCACTGCATGACAGGTTTTTACTGGTCAGGTTCAGGTTTAATCAATTGCATCATTTTTTGGCTTCCCTGCGTGGGTGGGTTCGGCCTGAGGAAAGGGCACCCTGCGGCTGCGACAATGTGTCTCCGCAGGATTTGCTCCATTTTATAATGCTTTGCTCTTACTTCAGTTGGCCGAGGAAGCGTTTTTTAATCCCTTTGATGAAATCATTTCACTTTAAACAAGTCAGGCCCGCCTTGTTGTATTTACAGATGTTATCCATGGAGAATGACTTTTACTGTTTTATCCTTTTTACGAGCTGTCTGGGCGTCTAGGAAAACGAGATCCTAATAATTGTTTTATTGGTTCCTTGTCTCTATAAGTAATTTTATTGTCTGTTTTTATTGTTATTCATGACATTGATTTTATCATTATGGATCTGTATTCATTTATGGTGATTTTATCTACCGAATAAAGATTTATTGATTGATTGAATAGCATGCGACCTTGGGTACATTGGTCTTGTCTTCAGGGCCTTCACTCATAAAGGTCCTCTGTACCTGAGGAGGAGATTAAAGCCCTACTTCCAATCCAGATCCCTGAGATCTAATAATCTCAAACTACTCCAGGTTCCTTGTATACACAAAGCGAGAAGAGGTGGGAGATCCTATACTTAACTGGCTGCCTGTTTGTGGAATGCATTGCCACACAGCCTGAGGTGCAGTCCCTCAGAATCTGTTTACAGGCACAGCCTGAAAACCCTGCTTTTTTAATGGGTATTTAGACCAGCAATTTTCCTCTTTCCTCAGAGCTTTCTGCTAGCGCCAGGACACCTGGCTTTTGGTCCAGAAAGCACGCTTTTCATTAAATGGTGTAAATCCGTTCAGTAGTTTTTGAGAAATTTAAACATTTACAGATATCGATATTGGAGAATTGTGAGATCTGATTGGCTGAACCCTCCCGATCACGAACTTGACTCTGATTGGCTGCCAACACTTCAAACCAGGAAGTGTTGGCAGCCATCTTGTGACTCAGTACAACCGAGTCACAAGAAAAAAGGTAAGAAAAGGATAAAAAAAAAAAGAAAAGGGGGCAGGGTGGAAATGCTCTTACCCCCTAGGCCTGGTGAGGGGGTCCCACAAGGACCCCCAGGGCCAAAGAAAGCATTTTTTTAAAATGAATCCCACAGAGAAAAAAAAAACGAAGCGCAGTCTCCCGCGCTTCTTTTCTTTTAATCCCCTGGGTGAGCCAGGTCCCAGGGGTAGTGTATAACTGTTATGCGGGGGCCTGCAGGGGCCCCCGCAGCCCCGGGGACTGCTACCTCCCCGGGGCTTTGTTAATTATGCGCTGGGGCACGCGGCCCCCCTGCAGCCCCAGGGACCGCCACCTCCCCGGGGCTTTTATTTATTTTGGTTGGGGGGCCTCGCAGGCCCCCCCAAACCCTAGGGACCACCACCTCCCCGGGGCTTCAAATATTATTAGAAAGTGTGGGGGGGGTCCTGCCCCCCCACACTGCCCCGGGGACCAACACCTCCCCGGGGCACTAATTATTCAAATACTGGGGTCCGTTGCGGACCCCGGGACCCTGGGGCCACCACCTCCCCGGGGCTACATACATGTTGGGAGGGGGGCTACGCTGCCCCCCTCCTGGAGCCCTCCATGGCCCTGGGGACTACCACCCCCCGGGGACGGCTACAGCAATGTCCTGGGGTGCATGTTAGCAGCTCCCTTTGCCCAAAAGCAATGCCGGCTCCCGCAGGAGGCGGGGAGCCGGCAGGAACCGCGGGGGCATTGGGGCTTCCCCCGAGGTCCCCAACGTGAGGCCAGTCCCTGGGGGATGGGGTCCCCGGGGCCAAAAGTGGCCCAGGGAAGGGGGCCACACCCCCCCCTCCAATAACATTTTTTTTTTTTAAAAGAGGCAAAGCCCCAGGGGATGGGGTCCCAAGGGCCAAAAAAAGGCCTCAGGAGGGGGGCCGCGTGGCCCCCCTCCTTTAAATGTACATTTAAGGTAACATTTACGGTAACGGCTGAAACGCGTTGATGTTTCACTCAATGGAATAAAGCCAGATTACAAACCTACTGAGTGCCGATATCGCTTTCATTTATAAAGGAGGAGGCGTTTTTGTGCATAATATATGTGTGTGTGTACATATATAAATATAAATATATATGCGTGAGGAAGGGATTCGAGTAGGAGTACGTCCTGCTTCGATCGTGCTGGTGAAACAAACTTTATTCAGGCCATTCGTAGAATGACAGCATTACGCAGAAATATGAACTCACCTGATTGATTCTGAAATATTCCACACCAACATCAGTGCAATTATCAAGTAAGAACTTTTAACAAGTATGAAAAAATAATGAGGACTTCCAGCTCATCCACTTGTAAAGACTGAATATTGCACTACGGGAGTTGTATTTTTAACATCAAAATCACGTGACTGACTGTTTTTAAAGCATGCACGAGCGCACTTTGCAACTCGAGTGTTTTACTTCCACCTGTGATCAAGGCCAATTAGCGCCGAAACGTTGGGAAATGGAAGCATGCTGTGCTGCTGGACGCTGAATAAAGTCTTGTCTCCAGTATTGGGCCTCAATTTTTCTTCGTTTACAGCAGTGATTTGATGGGCTGCTCCGTGCCCATTGTCTTGAGGCCGCCCTGAAGGGTCGGGGGCTCCGTAGTTCGGAGGACTTTGGTTGTGATTAAATTCAGGAGCATGACCCACTCACGCGCACAACCTACAAAGGAGATGCCAATGGAGCGAAAACATGTGTGCGTGAGGAAGGGATTCGAGTAGGAGTACGTCCTGCTTCGATCGTGCTGGTGAAACAAACTTTATTCAGGCCATTCGTAGAATGACAGTATTACGCAGAAATATGAACTCACCTGATTGATTCTGAAATATTCCACACCAACATCAGTGCAATTATCAAGTAAGAACTTTTAACAAGTATGAAAAAATAATGAGGACTTCCAGCTCATCCACTTGTAAAGACTGAATACTGCACTATGGGAGTTGTATTTTTAACATCAAAATCACGTGACTGACTGTTTTTAAAGCATGCACGAGCGCACTTTGCAACTCGAGTGTTTTACTTCCACCTGTGATCAAGGCTAATTAGCGCCGAAACGTTGGGAAATGGAAGCATGCTGTGCTGCTGGACGCTGAATAAAGTCTTGTCTCCAGTATTGGGCCTCAATTTTTCTTCGTTTACAGCAGTGATTTGATGGGCTGCTCCGTGCCCATTGTCTTGAGGCCGCCCTGAAGGGTCGGGGGCTCCGTAGTTCGGAGGACTTTGGTTGTGATATATATATATATATATATATATATAATATGCATAAATATATATAATATGCATAAATATATATATTTATAGGTCTGTAAATTGTGAACAAACACTGGCACCTCATTAAGACAGACCCAGCCATTGGTATGGCTATGTCTCCATACCCAATAGTAACATACCCCAAGTCTAAACCCCTACGGGACCATCTAGTTCACAGTTATACTAGAACCCCTGCAGATAAACAAGGCTGGCTAAATGAACAAATGGGTTTCTACAAATGTGGGAGATTCAAATCCTGCAAAAGCGGTACCAATAAGAGAGAGTACACAATAGCCACAGTGAAAACAGGCTACCTTAACAAATTTATCACATGTGGGAATTACTTTGTTATACATGTTCTGGTTTGTCCGTGTGGTTTGCGCTATGTGGAAAGCACTATCTGCCCAGTGAAGAAGAGAGTGTCGGAACATTAAAGAGCTATGAAAAATATGGATGTTAATTATCCAATGGCCAGACACTGGGCAAGAACTCATATCCAAAATGCTGACTTACTATCCTATTTTTGCATTGACAGGACCATGCCGAACGTCCGTGGAGGAGATAGGGAGAAGAAACTTAGACTACTAGAATCTGAATACATTATCCTGCTTGGGAGTAAAAACCTGAGAGGCCTCAATTATATGTATATATATGAGTCATGTCTCGTCCCTGTAATCACCTTGTGTCATTTTGAGTCTAGAACTTTGTTCCCTGTTGTCCTTTGACCACCACATTTATATATTTATGTGTACTGACATTTAACCTCCCTGGTCCTAACAACTACCTTTGACCAATCTGAGTTTCATCTCTAAGTCAAATACAATTTTCATGTAGTTTTCATATAGTGTCGATAAGTGAAAAATCCCATTAGTCTCGTAATCGTCTATATATGTGCATATGGTGTCTGTTACAAAAAAAGAAAAAATAGGGGTTCGTGCCTGTACATTTTTTGTATTATTTTGGGTTGTTTTGAACATTTATATTTTATTGTATTTGTCTCTTAGCAGGCTGTGTGTGAATGAGTATACCAGGATTGGATAATCACTGGGACAGAGGATTTTTTTGTGACAATGGTATGAACTGTGTCGCTGACCTCAAGATAGGTGCAAATTTTCTATAAGGCCCCATAAGATGTGTTTTCGCACCCTAGCCACTTGGCTTGACCTTGTTTCAGTATCAGATTCCATTATATCTTGCATCTATGAGGACTATAAATTATTTAACTTCCAGGGCACTCGCCAGTAATCATAATAAATCAATGCCTTTTATGTTTCTTTTTCCTGGCTGTCACCGTTTGCCACAGAAAAAACGCTGAATTTATGCCTTTATCGCTGGTTTCAACATATGTAAAAATGCAATTTATTTATTTTCACTCTGAATTTATTTACATGAATTGTGAGAAGAAATCCCTTTCATCAAATGGATCTTTTTTCTAGAGCCTGCCTAAACAAAAACATTGTTACCTCTGTCTCAGGGCTTTAAGTTAGCCGGGTCTCACCAGTGCTGAGCACCAGCAGTTTTTTAAAGGAGGCCTCGAAACGGGTCTCTATTGGGCTCTGTTTTGTGCCCTGGCACAGGCGGTCCGTTTTTTTCCGGACTGCAGTGACAGCAGGCACATCATTGTGCGCGTGCTCACACTGCTCACTTCTCACTAGTGGAAAAGTTACGGCATGACCTCATGCCAGGTGAGCGTTGTAAGGGAAGGGAAATCCTTTAAAGAGTCATTTTCTCTATGGATTTCCCTTCTCTTTTTGAAACTCAGGAGCAGCAACATTGTCATGGTGTCACCAGGGCTTTAAGTGGAAGCTTTTTCAATATTATATACAAGCCATAGTTGCTGCTTATTTATCTTATGCAACTAACAACTATTGACAAAGCCAATAGTCCTGACTTGTTGTAGGTATGATGTTACTTGTTGTATCATATATCTGGATGCAATGACAGAAACAGCAAAATACAAGTCGGGTGGCACACTATGCTTAGCACAGATTTTTAGCTTATGTGTTTTTTAAGCCACGCCCTTAATTACATTGGTCACGCCCCTGTGAGAGACCCCTCAGTTTTTTCATCCCACTTAAAGCCCTGCTCTGTCTTCTATGATCATGGCTTAGTAGCCTCTTGTTTTGTTTCATAAGGTGATGGGGCATGTTGTACTGAGGATTGGCCATGACGAAGCCCGAGTTCGGGTAAAAGCGTAGCTGGGAAAAATCTGTTTGAAATTGAGCTGTGGAGTGCAAGACTTTTCTTGGAATTTGACTGACAATTCCGTGGGCTCTTATATATATATCTATATCTATATCTATATCTATCTATATCTATATATATCTATATCTATATCTATATCTATATTATCTACTGGCGGTCGCCAGTAGATAGTTATAGTTAGGACCTATTTTCCATAGGAAATCCGCAACATTCTATTTGAAATAACTTTGGCGCCGGTTGACGAATCTTCGCGAAATTTTCAAACTTTGTGGCCCGCTCCGGTCCGCTCCTATCCTGAAAGTTTCGGGTGATTCGTCAAGCGGGGCCGAGAAAAAAAGGGGTCCCAAAACATGTTTTCCCCATGCAATTTTCCATAGGAACATTTCATCGCAGCTACAGCCCGAACTGCTGAACGGAATTACACCAAATTTGGCAAAAAGGTAGCCCTTGGTTCAGAGTTGTGCCTTTTGCTTAAATGGTGTAAATCTGTTCAGTAGTTCCTGAGAAAATCAAAAATAAAATCACATATATATCTATGGCCGCGTAGGGTCCGCGTACCCTCCCGATCACGAGCTGTATGCTAATTGGCTGTCAACACTCCAAACCAGGAAGTGTTGGCAGCCATCTTAGTGCCTCGGTAGAACCGAGGCACAAGAAAAGACAAAAACAAGGGCGCAAAACGCAAAAGGGGGCAGGGTAGAAACACCCTGACCCCCTAGGCCTGCTCAGGGGTCCTACAAGGACCCCCAGGGCCTCAAAATTTTTAATGTTTTTTTAAATCGGCAAAAACGCGCTGGGTGCGCGGATCCAGCCGATAAAAAAAAAAACGAAGCGAGGTCTCCCGCGCTTTGTTGTTAATTGGCCCCGGGTGGGCCAAGTCCCGGGGCATGCCGGGGTTTAATAGTAATATGTGGGGGGCCTCTAAGGCCCCCCCAAGCCCCAGGGACCGCCACCCCCCGGGGCTTTGAAAAGAAAAAATCGTGCGGGACCGCCACCCCCGGGGCTTCTTTTTAAAAATGTTGAATTACCTGTGTGGGGGGGCTCCACATGCCTTGGGGACCGCCACCTCCCCGGGACACTAAATATTTAAATATGGGGGTCCGTTACGGACCCCCAGAGCCCCGGGGACCACCACCTCCCCGGGGCTTTCACGATGTTGGGAGGGGGGCCGCGTGGCCCCCCTCCTGGACCCAGTGATGGCCCTGGGGACCGCCACCCCCCAGGGCCAGCTCCTGCAGTGTCCCGGGGTGCCCACCCCCGGGACACTGTAGTTTGCTATGGCAGGGCGGGAGCCTCGCGGCTCCCGTCCTGTCATAGCAAACTGCTTTGGATTTTGGAAGAGAGAGGGGGCTTCCAAAATTCAAAGCGAATTGCTTTTCCACACGGGGAGCTGCATCTTAGCAGCTCCCCATGTGGAAAAGCAATGCCGGCTCCCGAGGGACGCGGGGAGCCGGTGGGACCGTGGGGGGATTGGGGACCCCCACACGGTCCCCAATGGAGAGGGCCAGCCCCAGGGGATGGGGTCCCCGGGGCAAGTAGTGGCCTGGGAGGGGGGCCACATGGCCCCCCTCCCCCCAAAAAAATAATAATCAAAAAAATAAAGGCCTGCCCCGGGAGATGGGGTCCCCGGGGCAAAAGGAGGCCTGAGGAGGGGGCCACGCAGCCCCCTCCTTAAAAAATCATAAAAAGTGTGGCCATGCCCCGGGGGATGGGGTCCCCGGGGCCGGAATCAGCCACGGGAGGGGGCCACGCGGCCCCCTTCCCGTTTTGTTTTTAAAAAAAGAAAAAAAAAGGGGTAAGGCCCTGGGGGATGGGGTCCCCAGGGCCCAAAAAAAGGAAAAAGGAAGGGGGGCCACACAGCCCCCCTTGCAGAGAGGTGTAAAAAGGGGCATGGCCTCTGAACACCTCTCTGCAACGCAGCTGCCTGGCGCATACTGGAGGTGCAGGATGGGCTAGTTGGACCCCAGGGACCCTCATGATTCAAGGGGACTTAATCCCCCAACTTAAAACGCGCCACGGGCGCGTTTGCACAGTGGTGAAGGGAGGGGGCGGGGCTTGAGGTGACATGTGTGCAAACAGGCCCTGTGGCGCGTTTTAAGTTGGGGGATTAAGTCCCCTTCAATCCTGAGGGTCCCTGAGTCCAACTAGCCCACCAGGTACCTTCAGTAAGCACAACAGAGTTGCGTTGCAGAGAGGTGAAAAAGGTGCGTGGCCTCGGAACGCCTCTCTGCAACTCAGCTCTGTGGTCCTAACTGTAGGTACCTGGGGGGCTAGTTGGACCCCAGGGACACTCAGGATTCAAGGGGACTTAATCCCGCAACTTAAAACGCGCCACGGGTCGCGTTTGCACACATGTCACCTCAGGCCCCCCTCCCTTCACCACTGTGCAAACGCGCCCTGTAGCGCGTTTTAAGAGGTAGTTTTAATCCCCTGCCCTATTATGTACTAGGGACTTACAGAGGAGGTCATGCTAATCACAGGGGTACCCCAACGCATAGTGTTCCCTAGTGTATGTAGGTGTTTTCACTGTATTCTAAGTGTGTTTTAGCATAGCACTGGCTCTGGTTAGTCAGAGTCAGTTACCACCAGTACACGTCGGAAAAGTTGTGGGCACAGGATGATTTTGGAACAAGGCCTCTTTCTGCTCCTCTGTTGGTTCTTTCTGCACATCTTTTGCTTCTTCCTGCACTTTTCTTCGTCTTTGTGGACTTCTGTTGCTTCTTTCTGCATTTCTTTTGCTTCTTTCTGTGCGTTTTTTCTTCTTTCTTCACATGTCCTACCTCTGTAGGCATAGTTAGAAACTAGCATTTAAAAAACCTTTGAAATTCACTGAAAAAACCATAGGTTTCAGGGACAGTTATAGTTAGTTGGACATTTCACTCGTACAAAACCCGTGAAATTCCCCCGTTATAGTTAGTTCAGCTAACTATAACTCGCGCCCCCGCAATGCCCTGCTGATGATGTCACATATTACATCACTCATGACATGGTCAGTGACATCACTGATGACATCACTGATGACATTTGTCACTGATGACATCATCCATGTGATAATTTACTGCATCTTCTCACACCCTAATATAACTTTTGATACACCCACTGTAAATTACAGACTGCCATTGTCAAAACCATAGACACTCCAACACCAATAACTACATACACACTCACTGATTCTTAGGTCTACACACACACATCTACTCACTCACCCGTACAGTCACTCATACTTACGGTCACTCAGTACAGGACTATGATATGCACTCATACACCTATATAAACACTCACACACCGGCACTTATCCATAGAGGTACTCACACACCTAGTCAGTCATGCAAAAAAATAATCACACACCCATTTACTCACCTATACAGTTATACACACACCAGCTCACTTACTCATACAAATACTAGCACATTCTTACGCTCTTATACAATAACTGATACAAGCACACACGCATCCATACAGCCACTCTCACAATCACACACTCTCACTTATAGCCTTTTAAATACTCTAACACACATATATACTGCCTTTTACATATGTAGTTACTCACACATGTACCACTGAGATATACATTCACTCACTAACACACCGATACACACACTCACCCACCCAAGCAGTCCCTCACAGATGCACTCTTCAAATCATGCACCCAGTGAATCACCCACTCACACATCTATGTACAGAGTCACACACACCCCACCCACACAAACACTCAGGCACCCATACAGATACTCAGACAACCAATCAATAACCCATATAGACACTCATGTAGCTATTCGCAAATCCATGCATCCACTTACACACCAACAGACAAACGGATACAGACATTCACACAGTTTAGTCAGTAACCCATGCATTCAGTAAGATACGTTTAATCACTCACTTGTAGAGTCAGTCACGCACCTACTCAATCATCCATTGAGACACTTATACACCCAGTCATTCTTCAATACGCCTTTGCCTATATATATTAAACATATTTAAACTTTACAGAAACACACAGTCACTGCATGATGTCACTGCATGATGTCATCAGTGATGTCACTGACCATGTCATGAGTGATGTAATATGTGACGTCATCAGCAGTGCATTGTGGGGCGCGAGTTATAGTTAGCTGAACTAACTATAACGGGGAATTTCACGGGTTTTGTACTGAGTGAAATGTCCAACTAACTATAACTGTCCCTAAAACCTATGGTTTTTTCAGTGAATATATATATATATATATATATATATATATATTATCAACTGGCGGTCGCCAGTAGATAGTTATAGTTACAACCTATTATCCATAGGAAATCCGCGACATTCTATTTGAAATAACTCTCTTGCCGGTTGACGTATCTTCGCAAAATTTTCAAACTTTGTGGGGCGCTCCGGTCCGCTCCTACCCTGAAAGTCTCGGGGATTCGTCAAGCGGGGCCGAGAAAAGGGGGTCCCAAAACGCGTTTTCCCCATGCAATTTTCCATAGGAAACTTTAGACACGGCTACAGTCCGAACTGCTGAACGGAATTACACCAAATTTGGCAAAGAGGTAGTTCTTGGTTCAGAAAGAACCCTTTTGTTA
The DNA here is from genome assembly GCA_963921515.1 of Calotriton arnoldi. NCBI lineage: Eukaryota > Metazoa > Chordata > Amphibia > Caudata > Salamandridae > Calotriton > Calotriton arnoldi. Next base: position 17,039 of record CAWUFW010005187.1, read on the forward strand.
AATGGTGTAAATCCGTTCAGTAGTTGCTGAGAAAATCAAAAGTAAAAGATAGATATATCTAGGGCCGTGGATCCTCCCGAGCACGAGCTGTATGTTAATTGGCTGTCAACACTCCAAATCAGGAAGTGTTGGCAGCCATTTTGTCCCTCGGTAGAACCGAGGGACAGAAACAAGTGCGCAAAGCGCACAAAGGGGGCAGGGTAGAAACACCCTGACCCCTAGGCAAAAATTATTATTATTTTTTTTTAAATCGGCAGGATGCGCTCAGGGAGCGTGAATCCTGCCGAAGAAAAATCGAAGCGCGGTCTCCGTGCTTCGATAGCTAACTGGCCCCGGGTGGGCCAAGTCCCGGGGGCATGCTGGGGGGTTAATTTTATGTGTGGGGGCCTCTAAGGCCCCCAAGCCCCGGGGACCACCACCCCCAGGGCTTTATGTATAATGGTGCGGGAGGGCTCTGAGCCCTCCCGCAGCCCCGGGACCACCACCTCCCGGGGCTTCTTTTTTAAATTAAAAACCTGTGTGGGGGCTCCAGCCCCCACACGCCCGGGACCACCACCTCCCCGGGGCACTAAGAAGATTAAAATGGGGGTCCGTTTTGGACTCCCAAGCCCCGGGGACCACCACCTCCCGGGGCTTTCAAAATGTAGGGAGGGGGCCGCGCGGCCCCCTCCTGGAGCCTGTGGTGGCCCTGGGGACCGCCACCCCCAGGGCCGGCTCCTGCAGTGTCCCGGGTGCCTACCCCGGGACACTGCTGTTTGCAATGACAGGACGGGAGCCTCGCGGCTCCCGTCCTGTCATTGCAAACTGCTTGGATATTGGAAGAGAGAGCAGGAAACCTGCTCTCTCTTCCAATATCCAAAGCCGATAGCTTTCCACATGGGGAGCAGCATGTTAGCTGCTCCCCATGTGTAAAGCAATGCCGGCTCCCGTAGGACACGGGGAGCCGGCGGGACTGTGGGGGCTTGGGGACCCCCACAGTCCCCAACGAGAGGCCAGGCCCCGGGGATGGGGTCCCGGGGCCATAAGTGGCCAAGGAGGGGGCCACGCAGCCCCCTCCCCAAAGTAAAAAAATGGAAAAAAATTTAAATAAAAGTGCAAGGCCGGCCCGGGGATGGGGTCCCGGGGCCTTAAATGGCCTGAGGAGGGGGCCACGCAGCCCCTCCAAATAAAAAAAAAGAGGCCATGCCCCGGGGATGGGGTCCCCGGGGCCAATACAGGCCCAGGGAAGGGGGCCACGCGGCCCCCTTCCCGTTTTTTATTTTATTTTAATTTAAAAAAAAAAGGGGTAAGGCCCTGGGGGATGGGGTCCCCAGGGCCTAAAAATAGGAAAAGGAAGGGGGCCACACAGCCCCCTTCAGGGAAAAAAAACAAACAAAAAAAAAACGATCGGGCCCGTAGGCCCCGCCCCTTTCTTCACCACTCTGCAAACGCGCCCCTGGCGCGTTTGCAGAGGGGGACAATTCCCCTTGAATACTGGGGGTCCCTGAGGGCCAACTAGCCCACCAGGAACCTCCAGTATGCGCCAGGGGGCTGCCTTGCAGAGAGGTGTACAGAGGCCACGCCCCTTTTACACCTCTCTGCAACGCAGCTCTATGGCGCTTTTGGAGGTATATGGTGGGCTAGTTGCACCCCAGGGACCCTCAGGATTCAAGGGGAGTTAATCCCCGACTTAAAACGCGCCACGGGGCGCGTTTGCACAGTGGTGAAGGGAGGGGCGGGGCTTCAGGTGACATGTGTGCAAACAGGCCCGCGTGGCGCGTTTTAAGATGGGGAATTAAATCCTCTTCAATCCTGAGGGTCCCTGGGGCCAACTAGCCCAACAGGTACGTCCAGAAAGCGCCACAGAGCTGCGTTGCAGAGAGGTGTAAAAGGGTGTGGCCTCTGTACATGTCTCTGCAACGCAGCCCCTGGCGCATACTGGAGGTTCCTGGTGGGCTAGTTGGCCCGTAGGGACCCTCATGATTCAAGGGGACTTAATCCCCCAACTTAAAACGTGCCACGGGGCGCGTTTGCACAGATGTCACCTCAGGCCCCGCCCCTCCCTTCACCATTGTGCAAATATTCCTCTAAAATCAGCCGAAATACGAATTCTGATTTACTCACCTGTTATCAGGAGAGACCTCAGTGCTGTATCTTTCAGCCCAGTACTGGTCCTGAAAAGTAATTTTAACCGTACTTACCAGTAACTTGAATTTCCTTCCATAGGCTAACATTGACTGGTTTCACTTGGAAATTCTTCTAAGTGTGGAGTTTTGGAACTTTAAAATATTCCTCTAAAATCAGCCAAAATACGAATTCCGATTTACTCACCTGTTATCAGGAGAGATCTCAGTGCTGCATCTTTCAGCCCAGTACTGATCCTCAAAAGTAATTTTAACCGTACTTACCAGTAACTTGAATTTCCTTCCATAGGATATCATTGCCTGCTTTTTGCTGAAAAAGTTTCTAAGTGTTGATTTTTGAAACATACAAATATTCCTCTAAAATCAGCCGAAATCCGAATTCTGATTTACTCACCTGTTATCAGGAGAGACCTCAGTGCTGCATCTTTCAGCCCAGTACTGGTCCTGAAAAGTAATTTTAACCGTACTTACCGGTAACTTGAATTTCCTTCCATAGGCTAACATTGACTGGTTTCACTTGGAAATTCTTCTAAGTGTGGAGTTTTGGAACTTTAAAATATTCCTCTAAAATCAGCCGAAATACGAATTCCGATTTACTCACCTGTTATCAGGAGAGACCTCAGTGCTGCATCTTTCAGCCCAGTACTGATCCTCAAAAGTAATTTTAACCGTACTTACCGGTAACTTGAATTTCCTTCATAGGCTAACATTGACTGGTTTCACTTGGAAATTCTTCTAAGTGTGGAGTTTTGGAACTTTAAAATATTCCTCTAAAATCAGCCGAAATACGAATTCCGATTTACTCACCTGTTATCAGGAGAGACCTCAGTGCTGTATCTTTCAGCCCAGTACTGGTCCTGAAAAGTAATTTTAACCGTACTTACCGGTAACTTGAATTTCCTTCCATAGGCTAACATTGACTGGTTTCACTTGGAAATTCTTCTAAGTGTGGAGTTTTGGAACTTTAAAATATTCATCTAAAATCAGCCGAAATACGAATTCCGATTTACTCACCTGTTATCAGGAGAGACCTCAGTGCTGTATCTTTCAGCCCAGCACTGGTCCTGAAAAGTAATTTTAACCGTACTTACCGGTAACTTGAATTTCCTTCCATAGGCTAACATTGACTGGTTTCACTTGGATATTCTTCTAAGTGTGGAGTTTTGGAACTTTAAAATATTCATCTAAAATCAGCCGAAATACGAATTCCGATTTACTCACCTGTTATCAGGAGAGACCTCAGTGCTGTATCTTTCAGCCCAGTACTGGTCCTGAAAAGTAATTTTAACCGTACTTACCGGTAACTTGAATTTCCTTCCATAGGCTAACATTGACTGGTTTCACTTGGAAATTCTTCTAAGTGTGGAGTTTTGGAACTTTAAAATATTCATCTAAAATCAGCCGAAATACGAATTTTGATTTACTCATCTGTTATCAGGAGAGACCTCAGTGCTGCATCTTTCAGCCCAGTACTGATCCTCAAAAGTAATTTTAACCGTACTTACCAGTAACTTGAATTTCCTTCCATAGGATATCATTGCCTGCTTTTTGCTGAAAAAGTTTCTAAGTGTTGATTTTTGAAACATACAAATATTCCTCTAAAATCAGCCGAAATACGAATTCCGATTTACTCACCTGTTATAAGGAGAGACCTCAGTGCTGTATCTTTCAGCCCAGTACTGGTCCTGAAAAGTAATTTTAACCGTACTTACCAGTAACTTATATTTTCTTCCATAGGAATCCATTGTCTGGCTTTCAGCAGAAAAGTTTCAAAGTGTCGATTTTCACAAACTACAAATATTCCTTAAAAATCGCCTGTATGACTTAAACGCATTCTTTCAACTGTTTACAGGAGATGCACCAGTGCTGGATCCAGGATCCAACACTGAGTAAGAAAAAGTAACGATAACAGTTTTTACCTGCTAAGTGAATTTCCTTCCATAGGATAACATTGGTGATTCTATGAGAAAAAGTTTCTAAGTGTCAACTTTTAAAATACAATAATATTCCTTAAAAATCACGACTGTAACCAAAACGCTTTTACTCAACTGTTTACAGGAGATGTACCAGGACTGAATCTAGGATCCAGTCCTGTGGTTAGAAAAGTAATCCATAAAGTAACTAATTGCATTTAACTAGAAATTCACATTGAGCTGAATGTTGCATTGTGTTTGAAAATGTGTTGCCCATTGCAACAACTGTAACTACTGTACTTAAAAGTCTATTGCCTATGTGCAAAGTATTTAAACTAAAGTAATTCATTCTGAGAAAGTATTTTTTGTAATGTAATGTATAATGTAATTACAATGTAATTTAAAAAATAAAATATGTAAAAGAAATTGTTTCTAAAAATGTAGTAAATCAGTATGAAAAAAATTAATATAAAAATTAATACATTTAAAAATTGTCATTTAAAAAACCTTTGAAATTCACTGAAAAAACCGTAGGTTTCAGGCACGTTATAGTTAGAAATTAGCATTTAAAAAACCTTTGAAATTCACTGAAAAAACCATAGGTTTTAGGGACAGTTATAGTTAGTTGGACATTGCACTCGTACAAAACCCGTGAAATTCCCCGTTATAGTTAGTTCAGCTAACTATAACTCGCGCCCCGCAATGCACTGCTGATGACGTCACATATTACATCACTCATGACATGGTCAGTGACATCACTGATGACATCACTGATGACATCTCAAATGACATCACTGATGACATCATCCACGTGATAATCTGATGCAGCTCCTCACACCCTAATATAACCTTTGATACACCCAATCTAAATTACAGAGTGCCATTCGCAAAACCATAGACACTCCAACACCAATAACTACATACCCACTCACTGATTCTTAGGTCTACACACACACATCCACTCACTCACCCGTACAGTCACTCACACTTATGGTCACTCAGTACAGGACTATCATATGCACTCTTACTCCTATATAGACACTCAAACACCGCCACTCATCCATAGAGGTACTCACACACCTAGTCAGTCATGCAAATAATTAAACACACTGCCATTTACTCACCTATACAGTTATACACACACCAGCTCACTTAATCATACAAATACTAGCACATTGTTACGCTCTTATACAATCACTGATACAAGCACACACTCATCCATACAGCCACTATCACAATCACTCACTCTCGCTTATAGCTATTTATATACTCCAATACACATATATACTGCCTTTCACATATGTAGTTACTCACACATGTACCACTGGGACATACATTCACTCACTAACACACTCTTACACACACTTACCCACCCATACAGTCTATCACAGATGCACTCTTGAAACCATCCACCCAGTGAATCACCCACTCACACATCTATGCACAGTCGCACACACCCCATCCACACAAACACTCAGGCACCCATACAGATACTCATAGAACCAATCAATAACCCATATAGACACTCATGTAGCTATTCGCAAATCCATGCATCCACTTACACACCAACAGACGGATACAGACATTCACACAGTTTAGTCACTAACCCATGCATTCAGTAAGATACGTTTAATCACTCACTTGTAGAGTCAGTCACGCACGTACTAAATCATCCATTCAGACACTTATACACCCACTCATTCTTCAATACGCCTTTCCCTATATATATTAAACATATTTAAACTTTACAGAAACACACAGTCACTGGATGATGTCATCAGTGATGTCATTTGAGATGTCATCAGTGATGTCATCAGTGATGTCACTGACCATGTCATGAGTGATGTAATATGTGACGTCATCAGCAGTGCATTGCGGGCGTGAGTTATAGTTAGCTGAACTAACTATAACGGGGGAATTTCACGGGTTTTGTACGAGTGCAATGTCCAACTAACTATAACTGTCCCTAAAACCTATGGTTTTTTCAGTGAATATATATATATATATATATATATATATATATATATATATATATATATATATATATAATCTACTGGCGGTCGCCAGTAGATAGTTATAGTTAGGACCTATTTTCCATAGGAAATCCGCAACAATCTATTTGAAATAACTTTGGCGCCGGTTGACGAATCTTCGCGAAATTTTCAAAACTCGTGGCCCGCTCCGGTCCGCTCCTATCCTGAAAGTCTCGGGGTGATTCGTCAAGTGGGGGCCGAGAAATAAGTGTTTTCCCCATGCAATTTTCCATAGGAACCTTTCATCGCAGCTACAGCCTGAACTGCTGAACGGAATTACACCAAATTTGGCAAAAAGGTAGCCCTTGGTTCAGAGTCGTGCCTTTTGGTTAAATGGTGTAAATCCGTTCAGTAGTTCCTGAGAAATTTGAAAAAGAAAACACATATATATCTGGGCGGAGCCTAACCACACATGTCATCGTGAGATCTGATTGGCTGTCAGCACTTCATCCTGGAATTGCTGGCAGCCATCTTGGGACCAATATAAATGATAGTACCCCATTGAAATGCATTGTAGTGAATCGAAGATTTTGAGGGTTACCAAAAGGAGAACTATAAAGGGTGATAACAGACTTTAGTTACATTAGAATTCATTTGTTGATGGTACCATACTAATTTCAGGAATTGTGGTGTGTTCAAAGGTGATTTTACCCTGTGAAAAACCTTCTGCTGGGATATCATGAATCATTTTGAGAGAAAACTATTTTCACATGCTTGTCCCATACAGTTTTGGAAGATGCTCCAGAAGCTAAAATGAGAGCATATTTTCTGTAAATTCACATTATCTTTCTCAGTCATGTGAGAATGAAGTCTGACATTCTCAGTAAAACATGTACATCCAACAAGGGCAGAGACTGTCAGTTGATTCCTTTGTGTTCTACTGCAGCTTCCCAGAGTGTTCTAAAGAACAACTAGAGTGCTAACAGCCTTACTTATGACAAACATATGGCACACCTGAAGCCATCTTGATTGGAATAAACTGGTAACACTTAAAACATTTAATTTAAAAAGGAACAAAATGATGGGGTTCATTTTGTCATAGAAATTATGGTTAGTGCTGTAGAAAGAAAAATTAGGACATGTTTCAAGTGTGATCTCAAATATCTTCCTGTTATATTTCAACAGGAGCAGCCTGTGAGTTGATGCCTTTGTGTTCTACTGCAGCTTCCCAGAGTGTTCTAAAGAACAACTAGAGTGCTAACAGTCTTACTTATGACAAAATTATGGCACACCTGAAGCCATCTTGATTGGAATAAACTGGTAACTCTTAAAACATTTAATTTAAAAAGGAACAGAATGAGGGGTTCATTTTGTCATAGAAATTATGGTTAGTGCTGTAGAAAGAAAAATTAGGACATGTTTTAAGTGAGATCTCAAATATCTTCCTGTTATATTTCAACAGGAGCAGCCTGTCAGTTGATGCCTTTGTGTTCTACTGCAGCTTCCCAGAGTGTTCTAAAGAACAACTAGAGAGCTAACAGTCTTATTATGACAAAAGTATGGCACACCTGAAGCCATCTTGATTGGAATAAACTGGTAACACTTAAAACATTTAATTTAAAAAGGAACAAAATGAGGGGGTTCATTTTGCCATAGAAAGTATGGTTAGTGCTGTAGAAAGAAAAATTAGGACATGTTTTAAGTGAGATCTCAAATATCTTCCTGTTATATTTCAACAGGAGCAGCCTGTCAGTTGATGCCTTTGTGTGCTACTGCAGCTTCCCAGAGTGTTCTAAAGAACAACTAGAGAGCTAACAGTCTTACGTATGACAAAAGTATGGCACACCTGAAGCCATCTTGATTGGAATAAACTGGTAACACTTAAAACATTTAATTTAAAAAGGAACAAAATGAGGGGTTCATTTTGCCATAGAAATTATGGTTAGTGCTGTAGAAAGAAAAATTAGGACATGTTTTAAGTGAGATCTCAAATATCTTCCTGTTATATTTCAACAGGAGCAGCCTGTCAGTTGATGCCTTTGTGTTCTACTGCAGCTTCCCAGAGTGTTCTAAAGAACAACTAGAGTGCTAACAGCCTTACTTATGACAAAAGTATGGCACACCTGAAGCCATCTTGATTGGAATAAACTGGTAACACTTAAAACATTTAATTTAAAAAGGAACAAAATGATGGGGTTCAATGTTGTCATAGAAATTATGGTTAGTGCTGTAGAAAGAAAAGTTAGGACATGTTTCAAGTGTGATCTCAAATATTTCCTGTTATATTTCAACAGGAGCAGCCTATCAGTTGATGCCTTTGTGTTCTACTGCAGCTTCCCAGAGTGTTCTAAAGAACAACTAGAGTGCTAACAGCCTTACTTATGACAAAAGTATGGCACACCTGAAGCCATCTTGATTGGAATAAACTGGTAACACTTAAAACATTTAATTTAAAAAGGAACAAAATGATGGGGTTCAATTTTGTCATAGAAATTATGGTTAGTGCTGTAGAAAGAAAAATTAGGACATGTTTCAAGTGTGATCTCAAATATCTTCCTGTTATATTTCAACAGGAGCAGCCTGTGAGTTGATGCCTTTGTGTTCTACTGCAGCTTCCCAGAGTGTTCTAAAGAACAACTAGAGTGCTAACAGTCTTACTTATGACAAAATTATGGCACACCTGAAGCCATCTTGATTGGAATAAACTGGTAACTCTTAAAACATTTAATTTAAAAAGGAACAAAATGAGGGGGTTCATTTTGTCATAGAAATTATGGTTAGTGCTGTAGAAAGAAAAATTAGGACATGTTTTAAGTGAGATCTCAAATATCTTCCTGTTATATTTCAACAGGAGCAGCCTGTCAGTTGATGCCTTTGTGTTCTACTGCAGCTTCCCAGAGTGTTCTAAAGAACAACTAGAGAGCTAACAGTCTTATTATAACAAAAGTATGGCACACCTGAAGCCATCTTGATTGGAATAAACTGGTAACACTTAAAACATTTAATTTAAAAAGGAACAAAATGAGGGGGTTCATTTTGCCATAGAAAGTATGGTTAGTGCTGTAGAAAGAAAAATTAGGACATGTTTTAAGTGAGATCTCAAATATCTTCCTGTTATATTTCAACAGGAGCAGCCTGTCAGTTGATGCCTTTGTGTGCTACTGCAGCTTCCCAGAGTGTTCTAAAGAACAACTAGAGAGCTAACAGTCTTACGTATGACAAAAGTATGGCACACCTGAAGCCATCTTGATTGGAATAAACTGGTAACACTTAAAACATTTAATTTAAAAAGGAACAAAATGAGGGGGTTCATTTTGCCATAGAAATTATGGTTAGTGCTGTAGAAAGAAAAATTAGGACATGTTTTAAGTGAGATCTCAAATATCTTCCTGTTATATTTCAACAGGAGCAGCCTGTCAGTTGATGCCTTTGTGTTCTACTGCAGCTTCCCAGAGTGTTCTAAAGAACAACTAGAGTGCTAACAGCCTTACTTATGACAAAAGTATGGCACACCTGAAGCCATCTTGATTGGAATAAACTGGTAACATTTAAACATTTAATTTAAAAAGGAACAAAATGATGGGGTTCAATTTTGTCATAGAAATTATGGTTAGTGCTGTAGAAAGAAAAGTTAGGACATGTTTCAAGTGTGATCTCAAATATCTTCCTGTTATATTTCAACAGGAGCAGCCTATCAGTTGATGCCTTTGTGTTCTACTGCAGCTTCCCAGAGTGTTCTATTTGAGATGTCATCAGTGATGTCATCAGTGATGTCACTGACCATGTTATGAATTATGTAATATGTGACGTCATCAGCAGTGGATTGTGGGGCGCGAGTTATAGTTAGCTGAACTAACTATAACGGGGAATTTCTCTGGTTTTGTACTGAGTGAAATGTCCAACTAACTATAACCTCCCTGAAACCTATGGTTTTTCAGTGAATTTCTAAGGTTTTTTAAATGCTAATTCTAACTATAACGTCCCTGAAACCTATGGTTTTTTCAGTGAATATATATATATATATATTCACTGTAAAAACATAGGTTTCAGGGGCGTTATAGTTAGTTGGACATTTCACTCGTACAAAACCATAGAAATTCCCCCGTTATAGGTAGTTCAGCTAACTATAACTCGCGCGCCAGCAATGCACTGCTGATGACGTCACATATTACATCACTCATGACATGGTCAGTGACATCACTCATGACATCACTGATGACATCTCAAATGACATCACTGATGACATCATCCTTGTGATAGAGTGGCAGACCTCCTCTCACCCTAATATAACCTTTGATACACACACTCAAAAATACAAACTAACATTTTCAAAACAATGGACATACCAATACCAGTTACAACACACCTATTCAGTAATTCCAAGATCTACACACTCATCCACTCATTCACCAACAGTCCCTATACAGTCACTCATACATGTACTCACTCATCATATGTACTCATACACCTATACATCCTGTTACACACCGCCACTCATCCATAGAGTTACTCACACACATAGTCACACATGCAAACAAAGTATCAAACATCCATTTACTTGCATATACAGTTATACACACACTACCACACTTACTTCTACAGAAACTTACACATACTTACTCTCTTAAACAATCACTTATAGAAACACCTACTTATTTGTACAGGAACTCTTCCAATCTCTCACTCTCACATATACTCACTTATATACACCAATACTCACATATACTAGTTTAAAACATATGTAGTTACTCATAAAGACACTATTGAGACAGTCATTCACTTACTAACACACCCATACACATACTCATCCCCCTATACAGTCCTGCACACATGCTGTCTTCAACACATACAAACAGTGAGTCACTCATTCATGCATCTATGCACTAAGTAATACCCCCACCGAACCATACAGACACTCAGACACTCATACTGATACTCAAAAAACCAACTAATAACCCATATAGACACTCATGTAGCTACTCACCAACCCATGCAGCCACATATACACAAAGTGAGAGACTGATACAGATATTTTCATATTTAAACATTACTCCCTAACCCATGTATTCACTAAGATACACTTAGTCAGTTATACAATCAATTTTACCATAAAAAAATCATCCATTTAGACACTTATATACCCATTTATTCTTCCATCGACCTTGAGATGTACATATATAAAACATATTTAATTTTCAGAAAAACACACATTCACTGGATGATGTCATCAGTGATGTCATCAGTGATGTCATTTGAGATGTCATCAGTGATGTCATGAGTGATGTCACTGACCATGTCATGAGTGATGTAATATGTGACGTCATCAGCAGTGCATTGCGGGCGCGTGAGTTATAGTTAGCTGAACTAACTATAACGGGGGAATTTCTATGGTTTTGTACGAGTCAAATGTCCAACTAACTATAACGCCCCTGAAACCTATGGTTTTTTCAGTGAATATATATATATATATATATATATATATATTCACTGAAAAACCATAGGTTTCAGGCATGTTATAGTTAGAAATTAGCATTTAAAAAACCTTAGAAATTCACTGAAAAAACCATAAGGTTTTAGGGACAGTTATAGTTAGTTGGACATTGCACTCGTACAAAACCAGTGAAATTCCCCGTTATCGTTAGTTCAGGTAACTATAACTCGCGCCCCGCAATGCACTGCTGATGACGTCACATATTACATCACTCATGACATGGTCAGTGACATCACTGATGACATCACTGATGACATCTCAAATGACATCACTGATGACATCATCCAGTGACTGTGTGTTTCTGTAAAGTTTAAATATTTTTAATATATATAGGGAAAGGCGTATTGAAGAATGAGTGGGTGTATAAGTGTCTGTATGGATGATTTAGTAGGTGCGTGAATAACTCGATAAGTGAGTGATTAAACGTATCTTACTGAATGCATGGGTTAGTGACTAAACTGGGTGAATGTCTGTATCCATCTGTCTGTTGCTGTGTAAGTGGTGCATGGGTTTGTGAATAGCTACATGAGTGTCTATATGAGTTATTGATTGGTTGTCTGAGTATCTGTATGGGTGCCTGAGTGTTTGTGTGGGTGGGGTGTGTGCGACTCTGTGCATAGATGTGTGAGTGGGTGATTCACTGGGTGGATGGTTTCAAGAGTGCATCTGTGATAGACTGTATGGGTGGGTAAGTGTGTGTAAGAGTGTGTTAGTGAGGGAATGTATGTCCCAGTGGTACATGTGTGAGTAACTACATATGTGAAAGGCAGTATATATGTGTGTTGGAGTATATAAATAGCTATAGCTTAGAGTGTGTGATTGTGAGAGTGACTGTATGGATGAGTGTGTGCTTGTATCAGTGATTGTATAAGAGCGTAAGAATGTGCTAGTATTTGTATGAGTAAGTGAGCTGGTGTGTGTATAACTGTATAGGTGAGTAAATGGCAGTGTGTTTAATTATTTGCATGACTGACTAGGTGTGTGAGTACCTCTATGGATGAGTGGCGGTGTTTGAGTGTCTATATAGGAGTATGAGTGCATATGATAGTCCTGTACTGAGTGACCATAAGTATGAGTGACTGTACGGGTGAGTGAGTGGATGTGTTTGTGTAGACCTAAGAATCAGTGAGTGGGTATGTAGTTATTGGTGTTGGAGTGTCTATGGTTTTGAGAATGGCAGTCTGTAATTTAGAGTGGGTGTATCAAAGGTTATATTAGGGTGTGAGGAGGTGCATTAAATTCTCACATGGATGATGTCATCAGTGATGTCATTTGAGATGTCATCAGTGATGCCATCAGTGATGTCACTGACCATGTCATGAGTGATGTAATATGTGACGTCATCAGCAGTGCATTGCGGGGCGCGAGTTATAGTTACCTGAACTAACTATAACGGGGAATTTCACGGGTTTTGTACGAGTGCAATGTCCAACTAACTATAACTGTCCCTAAAACCTTATGGTTTTTTCAGTGAATTTCTAAGGTTTTTTAAATGCTAATTTCTAACTATAACGTGCCTGAAACCTATGGTTTTTTCAGTGAATTTCAAAGGTTTTTTAAATGCTAATTCCTAACTATAACGTGTCTGAAACCTATGGTTTTTTCAGTGAATTTCAAAGGTTTTGTAAATGACAATTTTTAAATGTATTAATTGTTATATTTATTTTTTTGATACTGATTTACAACATTTTTTTAAACTATTTATTTTTAGATATTTTATTTTTTAAATTACATTGTAATTACATTATACATTACATTACAAAATATACTTTCTCAGAATGAATTACTTTAGTTTAAATACTTTGCAAATAGGCAATAGACTTTTAAGTACAGTAGTTACAGTTGTTGCAATGGGCAACACAATTTCAAAAACAAAGCAACATTGAGCTCAATGTGAATTTCTAGTTAAATGCAATTAGTTAGTTTATGGATTACTTTTCTAACCACAGGACTGGATCCTAGATTCAGTCCTGGGACATCTCCTGTAAACAGTTGAGTAAAAGCGTTTTGGTTACAGTAGTGATTTTTAAGGAATATTATTGTATTTTAAAGGTTGACACAGAAACTTTTTCATATAGAATCACCAATGTTATCCTATGGGAGGAAATTCACTTAGCAGGTAAGTAGTGTTATCGTTACTTTTTCTTACTCAGTGGTGGATCCTGGAACCAGCACTGGTGCATTTCCTGTAAACAGTTGAAAGAATGCGTCTAAGTCACACATGCGATTTTTAAGGAATATTTGTAGTTTGTGAAAATCGACACTTTGAAACTTTTCTGCTGAAAACCAGACAATGGATTCCTATGGAAGGAAATTCAAGTTACTGGTAAGTACAGTTAGAATTACTTTTCAGGGTCAGTGCTGGGCTAAAAGATGCAGCACTGGGTTCTCTCCTGATAACAGATGAGTAAATCGGAATTCATAGTTCGGCTGATTTTAGAGAAATATTATAAAGTTCCAAAACTCCACACTTAGAAGAATTTCCAAGTGAAACCAGTCAATGTTAGCCTATGGAAGGAAATTCAAGTTACTGTTAAGTACGGTTAGAATTACTTTTCAGGGTCAGTGCTGGGCTAAAAGATGCAGCACTGGGTTCTCTCCTGATAACAGGTGAGTAAATCGGAATTCATATTTCGTCTGATTTTAGAGGAATATTTGTATGTTTCAAAAATCGACACTTAGAAACTTTTTCAGCAAAAAGCAGGCAATGATATCCTATGGAAGGAAATTCAAGTTACTGGTAAGTACGGTTAAAATTACTTTTCAGGATCAGTACTGGGCTGAAAGATGCAGCACTGAGGTCTCTCCTGATAACAGGTGAGTAAATCGGAATTCGTATTTCGGCTGATTTTAGAGGAATATTTGTATGTTTCAAAATCGACACTTAGAAACTTTTTCAGCAAAAAGCAGGCAATGATATCCTATGGAAGGAAATTCAAGTTACTGGTAAGTACGGTTAGAATTACTTTTCAGGATCAGTACTGGGCTCAAAGATGCAGCACTGAGGTCTCTCCTGATAACAGGTGAGTAAATCGGAATTCGTAGTTCGGCTGATTTTAGAGGAATATTTGCACAATGGTGAAGGAAGGGGTGGGGCCTAAGGTGACATGTCTGCAAACATGCCCTGTGGCGCGTTTTAAGTTGGACAATTAATTCCTCCTCAATCCCGAGGGTCCCTAGGGGCCAACTAGCCCACCAGGTACCTCCAGTATGCGCCAGGGGCTGCGTTGCAGAGAGGTGTTCAGAGGCCACGCCCCTTTTACAACACTCTGCAACGCAGCTCCGAGGCGCTTACTGGAGGTACCTGGTGGGCTAGTTGGCCCCTAGGGACCCTCAGGATTGAAAAGGAATTTATTCCCCATCTTAAAACGCGCCACGGGGCCTGTTTGCACACATGTCACCTGAAGCCCCGCCCCCTCCCTTCACCACTGTGCAAACACGCCCCGTGGCGCGTTTTAAGTTGGGGATTAAGTCCCTTCAATCCTGAGGGTCCCTGGAGTCCAACTAGCCCACCAGGTACCTTCAGTAAGCACAACAGAGTTGCGTTGCAGAGAGGTGAAAAACGGTGCGTGGCCTCGGAACGCCTCTCTGCAACTCAGCTCTGTGGTCCTAACTGTAGGTACCTGGGGGGCTAGTTGGGCCCCAGGGACACTCAGGATTCAAGGGGACTTAATCCCGCAACTTAAAACGCGCCACGGGTCGTGTTTGCACACATGTCACCTCAGGCCCCCCTCCCTTCACCACTGTGCAAACGCGCCCTGTAGCGCGTTTTAAGAGGTAGTTTTAATCCCCCTGCCCTATTATGTACTAGGGACTTACAGAGGAGGTCATGCTAATCACAGGGGTACCCCAACGCATAGTGTTCCCTAGTGTATGTAGGTGTTTTCACTGTATTCTAAGTGTGTTTTAGCATAGCACTGGCTCTGGTTAGTCAGAGTCAGTTACCACCAGTACACGTCGGAAAAAGTTGTGGGCACAGGATGATTTTGGAACAAGGCCTCTTTCTGCTCCTCTGTTGGTTCTTTCTGCACATCTTTGTCCCCTTGAATCCTGAGGGTCCCTGGAGTCCAACTAGCCCACCATATACCTCCAAAAAGCGCCACAGAGCTGCGTTGCAGAGAGGTGTAAAAAGGGGCGTGGCCTCTGTACACGTCTCTGCAACGCAGCCCCCTGGCGCATACTGGAGGTTCCTGGTGGGCTAGTTGGCCCCCAGGGACCCCCAGTATTCAAGGGGAATTCGTTCCCCTCTGCAAACGTGGCGCGTTTGCAGAGTACTGCAGGGAGGGGGGCGGGGCCTCCGGCACGATGCCGGTCGTTTTTTTTTTCTCGTTTTTTTTTAATGGGAGGGGGGCTGCGTGGCCCCCCTTCCCTTGCCCACTTTTGGCCCCGGGGACCCCATCCCCCGGGGCCTGAGCATTTTTTTTTTTTTAATTAAAAAAAACAAAAACGGGAAGGGGCCGCGTGGCCCCCTTCCCTGGGCCTGTATTGGCCCCGGGGACCCCATCCCCGGGGCATGGCCTCGATTTTTTTATTTTTTATTTGGAGGGGGCTGCGTGGCCCCCTCCTCAGGCCATTTAAGGCCCCGGAAACCCCATCCCCGGGCCGGCCTTGCACTTTTTTTTTCTTTTTTAAAATTTGGGGAGGGGGCTGCGTGGTCCCCCTCCCTGGCCACTTATAGCCCCGGGGACCCCATCCCCCGGGGCCTGGCCTCTGGTTGGGGACTGTGGGGGTCCCCAATCCCCCACAGTCCCAGCCGGCTCCCCGCCTCCTGCGCGAGCCGGCATTGTTTTTCCACATGGGGAGCAGCTAACATGCTGCTCCCCATGTGGAAAAGCAATCAGCTTTGGATATTGGAAGCGAGAGCAGGTTTCCTGCTCTCTCTTCCAATATCCAAAGCAAGTTTGCAATGACAGGACGGGAGCCGCGAGGCTCCCGTCCTGTCATTGCAAACAGCAGTGTCCCGGGGTAGGCACCCCGGGACACTGCAGGAGCCGGCCCTGGGGGTGGCGGTCCCCAGGGCCATCACTGGCTCCAGGAGGGGGCCGCGCGGCCCCCTCCCCACATTTTCAAAGCCCCGGAGGTGGTGGTCCCCGGGGCTTCGGGGTCCAAAACGGACCCCCATTTTTAATTTTTTAGTGCCCCGGGAGGTGGCGGTCCCGGGCGTGTGGGGGCTGGAACCCCCCACACAGGTAAAAAAAAAAAACAGAAGCCCCGGGGAGGTGGCGGTCCTCGGGGCAGCGGGAGGGCAAAGAGCCCTCCCGCACCATTTTTTGTTAAAGCCCCGGGGGTGGCGGTCCCCGGGCTTGGGGGCCCTTAGAGGCCCCCCATACATAAATTTAACCCCCACCATGCCCCCGGGACTTGGCCCACCCGGGGGCAATTAACATCGAAGCGCGGGAGACCGCGCTTCGATTTTTTTTCGGCAGGATCCGCGCACCCTGAGCGCATCCTGCCAATTTTTTCCTTGTGGGACCCCTGAGCAGGCCTAGGGGTTAGGGTGTTTCTACCCTGCCCCCTTTGTGCGCTTTGCGCACTTATTTCTGTCCCTCGGTTCTACCGAGGGACAAAATGGCTGCCAACACTTCCTGAATCGGAATGTTGACAGCCAGCTGACAGCCAATTAGCATGCAGCTCGTGATCGGGAGGGTACGCGGACCCTACTCGGCCATAGATATATATGTGACTTTACTTGTGAATTTCTCAGGAACTACTGAACGGATTTACACCATTTAAGCAAAAGGCACCAGTCTGAACCAAGGGCTACCTCTTTGCCAAATTTGGTGTAATTCCGTTCAGCAGTTCGGGCTGTAGCTGCGACTAAAGGTTCCTATGGAAAAATGAATGGGGAAAACGCGTTTTGGGACCCCCTTTTTTCTCGGCCCCCGCTTGACGAATCAACCCGAGACTTTCAGGGTAGGAGCGGAGCGGAGCGCCCCAACAAGTTGGAAACTTTCGCGAAGATTCGTCAACCGGCGCCAACGTTATTTCAAATAGAATGTCGCGGATTTCCTATGGATAATAGGTCCTAACTATAACTATCTACTGGCGACCGTATAAAACACAGTTAGCCTGTCAAGGAGAAAGCCACAAACAGGTAAGTTCTTCGCCAAAATTCTTTAATGAAGGGTGCTGCGAGGATTTCGGCTGGAACAGCACAAAATAAATGTCACAAAGCCTGACGCGTTTCGTGTTCTAACACTTCCTCAAAGGCATGGACTTGCATACTCAATGGCACGGCAATTTCGGCATCATTAAATCTTGTTCCCCCGCCCCTAGTGGGCGTGGCCACTCCCGTGGCTCTCTGGTCTTGGTAGTGCCATTTCTTGCTTCAGTGAGCTGACGTGTCGTTGTGCAAATAAATTAAATATTGAAGCCCCAGTGGGTTGTAGTGTCAGCCTCAAATCCCCGCTGCACTCTTGCCCTTCAACAAAAGGCACCTGCTCCATAAGCAGCGGCGTCGGTTGGCGTCGCTGCAGGAATGCAAACTGCATCAGAGCATTCTCCCGGCTCAGGTGGGGCCGCTTAAATCCAAAACACAGTTAGCCTGTCAAGGAGAAAGCCACAAACAGGTAAGTTCTTCGCCAAAATTCTTTAATGAAGGGTGCTGCGAGGATTTCGGCTGGAACCTTGTTTGTGGATGTTTGGCGGCCTGCCTGAGCCGCGGAGAAGCCCCGGTGTTGTTGGCAACACTCCAGCAGTGACGTCAACCGTCGCCACTGCTTATGGGACAAGTAGCCGTTTTTTGCAGAGACAACGTTTCAGCGGTGAAACAGTCCACGCATCACCAACCCACTGGGGTAACACTTTCAAAATTGGGGCACAGCCAGGTCGGCTCATTGCAGAAAGATTCGGCACTACATTGTCCAGCAGGCCACGGGGTTGGCCACGCCCAATGCGGCGGGACAGGTTCTCATCTTTAAGTGGCGCCAAGAAATGAAATGGCTGTGCAAGTTTTTCCAGAGCCTTTGAAAAAGTGTTCATGGACACGAAACGCGTCAGGCGCTTACTGGACTGAATTGAGTGCTGTGAGGTATTGGTCTCGCTGAACCTGCAATAAAGAATTGAGGCAGATACTTACCTGTCGTGTGGCAACTCCTTTACAGGCAACCTTGTTTGTGGATGTTTGGCGGCCTGCCTGAGCCGCGGAGAAGCCCCGGTGTTGTTGGCAACACTCCAACAGTGACGTCAACCGTCGCCACTGCTTATGGGACAAGTAGCCGTTTTTTGCAGAGACAACGTTTCAGCGGTGAAACAGTCCACGCATCACCAACCCACTGGGGTAACACTTTCAAAATTGGGGCACAGCCAGGTCGGCTCATTGCAGAAAGATTCGGCACTACATTGTCCAGCAGGCCACAGGGTTGGCCACGCCCAATGGGGCGGGACAGGTTCTCATCTTTAAGTGGCGCCAAGAAATGGAATGGCTGTGCAAGTTTTTCCAGGGCCTTTGAAAAAGTGTTCACGGACACGAAACGCGTCAGGCGCTTACTGGACTGAATTGAGTGCTGTGAGGTATTGGTCTCGCTGAACCTGCAATAAAGAATTGAGGCAGATACTTACCTGTTGTGTGGCAACTCCTTTACAGGCAACCTTGTTTGTGGATGTTTGGCGGCCTGCCTGAGCCGCGGAGAAGCCCCGGTGTTGTTGGCAACACTCCAGCAGTGACGTCAACCGTCGCCACTGCTTAAGGGACAAGTAGCCGTTTTTTGCAGAGACAACATTTCAGCGGTGAAACAGTCCACGCATCACCAACCCACTGGGGTAACACTTTCAAAATTGGGGCACAGCCAGGTCGGCTCATTGCAGAAAGATTCGGCACTACATTGTCCAGCAGGCCACGGGGTTGGCCACGCCCACTGGGGCGGGACAGGTTCTCATCTTTAAGTGGCGCCAAGAAATGAAATGGCTGTGCAAGTTTTTCCAGAGCCTTTGAAAAAGTGTTCACGGACACGAAACGCGTCAGGCGCTTACTGGACTGAATTGAGTGTTGTGAGATATTGGTCACGCTGAACCTGCAATAAAGAATTGAGGCAGATACTTACCTGTCGTGTGGCAACTCCTTTACAGGCAACCTTGTTTGTGGATGTTTGGCGGCCTGCCTGAGCCGCGGAGAAGCCCCGGTGTTGTTGGCAACACTCCAGCAGTGACGTCAACCGTCGCCACTGCTTATGGGACAAGTAGCCGTCAGCAGCTCCCCATGTGGAAAAGCAATGCCGGCTCCCGCAGGAGGCGGGGAGCCGGCGGGACCGTGGGGGCATTGGGGCTCCCCCCACGGTCCCCAACGGATAGGGCCTGCCCCGGGGGATGGGGTCCCTGGGGCTAGAAGTGGCCCGGGAGGGGGGCCACGCGGCCCCCTCCCCCAAAAAATTAAATAAAATAAAATTTAAAAAAAGGCCGGCCCCGGGGGATGGGGTCCCCGGGGCCAATAGAGGCCTCAGGAGGGGGGCCACGCAGCCCCCCTCCTTCAAAAAGATAAAAATATGTGGCCATGCCCCGGGGGATGGGGTCCCCGGGGCCGGAATTGGCCACGGGAGGGGGGCCCACGCGGCCCCCTTCCCGTTCACATTTTTTTTTTTTTTTTAAAAAGGGGTCAGGCCCTGGGGGATGGGGTCCCCAGGGCCCAAAAAAAGGGAAAGACGGGGGGCCCCCCTTCTAAAAAAAAAAAAAAAAAAGACTGCGATCGTGCCGGAGGCCCCGCCCTCTTCCCAGCAACACTCTGCAAATGCACCCTGTGGCGCGTGTTAAATTGGGGAATTAATTTCCCTTCAATACTAGAGGTCCCTGGGGGCCAACTAGCCCACCAGGTACCTCCAGTAAGCGCCACAGGGCTGCATTGCAGAGAGGTGGTCCAGGCCACGCCCCTTTTTACACCACTCTGCAACGCAGCTCTGTGGCGCTTACTGGAGGTACCTGTGGGCTAGTTGGACCCCAGGGACCCTCAGGATTCAAGGGGACTTTATCCCCCAACTTAAAACGCGCCACGGGGCGCGTTTGCACAGTGGTGAAGGGAGGGGCGGGGCCTGAGGTGACATGTGTGCAAACACGCCCTGTGGCGCGTTTTAAGTTGGGGAATTAATTCCCTTCAATCCTGAGGGCCCCTGGGGGCCAACTAGCCCACCAGGTACCTCCAGGAAGCGCCACAGGCCTGCGTTGCAGAGAGGTGGTCCAGGCCACGCCCCTTTTTACACCTCTCTGCAACGCACCTCTGTGGCGCTTACTGGAGGTACCTGGTGGGCTAGTTGGACCCCAGGGACCCTTAGGATTCAAGGGGACTTAATTCCCCAACTTAAAACGCGCCACGGGGCGCGTTTGCACAGTGGTGAAGGGAGGGGGCGGGGCCTGAGGTGACATGTGTGCAAACACGACCTGTGGCGTGTTTTAAATTGGGGGATTAAGTCCCCTTGAATCCTGAGGGTCCCTGGGGTCCAACTAGCCCACCAGGTACCTTCAGTAAGTGCAACAGAGTTGCGTTGCAGAGAGGTGTAAAAAGGGGCGTGGTCTCGGACCACCTCTCTGCAACGCAGCTCTGTGGTGCTTACTGGAGGTACCTGGTGGACTAGTTGGGCCTTAGGGACCCTCAGGATTCAAGGGGACTTAATGTCCCAACTTAAAACACTCCACGGGGCGCGTTTGCACACTTGTCACATCAGGCCCCACGCGCTCTCTTCACCACTGTGCAAACAGGCCCTCTGGCGCGTTGTAAGTTGGGGGATTAAGTCCCCTTGAATCCTGAGGGTCCCTTGGGTCCAACTAGCCCACTAGGTACCTCCAGTAAGCACCACAGAGCTGCGTTGCAGAGAGGTGTAAAAGGGGAGTGGCCTTGGACCACCTCTCTGCAACGCAGCTCTGTGGCGCTTACTGGAGGTACCTGGTGGGCTAGTTGGCCCCCAGGGACCCTCAGGATTCAAGGGGAATTAATCCCCCAACTTAAAACCTGCCAGGGGTCGCGTTTGCACAGTGGTGAAGGGAGGGGGCGGGCCTGATGTGACATGTGTGTACTTATCCAATCACTCCGCCAAAACCCAAGCACTTATAGATTCACCATGCACTCTCCTTGCAGTACTCTAATCATCCAGTCACTACCCATGTACTTATGCAATGACACAGGCACTAACACATGCACTGCTACAATCCCCTGAGGACTACTGATGCAGTCCAGCCATCTCCTTGTCACTACCCATGCACTCCTCCAATCACCCAACCAGTTCCATGTCCTTATCCAATCACTCCGCCAAAACACAAGCGTTTATAAATTCACCATCCACTCTCCTTGCAGTACTCTAATCATCCAGTCAGTACCCATGTACTCATCCAATGACCCAGGCACTAACTCATGGCAAATACAGAGGAGGTCATGCTAATCACAGGGGTACCCCAATGCATAGTGTTCCCTAGTGTATGTAGGTGTTTTCACTGTATTCTAAGTGTCTTTTAGCATAGCACTGGCTCTAGGGTCGGTTAGTCAGAGTCAGTTACCACCAGTACCCGTCAGCAAAAAGATGGGGGCACAGGAGGACTTTCTGCTCCTCTGTTGGTTCTTTCTGCACATCTCTTGCTTCTTCTTGCACTTTTCTTCGTCTTTCTGGACTTCTGTTGCCTCTTTCTGCATTTGTCTTGCTTGTTTGTGCGCTTTTCTTCCTCTTTCTTCACATGTCCTACCTTTGTAGGCATAGTTAGAAATTAGCATTTAAAAAACCTTTGAAATTCACTGAAAAACCATAGGTTTCAGGGACGTTATAGTTAGAAATTAGCATTTAAAAAACCTTTGAAATTCACTGAAAAAACCATAGGTTTCAGGGACGTTATAGTTAGAAATTTGTGTTTAAAAAACCTTAGAAATTCACTGAAAAAACCACAGGTTTCAGGGACGTTATAGTTAGTTGGACATTTCACTCGTACAAAACCAGAGAAATTCCCCCGTTATAGTTAGTTCAGCTAACTATAACTCGCGCCCCGCAATGCACTGCTGATAACGTCACATATTACATCATTCATGACATGGTCAGTGACATCACTGATGACATCACTGATGACATCTCAAATTACATCACTGATGACATCATCCACGTGAAAATCTGATGCACCTCCTCACACTCTAATATAACCTTTGATACACCCACTGTAAAATACAGACTACCATTTTCGAAACCATCGACACACCAATACCAGTTACTACATGCGCACTCACTGATTCCTAGGTCTACACACACATCCACTCATTCACCCATACAATCACTCATACATGCAGTCACTCATCAATACAACACTATCATATGCACTCATACACCTATACAGACACTCACACACCGCCACTCATCCATGGAGTTACTCACACACCTAGTCAGTCATGCAAATAATCAATCACACTCCCATTTACTCACCTATACAGATAGTAACGCATACTTACTCTCTTATATAATCACTGATACAAGTACACACTCATCCATACAGCCACTCTCACAATCACTGACTCTCACGTATAGTCATTTATACTCCAACTCTCACATACACTGCCTTTACCCTATGTAGTTACTTGGACATGTACCACTGAGACATCCATTCACTCACCAACACACCCATACACACACTCACCCACCCATACAGCTGTTTCCACATGCACTCTTGAACCCATACACCCAGTGAATCAACCACTCACACATCTATGCAGTCACACACCTCCCACCCACCCACACACACTCAGTCTCCCATACAAATTCTCAAGCAACCAATCAATAACCGATATAGACACTCATGTAGCTACTCACCAACCCATGCATTCAGTAAGACACATTTAATCACTCACTTATACAGTCAGTCACGCACCTACTAAATCATCCATCCAGACACTTATACACCCACTCATTCTTCAATACACCTTGGCATATATATAAAACATATTTAAACTTTACAGAAACACACAGTCACTGGATGATGTCATCATTGATGTCATCAGTGATGTCATTTGAGATGTCATCAGTGATGTCATCAGTGATGTCACTGACCATGTCATGAATGATGTAATATGTGACGTCATCAGCAGTGTATTGCGGGGCACGAGTTATAGTTAGCTGAACTAACTATAACGGGGGAATTTCTCTGGTTTTGTACGAGTGAAATGTTCAACTAACTATAACGTCCCTGAAACCTGTGGTTTTTCAGTGAATTTCTAAGGTTTTTAAATGCTAATTTCTAACTATAACGTCCCTGAAACCTATGGTTTTTTCAGTGAATATATATATAGATTATCTACTGGCGGTCGCCAGTAGATAGTTATAGTTAGGACCTATTTTCCATAGGAAATCCACGACGTTCTATTTAAATAACTCTTGCGTCGGTTGACGAATCTTCGCGAAATTTTCAAACTTTATCGCCCGCTCCTACCCTGTAAATTTCGGGGTGATTCGTCAAGCGGGGGCCGAGAAAAAAGGGGGGTCCCAAAATGTGTTTTCCCCATTCATTTTCCCGTAGGAAACTTTAGCCATGGCTACAGCCCTAACTGCTGAACGGAATTACACCAAATTTGGCAAAGAGGTAGTTCTTGGTTCAGAAAGAACCCTTTTGTTAAATGGTGTAAATCCGTTCAGTAGTTCCTGTGAAAATCAAAAGGAAAATCACATATATATCTATGGCCGCGTCGGATTCGCGCACCCTCCCGATCACGAGCTGCATGCTAATTGGCTGTCAACACTCCAAATCAGGAAGTGTTGGCAGCCATTTTGTCCCTCGGTAGAACCGAGGGACAGAAACAAGTGCGTAAAGCGCAAAAGGGGGCAGGGTAGAAACACCCTGACCCCTAGGTCTGCTCAGGGGTCCCACAAGGACCCCTGGGCAGAAAAAGCATTTTTTTTTAAATCGGCGGGATGCGCTTAGGGTGCGCGAATCCTGCCGAGAAAAAAAGAAACAAGTGCGTAAAACGCACAAAGGGTGCAGGGTAGAAACACCCTGACTCCCTAGGTCTGCTCAGGGGTCCCACAAGGACCCCTGGGCAGAAAAAGCATTTTTAAAAAAAGAAAAATCGGCAGGATGCACTCAAGGTGCGCGGATCCTGCCGAAAAAAATCGAGCGCGGTCTCCCGCGCTTCGATCTGAATTTGCCCCGGGTGGCCCAAGTCCCGGGGGCATGCGAGGGTGGGTTTATTGTTTATGGGGGCCTCTAAGGCCCCCAAGCCCGAGGACCGCCATCCCCTGGGGCTTTATAAAGAAATGATGGCGGGAGGGCTGTGCGCCTCCCGCTGCCCCGGGGACCGCCACCCCCGGGGCTGTATTTTTTATTTTAAAAACCTGTGTGGGGGACTCCAGCCCCCACATGCCCCGGGGACCGCCACCTCCCTGGGGCACTAAAGATTTAAATATGGGGGTCCGTTATGGACCCCAGAGCCCTGGGGACCACCACCTCCCCGGGGCTTTGAACAAGTTGGGAGGAGGGCCGCAAGGCCCCCTCCTGGAGCCAGTGATGGCCCTGGGGACCACCACCCCCAGGGCCAGCTCCTGTAGTGTCCCGGGTGCCTACCCCGGGACACTGTAGTTTGCTATGACAGGACGGGAGCATCGCGGCTCCCGTCCTGTCATAGCAAACTTGGTTTGCATTTTGAAAGAGAGAGCAGGAAACCTGCTCTCTCTTTCAAAATGCAAACTAATTGCTTTTCCACACGGGGAGCAGCATGTTAGCTGCTCCCCATGTGGAAAAGCAATGCCGGCTCCCGCAGGAGGCGGGGAGCCGGCTGGGACTGTGGGGGATTGGGGACCCCCCACAGTCTCCAACGAGAGGCCAGGCCCCGGGGATGGGGTCCCCGGGGCCATAAGTGGCCCGGGAGGGGGCCACGCAGCCCCCTCCCAATTAAAAAAAAAAAAAAAAAAAGGGCAAGGCCGGCCCCGGGGATGGGGTCCCCGGGGCCTTAAATGGCCTGAGGAGGGGGGCCACGCAGCCCCCCTCCAAATATTTTTAAAAAAAGAGGGCATGCCCCGGGGGATGGGGTTCCCGGGGCCAATAGAGGCCCAGGGAAGGGGACCACGCGGCCCCCTTCCCGTTTAAAAAAAAAATATTTAACAAAAAAAATGCTCAGGCCCCGGGGGATGGGGTCCCCGGGGCCAAAAGTGGCCGAGGGAAGGGGGCCACGCAGCCTCCCTCCCATAAAAAAAGGAGAAAAATAAAAATAAAAACGGCATCGTGCCGGAGGCCCCGCCCCCTCCCTGCAGCAGTGTGCAAACGCGCCCCTGGCGCGTTTTAAGAAGGGAAGTAATTCCCCTTGAATACTGGGGGTCCCTGGGGGCCAACTAGCCCACCAGGAACCTCCAGTATGCGCCAGGGGCTGTGTTGCAGAGAGGTGTACAGAGGCCACGCCCCTTTATACACCTCTCTGCAACGCAGCTCTGTGGCGCTTTTTGGAGTTACATGGTGGGCTAGTTCGACTCCAGGGACCCTCAGGATTCAAGGGGACTTAATCCCCCAACTTAAAACGCACCACGGGGCGCGTTTGCACAGTGGTGAAGGGAGGGGGCGGGGCTTCAGGTGACATGTGTGCAAACAGGCCCAGTGGCGCATTTTAAGATGGGGAATGAAATCCCCTTCAATCCTGAGGGTCCCTGGGGGCCAACTAGCCCACCAGGCACGTCCAGAAAGCGCCACAGAGCTGCGTTGCAGAGAGGTGCAAAAAGGGGCGTGACCTCTGAACACCTCTCTGCAACGCAGCTCCCTGGCGCATACTGGAGGTACAGGGTGGGCTAGTTGGACCCCAGGGACCCTCATGATTCAAGGGGACTTAATCCCCCAACTTAAAACACGCCACGGGGCGCGTTTGCACAGATGTCACCTCAGGCCCCACCCCCTCCCTTCACCATTGTGCAAATATTCCTCTAAAATCAGCCCAACTACGAATTCCGATTTACTCACCTGTTATCAGGAGAGACCTCAGTGCTGCATCTTTGAGCCCAGTACTGATCCTGAAAAGTAATTTTAACCGTACTTACCAGTAACTTGAATTTCCTTCCATAGGCTAACATTGACTGGTTTCACTTGGAAATTCTTCTAAGTGTGGAGTTTTGGAACTTTATAATATTCCTCAAAAATCAGCCGAAATACGAATTCCGATTTACTCACCTGTTATCAGGAGAGACCTCAGTGCTGCATCTTTGAGCCCAGTACTGATCCTGAAAAGTAATTTTAACCGTACTTACCAGTAACTTGAATTTCCTTCCATAGGATATCATTGCCTGCTTTTTGCTGAAAAAGTTTGTGTCGATTTTTGTAACATACAAATATTCCTCTAAAATCAGCCGAACTACGAATTCCGATTTACTCACCTGTTATCAGGAGAGAACCCAGTGCTGCATCTTTTAGCCCAGCACTGACCTTGAAAAGTAATTCTAACCGTACTTACCAGTAACTTGAATTTCCTTCCATAGGCTAACATTGACTGGTTTCACTTGGAAATTCTTCTAAGTGTAGAGTTTTGGAACTTTATAATATTCCTCTAAAATCAGCCGAACTACGAATTCCGATTTGCTCACCTGTTATCAGGAGAGACCTCAGTGCTGCACCTTTGAGGTCAGTACTGATCCTGAAAAGTAATTTTAACCGTACTTACCAGTAACTTGAATTTCCTTCCATAGGCTAACATTGACTGGTTTCACTTGGAAATTCTTCTAAGTGTGGAGTTTTGGAACTTTATAATATTCCTCTAAAATCAGCCGAACTACGAATTCCGATTTACTCACCTGTTATCAGGAGAGAACCCAGTGCTGCATCTTTTAGCCCAGCACTGACCCTGAAAAGTAATTCTAACCGTATTTACCAGTAACTTGTATTTCCTTCCATAGGAATCCATTGTCTGGTTTTCAGCAGAAAAGTTTCAAAGTGTCGATTTTCACAAACTACAAATATTCCTTAAAAATTGCCTGTATGACTTAAACGCATTCTTTCAACTGTTTACAGGAGATGCACCAGTGCTGGATCCCAGATCCACCACTGAGTAAGAAAAAGTAACGATAACACTACTTACCTGCTAAGTGAATTTTCTCCCATAGGATAGCATTGGTGATTCTATGTGAAAAAGTTTCTAATTGTCAACTTTTAAAATACAATAATATTCCTTAAAAATCACTACTGTAACCAAAACGCTTTTACTCAACTGTTTACAGGAGATGTCCCAGGACTGAATCTAGGATCCAATCCTGTGGTTAGAAAAGTAATCCATAAAGTAACTAATTGCATTTAACTTGAAATTCACATTGAGCTCAATGTTGCATTGTGTTTGAAATTGTGTTGCCCA
Organism: Calotriton arnoldi; assembly: GCA_963921515.1. NCBI lineage: Eukaryota > Metazoa > Chordata > Amphibia > Caudata > Salamandridae > Calotriton > Calotriton arnoldi. The sequence goes on from CAWUFW010005187.1 coordinate 44,806, forward strand.
TTGCAACAACTGTAACTACTCTACTTAAAAGTCTATTGCCTATTTGCAAAGTATTTAAACTAAAGTAATTCATTCTGAGAAAGTATATTTTGTAATGTAATGTATAATGTAATTACAATGTATTTTAAAAATAAAATATCTAAAAATAAATAGTTTAAAAAAATGTAGTAAATCAGTATCAAAAAATAAATATAACAATTAATACATTTAAAAATTGTCATTTACAAAACCTTTGAAATTCACTGAAAAAAACCATAGGTTTCAGACATGTTATAGTTAGGAATTAGCATTTAAAAAACCTTTGAAATTCACTGAAAAAACCATAGGTTTCAGGCACGTTATAGTTAGAAATTAGCATTTAAAAAACCTTACAAATTCACTGAAAAAACCATAGGTTTTAGGGACAGTTATAGTTAGTTGGACATTGCACTCGTACAAAACCCGTGAAATTCCCCCGTTATAGTTAGTTCAGGTAACTATAACTCGCGCCCCCGCAATGCACTGCTGATGACGTCACATATTACATCACTCATGACATGGTCAGTGACATCACTGATGACATCACTGATGACATCTCAAATGACATCAATGATGACATCATCCATGTGATAATTTGATGCATCTTCTCACACCCTAATATAACTTTTGATACACCCACTGTAAATTACAGACTGCCATTGTCAAAACCATAGACACTCCAACACCAATTACTATATACACACTCACTGATTCTTAGGTCTACACACACACATCTACTCACTCACCCGTACAGTCACTCATACTTATAGTCACTCAGTACAGGACTATTATATGCACTCATACACCTATATAAACACTCACACACCGCCACTCATCCATAGAGGTACTCACACACCTAGTCAGTCATGCAAAAAATTAAGCACACACCCATTTACTCACCTATACAGTTATACACACACCAGCTCACTTACTCATACAAATACTAGCACATTCTTACGCTCTTATACAATCTCTGATACAAGCACACACTCATCCATACAGTCACTATCACAATCACACACTCTCGCTTATAGGTATTTATATACTCCAACACACATATATACTGCCTTTCACATATGTAGTTACTCACACATGTACCACTGGGACATACATTCACTCACTAACACACTCTTACACACACTCACCCACCCAAGCAGTCCATCACAGATGCACTCTTGAAATCATGCACCCAGTGAATCACCCTCTCACACATCTATGTACAGAGTCACACACACCCCACCCACACAAACACTCAGGCAGCCATACAGATACTCAGACAACCAATCAATAACCCATATAGACACTCATGTAGCTATTCGCAAATCCATGCATCCACTTACACACCAACAAACAGACGGATACAGACATTCACACAGTTTAGTCACTAACCCATGCATTCAGTAAGATACGTTTAATCACTCACTTGTAGAGTCAGTCACTCACGTACTAAATCATCCATTCAGACACTTATACACCCACTCATTCTTCAATACGCCTTTCCCTATATATATTAAACATATTTAAACTTTACAGAAACACACAGTCACTGGATGATGTCATCAGTGATGTCATTTGAGATATCATCAGTGATGTCATCAGTGATGTCACTGACCATGTCATGAGTGATGTAATATGTGACGTCATCAGCAGTGCATTGCGGGGCGCGAGTTATAGTTACCTGAACTAACTATAACGGGGAATTTCACGGGTTTTGTACGAGTGCAATGTCCAACTAACTATAACTGTCCCTAAAACCTATGGTTTTTTCAGTGAATATAGATATAGATATAGATGTATATATAGATATAAGAGCCCCCGGAATATATATATATATATATATGAGATTGGCATTGTGGAATTTAACCACGATAACAGAAGAGCTGTTTTCTAGACTAGTAGATATTCTGTTTATATTATTGTGCTGTTGTGGTTTATTTTAATGCACCAGGTTCAGAGAGGCCTATAATGTATCACAGTTACTTTCCTGGGTGCTTCCCATTCTGCACCATTGAGTGGCTACCTGAGGGGTTTCATGTCTAACTGCTAACCATGAGATTTGGTGCAGCCGGATAACACTCTGTAACAATGATTTGAAGTATGTTCTGTGCTCAGGACAGCTCATAATACAGTGATGGGCTCTTCTTAGGAAAACTTCTCAGAATCTGCAGCTGGTGTAAACATGACCTAAGTTCACAGGAAGTTGAATGTGAAGTAGGAAGGTCTTATTTGGAACGAGTAGTTGAGATAAATGTCTGCTAAGTGGCCCACCACCTAAAAAACAGAAATTTAGGGCAGGAATTGGGTGGGAGAAGGGCTAAGCACATCCCTTTAGAGAAGGAGGTAACACTTTCCTCCAAAGCTTCACACTACCAGGGGATAAAATCATGCTGTCTACCCCAGTGAATTGTGCAAGAGGAGTCCAAGGCGGATTCATTTGCACACAATAGCAGGGCAACAAAAACATCTGAATGAGGTTCGCTCCCACTAATGACGTACTGAAAACCGACCTCTTCAAGGTTTTCCTTACGAAAGATAATGGTTCTATCCGAACTCCCCATGTAAGCCACAGTTCACTTTTGTTCAGTTCATAATTTATCCTCTCGGTTTTTTTTCCTCTGTTACATAATGTAGAGCACTGTTGTGCCGTTTGGCCTAGTTCGCACTGACAAAAGCTGTAAATAAACATAGACCTTAATAAAATCCAAATGGCTGCAGAGAGCTGCTTACTCTTCCTGCCTGGAACATGTCAGTCGAACACTTGGGAATCTTCAGAGCCGGTGGACCAGAAGATGGATTCACCCACATACATGCCAACAGACCCCTGATTTTTGAAGCCAAAATGTGCTTTATTTTAGATATCCCCCAGCCTAAAATCGTCTCTGCTTTAATATTTCAAAATCTCCCACTTTACAGTTAGTTTTAAAATATTGCCATGTATGCGTGACCCACTGCACTACTCAGTGGGATGAAGTGACCTGTCACCCTCATTTAAAGCTCCCTGAAGTCCAAAACTATGACGGGTAATAGTATGAGCAAATAAAATAACCCTACATCTCCCACCTCAGCAAGACACCATCTGGCATCTACTGGGAAGTGCAGATAGGAATTTCATGGTTCATTGTTTTTCCCAACACTATCCCAATATTTATTAATGCACTGATTATTTTAACCCACTTTGTTTCCTCAAACGCCAACAAAGTGGGTTGACTGAAATGCTAGAACTCTACAAACAAGGAATTTCAGTGAACGAGATCTACCATCAATGCCACAGTCACTCGTGTGCAGGTAGGGAAAGGCGAAACCGGGACCTGTTCCATGGTAGTAGCAGTTGTGTGAAGATAGGCTCCACCCCCCCTTGAGAGGTTTACGTCTTGGTCCAGTCGGGCTAATTGAGAAAGAACTTCTCGCGCACCTGTGTAAACTCCGCTGGCTGATGTACTTTAGAGGCGCGCTCGATGGACAGAGGTAGGGAGCGTTCATCTTGGTTAATATTACACCAGACATAATGATCCTTTCTGCTCTGGCTGGCGGCAACCTTTCACCCACAGCACTGCCCGGCAACGCCTCCAGAACACCATAACCGAGATCATTGTCGTCCAATTGACAACGAACTCTGAACTTTGTATCCATCGTATCTGCATCGCCATCTGTGACAAGCTCTGAGGTGCACTGCCGGGTTTTGCTGCACGTCAGATGCAGACGCACAGCAGTGACCAAACTAAAGCGAACAAAGGACTAACACACGTATAAGCCCCTATTTTCTCAAAGTCTGCTGTTTTGTGCATAAAATCCCTTACCTAATAATTCTAGGAATTATATTGTTGAGGGCGGGAAAAGTAACAGCTCAACACACTAATACAAGTGAATTAGTTTTTGCAGACCTGAAGTTGAACTCTGAGTCACAGCACTCGCTCACAGATAAGAAGAGGTAAGGTAATATTTTGCCAGCGAGTATAAACGTTTTCAGCTTCCGACCGCCATTTCCTACGAAGAAAGGCGAGCGGATGATTTAATTGCCGCGATGGTACCTGCCGGCATTCAGCGCTAATGGCAGAACGCCTGGCAACCGGCGACAAGAGGGCTCTGGAACATTCTGCGCAAATGACAGGGATTGAGAAGAATGCGCACTTCGTATTGTGCCGGGGAGTCGAACCGGCGAGCGGGAATATGTCCAAACCAAGGTGTTCTTGCCTACTATTTTGTATTTGTGTTTTTCCGCCCAGAAAACAGCAAAAACTCACTTTGTGTCAATAAAAAAATGGAAATTACTTCCATTTCCACTGTCCCTTGGCTGGAAAGGGGAAGGATGAGTGTTTTTTCAAGTGCATTTTTTTCTAAGCACATAGAAACACAACAGGGGTGGGTGCAATAATGGACGTCTTACCGCTAGCAGCTCACTGTCTAATCAGTCATAAACATAACAATGCCCATATCACAGAATTTTAAGACACAGCAATCACAGTACTCAGTCAAAACTGGAAACACCACGCCATGCCCAGTCTTGATGCCCTGTGGTATATCTTGACGTCATTTCTTTGATTGATCATTACCCTGGCTTGGGACCAATGCCCAGATTGGATCTGACTGTTGTCAGAATACTCAATCTGGTCGTTGCATTTAAGTCAAGTTATGGTAATGGCAACTGTGCAGAGAAAGGCCAGGTCGATGTAGAGGTCAGTTGCTGCATTGGGGTCGAGGTTGGAACATAGCTTCGACTCCAGTATGACCTAACCATACTTTGAACCAAATATCCCTGTAGGTATTAGGATGGTGATCCATATCTGACTCTTCTATGTAAAAGTATGAACAGTGTTACATCTGTTAGAATGCTGCTTCTTCATCAGCCATGTTATTTTGAAACTGCATTTATAATGTACCCGTATGTGTCACCAACAGGGCCGGCGCTGGGCATGGGCAGTGTGAGCAGCTGCCCAGGGCCCCACAGTCAGCCCTTTAACTTGGGGCCTCGCACCAATGCGTCACAGTCAGGTCACGGCATGAAAAGGCCACCTTGCAAGTGCGCCACCTTAGGGGGCCCCTCCCCTGGCCTCACTGCTATGGTGTAGCGAGGCGGACCCAGGGATGGGGGGCAGTCCCAATTGCAAGAAGGCACATTCATCAGTTTTGTCTTGCAATTAGGCCTTTTTTTTTTGTTGCATATTTATATAGCGCGAACTCGACCCGAAGGTATTGGAGTGCTTTACATGAGCACCGTATTTACATTACACATTCAGGCACAGGGAGATAAAGTGATTTGCCCAGAATCACAGGATGTGGACGCGACCCCGAGGGTCGAACCCTGGTTTCCAGCACCAAAGTCGGCAGTCTAGCCGACGGACCACCCCTCTCCCTCCCCCACGCAGAGGCACAGCGGAGGACTATTGCCCTTTTGTTTAGCTCCCTGGCAGTCTTAAACCTCTCTGGAGATAAGCAACCCTCACACCTTCAGCCCTTTATGAGCTGTTAAGAGGTGCTTGTGGCTGAAAGGTAGGGGCTGCAGCTTCAGGAGCAGGGACATCTATTGAGATGCAGACAGCCCTGAATGGGTCAAGTCTATGCAAATTTGAGGGGCCTCGCACATTCCCCTTCTGCCAGGGCCCCAAAAATCCTAGAACTGGCCCTGGTTACCAAGATACACAACCGGGGTGTAACGTAGGCCCCTGCAGCGCAGCCCCCAGCTCTTCAAGGGGGCCCCATTCAGCCCAGATCTGTGAGATATAGGAGACACAGGGGCTCCTCTTCATATTCTACAGGGGGGGCATCATTTTGCCTTACGCCACTGATGTGCAGGCCTTCTCTTCCGCGAGAGCCTAAGCCTTGGTTTCACTTTGGCAGAAAGTTCGAATCCTGTTAGCTCAGCAGACAAACTTTTGCATGACCTCTTCAGGGTCTTTTAAACCGCTTTCTCGTGAGAACGAGAAATGCTTCAGCTCATGGCAGCTGAAGTTTCGTTCTCAATCATGTAGCTCCTTCCTTTGCCTATGTGAAGAAAATATATAACAATAATGCAAATGTTAGATGTATTAGCATTAAATGCGCAATAACTTTGTGGGGCAAAGCTATGTCAGTTTGTTTTGAGATTACTAATTTTGTTGCTTTATGTTAACAATCATGCTCCAGGTAGATTGAAAGAGTCGTTTTATTTAACAGCCAGCCACATTCCTAACCTTTTAACATGCTAGGATGTAAACAGTCTCTTTTTCTATTCCCTCAAGTACTACACATTCAGTGATCTGAGCTGCATAGCACATTTCAAGTACAACATGAACTTGCTAGGGACAGCCAGATGTTTTCCAGTTTTGAGGCCACTGGCAGTGAGCAAGGGCCAATGAATAGGTGTGTCCCTTCAAAAATCATAACGTTAGCAAACAGTGCTCGGCACTTGTACCGGGTATATCAGCAGTCAAAGGGGGTGGGCAGGCATCGAATGGTCTGAGAGATGCATATTCCAGGAGAATTGGGCCAGACTCTCCAAATTGTAACTCTTTCCAAAGAGATCTCAACTCAGCACAAAGTGGAAGGCCTCTGACCTAGAAGCAGATCTAGGCAGATGGTCAAACCTATTTGGACCAACCTTTTGTTTCTAAGCAAAACTTTGGTCTAAATGTAGGCTGTACCCAGAAGGTTGAATCTCACAGTATTGCATAAGAAAATATTGTACTCGAAAAATATTGCAGCCAAACATAGACTGTCAAAATATTGGTAATATAGGCAAGTATATATATACGTGATCAAGGTTCGAGGCTCGAACCGAAACGCGTTGGGCATGGCTATTGCCACTTTCACAAAATAAAAAATTGAAGGAATTGGACCCCGAGTGAGTGTGTTTTTCGTAATACTTTCTGGTGACAGAGGTACCCTGCTGCTGATATATATATATATATATATGGTCCATCTTTGCTGAATAAATAACTGCTTTGAAAGCCTCTGGTGTCCGCGGCTGCTGTTGGTGTTACGAGGTAACAGCGTGTGTTGGTGTTATGAGGCTCGTCTCCTCACCGCGGACCGCCGTTGCGAGAGAAAGGGGAAGGGCGATTACGGTGCGTTGCACTGTGCTGCGGGTTTGATATATATATATATATATATATATATATATATATATGTATGTATGTATACATGCCTATATTACCAATATTGTGACAGTCTATGTTTGGCTACAATATTTTTCGAGTACAAATATTGCAGCCAAACATAGACTGTCACAATATTGGTAATATAGGCAAGCATATATATATACGAGAAAAAGAGTGCTGAATCTTCAATCACATGGAGGTTGGGGAATCACTTTTGTACATAACTGGCGCTAGCGGTAGCGCCACTTTTAGAGCACCACCAGCGTTCTGGTAGCACACCAGTTTACGGCGAATTGGATTCTGGATGTTGAGACAGGCGCGCCCCCATGCGAGGGTGAGGCAATGGAGAAGAGGAGAAGGCGTATGCAGAGGGAAAGGTTGAAATGCTGGGAGCCGAAGCTCCCTTGGCGGGGACTGGAACTCCTCTGCTAAAGAGCACATCCTCACCCTGGTATTACCACCCTTGCGATGGAGCTGGGCACCGCAAACGGCACTGGCCGAGGCAGCGGTGGTGTCATGGGACCTTACTGCTGCTTATTGGAACCGGTTACATTGGACACACGGATTTAAGTTTTTAGCAGCAAAAAGTCGCCACTGTGAGTCCTCCTCCCTTTTATTTTGGATATTTGATATTCATTAATGAGTCGTCTCCGAGTAAGTAAGCAAACTGTCCTCGGAAACGCAGCTACGTGGAAGGAGTAAAGAAAATAACACAGTGGGCGTCAATGCTGAAAGTAATTGTGTCTAAATTGACAGAAATGCGTGACTTTTTGGTTTTAAAATGAGATTTTAATGCGATGCTGTTCCACAGTTTAAGGACTTGTGACAATCCAGCCCAGGTCTTGCAGGCAACATGAAAATGCATGACGGGACTTTTTAAGATAAGACGAACTGATGGGCATATCTTTTAGTAAACACAGTCAGTAAATAACCTTGAAGCAAGGTAACTTGCAGGACATTACTCTGTTGTGATTTCCTGCATACCTAATCACTGTGAAAGGAAGTGCATCGTCTATTTTTATTGTTATTTGAGCTTTAAAAGAAGCACCAATATGGCGCATAAACAGGTTGAGAAAGGCAGTGTGACTGCCGAAACGCGTCCCTGTAGTGTTCGTGTGTATGATGTAACGGAGGCAATAAACGGGAGAAACCCCATGAAAACGAGTGCTTAATCTTCAATCACATGGAGGTTGGGGAATTACTTTTATATATATATATATATATATATATATATATATATATATATATATATATATATATATATATATATATATATATATATATATATATATATATATATATTTATATAGCACCAATTGACTAATCTTCACAAAACTTTCCAAAAAAGTGCTCATTTTTTGCCGCCTAGTTTGTGCATGCAAAGATTTGGGGCGAACCTTCAAGCGGGGGCAGAGAAAAAAGGGGGGTCCCAAAATGCAAAATCCCCTTTCATTTTCCATAGACTTTTTTAAGAAGCACTACTGCAAAAACTGCTGAACTGAAATACACCAAATTTGGCAGGAAGTTAGATCTGGGTCCATAGATTGAGCTTTTGGTTGTTTGATGTAAATATGCTCAGGAGTTTTTGAAACATTAAGGTTCAAATTTAAGGTTAAAAAATATTTGTATATCTGGACAGTTGCGGGTTCTAACTTACTTTCAGACCTCTAATGCCATACTCGTGTATAGACTAATGTTTACAAATGAAGCTTGGATGATGTCATCAGTGATATCATCAATGATGTCATTTGAGATGTCATCAGTGATGTCAGAAATGATGTCATAGGACATGTCATGAGTGATGTAATATGTGAGGTCATAGGCAGTGCATGGTGGGGGCGCAATTTATAGAAAGCTTTGCTAACAATAACTGGTGAATTTCTATGGTTCTTTGAGTTCAGAACATTATGTTGGCACTGACATATATATATATATATATATATATATATATATACATATATACATACATATATAATATATATATAAATATATATATATACATATATATTGCATAAGAAAATATTGTACTCGAAAAATATTGCAGCCAAACATAGACTGTCACAATATTGGTAATATAGGCATATATATATATATATATATATATATATATATATATATATATATATATATATATATCTTTGCATGCACAAACTAGCCGGCAAAAAAAGAGCACTTTTTTGGAAAGTTTTGTGAAGATTAGTCAATTGGTGCTAAAGTTATAAACAAAAAAAAAGGCGTTTCCTATGAAACACTGACCTAACTATAACTACCCAGTGACGACCGCCATCTCATATAAAACCAAAGTCCGTACATTCTGGCTTGAATGTCCATACAATCATAATTTCTACTTTCCAAGTTTAAAATTCCACTTCAATGGAGCAATTTCTTAGCCCTAATTTATACAAGAGTCGTGTATTTGAAAAGTCCATAAAGTTAAAAATCTTGTCTCTCCAATATAAGTACTGGGTCTTGGAGTCAAACGTACAAGGTTGCAGCCAGCCAGCATGTATTTCACGGGGACCACCCATTTCTTCAAGCTGCAATGTAATTGGTAATAATTCTTAGATAAGCTACAAAACTACATCTACATTCAAACCATTACTTGTGCATCCTTATACAGATAACATAATGAACACCAGTGAATCATACAGGTAACATAGCCTAGATAAATCACAGCATCAGCAAATTAGTTTAAATGTATATTTTCTAATCCTTCAAACATTTGCTATATTTACTATGGCAGTTAGTGCATTATTTGATTTCAAAAACCATATTGCTAATGCAAAATCTATCAGTAATCTATATACTGATATTATTCTTCGGTGTAAGCTCCAATTCCCTTAAAATTTATATCTAATACTATTTGCCAGTACTGCCTTTGTCAGCATCAAGAGCTTGAGGTTAATCACCATTAAGTACCTGAGAACAATGGTCTGTCAGTTTTTCCACGGTTAATGTCCTTTTATTAAGAATACAAGAGAATTCTTTGTTTGGTCTGTTGCCTTGACCTATGCATCATCATAAAGTCTGTAAGAGTAACCAGAACTATGATTAGGGTTTCCGGATAAGGAAAATTGTATTATTAGACATATGTTGGGTTCCCAAATCAATAGCTGGAAAATGATATAGTATCACTAATACCTTGATCTGTCGTTTCAGTGATTTTAAAATCCACCTATTTGGTGCTCAAAATTCACGAATTAATTGTGTTCTATAAAACAGGCCCTAATGATGAGATCCAATGAGAAAATTAGAAAGCTTCCTTTAGGGTTTATCAAAATAAGTAGTTTTATGACAAACTATCACACTTACCGCCTTTACTGATAGAGAGGTTTGCGGGTTATAGGTTGTTTGGTTCATCCATTTCAGACAACACATCATTCGTATTAAAGAATAATGCAAGACTCAATGTCTGATTTATAGACACCGTATACACAATCATCCAAACGTTATTCTATTTGCAGCATATGTATTGGTGTCAACATTTCGGGTAATACCAAATCTCAATGGCATTAAACCTTTATGTCCTTTCCTAATTCTAATTTCACTTGAGTGCATACAATATGCACTTCTTCAACCCACAGAGTGTAAATATACTGATTAGAACCGGTATACCATCAAACTAGATGATTCAACTGAATACTGATTTTAACGACTGGTGCGCTATCGGTGACTCCACCTTCCGCATGTCATTTCTCATCTCTCATATTTGCTATCATCACAAATATAGAGACGTTGATTGTTGTTTAAGTAACAGAAATAACAGTAATACCTTTTTATGGATATACAAATTATCTTAATAGAAAGTATCAGACCACAGTTGTCGTCCCACCCATGATTTTTATTGCTCGATGTAACTGTGGCCAAATCACCTACAGCTACCCATTGATAATATATATCCAGACTTGACCTTGACCATACATCAAAGTGGCATTTATCTTTATATGGCATGTGAGCACACATTTAGCAAAAGGGGCAGAGGGGGACAGCATACCTCTCAAAGTCAGCCGTCCAAATTCAAAATTAGCCTCACATGCAATTTTCAAACTTCAAAATGACCATAATCTGATAACTGGGACCTACCTCACACCTTAGTGATCAGATATTCTCTAAGACATGCACGTAATTGTGCTTACCCTATGTCATTATGATTTTTCTTAAAAGTATTACTACAAGGAATGCATGCACAGATAGATAGATAGAAAGATAGACATTTCTTCGTATCTCTCTTTATACCTTCATCTGAAACAGTCAGCGTTCTTCATTTCCGGTCTAGTTACCCGCCAGAAAGAGTTTTGATAAACTGTTGCCATAAAAAGAAGAAAAGAATAATGAAGCTGACTTAATTATAATTTTTTCTTGAGCTGACTGGTTATAGTATGACATAAGAGCGCAGTTGGTACACGCCATATTAAAAATTCAAAGTACATTTCTCAAGCATCCAAACTATGAGTTAATTCTGTCCACAAGAAATATAAAGTATAATTTAACTGATCTGGGATGTTTATATGTTGAGCAAATCAATAAAGAATTGAACCCAGTATTCTACAGACAACAGACACACAGTACATCGCTTCCAATACACTGTGCGACCAGTTGTCTGAGTTCTCAGTGTCTCTTAAGTACTCAACTACTCAAATATTGTGAATGACCCACTATCATTATCCAAATGGCAACTAAATATATACTAATCTTCTAGAATAAATAACACAATCCAAGGTCACCTAGAGCAATAAAGTCATGTTACTGCCATAGAAATGATGATATGATGTATACACTTGGTCAGAACTCGCCAGATACCAAATGTGCTGACTATATTTTCAATGCATCCAACATACAAATAAGTTTTGCCCTCAGAATATTTACTGTGTAGTTTAACTGGCCTGGTATATTTATGTATTTGGCAAGCTGAAGTGGTTTTGATCCCAGTAACTAACCAATGCGTAGCACATCACTTCCAACACCGCATGTGGTATATCTTCTCATACATCTTCAAAAATGATTTTTTCCAAATAGCATACCTAACCCACTATCTTTGCCCAATTACCATAAACACTGCAACTAAAGATCATACATCTTCATCACAGATAATGCAACCTGCATTATAGCATCCTACCAAAACCAGGTCAAACTTATTGGCGATTATTTCTGCTCACTGCATCATCCAAATTTAAGCCCCTGCACATTCTCTAATATAAGATTAAAATCAAAAACCAACAGCAATGAATTCTGATTTCTAACGTGAAGAAGTATCAGGAGATGCCCAAAGAGGAGACATTGGATCTCAACATACCAATAAAAGGAATATAATGTGAATAGAAGCATTGCTCTTAAAGGATTCCTCCGTCCACCGATATCAAAACCATCCTAGGATTGAAACGTTCCTTAGGCAAATATGTCACATCAATATTTCCTGGTCATTTTGCTTCATGTTTTAAAGTAGCAGAAATGTGTAAAAAAAACAAAAATATGCATCAATAAGGAAACTATTTTTTCACAGTAGGAAAGCCATAGTAAGATTGAGAGGTTCTCTTAATAACATTTGTTGATGCTGCATTTTTTATCTTGCGCGTTATGCTAATATTACATGTAGTTCATGATCAATAATAAGATCTGTATACACTGTTCATAGAATGTAGGTCCACCATGCTTCTTTCCTTCTGAGCTTTTGCTCTCCAACTTCACCTTTTTGTTTCATTACAACATGTTGGATCGCCAACATTCTAATTTGTTATTTCACTTTCTGTAGAGTGTTTGCAGAATGTACAGCAACTGGGTGCTTGGTGTCATGATTTTGTATGGCATTTATATGTTCTTTCCATCAATCTTTTAGTCATTTTTTGGTCCAAACATACTGTTGTCGGCACATACAAATGCTAAAGTAAATACAATAAGTAGACCCTTCAGGATTTCGCGATTTGAAAAAAAATGCGAAATCGGCAAAGTGCCCGCGAAATCTGGCAACACTGGGCCGGATGCTGCTCGCATTCCAACTGGTGCCATCCACTTACGGGGCGGTCACACCTGGGCCTGCCAAACAAACCCCTCATTACATAAGCGCTTTCAGCAAGGCCGGCTCGAAGCCTGGCTTGCTGTCACCTTGAGGGGTTCTCTTCACAGATTCCGTGGCAGCTTCTCCCTTCGAGTGACCTTATTTCTAGTTTATAAAAAGCATTTAAAGCTAAGAAGTGTAAGCCACGTGTGACTCTGTTCTTCTGCTCTTTCAGTGACAGCATTTTACTTTTATGGACAAGGGACAGCGTGAGGCTGGGGGGGGAAGCGGGGGTGCGGGGTTGTCAACGGAGGTGGCGTAAGGGAATAATATATACTTTTCGTCAGTCTTTGAAGTGTAAGTAAAGTGGCTTCTACACCATCAAAACAATTTATCTCGATTGTTTGTTTGTGTGACTATTTGCAAACGTTGCTATGTAAAAGCAACGTATTGTACAGACCAATATTCACAATATTCACGGTTCTTAACCTGCCCAACGACCCCCTCTGCTCTTCACCCCACCTCCCCAGCTTCTGACTTCAGTTATGATATTTTTAGGCTCAGTAAAAGCTAAAATAGTAATGAACCGAGCAGTACACAGTGTTAGTATCTCAAAAACATAAAGCAGGAGTCTAGGTGGGCCTCAAGTGATTGGGGAAGGGTGGGTGGGCCAGGCTCTCGCCAGAAAAAAGCATTATGCTGATAAGAGTGCTTTGTTTTCAGGAGGGAGGGGCTGGACCCTTCCATAGACACCTGTGCCCCGCACCATGGTAGTTGTGGGGCAGGAGAGTGGTGAACAGTGATGTGTCTTTTGTCATAGGCAATGAGGCAGTGGTGGGTGGGATCAAGCACCCTTTAATTACAAGTCCCACCTTCGGATGCGGCTCTTCCTGTTGAGCAAAGAAAGGCTTTCCATAAATCAGACACACGCAGTTAGCTGCCCAAAACCCTCTAGCACCTTGCAACATAATAATCAAATTATGACTGTGAATCCCTAGCATTGGGAGATGGAGAACCTATGGCTCAGGCAGATTGTGATTTACGCAAAAATCACACGGCAAAGCTAAGATTACACTTAGATCTACTAGTTCCTGAGTATGTTGTTTACCCAATGAGCCTCATCTGTGGCACTGACCACTTTTACTACAGTAGAAAACAGTTTCTACAGTGTTCCACAAGGCCACATCTCCTTCAACAGATCACACTCCGGTAGATCGCATATTATTCCTGATGCCTCATTCGAAAGGGTGACTGTGCACAGCGCCAGTTTAAACATTCCGGAGACTTCAGTGCCCGAGCCCTGACTTTCCAGACATTATTTAAACCTTTGTTTCTCCTGCATGTTCTTGTCTCTACCCCTTGGTAGACACAGGCCATCAGAATGAGGGTCTCTTAATTACCAAACTGCTGATGAGACTATCCATTCACATTCAATGGTAACTTTTCAAACAATCTGGCACCCGATATCTGGTCCGGAGATAAGTAATACTGTGGTAATACCAAATGCGAACATAACAAACACTCTCAGACTCTTTAAACATGCCTATTTCAAAGTGGAATACTCTGCTAAAATAGGTTCCATTGATTTAAGGCTGAAAAGGAATGATTGCGAGTAAAATAAAGTGCCCCAATAATGCCGCAAAATTTCCATTTTTGTGCCTCAAAATTTCCATTTTTTATGGTGCAAAATTTGCAAATCAATGCTGCAATATCCTGGGGGTCTGAATAAGTGCAATTACAGTTTATAATGCTTCTAGTTCCAAATTATTTTCTATTATCATGATTACTAAAATTCTAAATTTTATCAGGAACATATTTGCAACATACACATCCACTGCACCTAAAATATCCTTTCGATTTGCTAGGAAGCCATCTTGAAGAAAGCTCGAGGATATTTCTGTATGTGGCACTGGAACTACAAAGATTTTTGATAGTTGCAGCTCTTCTAAATGCAATTCCAGAGTCATCTTTTATGAGTGAAAACAGGTAATTGTCAGCCTTTAATATATTTTTATGTGTTTGTAAGATGGTATATATTTTGTCATTTTCAGCAAAACACCTAGTAATGATTCATGCGTTTTTGACATTCTCATTGTAAAGGGCACCCTTCTGATTGTCATCAAGTAGCTTAACCCTAGACATCTGTCCAGCTCTATTATAGCTCTATTCAATATTCGTAGAGGGTACCCTCTATTCTGAAGATCACTTGTTTTTCCTCATCTAAGTAGTCCCTTTTATTGGTACAGTTTTGCTTATAATGTAACAGTTCTCAAAAGGGAATGTTGTTTTTTGGTTATCTGGATTTCTAAGTGATAGTGTAATGTACTTTTCATAGATGTAGGTTTTCTATATAATTTGGTATACAGTTTATCTTCATACACATATAGTTCTAAGTCTAAGAAGCAGATCTTTGTTTCTGTCAAATTCATAAGATAGTTCAGCATTGATTTGATTGTTGTTTAAGTAACAGTAATACAATTTTAAGGTATCCACAGTATCATCCCATATCATAAGTATATAATGTCTATATATTTTACCCAAAACACTACAGGTGTTTAGCGTTCATGCGGATTATCAGCCCAAGAATGCTACCTCTCAAACAACACCATAAAAAGGGTGGCATAAGAGAGAGAAAACCTGGCTTCCATTGATGTCCCACACTTCTGGTGGAACATCTGATCCTGAGATAGGAAAAAATTGTGTTGAAGCACAAACTCAGTTAATTCAACAATCATGTCAAAATGATGTGAGCAGCTGTGCAATTTAGAGGAGAACAAATCCTTAATAACCTGAAGGCCATGTACATGTTCTATCATTTATAAAGGCATATTCCACCCATTGTAACAAGTAAGTAATGATTTTCTAATGGAATATCATACAATTTCTTTAGTAGGTCCTTCGAATCTTTCAGATATGAGGGCAAATTAATGACCATAGTTGATAACAAATGGTCTACTGAGTGAAACACATGTTGTAGATGCGCTCCAACAGAATCAGCTCTCCACATAAATTCAGGATCTTCCCATAGTTCCTTTCTTTGTTTTGCATAATTTATGCAGCACCCTAAGCTTGTGAAAGTTTGGTTTTGACTTACACTGGGTGCCCCTTTGCGTGGAGACACAGCTATGCTTCTCTGATGAACTCTAATGAGAGCGACACAATATGTCAGGATTAGCTTTTATTCAACCTCACAACTTGAAGGAACTCTAACACGTTCAAGCATTTAATCAGCTCCGCTGCAGACTTTTGTCAGGTGTGCTTACCCACAAGCTCAATTCAGTGATAACAAGATTTTAGGAGCAAATGACTGCAGGTGTATGCAGAGATTGAGTATTTTGTCCAATAATTTAGAGTTATATTTCCATGGTCAGTTGATTACTATAGTGAAAAAGGAACTCCCAGGGGTTTAGTGGGGATCATGTGACCACACATTAGAATGAATAGTAGGTTGGGGTAAGTTTTCCTATGAAGATCAGAAAACAAGAGTAAATTAAAGCCACTCACACACCCCCTTGATTTCTCATTTTATGGGCAAGTTTTAATCCTTGAGTGATGTGTCATTGAAGATGACGGATGAACCAGCATTGATCAAGGCATTGGTTAGCTCTAAGCTACCAGGTCTAGGTAACAAATTCCAATTGTATGTTTTCCAGCCATGTCAGTCTTAATAAGGCTAAGTTTAAAAGTAGATTTTTACCTCGCAAAAGATTTTGTTCTGCCAATGGCTACTCTTAGGTTAATGGTTGATCAGGTGTACTCTATAAGGCCATTAATGTTATTGCATATACTAATGACACAATCGGAGAATTCCAACTGTATAAGTTGCATACAGGATGTTACTAGTGGGGAGTGTCTGGGATACGCTTATGCAGTTGCCAAGTCTTTAACGTTACAGCATTGGACATTTGTATAGTTTGACTGGGAGAGGAGGGGGTTGCGGGACCATAGTAACTGTTGCTTGGTCAATGAAGGTTTGGCAAGCATAAGGAAGAGGTTCCTAAAATACCTCATATTGGGAGTAGATTCTTTTATTGGTGGCTTTCAGTTAGGATCAGACAAGGCTGTGGAGTATCGTAGATTTGTGCAAATTAGTAATTGTATCTGCAGGGGAGCTATCTATTGTGATATTTTCTGTCTTGTTTGACCATTTGTACATTCATTTGAATAATTTGTAACTCTGATTGACTGAGCTGGAATTGTGGATTACTGCACCAGGCAGTAGATGAATATATGTAATTGAGTATTTGCTGTTGAGATGGAGGTTTTTTGATGTGTTTATCTTTGACTCTTTGACTGTCAATGTCTGAAAATGAAGAAAACTCTGCCCCTGGAACCAGTAGTAGAGAGGCTATTACAGACCGAGACAGCATGATGTTGCCTTAGTCCTGATCAGTTCATTGACATTCATGTTTAAAGGGCAAATTAGTATGGTTGTTAGCCTTAACAAGCACTGGCTGTCCGCTGTGGGTGTAGGGGGTATTGTGTGGGACTGGTGCAAGTACTTCCTGGACACTAGAGGCCAATCGGTTTGGCTCACCCCTTTTTCTTCTGAGGTCTAGGTAGTCAACCAAGCGGTCCCGCAGGATTCCTTGTTAAGCCCTACCCGTTTTATGTTTTCATGTCCCCTCTGTAGTCAGGCCTTTAGGATGTAAAATTATTTCATACACTGATGTTTCCCAGTTGCTCTTTGCCTTTGATGATTCCTATGCCTCAATTGCAGCATCTTTTACGTACTGCATGTGAGTCATTTTTTAATGGATGCAAGGTAGCCAACTCAAATGCAACGCGGAGAAGACGGAAATTGTTCCATTTCGATCACATGTGTCAAACTGGTGGGAAGATCTCTGGCCCCCTGCATTGTCGGCCGGTTGATCTGTTTCGAGTAGGAAAGGTCAACTAAAGACTTACTACAAAACAAGTAAAGTCAGGCTTTTTTTAAACCTCGACCAGAGCTGTGGTAGGAATTTGGAAAGAGGACTTTCTTGCCACAATGTCAGTTTTTTTTCCCCCAGTTTGTTTCACCCCCCATTCAATTTGCTATATAATCTGCAGCATCATCTGGTTACTAACGTGGATATATTTGAAAACAGGTGTTTCTGGCTAAGTGTTTCTCTTTCTGATTAATTTGCTATGTGATCTACAGCTCATTGTTACCACTGTGACACAGTAACTATTTGAACTTGAGCATGGCTTTGATAAATCAACATGAGGCGCATCTGACAGCAGGAGTTAAATTACCAGCTGATGATTGGTCGCCTAATATGGTATCTGGTCACACCTGCCAGTATGCATAGATATGATCTAGTGATCTGGATTGACCCTAACTTGCTCGACGCAAAGGGCTGCTGGATGCAGCATCACTGTTGTTTGCACCTCACTTCTGGTGCAACATCGCAAAGCACTCCTTGTATGGCTGCAAGGGTTGTACGACCAAACAACGCAGGAAAATACATTGCATGCCTTAAGCACGCATTTTTCACCCCGCATATTTTTACAACGTATATGTTTTACCACATATGCCATTACCACGCCCCCCAAATTACCTTAAATGCATTGCAAAAACATACACGTGGTAAAAACATGCATGCTAAAAAATGCATGGTTAAGGCACAACGTGGTAAAAACCTTGTTGTAAAGGCTGTTTCCCGGCTGCAAGGCATACACAAACCAGGCTTGACCCTTGGTAAACACAACTACCTCCAGTGTCTTCAGTTCACCACTCATCATCTGATTTCTTGTCTGAGGTTTGGAAATACACCTCCGGTCATCATATACTCCATGGTACTGGCACTTGTAGGTACCCGGCAGCAACACAATCTATCAACGCCATCCATCAGCATCTCCACTAGCCATTGGTAGATCCCTACTGCAATGGGTCTGCAATGAGGACCCTTCTTGTTGATTCATGGCTCCAATTGACTTCCACAGGCAACAGGAACAAATGAGGCATTTGGGGTTCGGATAGCTCTGGACAGCCAATACTGAGCTCCCGTTAGCCCCTCAATAGCCTGCCGCCCAGTCAGATATGGGGGCCAAAATGAGAGATGGCCCAAGGAGGAGGCCTGAGGGGGCCTTGGTGGAAGAATAGTTTGGTCAATGGGTGCCCAGATTGGGAAGCTACTCACGGAACGACTGACTGTTCCACCATCTTGGATCATTATTATCATAATAATTATTTTTAATCTATATTTTTAAACAAAAAGGTGAGCAATAAAAGCGTTATCACAAGCATGACAGCAAAAAAGTACCAGATGCTTTATTAAAATTACTGGTGGACATGTGTGGTAGCAGGTAACGAAGGTAGACTTCAGCCGCCTACTCACTGAAAGAAACACGGATCAGTTTTGGTGCTTGATGGGAAAAACAATCTGGACTCGGCTCCTGTGCTTCGTACTTCAAATGAAACTGCGAGGGAGTACAAACCAAATAAAAATGAGCCAATGCCTGGAAATGGCTTTTTGTCTAAAGATAAGCGGATGCCAGAGCACTTTCGCTGCGGCCACAGAAAAGAGACATTTATAAAAAAATATATATATTACCTCTGAACTGCTTCATTGTAGAGCATGTGGGTGTAATAAAAACAATATGTAAATCACTGATCTTTTATTAAGATGCCCTTACCCAGGAGTGTTCTAGTGATTATCCACAAGTTTATCTTGCTGATTTATAGAAACACTTATCCCATATATTTCAGTAGCAACCCAAGGCCCAAGTTATAGCCTCATAGTTAATTTAGGAAGAAGGCTGCAAGGCTTATTCCTGTGTCAAATGATCAAATGATCAGGAGGTTGAGAGAAGTGCTGTGTAACAACAGTGTTGTATATTGCTTTGAAGAAAACACAGATCAGTACATGTATGGATTACGACTGGTACAATGTCCCTTGCGCTTTTGATTTTTGCAAAAATATTGCATACTCATTCCTTCCCTGTGGTGTGTAGAGGGTACCATTGCTTGCCAGCTATGCTGGCACTGTTTCACTAGCAGCACTTGTTTGCTATGCATACATTCACTCATTTTTCACATTTTTAGGTCTCCTTCATAGACAAAGAAGCATTTGTCGTCACCCTCCAACACCCTTCAAGGCAAAGGAGTGAAATGTCATGCTTTGTAGATCAATCTTGTGTTCTGATCCTGGTTGCATCCTCGACAGCGGACTACAGTTGTCTTGCTGTTGAATCAGCTCTTTCATCCCTTCTTTATCCATCACCTGCAACATGTTCAAATATATAATGCAATCCCTGTGAGTAAAAGCCATTTTGGGCATTTACATCCAACATCCAACATCTTGTGAAAATCGTGTAGGGACAAAGTTGAGTAAACAAGCAGCAAGAGGGTTGCCTATCAGATATATTTCCCACAGACAGAGAATCTCCTGGCAGTGCATACCTGCAGACTGTCATCTGGGTATTTCCAAATGGCTTTGCTTGACTTGGAGGTACATTAAAATCCCTGTTGTTTCCCCACCACATGGGTCCTCGTAATTCTGGGGATGGGAAATTAACAGGATTATGTCGTTTTGGTCATATCATTCGGGAATCAGTCTTTCTGCGCCGATTCTAGTTACCTGGCCAGTCGGGATTTACAGACTATACGCAACCATGGCCTTAATGAAGGAAGTCTTCGTGTCAGGCTAAAGGATTCGGGAACAGTCTTATCACCACCAATGAAGAAATTACATTCCACAACTAATTTAGATCGCTCCTCCCAAAACTGTATGCATTCTACAGAAGTTTGGTTTTCCCAGACCTTTCTTGCAATCACAATCTCTTTGCACAGTACAGAATCTCCTCTGTAATAGTTATTTCACTGCATCATAGTAGTAATTCCTGCCTTCTTATGGCCCTCTATGCTATGTATAATGGTGCCAGCCCTGGTGTACTGCTGGTCCTGGCATAATGCTGGCTCTTCTGATACTGTTGTGACCTTCCATGTCATCATGATGTCCATTCTCAGTGTAGTAATGAATTTAAATAATGTTGGTAATTCCTGGCATATTGGGGGCACCATTGGCATGTTATTGCTCAAGCTTTGTATTAGGTTGGCCCTAGAATAATGATGACTTATATTTCGCATATTCATGAAATGTATTGAGACATATGAGAATGCAAGGCAGAATTTACCAAAGTGTAGCAGTAGTTAGTACATCTGGGTACATATTCATTGAGACAAATTGATGTTTGGGCGTCAAAAATATATATTACTAAAATGAAAAGTTTTGTTTCTGGACAGGAACTGTTTTTTCATGAAATGATAAGCTTGAGGCAGAACTGAGTTTACAGTCCCAAAATGAAAAGACTATAATTGACAGCGAAATGTGCGTATTTTCCTAGACTGACGAGTTGATGTCTGAGAACAAAATGGTAGCTTTTTCCAAATATGTATTTTAAGTTAGAGTTTGAGCGGTAATCTTCACTTCTGTCTGGGAACCAAGCGAGCAGGGCTGACATAACGTGTCTGCAGTCCGAACCTGTAGGGTCTCCATAATGTGAGCAACTGCACGGATGTTGAGCCTGTAAAATCTGTTTCGCTGTTCACCGTACTTTTAAAGAAGGTAAGATTTGGGTAAATTTGTATTCGTCAACGCTGCTCCTGCCCAGGAGTTTGTCAATTATAGGCAGGGCCGGCTTTAGCGCTGATGGTGCCCTGTGCGACAATGACTTTTGGCGCCCCCACATCCCATGACCACCTCTTCGGATTCTCTCCCTACCACCTGCAAAAGTGCCCCTTATCTCTCCCATCATAAGATATTGCTAAACACAGTGCCCCCCGAGGTCACAGCGCCCCCCTCCACAGGTCAGCGCCCCGTGCGACCGCACCAGTCGCACTGCCCTAAAGCCAGCCCTGATTATAGGATATGATTGACAATCTCCTATGAAGGTGTAGGATGGAAAAATGAAAAGAAATGAAACTTAGAAGTGCGAACAAATGGTGCGAATTACGGTAGCTTGCATTTTCACCTCAGGCTTTCTAAACAAATATTTGTAATGAAATTCTGCTGAAAATGCATCATTTCACCACTCTTATCTCAAACGTTTCTTGAAGCGGGTTAACTTCCAACATCTTGGAAGTACGGGGATATTTCATGACTGTCCTATCAGAACCTATGGGTCTCCAGCAAATTTGTGTGAACATTGTGCTGTAGTAATCTGAGCCAGTGCTTGGAAATGCAATGCCTTTTTGTCTAAAGATAAGAGGATGCCAGTGCACTTTGGCTGCAGCTACAGAAAAGAGCCATTTACCAAAAAGGAAAATATATTCATCTGAGCAGCTCAGTTGTAGAGCATATGGATGTAATAAAGACAATATGTAAATCACAGATATTTTATTAAGATGTCCTTATGCACGAGTATTCTAGTGATTATCCACAAGTTTATCTTGCTGATTTATAGAAACACTTATTCCAAATATTTCAGTAGCGACCCTAAGCCTAAATTAATGTTTTATGGTTAATGTAGGAAGTAGGCGGGGAGGTTTATTCCAGTGTCAGATAAACAAGAGGTTGGTGCATGAGTGAAGTGCTTTGTAACAACAGTGTTTTATATTGCTTTGGAAGAAATGCAAATTAGTACATTTAAAAATCCAGTTACATTCAGATCACACCCGGCACAGTATCCCTTCATATTTTTGATGTCTTCAAAAATAATGCATACTTATTCATACCACAATCTGATTGGAGAGCTCTCCATTCCTCTCCAACTGGCATCAACTCCAGTGAGGATCTATGCCTGAAGAGTGCCCCAAGGATGCTCGCCTCATCAGGTGTCTTTATGTTCTGCATGAAGCCTCTGAGTGCCATTCTGAGTCACTATGGAATCATGTTGACAATGCTCAACTCTACCTCAGGTGTTGAGATTGACTCAAGACCTGCCTCACCCTCAAACAGTGCTGGATTTACAGCACCTACCTTAAACATAACCCTATCCACATCAACATTATTCTTATTGAGAACAGCAACAAACGGTTGTATGACAGAAGCACGCATTCCTTTACCATGCATGCCTTTACAACGAATTTAGTTGTAAAGGCATGTTTGCTAAAGGGATATGCGTGGTAAATTACCACTACCCCATCCCGCCCTAAGCCCTAAAATCCTATCCCCCTACCTCGCCCCCCACCCTGAGCCCTAAAACCGACCCCGCCCTGCCCTCAAAACTACAGCTTCCCCCTGCCCTGAGCCCTAAAACCCTTCCAAAAACTACCCTGACACCTCCCAGAGCCCTAAACCCGACCCCCATCCCTATAAAACGACACCCCCAAACCCAGCTCCACTTGCCTATTCCGACGCTTCTTCTTCCTTTTCCTGCCCATCCGGAAACTAGACCGCTATCTGCTTTAACCACACATATGTGTGGTTAAGGCAGATGCATTGTTCAAGCAAGCATTGTTACGCTTACGGGGAAACACCACTCGTGACTCAGTCCACGTTGTAAAGGCCTTTTTCTCGCGACAAACAAAATTCAAATGCAGGAATGAGTCTCTGAGATGACGATTGAGAGGTTCACACCCCAATTGGTCTCACTGCAAAATTCCAAGGGGCCTGATTTGTAAAGATTTTGCTTTGACTTACTCTTGTAGTATCCCAGTTTACTCCTCAACTCCAGGAGTAAGCCAGGAATACTGCTAGAGTAAGATACACCGACTCATAGCAAACTCTTTGTGAATCATGACTTTAGTCTCTACCATTGACAAGGAACTGTCCTTCAGGAACCACGTTAGCAAGAAGACATGATCACTTTTAGATTGAATTGAGAACCTCCGAAGGCCCTAAAATTTATGACACATCAAATTGATCCTGAGGGAACTTCACAGCATAACAATTCAAGCACACATCTCCTTCAAAATCTGCTCCATTCACTCCAAAAGCAACATACTACTTTACCTGTACAAAAATGCACCATCTTAGAATGCCAGCATAGCACATAAAGCCATGAGATTGCTATATAAAAGTAAAGCAAAAGATGAAAGACCAGGATATGTGCCTTCTCAAACCACACACCACAATCTGTATCAGATCAGGTTTGATCCCTTAGTTCTCTACCTCATAACAAGAGCTGACAATATCTCTCGTTAAGGAGCACTTCATCTTCTAACAACAATGAAGTTAAACCCCCTCAGGACCCATGTCCAATACAGTCCCCTAACCTTCTACACATTTTTTTAATGTCCCTTACTTGTGGTGTGTAGAGTGTACTACTGTTTGCCAGCTATGCTGGCACTGTACCACTAGAGAAACTTATTTGCTATGGATACATCTATTAATTTTTCACACCTTTAGGTCACATGGCGAGACACAGGAGTATTTTGCAACACCCTTCAACACCCTTCACAGGCAATGGAGTAAAATGTCATGCTTTGTAGATCAATCTTATGTTCTGATCCTGGTTGCACCCTCGCCAGCGGACTACAGTTGTCTTGCTGTTGAATCAGCTCTTTCATCCCTTCTTATCTATCACCAGCAACATGTTAGAATATATAATGCAATCCCTGTGAGTAAAAGCCCTTCCGGGCACTTACATCCAACAGGTTGTGAAAATCAGGTAGGGACAAAGTTGAGTAAACAAACAGCAAGAGGGTTGCCTATCAGATATGTTTCTCACAGACAGAGAATCTCCTGCCAGTGCATACCTGCAGACTGTCATCTGGGTATTTCCAAATGGTTTTGGTTGCCTTGGTGGCTGATATTCTATCAGGGAGAAGGGATCTTTACCCAGCTTTACCAAAGGTGTTGCATGGTACCTTTGGAGTAACTTCATTTGAATTAATATTTTGTAATCAATGCGTAAAGGTCACTTATCATCACTTTGTTAGACATGTGACCATATTCAGACATTGGCGGAGGTAGGCAGTCGCCTTGTGCCCTGGGACACATCTAACAAGTAGGGGTAGTGGCAGGTATTTGACCAATCACATGTTGAAATGTAGTGCCTGGACTCACCACACAGTTCAGACATGGTAAGGTGGGCAGCCAGGGTGACATTAGGGTGTCAATGCACCTGGCAGCTCTGAACTGATGAGAGTCCCCATTTCTTTCTCTTTAGGCCTCAAGTAGTCCCTTGGGTGTCCCCCCAAACTTGCCAAAATCTGAAGGTTAGGGGATCACCCGGACCCTTGGAAAGGGGTACATAAATTTTGTCACTCTCATACACTGGAGTACCTCAGTAATTCATAGTATTACTTTCACTTGGATACACATTGAATGGAACATCAGGATTTGTTGTTGCCAGAGGGGATTGTGAGCCCCATCAAAAATATTCCAACGGATTATCAAGGTCTCCGAAATTTGGGATTATCCCCACATTACACACCACCTAGCCACTGCCAAGGTCCTAGCCACTGTGCTGCCTAGCATCTCAGTTTTCTTCTGTGTGGCGTTGCAGACCCACAACTGGGACATCAGCATGGCAGTGCACACATCAGCATGGCAATATCCCATCATTCTCCCACGATGATCCAGCCACCACCATAACTGATGGGTAAAGCAGCTGGTGGCTGTGATGAGGTGTGGTGGCTGAAAGGAAGTTTGAGACTTAGACAGAAGTTTCCAATCCTTTGTTTTTCAGACTTCAAACATATTTTCCACCTGCCTTCAGCCTCTCATTTTTACATGCCATGCAAAGGCTAAAGAATGGCTCCTTGCCTTACTGACTTCATAAAAGGCCCATCTTGTTTCTCACTCTCTGAACATAATTCATACTCTGGCACTTGTCTTTCTTATGATCATACACTCCATTCAATGCTGACAACCCTGGCCAACTTCCACAACACTGTCCTTGCACAGCATTTATCCTTAATCCTCATGTTCACCTCTATCAAAAGCCATTGCCCATTCACAATACTGGACTCAGCAGTACCTTTCTTCAAATCCTAATGCCTTTTATGCTTCGCTTGAGCTTTGGCTACGTTCCCTCTGAGCATATCACCCCAGTACCCCTTGAGACTATGCCAGCGTGCCACCTGTTAGACTGTCTCATCCATATAGACATACTTTGAAACTGGGGAAACATTCCCATGGCACAATCATGTGGAGAAAACCCATTAATACTCTAGTTTTCTCTATTGTATGCCCATGGTAACACTAAGAATTGTTCTTTGCAATGCAACGCCTTCTGAAATCCATATTGCAAAGTTTCCATAACCATTTGACTTCTTTCTCAGCATACAATTCCCACCAATATTCTAAAGGACAGCTTGTTAGCAGCCAGTTCTGCCCCAAACAAATCTCCTCAATGAGGTTAAATGAAACATTTTCTTTCTCAGGGGTGTGGAATTTAATAAAATATCTACTTGTCCATGGGGCAGGTTGCTTCATAAATCTACTTGTCCTGT
Source organism: Calotriton arnoldi (assembly GCA_963921515.1). NCBI lineage: Eukaryota > Metazoa > Chordata > Amphibia > Caudata > Salamandridae > Calotriton > Calotriton arnoldi. Next base: position 71,216 of record CAWUFW010005187.1, read on the forward strand.
AACAAAATCCACTTGTCCCTTTTGTGCCATGTAATGCGGCGACAAATTATCGCAGCAATCTCATTATATAAAAGCTCTGAAATAGCCTCTCTGATTATGCCAGGACTCCTTCCATAGTAGGGTTTGAATACTAGCAAATCCTTTATGTTGCCACGTTTCCGCAGATCTACATACTGGGGCTGAAAGTAATGGTTCCAGGGTTGGAATGCCCTGTTGAGTCTGTGCAAACCTACTAACTTTATTGTTTTAAGGGTTTTCAACAACTCTTCTCTAATCTTTTCCCATACTGAGAAAGGTTGGATATTTACTCCTGACAACGGCAGACATAAAACTACTTCCAGGGTTGGGAAAAAAGTGGTTGGAGCGAAAGTAAACTTCCAAACGCTCAGATTTTCACATGAGCAAGTCTACACCTGCATATTTGCTCATGCTAAAATGCAGTTCACAAATATTTTCTAGGAGTACTATTTCTTGGCCTACTTCTGTAAAGTCTTGTGAATTCACGAAAGTCGTATATCTGCACTTAATCCAAGGACATGGGTGCACTTTATTTAATAACTGGACCCCTAATTAGGTCTGGCGTTAACCACGACCTTTTGTGTTTATAAAAATGTTGTCTCTCTCTCTCTCAGCTATTTTCACTGTGAGTGACAGCATTCTGTACTTTCCCAAGGAGCATATCGGCACACAGTCGTTTTGTTGAGTGCCAGGAACAACTGTGCAATTTTTGCTTTTGCCAATGTTTTTTTATAATGGTGAGGGCCCGGCAGCTCCCACACCAATAAGGTTTTACAAAAACCATGCCAAAACAAGTCACGCATTGACAAAACCAAAAGGCTGACCAACAATTTCACGCCTACTGGCTCCACCAATGCTTGTCTATTTTTATGTTTCCATAATCTTCTTAAAACTGGTTACACTGATTTTCCATTATGAATATTTTTGGGAAATACTAGCGTACATCGTCACATTTTATTAAATGATGCTTCAAACATCAGTAGTTTAGCAAAATGTTTTTGCATTTTTTTGTCAACATTTTATTTTGAAAGCAAAGAATCATCAATCTGCCTTTTAAGCTTCTGCAAATATTTGCATCTAATCAGAGAGCATTCTGGGTGCAGTATGCATAGCCTCATATTGCTAAATATTGAAAATGTGTGTGCACATTTTTATACTCTAACCACTGTCAGTAGTGCAGTCTGAGCTTACAACATTTACTTAGAGGGCTCACCCTAATACTAAAGCCTTTGCATTAATGAACCAGAAATACAAGTTTGAACAGCATTAACACATGGACTCAAATATTACCTTAACTGCAGGCAATGCCATTCCCTGATCCATAATGTGTAACTGTAAACTAGCAACTAAAGGGTTTGTGCTGTAGGGGGTTGGGCCTACTTGTCCCAAGGACAAAATACACATGAAAACTTGTTGCCCTTGACCCCAAACAATATGTCCCAGGTGTCGGGCTATAGGAATTCCACATCCCTGAATTGAGTATTCTTAAATATGCACCCTGGTGCACCACAGACATAGTGCATTTTTTGATGTAATATAGGGCACAGGACTGTGGCCATATATTAACATCGCCTGTTGACATAATTACATCAATTCAATAACCATTAGCTGTCTCTACTGAAAATGAATAGCTGTTAGCTGTCTCTATGGAGCATCGCATAGCAATAGATACATTTTCTCATGACTTCTATGGGCAACTTTCAGTTGTAAAACTGAACCTCAATGTATTATGTACTCTGTTTTCACTCTCACACAGTGTACACAGTCTAACCGAGTGGTTTTTAACCTGTGGTCTGGGGATCTCTTTGGGTCATTGACTCCTTAGAACATTAAATAATATTAACTGATTAATAAAGTATATATAAATAAAGAAGAAAAACTGAAAATTTTTAAACGTGTAAATGTGGAGAAATTTGAAATTCAAAGCTAAAAATTAAGTTAGTATCCTCAGATTGATTTGTGGGAGCAGTGCACGTGCATCAAATATAATATAATATGGACGATGAGTGGCCTCAATTGAATTTAGAAATGTACCAACCTTCACATTACAATTAAAATGTAGTTTTTTAAAATTTGTTTGTGAATCAACTAAAATATTTAATCATTTGTGTACTTGTTAGATGAATGCTGCTTGTTTCTGTATTTTTGTGTGCATTGTTTTTCGGGACAAATCATCGCAAATGCTTAAAGCAGGAACCCCCGGGTTCCACTAATGTCTTAGTGGGTTCCCCGCAATCCAATAATGATATACTGGGAGTCCCCAGGTTCCAGTAATGATTAAGTGGGTGTCCACAGAAGTCTAAAGGTTAAGAACCACTGGTCTAACCATTATTAGAATTTTCACCCCTTTAGTGTGTGGGACATTTGCACATTTTCTTTTTTTAGTCTTCCGTATTCTCACATATCATACAACCCATCACCACTTGGGCTCTCGTTACGCGAGGTACATTAAAATCCCTGTTATTTCTGCACCCCAGCGGTCATCGTAATTCTGTGGATGGGAAAGTAACAGGATTACATAGTTCTGGGAATATCCTGCTGGAATCAGTGTTTTGCGCCGACTCTAGTTACCTGGCCCATCGGAATTTGCAGATTATTTACAACCAGGGCCTTAATGAAGGAAGTCTCTGTGTCAGGCTAAATGGCTTGGGAACAGTGTTATCACCACCAATGAAGAAATGACATTCTGCAAACAATTTAGAACACTGTTCCTAAAACAGTCAGTCTATCTATCTATCTATCTATCTATCTATCTATCTATCTATCTATCTATCTATCTATCTATCTATCTATCTATCTATCTATCTATCTATCTATCTATCTATCTATCTATCTATGGATTTGGCCTAATGGCTAGGGCGGTCGTCCTTGAATCTGGGGAACTGGGTTCGAGTCTCGGCAATGACGCTGAACATCCTGTGATTCTAGGCAAATCACTTAATCTCCCCGTGCCTAACAAAAATGAATGTGTCCTCATGTAACGCAACTGGTGCTATGTAAAGCGCTCCGATACCTTCGGGTCAAGTTTGCGATATATAAAACTCCGTAAAATAATAATAAAAAAATATATATATACATATCTATATATTCTACAGAAGATTGGATTTCCTGAACCTTTCCTGTATCTAAAATCCCTTTGCACAGTGCAGAATCTCATCAGCAACATTTGTTTCATTACATCATAGCAGCAATTCCTGCCATTTTGTGGGCATCTATGTACGTATGATGGTGCTAGCCCTGGTATAATGTTGAACCTGGCATAATTCTTACAGTTTATTTTGTATTGTAGACTTCCATGGCATCATGATGCCCACTCTCTGTATAATAATGCCTTGATATAATGGTGGTAATTCCTAGCATATTGTGGATATCATTGGCATGTTGCCATAGGGTAATGTCTGGCATATTCATGAAATGAAATGGGACATATAGGAAATTTGTGTGAACATTGTGCTGTGATAATCTTCTATTATTCTCCTTCTCTCCCCAGAGTTCTTGAGGTGTTAGAAACCCCTCAATGACCCCCTGACCCCCCAACGGAGGAAGTCAGTTTCCCATACTGCATTTCAGGAAACATTTGACCCCAGACCACTTTTAAAGATTACCAGCCATCAGTGGAAGAGAGTCAGGCAATGTAACCTTCTTCTGGAGGTTACCAAGCACTTGGTATCTTTTCCTCAGCAGGTCCTGTTCTCTAATTGGTTGGCATCTGCTGGGGGGACAGTGTCAAATTCAACCCAGTTTTCATGAATACCAAAGATGAGCCTGCAGCCAGTACAAGCTGCAGTAGTGGACTGCAGGAGCTGCTCATCTTGGATTAAAAATGTCTCCTTCTGGAAGGCTGCTGTAATGATATTTTGGTGGCCAAGATAGTGGCTGTGCTAACTTTATTCCCATCTTGAGAGGACACCACATCACTAGCAGAGCCGCAGTACATCACAGTACACCGTGTAATTTTCCTATTCTATCTGTGCTCTGCAGCACACAATCCAAGCTCTAGCTTAGTCAACTCTGCAAATAACTGTGGATCACACCACTAAGGCATAAAGCTTTGCAGCTAAAGTCTGAGCATAGGAGTTGGAATTGGAAAATATCTCATAATATCAAAGCAAAACCATATTGTGGCATAAATATTGACTGGCAAAACGTTTTTGTACGAAATATCGTTTACAAAAATAAGTGTACCATTGGGGTTAATAACAGAAAATAATAGAACATCTACTCCTATTTGAACAATAATCTTTTAGATATTATTTAGGTTACAACGCTGTATCAATGGTCTGACATCCGATCCATGAGTGGGCACGTTCAAATGGGCACACAGCTGTGCATCCATGTCTTTGATATGTTGTAACTAATGGCTCTGAAAATGATGTTAAATACCTAATTCATTTTCATAATAAAACCATTCTCCCTCCTCCATGCTATCCTCAAGGAACAAAAACCCTCTTGACCAGGACTGATACAAGAATAAAAGCAAAATGAGTGATGTTTTTATCACTACTGATCTCCTTTTGGCCTGGCTGCAATCCAACTACCACACTTGGAGGATATCCTAGTTCTAATTCACGCTCTTACATCATAACAAAAATCCCACTGATCCCAACATGCTATTACTTCATAACGTTACTCTGTAAAGTATGTGAAGAAGCTGATCTCTAAGCATGCATCTCTAACCCCTCTTTGACAAGACAGTAAACCAGCAAATGAAGTAGTGAGCGAGAACCAGTTCAGAATTCAACCCTGGGTGGCCCCCCTCGCAAATTATCTCCTAATACGTTTTTAATTTTACCAACCTACTATTTTAATAAACCAATTTTATTAAACAAAACGAAACATTAACAAATATTAATGTTATTGAAGAAAAATCATTTTTTAATAATTTTAATAAACCAACAAAACTTTAAATATTCAGTTTCCTCAATTTGTGTTTGGCGAAATCTTTCAGGATATCTTGGAAGTCTACCTTTTGCAAGAGGTCATATTTAGTGGCCATAATGGCAAGTGAGTCCAAACGTTCTTGTGTCATTGAAGATCGAGATAACCATCACTACTGTACATTACACATACGTAGTTTGCACCAGATTGTTTTACAAACTGACAGCTACCAGAAGATGAGCTGTTAAGAGACAAACGATTATGTGAATCTGATGCAGTGTCTCTGGTGTATGTAGTTTAAGTTGATAATGGGTACATTACATCAATTCGGTATTTTCTCTATAGAGTCTTTAATGTAAACTTTCGTTTCTTTGAGCTGATTTATTTTGTTTCTATCTTTTGGAAGCAATTTAAGAAAGCTTGATTGTAATTTTCTTTCAAGATCAAATCAAGATTATTTTGATCGTTATCGCGGGACCCTAAAAGTAGTGGGGCCCATAGGTCGGTGCCTACTTTGCCTATTTGGTAATCCGGGACTGGCAAGAACCACACCTCACAAACATAGAAGTAAAATGGGGACTATGTTTCTGTGGCTGCACAAAAGCAGTTAGATAGGATCAAAGACTTTAGCCTCCAAAAAGGAAGCTTCTCAGACACACCATCTGCTAGGAAGAAAAGACCTAATGCAACTTTTCTCTCACTCTGGAGTGGTGGTAAGTGGAGGTTGTAGATCACCTTGTACCAAGAAAGTTTCCCCTGGGCTGTGGTGGAAATCTCAGTTGGAAAACATATTTAACAAGAACCTCTAATCTGACTGAGTTTAAAGCAAGCAGAGGGTACAGCAAGAGCTGTTTAACCTATACCCTAACCCACCTCATAACATCAGAAAATCTTAACAAAACAAAAAAAACGTATTGTTGCCATACAATAGAGTGCTCTTTTCCCGATAGTCCTGAGACAAGCATTCATCCAAATAGCGACACGTTGACAACGTTCACTAAACTGTATATCAAGCAGGAATTTTGGCATTTGTTCCATGAACAGCTTAATGATAAATTCAAAGTGGTGCTTGGAATCTTTTCAGTTCACGGGTTAGACATCAAGGCACTAATAACAATGCCGGTCGAATGAACGTCTGACTGGCATTGTTGCGGTAAAGGGACTGGCCGACAGGTAATTGGCAGTCCCGACCGCCTAATTAGGATCCGACCGCTGCGGAGGCAGTCGAAAACATGCCTTTTGGCATTGAGGCTTGTGCTGCGGCCCAGAAAAGGGCTGCAGTACAAGCTGCCAAAAGGCATGTTTTTAAACATCCCTGCACGCTGTGGCAGGCACCACATGGGACTTGGATGTTTGTGGGAGCACCTGTGATGCCCCCCCTGGTCTCATAGCGGAGGCCGCGAAGGGACGAGCCCTGTTAGGGGCCCCCAAAGTTAGTTTCCGACAGCCTTTCAATGGTGGTCGGACAGCCATCGAAAGGCTGTCAGAAAGGGCCATTCTAATCCCTACGGCTGTGCCTGAGCATGCATCGCCCTCATTGTAGGGATTACATTCCGACCGCAAGGCTGACGGGCTCCTTGAAACCGTCGGAACCGCAGCGGTCGGTCCCTCACCCATGCGGGCAGGCCGACCACATTGTAATGCAGCGGTCTAACTGCTGCTTCAGATGTCGGTGGGACTGACACCGACGTGCCGTCGGTGTTGGTCCCACCAACATCCTAATTAGCCTCCAATCCTTTGGTGGAGTGCTTATAGTAGTTACTACACTGTTGTGGATTGGCATCACTGTTTCGTACTGTCACACTGTGGCACTAGTCTACAAACAAAGCTGTGGTATGTCCCTAAAATGTAAGGAGCCTGAATGGTGGTATAAACAGCCTCTCTGTTGAACAGGTGGACAAACAGCCACACCACTGATATATCTTTAAACTGTATGCAACAAACTAGACAATTGTTAGGAGTATTTATGGCTTATATTGCTTTCTGGTGGCGAATACAAAAACATGCCAAATCACTAACACCTCTAGGGTTTACTAAATGACTTCACTAAATTGAGTTGCCTTTGCTCTTCTTGTTTACACAGCATTACCTCATAAGGGCTGCTAACAAAAAAGCTCTATATGTCTTGGAACAATTATAAAAAAGAAGTGTACACAGTTATAGAGACATCGTAACAAATGGTTCTAATCTGTACATATAGGCATCCCTGGTCAAAGGTTCTACAATAAGTTACTCTAGACATCATCTTTTTCCTCCTGCAGCTAGCCAGAGACAGTAGCTATTAATACCAGTGTCTACAATGTCGAAGACATCCATCCATAATCACTTATTACTTGGTGAAGGATCAGCCAGTAGGGCTCAGCTGACTGGCAGTCGTGAGTTAGAGGTTTGTCCCCACATGGCGCGTGTATGTTATGTCAGATGCTGTGTCTCCTCAAGAGGGCATGTTATCTGTATTGCCCAGAAAAGTAGACACTAGTTTTACTGTTGCTTTTTGAAAGGCTGTAGAGTCTAAGGCCTCTGGAATCCAAGCCATTACATGAAGCATACAAAATATAGTTTCCATCACTAGAGCTGCTCAGCATCAAACTTCCATTCCTTGATTGCCTTCATTCAAGACACCATTATGTAATCTTCCTACAGTGCAACACCTTCCCTTGCCAAACAGCACAGCTTCTCATCTCTTACGGACACCAACAAAACTAAACAATGATGACCTATTGACATATTTGATTTTCCTAAACAAACCTCCACTAAACTGCTTCCAGCATCTCACATCAAAGCTCAAGGCGGCAACCCTTCATGAGCCATTCTTGCAATTTAATTTATGTTGATTTAATTTTTCATATTAATTTTATAGTACAGCATACAACAATGCAACAAGTGGATTTAAACATTAAAGAAATATATAAACATATTTGAGAGAAAACAAGTGGAAAACCCTGGTCGTGCAATTAGCATGGAACATCTCAAGACTCAATAGAGACCTGAGTCAGGATGGAGGCCATGCCACACGCCACACCCATCATTCAAGAATTTAGGAATGTCAAGTCTTTCAACCCATTCTCCAGACAGGCATTTAGGGGGGAACGAAGATCCTTCTGCCCACTGATGAACTGACAGTGGTTGCAAATATTTAGGTGCAGAACACTGCAAAGTATAACAGTATGACTCTCTTGAATCCAGTGCTTAATTTGTAAAAACCTTAGTGCCGGGGCTCTCGACAGGAGTGCACTACAGCGAGCACCATCCGTTGCCCCTGGCCGCACTGCCAATGACAGCACCAACACACTACTAATCATCACACTCTTAAAAGTGTAACAATTCATACTATTACAGGCCCCCAAAGCTATAAGAATGGCCTTGGAGGCAAATACTAATAATTGGAAATTGAAATTGAAATGATAAACAGAAGTTGTTGTGCTCGTACCTAAATTGGCAGACACCACTACCATGTGGCAGACAGTCATAAGCCCCGGTGCTGGCAATTAAGTGCTGGTGCTGAGCACCGGAAAGCACCAGCACAAATTAAGCACTGCTTGAATCTGGCATTCATGGTCATAGTAAACCAGTCAGTGGTGTAACTCAAAATGATGGGGTCCCCCTGCAGAATTTGAAGAGGGGGCCTTGAGTCTCCCATATCTCACAGCCATTCATTGGCCATGGGCTGCATGGGGGCCCCCAGAATATTGGAGGCCCCCAATCATGCTGCCTGGGCCTGCATTATGCCCCTGACACCAGCATGAATCACGAAGAATGTGAGTGGAATGCTCAAAGCAACTTGCTGCAGCATTCCATCATCTACATACCTTAGGAAGCGAAGCCTCCTAGCAAGCTAGAACATGTTTAAAATGTGTCTCACATTGCAAACTGTGCCAGCTTCATCACTTGCCTTTTTTCTTCTTCTGAGTACTGAGCCGTGGTTGGATGGGCATACCCTGCATGCAAACCAGAGGCCACAGATTTCCTGAGTTGCATATTATGGCAACACTATGAAAAACTACAGTGGGAGATGTCACTTTTTGGTACAAATCAGCTTTGAAAATAATCCAGTTGAGAGTTCCAGCCTAACATCCTTTAGATTGAAAATTACACATTGTTTCATGTTGATGCAACAAATAGTGGTAATCTGTCTCTGCAGGTGCGTGTGAGTGAGTGCCTCACTGTCACTTAATACTGAAAATATTTGGTACCTAGTTCTCACCACACTAATCAGCGTAAAATGTACAACATTGTGGATTGGATTGAAACGGTACGGATATGAAAAAAAGTTTACGTGGAGGGCTGCATTTCCCCTTTTCAACAAAGAGAAAAATAACCACTTATTGAGGACATTTATTAGGAGAGGGAGTGAGCTTGCTAAGAGAACACAGAAGGAAACTGAATGAATGTCTCTAATAAGGAGTTAAAGCTGGATTACTGTGTCCACCAAGATTTATCGCAATGTGTGAATGCAAGACGTATATTTCATGGGATCCTCTTTTGTCTATGGTGCTTTGGACCTTATCTTATTACAGAAAAGGAAAAGGAGAGACGATGATAGGGGAAAGGAAGAAAAGAGACTGAGAGAGATGAAAGAGTCAGAAGAAGAGACCTACCTATTTTAATCCTTATATTTTATACAACCTTGGTTGTTCAGAAACTGGGTTTCCTCCCATTTATACTAGTCTGAGGAGGATACAGTCGGAGGTTTACCTGCACTGTATCAGTATTTGAGAGGACCACTTTGAGGTGATCATTAATGTAGGGCAGAGTCATGGAAGAAGGTAGGATCAGTTCCAGGCATTTCCAATATTTGTAGATGAATGGACAAGATGGGACAGACTTCAGGATAATCATTGAGCATGTAAATGAGTCTCCTTTAGGTTAATAATAGTGGGATGATATCCTGAAAGTCAGGCAAGGCTCCAAGCCTTGTGGGCCAAAGGTGGACACTGGACCTGCTTTGTTCTCTGATGCCATCATCATAAAATGAGGAGTGTAAAAGAGACGAAGTCCTACTGTGAACATTAGCTAGACATAAGGCTTTTATGGACGCTGCTTGGAATGCAGAATGTGAATTATGTGAATTCACAGGACTGTAAATGGTCTGTTCCTACACAGGATGGGAAAACTACATGATTAAACTCTCTGGATGCTTGACGAAAAGGACAACTTTGTACCTCAGTTTATGCATAAAGATATCAGGATCAGCCCGACGAAGTCCCATAAGGGATGAAACACGTTGGCTATGGCTAGAGTCAAAAGAGGTTTTTAAGAAGATCATGAATAAGGAAATCTTTTAAATCATTTGGGCGAGTTATTGCATTGTGTGGCTCTGTGCATATCAATATCTTACATACCCTACAAGACTTATGGTTGTGTTCTAATATTTTTTCTGACACTTTGAATGCTGAGTCACTTGTGTTGCAAACATTATTGTGGAATAAGTCCTATGCAGGAGTTTACAGTGGCTGATCTCTCAGACATGTGCACCTATTTCATTCTCTATTCAACAGTATATTTGCAAGTGTGATAAGTTCGATAATTGTTGCCTCAGCCATCTCTATGTAAATCATAAGGCCTGCAGGTGTTCCATAACCCTAAAGACCTTATTATGAGTCTGGTGATCCATAGACCGCCAGACTCACGGTGGCAGTCCCCTGACCACCCTATTACCACTAGGCGGTTGGGCCGTCCTGGAACTGCCGCAACCGCCAGGGAACTGCCATTCCCTGGCGGTTGCGCGACGGTCCTGAGGCCGCAATATGCTTGGCGGGACTGCCGCGGTCCCGTCAAGCATATTACGAGTTTCTTCTCCACCATGGTTTTTATGGCAGTGAGCCCGCCATGAAAACCGTGGCAGAGAGGAAACAAAGGGGGCCATACAGTACACCCTGGTGCCTCACGCCATGTGGATGCACACAGGAGGGCACAACATGTGCCCCCTGTGTGCATGCACCACAGTACCTGCAAGGAGAAAACTCTTGATCTGGCAGGTGGTTTGTACATGGGTTTGGCGGTGCGAGAGCGGGCGGGTCCAGCTCCCGCACCGCCAAACTCATAATAAGGCCCTAAGCGTGATTGATGTTCTCATATCATGGAGTACAATTTACTTTATATTCAATTAAAATATACCTTTAAAAACAGAATTGAGAATTGAATGAAATAAGAATTTAATTTGATAAATGTTTACACAAAAATCGAGCTGGAGGAACTGAGAAATGCAAATGTCACGTGTTTACCTTACTTTACTTTTGGGAAATCGTGCAGCATTGATATTTTACTAAAACAGATCAACTAGAAGCCTCCTATTACTTCCCAGGATGAACGAAGGCCCATTAATATTGGGTTGCGTGTCACCACTTTATCAGTTCATCTATTGAGGACATTAACATTCTAGAGACAAATTGCAACATTGCCTACTATTCTTTTGAGACAAACACTACAAACCATTAAATCAATAGACAATTTATTTTTCAAAGAAAGCTATTTTTCTTGGTCAGCGTTATAGTCTCTCTGCCATGTGATATCGAGTGTAATTTGCCATATCTTTTCCCGCTTTGCTTTTGGGATTACGAAGTGATGAACCAAAGTTGGTTCTAGAGTATGCAAGAAGGCTCACAATGGCGCACACAGCCAGCAAAAATACAAGAAGGATCACAATGGTGCATACAGCCAGCAAAATACAAGGAGGATCATAATGGCGCATACAGCCAGCAAAATACAAGAAGGCTCACAATGGCGCATACAGCCAGCAAAATACAAGAAGGCTCACAATGGCGCACACAGCCAGCAAAAATACAAGAAGGCTCACAATGGCGCACACAGCCAGCAAAAATACAAGAAGGATCACAATGGTGCACACAGCCAGCAAAAATACAAGAAGGATCACAATGGTGCACACAGCCAGCAAAATACAAGAAGGATCACAATGGCGCATACAGCCAGCAAAATACAAGAAGGATCACAATGGCGCATACATTTTTGTGAAGAGCACAATCGCAATGAAAAGTAACTCTCCCATCCGACTTCTGGTATGAAGTAGGAACCTGACTAAAGTAATGGCATTGGGTCCGATGCACAAAGGGCCTCCGCACTCGTGGCGGAGGCCCCACAGTCATAGCGGGGGGCTTGCTCCTGTGGCGGGACCTCTGTACTGCAGTTACATTTTGCGGTGCGGAGGTCCCGCCACGAGTGCGGGCCCCAACCATGACTGCACGGCTTCCACCACGAGTGCAGAGGCCCTTTGTGAATCGGCCCCAAAGTGTTTTAAGCAAACTATGCAAATGCTGAATAGTATTTGTTAGGTGGCATTTTTAAAAAAAAAACGTATTTTTAGTTTTCTTTCCCGATCTAAAAATTATTTTCTTATGCATGGAACATAATATAGTGCATTTGCATAAAACATACAGCTTCCAAAAGTCATATCGTAGTGGGCATATCACATACAAATAAATATGCAATTGATGACACGGCACAACCATAACATAAGTACTACCCCTCCCTCCCCCTCATCATTCTTGGCATTTCAACTCTATTAAGTTGTTGAGCACCTCTCCTGATCTCTTTATTGTTTCTGGTTTGGTACCAACCGTCCAGGTCCTATTCTAGGACTCCTGTCGTGCGTAGAAATCTTTTGGGGCAACACAGGTCTCAATATTCTTTGGTCTGTAGGTCACCAAGAAGGCCCAGAACTTGAATTTCCTATCCTTCCTCCGTGTACTGTGCACTAGTATATTAATCCCCAGTAGGGCCCAGAGCCTTACCAACCAAGTCTCCATTGAGGGTACTTCTATTTACCACATCTCACTAAGATTACTTTTTTGCTTTTGTGATATGAGCTTGCCTGCTTGGCTTTTTTTAGAGTATCAGGAATAGATTTCTTGGAAGGACATGCCAACAGCAACACTATGGGGCATCTTACTAGCTGGTTCCCTGTGACATCTGCAACAGTATTTAAAACATTGTCCCCAAATTTTTCAACCTTACGGTAAGACCATATTATAGGTGTAATATGTGCATATATGTTCCGCAGTTCCCACAGTATGTATCTGGATATTTTGGATTGATCGTGTGGTGTCCGGCTGGAGTCAAATGCCATGTATCTACTATATTATAAATTATTTTCTACCTTGTGAATGACTAGTAAAGTTGGTGTTTTACTAAACACAAACCCCTGCCATTGATCCATGTCTTCGAAGTAAGTTCAAACCAGGCCTTATATTCCTCCACTTGCCACCAGTACACTGTAGAGTTTACTTATTGCACCAGCAGATGTGTCAAAGTCTCAGATATATTTTTCCATTGTGGTTAGTCTCGGTGGCTCCTGAACTCGCTAGTTTGAAGCAACCAGTGCCAGACCTGAGTGTATCTGAGTTGCACTGTTTATTACAATTCATATTCTTGTTTGATCTCTGCAATCCCTGTTGGGGCGGTAATGTCCACTACATGGTGTAGATTCCTCTTCCCCTACACTGAGGGCTCAACTAAGAGTATCTGGTATCCTTGTTTTAGACTTTATCCCACACCTCATGCTAAGCCAGTGCATGCCCAGAGGCCTTGGTAGGGCTAGAGTGGGAACCAGAAGCAACCTTGGCAAATTTGGTCAGACCTGCCTTCAAAATGCGTGTAGTGAGCGAGCACACTGAGCGATCCTGACCACTTTGAAGAGGAGCTTGGAGGGGTTCTCCTCATAAGAAATGTTTGTAGAAATTGCAAATATGGTGCGTTGCACAACTCATTTTTCATTATGTAACTTTGTTCAGTCATTGAATGGATGGATGGAGTTTGGAGACATGACTGCATGGCTCAATAAGTGAATGAATAGTTGGGCGGGTGAGGAGCGGGTAGATTAATAAATTCAAGAATGGATGAGAAGAAATATAAAATTGTAGCTAGATGGAGCAAAAAAGCTCAATCCACTGACGAAGGGTGGATGCTCTGGTTTTAATTTTGCTTTTGCATTTAAACGACATTCTCCACAAACACTATTACCACCACTAATCCTTGTGAAACATGCATATACCAGATGTATTTAACAAAGCACACTGATTTACACCTAAAAGAAATAAACACAAAACATATAGCTTGGATGTAAAATGGGAGAGATAAAGAAATAACCAGGCTGAATTGCAGAATGTGAAACCTTAGTTCAGGCTTCCATTTGACCACATTGAATGATCGTAAGCAATGTCTTTTTTTACAGTGCCTCCTCTTCCATCATCATCATATCAGAGCACCTTGAAATAGATTAGTTCAGGATCTGGGGTGCACAAGAATAAAAGACTACAATGCTATTTCATCTATAGTAACACATGAGGCCACATATGGGGACAAAAGACGATCAACTTTCCTTTTGGTTCACCAATAGCATCATTGACGGAGGAGTGCTGAGCCAAGTAAGATCTTTTCTTCCCTAACAGGAACCCAGGATCCCTGAAAAACGCTCGTTTTTTCCTCCAGGCCACGCTATGGGGAATAACTAACCAGTATTTCGCTTTTACCCATGGCCCTCCCCTTGTCTCAAATACTTTATACACATTCTTCTAGGGTTACTACAAGCCCCTCCACCCTGGCAGTACATGAGGCACAGCATTGCCAAAACAGAAGTATGTTCTTACAAATTGTGAACAGTATGTTTATATGTTTGTTTTGTCTTGTAATGTTTGCTCACGAGCGTTTCTTTCCCTTTTTACCAATGTTTTTAACGAATAACCATGCTTTCTCACAATAGAGTAGTCCGATGTGTTCCAAGGTGTCACATTGGATACAAGCACTAATTCAATAATTTTTACTACTAAGGGCACCAACACAATCTATAGAGGAACGCATTGATTTAAGCACTTCAGATAGTTTGGACCTGCCCACGTGAGAGGTGGGCAGGCAATATGTACTAATCTCTTTGTCACTTTATCTCCTTGAACAGATACTACGAGTCTGATTTCAACCGTATGTATTTAATTTTGGTGCTCACACATTAGGTGTGCACCTGTTCTTTATTATATTATTTCTTTAGTATAGGATTGTTTTTCTCACGGAGTGGTACGCATGGGGCTGGTCCCCATGTGGTCCTGAAGAAGAGGTTTAGGGGACACCTTGAAACATGTCGACCAAATACTAGGGATAGTATACACATAACAGTTACACTTCCTCCCTATTATTAACCCCTTTTTATCCATACCAACTAGGAGCAGGAATAAGCGAATCGCTCACTAGCTAGGTATTTTTAGCATCACCATCACCACTCCCCCCAACCCTGCACTACACATTTTTTCACAAAAAGTGCTCCTACGTAGTTCCGCAAGTTGCAGCACGCCCCAGACAGTAGATGTCTGGGATGGCCCCAATGGTGAAGCATGTCACCTAGGGGCAACCCTTGGTGAGTGAGGGGACTCAAGAAGAGAATTTTCTCTTCTTAGATTCGGGGCGTTGTTTTGCACATTTAGCGGATGCCCTTCCCTTTGGTTAGGTTCTTAGATCTGTCATTTACAGATTCATTAATAACTATACACAGTCTGGAGGATGAACCTAACGTCTACCTCCATCTCCCCCATTTTTGTTTATATCACCAATAGCATCGTCATCAGGGCAGTGTGGGTAGGGGCATAAATGTTTCCAAATTCCTGATTAAAATTACTTCTAACAATTGCCACTCAACGCAATGGTGTAATTTAATATACTAAACTGAAATCCGTTGCTATGGTCACATTTTAAAGAAATGCATTGGTTTGAATTTTGAAGTCTTTTTCATGTACATACGGGACTCTCTGAACAAAGCAACATCAGATCCCTCACATCTGCTTGCGACGACCCTGCAGGAGAAAGGAACCAACCAAATGCAAAAACAAATAGTTTTGCAATGTGTGGTCTGCAGGCACACTTTAAAAGCATTTGTTTTGCATTGTTTGTTTGTAATGCACTGAAGTGTTGCAGTGAAGAAAAGTGGCTATACTTGACCCCAGCTACCAAACCGGCTCCTACCAGCAGTAAAACCAGCTCTCACTCTCCCAGCCCACCAGGAAATCACCCGGGGCCTGGTAGGTCAAACCAAGCCTCTGTCAAGGCCAGTCCATCGACTTGTCCTGGACCTGGAGGGTTCTAATAGTAGACTATCGTCCCTGCCACCCTGGGTTTAGCTTGTAGAATGGTGGTGGCAGTGTCCCATGTTTTGTGAATCAGTAGTTGTGACCAGACCTTTTTATTTGTGTCACCAGAGTGGCTGCCTACAGGCCCACTTTTGTAAAGTTCCACATCTAAGCGCTAACCCAGATCCTAGCACTAATATCTCATGGGCATATTATGTGTGTGCCTGTAAGTGTGTATGAGTGAACCAGAGTTATGAAGGCCTGCAGATTCCAGTTGGGAACCTTTGGCCTGTTCCTGTGCACAAGCTGGTAGTGAGGTTGTTATCCAAAAGAGGGGAGCGTATTGCTGAAATTCCTGAAGCTGGAGGAAGGTCATTTTTCTTAGAGGTGCTGCTGATTAGTCTTCCTAAGCACTGCCATTCTGTGCATGGTGGGGGTGAAGGGCGGGAATGCAGTATTTGCTGTTCTGAGTTAGAATTGTCCTTTAAGGGAGGCCATCCTTTTGCCTCTTTCCTGATCACTGTTCAGTGTGGCTGTTGATGGCCAGGACCAGAAAGATCATACCTCTTTGTGTCTTTTTTGTGGGTCCTCCAGACGGGAGACTACTCTGTTCTGAGGAGCATCACTCTACACAAAAAGGCTGTGTCGGGAGAACAGTGTGGAGAGGATAAATGAAAGAAGAACTGCCACAAACCACTTCTGAAAGTGCAGAAAATCCACATCCTGTCCGCTTTCACTGTGTAAAGGTGAGAGCCACTAATCCCCATGTGGTTCGAGTTCCAGGTTCTCTTTGACCAAGGAAGAGAGAGCTCCACGAGGACCACTGTACAATCAGAGCTGGACAGCAAGCTTCCCAGAGCTGAGGGGATATCACTCTGAGCCTTACCTCAAAGGAAGAAGCTAATCCCTGTCAAGAATTAGCCAACCTGCCTGCTGAGAGAAGGAAGGCGACTGCCAACCCTAAAAGAGATGTGATTGTCCAGAGAGAGCTAGGAACAGCATGACCCTGTAAGTGTTCATATACACAGGAAATCTATTTGGGAACTGTGGCATCTATGAATTCTGCCCAAGTGGCCTCTGCCCTGGTATTTTACCGACGGTGCCTGAGCGGAGTGTGCCATTGCAACAACAAAGTGTGTTGAAGCGGACAATGCTCCGGGATCAACAAATTGTGCCAGAGTGGACTGTGCCAGTCCACAATCAACTAATTGTGCAGTGGCAGGGTTGTGCTGCCCTTAGAAAACTGCATCCAGATAGTCTAGAGACTCTTCACCCAAGGACCAATGCATGGTCTCATCTGAAGACCAGAAGCAGGCTTGACACCTGCTGTAGAACTGTAACGAAGCCAAAACCTTGCAAACCCGCACAGACTCCGGCTAACACAACTGCCTGCTTCAGTAACGGTCCGAGTGCGGGAGCTCCTTTAGCCTGCGCGTCTCCTCCCAGAATATGGAGTGTGCCAGATATGTGCTGATAGTCCCCGCCTGCTGTGCAGGAGGAACTGATAGACTCCGCTGTTGTGAGAAAATAACACATGGGCACTGCTATATTTAATGAGCAGCCAATTGGCATAAAGAGGTAATCTATATTTGATACTTACTCAGGCAGGACTTGAAAACTCAGGGAGGGAGGGTAGTAGGGTTAGGGGGAGAGAGAGAGAGAGAGAGAGGGAGACAGAGAGAAAGAAAGAGAGAGAGAGAGAGAACTGCACAGATGTCCCATGCTAGTGAACCATTCAAATCTGTTGCCTGTATTGTGTAGTACTGGATACTTTTCTTTTGCAAATTACTTGAGAACACTGTGACTGCTTGCCATTGCCACTGAGATTCAAGTGCTGAAGGGGTTGTTCTTGGCTCAGTTTGCAGAGCCATAGTAGAATGGGATTGATCTCAGATACAAATGACCACTCACGCCATGGAGGAGGCGCAGTAGTGCTTACCCCAGGGGCACTGAATGGGGTGTGATAATTCCTTTCATTATGCCTTTTATCAAGCATATTCACAAATCTGAATTACCCTTCTGCACTTCAACCCCTCAAAACCTCCCTCTTAATTCCCGCATAAAGTCTGAGATTCCCCACAGTGGTGTAAAGTAGGCCTGGGCGGTAAATTCCGTTCCGCTCGCGGAATTTGCGGAATTTGCGGAATTTGCGGAATTTGGGTAATTTCGCGTTCCGCGGAGAACGCGGAATTGCCAAAAATTCCGCGATCCGCGGTTTCACGGAGTTTTTTGCTTGTTCGCGCTTTCAAAGAGCATGTTCGCGAGATATTTCCCCCCAAGCATGCAAACAGCGTTCGCGAACAGGAAAAAAGCACCGCGAACGGGCGGAACAAGCAATTCCGCGTGTTCGCGGAACTTTTGCGTGCTCGCGGAGATTTTTTACCATTTCGCGGAGCTTTGCCCCTAGTGTAAAGGACGATGGTTATGGTGATACTCTGACACTCTTCTCCAGCATGCCCCATGTCCTCTGGACTGGATTGAGGATTAGAGATTTAAAGAGATTCCCACTTTGCTGGTTTTTGAGTGTCCGAGTGACTTCCTGTAGGAGCTAACACTTTAACTCCACTAGGTGGTGCCAAAAACTATGGTTTCCATTTCCCCAGTGTTGTTGGTTCATAAAATTATGCACTGCAACTTGGATGAGAAATGAAAAAGAACCCCACAAAATTTGGGCCCCCAGCCACACCAAAGCTTCTGACAAAACTCCTGCTGACTAGCATATGGCCAATCTCATACAATTCTTTCTCAGTTTCCTCTGTCCTTCTCTCCATCAGAAGCCTGAACATGGTCCATTGATAATAGCAGGTAATGTCTGGGACTGTACACCACCCTTCTTTAGATGTCCTGGAGCCCCGTCCTCTCTTCAATCATGGACTGCCTCTCTCCCACATGTACCCATTGCACACTTTCTGGAGTTGAATGAGCTCTACCTTCCCTAACTAAAGTGTGAGGCCTTGGAACACAGGAAATAATATTGTTTTATCTACCACTGTTCAACCAACCAACGACACCGCATGCCAACACCAGCTCTGAAGCATTGCTTTAGTCGATCTATATATTATGGACAATTTATCCTCATGGTCCCACCCAGGATACTTGTTATGTCTATGCCCAGGTACTGAATATGTGATGTGGACTATCCAAATGGGGCAATACTTTGCAGGGATTTTGACATTTATGTATCCAGTGATATCAGGAGACCCAACGATTTTGTGACATTAATGCTGAAGCCTGACATTTTCTTAAAAGTATCTATTTCCTGAAATAAAACTTTGTTGGAAGGCACAGGGTTGGAGATCTTCAAGAAGATATTGTCTGCAAAGAGTATTATCTTAATGGTGTTGATCACCAGCCTGATGACCACTATGGCTGGGTTACAGTGGTTTGAGATACAGCGAAAATTATAGCGAGGATAGTGGGCACCTATGACTTGTTTCCCTGGGGATTTGTACAGATTTTGTAAAGAATCCATCTACTTCAATGGTCACCTCTGGAGATTCATAGCCCACTAACATCAAAAGTATTACCCCTTCATTGAAGCTCATTTTCATCATCACTACCCTCATAAATGCCCAGTCTACACTGTCAACTATTTCTCCATTTCTAGAGATGATTGCACTGTTTCTCTGGATATCCACCAGATTTAGCACTTTTTTAGTGCTGTCTCCTACTAGTCTCCCTTTAAGTCCCAAAACCATTTCTGATGTGGCTTGAAAGCGACTTTGTCCTTTTACTTATATACTGCTTCAATATTGATTTATGATGTCCTTTTCAATATGTGTTGATTGAATTAGGATTTGCCTACTTTGCACAAAAAACCTGGTTGCTTCTCAATACTTGTATTTTATAAAGCCATTCCATGGGGGTGGGGGTATCGGACACAATATCAAGTAAAAATATTGAGATGCAGAAATATAAAGTTTTTTAATATCGTGATCCACAAATATTGTGATGCAGAAATGTTGTTGGCAAGAATAACAATTTTCTAAGGTAAGTAATGTCGATGTCAAAAATATCTGTTGTTTACAAAAATATCTGTTCTTAATATCGAAGTTAAAAATATCTATGTTAATATTTTGTTTACAAAAATATCTTTGTTAATATTGTTTCAAATAATTTTTATGTATTTTAGTATATGTTTTAATTCTATATCATAGCGATTTGTGGGTTTTGTAACGTATAGCATGGGAAGTAATTTAATTTTAATTAACTAATAATTAATTTTTAATTATTATGAACTATTTAATTGATAATTCATTTTGTTAATTGTTTAATTAATTTATTTTTTAAGTTACGTTTTAGGTGCGGGTTGTGAGATTTGTAGGCATACTGGGTGGGAGCACAATATTTTAATTAATTAACAATTACGTTTTAAATTATTTCAAATTATTTAATTGATAATTAATTATGTAAATTGTGTAATTTTTAAGTTATGTTTTAGGAGCGGGTTGTGGGTTTTGCAGGGGTGCAGGGTGGGAAGTATATTAATGTTAATTAATGAATACTTCAGTTTTTATTATTAATTATTTAATTGATAATAATGCAATTTATTATTTTTTTAAGTTATGGTTTAGGTGCGGATTCTAGGGTACATAGGGGTATAGGGTGGGAAGTAAATTAATTATAACTATTCCTTAATTAATTTAAATTATTATTAATTATTTAATTGATAATTAATTATGCAAATTGTGTAATTTAAATATTTTTTAAATTAAATGTCAGGTGTGGGTTGTTGTGGTAACAGGGTGTAGGGTTAGAGGGTGGAAAGTTAATTAAGAAATAATTTATTGATAATTAATTATTACTTTACTACTAATTATTTAATTGATAATTATGTTAATTGTGAACTTATATTTGTTAAGTTCTATTTTAGGTGTGTGCTGTTTCATTTGTAGAGGAATGGGGGAAGTGATTTAACTATTCATAAATAAAAAAATATTCATTTATTTAAAAAAGATATTTAATATGTTAATTGTGTTATACTTTGTGTATTTCTATTACATTTAAATTGTTGGCTATTATTTTTGTGGGAATATAGTGTGGTATTTTAATGATAATAATATTTGTATGAATTGAAAGTAATTATTAAAAAATGCAATATTTATGTAATTGTTACATTTTTGTTAAAATTAAGATATTAAATTTTTATATTTAGAATTTTATATTTTTGGATATTTAATAGAGTTGTTAAAATAAGTTATATGTTTGAAGTGAAGTACTCTGTACTGTACCACTGAATGGAGTGGGAATAGTAAATTTTACCCCTTCTGAAACTATCGCTTTCCCTACTATTGCACCGACGGAAGTGGGAATACTAAATTATACCCCTCCTGAGTCCAACGCTTTCCCTACTGTTGCACCGACTGGTGTTGGGATACTTAAATTAACCTCTATTGAGTCCAACGCTTTCCCTACTGTTGCACCGACTGGAGTGGGAATAGTACATTTAACCCCTCCTGAGTCCAACGCTTTCCCTACTGTTGCAAACAGTGGAGTGGGAATAGTAAATTTTACCCTTCCTGAGTACAACACTTTCCGTACTGTTGCATAGACTGGAGTGGGAATAGTAAATTTAACCCCACCTGAGTCCAGTGCTTTCCCTTCTGTTGTACTGACTGGTGTGGGAATAGTTAATTTAACCTTTCCTGAGTCCAACGCTTTCCCTACTGTTGCACACACTGGAGTGGGAATAGTAAATTTAACACCTCCTGAGTCAAACGCTTTCTCTACTGTTGCACCGACTGGTGTGGGAATAGTTAATTTAACCTTTCCTAAGTCCAACCCTTTCTATACTGTTGCACTTACTGGAGTGGGAATACTTAATTTAACCCCTCCTGTGTCCAACACTTTCCCTACTGTTGCATTTACTGAAGTGGGAATAGTAAATGTAACCCCTCCTGAGTCTAACGCTTTACCTAGTGTTGCATTGACTGGAGTGGGAATAGTAAATTTTACCCTTCCTGAGTACAACACTTTCTCTAATGTTGCACAGACTGTAATGGGAATAGTAAATTTAACCCCCCTCCTGAGTCTAATGCTTTCCTACTGTTGAACACACTGGAGTGGAAATAGGTCATTTAACCTTTTCTGATTCTGATGCTTTCCATACTGTTGCCCCTACTGGAGCCGGAATAGTAAATTTAACCCCACCTGAGTCCAACACTTTCCCCACTAGTGCACACACTGGAGTGGGAATAGTAAATTTTACCCCTCCTGAGTCCAAAGCTTTCCCTACTGTGGCACCTACCAAAGTGGGGATAGTAAATTTAACCGCTCCTGAGTCCAACACTTTCCCTACTGTTGCACTGACTGGAGTGGGAATAGTAAATTTTACCCTTTCTGAGTCCAACACTTTCCCTAAAGTTGCACAGATTGGAGTGGGAATAGTAAATTTAACCCCTTCTGAGTCCAACGCTTTCCGTAATGTTGCACCGACTGCTGTGGGAGTAGTTAATTTAACCTTTCCAGAGTCCAACGCTTTCCCTACTGTTGCACTTACTGGAGTGGGAATGCTTAATTTAACCCCTCCTCAGTCCAACGCTTTCACCAACGGTTGCATGTACTGGAGTTTGATTAGTTAGTCCAATGCTTTCCCTACTGTTGCACAGACTTGAGTGGGAATAGTAAACTTAACCCCTCCTGAGTCCAAGACTTTCCCTACTGTTGCATTGACTGGAGTGGGAATAGTAAATTTTACCCTTCCTCTGTCCAACACTTTCCCTACTGTTGCACAGACTGGAGTGGGAATAGTACATTTTACCCCTCCTGAGTCCAAAGCTTTCCCTACTGTTGAACCTACTGAAGTAGGAATGGTAAATTTAACCGCTCCTGAGTCCAACGCTTTTCCCTTCTGTTGCACAGACTGGAGTGGGAATAGTAAATTTAACACCTCCTGAGTCAAACGCTTTCTCTGCTGTTGCACCGACTGGTGTGGGATTGTAAATGTAACCTTTCCTGAGTCCAACGCTTTCCTTACTGTTGCATTGACTGGTGTGGTAATAGTAAATGTTACCCTTTCTGAGTCCAACACTTTCCCTAGTGTTGCACTGACTGGAGTGGGAATAGTAAATTTTACCCTTCCTGAATCCAACACCATGCCTACTGTTGCACCTAATGGAGTGGGAATAGTAAATGTAACCCCTCCTGAGTCTAATCCTTTCCTACTGTTGAACACACTGGAGTGGAAATAGTTCATTTAACTTTTTCTGAGTCTAATGCTTTCCCTACTGTTGCACCTACTGGAGCTGGAATAGTAAATTTAACCCCTCCTGAGTCCAACGCTTACCCTACTGTTGCACTTGCTGGAGTGGGAATACCTAATTTAACCGCTCCTGAGTCCAACGCTTTCCCTACTGTTGCATTTACTGAAGTGGGAATAGTAAATGTAACCCCTCCTGAGTCTAACGGTTTCCCAACTGTTGCATTGACTGGTGTGGGAATAGCACATTTTACCCTTTCTGAGTCCAACGCTTTATCTACTGTTGCATTGACTGGTGTGGGAATAGTACATTTTACCCTTCCTGAGTCCAACACTTTCCCTACTGTTGCACAGACTGGAGTTGGAATAGTAAATTTGACCCCTCCTGAGTCTAATGCTTTCCTACTGTTGAACACACTGGAGTGTAAATAGTTCATTTAACCTTTTCTGAGTCTAATGCTTTCCCTACTGTTGCACCTACTGGAGCTGGAATAGTAAATGTAACCCCTTCTGAGTCTAACACTTTCCCTACTGTTGCATTGACTGGTGTGGGAATAGTAAACTTTACCCTTCCTGAGTCCAACACTTTCCCTACTGTTACACAGACTGAAGTGGGATTAGTAAATTTAACCCCTCATGAGTTTAACGCTTTAACTACTGTTGCACACACTGGAGTGGGAATAGTACATTTAACCCCTCCTGAGTCCAACACTTTCCCTACTGTTGCACACACTGGAGTGGGAATAGTAAATGTAACCCCTCCTGAGTCCAACTCTTCCCTAATTTTGCACCGACCGCTGTGGTAATAGTTAATTTAACCTTTCCAGAGTCCAACGCTTTCCCTACTGTTGCACTTACTGGAGTGGGAATACTTAAATTAACCCCTCCTGAGTCCAACGCTTTCCCTACTGTTGCACACACTGGAGTGGGATTAGTTAATTTGACCCTTCCTGTGTCCAACTCTATCCCTACTGTTGCACAGACTTGAGTGGGAATAGTACATTTTACCCTTCCTGAGTCCAACGTCATGCCTACTGTTGCCCCTACTGGAGTGGGAATAGTAAATTTAACCCCTCCGGAGTCCAATGCTTTTCCTACTGTTGGACACACGTGAATGGGAATAGTAAACTTGACCCCTCCTGAGTCCAAAGCTTTCCCTACTGTTGCACACAGTGAAGTGAGAATAGTAAATTTTACCTCTCCTGACTCCAACACTTTCTCTACTTGCACACACTGGAGTAGGAATAGTAAATTTACCCTCCCCCCCTGAGTCCTACGCTTTCTCTACTATTGTATATACTGGAGTGGGAATAGTATATTTGTTAGTCTTGGAGTTTAATTGTTTTTTTTTTATTATTTGCGTATTTATTATTATTATGTGTTCATGTATTTAATTTTATTGTTTTTTTATAAATATATATATAAAGTTATGTAATTTGTACCATATTTTTAGTGAAATGTATTTTTATATATGGTTTATTGTTGTATGGATAACTAAATTAGAAATATTTTACATTTTTTTGCAGTTTATTTATTACATTTATGAATTATTTTTACATGTGTATGTAAAAATATATATATCTATAGTTGTTATATTGGTATGTTTAAAAACAATTTTGAAAATTCAAATATAGATTATAATTTATATTATTTAAATAGTTTTATATTATATGTGTATATAAATACACACACATTCATATATATGTGTGTGTTTGTTTAAATAAGTTTGCATTTATATTTATGTTTAAATATTACTTAAACATATTTAATTTACATTATATCAATGTTATATGTTAAAATATTTAATATTTACTGTTTTGTACTATATATATATATATTAAAAAATGATATTATTGTATATATTTTTCAATATTAGTGTAAAACAATATTTTTTCTGATATTTTTGTACTTACTATTATATTGAAAGAAAAACTATATTTTTGTGATCAACATTTTTGACACAATATTTCTGTATCACAAGATTTTTGGTTTCGATATTGTGCCAGTGATCCCTGGGGGGCTGCAAGAAGAGCGATTTTTGCTTTTGAGCATCTTTAAGAGCTGCGCTCACACTTTTCATTGAGGAGGGAGGAGGGGGTTTGCTGAAGCTCATGCACCGCTCCATCCGCCATTTTGCCGGTTAGCGGTCTAGTGCTGGGATACTGTTAGAAGCCTGCACTTTGAATAAAGGGGGCCAGTGCGCGGACATGCCGCAAGTGCGCCAAAGGCGTGCCTAAGGCAAACCCAGCAGTGCCCTTCCTGCGCTCAGCGCAAGCCATGCTGCCTGGTTACCCACACATGAGCGGAGTATCACCTCCTTGGCCGCCGACCTCCACTCCCTTAGGCGGGAGCCTCTTTGTCCAGGTAGGTCAAACTCCCCGGGCTGGGCTCTCCCCTTTACCTGCAAGCAGTGCTGCGCTGTCATTCCAAGACCGGCCATGCCCTCTAAGGCCCTACATCCACCTCCTGGAAGCTCCCAAGGCTCAACAATGAGTTGTTGTCATGTGCCTTACTATGCACTATTCGCTCACCGCACAAAAATGCCCCACACATCCATGACATATTGAGTGAGGATAAGAGCAACATATTCTTCCTGACAGAAACATGGATGTCAGATAGTTCTGCACGGGATGTGGCACTGGCCATCCCGTTGTATATTCCATGTTGCACCTCAAAAGAGTGGGGAAAAGAGGGGGTATCGCTATCATTTATAAACACACCTTGAACTGTGTCACCTTTGACACTAATGAGCTTTTAGGGGCAGAATCTATGGGTTTCTGCCTCATACTCTCCGCCAACAAAACCTTGGCCGGTGTGCTGATCTATTGCCCTCTAGATCATGCAGGTGATTTCCTGTCTACCCTGGACGAGTTCCCCTCTAAATACATGTTGCAATACTCCAATTTCATGGTACAAGGAGACCTCAATATTCCTGTGGACTCTCTCGCAAATACACACGGTCAACTCCTTTTGGAAAACATGTCGTCTTGGGGTTTGCAGCAGTTTGTTTCCCAGCCCACTCACATAGCAGGGCACAACTTAGATACCATCTTCTTTAACTGCCAAGTCTCGGTGACACACGTTAAACCCATGGTCTGGTCTGACCATTCTCTTATCTACTTTAATTGGTTGGTGGATCATGGCCGGCATGGACGCAGGACGTGTTCCTCTTTACCTCTTAGAAACTGGGCCACAGTTTCCCCCTCGGAGTTTAGACTCGACTTTGGCGATCATTCTCCTCACATGAGCGGGGACATTGAGGTTGATGTCCGATCAGTCAATGCCTGGCTTATATGGTCAGCCGATTGCATCGCACCCATCATACCGAGAGAAGCACCCTCCTTAGCTAAACAACAGTCTGCTCCTTGGTACAATGATGAACTCAGGAAGCTCTGAAAGCATTCTAAGAAATTAGAACAAAGCTGGCGGCATCAGTACCTCCCAAAGGATAAATCAATCTACAAAAATACTTTAAATACATATCACCTTGCAATTAAGAAAGCACAATTTGACTTTTTCACAGCTCAGATCGATACTTCACACAATAAACCCGGTGAGAGTTTCAAAATTGTTAAAAAATTTACTTGTCCTGGACCCTACTACAGCCACTAACACCCTCTCCCAAGCTCTGCACCCAACATTTGGATTACTTTGACACTAAAATCAAATCTGTCGTTGACTCCCTGCAGCCCACAAACCCCGACTCCCTGAGTATTAGTGGCCCTATGCCACTATACCTTCCCCATGTTGCCATGCACTAGAGGAATTCGCCCCTATTTCGCTGGAGGAGTCTGCTCACGCTTTCAGAGCTTGTAAATCAGGGTCCTCTGATGACCCTTGCCCCCCTCATATTCTTGTCCCCCCCCCCATTAAATCAGCTAATAAATCTGTCCATTAGGTTGGCCACAGTCCCCAGCATCTGGAAACAGGCTAAACTCATCCCTCTCTTAAAAAAACACATCTGCAGATAAATTCAACCTTGCTAACTTTTAACAAATCTCTTTGCTGCCAGCCTTCACCAAGATACTAGAGAAGCTCATTAATAAACAACTTTCTGCCTACTTAGAACAGAACAAGTCACTTCACCCTTCTCAGTCGGGCTTTCGCCTGGGCTTCAGTAAGAGATGACCCTGCTGGAAGTGGCTGATACGATTAAGCTAGCAGTAGATCAGGGTAAGCAGGTGATCCTAATTCTCCTCGATCTGACACAGTCTCGCACACTACATTTCTACATCGTCTTGGTACCATAGGCGCCTGCGCCTCCTCTCTGACCTGGTTTCGCTCTTTTTGGCAGACAGATCCCAAACTGTCTGGATGGCTCCATTCGCCTCGGAACCGAAACACTTGGACTTTGGGGTTCCACAGGGGTCTGTACTGAGCTCCTTTTTATTCAATGTATATATGACCCCTCTGGAAACTTTGATAGAATCATTTGGAGTACAAATTGTATCTTATGCCGATGATACCCAATTGCTCCTCACCCTGGAGAAAAATGCCCCTAATACACGGAGGAATTTTAAGGCATGCATGTCCGCAGTGTTCCAATGGATGCACGATAGCTGCCTTGAATGTAATACCAGCAAAACAGAAATCCTACTCTTTGGGATCCCACCACCTAGCTGGGATAGTGACCTCTGGCCTAATGGGACTTTCCCACTGCCTCCTGCCCCTACCACGTGGCTTGCAATTTGGGGGTGGAATTTGATAGTGCTGCATCTTTTGCCCCCCTAGGTGGCTGGTGTAGTAGTTTCCTGTTTTGTACTTTTAAAGTTGCTAAAAAAGTTCCTCTACCTTCTCCCCCTTCTGCAGCAAAAAACTGTGATCCTGTCCCTGATCCCCTCAAGATTGGATTATGCAAACTCGCTATATTGGGGTCTGCCAGCCTATCTCTTGAAGAGACTACAGCTGGTCTAGAACACCACTGCTTGGATTCTGTTGCGACTCTCCAGGAGAGTCCATATACAACCTTACCTGAAAGAACTGGCTGCCTATCAAGGACTGTGTAAGGTTCAAAGGACTGGTCTTGGCAGACAGAGCCTTCTACCGCACTGGCCCTCAGTATCTGTCCTACATGTTTATTCCCTACCAACCTTCCAGGTCCCTCTGGTCCTCCGTCTCCCTGCTTGTGGTGATTCCTCAATTCATAAGAAAAAAGTGGTGTGGCAGCTCTTACAGGAGTAAAGGAGTGGAATGCCCTCCTGCAACAGCTCTGTGCCACAGAGGACATCCAGGCCTTTAAATGTTCCCTCAAAACCTGGCTCTTTGGATCTGCTTTTTAGAATCACATGTTAGGAGGGATTAGATTTACTGCCAGCACCGGGACACTTACTGAGCAGCTATTGCACTCTACAAATCCCCCTAATAATAACGATGCTTCCCTTTAATGATGTATGCCTGATCTGGGTGGAACAGGTCAAGCATAATCCTTTCCAATCAAGCAGCAAATATTCCTGCAAATAGTACATAGTTTGAATTCAAGTGGGAAATGTGTGTGTAAGTGGAAAAAACATCTTGGCTCTTTCCCCGGTTTCAGACGTACGGCATTGTTCATGCTTAGAGTGTTAGATATTTTTTATGGAATTTAATAATTCTGACAAAGGTTCTAATACCACCTGTACAAAAACTATATAAAATCTGGGTGTGTATGTCGATGGACCAAGGGTCTTCCCAAGTTGAAAGGCATTTGATTGCCACTAGCACCACTTGCTTTGATATCTGGCGGTCCAGTCTATCTTCCTCTGTTGTCAAAGGTTTTGGCAGAGTGACTGTCCCGAAGTTGGCAATTCTTCCCTCTGTGCAGAGGCTGTCCTTCTCATAAAGGCCCTCGTGGAAGTCCTGAAAGACCTTCCTCTTCCCCTCCTCAGCAATGGTGTAGGCCCCATCTGCCCCTGGATTGCTGTAAAATAGTTGTGGACTTGTGGGGCTCTAATCTTGTTAAAGCATGCCCCTTCATGGTTTTTGAAATGTCAGTGGTTAAGCACATATTCTACCCTATCCATTTCCCTTGTTCTGATCTGACCCCTTACCAAGAAGAGTCAGACTGGCTTATAGCGCAATCAGGCAATGCCCGAGGGTCCTGTCAAACAGCTATTTTTGGGTCTGTTTTATAGTCTGCTGGGCGTTTTTAACTGATATTAAAACAAACGTTGCCTGCAGCAAACTCAAATCCATACAGTCTTCCTTACCTTTACAAGTTCAAAACTGTTTAAAGTTGCAAACATGTGCTACTTTGGTTTTAGCTTTCTATTCTACTAATGGCTGGTACTGGGTTGCCTTGTGTTGTCCCTCCAGGGCTGCTACTGTGGCTAACTGTGCTTCCCTCAGAGTAATTATGTATCGGATTTTCATGGCACAGTGCGCCACATTCGCCTGCCAAGGATCCTAGACAACAAGAAATTGAACAGATACTTTGAGTGTATCCACTCTAGTCGTTACAAGGCACAGCTTGCAACAAAATATTTATAGCGGGACACGACACTCCCCAGACATGATAGTGTGAACAAGAGCTGTCCTCCAAGAAAGAGATATGGCAGGAGGAGGGGTCAGAGGACATCTTGACACTCTGAAGGCAAGGAAAGTCATGTTAGTTACATCAAGTGGGAAGGTAGCTTATATATTTATAACAAATCGCAAAGTTGCATCTTGCAAAAACGGTAGGCTCTAAGGGCCAGATGCATCAAAGGGTTTTACCCATTCTGTGTCTATGGGAAAATGTGTTCGTACATATGGCCCTAAATTGCAATACATACGTCCCTCAGGGGCCCATGGACAATTGAGAATAAAGCTTTCACATTCATTGGGGAACTTTAAAGAGTAAAATCTGTTGTGCCTCTTTACTGTTGGAGAAATAATCCCATTTCAGGCGTAACCAAAGCTTTGTGCTAGGACTCGACAGAATTTTTTATTCTGCCAGTGGAATCGGAGGAATTTGTTAATTCCGCAATACTCTTGTAACATGGAATTACGTACAAATTCCGCGGATCCGCAGTATATTGTTTCTAAAGAGGGCTGGAAGATGGAGCAGTCCCTTTATGTTTAAAAATCACTGCAGATTAAAGTTTAACCTGCAGTGTTTTTTAAACATAGAGAGACTGCTTCCTCATGCAGCCCTGTTTAGAAACCACTATAGTGCATACCCCTCTGCGCTCTTCCATGCTCTGCAGTAACCACTGCAGAGTATGTAAGGGCGGCGAGTGGTATTTGGCTGCGCTATTTTCTTAGCGCAAAATGCATCCTCACATCCATTTTTGGATTTGAGGGTGCATTTTGCACTAAGAAAATAGCATCAAATGTCCACTCCGGCTATTGTGGAACTCCGCAGAATCTCATGAAATTTTATCTAATTCCAAAGAATTCTGCAGAATCAAACTCTGCCAATTCTACCCCATGTCTAGTTTGTGCCCACATCGGGATTACAAGTAGTGCACATAATTTTCAAATTTTTTTCTCTCACACGAATTTCACCAGGTGATACCTGGATACATTTGTCTGATGTAAAACACAATACAGTGAGTTTCACAGTTGGAACTGGTAAGTGTGTAGTTATACCATACAATATTCCATTTCAAAGTGCTGATTGTGGAATTGGGAAGCAGCCACGCCATATAAATACCATTTCCTAGGTGAGATATTCCCTCCCAAAATAATGGGTCACTCGGAATGAGTGTCATAATATAGCATTAAGCTCGAACATTGAAGACTGCTTTTTTCAAGTCACATGATCAATCAACCAAAAAACAACCAAATGCTTTTCTCTTTAGTCTGTTAACACTTTCTGCATGAAGCTGCTCCCTCTCTTTAGGGAGATTTTTTTGCCAAGCGATAGAACCAGAGCAAGAGTGTGGCTCTCATACTGAGGCACATACCTTGACTTTGCCCTGGTAGAAATTAGAGTTGACGTCTTGCAAATGGTTCCATGCAGTTTGTGACAGGTGCAGCTATTAAGCTTTAATGAACTTTATTCCATTTGATTCAAGTTGCTTTTTGGGGATGGATATTGATGAACAATGGTGTCTTTAGGTGTTGCTTTGTATTTTCTGTTGACCAGTGGAAAACCAAATGCTTTATTCATAAGACAACTACTACAGTTCTTTTAAAGGACTGCACGAATACGGCTCGTCTTTGCAAGCTTCTTCTGTTTATCTCGTTATATTTACGTCGGATAATGACAAACTTAAGAAATATAAAGCGGGGCAAATGCAGTATACCTTAATTTCTTTCTTTCTTTATTTCGTAGGTTTTTGTGCCTTCATTGTTAGTAAGTCAGGAAATAGAGGAGGAACTAACTTTTATAAGAGCTAAAGGCTCCTGCCTGCCAGGGCATTCACCACTATAGTTTTGTAGCCTCACATGCTTGGGGCTGCATGCATGAGTACCGGTGGGTTTGAAATAATGACCCCAAAGATCCCTGGGCTGCTTTTACGCCACTGAAAACATAGACCGAGTAGGTGGTCAAAACTTAAAACCTCTATTGTAAGCTTGAAAAACCATATTCTGCTCTCCATGACTTATCATTTTTGGACACTTATGATTAGGACCACGGTTCTGTCCCGGACTGATTACTACAATTCCCTTTATGCTGGGTGGCCCAGATATGCAGTTGCCTAGCTTCAGAAGATGAAAAATATGCCATCAGTCAGCTATGAGATCATGTTTCCACGGGCATGGATGGGCTGCTCATAGGTCTCCATTGAATGAAGGCCCAGTTTACGTTTGGGGCTCAATCAAACAGCTTGCTTTTGGAGATCACCTCATTCACTCGTCCATTGCCATGACTTAGGAGTGCACAAGATGCTAAGATAAACAAGGGAGACACTAGATTCCGTAGGGACCAGGGGTGTTTAGCAAACTATTGTGAACAGAGGCTCCTATGACAAAAGAAAGTCAAAGAAGAGAATATTATTTTCTTTGCATAAAGTTCTTTGTATTACTCCAACAATAGAATATCAACAATCAATTGCAAATCCAGTGAATAATCAGTGGGGTGCAATAAGTGCTCAGTACCCCATTTATAGTGATACAACTGTTTAAGTGCATGAGACAAATATCATCAATTATGGGCACTGCCCATGCAAACAATGGCCAATGCATTAGGCTCCAGCATAGCTTCTGGCTGTGATCGGATTTACTGATTCTGCATTGACTGTTGACCGGCCGCCTTAAGAAACTCCCCGCCCTGAAAGATTCCTTATTACCTAGTGGCCGAATTCTTAAATCTGTGAGCCTCATCCATTGGCCCTGCCCCAGTGTGGACCGATTCATGGAACGTGTTGGCCTCTCTGCCTTTAGCTCAGTGTCAGGCCATTAGTTACCTCAGTCCTGAGGATGATCCTTCAAGACTATGAGATCGAAACTGTTTATTTTATCTTTTTTCTTTCTTTTTTTTCTTTTAACATTTTCTCTTTTACATTCTTTTATCATAGAGACCCCTGTGTGTAGGTCAGCACAAGAATCTGTGGAGTCAAATTCAAAACAACAAGGTGATGGATGGAATGCTTGAATTAATCTCAGCCTCTGGCAATTGCTCTAGACCACATCCCAATCCATCATTTTTTGCCCACCATACAACCTCAATTTGGACCCAGTTATATGCATATCAGTCTTGACCCTGCTCTTCATGGGAACAGTTCAGCCCAAAATGCCAGGCCAGGTCCTCCCTGAACCGGAATACAAGCAACCTAGAACTGGTTTTGGTTAGGGCTCTTCAGCCAGGTATAGCTTGGTTCCAGTGGCACAGTGAGCCTGGGACACATGTCCGGACATGTGCAAGGCTCTCCTCTTTTGCCAAATGTTCATGTCAAATGTTAATATGATGCATATCCTCCCTCAAAGTGTAGTGCTGTATTCACATGAACCTTCCAGAAGGCATTACTGGTTGGGGGAAATGTTTTTTTTCACTGCCTGTGTTGCTTGCTGAGAGCTATGTAGATGTTCAACTGTGCTATTTTCTCTGCATGTACTGTGGTACCCTGCCACATGCTTCTGGACTCTTTTTCTCAACTTAGCTTTGCAGACCAGCTCCTAGCCTCGCCGAATCCTACATCAATTATGTTGCTTAATATTATGTTACACCAGTGTTTAATTTGTAAAGAAATAAGTGCCAGGGCTCTCGTCAGGAGGCCACGGCAGCTTGCACCACACATTGCCCCTGCCATGCTGCAAATGGCAATAACAATACACCTACTTACCATCACACTCCTATAAGTGTGACAATTGGGACTATTCCAAGCCCCCAAAGCTATAAGAATGGCTTGGGCGGTAGGTAATACTCATTTTTAATGTATACTGAATTAATAATTGACTGTTGTTGTGGTCATCTCAGACAGCGCCACATTGTAGTAGACTGTCACAAGCGCCGGTGTTGACAATTAAGTGCCGGTGCCGAGCACCAGAAATCACTGTCTCAAATTAAGCACTGTGTTACACTATGTTATGCCATGTTGTTAATGTTAGTGGGTGTTACTTTGCTCTTGAAGTTTTGCACAGTATCCTGCCTGGTGATAGATATGACTCATCCAGTGGGAATTTTCTCTAGGAGATTGCATTTTGAGTCAAGTTTAGTGTGGGGGGATTGTTTCAAGGATGGGGTTGTGCCTACGGAGTTGTTCCATAATAGGCGTGGAGCTTGAGAACCTCTAGACGAAGTGGTATGAATGTGGAAGATTTGTTAGATTGGCTCTCTATTGTAGTTGTAAATGAGGTTTGGGTGGTAATGCCTGCGTTGAATCCATGGCAACTGCCACTGCCTGGTGCAAGCTGGCTCTTGATGGACCGCTTGTGGGAGGTGGTGGTGTTATCCTCTAATGACTATGCTTGGCTATCAGGTTCCATTAGATGTATGGCTCAAAAATTGAGTTCCTGATGTCGGGATTGGGTCTAGGCCTGTGGATGGTTTTCTGAGGTCCTAGTGCTCGAGGGATGGTTTGCCTGGTGCTTTATTGGACAACACAATGCCTTGAAAGTGTTATTGTGGGGCAGCTTTCAACTTGTAAAGACACACTGGGAGACTTCATGCATTTGCTGCATGCTGCAGGCAATGTTTGTGGTAAAATCAGGGTAATCAACAGTAAAAACCAGCCCATCAAACCTTAAAACAGGCCCGTGTACAGCTAAAAACTGACCCATACACTAACCTGTTAGATCAACCCTTCAGGCACTGTCAGATTGCCCTACACGCTAGCCCAACCCTTGTAATGCAGAATGCTTAGCTGTTCTTAGGCAACTTTTCAAGCCTCCTGCCACAGACCTTAGTAGATCCTGCATCAGTGGTCTGCACTTACTAACCTGGCTTTACGAGATCCTGAATCTCTGGGGGGGGGGGGATTCAGGGGCAGCTGGTGACTTTTGAAAGTGGTGGGGCATAAAAGTTGGTGACGAGTTTGACTTAGGGGCATGACTTATTGACACACTATGTAATGGATGGAATTACATAATGACACGCTACAAAATGGATTGAAGTAAATGAAATTACGCGCATTGGCTGCAGATGTGTTGATCTAAATTCCATTTCAACATATTTTGTGCAGAGATTTACTCTATGTGTAAGACTGTGCAAATGGACAGAACGTTTCTTTGGGCCATGCTGCAAAAATAGTATTAGGAATATGATACCCTCATTTCCTTAGAATACCCATAACAAGAGTTTGTGATCACTCAAGTAGCCTTTCACCTGGTGAATTGGGGTGAAATCATGTTTAGAATTGATTGCTGGTTGTTCCTGGCTAATTTAATGTGCCCTTTCTTAATTCCGCCTTAATCGCCAGGCATTGTAAAGAGTGATATGGAACTGAAATGACTCTTGCAGCTATGCAGATGTAAAAGGTTATGAACATCTCTTCAGAACACAGTCCTGTTTGTTCAATATGTAATGTCATCCATAGAAACTCTAGCTATTTAGACATCATCTAAATTGGACCTCACCAAAAACACTGCGAACTACAGTGCAAATCAAGCTGAATTTTTGTTGTGTATAGGCAAGTCACCCTGCCACCTGAATCAGTTCTTCATGTGAATAAGTCCATTCTTCAAGTTGATTTGTAGATAAATACAGGTTTTATGCTTCACTAAGTCTGGCACTCACATCTGAATCAATAACAGAGAAGGTAAGATGGAAAAGAAGAAATCGGGGTGCTCTCCACTCAATCAATACAGATACAAAAAGAACCCCAAATTCATGCACTCTGCATCAACAACTACTATGCCCATGCAGACTGTCACCTAGAGCCTGCAGCAAGCCCAATGACCAATCAATATTTGGTTTCATAAAGGGTGCCTAATCTTCAAATAGGGACAAAGCAAAAACAAATGCGAAGGAAAGAGCTCGGAGATGCCTCACGTTAGCAACCACCAGGTGCCTGGTTGGTTAACAAATCCATAGATGTCTAGGCACTTAAGTCATTATAAAAATATATACATGACATCTATACGAGTAATTTTGTTTAAGCCTTGCGAATCACAACATAAATATCTGTAGATTACATTTGATTTTGTATACCTTTATTAAAATATATAAACTCAATCAAGTACATACTTTAGAAAAAATATTTTTGGAAAGAAATGTTTTCTTCTAGAAAAAGATACATCAAACACATAAAAACATTGAAAAACTAACCAAGCAGACCCAACATTCATCCTTAAACATTAAAGACTTGTCAGAGCAAGTCAATTATAATATGGGGGGTTATTTGTTTTACTCTGCTTCTAACCACAAAACAGATTATATCTTTCAGAGTCTTCTTTTATAGCCTCTTAATTTCAATTTGAACATCGACTAGGAGTCAGGGAAACAGGGGAAAGGGGAGAGAAAATTACCCCCATGAATGCCCCCAGGGCCCACTGAGAGAAGGCCTGCGACCCAGACAGAATCAAGAATCAATCAATCAATCATATCATTTGTAAAGCGCACTACTCACCCATGAAGGTCTCAAGGCGCTGGGGTGGGGAATGCTGCTACTGCTCGAAAAGCCAGGTCTTGAGGAGTTTTCTGAAGGTCAGCAGGTCTTGGGTCTGCCGTAGGTGGATGGGGAGGGTGTTCCAGGTCTTGGCGGCGAGGTGGGAGAACGATCTGCCACCGGAGGTCGCTCTTCGGAAGCGGGGGACAGTGGCGAGGGCGAGGTCGGCGGAGCGGAGCTGGCGGGTGGGGGTGTAGAAGCTGAGTCGTCTGTTGAGGTACGTTGGTCCGGTGTTGTGGAGTGCCTTGTGTGCGTGGGTGAGGAGTTTGAAGGTTATCCTCTTGTTGATCGGGAGCCAGTGCAGGTCTCTCAGGTGGGGTGTGATGTGGCTGCGGCGAGGGATGTCGAGGATCAGGTGTGCAGAGGCGTTCTGGATGCGTTGGATCCGTCTCAGGAGTTTGGCCGAGGCTCCTGCGTAGAGGGCGTTTCCGTAGTCCAACCTGCTGCTGACGAGGGCCTGGGTGACCGTTCTTCTCGTTTCAGTGGGGATCCACTTGTAGATCCTGCAGAGCATGCGGAGGGTGTTGAAGCAGGCGGAGGAGACGGCGTTGACCTGTTTAGTCATGGAGAGGGTGGAGTCGAGGATGACCCCTAGGTTGCGTGCGTGGTCGGTGGGTGTTGGGGCGGTTCCCAGTGCGGTCGGCCACCAGGAGTCGTCCCAGGCCGAAGGGGTGGATCCGAGGATGAGGACCTCCGTCTTGTCCGAGTTCAGCTTCAGTCGGCTGTTCCTCATCCATTCAGTGACGGCCTTCATTCCTTCGTGAAGGTTGGGTTTGGCGGTTTGCGGGTCCTTGGTGAGGGAGAGGATCAGCTGGGTGTCATCGGCATAGGAGATGATGTTGAGGTCGTGCCGACGGGCGACGTGGGCGAGCGGTGCCATGTAGATGTTAAACAGAGTTGGGCTGAGGGAAGAGCCCTGGGGTACGCCACAGATGATCTCGGTGGCTTCGGAGCGGAAGGGGGGAAGGCTGACGCTCTGTGTTCTGCCGGAGAGGAAGTAGGTGGTCCAGTCCAGGGCCTTCTCTTGGATCCCGGCGTTGTGGAGGCGTGTTCGTAGTGTGTGGTGGCAGACCGTGTCGAAGGCGGCTGACAGGTCCAGGAGGATGAGGGCCGCCGTTTCTCCGTTGTCCAGCAGGGACTTGATGTCATCGGTGGCGGCGATGAGGGCAGTCTCGGTGCTGTGGTTGCTGCGGAACCCGGACTGGGAAGGGTCCAGGATGTTGTTCTCCTCGAGGTAGCGGGTCAGTTGTTTGTTGACGGTCTTCTCGATGACCTTTGCCGGGAACCGGAGCAGGGAGATGGGCCGGAAGTTCTTGAGGTCCTTGGGGTCCGCCTTGGGTTTCTTGAGTAAGGCGTTGATCTCGGCGTGCTTCCAGCTCTCCGGGAAGGTTGCTGTCTTGAAGGAGGTGTTGATGACTTTCCGGAGATGGGGTACGATGGCTGTGCTGGCTTTGTTGAAGATGTGGTGTGGGCATGGGTCTGACGGAGATCCGGAGTGGATGGTGTTCATGATCTTGATGGTGTCGTCGTCGTTGATGTTGGTCCAGGAGAGCAGGCGGTTGGTGCGGATGGTGGTCGTCGGGGCGGAGATCTCAGTGGTTGTCGGGGCGGTCATGGCGTTGAAGCTGTCGTGGATGTCTGCGATCTTGCGGTGGAAGAAGGTGGCCAGCGAGTCGCACAGGTCTTGCGAGGGTGGGACGTCGTTGGTGTTGGAGATGGGGTTGGAGAGTTCCTTCACGATGTTGAAGAGCTCTTTGCTGTTGTGCGCGTTGTTGTCTAGGCGGTCTTTGAAGGAGGCCCTTTTGGCGGATCTGATGAGGTGATGGTGTCTGCGGGTGGCGTTCTTGTGGGCTGCGTGGCTGTCCGGTGTTCGTTCACGGAGCAGGATCTTCTCCAGCTTTCGGCAGGTTTGCTTGGAGGCCCGGAGGTCTTCAGTGAACCAGCTGGCTTTCTTGTTGGTGTGACTGTTGGAGGGTTTCTTGATCGGGGCGAGGGTGTTGGCGCAGTCTTTGATCCACTGTCTGAGGTTGCGGGCGGCGGTGTCGGGGTCGGTGGATTCGGCAGGTGGGCTCTGGGCGAGGGTGGTGGTTAGCTGGTCTTCGGTGACTTAGCTCCAGCAGCGGCGGGGCATCAGTTGGGTGCGGTGGTGCGTGGTGGGTTTCTTGAAGGTGAAGTGGATGCAGCGATGGTCGGTCCAGTGGAGTTCGGTGGTGTGGTTGAAGGAGACGTGGGGGCTTGCGGAGAAGATGGGGTCAAGCGTGTGACCGGCGGAGTGGGTGGGTGTTGTGACGAGTTGTCTGAGTCCGAGGTTGGCTAGATTGTCGATCAGGGTGGTGGAGTTGGTGTCGTTGTTGTTCTCGAGGTGGAAGTTCAGGTCCCCGAGGAGGATGTAGTCCACGGAGGTGAGGGCGTGTGTGCTGACGAAGTCGGCGATGGAGTCGCTGAACTGTGGTCGGGGTCCGGGGGGTCTGTAGACGAGGGTTCCTCTGAGGGTGGTGTTGGGATCGGTGTGGATCTGGAAGTGCAGGTGTTCGGCGGTGCCGAGGGTGTCGTCGGTGTTGGTCGAGACTCTGAGAGTGTTCCTGTGGACGATGGCGATTCCTCCTCCTGCTCCGTTGGTGCGGTCCCTGCGGGTGATCTTGTAGCCTTCCGGGATGGCTATGTCGGGTGCCGAGGCGGGGTTCAGCCAGGTCTCCGTCAGGAAGGCGACGTCTGGGGAGGTTGAGTCGAGTAGGTCCCAGAGTTCAACAGCGTGTTTGCGGGCGGAGCGGGTGTTGAGAAGGATGCATCTGAGGTGGTTGGGTTCTTTCCTGGTCGGCGGCATGGTGGGGCGGATGCTTGTGAAGCTGCAGTTCCGGCAGGTGAAAGCTCCGTGCATGCGCTTCGGGGCGGCCAGGAAGCAGGTGTGTGATCGTCCGGTGTTGAGTGCATGGAGGGATCTGGCATCGTAGCGGTGTCGGGCGTTGTGGCGTTTGCGGGTGCCAGGAGTCCTGGCGCTGGGCGCGGTCCAGGCGCGGACGGGCGCAGGCGGGCTTGCCTTAGGCGCGCCAGCGGCGCGGCCGCTGCGCGGCCTCCATATGAGGGGATGTGGGAGGGAGGAGCAGCTGGGAGGCGGGAGCGGGGCGGCGAATGGGATTGCAGGGGGGCGGGGCCGCAGGGACGCAGCGGCGGGAAAAACGGGCGGGGGCCGCGGGAGAACTGGGCGCGGGAAGGAAAAACAAGTTTAGGCAAGAAAACAAGTACACACACAGAGGAATAAAAACAAGTCTGGGCAAGAAAGCAAGTTAGGCACAGGGGAATAAAAACAAGTCTGGGCAAGAAAGCAAGTTAGGCACAGGGAAATAAAAACAAGTCTGGGCAAGAAAGCAAGTTAGGCATAGGGGAATAAAAACAAGGCTGGGCAAGAAAGCAAGTTAGGCACAGGGGATAACAGCAAGTCTGGGCAAGAAAGCAAGTTAGGCACAGGGGAATAAAAACAAGTCTGGGCAAGAAAGCAAGTTAGGCACAGGGAAATAAAAACAAGTCTGGGCAAGAAAGCAAGTTAGGCACAGGGGAATAAAAACAAGTCTGGGCAAGAAAGCAAGTTAGGCACAGGGGGGAAAAAACAAGTCTGGGCAAGAAAGCAAGTTAGGCACAGGGGAAAAGTACAGGATTAGGCAAAAACAATGCAGGCAGAGCCGTGCAGCAGCGTGGGGAGCGACCTGCCTGCGAGCAGGGTCAGAGGTCGCTCCTTTCACCGCTGCGCGGCCTCCATATGAGGGGATGTGGGAGGGAGGAGCAGCTGGGAGGCGGGAGCGGGGCGGCGAATGGGATTGCCGGGGGGCGGGGCCGCAGGGACGCAGCGGCGGGAAAAACGGGCGGGGTCGCGGGAGAACTGGGTGCGGGAAGGAAAAACAAGTTTAGGCAAGAAAACAAGTACACGCACAGAGGAATAAAAACAAGTCTGGGCAAGAAAGCAAGTTAGGCACAGGGGAAAAAAAACAAGTCTGGGCAAGAAAGCAAGTTAGGCACAGGGGAATAAAAACAAGTCTGGGCAAGAAAGCAAGTTAGGCACAGGGGAATAAAAACAAGTCTGGGCAAGAAAGCAAGTTAGGCACAGGGGGATAAAAACAAGTCTGGGCAAGAAAGCAAGTTAGGCACAGGGGAATAAAAACAAGTCTAGGCAAGAAAGCAAGTTAGGCACAGGGGAATAAAAACAAGTCTGGGCAAGAAAGCAAGTTAGGCACAGGGGAATAAAAACAAGTCTGGGCAAGAAAGCAAGTTAGGCACAGGGGAAAAGTACAGGATTAGGCAAAAACAATGTAGGCAGAGCCGTGCAGCAGCGTGGGGAGCGACCTGCCTGCGAGCAGGGTCAGAGGTCGCTCCTTTCACCGCTGCGCGGCCTCCATATGAGGGGATGTGGGAGGGAGGAGCAGCTAGGAGGCGGGAGCGGGGTGGCGAATGGGATTGCAGGGGGGCGGGGCCGCAGGGACGCAGCGGCAGGAAAAACGGGCGGGGGCCGCGGGTGAACTGGGCGAGGGAAGGAAAAACAAGTTTAGGCAAGAAAACAAGTACATGCACAGAGGAATAAAAACAAGTCTGGGCAAGAAAGCAAGTTAGGCACAGGGGAAAAAAACAAGTCTGGGCAAGAAAGCAAGTTAGGCACAGGGGAATAAAAACAAGTCTGGGCAAGAAAGCAAGTTAGGCACAGGGGGATAAAAACAAGTCTGGGCAAGAAAGCAAGTTAGGCACAGGGGGAAAAAAACAAGTCTGGGCAAGAAAGCAAGTTAGGCACAGGGGAAAAGTACAGGATTAGGCAAAAACAATGCAGGCAGAGCCGTGCAGCAGCGTGGGGAGCGACCTGCCTGCGAGCAGGGTCAGAGGTCGCTCCTTTCAGCGCTGCGCGGCCTCCATATGAGGGGATGTGGGAGGGAGGAGCAGCTGGGAGGCGGGTGCGGGGCGGCGAATGGGATTGCAGGGGGCGGGGCCGCAGGGACGCAGCGGCGGGAAAACGGGCGGGGGCCGCGGGAGAACTGGGCGCGGGAAGGAAAAACAAGTTTAGGCAAGAAAACAAGTACACGCACAGAGGAATAAAAACAAGTCTGGGCAAGAAAGCAAGTTAGGCACAGGGGAAAAAAAACAAGTCTGGGCAAGAAAGCAAGTTAGGCACAGGGGAATAAAAACAAGTCTGAGCAAGAAAGCAAGTTAGGCACAGGGGAATAAAAACAAGTCTGGGCAAGAAAGCAAGTTAGGCACAGGGGAATAAAAACAAGTCTGGGCAAGAAAGCAAGTTAGGCACAGGGGGAAAAAAACAAGTCTGGGCAAGAAAGCAAGTTAGGCACAGGGGAAAAGTACAGGATTAGGCAAAAACAATGCAGGCAGAGCCGTGCAGCAGCGTGGGGAGCGACCTGCCTGCGAGCAGGGTCAGAGGTCGCTCATTTCACCGCTGCGCGGCCTCCATATGAGGGGATGTGGGAGGGAGGAGCAGCTGGGAGGCGGGTGCGGGGCGGCGAATGGGATTGCAGGGGGGCGGGGCCGCAGGGACGCAGCGGCGGGAAAAACGGGCGGGAGAACTGGGCGCGGGAAGGAAAAACAAGTTTAGGCAAGAAAACAAGTACACGCACAGAGGAATAAAAACAAGTCTGGGCAAGAAAGCAAGTTAGGCACAGGGGAAAAAAAACAAGTCTGGGCAAGAAAGCAAGTTAGGCACAGGGGAATAAAAACAAGTCTGGGCAAGAAAGCAAGTTAGGCACAGGGGAATAAAAACAAGTCTGGGCAAGAAAGCAAGTTAGGCACAGGGGAATAAAAACAAGTCTGGGCAAGAAAGCAAGTTAGGCACAGGGGGAAAAAAACAAGTCTGGGCAAGAAAGCAAGTTAGGCACAGGGGAAAAGTACAGGATTAGGCAAAAACAATGCAGGCAGAGCCGTGCAGCAGCGTGTGGAGCGACCTGCCTGCGAGCAGGGTCAGAGGTCAGATGACCAGAGATAATTAATCTATCTAAACAGGAGCTAAAAGAAACAGAAATAACTGTTTTAGAGAAAGGTCTTTCCTTTGTTCCTGTTAAGAAAAATTCTTCAATCTCAAATGGATATGTATAAATTGTATTGTAAGTTAAGACTCAAATGATTTTTTGAGCAAGGGGATTCAACACCTCAACAAGATATGACAGGTTTAAGATCAAAACCTTTTTTCCCTATAGAAAAGGATAATTAGAGTGGCATAATCCTTTTGAAAAACTAGTCTTGGAAGTTCTTAAGGATTTGGAGAGAAGAAAAAGACAATTGGTGTACAATCTTAAAAAATCATAATATGACGCCTTAAGAAATCAACAGGAGGATCTAGAACTAACTGTTAAACAAGCAATAAAAGGAGAGCTGTAGCCCTCATGGACACTAACAGATATGATGAGGAAGTGTTTTGATGTGGGCGAACTATCTTAAACTGAATTATAAGCCGACTATTGAACTACTAAGCGATATCACAAACTTGATCTTTGAAGGTTGGGAGCAAGGTTAGATTAGTGAAAATGAAGGACAATTTTTGATGAGTTGAAATCCACAAGTACCAGCATTTTATGTACTGCTGAAGGTACAAAACAATCTTAATAATCCCCCCTCAGACCTTTAGTAGCGGGCATTAATTCTTTTAATCTTCATTAATTCTTTAAGAGGTCGGGACCACTTTAGGGATATTGTTAGATATTTCCTTGCCATAATCTTCTCAGTATTGGTGCAGCAATTGAAAGCTTTTCCATGTACTATGTACCTCAATATAAGTAAATGGTGGTCTGTGTTTTTCCTCCTGGTAGTCAAGGTATAGCACAACTACACTTACAATGAGTGAATTATCCAACCATCCTCTGATGGGCATTCAGTGGGCGAATCTTAGGTAAATATCTAAGTACAGTTGTTTTCTTTGCCCCTGTAGAACATATGAAGTTGATAAGCACAATATTTTTTTCTTTCAATCATACCTTTTTTGAGAATGTTTTTGGTTGGTCCTTACCCACTGTTTACTATTTATTTTACTTTTATACAGGTGTGATAAATAAAATAGGTGAAGTTTTTGTGCCACCAGCCCTGAAGAAATTGCCATTGAATTACTAGGCAATGAAACATGTCAGCCGCTCATTACATTTAAGCCAGAGCATGTACTTTCTCGGTTTTAATCATGTGCCAAGGGCTTCATTATTACAACAGATCGAACGGTCCCTCTCAATGCACTTTTAGTTGAGTAGTCAAAAGACTGCATTGGTGGAGATGAGCACTCTAACTCAGGGGACCTATTGCGATTAGCACCAGGGACTGGCGTAGGAATACATAAACCACAACTTCCAGCCACCTACTCCGCATGCCAAGGATGAGAAGCTCTGCCAGTTGTATTTGTTAACCAACCAGGCACCTGCTGGTTGCTAACGTAAGGCGTCTCCGAGCTTTGTACATCACATTTGTTGTTGCTTCCTCCCTGTTTAAAGATAGGGCACCCTCTCCATTTTTTTAATCAAAAGTTGATTGGTTATTAGGCTTGTAGCAAGCTGTGGGTGATAGCCAGCATGGTCATAGTGGTTGTTGATGCAGGGTGCCTGAATTAGGGGTTCTTTTTGTAACTGTACTCACATCTGAATTCCATCTGGGGAATCCCTTTTGCCTGTAAACACTTTAACAACATACCATTGAACCAGGTCTTTCTCTTTATTACAAAACCATGGCACTGGTCTTAACTCTTGCCCTCTCTCCCTTCCGTGCTTCTACTAGCTGTTTACATGCACACACATGTTTTTCAATCCCAGTGCCTGTTGCCCCCATACTGGCCATGACTCATGGTGACATTTTGTGTACCGATACTGCTGTAGTAGTGACTTGGGAGCGCCTCAGAACTGAGCTGACATTTACCTCCTGTCATTGTTTGCAAAGCCTCTATTTTAACTGCTAATCGCTGCAGGGGTGTGAAAGGCGGAGACAGCAGAACCATGCAGCATAGGCATGTAAATAATCGGGTGGGCAGAGTGGTGCTTCTATTTCTCGATGTACTAAAGGCAAGAGGACGCAGTCGGTAATCCCAGACTAGTGGCTCAGCGCCTGTTGCTGATACACTTTTCATTCTTTGTTTTCAGCACTCATAGAGTCATGCTTCCGATTTAGACGCTCGTCTCTACGACATTGGAACCTTCAGGTCCATACTTTCGAACATTCCCACTAGATTCCTCTTAGTGGATTTAAGGGTAACTTTCATTGTCTTGCTCTGTTTAAATGCATCACGAGTATTTATTGTTTTCCATCACCTGAATTAATAAAGCCAACCTTATTTTTAAACCATCCCTAGG
The DNA here is from genome assembly GCA_963921515.1 of Calotriton arnoldi. Classification (NCBI taxonomy): domain Eukaryota; kingdom Metazoa; phylum Chordata; class Amphibia; order Caudata; family Salamandridae; genus Calotriton; species Calotriton arnoldi. The sequence continues at coordinate 115,629 of CAWUFW010005187.1, forward strand.
TGTCTCCCCTTGTCCTGAAGAAGACCCCTATGTAAGGATTCAAATTCCCTGCCCAATCCTTGGGGTCGAAACGTCAAGGGTCTTTTCAGTTTCCACATACAGACAATAGCGATTGATTGACTGTGTCATTATAATACTATGGTTTTCATGTATATTTAGCCTTCTAAGTGGCAGGATAGGTTTTTATCAGTTGTTGATGTATATATTTCACACCCCCCTTCCTTTTTTCATCAACCCTCACCAACGCACACCTTTAAACACTCCCTTCTTTCCCTTTTGGAGCACCTCTTCACAACTATGTGGATATTTATACTGCCATTTGAATATGAATATTACAATGTTCTAAATGTGAATAAATTGCAAATTTGATTTACTAAAGGTGATGTTGCATATATTGTTGAGTTTAATTCCACTGTGACCAACTTTATTTGTACTGACTCAACAGCTGGGTTACACCTAACACAGATGTGTAGGAATGTCTTGAGGAACAGTGATACAAGCAGGCAGGAGCCCAACTAGACCTGAAGTTTCAGGGGGGCTAGTATTTCAGGCAGTGTTGATGGGGCTACCATTTCACACAGTGGGGGGGGGGGCGAAACATCCTTGCCACTCAAAGAATTGTATAAACAAGGACATGATAAGAAACAAGTATATAGTATATGTAAAAATCTTTTAAGTCCTTTTACACAAAAAAGATATGATGAGAGGAGAGTAATAGGAGATACTCTGTAAATCAAAATAATCAGCTTACCTCGACGATCTTCTTCTTTACACACCGAGGGCCAATGCTCTAAAATCCACCTGCACTGCGCTGCCTGTTTGTATTGATGGACAGGCTGGACTCACGGAAACTAAACGCCTCACATCAAAGCCAGTCCAAGAACTGCTCTCATGCTGTTTACATTAGTAAACAGCATAGGAGCAGTGGCGGGATTGGTTGGGGCAGGCGAACACAGTGCTCTGTCCAAGGTGATGGGGCTGTGTCTCTGCGTCCTTAGCTCCCTGACATCATTGATTGGGGAAGTCTGAACTGCCCATGTCGGGCTGGCCACAAGCAAAACATCGGTTAGCCTGATATATGGAATTCAGTCACACAGCCTTGGCTGGTCACCCCAATCAGCTAGGCCTATGCCTACTGCTGGGAGAGACAACTCCGTGGTGGCCACCCCATAAATGAAAAAGAAATGAATGGCGCATTGTACCATATGGGCAGTCGTGGCCGATGCAGGTAAGCGTGGTAGGGCGGTGGAGCGGGGTGGGGGGAAGTCAACAGATGATGGAATAGATTTAATTAATTTAATTAATTTTACCTATTCTGTTGAGTGTCTACTCCCGCCCCATCCTGCCCTGCCCCACCCTCGCCCCACCACGCTTACTGGCGCTGGCCACAGCTGGATATGGGGAAAGTAATTGGGAACATTTTTAAATAAAGTGTGTGTGTGGGATGTAATGGCTCGCAGGCAGGGGGCAAAACCCCTGCACATCTATGGAGGAGCCACCCCCTGCCTACAAGTCCAAGAAGGAAAAATAAAAACCTGGACTGGAACAGCATGCATGGCCCTTGGAAATTTAGCAAGGCTGTAGATCTGTCATCTCATGTGGTGCTGCCTTGCATTGCATGGTATTGGCACTTGTCACTTGTAAACTCACTGAGGAGACATCATCTCAGAGCGAGCACTAAGGTGTGATGGTAACCCTTATAAACGTTTTCAGCTTTCCAGCTTGTCTGTGCATAGGGTTTGCACTTTAGAAGTCCATGTCAGGTTTTGCAAACCAATGCCTTTGTATTTTTAAAGGTAGACACGGCTGCTCAGATAGTGCCATGCCACCACAATCCTACTAAGGACCTTTCTCAATCCAGACTTCGTCCTACCCCCACCCCCCTCCCCCTTCCGATCATTAGATGGAAAATGATTAACTGACAGTAGTGGTGCACTTGAAATTATTAAAATACAAATCGCTTAAGAATCTGCTTATATTTTTAAGTGAAAAAGCCAAAAACCTGACAAAAGAAGATCGGAGACACAGCAAATACTCTAAATTTCTTTTTTTGTAAAATATTTTGAATCTTGACTATTAATTCATCACACTTACTAGGTGGTAGGTAATTTAATGCTTGATAATTCATAATTGATATTTTAGTTGAAAGACAGGACTCAGGAACTTCTAGTCTTTTGCTGCTCTCTCTTATGTGCAGGTGTATTAGTCAGACGACTACGTCCTGATGCGGCGCTACCACTTATACAGGGTCGAAACGTCGACAAACCCTCCCAATTGGTTCTTCTAGTATATTATCCTTAGGGGATTGTGTATTGATTCATTTAACTCTGTCACAATGTGTATCAATTAATGCCGACAACCTTTGGGATTTGTACAGTGCCTTGACTGAGTTATGTTGTAAATATATTCACCAGTGGAGCACTGCGTTGTCTGCACTATGATCACTCACAGTTTCGTGTTTGTTATATATGACTATGGTTAAGTTAGCCCAGATATAAATCTTATGTGTCCTGTGATTTTTTTTTCTCTATAACTAATTTTGACTGCAAAGAGTAAGTTCAAATAACTGGTTTCTCTCCAATAGGTAAACGAGGTCCCCAAGATACATGAGTCCAAGGGACAAGTGTTTGTTTAATACATGTATACCCTGGTCTACATAGGCAGATAAGGGTGTCCTTGGGTTTTTCCACCCCCGTTGTCACTCCAGGCAAGAACTACTATCATGAAAATCCGTCTTCGTCCTGCACCAGTGGGCACCGTCCTCTTTGTACTTCCAGGCCAAGTTAACTTTAAACAGCAAACAAGCAACACCAGGCTACTTACATGCAGCACATTTTTGACAATTCCTTGGCCCAGCAGAACACTTAGAGAGCAGACAGTCATCTCTGCAGGGTGTGGGTTTTCCAACTGAAATAGTCTTCGTAGGTGAGAAAAAGGCCTTGTGACCTTTCACCTAGGCTTTGCAGGTGTGATTTGTGGGGGTCTTGCGATCCTCCACCTACCAGCTGTGAAAGACGTACTTTCAAAACAATTGTGAGCTTCTCTGTGAGACGAACATGGACATTTTAGACAGAATGTTCACAAGCTATTGAAATGAATGGACACAGTGGATAAGGCACAATCATAATGTTGACGGAAAACCTGCATTAGCAGACGGAAAATGTAAGAAAGACGTATAAAACCAGTCGAAAAGAGCAAAGCACTGTTCGCAGTAAGAAAAGATTTCATTCTTAATCTGAACCTTTCCCACAGCATTTCAAAGAGCCTTGGCTCAAACCTTTGCTACAGAGCCGGAGGGTGTCAAGCCAGAAAGCCAAATTCTTTCTGACTAATCTGTAGTGTATTTCCCTCCTCGCCTGTTTTGCTCTCTCTGTGATTTTCCACTGCAGCTCAGTGTCAAGCAGTGCGATCGTTTTGCAAGAAACACTGATTAACCGATGCTGTCTCTCCAAGCAGGATTTGCCAGTGTAACTTGATTGTGTGATCTGAGGCGATGAAAGCACGAGGCGGCGCTCTTACAAGTAACCCAATTGTGATGTTTGAGTTACCTGGAGGCTAGTTTCGAAGGTGGAAAGTGTAAGTTGATGATTCGTTGTTCTGAACCCTTGACCCACGCTGGCTACCTTTGTCCTTGGGCATTGCTGCTAGTTGTCTCTTCTGTAACTCTTTGAGCGCTGTGATTGATGGCTCATCCCTTACCTCATCATCACCTCTTCTTCCTGTCTCTAATCTCTAATCCAACTCCTAGATTTTTTTTCTTGCACCTAAATGTATTCATACTAGTTCATACTTGATCTCTGTTCCTTAACCCTTTGACTGCTGGTGCTTCCTGGCTTCCCTCACCCTTTGATCGCTCATGTTCTGGCCTGTGTTGATTCCTGGCTGATCCTGGACTCGTTCCTGATCAGTTCCTCACCAGCTAACACTAGCTCTTTCCTAAAACCTTTGATTACCTCTAGTCAACTCTTCAAGCCTCTTCCTTATACCCTTTAATCAGTGCCAGGAGCGGCACGTCAATTTGGGTGAACTTGGTAGTCACGGAATATTCCAGGTTAAGTGAAGACAAATTAAAAATACTTTTAAGGGACAAAACATGTGGGGACACCGAATGCATGATTCGACTAGGGTGTCTGTTCCTAGCATCTCATCAAGCACTGGCAATGCCTCTGATCCGAGCTGATGGCGTCTTCTTCACTTCCCCTTTTATCATAGTGGAACGATAGCTTTTCTTTAACCCTTCAACCACTGCTCAGTTCTGGAGCTTCCCATGCCATTCAGTGACTGATGATATAAACTTTTCCCACCCATCATCCATCCCCAGCTCTTCTTTAACCTTTTAATCTCAGTGACTCTGCTCCTTCCCTATATATTTAGGCTCAGCTGACCAATGACTCTGACAGGTGGAACTGCATGAGCAGATGTATTGACATAATTTGCTGGTCACATAGCTATTGAATGGACCTGTGCATTGTAATGGGTCTGGCTGCAGGGAGTATTACTATGTAATAATCCTAGTAATGAATATGAAGGACCTGGGTGTGTGTCACATGCATATTCACCCGCCCACCTGCGTGGCAAAAACAGGGATGTGTGCATGCTGGTCTCACCCTAGCGATGCATAGATAAAATGTGAGGAGAGAGCTGACAGGTCTGTCTATATGATTTACATTTTCCACCTTCCAATGTGTAAAACATATTGTACAGCAGCGTGGGGCTACAGCGTGCATTGTGAAAAATAAGGCTGCGCAACCCAAAGGTAGGACTTGGCACAGCGAAAGCTGCATGTGAGAGTGAGCACGGGGCAGCTTGACAAGGCAACCACACCCCTATTTGTGCAAATGTAATACAGAATCAGGTGAGGCCAGGAGGCCTGAAGGACCCTTGTCAAAAGCAGTGGGCAGAACAGCATTAGGCATGTCTGCAAAGCATCAGCATGGAATTTATGATCAGGTTTAGGCAGTGCCATGGTTGAGGAGTGCTGACTGACAAAACAGGACAAGGGAACCAAAGCAAAAGAAAGATGGCTGGTCTGCTGAATGCAGGATTGGGGCATAATACAAGTAAAGGAAGTCAGAAGCGCCGCTGAAAACCGACAAATAATGCAGTCAAGCGAGGCTTTATTCCTGCGAAGTATTGCCCAGAGCTAGAGTAGACAAGAGGACCTCCGTCCGTGGGATCCCTGCAGGCTGATTTATCCCATTATAAAGCCAGCACAGTACAATTCTTTGTTCGTTCAATTATTTAAAATTGTTACAATAAATATGTAAAATACAATAAAACCCATCAGTGAAAATCATCTAGGCCACATTATTATTATCATCCTAGTGCATTCTACAGCTATCCGATCTGCAATATGTTCATGTTCTTGCTAATTATATCTATACATTTTCCACACCGTGCAAGTTCCATTGTGTCACAGGTAGAACAGCTTGGGGCTAAGGCCAACTTCTACAGGTTCTCATTCCATTTTTCAGGACACTGTCCGAAGTAAAGTGCGTCATGCTGACAAAAATTCAGGGCAGCAACAAAGCAAGTGTGTAATTGATTCTTTACCGTAATTACAGAACCTGCAGCCCGTGTTGAGAGTTGGAGGTGCCCTCCATGTTGCTCCGTATTCACTGATCAAGAGAACCATGAACCGCGCACGCAAAACGGTTCTTCTACAAGCCCTGCTCAGGGCCTGCATTCAATACGGCTGCTTTTGATTTGTTGCATAAGATTTGAAAATATATTCAAAGCATGCCTTTTCTTTTATATTGGTCCAATCCACAACCCTTGCTATAAGTTGCCCTCGTTTTTTTAATAGCGCTTTTAAGGCCAGATAGGAACTTAAACTAGAGTAATGGACCGGAGAGAATTTAAGATCTTTAATAGCGGTATGCAAGTAGTTCGACCATGGATCATTCTTCTGGGTACAGACTGCTTGCATCACTGACTTCAATGTGTCTGGTTTCTCATTTAAAACTTGATAATGGTATTTGATGCAAGACAATTCGCACTCAAAGGTCTGTCTAAGGACACCACATTCTAATAGAATCTGTAATCTGTAATGTATATTGTGGAAAGCGAAAGATGCGGCTGTATGTAATACATTGTAATCTGTCAAGCAGCTGTGCTAATTTCGAGGGAAAGCAAGGTGGCCGTAAGAGACTGTTGGTATTAACTTTGCTTTAGTTACTCTGAGTATTGCCTCAACGGATGGGCTGTATAGCTGTGAGTCAAGTTTATTCAAGGCAAACGTTAGATTACTGGCTTTTTTCTTTATATTGTTCATATGGGTGGCTGGAGTACCTGTACCAGTCACTCATACCATGGTGTATACTCTATCCTTACTTTTCCAAATACCATCACCTTTGTTTTTCCGGTGTTAACTTTCAGCTTATTAAGTGATGTATTCCAATTTTTGTATAATCAAGTATAACCAACTTATCTGCATACTGAATAGGCTGAATTGTTTGTGAGCCAAGCCTTGCAAGAAAAGAATTTGCTTTCGATATAGCGCTCCCAAAGTCTGCAGTATAGAGATTGAACAGGAGCGCTGCCAACATGCAACCTTGTTTCAGTCCTTGGTTTGTTTGTGTTCGGGCAGATACTTTCTCGCCAACCCCTAGATTAACCTGAAACCAGGTCTCTGAATATAGGGAAACTTTTGCATTGAGCAATCTCTGTGAGATTCCCCAGCAGGTTAACTTAGACCGTAAATGACAGAGGTCCACTCTGTCGAAGGCTATTAAGTAATCCACAAAGCAGGTGTAGAGAGGTGGTCCTGTAGGCTGGGTGGCACGATGGGTCATATAAGATAGAGTTACGATATTAGCGATTGGCGAGGATTTGTGCCTGAACCCTGTCTGATAGAAGGGTATTAGTTTGTTCTCCTCAGACCATTCTTCTAGCTCTCCTAACAAGACCTTGGCGTAAGCCTTTGCTTCCACATCCAACAGTGCTAGTAATCGGTAGTTGGAAGGATCACTGTTTTTACCTTTTTAAACAGTGGATGCAGAATAGACCCCCTCCAAGAGTCCGGGACTTGAGCATTCATAAATGATGAACAATAGAGTGGAGTGAGGAAATGTGCCCAGAATTCGAGATCTGCTTTAAATTATGATCCTGGGATGCCATTTGTCCCAGGAGCTCCGTACGCGCAAATTGATTGTATGGCCCTCTTGACTTTGATCATATTAATAATTGATTTATTGTCCAATTATTTAGTTGGCGTATCCTTGCTGGACTTCCTAATGCTTAAGTTTGTTTTGTCAACATAGAAGCCTGGTACATGCGGGACCCACTATGTCTCTGTGATTCTATTCCCTTGCTTAGTTGGCTTATTTATGGTATTCACTTAGTCCCAGAATTTGGCCTGGTTATTTGGGCCCAGTTAGGTGTAAAGGTGTAACCACTGATCCGTCACATATTTCCTCTTTTCCATCCACAGCGATGTACAATAATTCTTGTTTGCTTGTCTAAATCTGTATTCTGCCTCTTTATTAAGTTTATCTCTGTTAAATTGTCCTAATGTGGATCTTACTACTGTTTTAGATTTCCTTACAACTGTGTTGCACCAGGCATTTGTTTTATAGCCAGGTTGATTCCTTTTTTAAGTCCATATTTACGTTATATTCTGAATCACCTATGAAGAGAAGTTATTGTTGCAAGCCATTTTTGTACAGATAATTTACAATCCTTTAGGTACTCCAATAAGTTGCCTTCAGATGCTTCTTTCTGCCGTTTGCCTAACAGATTACATAATTGTATGTTCCATTTTAGCCTCTGTTTTGGCATAATTAGCAAGGTTCCACAGGACATCCCAATGTTATAATAGTGTCTGTTATTTGATAAGTCAGCAAGAAACTGGGGATCAAGGAAGGTGATCACTCTCAGTTCGTTGAACAATACTAAATTGATCGCACACTTGCATTAGGGTTTCAGAAGTAAGGGCCAGATGACGACCAGTTTTTGCGTGCGCAAACAGGTTAGCGACCCGTTTGCACGCACAAAAACCTACATGGCCATGTACAAACACTATTTTGCGACTCGCAAAAAATTGCGACTCGCAAAATAGTGTTTTGCGACTCGCTATTAGGAAGGGGACTTCCCTTCCTAATAGCGACTCCCTAGCCATGTATGAATGTTTTACGACCGCAAATGCGTTTGCAAAACACTCGCAATTTACCGCCCTCTTCAAGAGGGTGGTAATGAAGTCGCAAATAGGAAGGGGTCCCCAGGGGACCCCTTCCCCTTTGTGACTGGCTCCAAAAATATTTTTTAAGGGCAGGCAGTGGTCCCAGGGACCTTAAAAAATGAAACAAAAACGTTTCATTTTTTTTCAAATGCATCCCATTATCCTTTAAGGAAAACGGGCTGCATTAAAAAAAAAAAACACTGCTTTATTGACAAGCAGTACCAGACATGGAGGTCTGCTGAGCCCAGCAGGCCACCATCCCTGGGAGGGCCAGCCATTCCCAATGGAGTCGCAAATTGAGAGTGGCTCATTAATATTCATGAGCCTCGCATTTTGCGACCCCATTGGGAATCGCAATCAGTGTCTCTGACACTGTTGTACATTCCAAATGGCGACTCGCAATTTGCGACTCGCAATTGAGCGCAAATTGCAAGTCGCAATTTGGAATGGTCGTACATCTGGCCCTTAATGTGTAATCAATGGTTGTGATGCCTCTGTAGGAATGAGGGAACCATTGTGTGCCTATTTTATTTGCCTTACCAGTTTGTAAAGTGGTCTTATTCACTGCCGAAAGCAAAGCAATAAGTTGTTTAGCGAGTGGATCTAAGCCAGATAACTGAGCAGGTTGACTTTTGGCTGGTTGATGCCACAAATTATGCGGATTGAAATCACCAGTTAATATTATCTCCCAAGTCGCATGATTATGGAACAGACTGTTTAAGGATTCACAAAAGTCTTGCATTGTTTGATTTTTGTTACCTCTTTGTAGGTTCAGGTGTACATTAATAATTAGTATTTATTTAGGCTGTCTCACAATCTTAATATCCTTGATTTTTATTTCCTGAAGCGCAGGGTTTTGAGTTTCTAGGGGCAGGATTTTTGCCTTCAGTCCTGTAGATGAATAAATGTCTAGGCCCCCTTGCTGCTGTTCCGTACTGGCTGATTTTAGTGGTGGGCTGGTTGATCATGTGACAGCCTTCCATATGATAAGGGCACTTAGCCCATGTCTCTTGCAGACAGACAAAATCCCCTGTTTGTAAGTCATCTAATTTCTATTTGCAATGGTGTTGTTGGTTCTTTTTCCATGTTAGGAATAGAATGAGGCTGATAATGCGGCGGGCAACCAGCTCCGGTCTTGTCCAGCCTCTTGAGGTGAAGCTGCCCAAATGGAGCATTTCCTTTGATTCGTGTTGTTCAGTTCACTCTGATTGAATTACCCAGACCAAGACTTATTTTTGTCAGCAGATTTTGACCCAGAGCAAAAGAGAGATAGGCTGAAAAGAAAAAAATGAGAAGGAAGAGAAATATAGGAAAACTGAGACAAAGTGAGAAAAGAGAAATAATACTGACTCTGCAAAAGTGAAATAAACACAGAGGGAGTGTAGGGTGGAGGAAGAAAGAGGACTGAGGTAGAATCTAAACTAGACAGCTTTAATAGTTGGCAACCCGATCATTTTGCTGCACAAGCAGCTGTTTAAGAAAAACTTGAGCCCCCTGCACTTATGCTTTTAAACAAATTAAGCACTGTGCTGGTGTCCTTTGGGTGTGGCCCATGATTGACTTCACAGTCGAACATTTACTGAGTCCAATTGGAAAGCTATTATAAGAATGGTAGCTAGCATTATTGAAATTCTCCAGAAGTGCCAGCGCTTGGCAGCAGAACAACATGTACACATGACAGTGTGTGCAGTCTTGAACTATAAGATGATGCAGCAAGAGTTTAACTAATTCCTCATTTATTGCATCTCCTTGAACACGGTCTATATCGTCTGTAATTACACCAGCCACTGACTGTTTTACTTTTTCTTTTTTGTACTCACTCACCCCCTGTGGCAAGTGTATTGTTGAATGGATACATCTGACATGGTTGCTGCATAGTACACACAGCAGACTAAATGGTGGGAAAAGAAGCAAGAGAATGGTTTATGATTGCGTGACATATAAGACATGGAAGTTGAACACTAAATGAGTATGAAAGGTTTATGGAGTACAGCAAGTGTCCAATCGGAGCCAGATGGGTGGAGGGAAAGGAGAGTAATGTTGATAATGTCTCTGTAGGTAGTGGTAAAAAACAAGTATTGTCAAAGCCAATAGGTCTTGACTGTGAAACCTATTGGCTCTGCCAATGCTTCTCTCAGTGTTTTATGCACGCATATAGGTGGCAACCAACTTGGAATGGGTTTTAAAACATTACTAAATGGATTCAAAGATGACTGCCTCGAATGAATGTGTACCTATGGTGACCATCTTTGATTGCATTTTGGTTTATTTTAATTAATAAGTCCCATTTGAAGATGGCCATTGCGGATGTGCGAGCATCAGCAGCGGCTATCTTTGAATAGGATTTGTTAAAATTAAACAAAACCATTCAATAGTGCCTGGCTGGCATGCCTGTGCATGATCATACACCAGTTTAGCTGTGTTGTATAAGTCTGATTTGTCTATGTGCTAATTGTTCCTCAATTACATAATCAAAAGTTGAAGACTACTTTCAGCTGCTCAATGTTTCCATCTACACACTTTGAGGGTTTTCTTGCTCTCCTGTGGCCCAGCATTAGTGTGCATGGCACATGCACATGAGACCTTTTTAGGTCGAGCCTGCAGGCAGAGCTCATGCGCTGCCTCTATGGCAATGACCTATTGTATATTATAAAACAAAACTCTAAAAAGGGGCTTTTAGCCCGCCCATTACTTACCATTGGTTGGCTTGCTCATCATTCAAAATTCCTTGCTCCTCATTGGTCAGCACATGCAGGTGTCACTTCCTCTTTGTGTGTGTTCTCCTTTCCGTGGAGCATGGCCCAAGCACTGATTAATCTCTTTATTGGTGCACTTCTGCTTCTTGAGTTCACATATGTGGTACTTTTTTTTGTTCTTCTCCCTCGTGGGTTCTTCTTCCATTATCAGCTTGCTCTGTTGTTGCTTCACTTATTTTTCTTGACCTTCTGTCCCACATAGTTTGTTGTTTGCCCACACCCCTATTTAGCATTCATCAGTGCTTGCTCCTCACATGTTTTGTTGCTTGAGCCCAGTTAATTGCTGCTTACCACGGCATCCCACATTCTTTTTTTGCAGTGGTCTCTATAATGACTGTCATCTCATGCCGATGATCCAAAAGGGGGACTGTCAAGAGCACAATTAGTCTCTGAAGTAGGGAATCTCGCACAGGGGTAATGACCACCACAGTACCATGTAGCTGAGTGTATTATTATCGCTAACATCTTTTTGAAGCATTTTCCGTCATACAGTCTGAATAAGAGGCTCTTTGGCTGAGAATCCTCCACAGCACTTCTCAAAACACAATGACATACAGCTTGTGTTTACAGCAATAATCATTTAACTGGTGCTCATATAAAGCTCTCCAATACCTTCTGGTCGAGTTTGCGCTACATAAAACTGCAAAAAAAATATCTGTGGGTATCCAGTGCAGAAACAGCAAAACACTGACACTGCAGCACATTTGCATCCATTACCTCATTTGTAAATAGTGAGAGAACCCTTGGGGTTTTGATCATGCCTCAGAGATCCATGAATATGCAGTCCAGTGATTGAGGATGGCTCCTCCCCGGAGATTACCAGCAAAACTATAACACTGAAGCACTTGCTACGCACAGCTTTATAGCATCCCAAACCTGATTCATCAACAGTGAGAGAGCTCAGGGTGTCCAAGACCCTGCTGCAGAGATCGCTGTGCATGCAGTGAAAGAAAGCAGCTCCTCCCTGGTACCCTGTCAGCAAAACACTAAGGAGCATATTTACAAGCCCCTTTGCGTCGCTCTTGCACCACGCAACATGGTGCAAGAGCAACACAAATTTAAAATAAGATTTATGAAGCCACTCCGAGCCACCTTGCATGGCCCTAAGTAGCTTCATAAATCTTGAGTAATGCAACTCAGCACAAATCGCTACATTGCATTACTCTGCGCCAGGGAGGCATATCCATAGGCAACATCCATGGATTTTGATGCATTCCCAAGTTTTCCAGAAGTGGTAGACCTGGAAATATGCCAAAAACCTACGCCTCCCCCGGTGAGGCGTAACGAGGAGAAATACATTTATTTCTCCTCATTTTTTCCTCTTTCTGTGTGTGCTGCATTCTGCCTCATTCATTGCTAAAGAGAGCTCAGGGGTGTCCATTACCCTGTTGCAAAGGAAGATGATGTGGCGTAATAGAGATGCCGACTTTGACTGAGGAGCCAGGTTGGAGTCTCGGCGTTGGCTCAACATCCTGTGATTCTAGACAAATCACTTAATCTCCCTGTGCCTAACAAAAAATGAATGCATCCTTGTGTGATGTAACTGGTGCTTATGTAAAGCGCTTCAATATCTTTGGGTTGAGTTTGTGCTATATATATAGAAAACACCAGTAGAAGTTTGCAAGACATTATTAGCAATACGAATTCCCTTTTAGGAGAGTTGCAGATCTATTCTCCTATCACGTTGATAACTACAGTTGTGCCCAAACACCAGGGGCCTGGTTACATTAAACTGCCCCAGCACTGGCACCAAAATATCTATATTAAGGGTGTATTTGCTCCATTTTCTATTGTGATGGAAAGTCTGTTTTCCAGTGACACCATCAAAACCATCTCGCGCCGGGACACTCTTGTAGTATCTGCAGGCGATATAAATGTAAATAACATAACATAACATAACAAAACATTGGACCCTACAATCCGTCCTTGCATTTCGTTGGTGCTAATAGGTCAATCCATTTTTCTGGGAATAGGTCCTCAGCAGGCAAAATAGCTGCTTCAAAACTCTGCTGACAGCTGGGCCATGGATTTGTTGTACATCCCAATTTCTGGGCCCTGTTGTAGTCTTCCCTCGGGATGAAGAAGAGGCATTGGAGTTACTGCTGCCATAACACACCACTCACAAAACGTCAGATCTCATTTGGCAACACACTTCTGCTCTATTTCTTTTGATCCATCAGAGTTCTGATGTTTCCTGAGTTCATGCGTAACAGACTAATCTGGTCCCATGTTTTTGCTTTGCATTCTGGGGTTTACAGATCCATTTATCTGATTTTCAGATGATGACTGCAAGTTCCAGAATGCAAAGCTAATCACAGGACCGTAGGATCTAATCACTCCCGAACCCGGAAAACTCGAGAACTTTGCCTCATTCTTCGTAAACTTGATTTGTATGCTTCCAGGTGTGAGCTATTGCTTGTGTGTTTTACCTTATTGTGCTTCAGGCCAGTGAAAACAAACTTGGTGTGACTTTGTTTCGTGTTATCTAGTTTTTCTGTCATTCTCTGTCAGCACCTTCACACGTTAGGAATGTGTCATGTTTGAGTGTAAACTAATTTTAGTATGTTTGGTGGTTTTATACGGTGTAGACTGAATACGTGAATGTTTGATGTAATGCAATGTTGTATGGCTTTCTATCAGTGGCGGCTCGCAGTGGGAGTGCTGCGGGCCGTGGGGCGGGGTGCAGGCGGGGCAGGGTGGGGGGGTAGTGGAGTCGGACATACGACGTCCACGAGTAAAGTATGTAAATAAATAAATAAAACTATTTACCTTGCGCGCGCTGCATCGCCAACTCAGCGATGCAGCGCACGCAAGGTAAATAGTTTTATTTATTTATTTACCTACTTTACTCGTGGATGTTGTATGTCCGACTCCCCTACCCCCCTACCCTGCTCCTCCCCCACCCCACCCCACCCCACCACCCCGCAGCACTCCCACTGCGAGCCGCCACTGATAGAAAGCCATACAACATTGCATTACATCAAACATTCACGTATTCAGTCTACACCGTATAAAACCACCAAACATACTAAAATTAGTTTACACTCAAACATGACACATTCCTAACGTGTGAAGGTGCTGACAGTGAATGACAGTGGGGGTGGATTTAGGAGGCCTGGTTACCTATCAGGAAAGCTGAACCAAGCCCTAATCTCTCTTAAAGCATGCTTTGTAAGAACCTCTGGTGCTGGGATGTGGGCTTAAAGGGGCCATGGAGCCTAAACAAAGGTTCTGTTTATGGACACCAAGGCCACACCATGTCATGCTTAACAGGCCATGAATGGGAGAGGATGTGGCGTTGTGGCCAGAGCTGCAGAACTTTGGAAGTGGGGAAATCGATTTGAGTCTTGGAATCCACTAAACACATCCTGTGATTCTCGGCAAATCACTTAATCTCCCCAAGCCTAAAAAAATATGAATGTGCCCTTATGTAATGTAACTGGTGCTTATGTAAAGCGCTTCAGTACCTTAGGGTCGAGTTTGCACTATGTAAAACAGCACAAAAAAAATAAATGCACAGAAGCCGAAGGACTCAATATTCACTGGCTTTCTGGCCCCAGAGAAGGAAAGTGCATTTGTTGATAATTTTGCAGAAGAATGAAGTCACTTTTGTTTAGAAACTGTATTAGTGCCAGTTGGACAGTGTCCTCATTTGTAACACATCCATTTGTTGAGTGAAGACAGCATTAGCAAATCCTTAGAACTTGGTGAGCTGATGTGATAGCTGACGCTTTGCTGTGTGTTTTTGTTATCACAAGTATATGCCAAAAAAATAACAAGTATTGGCAAAGCCAATAGGTCTTGCCTGTGAAAGCTATTGCCAATATTTTGTGCAGCAGCGCGAATGCTTTGCAGTGAGACTAAAACTAATTTAAGAAAGTGCTATGAAGCAGCCAGTGCACGTTTTTTTTTTTTTAAAAAGGTGCATTAGCACTGGATGCTTCATAGTCTTTTTTTATCTATGTTTAGCCGTGCTGCACAGTAGCCACGCTTAAAAAGTATGGGTACAAATGATTTCCAAGGTCAGCAAAGACCATGATGTACAGTATTGATGAAAAGGAAATGGCAGAGCTAATAGTCTCAAAGGCTTGTTTATATTTGGCTAGTGCTGGATAACATACATGCCAACAGATCCAATTCAAGCTGAAGATTGTCGATTTTTAAAGCAAAAAATGGCTTCAACTTGCCTTTATCCCATCTAAAATGCCCCCCTTCTAAACAAAACATCTCAGATTATATTTTCCAAATCTTCCACTTTTCTGCTTCTAAATGTTGGTGTGTGTATAATAGGCTTTGTTTCAATTCATTTCAATTTTAGCAGGTTAGGCTCTGAGCATGCCTGCTTTTGTGGGTGCAGAAGCCATTTTAGTTTGGGTACAGTAAGATACCCAAAATGTGTTTTCTAAAATGAATTCTACATTCCATAAGGAACTCACCTCTGTAAAACAACAGCTTGAGGACCAAGAAAATCGTTCGAGAAGGTCTAATCTTGTATTTGTTGGAATACCTGAAAGGGAGGAGGGGCAAGCTGACTCAGCTATTGAGTATGTGTATGATCTGATTCATACCCATCTCCTGCGGGAAATATGGAGGACCTGATGATAACATGTGCTCATCATATCCCTTTTCAGGGGTATTCAAACGCTTCTCACAAACGTACTATGCTACTGAAATTTGGGGATTATAGGATGGGAGAAAAGTTGTTGAATAGTGTCAGCAAACATAAAGGCATCAAAATCAGGGAAGGGCAGGTTATACAGGTTTTCCAATATGTCATTCGAGATCTCAAAGCGGCAGAAGGAATTCTGGTAATTGATGTCTTAATTTCAAGCTGCTGGGGGTCAAGATACTACAACTAGCCAGACTCAGAACTCTGGTCAAAAGAGAATTCAAGGTGTTTAACGATATATAGTCAGTGCAAAACTATTTGCATGAGATACAGACCAAGGAAAAATGATGAGTTATTCACTGATTCTTATTTATGACAAAGTTGGTCAAGTAGCAAGGAAGTATTTTCTTTCATAAGGTCTATTTCTAGGTATGGGGAGGAGGCTGGCCACTAGGGTCCAGAGTAAGGTGCTAGCAGTGCACCAATTGCAGGGAAGGGGAGAAGTTGTGATAGGGTGACAGGGTCATGATGAAGGGGTTGGAGGCACTGGGTGTGGGTGAGGGCGTAATTTGGGCTCAGGATGTGGGCAGCAATTCCTGTGTGACACAGGCTTGTGGGTGTGGGGGAATGGAGTGTCCGCCTACCCCAAAGAGGGATCGGGCAAGGTGTTCTTTTGGGGGAAAAATGGTTTCTTGCAGTGATCGGTTAGTTGAGTCAGGGAATGCACATGGGCTGCATAGCAGGGGTTTATTGCTGTTTGCTGTTGTTTCCAGATATGCATATATTAAATGGGACTACAGGTGGGAATTGTAGGGTAATCTCCGTTAATGACAATGGTCTAACTAACCCCTGTAAACATTGGGCAGTCTTGGACTGGCTTGCTGAGCAGAGGCCATATTTGGTTTTGCTGCAGGAAACACATATTATACAATCCAGAAAGCCTTCACCTAACTGGTCGTCTTTCCAATTATTATGCCATTCTTCAGCCTCAGTGTGTCATAGAGGGGTTGCGGTTTAGGCTAGTGAGAGGTTTTAAGCCCAGCTGGGTCAGGTTCAGGCAGATCATGCCATTAGATGGGTGGTGGCAGAAATTTATATTAACAATGTGGGATACTTTTTTGTTTCTTTTTATGAATCAACATAAATGACCCCCAGCCACTGTATGAATTGTCTTTCATAATTCGTGGTGATTTTAACTTTATTCAAAATTCAGAAGTTGATATTAGTAGGAGAACCATCCATCACCGTAAATCTAAGATGGCAAGGGCAATGCATAGGATTAAGAGGAGCATGGTTTATTAGATCCCTGGTAAGCTGTCTACCCAAAGACAAGGTGCTGTACTTTTTTCCCCTCTCGATATTGATCTGCATCGTGGACAGATTTTTTCTTACCCTTAAGGATACTCCAATTTTTGCTTCATCGATTATATCAAACTATTTATCGGATCATGTTGCATTAACCTTACATTTAAGTCTCTCTCGTAAGATCGCCTTGCTTAAACGATGGACCTTCAACAGAGCATTACTTTGAAATATTTATTGCTCAAATGAAGGCGCAGGCTTCGTTGTTTTTTGAGGAAAATTGATTTGCTTCCTCTTTAGATAATATCTGGAAAGTTTTTAAAGTAAATATGAGAGGAGAGATTATTGCTGTTCAAAATTATTCTAATACGTTAGCTAAAAAATAATTTAGGGAATTGTCTGCAAGATCTCCAATTAGCAGAGCTGAAGATCTCCCATGTACCCAAGTCCTTACATTTTAAGGAGAGAGAGTTAGCGAAGCATAAGCTACAGCAGTTCGTGTTGGAGAAACAGTTTATAAATGATAGAACTTATAGGCAACAATTATATGAAGAACGGGAAGTAAGTGGGAACCCTGGCAGATTAGAGCTCGACAAGCCAAAAATGTTGTAGCTAAAATTCAGGAGCCATCAACCGGCATCTTGCTGAGGGAGGCTTTGCTAATTGATGGGGTATTTCCCTAGCATTTTGTAACTATATACGCAGCTGCCCAGCCCTCTGATAAGAAAGATATTTTTTAGATGGTATTTCCCTTCTGAAACTGCCGAGTGAAGTGCCTCTAAACCTTGTCCGCCCAAAAACACTATTAGAGGTAGAGACCGCAGTCAGAACTTTGTCAAGCGGGAAGGTGCCAGGAGAGGATGGGTTTCCTTCAGAGTGGTATCAAGTCTTGATCTCAGAAGTGAAAGGCCCTATGATGGCCTTATTTTATAATATATTGACAGGCAGCTCTATCCCCTCCTCTTTTCGGAAAGGCCTTCTTACCTGCTTTCATAAAAAGGATAAAGATCCAGAGGATATAAATTAATTTCGTTTGATTTCGCTGCTCAATGCAGATTATAAAATCTTAATGATAGTTCTGGAAGCTATGGTGGCAGAAGTTATGTCTGTTTTAATTGGGAAAGACCAGTTGTGGTTTATTCCTAGACGCCAACTTTATTATAATACACATTATTGAACAGAAGCAATCGATTATTTAACCTTACTAAGACTCCTGCAGCGTTTTGTTTATTGATGCTGAGAAAGCTTTTGACCTCGTGAGCTGGGATTATTTGTTTCAGGTAATGGAGGCAATCGGATTTCCATCCCAACTCACAGGCTCAATTGCGGCATTATATCAGGGATTGTCTGCTGTAATATCTGTTAAAGGTAAGGTTTTAGATTCTTTTCAGATTTCCAAGGGTACTAGGCAGGGCTGCCCTCTATCTCCAACTCAGTTTGCTATTTTTATTGAGCCCCTGGCTTGTTGTTTACGTCAGAGCGTGAGAGTGACACCGGCAGCCCCTGGGATATCGAAACTTGAATTATTTGTTGACAACTTAGTTGTATATTTGATGCCTAACATCGGTATGTCTCAAGAACTGTTTGGAATCCTCTCCCAATTTTTGAGGTTTATGGATTATCGAGTTAACATCTCCAAAAGAGAGATCCTTATTTTTAACACTGATGTTTCTGCCACTACCCCTGGATATGCATAATATATACCAGCAAAAACAGTTAGGTATTTGGGCATAAGGGTTTCTGAAAAGCATGAAGAGCTAAATAATTTAAACTACCCCGCTTTGCTTGTTAAGGTTCAGAATTTACTGGAACGATGGGCGGGGGGGGATATTTTGCCTATGTTTTTTGTTGTTTTTGCATCAATTCCCTGTGTACTACATATGTAATTCTTTTCAATGGCTGAATGGGCAGATTAGTGGTTTTATATGGAAAAACACCAGAGCAAGAATTAGTATGATGAGGTTGACTCTACCTAGACATCAAGGAGGGTTAGCTCTCCCAGATCTGAGAATCTCCAATTTAACTGCCCATTTGTTGAATTGCCCCAGGTATGTTGACTTGGCCAAGTGCAGAACTTTTGATAATTCTTTTCTTCACGCTATGTGTGAAGGAACTGTATTTTGCCTAGATCCCAATCTCCCCCAGAAAAAGAATCTAAAAATGGTCATGTATCATTCGGTTTTGCCCTTTAGAACTAAGCAGAAGCAACGTTTCCACTTGCTAAAAATTCCTAATGTTCATGCTGAAACTCCTGTTCCCAGTCAATGGAACATTGATTCCTTGGGAAGCTGCCCGGCTCCTTTTTACGGCATCCTGAGAGCAGAATAAGTTGGTATAGTATCAGATTGTGTCCATTTTAAGGAAGTATAACTTTTGCAAATCAAAACAACCTGAGAGGTAGTCATGGCTCCTTTTTATTAGGTCGAGCCTCGAGTAGTGCGCAAGCGCTGCTCTGCGAGACTTTTTGTAAGGGGCTCTTGAAAGCTGACCAGACGCTCGTGCGTCATGGCCTTTTCCCTGCGGTTACCCGCACGGCAGACATCTGTTTCCAATTATCGTGCCCAGACGCGGGCGCGATAATTGAAACCACATGTCTCGCTTTGGCGCGCGCGCGCCCACCACTCGCGGGCTTGTTGTCTTTGTTGCCGATCTTCCCTGTCCTCGGATATAGGGAATTTTCCAATGAGGCAACAGTCTGAGCCGGATGTAAGAAACTGAAAACTAAAGTATCCATACAGCAGTTCAGCATCTCCTGGTGCCATGCATGCATGACAAGTTCTGTTCTTCCTTCAATTGTATAACTCCTGCTTAAAATGACCCGTTTACGGCATTGCCTGATTTTGCTCACAGTAAGTATTCACTTTGACACTTTGTATTTTACAAACGTTTACTCCTATCACCGGTCATACGAAGTGCATGTCGTAAATGCATCCTAATGGTGTGTGTTTATGTTTAAAAATCAAGGATTCCATTGCTCGTTGATTGTATATAAAGCAGCTGGGCACCCCGGGCTTCATTTTTATTTCCCCCCTTTGTCCGTGCCTTCTCCCGCCCTCCCTCCTGTTGGCGCGTGCTAGGCTTGGGTTTGGAGCTGAGGAAGGAGGAGCAGGCTCGGAGCTCTTCTTTCACCCCTGCGAGCACCCTCAAGTACAGGGCCCTCATCCTCTCTCAGCACCAGAGGCCAGCAATGGGAGGGGCCGACGCGATAGAGCACTGCATCGAGAACAATCTTGAGCTCATAACAAACAGGGGTCTGTGGAGCACAGACACGTATGCTAGCCTGTGTATGGCATCTGCAAAAATGAATCCGGTGGAAGTGTGCAAACGTGAAACTAATACTACTAAATCGCTTCCTTGGCGTGCACAATAGCTTTGGAATTGTGGTTTAATACTTACAGTGCAGCTAGGTGGGCACCTTTTCAGCGATGGTATCATGATTTTGATAAAGCATTACTTTGATTTGATTTTAAAATCAGGAATGTCAGGTCAGATTTCATATACGCTGGATTTATTTTACCAGCTGCTTTTGCTATTAGGAAGAGTGCAGACACACTCCTGTTGAGGACTTTATAGAAATTCGCAGATTAACACCACGAGGAGGTGTTCACACTGTTTCACACAAGTGTTGACATTTGCTGTGCAAGGGAGTGGGTGGGTATTTAACATACAGTTCACACGCCTGAAATGCCTTTCTTTGTAAAGATGGGTGTATTGCGGCGGTTTTTAATAGTGTGGGTTATTTTAAAACTGTAAATAGCTGCAATGTTTTTACTATCACACCATTAAATAAGCGCTCGTTGATTTTCTACAGTATATGGTTATTAAATACCGCGTGAGCGTTGGTATGTAGATTTAAAGCTGCAGAGCTGTTTATAGTTTTGTAATTCCAGGTGGTATCATGATTACATCATCAAGGCCCCCCCCATCTCCAGCACCCTCGCCCCACCCCCGCTATTCACAAGCACCATCCACCTGCGAGAGTGAAGATGGTTTTGAAACTGACGTTTTTTTAAAAGGTGATATTTTTTCCAAAAGTGTTTTGGGATTCTCCAGAAAGGCTCAGGGCTGCAGCTTGCCTGTCTCCAGCTGTGCATAGCCAATAGGTCTCGCCTTTGGGACCTTATAAGTGTTTAGCCATGCAACACTTGATGTTGTTGCACCAAGGATATTGTGCTGGATAACTTCAGCACAATATCCTTGGTGCAACAACATCAACTGTTGCATGGCTAAACACTTATAAGGTACAAGGCTTAGCCATGCAACAGCTGATGTTGTTGCACCAAGGATATTGTGCTGCAAAACTAAATACTTATAAGGTCCCAAAAGCGAGACCTATTGGCTATGCCAATGCTTGTTATATATAGGGCTACACAAAAAAGAGGCAATGGGTAAAGTGGCTGAATTCAGGGGGGGGGGGCTAATTTTCAGGCTCAGTTTCAAATCATGCAAACCAAATGGTCACAAGAGAATTAGGTGAATTTAACCCAGGAGCATTGGCTGGAAGCTTCTGCCTTCAGTTCTAAAGTTTTGCGGGGCCCTCATTTTCAAAAAATGCAACTGTATGCCCAATAGATGGTATATTATACCCCAGCATTCTTAAATAAATTAAACACCAACATATCTGACCATTGTCCTAGATGTACGGAACTGGGTACATGGATTCATATTATATGGAAATGCAAGGGATAACTTTGTGGGAAGATGTGCTGAGATGGCTACTGGTTTCCTTGGGGAAAACCTACTTAGTGGATGTGAATGCTGTATCATTAGGCTGCTCAAAGCATCTAGGCATCAGTCCAGCGCGTTGCTTGTGGTTTATTGCAATGTTACTCACAAGGTCTACAATCACTGCACTTTGGAAATTTCCTGAATGTAGGAAGCTGGATTTCTGTTGCAGTTACCCCCCCACTTTTTGCCAGATTTCTGATGCACTTTGACTTGAGGTCCCCTGGGTCCCTGCCAATCAGGTTTCCAGGGCCTGTGCTCTTTCCCAAAACTGTACCTTTGTACCCCCAATTGGGACCTCTCTGGCCACATGTAAGTCCCTTGTAAAAGGTATCATGGGCACCAAGGGCGCTGTGACCAGGGAAGGCCTCTAAGGGCTGCAGCACATAATGTGCCACCCTTAGAGGTCCTGTACCTTAACACACACATACTGCCATTGCAGGCTGCGTGTTTTGGTGCAGAGAAAAGTGAAGAGTAAACATTGCACACATACCTGTATGCCATGCCTGCAACCCACTGCCTATGGTATAGATAAGACACCCCTCTAGCTGGGTGCACTATACCACTGGTGAGGGTACAGTTGCATGAACACTGCACCCCTACAGTATCTACGTCCATTCTTAGACATTGTAAGTGCAGTAAAGCCATAAAGAGTATATGGTCTAGAAGTTGTCATTACGAACTCCACAGCACCATAATGGCTTTACTGAATTCTGGGAAGTTTGGTAGCAAACTTCTCAGCATAATAAATCCACTCTGATGCCAGTGTAGGATTTATTATACCATGCACTCAGAGGGCATCATAGAGATGCCCCCCGAAAAACGACCAGCCTCTGGTGAGTTCCCTGACTGGTAAACACCAGCCTGCCACCACAAGACATGTTTCTGGATCCATGGGGTGGGAGCCAAGAAGACAGATTCCCGCAACCTACGAAGAAAGAAGGACAAAAGAATATGCCCAGCAGAGGAGACTACAGAGAAGAACTGACTTAGCCCCAGCCCTACCGGCCCGTCTGCAGTTTCCAGAGATCCTGCACCAAAAGTCGCCTTGTCCTGCAGCCAGCAACCTCCAGAACCTCTGGGAGGACTGACTGCCTTCAATAAAACCGGATCTCCTGTGAACAGCAGCTCTGTTCAAGAGAATCACCAAAGAAAGACTCAGAGCCTGCTGAGGACAAAGAAACCCGACGCCTGGAACCACCACTGCACCCAATGCCTACAGCCTAAGTCCGAGTAGCCCACCAGTCCCAGTGAGATCCCCCAGCGCTCTACAGTCCGAGTCCACCGTGGGTTGACCCCTCCAGGACTCCCCAACATCGCCTGCAGCCTCTGCACGGAGACCCCCCAACCAGGAGTGGCCCGGTAAGGTGAAATCCGACCTCAAAAGGCACCACTGCATCCAGCAGCCCTGCACCCTGTGGAAGAGAACCTGAAGTGCACCTACGTCCCCGAGCCCTCCAACTTACCTGCCCAGCTGTTGGTTCCTCCTGGAAGACTTCCTGGACCAAGCCTGCAGCCAAAGTCCCAAACCGGCAACTCCCATTGAAACAACAGGGCACCCGATGCCAGAACAGCACCCTGCACCCGGCCGCCCCTGTGCTGCTGTGGGTGCACTTTATGTGCTAAATCGGATCCCCCTTTGCCCTGAACTTAAGTCCAGGAGCTTTGCTCCCACAACCTTGTGGCCTGCTCGTGAGCAGCCACCAACCAGAGGCCCCCTGTCCCCCATTGGATAACATTGGGCCTTAGCACTCTGCACCCGGCCGCCCTAGTGACGCTGAGGGTGCTTTGAGAGTGCATCTTTGATCCTGGGGGAACCCTTGTTCTAACTCCAGAAAACCAAGTCCCAAACCTAAGTACTTACTGTTAAACCGATAACATTGTTTTCTCCCATAGGACTGCATTGACTGCTTTCTTGTGAAAATTGTTATGTGTGGATTTGGTTTGTATGAAACCTTAAGACACTGCATATGTACAAAAACTGATGTACTTACCTTTCATCTAGGAAATGTCCCTAGGCATCTAGGCATATCACATGGAGTAGAAAAAGTAACTTGAAAAGTAATCTGAAAAGTAACTGAAAAGTAATTCAAACTGTTTTATAAACAAAGGACTTACCTGTAACCAATACAATTGCATTCAACTGCATTCAAACTGTGTTTCACTGCATAATTCTTGCAAAGTATTTTTTATGCTTACCTGTACCAGGCCTGGCTTGGTTCTAGAAAAATATTTGTATACAAACAAATTGGTCTGAGTTCAGTCTTTGAGTGTGTGACATCATTTCTTGCCTGAGTGTGTACAATAAATGCTTAACACTACCCTCTGATAAAGCCTTACTGCTCGCCCACACAACCACAAATAGAGAGTAAGGTATTATCTACTTTTACCTCTGCCTACCTTTGGGGATCAACTGGACTCTGTGCACACTATACCTTAATTTGGTATAGTATATACAGAGCCAGCTTCCTACACTGTACCACCTAGTTTGCAAATGTGACTATAGAAGATTAACAAAGTGTATTTTAAGGAGCTGCTTTACGCAAAGTGAGTGTAGAAATGCAGATGTTTTGCTAAGATTTGGAATTACGCTGTCCATTTATTCAGAAGTGAAGTAGTGGGGGAATAAGATCACAGGGTTTGGATGAAAGTGGCTTTAGCTGTTCCTGGCTATTTGCTATTGACACCTTACACTTTGGCATTGCTTTTATTTTATTTAATCAGGGTTGTTGGATGGAATGTATATATATTTGCTATTTTACACTTGGCACTTTGAAATTGTATATTTGTCTCTATTGAGGCTGAAATTTGACACTACGCACTTCGAAATTGTATATCTGGAACTTTAGCGTTGAGTTTGAGGAACCATGAGTATTTGAATTCTTAGTCTAGTTTTTCTCCAATGAAATCAAAACGTCTGGATCTGCCCTGAAGGCCAGTTCTAATTATATCCGCCTTTTCGCCCTGCTTGCACTTTGCACATTATATTTTGAAAACAGACGGAGCTGTGCGGATAGCTTTTTTGAGGGTGTGTATGTATTAAGATACTTTGCCGTTTTCTTATCTTTTGTAAATGTTTTTATTGCATTGAATTGATTTTTGAATCTGTAATTCTGCAAGAAACCGAAATAATAATAACAAAATAAAAAAAAATTGTTTGTGTACAGCTTATCGAACATCATTGTGCCCACAGCCAACCATTTACAGCTATTCGTGGGAACTTTTCAGTATCGTATTTTTTTTTGGTAAACTACACCACAGACCCTGGTTAATTATCCTGATACTCCAATGCAGCTGCTCTTAATTTTGATTGATTTGTGCTACTTGTAGTAAACTGATTTCCAAACAACTCCACTAACAATGTCTGATTATGAGGAGCCCATCAGTCTCCATTTATACCACAAATATAGATTCAATTTCCCATTCTAAATGCCTAGAACAGTTTATTATTTAATCTATTAAAGAATCTTTGAGTTCAACAACAAAAGTATGGTAATCCAGGCCAGCAAAAGGGAAGTCCTGTTAAAAGGACACGTTCTTTATCTTCTGAGTAAGCATTCTTCTGGGAAGTAAGATCATAAAATTCATTAAAAAAAAATCCTTTTAAATATTAGGATCTAAAATGAACAATACTGACAAAAAACACCACTGCTCCAACAATATCTGCAAGGGTGACATCTTTTTCTGTCCATAAAGAGTCTGCTATAGTGTCTTAACATGTACATAGGCATATGCTTTTAGATTTTACTTGGACCACTGTTAATGGTATTTGAAAATGTAAACCACTTGTTTTTATCTAAGTATTTATTCATTGATGTTTCTTCAGCACGTTGCATTTAAAGTGTTCTTCTCCTCTTGTTATGCACTCTGGTACCCATCTGGACTGATTCACGCTTTATAAAACTGCAACCAACCAACAAAACAAACAAACAAACAAACAAATAAATAAATACATGTTAGCCTTCTTGACTAAAATAGCAAAGCAGCTCCTGTCTAGTAAGGGGACTCTGGTCCACATAAATTTTAGGTGGAGGTAAGTAGCGTGATATCCTACACAAAGCTACTAAAATTGGTATCCAAATGTCTAAGCAGTAAAACGGGTCTCGAGTAGCACAAGATTTCAAGGGCTTTTAGTGAAGAAAAACCATTGGCATTGAATAATGATTTTTATGAGGTTTTAGTAGTGGCCTACTAATTCCGGCGATGGTGAGGATGACAATAACTTTGCTATTTCCTTTTCTTGACACTAGAGTTGAGGGTGTCTGCCTTGGTGAGACACTGCTCTCTATATCTGCAACTGCCTACCTCTAGTGTCGAAGAGTGTGCTCTGTCTGATACTGACCTGTTCTGGGAACCCCTGGAGCAAGAGAAGTTTCATCACATGGACATCAATCTCCCTTATTACAACCCTTGGATTATATTGCTACACAATCCCAATTGTATCTCTGGGAGTTGGATCTCACCATCTGTTCAGTGCACTGTTAGTCACCAGCAGGGCTGGAGCTATATAAGTAGCACTACATGTATATGTGTACACACACACGCACTCTCTCTCTCTCTCTCTCTCTCTCTCTCTCTCTCTCTCTCTCTTTCTCTCTTACATACGTACATGCAGCCAGCTTTGACCTTGATGAAGCTCAGTCACCCATGTGGCATACCCCAAGAGTAACATTAGGGTAATCCAACTGCAATGGAATCTTTTTCTTCTGGGTGACAATAATGTTAGATACAGAAGATGCTTACTTATTTCATTGTTACTTATATCTACCCCAAGCCCCAAGCATCAACAATTTTATATTTTCTTAGGGATAGCAAAAAGATGCATCCTGTGCATCCTGGTGTCCCTCCAAAGTACTCTTTCCTAGGAATGAGAGGGATCCAGCACATAGCCGATCTAGGCTATACCCTTATTTTTTGTCATGGTCCACTTTCTTTCCTCTCCCATCTGGAGCAGGCAGCAGGCCTCCTTCAGAGAATGTGAAATCTAAGAGGTCCCAATCGTAGACATTAAAGTATCTAGGTTACTTGGTGCATCCAGGGACATTCTTCCTGACTTCCTTCTTCCAAGATGAAGCTTATGTATCAGGAAATAAATTACTATAGCATCATTCATTTCTGCTAACTAGAGTCCTACAACCACTTTCTGTCTCTATCCAACTATCTTCCCATATCAACTTCAATATTGAGCTTGACATTCCCTCAAGACCCATTATATCAAATCATATTTGCAACAAACAAGAACTATTGTGCCCAGAGGGATGCCGTTACAATGACAGATACAGTATGAATTGATTATCCTGAATATGGAATTCTTCAGCATAATGGTATGGTTGATACAAAGTGGGAACGGAATAAAAGCTGGAAACAGATTTCAGTTGGTAAATGGCTATTGACTGATTTACTCAGTCGAAACACATGCTGGCAGTAATAAGGGCCTTTTTGAGCTTCCTAGTATTGCATTCAGCCATATCACACAATAATAGACATGCATCTAAAATAAGCACGCCCTTTTGGTTTTGATAATGCTTGTCAGCAGTATCAGCCAAATGAGTAACAACAATGATGCTGTTGTGAATAATTAGAGCAGAAATTGCTTCCATTTTGAAAATATGAGACTGTGTATTAAAGGTTACTGAGTTCTGTGGAAAGGGTAGTGGCCTTCAGAATGTTGCAATCACCCCTGTTCTCCCCTTCGACCCCTTTCCTCTGTAGCCTCCATGTGAGAGACACCCTTTCCTCCCCACATCTTTCTGAAATCCTCTATCTGCATATTTCACACCTCATCTCTTTCTTCTTCAGCACCCTCTTTTCACTCTTTTCTGCATGCACTTCCTTGCATCTCCTTCACATCATCATCCCCCCAGACAATACTAATCCACTCACCTCTAAGCACTGTATTTTCCTTAACTTTCACACTTGGAAAATCATGGCTGTGCGTTGAAAAATGTGTGGAAATGAGATGAATGCCACTATTAAAAATCAGGAGGTATCCCAATCCCCCACCCCAACACACAAACACAGACCACAGATAAAACAAACAAGCTCAAACAGGGCCGACTGCTCATTGGAGCTGTGTTTTGAAGATAGAAGGACACTGTTGGTGCCTCTGCCACTTTCTTCATCTCCCACAGGTAATTACACCAGACATGAGAGACGAAAGAGGAAAGAAAAAAGGGAGATAAAGGAGAAAGGAGGAAGAAAGAGGGGCTGGTTTGAAACAATTTAGCCAGGGCTGGTTTTGATTTTCAGTCTGACCTTGAACTCAAAGCAAGGTTCCAACTCCTACAACCGAATACAATAGAACTTTCAGAATATTCAAACACCCCCCTCCAGTTCCACCACCTGAACGCACACAGACAAACACAGAAAAAACAAACCAAGCTCAAACAGGGCCGGACTGGCCATTGGAGATCGTTTTTTGAAGGTAGAAGGCCACTGCTGGTGTCTCTGCCACTTTCTCCACCTCCCCCAGGTAATTACACCAGACATGAGAGAGAGAGAGAGAGAGAGAGAGAGAGAGAGGGAGATAGGGAGAAGGTGAGAGAAATTAGAGAGGAGGAAGGGAGAGAGTCTGGTTGGGAATATTTGCCGTCGCTGCTTTTGTTTCCCAGTTCTACCTTGAACTCAAAACATGACAAATTCCTGAAACTTCGAAGGGAGATTCCTAATGCAACATCTGTGCTTAATCACACCCAGACGAGGAATAGAGGTGGGATTCCTTTACCAATACTTGTCAAATTGCACCATCATAGGGACTCAATACGCTAGGAACACATCACTCTCCACAGAATCATGAAGTCTACTCAATGCGTCTGACCCACTACACAAACGAACCCTATTGAGATTCTTAATTTTGCCTCCTTCCATCCTGGCTGCCCTGGAAGAACCCTCCATCATCCTGGTAGGTACTGACCAACAAGAGGGATGACTTCCCTTTCCCATAGGCAGTTTGATGCAGACACACTCAACCACATTGGAACTATGACTAGAAGGTTTACCTCTCCTGTGATTCATGTACCTCTGCATCTTATCCCTATAGATCCTAACGCATTCATGAACACCTTCAAAACGCAACCATGCATCCAATTTCAACTAAGAGTTTCTTCCTTTCAATAGTTCAAATTGAGACACCTCCACAGCGAATTTGTAGTAGTTCTGTAAGTAACTAAGGTAGCCTGTAAAACTTTTTACCTAAATAAACCACTTCTAACAGCCAGGAGAATGGACTCCTTGACAACTTTATTGAATCTCTTCACCTGACCATTTTCTTGGGGAGATAGTTAGCAATCCTCTTATGCTGTACAGCACACCTAGCCAAGTGCACCTCCAAACTTCTACTGGTGTACTGTGGACCATTATCAGATTCTAAAACCTAAGGTAATCCTTCTCAACAAAATATGTCCTCTAGGAATTTCATTACTGACCCAGAAGTAACTATTCCCACCATCTCCACGTCCAGCTCCTTGGTGAAATAAACAACCCTCACTGGGCGACTTGATGACATAATCAACCATCATTACCAGGGCAAAAGCCTCTTCCTATAGCACTACACCAAAGAGACTCATAATATCAATCGCCAACTTCCTCCAAGGATCTGCAGAGCATTCAAAGGGAGAGGAATCAGTAACACACAGTTTGACTGACTTGTGTATTATTGGTACTGAAAACATATCCCCTCCCCCACTCATCCTCCATCCTGTCAACCCCAGGCCCCCACTAATGCTCGCGAATACATGGATGAGAATGTATTTTACACACCTTAATGCCCCATTGACAGGCCCTATGGGAAACTCGAACTGCCTTCATCCTCAACTTCAGAGCTCTCAATGTGACCGGAAACCTCTCTTGTGTCTCTTTATCTGAGCGCCCGCTGCTGCTGGTAAGCTTCGCCCCTCCGCTTGTGGCCTCGGTGCCCGCATTTCTTGTGTTTTCTCGGTCCTTTTTGCCTTCTGTGCCCCCGCTGCCCCATTTGTACTGTGCCCGTATTTCTTGTGTTTTCTCGGTCCTTTTTGCCTTCTGTGCCCCCGCTGCCCCATTTGTACTGTGCCCGTATTTCTTGTGTTTTCTCGGTCCTTTTTGCCTTCTGTGCCCCCGCTGCCCCATTTGTACTGTGCCCGTATTTATTGTGTTTTCTCGGTCCTTTTTGCCTTCTGTGCCCCCGCTGCCCCATTTGTACTGTGCCCGTATTTATTGTGTTTTCTCGGTCCTTTTTGCCTTCTGTGCCCCCGCTGCCCCATTTGTACTGTGCCCGTATTTATTGTGTTTTCTCGGTCCTTTTGCCTTCTGTGCCCCCGCTGCCCCATTTGTACTGTGCCCGTATTTATTGTGTTTTCTCGGTCCTTTTTGCCTTCTGTGCCCCTCGCTG
Source organism: Calotriton arnoldi (assembly GCA_963921515.1). Taxonomy (NCBI): domain Eukaryota; kingdom Metazoa; phylum Chordata; class Amphibia; order Caudata; family Salamandridae; genus Calotriton; species Calotriton arnoldi. The sequence continues at coordinate 145,565 of CAWUFW010005187.1, forward strand.
CCTCTCTCCATTCCCGCCGCTGCGTCCCCTGCGGCCCCGCCCCCCTGACTGCCCATTCGCTGCCCCTGCCTACCAGCTGCTCCTCCCTCCCACCTCCCCATATATGGCGGCCGCTGCGCAGTGAGGAGAGCGACCCTTGACCTTGCCAGGTAGGTCGCTCCCCCACCACACAGCTCCGCCTGTGCTGTCCGCCCGCTGCTGCTGGTAAGCTCGCCCCTCCGCTTGTGGCCTCGGTGCCCGCATTTCTTGTGTTTTCTCGGTCCTTTTTGCCTTCTGTGCCCCCGCTGCCCCATTTGTACTGTGCCCGTATTTCTTGTGTTTTCTCGGTCCTTTTTGCCTTCTGTGCCCCCGCTGCCCCATTTGTACTGTGCCCGTATTTCTTGTGTTTTCTCGGTCCTTTTGCCTTCTGTGCCCCCGCTGCCCCATTTGTACTGTGCCCGTATTTCTTGTGTTTTCTCGGTCCTTTTGCCTTCTGTGCCCCCGCTGCCCCATTTGTACTGTGCCCGTATTTCTTGTGTTTTCTCGGTCCTTTTTGCCTTCTGTGCCCCCGCTGCCCCATTTGTACTGTGCCCGTATTTCTTGTGTTTTCTCGGTCCTTTTTGCCTTCTGTGCCCCCGCTGCCCTATTTGTACTGTGCCCGTATTTCTTGTGTTTTCTCGGTCCTTTTGCCTTCTGTGCCCCCGCTGCCCCATTTGTACTGTGCCCGTATTTCTTGTGTTTTCTCGGTCCTTTTTGCCTTCTGTGCCCCCGCTGCCCCATTTGTACTGTGCCCGTATTTCTTGTGTTTTCTCGGTCCTTTTGCCTTCTGTGCCCCCGCTGCCCCATTTGTACTGTGCCCGTATTTATTGTGTTTTCTCGGTCCTTTTTGCCTTCTGTGCCCCCGCTGCCCCATTTGTACTGTGCCCGTATTTATTGTGTTTTCTCGGTCCTTTTTGCCTTCTGTGCCCCTCGCTGCCTCTCTCCATTCCCGCCGCTGCGTCCCCGCCCCCCTGACTGCCCATTCGCTGCCCCTGCCTCCCAGCTGCTCCTCCCTCCCACCTCCCCATATATGGCGGCCGCTGCGCGGCCGCGCATGGGACGTGCGCAGCGGGCGCGCCTAAGGCAAGCCCATCTGCGCCCGTCCGCGACTGGACCGCGCCCAGCGCCAGAACCCCTGGGCCGCGCGCCCCCCGCACCAGCCTCGAGGACCGACGCCGATATGATGCCACCACACTCCACGCTCTCAACCCCGGACGGACGCACAACTGCTTCAAGGCCGCCCCGAAACGCACCCATGGTCCCTTCACCTGCCGGAACTGCAGCTACACCAGCCTCAGAGCCACCGAGGCGCCCGCCAAGAAGTACCTCAACCACCTCCGGTGCATCCTACTGAACACCCGCTCCGCACGCAAACACGCCGTCGAGCTCTGGGACCTGCTCGACACATCATCACCAGACGTCGCCTTCCTGACAGAGACCTGGATGAACGACTCCTCCGCCCCCGACATCGCCATAGCCATCCAGACGGCTATAAGATCACCCGCAGAGACCGCATCAACGCAGTAGGAGGAGGAATCGCCATCGTCCACAAGAACACCATCAGGGTCTCGACCAGCACCGACGACACTCTCAGCACCGCCGAACACATGCACTTCCAGATCCAGACGGACCCCAACACCACCCTTAGAGGCACCCTTGTCTACAGACCCCCTGGGCCCCGACCCCAGTTCAGCGACTCCATCGCCGACTTCATCAGCACGCACGCCCTGACCTCTACCGACTACATCCTCCTCGGAGACCTGAACTTTCACCTGGAGAACAACAACGACAGCAACTCCACCACCCTGATCGACAGCCTCGCCAACCTCGGCCTGAGCCAGCTCGTCACAACACCAACCCACTCCGCCGGCCACACGCTTGACCCCATCTTCTCCTCAAGCTCCCACGTCTCCTTCAGCCACACCACGGAACTCCTCTGGACCGACCACCGCTGCATCCATTTCACCTTCCAGAAACCCACCACACACCACCGCACCCAACAGATCCCACGCCGCTGCTGGAGCAAAGTCACCGAAGACCAACTCCGGGCAACCCTCGCTCTCAGCCCTCCCTCCGACCCATCCAACACCGACGACGCTGCCTGCAACCTCAGACGATGGATGGACGACTGTGCCAACACCCTCGCCCCGCTGAAAAAGCTCACCTACAGCGACACCACCAAAAGAGCCAGCTGGTTCACCTCGGAACTCCTAGCTTCCAAGCGTACCTGCCGGAAACTAGAGAAGAAATGGCACAGTGATAAGACACCGGACAGCCACACAGCCCACAAAGACGCCATCCGTAACCACCACCACCTCATCAGGTCCGCCAAGAGAATCTCCTTCAAAGACCGCCTCGACAACAACGCACACAACAGCAAGGAGCTTTTCAACATCGTGAAGGAACTCTCCAATCCCAGCTCCAACACCAACGACATCCCGCTGTCGCAACCCCTGTGCGATTCCTCGCCACCTTCTTTCACCGCAAGATCGCCGACATCCACGACAGCTTCAACACCCTGACAGCCCCAACTAAGATCGATGCACCAGACCCGCCACACACCATCGACCATGACCCCCTGCCAGCCTGGACCAGCGTGAACATCGAGGACACCATCAAGACCATGAGCACAATACACTCCGGCTCCCCGTCAGACCCTTTCCCGCACCACATCTTCAACAAAGCCAGCAGCTCCATCGCACCCCACCAGTGCAACATCATCAATCTCTCCTTCGAGACCGCGACCTTCCCAGAGAGCTGGAAACACGCAGAGATCAACGCCCTACTCAAAAAACCCAAGGCGGACCCGAGAGACCTCAAGAACTTCCGGCCCATCTCTCTGCTTCCGTTCCCAGCCAAGGTCATCGAGAAGATCGTCAACAAACAGCTAACCCGATACCTCGAAGAAAACAGCATCCTGGACCCATCCCAATCGGGGTTCCGCAGCAACCACAGCACTGAGACTGCCCTCATCGCCGCCACCGACGACATCAGGATCCTGCTGGACAATGGTGAGACCGCAGCCCTCATCCTGCTGGACCTCTCCGCCGCCTTCGACACTGTCTGCCACCGCACTCTACGCGCACGCCTCCACGACGCAGGGATCCGAGACAAGGCCCTGGAATGGACCACCTCCTTCCTCAACGGCAGAACCCAGAGAGTCCGCCTCCCACCTTTCCGATCCGAAGCCTCCGAGATCATCTGCGGCGTACCCCAGGGATCGTCCCTCAGCCCAACACTGTTCAACATCTACATGGCCCCGCTCGCACGCATCGCCAGACAACACGACCTCAACATTATCTCCTATGCCGACGACACTCAACTGATCCTCTCCCTCACCAAGGACCCCCTCGCCGCCAAAGCCAATCTCCACGAAGGAATGAAGGCCGTCGCCGATTGGATGAAGATCAGCCGACTAAAGCTGAACACGGACAAAACGGAGGTCCTCATCCTCGGCTCCAACCCCTCAGCCTGGGACGACTCCTGGTGGCCAACGATGCTGGGAGCAGCCCCGGCACCCACCGACCACGCACGCAACCTGGGAGTCATCCTCGACTCAACGCTCTCCATGGCCAAGCAAGTCAACGCAGTCTCCTCCTCCTGCTTCAACACCCTCCGCATGCTTCGCAAGATCTACAGGTGGATCCCGACAGACACAAGAAGAACAGTCACCCAGGCCCTCGTCAGTAGCAGACTGGACTATGGGAACGCCCTCTACGCGGGAGCCCCGGCCAAGCTCATCAAGCGACTGCAACGCATACAAAACGCCTCCGCACGACTGATCCTCGACGTACCACGCCACAGCCACATCACCCCCACTTGAGGAACCTGCACTGGCTCCCCGTCGACAGGAGGATCACCTTCAAACTCCTCATCCACGCACACAAGGCACTCCACAAAACTGGCCCAGCCTACCTCAACAGACGACTCTTCTTCTACGTCCCCAACCGCCAGCTCCGCTCCGCCGACCTCTCCCTCGCCACCGTCCCTCGCATTCGAAGAACAACCACCGGCGGCAGATCCTTCTCACACCTCGCCGCCAAGACCTGGAACACCCTTCCACTAAGCCTACGACAGACCCAAGACCTGCTGACCTTCAGGAGGCTACTCAAGACCTGGCTGTTCGACCAGTAGCAGCATCCCCCCCCCTTCCCTCTCCCCAGCGCCTTGAGACCCTCGCGGGTAAGTAGTGCGCTCTACAAATTCTGTGATTGATTGATTGATTGAGTTATGGCAGAAAAACGTCCCACTGTTTTTTATTTTTGTGTGAAATTCACTGCAATTGTGTAATCGTTCACAGAAAACAGCAAAGGTTTATAGAAAAATATAACTGATGAGGGCATGGAGTGCAATCTTGATGGAAGATAGGCATGAATTCAATGCGCTGGTCATAAGCACCCACCCACAACCTGACTCACAGTCACCTACAGGTGACCCCGTTCACAGTACGTGCTATTAAAGAGGGGTAGTTTGCTCCGTGAAAAGAAAATTAAATCAAATAGCATCCTGGCCAACAACATCCTGGCAAAAGCAAATGCTCTTGTGAAAGTAAATTAAGGTAAATATGTCACATGCAAACAGGAACTATCTCGCTTACGTGGATTGTCCAGAAATCGATCAAAGTTTTTGACTGTATAGATAAGGGCAGAATATAGGGCCCGATAGGGACCCTTCCCAAAATCAGCTTTTAGCTACTGCCGGGTCTCAGGCCCAGAGGGACATGTCCCACTTAAAGCCCTGCTCTTGGGCCGAATTCGAACTATATATTTTTTTTAAAAAGGGGGCAGGGTGGAGTCTACTTCTCCTTCGACTAGAAAAAAGAACCCCTTCGGATTGAAGACAACTGCCTGAAAGTCTGTCGACCCGTAGAACGTGCGAGGGCTTTACAGGCAGTTTAGATAATCGTGATACCCCACTGTGTTCAACTGAGAGGTCACGCTTACTAAACACACCACAAAGCAGTTAGGAACATAAATGCTGACATCAAAATTATATGAAAGGTAACATTTCAATATGCAACAAGCATGCAAAATGAAAAATGATGGCTGAGGGGTTAAAAATGTATGGAAAATAAAAAACAAATGGCACTATTAAAAATCAATAAGCAAACTGTTGCAGTCAAAATAAAATCGAATGCAAACATAATGAAAAATAGTTACAACTTCTTAAGTCACCCCGAGAGAGCTGACGAAGAACTAGGCACCCTTTGTGGGAAATCCCCAAGTGCATGTGGACAGACTGTGAAGATGCACTTACATAGGCAGGAGAGAAGATAGGAATATATTTGATGGGAGTTATTATAAGAAGGGGCGTTCGAAGGTCATGCGTAGCGCATTGGAATTATGGAATAAAGTGCAGAAAGCTATGATAATCCCAAAATTGAATTACTATACACCACTATGGTGCTCACATGCATTACCGTACTCCTTTTATGATTCGATGGGAAGGTACTGGGAACGACTCGGTTTAATAACGGTAGGAGATATATTCGAAGCAGGTCAGTTACTCCCCTTTGGTGCTTTACAACAGAAATATGGGATTCCGATTAAACAATATTTTAAATATGTTCAAATCCAAAAATCTCTTGCTGGTCGCAGACCAATGGTATCCCCCGGGGGAAGAATTCCACTAATCGAGCTAATAGTAGGGAGTGGTAGAAGAATCAAGAATATTTATAACATATTGCTACAAAGTGTTCAGGATGATCTGGAGAAAACCGAAACCATGTGGGTTGGGAAACTAAACGATCCAGACGTCGATTTGTATAAGGCTCTGCTATTAGCGGGTAAAACTATTCGCTCAACCAGCCTTAAGGCACAACATTATAAAACTTTGTTTAATTTATATTTTACCCCCGCTAAACTTTTTAGCTGGGGCAAAAGAGAGGATGACAAATGCCCAAGATGTGGGGAAGGGCCAGCTACTCTGGTGCATATGTTTTATGATTGTGCTAGGCTACTCTCAGTAAAAAATGAGATGGTAAGGTTTTGGGAGGGGCTGCTAGGGCGGAGAATTAACCTATCCCCTACCCTGATGATAATGGGCCATGATAGCGGTTTGGACATAGATATTACCGAGGAATATTTTATCTGCGTAGCTGTTTTTAGGATACTTATAGCTTCAAGATGGAAGGATGTGGACCCCCCCACCTTTCAAATGTGGCTAGCACGCCTCTTGGGGGTCTATAATCAAGAGATTGCACTTTACTCATGCCGGGGCAGGGAGGCAAGGAAGCTGGGGCAAGCAATTTGGGCACCCATAGTTAGATGGAGAGAGAACATGAATCGTCTTGACTCTAGCAGTAGTGGTGGAAGCGGGGTTGTGACATAAACTATGCTGTATCGTATCCTACAACTATATGCTTTAAGTCATTGCTGCTATTGAGATTTTATCACTCTTATGCTTATGTATCCTCCACCCTTGGTATTTTATGTGCTATATTTATTATGTCCTTAATGGATCCAATACTTTAATATTTATGATATGGTCTACTTTACAATCTATTAGGTATTAATCATCTCAATTGCTACTTTTGTACATAGACATTTTAAATATAATGTATTGCCCTTTAATGCATGAAATGCTGAAACATACTGTAACTGGTTTTATGGGTATATTAAAAAAAAAAAAAATTTTAAAAAAGAATTCCCAGAACATCCGAACATCTCACTCCACCTTCACCACCTAACACACACAGACAAACAGAAGAAAGAAAAACAAGCTCAAACACGGCCAGACTACCCATGGGAGGTCAGTTTGTGAAGGTAGAACACCACTGTTGGTGCCTCTGCCACTTTCTCCATCTCCCCCAGGTAATTACACCAGACATGAGAGGTGAAAGAGAAAGAGAGAAAGAGAGAAAGAGAGAGAGAGAGAAAAAAATAAAAAGGAGGACTGGAGAGGGGCTGGTTCGGAACATTTGCCAGGGCTGCTTTTGCTTCCAAGTCTGACCTTGAACGTGACATGCTCCTGAAATGTCGAAGGAGGATTTCTAAAACAAGAACTGTGCTTATTCACATCCGCACATGCAGTGGAAGATGGAATTCCAGTACCATTACTTTACGTTAGGGACATCAAGAAACGTATCACTCTCCATAAAATCATCACATCTACTCAATGCGCCTGGCCCACGACACAAAGGAACCCAATTGAGATTCTAAATTGTATTTCCTTCCACTCTGACTGCCCTGGAAAAAACCTCCGCCAACCTAGTAGGTTCCGGCAAAATAGGGATGCTTCTCCTTACCCATTGGCGGCTCGATGGTACAATGGGTAGAAGGTTTACCCCTCCTCTGATTCATGTACCTCTGCATCTTCTCCTTATGAATCCTAACGCATTAATGAACTCTGTCAAAACTCATCAACCTGTTCATACTGTGATTACCCTTAAGCAACCAAGGAACAAATTTCTACCCAGATTTTCTTCCTTTCAACAATCCGAAAGGAGATATACCCATATAACGAATTTGATGTGGTTATGCAAGTGAGGGAGCCTATTGAGTTTTCCGCAGAAAGAAACCACTTCTAACTGCCAGCTGAATGGATTCTTTGACAACTCTATTGAACCTCTCATTCTGACCATTTTCTTGGGATGGTAATTAGCAACCCTCTTATGTTGCACACCGTGCACAGCAAAGTACACCTCCAATTTCCTACTTGTGAACTGTGAACCATATTCAAACACTATGACCAGAGGTGATTCTTCTCAATAAAAAAAGCCCTCTAGGAATTTGATCACTGACCTAGAAGTAACTTTTCCCAACTTTTTCCACCTTATTCACCTCCGGCAACTTGGTGAAATAATCAACATTCATCCGGTGACTTGGTGAAATAACCAACCATCACCATGGCAGAAGTTTCTCTCGGGGGGCAATACACCAAAAACACCCTTAATATCAATGGTCAGGTTCCTCTAAGGATCTGCAAGGCATTCCACATCAGAGGGCTCAGCAACACACAGTTTGGGTGAATTGTGTATTACGGGCACAGACTACATATTCCCTCACCCACTTATTCTCCATACTGTCAGCACAAGGCTCTCGTACAACTCTCGTATTCTCCTTTTGGTCCTTGAAATGCCCAGTTGACCTTTGGGGTCTAACATGAATAGCTTCCTCCTTACTCAAACTCTTAGAACAATTTTATCACTTGTTGAAAAACAAGCATTGGCAAAGCAAATAGCTCTCACCTTTGGGATTTATTGGCTTTTTCAATAGATTTTAGAGATGTTGTACTACACCCCCAGTGCTGTGTAAAATGGCTGAAGGGGATGTTTTAAGAAAAAGCCTATGATGTGCTCTAAGCCCACTGTAAGGAAACTATAAGTCTTTTTGCAAACCAGGCGGCTTGCGTTGTCTGCTAGATGAGACATGAAAAGACCAGGAAAGAGGAGAACAGAAAAAAACAGGAAAGAATTCTGTGAGCTGCTGAGTCTGGTTTCCCAGCCCCCTGCTCACAGGCAGGACACAACTCAGACAAAATAAATTACGCCGTGTCCATGATGGGAGGAATTTCCGGCTGGGGAGCGGTAGGGGCGCAAGAGAGCATCCCATCCATCTGCAAAGCTACTGCTCCACACAGGAAGCACTTTCTGAATGTAGTTGGGTGTCCCTGCATGTGTCCGAATGTTGGCATTCAACTCCAGGACACAGCCAGTGTAAGAGGGCAAGTAAACAAATATACACTCAACATTTATCTGCCACATAATTATTAAATTAATTATTTGGTTTTTCGCACTGAATAATAAGGGTTTGCTACTGCACAATAGAACCAATTTCATCAATAATGACAGTGTGAATTAAGACCTGTAGGGACTGTAACTTTTTTTGCAGATTTATAGCGCGAATTCGACCCAAAGGTATTGGAGCACTTTACTTGAGCATCAGTTACATTATACATTAATTTTTTTTGTAGGCACGGGGAGATTAAGTGATTTGCCCAGAATCACAGGATGTTGAGCTGACGCCAAGTCTCGGACCTGGTTCCCCAGCTTCAAAGCTGGCAGCTCTGGAGGTAACTCCACATCCTTTCGCCACTTGAGCCTTCTGGGTTAGAAGCAGCTGTTTGCAGATGGAGCAAAACCCACTGAGACACTTTACAAAGATTGTGACCTGCATGTTACACAATGATTTCTTCCAGAAATGCAGTAGATTATGGGATTGGTGAATTGCCTCTGCTGTTCTAGCTCAACCCATAAACTGCTACCAAACAGATTGCATGCGTACCCTCTGTAATTATGTGCAAATGTTATTTCTCATGTTGTGTTTCACAGACAGAGACAAAGTGTTACCATATAAACGTGCACACATTTTCCCTCAAAGGCTTCCTTTGTTATCAATACATGAAAAGTAGACACATAGTAGAGCAACATGAGCCCCATTCTTTTAATCTGTTTGACAAATATATCTAGTTTGGACTGGCATTAGAATTCTGCTTTTTAAAGTGGACAAAAAGCAGAATTCTGGTGCTAGTACAAAAGAAATGTTCATGTTTTGATAACGAAGAAAGCCTATGGGGGGAAATGTGTGCACGTTTATATGACAGTACTTTGTCTCTGTCTGTGAAAGACAACATGAGAAATAACGTGCACACATATCAACAGAGGGCACACACACAGTCTGGTCGCAGGTTTACAGAACAGTTGAGGTGATTCCTTTGTTCAGCACATGACTACTCTCATAAGGGATATATGTTTAAACAACTACTGCCTAAACCACGAATTCCTTAACCACGAAGGCTAAACAACGAGCAATGCCAAACCACTACATTGTTAACAACAAGTTCCTAAACCACGAAAAATATTTAAATTGCTCATTACCCATTTACACCACTATGTTCTTTTAAATCCGAATGCTTATGACATTAAAAAAAAAATGTAATAATAGATTAATTTAAACAATGTATTTGTGGGGGGAGACCCCCCACAACCCCCATCTTCCCTTATTGGCTGAGGCCAGAGCATTCCCAGAGACGCTGTGCCCCGACGTTGCTACCAAGCTGGCAGGATGAAAGCGAGCTGCATCCCCGCGCTCCTCAGAGCCCTCCTGCCTGGTGGCTGCAGTGCCGAGTGAATCATGCCAGGGGTCGATGAGCGTGTCAGGTCAGGGGGGGCGGAGGGGAGTGACGTGCCACTCAGAGTGTTTCTCTGCAGCAAGGAGGCTTGGGAACGGGGAAGAGGAAGAGCAACTTAAATAGCTTTTTCTCTTCCTGCCCACGACTGAAATGCACACCTGCCCTGTCGTGCGCGTGCATTACGTGGCGGGCGGGTGCGGATGGTAATGCAGCACTTTGGACTTTGAAGCCTCAGTTAACTGATAAAAGAAGTGTTATGTGGTAGTGGAGGGTGTGTCTCCATGCATGTAGGCAGTCACACACCAGAACCACCTAACGTTATCATTTTGTCATTACTTAGAAACAGGAGTCATAACTGAAGCTTCTCTTTTAGCACTCATAGGAGGTGGCATAACTAAATGGTGTGGGTCCTCGCAACCTCAAACGTTTCAGGCAGACACATATTTGTAATTTGCTTAATTACAAATGTAGAAGCCTTTTGTGTCAGGCCTTGGCAGTCTTAGATCGTTGGTGGTTTAGAAAAGTCGTGGTTTAGGAAAGTCGTTGTTAAGGATTCTCGTTGTTAAGGATTGTCGTTGTTAAGGATTGGTCGTTGTTCGGGCTTCGTTGTTCAGGTAAGTCGTAATTAAAACTTCGTTGTTAAAGATGTTTCCCCTCATAACCTAGAGAGAGAAATAGAGGCACTGGAGGGGGACAAAAATGTCTGTGTGGGTCAACATTTATAAAACATGTCGATCGGACCGAAAAGTCAAATGCAGATACATGCTGATCGTAAACAAATCACAAAATGACAAAAGCCGAATGCTGAGGCGAAACCAAAAAAAAACATGCTGCAGAAAAAACATTTCTTGTAAGCACAGCACATGCTAATCGTAAACATAATAAAACAATCACGAAACAAATAAACATGCTGATCAGAAAAAAATTACTACATGGAAAGAAAAATGACAAATGCCGAATGCTGACATGAGACAAATAGCATGTTGCAGAAAAAAAAAGTTTTCGTAAGCCAAGTGTATGCCGATCATAAACAAAATAATACAATGCTGAAACAAAACAACATGAAGGAGAAACACGGGAGGAAACTAAATAAGACCACAATGACAGCATGAGCACTGCACAGGCATTATTCAACAGGAATCAATCTGTATTTCATCCATGCACCAGATTCGAAAGAGGAAGTGACGCATAACTAGTGCTGGTCTATCAGGAGGCACTAAAGAAGAACAGCAATGGTGGCAACGAATGGAAAGCAAAGGCGGGCTCCAAGCCATTTATCGTAAACAATACCCCTTGCAAGCACAGCGCACACGCTGTGTAGGTGAGAAGTATAAATCAATGTCCAGCATCACTTTGAGCCACCTGTATGAAGCTTTTTTGTGGTTGCAAACTTTTTGAGGTCTTAAACAGCCCGATTCCTAGAATCATGCTGTTTGTGACTGCAAAAATGTTCTTTTTGATGTACTAAAGCCAAATTGCAAATAAGTAACTTTTACTGAATCGTAATTCGGTTTTGCAATTCGGTATTTGGAAGGGGCATGTTTATAGAGCGTCCCTTCCAAATACCGATTCGCACAGGTATGCATTAATGTTTTGTGACCAAATTCTGGTCCCAAAACATTAATATTTTACCAACACCTCAAAGGAGGTGGTACCCCATTTGCAAATGGGAAGGGGTTTCCAAGGAACCCCTCCCCCTTTGAGAATGTTACCCAAAAAAATTAAGAACAGGCAGTGGTCCTCCGGACCACTGCCTGCTCTTAAAAAATGAGATTTAAAAGTTTAATTTTGTTTTTTTAACACATCCCATCTTCCTTTAAGGAAAATGGGCTGCATTTTAAAAAAGCTTTATTAAAAAGCAAGCACAGACATGGTGGTCTGCTGACCGTAGCAGGCCATCATCCCTGTGATTTCTGTGAATTCCTAAAGGGTCATAATTTGCGACCTACCTCCCTGATATTCATGAGGTAGGTCAATTTGTAACTCCATTATGAATCACTATTTTAAAAATACATTTTTAGTACATTAATAATTGTGAGTTCCAAATTGCAATGTGGTAAGAATCGCAAATTGGAAATCAAAATTCCTAATGTTAGTACAGCTGGTCTTTGTCCTTAACCTTAAAATAAGCACTAGGGTCACCACACAATATGCATTCTTTAGTCCACTATGGTCATATACTCAAAATCCAGCCTCATTCCATTATCCTCCACTACACATTTTCTCCATTCTTCCTCACTCACTGCCAAAGTAATTTTCTCCGCACAACTCAAATTCACATCCTTCAAGGTGAAAGCCACATCACACTCATCTTCCATCATTTCCAAATGTCTATCAGCCTGCGCGGCAAACTAGACATAGAATCAAAGTGCACTCAACAGGATTGTGTGGAAAAAGTATTGGAGTCCTGACTCCTGGCTGAGTTTCTGAAGTTGAAAATAGAGTACTCTAAATACCTGGGTACCCGACATGCAGATAAAGCAGATTCGATAGTTGAACAGCTAATGTCCATGCGGATGGTGATTCAGCAAAGGATCTGGGACAGGGCTTATCAAAAATAGCGGTCCAGACAGGCATCCTGCTTTGAGAATAGTGAAGAAATGGAGCATATACTTGCTTATCAGCTTTGAGATTGCAACTCCGAGAACGCCATCTCTAGCATCAGGAGCCCTTCGGGCCAGGTAGTGTCTGGTACAGTGGAGATTCTGGCTGTCTTTCATGAATCGTGTGCAGCTCTATACTCTGAGGATACACAGACCTCATAAGAAGGGATGAATGAGTACTTGTGGACGGTGAGTCTGAGCATGTTGACAGTTCACCAGCGGGAGGCACTGGGTGCACCAATCAAGCTAACTGAGACTAACAAAGCGTTATTCCAATTGCCATCTGGCAAAGCGTCTGGTCCAGACTCCATTCCAACCGCGTTCTATAAGGTGTTTTCCTATACAGAAAGCCCTTGTTTGTGGAGGTAGTTAACGCTCCCTCTTTTCTATCTTCGACACCTGTATCATTAAGGGAAGTGCATATCGCAGTGGTTTAAAAAAAAAAAAAGGCAACAAGCTTCTTAATTGAGGCTCACACTGGCTGATTAATGAACTGGGATGCCAAGATATATACCCGGGTGCTTGCGAATGAGCTCTCATCTGTTATTTCCTCCTTGGAGAACCCCGTGCAGCATGGGTTTATACCGGAAACGCGACACTTCTACCCATATTAATCTAGCTATATCTGCCTTGCAGGTAGCGGAAGACCTGCGTATGCCTGCTGGATTATCCTGTTGGACGCTGAGAAAGTGTTTAACAGGGTCTATTGGAAAATCTTGTGGGCAGTTATGATTCAGATGGGCCTGAGCCATAACCACTGTTAAGTCTCTCTGTCAATCACTGGTGGCCCAAATTGTGTGTATGAGTAGCATGTCTGATGAGATTAGTATTAACAGGGCTACGAGACAGGATTGCCCTCTGTCCCCCCTGCTTATTCTTTGTACTTAGAACTATGTTTCCAAAAGCTTAAACATGCAGATAGCATACCCACATTGAAGCTTAATACTTTTAATGCCAAAGTTCTTGCATGTGCTGACGACATTACCATTCTGACTCCTTTCCCACCTAATGCCCGTTCCCAATATTGAAAGTATTGCAAGCCAATTCATCAAGGTCTCTGGCTATAAGCTGAATAAGGAAAGACTCAAGCAATTACAAGCTTTAGGCCGGAGACCCCAGACTCACCTTATGTTAAAATGGCTACGTACCTAGGGGTCCGGATTACTTCTGCCATTCGGGATACCGTGAGTCTTAATAATGATACACTGCTCCAAGAATCCCAAACTGTGTTCAGGAAATGAGATCGACTTAATTTGGGGATTATAGGTAGAGGTAACTAAATCAACACAGTCAATCAATCAATCAAATCAGCTTTACTCGGTGTAAAAATCTACAACCATAAAAGCATACAAAGATACAATATTCTAATTTAAAAAAACAATTTTCAGATACAGACAATTTTAAAAGAGAAAGATACCAATGATTCCTAACATTCTGATTATCATTATCAAATATACAGTTTACATTTGCAAAAGTAGCTTATGTGCAAAAAAATGCATAATGTGCAAAATGCTAGAATATAACATGGGTATAATCTGTATGAAATACTGTGCGTTTAATGTACAGCAATCAGAATATTAATTTGATTTTACATAGCACATCAAGTAACAAAACTAGATACAATCGTCAGGTTTTCCATATATTAATGCATCTAGATGGGACAAATCTTTTCTTATCCTAATCGCCCTTTGTATGAAAGAAATAACCGAGTACACAGTTTTCATATTATCCAAACTACATAAAAAATTAAAAGCACTTTTGTAATAAAAAAGCCTATTAGTTAAAAATAATGGTTTTAAAACGATTTTCCTGATATTTCTATAAAAACTACAGAACAATAGAAAATGCAAGGTAGACTGAGGGGTTTTTCCATCACACGGACAGTTTGGTAATTTATAAGACCACTTTTCCATGCTTGAGAATGCTGTGATATAATGTAATGTACCAAGTCTCAGCCATGTTAAATAAAATCTGTGCTGAATGTTTCTTACCACGACTAAGTATGTTGGTATACCCACCACAAAAGGGATTTTGCAGTAAGCAATAACACTTTGTTTTCGACTTGCATCTTCCATTCTATCACAATCCTTGATAGTATTATATCTCAGCTTCAAATCACTTTTACTAACATCCTTAATAAGCAAGGGATTCGCTTTATCAAATGTTATCTTACAGTATGTTAGTAATTTATAGATATGCTCTAGCCAAGGAATTTTTCGGCTATGGTCAAGGGTCAAACAGTCCATTATTAAATCTCTAGTTAATGTGGTCTCCTCTTTCGCCCATATTCCTCTCCAAAAGGTAAGTCCCGCTATGTTAATAAAATCACTTATATACGATACAGATAGTTCTTTATGAACTATAAAATTAGCTGTAGAATTCGGAACGGCCAGAACTCTTTTTAAAGATTTATTTTCTTGGGTTTGTAAGGACACAATATTTGCCCTCCCCCATATGGCTGCCCCATAACAAGCACCTGTCACGCATTTACTTTTATACAAAGTAAGAATTTCCCTTACGGGTTTATTTCCTAACTTGGCTGAAAATCTGAAAATACTCTCGATAGTTCTTAAAAATTTTAAGTTACACAATTTAATATGTGTATCCCAGCTGCCTTTGCTATTAAAAAGCAAACCCAAGTAAGAAAAAGATGGAACTCTACTTATAACTACTCCTCCTACATGATGAGATCTATGCTTCAGCCTGTTGTTCCCACATGTCATGACATGGGTTTTGCTAAGATTTAAAAGTAGATCTTTTTCTGACATATATAGGGCAAATGTTTCTATTAGACATTGTAGTCCATTAGCTGTCCTGGATAACAGGACAGCGTCGTCTGCATAGAGTAATACAGGTGTTGTGCGTGTTCCAACTTTTGGGGTATCCACTGTTTGCTTTTGTAAAAAACGATCCACATTATTAATATATAAAGAAAAGAGGAGAGGCGCCAATACGCAACCTTGACGTATTCCGCGTGTGACCTTAAAATCCTTAGTGCATTCACCCATCGTTCCAAACCGTACTCTAGATGTTAAGAATGTGTAAATCTGGGATAAGTATATAATAATATCAATAGGTGCTCCTAGCTCTTTCAGGGTTTGCCACAATTTGGCATGATTAACGAGATCAAACGCACTTGTTAGATCTACGAAACAAAGATGTAAAACTCCTTCCTTAGCTAGGGTATGCTTTCCTATTAATAACTCCAGATTTAAACACTGTTCCAGTGTTCCAATACCCCTTCTGAAACCATACTGGGCTTCTGAGAGGATGTTATTCTCATCGGCCCACTGTTCCAACCTCCCCAGAAAAATTCTGCCCATCAATTTGGAGGTGGAATCAAGAAGGGATATTGGGCGGTAGCAGCTCGCCTTCCCTCTATCCCCTTTTTTAAATATGGGAACGATAATACTTTCTGCCCAGGATGCCGGCAAAACCCCCCCTAAAGCAGCATGAAAAACATTTGTCAAGATAGGGATCCAGAAATCAATATTACATTTAAAAACATCAATGGGTACCCTGTCCGGTCCGGCAGCTTTTCCATTACTACTTTTTTGTAAGGCAGATTTTATTTCCTCCGACGCAATTGGTAGTGATTTTACGGGATCAACTAAAATGAATTTACTGTTTTTTGAATTGGTGACTTTAGCAGCTTCTGGGTTAAAAATACGCTCAAAATGCGTAATCCAATCTTCCGATGGCACAGCATATTCGATTTTCACGGTTGTATTTTCTTTAAAGAAAAGTTGATCAATGATCTTCCAAAATGATGCTGCATTTGTCCCAGGCATCCTCACGAATTTCATTTTTCCTTATATTCACAGTTTTTTTATAATCTTTCCTCAGGGTACTAATTTTAACACTATCTCTAGGTTTTACTTTAAGGGCTATTTTTAATTCCCTATTTTACCTAGAACATTCTCGGTTAAACCATCTTGGGTTATTATTACTGACTGTTTTCTTCTTTTTATATATTAAATCCCCCGCTATTTCTGTGGTGATGTTACTAAATGCAGGTATAATTGCCTGGTCTATAGAAGAGCTATCCATACAAATATCAATGTCACGTTGTTTTTCCTTTTCAGGTTAGCCATAAAGGATGTTGGGTTTACACCAGACCATTTAATGGAAACTCCATTGTTTCCTTGGATCTTAATATCTGTGTCTGATGCTTTACCCCTGAGTTGTTGGCTCATACTAAGCCTCAGGGTCAGGATTAGTGGATGGTGATCACTAAACAGACTTGCACAGATTGAAAAATTTTTCTACCAAACACTTACACTTAGCTGACACAATAAAGTGATCAATACTTGACGATGATCTCACCCCTACATAAGTATGTATAGCTATTTCTCCATCTAGTTCTTCTGGTTCCAAGACCGCTAAATTATACTTATGAATGGTATTATTTATTGCATCCCCATAGGTAACATGTGGAAAGTGTGGGATTCGATCTCCAAAACAATCACAGAAACCACATTGTTCTCCCGCTACAATATTACAAATTTCACAATTAAAATCACCCGCCCATATAAGGAGGTACTCCCCCCCCAAATCCTTTACAAAATGATCCAAGTCATTCTCTAATTCCTTAATAACTCTAGATCGGGTACTATCAAAAACATTATTATAAAAGTTAATCAGGACAATAGTCTGTTTCCCTACCGCATGTAGGTGTAACAGCTGGTAATATTGTGACTTGGTGTTAACTTTCTTTAATATCAAAGGTGATGTAAGAGCAATTAGGGTCGCTAAACCTCCTTTTGCTCTCCCCTTTCTAGATGGGGTAGCACTAGTACAAATTACCTTAAAGCCATTAATAAACAAGCATTTGCAATGCAATAGGTCTCGCATTATTAAAGTTTGAGCTATTGGTGTTGCATTATTTAGCAATGCCAATAGCTCAAACTTTAATAATGCGAGACCTATTGCATTGCAAATGCTTGTTTATATAATGTGGCTTATCACCCACCGGGCGCTGTTCATGGGCACGGGGAGATTACGTGATTTGCCCAGAATCACAAGATAGTGTGCCAACGCCGAGACTCGAACTCTAGTCTGCAGCTCTGATTCCTGCGCCACATCCTATCCCCAACTGTTGGCGATTTTGTTTTGCCTGTTGTGCGAGTGAGTGATGATTATATGAAGATGTTTGTGCTTACTGCTTCTGTATGTGTAAGGACGCTTGCACGGTTCGTATTTGTGCCATCGTGTGTGCATGAGCAGGGGCGTGGGCATCTATAGTGCAGCACACCTGGGCTCACAGGTCTCAGGGGCCAACTTTAGCTACTGTACTATGCCTCAAGGCAGCACTGCAGCTCCACTGTGTAGGAGTAACCCCGTACTGCTTGTTTGTGTATGCCTGTTGTGTCTTTGTGCGTATAAAGATAGCATGGGAAGGTGTGTGTGTGTGCTTGTAGACGCGCGCTCAGCTGATGCCGAGTTTGAATATGTTTTATGAGAGACGCTTGCACTGCTGCTGCCATACGTGTTCTGCGTGTTGGTAAAAATTGAGAAACATTTTTTACAATAAAAAATGCAAAATGTCGTCCACCAGTACTCCTTCTTCCATGCACAGTGGCACGTGTCTCCCGCACTTATTTTTGTAGTGAGAATGTCTGAAAGCAACTCCGAAAACATTAGCATTATTACCATTGTAAAGAGAAAGCGGACTGGGCCAGTATCTCAGACCAGACGGGGGCAGGCGGCTCCGGGTTTGAAGGCTGTAGGGAACGGAGCAGCATTCGAGGTGAGGTGCAAACTGTAATGGGGCGGCCCCTGGGGTTCAGGGCCAGACCTCCCCTCCCACTCCTTGTTTAATAAATAGCTCCCCTCTATCCTCCCCAGATGGTCTAAAGGACAAACAGTAGAATAACCTTGTTAGTGAAAGTAGTCACACATGCACAGTACACAACCAAGCTCCCCGGCCTGCAGCACAAGCCACACCCCGCGCAGCACCTGCAGGGGCTGCCTGAAAGGATCAGACTGCCCCTCACCCCTACAAAGGCGGTCTTCCGCTGCCATTGTCCCCCTCTTTTAATCATGACGCCCCCTGCTGCTCACATTTACAATGTGACGCATTTCGTTCCGGGGGAGGGGGGAGGCAGATTCGACCTCACACTGTTTACAAGCAGGCTCTGTTCTGCAACGTGTCAGTTCTGTAGGTGTTTCCGATAGCCCTCCCAGCGGCTCACAGCACCTTAACTTTTCTCAAGGGGCGTTATTTATCTCGTGTTTTGTGTTATTGTTATACGGATTTGTATTTATGCATTCATGACATGGGCTCGTGGCGCAGTCACCTTGCATCCCAAAATACCTATGTTTATAGGTGCCCGTGCGGGTAACGGAAGCGCATTCAATACATTCCAAATTATTCACATGGGCTTTTATTTGTAGATGTCCTGCAGATCATGGCGAATGTATGTTTTATAGGGTGACCAGAATTTCCAAACCAAACAAGCACAGAATCGAAACCCAGCCGAACGCGGGAATCGAAACCAGTGGTGCGTGCGCACCACAGAGGAGCGGGAGGGGGGGGGGGGCGAGGGAGCCTGTCTGTGCCGCGCGCTGATGCGCGTTCTGGCCACCGTCGGGAATGGGAGGAGCGAAGGCGGGACATGCGCCCGCCTTTGCCCAATCGCGTGCCGTTTTTTCTAAAAAAACGCACGCAACAGCCAATGAGGGCTTCTGAAAACAAAACCACACGCACGAGCGTGTGGGTCGTTTTCAGAAGCCCTTTCTAGAGGTCTCGCGCCGCGAGCAGTGCTGCGCACTGCAACGCAGGCGCGAGACCTAAAAAGGGCTCAGTATTGCAAGTTTCCTGAATCATGACAACTGCACAACCCTCTATTGTTTTTTGCCATCCTTCGTTATTTATCTGGTTTTTAATTCCTGCCACGTTCCAAGTCATAATATTAGAAGACTCGTGGGTTTGTATACTCAGTACGCCTTCCTCCAGATCATTGGAGGGGCTATTAGGGCTATCAACCATAGTGTTAGCCACAAGATCACATCGGGCCTCCCTTGCAGGTTGTACACAGGCACCCCCATCCAACTTATTAGCGTTAAGATTACACTCCATTGGTCTATCAAAAAAACTGCCCACATCCTCATTGAGTCAGTCAATCTCGCTACAGCTTCTGAGCAAGTCATACCTGTTATATGTAGGGACAATTGGAACTTCTTTATACGTGTTAGGAAGGTTTACATTTCTGTAACTTGGCCTATAGAAAAAGCCTAAAGGGACAGCAGTTATGTGATTGTCCATGTTACAATTTATCGCTGTTGCATTATTTAATAATACCTCCAGCAAGTTCCTCACCAACTCCCTGCTACGGAAGTTCACCACTACACAGTCTCCTGAGCAATATTTCCTAGAGCTACCCACCCAGTTCACTCTCCTCAACATTATTATATTGTGTTGTAGTACATTAGTATCAATATTCGTTTTTAAAGCAATCCAATGTATCACTTGGTTTTTTAATGTTTCATATGTTTCGCTACTCTTATCTTCCAGGCTATGTACATTTTTAAGAATAATTACATATGGTGTCGCTTCCAGGGGAGATGCAGGGACTGTTCACAAATATTGCCACGTTGCGTAGTTCTGCTCGAATTATCTTTCTTATTAAATTCTGCTGGTCCTGTAAGGGAGGGTTTTAGTTCCTTGGCCGGTCGTTGATGTTGAATAGATCGAGGGTTTGTACTATCCCTCAAAATTGGCTCAGAGGAAATAGTTTCTTGATTGCATTGGACAGCTGCTATTATCACATCACAACCCTCTTGTGGCATTGTTGGCGAATTGTCACTCACAATTGGCTTTCTCAGTTTTTTTAAAGATGTTAGTCCAGACACCAATTCCTTTAGGGAGCTCACGTCTTTTTGGACCAGCTTTATTTCTGCCATTACACATCGCTCAATACTGTCCATTTTGGAATGTAGTTTGTTTAATAGAGATTCGAGCTTTTGAGTCCCTTGTACACTATCTATTGGATTACTCTCCCCCTTTGGCGCCCCAGCAGGTTGACATCCTTTTTTTTAGCTTTTGCTTTACTTTAGACCTCACGGTCTTCTTTTCCTCAGGGCCATTCTTCAATTTGGATAATTGTTTCGCTTTTTTTGCTGGCGGTGAGACTAAGTCTGTATTGTTAGATAGTACTGAGGATTGTATGATTGAACCACGAATGCGTTTATCACGCATGCCGGAACCACGAAGTCTAAACAACGAAATTCTTAAGCACGAATATGCCTTTACCACGCATGCCTTTACAACTAATCATGTGTTGTTAAGGCATTTTTGGTAAATACATATTTGTGTTTAAGAATTTAATACCCCGACCCCTGCACCTGGCCTGAGTTCCTAAAGTACCCCACTCCCCATCCCTAGTCACTTTTTCACCTCCGCCCTCCCCATATCCCTAAAAACTACCCCCTAATCCCTAAAAATGACCCTGCCCCCCGCCCTGAACCCTAAAACGGCCCCCATGCCCTGAAAACTAAACTACCCCCTAAGCCCTAAAATCGACCCTGCCCCCCCGAAGTACTAAGTTCTATCACGATCCCTACCCCCCGCCCTGAACCCTAAAACGTCGACCCCGTGCCCTGAAAACTATCCCGTACCCCCCCTCCCAATTCCTGAATAATACCCAAACCCGCCGCCGGCCCTCAAAACACCCCGAGCCACCCCCCAACCCAGAAAGCTACCCCAACCCACAATCAGACAAAAAAACAACCCCCGACCTGTCCCAGCCTAACTTTAAATAACCCCGACCCACCCCCAGCCCAGAAAACTACCCCCGACCCACCCTAAGCCCACAAATCAACCCTGACCCACCCCCCAACCCCACTTACCTCACAACGATCTCTTCCTGCTTCCGTCCGTCCGCAAGCCCTACCGCGCATATGCCTTAACTACGCACATGCGTGGTTAAGACATATGCGCGGTAGGGCTTGCGTAGTTCAGCCTTCGTTGTTAAGGCTGATCGTTGGTCAGCCTTCGTGGTTAAGGCTGTTTCCCAGTACTGAGATCTCCAGAGTAGATGTCAAGATACATGGATTATCTAGATTCGGATTTATGTCCTTAGTGGGTTCACTGTCACCTGGCAGCTTTAACTCTGTCTCTGGTGTTTTCTCATTACCTTTACACGGATGAAACATGAGATCGTGACCTCCCTCTGATAACGATTCCTTCAAAGCAGCATCTAATGCTGTTTTAGTGGCTGCCAATTTTCCTCCACCAGGACAATCTCGCTATCAATCATGCCCACTGCTGATTTTAAATATTTTGTAATAGGCGTGTTATTTGATTGTGGCTTCCCCACAGAGGTCGGTAGCTTCCTCTTGCCCATTTTTTCTCGCAGAGGGGTGGATAAATAAGTATTATCGTAGGAACAAAATAAGACAAAGAGTCACCTTACCACTCTAGTTGATGAAATCCTTCAAGGAAAGGACCAAGGGAAATGGCCCAGCCCAGCTTTGTTCGGCCGCTGTCGGGCGCAGACTGTCCCTCCCTTGGCCCGGGCACGCCCGTGCGTGTCCCGCGCTGTGGGAGCCCGCGGCTGCTTTTGAAGCGCCTCCTGGCACTAAAGGATGACGTCGGCGGCCGGGCGCCGCGAAGAACAAGCAGGCCAGTTCCCGCGTCCCCCAGGACCGGGGAGCAACTGGCAGAGAGCAGGAGCAGGCGGCAGGTAGAAGCGGGACCCGCGCTGCGGGAGCCCGCGGCCGCTTTTGAAGCACCTCCTGGCGCTAAAGGTTGACGTCGGCGGCCGGGCGCCGCGAAGAACAAGCATGCCGATTCCCACGTCCCCCAGGACCGGGGAGCAACTGGCAGAGAGCAGGAGCAGGCGGCAGGTAGAAGCGGGACCTTGCAACATTTTCTTTGCCTGCTTTGAGTAATTCCACTGTTTCCCCCAAAAGCATTAATCAAGAATGTTGGCATCAATTCACATGCCACAATAAAAGCCTTGTATATTCGCTACTTGCTGTTCCCCAGGATATGGGCGGTATTGCAGTCACATCACTATGGCTTTATTTTATTTCTTCTTTTGTTTTTCGACTCTCGGCTGAATTGGGTTTATGCGAATGGCAACAGGTCTCATCTCTACCCAGATTATCTTTCCTCTCATTAAGTGCACCGGCCCTCGCAAGGGATTATTGATACAATCTATTTCAAACGTATTAGATTTAAAACTCTGGCCATCTTTGATGAAGTCTGGTTGCAAATTCACATCTGGTGTAAAATCTCCAGGTTTAATAGTTGTATAGCTTTAGGGGGTTGCCCCTACTCCCCACCAATCATCTACGATTGTTACACCCAGTTGTGGCGGCCTGTGGGCGTGGAAAGTGTTAGCTGTTTTGTGAGGGTACTCTCCTCTCATTTGAGGGGTCTTGGGTGGGCATAGGTAGTTTTTTCCCCCCCAATATCCTCATCTTAGACACTATCTTACTCACCTGCTAATGAGGTTTCCATGGAGCAGAATCTGTTTTTTCGCTGATTCTGCAGAGGGCCTAACCGTGGTGGTATTGATATTTTTTTTTACCAGATTCTTATGAGTAATAGGCACCATTAGCATTATTTTGGCCACGTGGCGACAAAGTAGTCTAAAAAAATACCTCTTCATGTCTCTCTGGAAGACATCAGGTTTTGTAATCAGTTGGCTCAGAAGTCTCTTAATGTATCTCGCCTGAAAATTCACTCATTTAAAGTTCTCTATGATATGTACTATAAACCCTACCACTTGTTTAAAATGGGCTGTAGGGAGACTTCTAACTGTGGGGCATATTTACAAGCCCCTATCGCCACCACAACGTCACTTTCAGTGATGTTGTGATGGCGATAGGGGCCTCGCCATATTTGCAAGGCAGCATTAAGCTACTTTATGTGGTTTAATGCTGCCTTGTAAATAAGGCACCCTTTCACGCTGTGTTTAGCATGAAAGGGGAGGGCAATGGGTGTTGCGGTGGGCGTTCCACCGCAACACCCATTGATTTTGACGCTGCCCCCTATTTACAAGTGCAGCGTAAATAGGAGTCAGCGCCAAAATTAAGACCAGGGAAAACCTGGTCTTAAACAGGCGAAACAAGGAGAAATGCTTTATTTTTCCTCGTTTTTGCTGTTTCCATGTGTGCTGCCTTGTGCAGCACACATAGAAGCAGCACACATAGAAACAGCAAATTGCCTATGATTGTTTATGTGCAGGAAGTTCCCTCTTCCTGAACATAAACAATCATTTAAAAAAAATGCAGTTTTGCAACTTCAGTGTGTGCTGCATTAAGCAGCACACATAGAAGTTACAAAACGGCATTTAAAGATTGTTTATGTGCAGGAAGGGGGACCTTCCTGCACATAAACAATCTTCCTCTCAATACAGGCACTATTGCACTCTGGTGCAAGGGTGCCTATGATGGCGCTAGGCAGCTTAATTTAGCACCAGCGCAGGGGGCAACACAGGGCAGCACCATATTCTAGTAAATATGGTGCAGCCCTGCGTTTCTAAAGTGACGAAGCGTGGCTTTAGCCTTCTTGGCTTAGCCTTCTTGGCTTAACGACATGCTTCAACACTTTATTGTAAATATGCCCTTGTGTTCGTTGCAAGGGTTCAACACCTATACCAACCATGTCCTTGCTACTTGCCCTGTTTTGTCATCATTCTGGGCAACTATTTTCAACAAATTGAACAACCTGCTGCTGGTATATGTTAGTTGGGACCTGAAGTTGATTATGCTGGGTCACTCACATAGTATACCTCTCAACCTTGCTAGCATTTTTTTTGTCATTAAGGTTGCAAGGCTGGGTTTTGCCAGGACTTAGTGTCAAAGCGAACCACCAGACCCTAAAGCTTGTTGGCAGGAATTCATCCTTGCCTGTGGTGTGGTGTTTACTATTATTCAGAACCGTTCAAATAGAGTAAATTGTGTGAGTTGTGGCAACCAGTCAGGGAACGGCTTGCTTCTCTCATGCCTGATTACTAACATGACATTTCATGAATCTCATATCTTTGTTAACCTTCTGTTTTAAGTTAAAATATTTATGCCTGTTCAAGATGCATGACAAAATAACTTGTAAGATGTCCATGTAATTCTATTTATACATGGATTTTTATTTGTAATGGTTTTTAATTGCTATCTTTTGATACTTACCAATACTAAAAAAAAGAATCAAACTGCACATTTACCCTACACGGCACATACTACATGACACACTCTTACGCTTGTAGTTTTACTGTTACGCTAGCCTACTCCACAGTTAGAGACCTGTCACCCCGCAGACACAACATATTAATCAGTGGTTTGTGGTCAGTCCAAACACAAACCTTGTACCCCACAAAAATGTTCCAAAGTGCTCTGCCTCCCAAGTACATACCAGACGTTTCCTCTCAACGACAAGAATCCACATTCAGATCCCTTCAAAGTCCTTGACGCATACCACAGAACCCACTTCATGCTCCTGTCATGTTGCATTAAGACAGCACCCACACCACAATTACTTTCATCATCTGCTAAAATATATTATATAACTCAGCTATCGAACCAAACTTGGGGGAAGAAGTCTGGAGATCCCATTTTAAAATGTTATACTCAAGGGCCTTAGATGGAGCTGCAGTCGCCAGGGAAGTAGTAGCAGATACAAACCCCCAAATATTAGTGCCCCCTGCACAATGAAAGAGGTTATAGTGGCATTGGGTAATTTGCTTCCAGCCAAGGCACCTGGGCTGGATAGAATTCCAGGTGACCTACTCAGAAATGAGCAAGCAGTGTGGGCACCCTATCTATGGACATTATTTAACGCAATCTTACAAGGCATGGTGCTGCCCCCGACTTGGGCAGGGGCAGAAATTATCCCTATTTATAAAAAAGGCACCCCACTCATTCCAGCAAACTACCGACCAATAAGTCTTATAGACGTTACCCAAAAGATATTTGTCCGTGTTCTCCTTGGTCGTTTGCAAACATGGATGGAAGAAAACAATGTATTAACACCTTTACAAGCTGGCTTTAGGACTAAAACCTCAACTATCGACCAGATCTTCAGATTGCAATTGATCCATTGGAAAACTGTGATCTTGGAGGGTGGCAGTCTTTACCTAACCTTTGTGAATCTTAAATCCACATTCGATATGGTGCAACGTGATCAGCTATGGGGCCTACTCCGTGACATGGGAGTTCCAGCTTACCTATGCCACCAGCTGAAGCGCTTGCATCAGGATACGTATGCGAGAATAAGATACGGAAAAAAAGGTGAATTGACAGCTCCCTTCCCTGTAGAGAAAGGGGTGAGACAGGGATGCGTTTTAGCCCCGACCCTGTTCTCCCTCTTTTTAAACGGTTTAATCGAAACTCTACTGGCAGTAAAAGATATAGATTCACCGAGGTTAGCGAACCGCAAAATTCCAGCTTTAATGTCTGCGGACAATACGCTGCTACTCTCCAAGTCTCCCATGGGCATGCAGCGGGTATTGGAGGAGTTTTGTGCATTTTGCAGGAAGAGGGATTTGGAGATAAACCTTCAAAAAACAAAATACATGGTTTTCCATGCCAATACTATCAATTGCCCACACCCCCAAATAGAAGGCAGAGCCCTAGAGAGGATCTCCATCTTCGATTACTTGGGCCTTACACTTAATGATAAGATGGACTGGGGGACCCAAGTAAAGAAAGCCAATTTAAAACTGACACAGTCCATAGGGGGTATTTTAAAAGTACACAAAAACTGCACTCAGAAAGTGGTAGGCCCCCAGCAGAAATATATAAAATACAGGCAAGGGGAGCGTCACTATATGGAGCAGAACTCTGGGGTCACTGTCCATCTAATACACTATCTATAACAGAGAACACCTTCCTTAGGCAGTTGCTGGGCCTCCCCAAGAGCACCCCCTTAAAACCATTAAGGATGGACCTCGGTATTGGCCCTATTGCTGACATAATTGCCTCTCGACCACTCCTATTCTGGTGCCGTCTCTGGAGCACCCCTGAGCTAGCCAGTTATAGGGAGGAATTAAAGGATGTTATGACCATCTGGGGAGCAGGGAACCTACCAAGGTTGTCTTACATTAGGAATACATGCCAAGCACTGGGGAGGGCAAACATGTGGTCAACACCAGAAGAGATCTGTCCCTCCATTCCCAAAAAGTCCCTATTCCTTGCCTATAGAGAACACAAATTTGCCCAACTATGCCAGAGCTTCAACTCAATAGTCTGACCTCCAGGTTTCTGGATGTCAAACAGCAATATAAGATAGAGCTGGCTCTGGATAACATTCAACCTTTCTTGGCGAAGAAATTGTTCCTTCAATTTAGAAATGGGGTGCTCCCGCTCCGAGCAGACACAAATAAATGGAAGGGAGCTATAAAACTAGATTGCCCAGGGTGTGACTTGGTCGAAGAAACAGATCTTCATGTCCTTCTTTTTTGTCCCGCCTATAGAAGGCCAAGGTCCAAGTGGGTGCTCCAGCTCTGTAGAAATGTGGGGATTAGGCACCACAACGAGGCCTTCAGGCTACTAAAATATGAGACACACCCACTATTTGTATTTGCCGTTTCTATTTACGATGTGGTGCATACGTAGGGGCATTATAAAGAAAAAGAGCTTGGAAATAACCTAACTGTGCTCACCCACTAATTATGCTGCTAAGCTATGTTTGCACAATTCCCCAGCTAGAAAAACTGCTTTGAAACCTTTACTTCTTGAGCTGCTCTATCTTTTTATTCCTTTTTTAAATGTATATATTGTAATTGTCTTTTAAATGTTTTAAAATAATGTTCATAGATTACCAGGCAAAGACAGATATATAAGGTTGTTAATAACAAGGAGATCAGTTGTGGCTGAGTAAGAAAATACTGTAAAATTTGTATTTATACTACTTCCCTTGGTTTTATGGATATTTTGTATTATTTTGTGCATTTGTTTTTGTACTATATGCTCCTGTATTATATGTAATTGTACAACTATATGTGCTTTTATGGCTGTATAGCCGAAATAATGTTTTTTTGACTGACTGACTGACTAAAATATTTATGCCTGTTCAAGATGCATGACAAAATAACTTGTAAGATGTCCATGTAATTCTATTTATACATGGATTTTTATTTGTAATGGTTTTTAATTGCTATCTTTTGATACTTACCAATACTAAAAAAAAGAATCAAACTGCACATTTACCCTACACGGCACATACTACATGACACACTGATACGCTTGTAGTTTTACTGTTACGCTAGCCTACTCCGCAGTTAGAGACCTATCACCCCACAGACACAACATATTAATCAGTGGTTTGTGGTCAGTCCAAACACAAACCTTGTACCCCACAAAAATGTTCCAAAGTGCTCTGCCTCCCAAGTACATACCAGACGTTTCCTCTCAACGACAAGAATCCACATTCAGATCCCTTCAAAGTCCTTGACGCATACCACAGAACCCACTTCATGCTCCTGTCATGTTGCATTAAGACAGCACCCACACCACAATTACTTTCATCATCTGCTAAAATATATTATTTCTCTATTTCAAACGTTCTCAAAGAAAGGTGCCTGCACAATCTTGTTGTTCAAATTCACAAAAGCTGTTTGCTGCATGGGTGTGGATTCACCAAAAAGCCTGGGGTAGCGGATGTGACATCATACACACTTGACCTTAATCAAGTCACAGGAAGTGATGTCGCATGACATTAACCCTGATGCCATCACTATAATTGCTCTCACTCTTACCCTGACTCACTCATTCGCACTCTCTTGCTCACTTACTCGCTTATACTTTCTCACATACTATACCACATACTAACATACACATGCACATGCTCTCACCCAAACTCTCTCACCTACATTCACACACATAATATACAATGAAAAGCATTGAATTTTACTTACCTAAGGTGCCAGTGAAGATCCCATTGCAGATCCTGCTGCTCCACCTTTTATTACATTAATAGTGAGTGATATATTATTATTCACAATTAATGTAATACAAAGAAGCAGAGAACGTGATTGGAGCCTGACCAGAGGTCGAAATGTGTGGAATCGGAGGGGCACCATGTGCCCACATTTTTTTGATTTATGAAAAACGATTGCCCTACTTTTTGGGTCATAGCGGTTTGCTAAAGACGTCTTGGGGACATTTTCAGAAAGTTGACCTTAGATTGCAATTTTAACTGTCATTTGTGCTGTATAATTGTGTATTCTTTTATGAATGACAGAACGCATCCGAATAAAGTTTTTATTGATTGACTGATTGAATGCATTCTGCTTGTTGATTACCGTTGGCTTTGTGGTTTGTAACTCACATTTTCTGGCTTTCTATTTGCTGGCTTTATCTGCTTTAGGCTCTCCAGGCTCAGTTCATCCCTCCCGCTGCCTAAAGCGTGTTTACTGTATTCTTCCATGAACTCCCTTTCTGTAAGCAGGCCTTTAAATTTTGTTCTTATCTTGTCACATTTGCTGTGTATTCAAATACTGAGGTCAAATGTCAGACGCTGTCTTCTGAGGGTGCTTGTTTACTTTTCTTTCTCTGACTTCAAAGTCAGAGGAGTTATGTGACAATCTTCCTGGATACTGGGGGTAGGACAGAGGTTTTTTCTAGCATATGACAACATTCAAATGAACTATGTAAGTATTTCAGATATTATCAGAATTAGGAACACAAATAAAGCACTTTTTTTGATAATTTCTGAAGTGTGTTGGAAAGAAATAGCTTAATATGATCAATACAAATCATTACTGTAGGTGATGCAATTTTCACACATTTTCGTTTGTGCACTGTATAGTTTTATTAGTAAAACTGTGTGCCTGTGCAAATGTAATGGTCATTTCAATTGAAAATGAGTTGTCTGAAATGGCAGTGAGCTACTGTACCATGCATAGTCTGCTCTGCGCCACTCCACTCAACTCTGCATCGTTCCACACCACTGCACTCTACTCTGCACCACTCCACTTTACACCATGCCACTGCACTCTGCTCCACTCTATGCCACTGCACTCTATGCCACTTCATGCTACGCCTCTCTAGTCTACTCTGTCACACTCTACTCCATGCCAATGTCCTCTTTGCCACTCTACTCTACACCAATGCACTCTTTGCAACTGCACTCTACACCACTCCAGTCTAGGCCACACCAATTTACTCTGCACAACTCTACTCCAGTGTACTCTGTGCCACTCTGCAACACTGCACTCTATGACAATACACTCTACGCCAATGTACTTTACTCTGTAAAACTCAACTCTATGCCCCTGACCTTTACGCCAATCCACTTTACACCACTCTAATCTACTTTGCACCACTGCACTCTATGCCTCTGCACTCTTCACCACTGCACTCTACGCCATTCCACTCTAAGCCACTCTACGCAACTTCACTTTACCCTGCACCACTCCACTCTACGCCACTTCACTCTACTCTGAAACAATCTACTCTACGCCAATGCACTCTATGCCACACTACTCCACTCTGCGCCACTCCACTTTATTCCACTGCACTCTTCGCCACTCTACTCTTAACCACTGGACTCCACACCAATGCACTCTACACTACTGCACTCTATGTCACTCACTCTATGTCACTACACTCTACTCTGCATCACTGTACTCTACGCTATTGCTCTCATTACCACTCTACTACACTTTACACCACTGCACTCTGACACTCTACTCTGTAAAACTGCATTCTCCTCCACTGAACTATGCGCCACTCTACTCTGCACTACTCCACTCTATGCTACTCTACTCTATGCTACTGCACTCTATTCCACTGCACTCTACGGCACTATACTCTATTCTGCACCACTCTATGCTACTCTACTCTGCACCACTCTATGCCACTGCACTCTATGCCACTTGACTCTACTCTGCACTTTACACCACTACACTCTATGCCACTCAACTCTACTCTGCGCCACTGCCTTCTGCCTCACTTAACTCTGTGCCACTCCACTCTGCACCACTCCACACAACTCTACTCTGCCCCACTCTACTCTGCGCCACTCCACTCTGCACCACTGCACTCTACTATGCACCACACTAATCTATGCCACTGCATTTTACAAAGCTGCATTTTATGCCGCTGAATTCAGTGCCACTGTACTCAATGCCACTGCACTCTATGCCACTACTCTTCGTCAATACATTCTACACTAATCCACTCTACTCTATGCCACTCCAGTGTATGCAATTCTACGCTACTCCACATTAGGCCATTCTAATATGTGGCACTCCCTGCCACTCCACTCTACAACACTCTACTTTTCACCATTCCCCTCTATGACACTCCTCGCGACTCTCCTCTATGCCACTAACTTTAAGCCATGCTGAACAGCAGCCACTCTGGTGTACAACACTGCCAAAACACATTGGCAAAGCCAATAGCTCTTGCATAAGTGAGACTTATTGGCTTTGCCAATGCTTGTTGTAAAAAGACAACCGTCCCGGAATGGTAAATTATGATAGTTTAAAAGCTTCAGCTGATGTGTCATTTAGTGAGTCTCCTGTGCTGTGAAACCGAAGCCGTGCCGACAGCTAGCTAAACAAGCCTTTCTACGAGGATGCCTGCTTGCCTGAAAGAAATTCAAATGTGGACAAGTTAATTTAGCAAATGTAAAGGGTAATATGCAAATGTAAAGGATAGTTGGGAGCAGGCACTGGCTTTAATTTATCTAATCACTGGATGCTTTGTGATGACAAAGACGTATTCTTTTTGAGTGCAAAGAGTTAACAACTGAGCTTTGAAATGTGTGCATTTAATTGAATTTATATAGCGCCTACTACCCCATACGAGGTGTTAAAGGAACAGGTATGTAAAAATTGCATTACATACAGTCAGGGTATCACTAAAACCTTTATCAGCTTGTCAGGGAGTCAGGACACTTCGAATTCCTATGCCCTCAAAGCATATTTTTTTTCACAGAGGCCTGAAAGCGGAAAAGATCGCACTCGGTGTCCTCCACTCACGCGCCTTATCATGAATGGTTTAAAGTTGCGCTTTATTTGAAGGTACGGCAATTCACAGCGTGCAGAAAAGCGCTATTCAATCCTTCAGCCGTGGATACAGCGCTGTTTTAGGAACGTTTGCGGAACGTAGGTACCTGTAGTTCCTCAAGACATACCTGCGGCGACGAGCGCGCGAGGAATTGACTACGAGAGCATCTTTCCTGCAGCTATTTTCCATGATTCGAGAAAACAAATTCGGCACTTGTGCAGTACAATGGGGTGATTGCTTTCGCAGCAGAGAGATGTTCACGTAGCGCAGCACCCCCCGAGGACCGTACCATTCCACGAACCTGTTCACAACCACTTTGCAAAATTAAACACGGAAATTTTTCAAAGACAAGCGGGAGGTTTTTTTCCCGGATGTTTCATCGGATGCCTGTTTTCAGCTTTACCTCAAATACCCCACGTGGCGCAGAATTATTTGTTTAGAAAGGAGTACAAATGCCCTTTTCCTTGATGCGTTGTGTGCTACGAACAAGCATAGATTATGGTGCCACATAAGGACACACACGTTGCGCACCTGCCGCGGCTATTGAAAGGCAAATAACTGACCGCGTCTTCACTATTTCTGCTGAAAGGTTGTTGCCAGGGGCGGGGGGGCTTCCCTTCCTTTCACCAGTGGCCATGACGCACTGGCTACGCCATGGGTTACTCCGTGCATATTATCTACTACATAATTTTCCCATGAAAGAACGAGGCACATTGCTGGGGTTGAAAGTTGTACTTTTTTGTGCTCAAGTACAAGGGTCACCAGGAGGTGTGTACAAACATTTGTCATGATGTAAGAATGATATTTGCAGATGGGAAATGAAAACTGCTCAGACAGGACAAGCCCCCCCCCCAACTTCTTCTTTCTGCTGTTCTTTTCATTTCAGTGAGTCTGGTGGGCATTCACATACTGCCCCAGTCGAGAGGCCCCTGAAGAATTTATTGTAGCCCCTGTATGTAAGCAGAGGCAATTCAGCGCTTAATTTGAGCCAGGGGGAAAGGGGGGCCGCCCCAGTCCTCGGCACCAGCACTTTTGACAGATGACAGCTGCCACATGCTGGCGCTGTTTGTATAATTTAGAGATGAGCAGAACAAATGTTTATTACATCAATATACATTAAAAACAACTAATACCTGTCACCCAAGGCATTCTTAAGGCTTTTGGGCGTAGAACAGTCTGAATTGTCGCACTTGTAGCAGTGTGACGGTTAGTAGCTCTGCAGGTACTGGCTGTGGCAATTGGTGGGCAAGCTGCGTTGGACTCCTGGTGAGGGTCTTGGCACTTAATCATTTTTTTTTTTTACAAATTAAGCACTGCTCCAGCTGTGCCAAACACATCTAGGGGGGTGGAGGGTGGGGGAGGGGGAGAGTGTGGGGGTTTACCTGACCCCAGGAAGATTGCCCTGCACCTTTACATTTTTAAATGTACTGGGCAGTGGTTGGATATTGGCACTCTGCCAACTACACAACTCACTAAATATAACCCCGACAGCTGGCCTGCAGCACACTAATTGTTGCCTGTACTTATGAGGACTCGAACTGTAAGCAGAATATGGAGCCTGAGTGCAGCCCACATCCTGTGGTGCAGCAAGGCTGCCATAGGCCCAGGTGCAAGAAAGGCAAATCCCTGATACTGCTGGACACCTTGTAAATACAACAGAAAATATAGGCTTCTGGGCCCTGGTGCCATTGCACCTGCTGCACCACTTGTAGCTACGCCCCTAAGCTACTCCTGGCTTATAGTGCACCAAGGCCCAACCTCTGCTTGACTAGAGTGCTTCTGCTCTTGCGAAGGGTAGATGTCCCCCGACAGCCCAAAGAGGCCTGCTGCAGGCGATGCCATGGTGGAGCCTGAACCTGCTTTAGCACCCACCACGTGATGGGGGTGGACTGCACAGGATTCCATAACATCAGACACCGATATCTGCGAACATCTGTCCTTCGAAACCCATAACAGAGACCAGCTTCAAAAGAGATCCACTCTGCAATAATGATTAATACAGCAGTGATTCTGACTGATGTGCACACCCACTTTACGTCAGAGTTTATTATTAATATCTGCTTCGTTTTGCTTCTTTTGAACTGCTGTGAAAAGCTGAAAAATCAAGCGGTCACAAAGTTGTCATGGCAGGAAGTAAACCAAACAAAACTCTTAACATGAGCAGAGGCAGGCCAACCAAATAAGGAGTGCTCTTGAAGTTTCGGAAATAAATCACATTAAGCATAAAAGTGCATGTAACAGGGGCAGTCCTCATGGGAGGATACAAAAGTACAAAAGGATGGACTGCTAATCCTATTCATACAATCAAAAAACGGCATTTACAAAGGACAGTAAGAGGAGCCATTTGAAAAGATGGACGGTGCTTAAAGCTCACATTCTAGGAACAGCATGCCTCCAAGGCTCGACCTAAAATGTGGCTCACCTACAAACTTAACTGGTAGTTTAATGTGTTGTGATTTCTAAGGCTTATATCACTGTCATTTAAACACAAACAAAATGTGAGAACTATGCAATTTTAAATTAGCAGCCACTGAACCATCACACTGTTAATGCATTGCTATTAGTTAGCTCTCTTGCTAGGTTTGTTACCCCTTGGCATACAGGCTAAACATAGATCTTTGCAGCAGATGCATTAACCAACTCTGACCGGAATTTATGCACCAATAGATTGTTTAGAAATCTTTGCAGCAGGTGCCTTTACTCACTGAGCTTTCTTACTGGGATTAGAATCTGTAACCCACATGGTACATATGAATCTCTTCAGTCGGAGCACCAACTCATTAAAGAACGTCATAAACATTCAGCGTCTATTTATTTTTCTATTCTTAACTCTCCCTTTCTTCTCCTTTGGCCATGTTACCTTTTTTTAAAACTTTTACTTTTCGATTGTTCATACTCTCAAACACTTGTCTAGCTCTGTTCTAATCATTTTAGATTCTCAATCCCCTTCATCTAAACCTTTGAATGTTTGCTTTCTCATTTTATTTTTCGCTTTTGTCCCCTCTTCTCTCACCCTTTTATCACCTGTTCATCCCTTTTCTATTATTTCTGCCATTGAGTACTTTTGTCATTCTTTCCCATTTCTCATTCTCAGTCAATAATTTGCTCGCTGCCTCTTTTCTTTTCCTTCTCTCCTTCCTCATTCTTTTTGTCTCATCTGCTCAAATGCTATCGATGTGACAAGTGCAATGCATTGGAGTTAGGTTTACCAAATTGTTTCTGGGTCTGAGGTCAAAAAGCAGTCCCCGAAACTATTTGTGGCCCACGTAAACCCCTTGGTCCACAAACCAGTGACCCGACAGAAAAGACCCAGAATTGATCAAATTTCAGACCCCTAAAGCATGCATAAACCGCAATGTTTTAAAATTCGTCTGGAACTCGACATTGAAGTGGCCTTCCCTTGAACGTTGCGAGCGGGGAAGAAGACCTAAGTAGACTATGTAGAGTCAAATTAACCTAGGCAATGCCCATTGATGCTACCTTGTCTCAGAAAGTGATGACTCAGTCAGATTATATCATTCACTTTAATGGAATACGGTCTACTCTCCAGTCAAAGAAAACTGGTACAAACTGATATGACAGTTAAATACAAATGTAAAATGGGTATACAGTAAGTACTATGCATGTTTATATATACATCACACATTAGAACTTTGGAATGTTGAGCGCTCCATTGAAACAATGGAATGCTCCGGGCTTCTAATGGCAGGTAGAAGCCCGTAGCATCCACATTGCAAAGTTTAACAAAGGGCTCACAGAACCCGAGGA
Source organism: Calotriton arnoldi (assembly GCA_963921515.1). NCBI lineage: Eukaryota > Metazoa > Chordata > Amphibia > Caudata > Salamandridae > Calotriton > Calotriton arnoldi. Next base: position 180,988 of record CAWUFW010005187.1, read on the forward strand.
GATTTCAAGCCCTGGAGGCTCAGTGAGGCCTTTGTTTTACAAATTAGAACATACTGCCCTCTAAGGGCGAAATGTTCTAATAGCCTTAGAGCTCTCTCTGTAGCTGGCTCTACCAGCCATTAAAGGCCCGCTCCCTTGTTAAAGGCCCTCGCCTTCGGCCTTTAACGCTGGAGCAGGCCTTTAATGGCCGGTAGAGCCCGCTACATCAGGCTCTAAGGCTATATAAATGTATACCTTTATATAAATTCTGTCATACCTGCAAAGCAGTAACGTGAAACCTAAGGATTGAGAATTTGCATTAAGGCGCAATGGACTGTCATGTCTGGACTAAAAGTGATAAACTATCTCAACAAAAGCATGTATTTGTTACACAGAATACTGTGTCCCATACTACAGTTTTACATCCAAGGATGCCTGAGGCTTGCCATCGTGTTATGCTTTAATTACTGCCTTGAAGAGATTTCCTGACTTCATGAGCACCAAACACCATTGTTGTTTTCCTCACATAACTGGGTAAATTAGCTTACAATTTATTTAGAATGACAACATTTTAAAACAAAAGGGAGAAAAGTTTGGTGGAAACATTTAAAGTCCTTTTCAATAACTAAACTGATCCAAATATTCCTAAAGCATTTTTTTTTTTTTAAAGTAAAATATTTTGATGCTAATGCTCACACATCACTTGTTTCATCCTGCACATCACTTGTTACATCCTGCATATCACCTGATGCCCCTCTTCTGTACAACATCCAGTACACACCTGAGATGCAGCACCTGAGACATATTATCCAGTGCACACCTGAGATTAATTGGCCAGTGGTTTCCTGAAACCAGCTCCCTTAAGATCTCACCCACTGCTCTGCTAGTGTACTTTACTTTGTAACTGTTGCAGCATGTCATACTCTTCTCCCACTCTCTTGTGCGTACGTACGTGTGACTTTTAATATGTGAGTGTATGGATTGCTATATGTTTGTTGGACATTGTGAAAATTAGGTTAGGAATGTCGGTTGGTTGATATCTATGTGCATGCTGTACATGTCAATGTGTGCCAGTATTTTGTATGCCATTGTACACACACCCATTACAAATGTCAGACCTACGGGCTTTGTCAATACTTATTGTTTTGCTCTTCTTCATATATTACTTGGTTTGATTTTGTGTGCAGTATTTTCCCTCCTCCGCGTATATCTGTCCCAAGCCTGACTCCGGACCACAGGGTTCACGGTTCGTTCGCCGGCGGCAGGTTAGCCCAGCACCATGTGACTCTGGGCAATAGCTCGCTTAATCTTCCTGACAGCCCCCAGCGCCGGTACACCTCTCCGGAGGTAGCTGTGCGCTTTACAAATGCTGGTATTTCATTTATTTCAGAAGGCTGAACAATGCAAACATTCAACCCCAGTCACAAAGATTTGGGTTTAATCTATCGTTCATTTGCTCACAACTCCACCCCAGTTTGGACCCAGCCATATGCAAATCAGTCTTGACCCTGTTCCTCATGGGAACAGTCCAGCCCGAACTGCCAAGCCAGGTTCTCCCTGGACCAGAAACAAGCCTCCTGGGACCAGTTTCGGGGCATCACCCCATATCAGACAGGCTAGGTTGAACCAGTGGAGCAGTGAGCATGAGACCCACGTCTGTGCATACCCTTCCCACTTAGGGCGACAAAAGCAAAATGAGCAATTGATGAACAGAATGCTGAACAATGCAAACATTCACCCCAGTAACAAGGATCCGGGTTTAATCCATTGTTCTTTTGCTCACCAGGCCACCCCAGCCATATGCAAATCAGTCTTGACTGTGTTCCTAATGGGAACAGTCCAGCCCGAACTGCCAAGCCAGGTCCTCACTGGAGTGGAAACAAGCATCCTGGGACCGGTATCGGGGCATCACCCCTCATCAGCCAGACTAGCTTGAATCCAGTGGTGCAGTGAGCACGGGATCCACGTCTGGGCATACCCTTCCCACTTAGGGCGACAAAAGCAAAAGGAACAAATGATGGACGGAATGCTAAACAATGTAAACATTCCCCCCTAGTCACAAAAATCTGGGTTTAATCCATTGTTCTTTTGCTCACTACGCCACCCCAGTTTGGACCCAGCCATATGCAAATCAGTCTTGACCCTGTTCCTCATGGGAACAGTCCAGCCCGAACTGCCAAGCCAGGTCCTCCCTGGACCGGAAACAAGCATCCTGGGACCGGTTTCGGGGCATCACCCCTCATCAGCCAGTCTAGCTTGAATCCAGTAGCACAGTGAGCACAGGACTTTTGCTCATCACGACACCCCAGTTTGGACCCAGGCATATGCAAATCAATCTTGATCATGACTCTGTAACACTGATTGTGCCACCTTTAAACATGTCTCAGGCCTGCCATTGCAGAGCCTGTGTGTGCAGTTTTTATCTGCCACGTCAACCTGACAAAATAAAGTTTTTTCCAGGCCCAAACCTTCCTTTTTAATACATATAAGCCACCCCTAAGGTAGGCCCTGGACAGCCCCAAGGCAAGCTGAAGTGTATTTAAAAAGTAGGACATATACTTTTAAGTTTTTCAAGTCCTGATAGTGAAAAACTCAAAAATGTGTTTTTCACTACTGTAAGGCATAACTCTCCCATAGGATAACAGTGGAGCTGTCTTATTACATTTTATAAGTGCAATTTCTAAATGGGAAGAGATAACCAGTTCATGCTTGGTATTTTTGGAATCAAAACTGAAAATCCTAATGTGTGGTGAAGTCGGATTTTAAATTGCAATTCTGAAAATGTTGCTTTTAGAAAGTTGGCATTTTCTTGCCTCAGCCATTTTGTGCCTGCAGCCTGTCTCTGGTCACATGGCTGAGTGTAGTTGGAAGTTGGGCTTGTGCATTCCTCCTAGACACAATAGGGAGCTTAGGTGTGACTGGATGGGCCATCACTGGCAGGACGGGAAGGGGAGCCGGGCCAGCCTCACTTACACCTGAATAGGCTGTGCCCTGTCTCCAATCAAAGGGCTGCATACCCCCTGTAGTTAGTCTGGAGTCAGGGCCAGGAATGGTCATCTGTGCACTTCATAGGCATGCCTTTAGGAGCTTCTCCCCACTTCAAAGGCACAACTGTGTATAAAAGAAGGTCCTCAGATGCCTCCACTTCAGTACATTTCTGGACCTGTGGATACTCTGCCAGTAAGTAGGAGTGCTGTGCTACTACAGGACTGCCACTCTGCTGGACTGCTGCTCTGAAAGAACTGCAGCCCTTCTGTCTTGGCCTGCTGCCCTTTTGCCTGGGCATGAAGAACTGGACCTGCAACTTCATCTTGAACCCAGGACACCAGAGTGACTCAAAGGGCTAGTCTACTGGCCTCCTGATCTGAGCCTCAGGAACATAGAATGCTCCCCAACAGCTCCTTGACTCGTCTTCAGTGAGTTCCTGACACCCAAGGCGTGCCTCTCAGGTCCTGGACCCATGGTGTAGCTCTCGAGCTCGTGAAATCAAGCTTTTGGGCTGTTGCGAACACGAACGGGCCCATTCGCACTGAAACCGCACTGCTCGCTCAAAAAATCAGCACGAGCTGCCATCAGCCCATCTCTTCACACAGCAAACATCAATCATCCGCTGAGGACTGCCACCGTGAAGCTTCAGCCCGATGCGACACCCGGTCTGCTCTTTGCGCTATGCCAACCATTGCCTGCAATGCTCTCCTCTCTCCCTGCAAACCTCTTCAACGTGAACGGGACTCTTGGCACAAAACATGAGGAGGTAAAACTTCAGGGGGATTAATCTGGGACTGTATCCATCCTGTGCTCCATCGCAGTTGGCCTGAACTTTTGACTTTGATCCGGTCCAGATATCCCCGGTTGGTGCTTTCTGCTTTTATGTGCTATTTTACAGTTTATTCTTTAAAAATTCATAACGCCGGATCTACTGAATGGATTTTTGTCATTTTGGTCTAGGTTTATTTATTAAATTAAACTCTATTTGTCTAACCTGGCATGGGATCTTTTTGTGTGGTGTTTTCACTGTTTGAAGTGTTCCACAAATACTTTGCACATTGCCTCTAAGTTAAGCCTGACTGCTCTGTGCCAAGCTACCAGTGGGTGAGCGCAGGTTAATTTGGGGTTTGCTTGTGCCTTGCCCTGACTAAGATTGTGGTTGCTGCTTGACCAGGGCTCACACCCCAGTCAACCAACAACCCAATCTCTAACAATTACTAATTTAAGAATGCTAAATTTTGAACAGCCGAGGGAAATGGCCGCACGGTAGCTCTGCTCCGTCGGGCCACTCCCTACAAATCCTGAAAAATCGTATTTACCCCAAATGAAATCGACTGAAGCAGAGCTCACCTGGTCCCGAGACCGTGCCCGTCAGCTGTGCCAAAGACTGCCTCGATCGGGAGTGCCTGGGCGGCTAAAAGTGATCGGAACTGCGCTGCGGTGCCGGAGGACGCAGGGCGTGTCGCGTCGCTCTCCGGCCGTGCGCAGTCAATCTACACCGCAGCTGCGGCGAAGAACCCTGGGCCCGCGTCCGTGATGGAGGGGCCGCGCCGTGATCTTTTTCATCTACAGCAGCGCCGGTGAGTGGTTTGCCCCCCCCGCCAGCTCCAAGACGAACTACTGGAAAGCTGGTGTGCCCCGCGGACCGGGGGCCACCCGCGTATTTAATTGCAGCAGAGACCTACGGGCTTGGACTAATCGGGGCCGGCCACGGGGGCGCGTACAGCACCATCTTGCTCTGCGTCCCGGCCCGGGCTCGCCCCCTCACCTGGGTATAACTCGACAGCTGCGGGCCCTTTACCAACACTGTGCAATCTCTCTTCCTTAATTACCCTGGGCCCAAATAACGAGGCGCTGTGCGTCGCAGTTGTGGGGCACCAGACTGCGCCATAGGGAAACGAGCGCGGGCCACTGCCGTGGACAGGGCGCTGTGAGTGGGCCTCAACGCAATCTGGGCAGCTACGGGGCCTGTGGCGGAAAGCGCTACAACAACGCGTTGCGGATTGGTGTCTGCACTAACTCAACGGCCTCGGTGTGGGGGTGACGCCTACGGGGCTCTGAACATTTAGCCTTACCGGCGGTGGGGGCGAACGTCATGGTTGGACTCTGCCGACCTCCAGTGCATCAGTCGTGTGGGTAGCGGACAGACAGATTCACTGCAGGGGGTGAGGAGCTGCATTACAACTTTCATTCAATCCAGGCCGCCACTTTTGCACAGTTGAGACTTGGCGCAGTGTTCCATGGTGAGTGGCTGGTGTTGCTCCCTGCAGAATACCAGTGTCTTCCCCCCACCCTCCCCCACCGGTGTGGGCCTCCTATGGAACAGTGGTAACTTCAGGTCTGGGCCTTGCTGGTGAAAACCGACAGGCCGGAGTGGGCTCTGCCTCACACGCATGCGGCGGTGAGTAGCTAGTACGGTCTGGTCCCTCACCTGACACACCCTACCCACCGGCTACACCATGTAGAGGGGCCTCAGCGGTCGAGGCGCGCTCCAAGCCAAGCTAGAAAAATACGCGTGGCAGAAGGGCCAGGACGAGCTGCAACCCAACCCAACCACAAAACTAGCGGGGATCAGTCAGACCCCACGCTGCAGGACATTTTAACAGCCATAACGACGGTGCGCACCTCCCTGGAAGGCCGTATCGATACCGTCGCCTCTGAGGTCTCTTTGATCAGAGAAGATATGCGAAAAATGACTGAACGCATTAACGCAGTTGAAATCACGACCAAGGATCTGTCGACCGATACTGACTCTCTCAAACGTCAGGTGGCTGAACTTCAAACTACTCAGGATGTGCTGGCGCTACAACTCGACGACTACGAAGGCCGCATGCGGCGCAACAATGTCCGCATCTTGGGGGTGCCCGAACGAGCCGAAGGGCAGGCGGCAGACCTCTTTGTCGAGGATTTAATACTTAAGCACCTCCAGCCAACGGGACTATCCAAATATTTCTCGATTGAACGGGCACACCGAGTGCCGGAAGAAAGACCTAAACCTGATGCGCTGCCTCGGCCTCTCCTGGCAAGAGTCTTCAACTTCCGCGACAGGGATGTCATACTCCAAACGGCGAGAGCGGCACCACCGCTTTTCATAGACAATAGCAAAGTCACCTTCTTTCTGGACTTTACCTTACGGGTCCAGAAACAAAGTCGTAGCTTCCTGGATGTGAAGCGCGCGCTACGTGATCAGGAAATTAAATATGCCATGCTGTTCCCGGCTAAGCTGCGGGTGCAATCTGAAGGGAAGGTGAGGTTCTTTACTAGGCCTGAGGACGCATAGGACTGGCTCGACGGCTGGCGTACAGTCAGCAAACGTCATCGCAAGCCCACCGGCGAAAACGGTAATAAAAGCAGGTCCCGCCAACAGCCTGGGTCCCCACCGGGCGGAGAATCGACGACGCAGGGTTCAACAGAATAGAGAGTGGTGATTTGAAAGTGTGTGAGACTGATCTTTGGTCGTCATGACATGTAGGACTGGGTCTTGGCGCACACTGGCCGTTCTATCGTAAACCCATCTTGCATCAGGACTCTAGTATAAACTGGGTCGTGCACTGCTCGGCCCTGCAACTGTACTTGTTTCCTGTGGAGAGGTGCCATGGTTCTCGTTCCTAAATTGCTGCCATATGATATGTTCTTATTACATGCCATGGGGTCGAATGCTAGGGATAAAGGTACTCATACGATCGGATGCCCCAGGGAGTGGGGTTGGACCATATTCCTTACACTGTTGAGGGTGGACGAAGGGCACTCTGCAAGTTTGGGGCGGCGGGAGGTTCTGTGCCCGTCGTGCAGGGAGGCAGGGTGGGTGAAGGGCGTTGGGGGGAGGGGGATTTGTTTAAATTGTTTAGAATGTTCTTTTTTTGTGATGGAAGCAATATCTTTCACATCATTTATTCAGGAGCACTTAGGGCCCGTAGACTTGATACATCACACCTTACTGTACACAACTGGGACATGGACAGGTAATGACTCACACTACCCACATGCAACATGTCTGACCGCAACGTGACGAGAAATCTCCGTATTCTCACGTGGAATGTTAGTGGGCTGGGCGATAAATTAAAGCGAGGAGTTGTACTCCAATACCTCAAGAGACAGGCCCCGGATATCGCCCTGCTACAGGAGGCACACCTCTGCGGCAATACTTGTAAAGCACTAGACCGTTGGGGATATAGGTTAGTGGTACAAGCGGATTTTACATCTAGCTCTAGAGGGTCGGGCATTCTTATCCGTAAACAGTGTCCATTTATGATAAACAACATTTGGACTGATGACCTGGGAAGATACGCTGCTGTGGCGGGCACGTGGGAAGGGAAGCCCCTTAATATCCTTTCTATCTATGTCCCGCCAGCGCTGAAAACGTCCACGCTGTCTGACCTGGGTAAACTCTTACTAGACCTCCCAATGGGCATATTAATATTGGGAGGAGATTTCAATCTCGCAGTAGATGGCCGAATAGACCGGCGTCCTCCTCGACCTGACCCACATGACTCATCCCCCCTGTTGGACTTCCTTATGGCGTTTGGCCTCGTGGACCTCTGGTGCCATTTTAACCCCCTGACTCAGGGTTTTACCTTTCACTCCGGGGCCCATGGTAGCCAGTCCAGAATCGACCATTTGTTCACACATACTGACGATCTTCCCAACTTTAGTGAAGCTAAATCCCTGGCTCGTGGTATCTCGGACCACTCCCCGGTCCTGACTCAGCTGACTTTATCCCGGAAACAATTCCGCCTCACTTTATCTATTAACCCGTGGAGTCTGAAGATCCCGCAGGTCAAAAGCGCTTTGATCAAAGGTGTTGATCATTATTTCACCGAAAATGCACACTCAGTTCAATCTCACCGTAAGTTATGGGGGGCTTTTGGGGCTGTAATCAAGGGTCAGGCACTCTCGTTGATGGCGGGACGCAAGAAGGAACGGACAACTAGACTAGCAACCCTGGAACAGGAGATAAGAGATCTAGAGGACGAGGTGGCGGCAAGCGATAATGAGCAACTTGCTCATACACTGAGTATTCGGCGCTTAGATTACCGTCAGTTGGCGGTGGAGGTTGCCAAGGCCAAACATAGTGCAACTCTTCATAGAATATACGAGTTAGGTGACTCCACTGGTAAGATGCTAGCATGGCTAGAGAGGCGAGAGATGGCTCAAAGATGGGTGCCCCTTATAGATACGGACGCCGGGGACTTAGTGACAGACCCACAGCACATTGCCGAGGCCTTCGCCTCCCACTTTGCCTCCATATACTCCTCTACTACTCACACCACCCTGCAAGACTCCCGAGATCTTCTAGCCACTATTCCGGTGAGGGAGATCTAACTGAAGAGGAACTTGCGACCGCCATCAGTGGCATTAAGTCTGGCAAGGCGATGGGCCCCAATGGGCTCCCAATAGATTTTTTAAAGTTAGTGTCGTCCAAGATAACGCCTGCTCTACACGATATGTATTTAGAGAGCTACCATTCGGGGTCCCTGCCCAGAGAGCTGATGCTAGCCTCTATTGTCGTCATATGCAAACCGGGCAAATCGGTGACGAGATGTGAGTCATATCGACCCATCTCGTTGTTAACTGCCGAGGCAAAAATTCTGGCCAAGGTTTTAGCCAACCGTCTCATACCAGTTATATGTAAGCTTGCCCACCCTGACCAGTCAGGCTTCATGCCTGGCCGTAACACGGGCCTTAACCTTCGACGTCTACATGGGGCACTGGGGAGAATCAACACTATCCTAGAAGATGCGGCATTATTATCGTTAGATGCAAAAATGGCATTCGATACCATCGAATGGCCCTATCTGTTTGCTCTCCTTGAACGCCTGGGGTTTGGCCCTCACTTTATACAGTGGGTCCGGCTGTTGTACACGGATCCAACAGCGCAGATGGTTGTCAACCAACATACCTCCCGCAGCTTCGGTTTAGGGAGGGGGACTAGGCCTGGTTGCCCCCTGTCACCTCTCATCTTCGCTTTACTGCTGGAGCCGCTGGCGACCTGGGTCAGAGGTGACCCCATGATTAGGGGCCTAAAGTAGACAGATCAGCACGAGGACAGAATCTCTCTCTATGCGGATGATGTCCTGCTGTATGTGGCAGCGCCCGCGACCTCGATCCATAGACTCCTACACATCTTTGCAATTTTCAGTGCCCATGCGGGATATACTATTAATTGGGCAAAGTCTGGTTTGTTCATGCTGCGGGGTCCGGTGCCACGGATGCCCAAAGACACCCACTGAGGGCTTTTGCTATCTTGGCATCCATATCACTCCCAACCCGACCCATTTTTATGACGCTAATCTCCAACCCCCATTGGTCAGATTTCGGAAAGATGTACTTCACTGGCGGACACTGCCTCTCACTTTACTTGCAAGAGCGGCGCTGTTTAAGATGCTAGCTCTCCCTCGTTTCTTGTATGCATTGCACAACACTCCTCACAGAGTCCCCGATGCCTATTTCGTCAGTGTGGAGAGGGAGGTCAGAACTCTCTTATGGGATGGGAAGAATCAACGCATAGCGACACACAAGCTTACCAGAGGGTGGTATGATGGGGGGATTGCGTTGCCTGACCTGAAATAATACTACTGGGCCTCCCAGCTTGCAGTGGTTAATCAATGGGTCTTCGCCCCTCCGTTGGAGCCGGCATTCCTCACGGATAGATGGGTAATGTCTAAGGGAGGATACCAGCGTGCACTATATTCTAATCCCAAGAGATTGCACCTCACAGGCCCCACTGCCCACACAGTGACACTCTGGCATATGGTGACAAAAAAACTGGGTTGGCACAAAAAGCTGACACTGCTCACTCCCCTGTGGGAATCCGAACAGCTTGGTACACTGGGTAGATGCCCGGGGTTCGACAAGTGGGACCTGATTGGAATTTCCTCGGTGGGGGACCTCTGGAAGCGAAATGCTATGATATCATTCGCTGAGCTCCAAAAAGAATATCAGCTGGCCGGGTCCGAGACATTTCGCTATCTTCAGATCCGACACGCGATCACCTCTGTTGTCACTAGTGGTGAGGCTTTGCCTGAGGCCTCCCCACTGGAGGATAGACTTTTGACGGACCCCCTGACAAGTAAAGCAATTTTGCTCACCTATCGCAAACTACTGTACAATAAACCGGATCCACTGGTCCGACTTCGACAACTGTGGGAAACTGACCTTGGTTACTTAGAGGACGATGACTGGCAGGAAGCCATTTCCTCCCCCCGGGAGATTGCCATCCCTATACCTCCCCACGGCTGTGTTTATTGAATGTGTGGGAAGCCACGGACCTGACTCAAACAGAGCGTACATGGGTGTCTTTGGGATTTGCTCTGGCTAAAAGAAACGTGGCTCAAGGGTGGGGGACCGGAGTTCTACCTAAATACTCAAAATGGGCCAATGATATGGACTATGCCATGATTGCGGAGAAGGATGTATTTAAACATAGAGGTTGTCCTGCAAAATGGGATCATAAATGGGCAAAGTGGAATATATCACGGGGTGAAATCTGTATTCCTCCTTCAGTTGAATTGCATAAAAATGCTTTTGACATTGATGCTCTACCTGTCTAATGCTATATTGCGATGCGATGTAATTTGTAAACGTGTACAAATGCCCTTCTTTGCTCTGTCATTGCCGCGTGGCTTCGTGGCCTGTCATTGTTCCATCACCACTGTTTAATAAAAAGAGAATTAAAAAAAAAAAAAGAATGCTAAATTTTCATAAAACTAATTTAAACCAGGTTAGAAGTGCATGAACTATACTTGGTTAGAAGTGCACGAACTTCTTCCTTGTATATGCTTTTTGGACCGGTGAGATGTGCTGCTGTGAGTGTGCCCATCATTGTTCAAGGATCTGCCAGTCCAGAGTTAATTGTTGTATTACTTTTCTGACTGTTAATGTTTTACAAATATATTTAAAACATTGTATTTTAATGGTGAGTCAAAAAACATGTTTGAACGGCCTAAGCTTCAACCCAATAGATACAAGTTTTGTTCCTTGATTTTTTGATCTGACAGGATTTCAGGACAAGAAGTCATTGCACCTTCTCCTTTAGACAAATTATCCATAAAATCCTCTTTTTTCCTAAACACCCTGTTTAAATTGACAGTTTCAGGGGGGAAAGCAGCACTCTGGTGAGCTGGGGTTTAATGTTTTTTGTTTTGTTTCTGTAGCTGCCAAAACCGTTTTTTGGTCTCGCTTGCAGGCAGTACGCTATGGCTATGATCTCTTGTCTAAAAAAAACCTCTAAAAAGGAGCTTTTAGCCCATCCATTACTTCATATTTTTGCCATCCTTATCAATTTTTTTTGCTGCCTTCTAATTCGGCAGAACAATTGAGGCGTCACTTTCTTTTGTTTGTGAGCTCATGAACAAAGTACATATTAATTAATGTTAATTAGTGTCCATTGGCTGCTCGTCCTGTGATTGAGGCACCATTTCTTCTTTTTTTGACATTTAATTTTATAGTGTGAACTCGATCCAAAGGTATCAGCGCTTTATAGGAGCACCAGTTTTATTCCACAACTTCATATTTTTTCTTTTTTTTAGCGCTTCAAATGAGCACTAATTACATTGCACAACTTCAAATTTTTTATTTTTGGAAAAGGCGATTAAGTGATCTGCCCAGATCCACAGGATGTTGAGCTGATGCCGAGACTCAAGCCTGGTTCCCCAGTTCCGAGGATGGCAGCTCTGCCCTTAGCGCCACATCCTTTTTCCCCCTCCCATTCAGTATCTTGCCGCCCTCATTGCTTTTAGCCATGGAGCACAGAAACTGTGCTGCTGTACAGCATGGCTCAAAAAAAATTGACAAAGCCAATATATCTCACATAGGTGAGACCTAATGCCTTTGCCAATGCTTGTTGCTCACTGCAAAGTGGAACATTTCACAGGACACCGGTTCCTCCCGCCTAAGATTCTGATACGTCAAAAAGCGGATTATACATTCAGGACTGGATATTTTGTTTGTTAAACTATGGGGGGTTGGGAATGTTGTTCCCATAGTTCCAACTCACTTCAACCATCATCCTCACCAGACTCTCCCTGCCCCTTTAGCTCACACTCGCAGGTTCTTTTTCATCCATACTTTCTCCCTTTGCCATGGCTTTTCCATATTTCTCTTCCTCTTTCTTCCCCTTTTTGTGTTTTTCTCCCACTTTATCTCTTGCCCCGGATCAAAGTTTGTTGAGGAAAAACAGGCGCCATGTTTCAGCTTTTTTGGTCTATATCAGTACCCAAGCTTTCTTCAGGACCAAATTAATAGTGCTGCTGCAATAGTGAAAAAATATATAATAAGAAAAAAGTAATACTAGACCAGTAATCCAATTTGAATATTCGATACTACTGGAACTTATCCTTGTTGAGGGATAAAGAAACCCGCCTGTACCTGGCAACAACTCAGGGAAGGGGGCCCCGCTCTCTCCGTCGGTACCCCGTTGTGGTACATGAGCTGCAACCGGAGGCCTCCATACAGTAGTAGTATCGAATATTCAAATTGGATTACTGGTCTAGTATTACTTTTTTCTTATTATATATTTTTTCACTATTGCAGCAGCACTATTAATAAGCTGAAGAAAGCTTGGGTACTGATATAGACCAAAAAAGCTGAAACATGTCGACCGATTGTACATATGTAGCAGTTTAAATTAAACTGTTCTACATTGCTTTTTAATCCTGCCAGTGTGGACAAGCTAATAAAAAGATTTTTTTGACCTCACTAGGTAGTTTTAGCTTCACTTATATTTTTTCATTACATCCAGCGCTGCACCCTCACAACACCTGAAACTCACATATGGGATTTTAGCATCCTTAAATATCTGAGGGTAGTATTGAAAACATCCCAGAGCTCCTACCTCACAGTGAGGTAGTTGTAGCCCTCAGTGGGACTAGGTGTTCCCACTGGGAGGAGAAGCCCATATGATGAAGCATGCCACCTATGGTGGGTGAGGGCATTCGTCCTGAAAGGGAAGTGCTCCCTAGAGGGGCCTTTTGAGAGACATATTTTCACAGTTTTTCACTTTCTTTCACTTCATTTTCACTGTAGACCCGAGAAGTTTTGTGTTGTGATTAATGGATATGGGGATTACTTCTTGCAGGTCTTAAAATTTTTCCCTTGGACCCCCCTTTCAAACCTTTAAGTGTTTCAGTGCACACGATTGTACCAAAATTCTAATGTCATATGTCTGTATTTTACCTATGAGTGATGCATTATATATGGCCTCTTGTCGCCTCTGTAAAACCCATCAGCCATCCAATTTCAAGTGTACCTTTTTCGGTGAAAGAAAAGTGGAAAAACACTAGTTCCAGGTTCATTACCTCAGAAAACACTAAATACGGATAAGGGGAGCCTGCTTTGCCTTTCTTGGTGTCCTCCTGCTGCCTGGTGACACTGCCATATCGCCACAAACCCTGGTGGGACCGGAGTCCCAGGGTCTTCACTCGCCAGCATTGCCACAACATCCTTCACCCTGGTAGGGGACTACCAGTCCCAGGGTGCAACGCTCCTTGCACAGGTGCCGCTAGTGAGGGGGAGGCGCTAGAATCAACATCGCGCATAAAGCGATGCCTCTCCCCCCGCAGCGCGGGAGCCTGCTTTGCCTTTCTTGGTGTCCTCCTGCTGCCTGGTGACATTGCCATATCGCCACAAACCCTGGTGGGACCGGAGTCCCAGGGTCTTCACTCGCCAGCATTGCCACAACATCCTTCACCCTGGTAGGGGACTACCAGTCCCAGGGTGCAACGCTCCTTGCACAGGTGCCGCTAGTGAGGGGGAGGCACTAGAATCAACATCGCGCATAAAGCGATGCCTCTCCCCCCGCAGTGCGGGAGCCTGCTTTGCCTTTCTTGGTGTCCTCCTGCTGCCTGGTGACACTGCCATATCGCCACAAACCCTGGTGGGACCGGAGTCCCAGGGTCTTCACTCGCCAGCATTGCCACAACATCCTTCACCCTGGTAGGGGACTACCAGTCCCAGGGTGCTATGCTCCTTGCACAGGTGCCGCTAGTGAGGGGGAGGCGCCAGAATCAACATCGCGCATAAAGCGCTGCCTCTCCCCCGCGGCGTGGGACACGCGCGGGCCGCGACCGGGCAAAGCCCGGGCCAAGGGCGGGCCCGTCCTTGCCCGTCATTGACAGGAAGAGGCAGGGCAGGGCCACCTCCCTTTCATCTGGCATACTGACTCTGGACTGTTCCATGGACTAGCATCGGTTGCTGAGGTATTTATTAATTCTGTTCTCACTTCGTTATATCCCCATGCGGAGTTTCCACGTTGAATTTTGAAGTGATCTATACTGTCTTCTATCCATTGTGTGCCCATGTGCCAAACGCTATCCGACTTCCATTTGGTTATAGCTTAGACTTGTGAGCACCTGAGGACAAGCTGGTAGGTTTGGCTTGTTTTCTCTAGAACTAAGAAGCATGGGGAAAAGAAAATCCATGGAGGGAAGTGGGGGTGGAGGTGGTAGTACTGGTCGGGCCAACAAAGGGAAAAAGGCTAGGAAGTTACATAAACACGCAGGCAATAACTGTGTCCTAGACCATATAGACACCCTTATTAGCGAGTGTGAGGACATTTTAGAGGTAGAGCCAACCGAGCAATCCGGCACTGACAAGTCCCCCCTCAGATCCACTCAATTTACCAGCCGAAGCCCAAGCCGCTACCCTGCTATCCCAGCCATGTTCCTCAAACCACGTAAACAAAGGTCCATTCCATCAAATATAGAGGGAAAGCGAGACACTATGAGGGCAGGTCAGTCTCTTACCAGCTCTCCTGGCGCCAACTGTCAACAACCAGATCCTGCGATTACCTGTACAAACAGGTTTTCTCCCCTGTCGGAACTGACTATTACTGATAGGGAAGAGAGGCCCCAGCCATCCCAATCACCTCTGACAAATAGCACAGGGATAGTCTCAAGGCCTAATATAGATTCCCAGGACATGGTTCAACTTGTTAACATGCTTCGGCTTGAGATAGGGACTATGAAATCAATGATCGAGGACCTAACCTCTATGGTTAAGCTACTATCGCAAAGGGACTCTTCCCGTACAGAGAGTGCAAACCTCACGATAGGACACCCTCTCCAACTTTGTCAGGTTAATCACACCGGTAGAGAAACAGCCACCCTTGCTAAAGGCTGAGGTATTTATTAATTCTGCAATTAATGACAATGGTCGTACGATGTCCCCCCTCGCTGCCACGACCCAAAAGACAGCGCCATTACCACCCATGGCTAAGCATTTACCTCATTTCAACTTAAGCAATTTCAATGACTACCGTAGCGCAGCAGTATAGCGGGACCATCTAACGCAGGGTAGACATACTTTTTCTTCTCAGATTCAACATCCTCCGCGTTGTACACAACCCCGGCTGGCTGAACTGAACACTCCTAACGTGTCCCAAACCCCTAGAATTTACATGGTGAATGTACCTAAGTATGACACCAGTAAAGGTACAGAAAATGCGGATTCCCTGACTAACAAAGCCATTCATTGGATACAGCGATACCAAAGGGGATGATGGACGGAGCGTTTGAGCAAATCAAACACTCACCCCCAGTCAACTGATCTGGGTTTAATCCATCATCATTCTTTAGCTCACTCCACCACCCCAGTTCAGACATGGCCATATGCAAATCAGTCTGACCCTGTGCCTCATGGGAACAGTCCAGCCCGAACTGCCAAGCCATGTCTTCCCTGGACCGGAAACAAGCATCCTGGGACCGGTTTCGGGTTCATAACCCTCATCAGCCAGGCTATCTTGAATCCAGTGGCAAAGTGAGCAAGGGACGGCATATCAGGGGATGCCGCTCAGTTATAAGGGATGATATCATCAGGGCTCGTAGGCTTACCTCTTCAGCCCAACAGTCAGATTGTATTGAGCTTACTCTGAATGGAGCGGATCTTGCTGAAAATCTTCTTGCCCTGGAGTTTCGAACCAGTTCTCCGGAATCGTCATCTATTCAGTTTAGGCAATCCCTACCGAGTAGCCAGTGTACTCAACCTGCAAGGCAGACACGCATCCTTCTGTCAGGAAGTTCCTCTCTGGAGACTAATGACTGACTTGAGAGTGAGCCCCATTTGCACCAAGTCCCCACAAATAGTAGGGTCTGCTCTCCTAGCACTAAGCTCTCATGTAACGGCCCCGGCCTGACTCCTAGATCCACAACCACATCACCATCCTTGCCAGAGGGCTTGCGGGTTGCTAGAGGCACATCTTCCAATAGGCCAAATGGGCTACCACCATCTTGTCATACCCCCCCAAGGGAAACTGTGATATCATGGAACATCGCAGGGTTGAGTTCGAAGGTCACATCACCCGAATGGAATGCCTTTATTGAGTGTTATGACATCTGCCTTTTCCAGGAAACTTGGTTGGTGGACCCCCTCTACTGCACAGGCTACCTAAACTATTATATTCCAGCCACAAGAGGGGCCAAAGGTCGCCCATCAGGAGGAATGACAATTTGGATCCGACAAGAAACAGGCTATAACATACAGGTACTCCCGACCCAGAGCAATGACATTCTGGCCTTAAGGCTAAAGATGGGTTCGCAAGGGTATGTTGACATTTATAATGTCTATGTGAGAGGAACTAGGGGGAAGAAGTCGGTAGTTTTAGCGGCTCTCGACGATCTTCTTGACCTACATTCCGGGGATTTCCAAGTTTTAATAGCGGGTGACTTTAACTCGTCTTTCGAGCCCCTTGTCAAAGAGGAGTGTGACCTTATAGAAGAGGAAGATGCCTAGTGAGGCATCCCAAAATTGGAACTTGCACCCATAAATAAATGGACGGATGTGGCAATTAAAATTAATTCCATTTGTCTGGAGAAAGGCTTACGGGCGACAAATGGAAGATCCCCATCAGTTAGAAATGGGGCAAATACATTTAATAATAGTCATAGTGCTAGTCGCATAGATTATTTATTAATTAGCTTAAAGCTATGGCACACTTTTGGAGATATGATTGTGAGGGACCGGTTAGAGATCGATCATAATCCCTTATGTGCGACCCTGGAGTTATTACCACAGAGGGCACCTACACAGATAGGTAGCGAACTGCTCTCTCTTGATGTTGTCCCCACAAATGATATGAGACGCTTAAAATGGGTGAAGATATTAAAGAAGCCCGAACTCATAGATAACATCACTAAGAACATCGACCACGCCATAGCCGAGCTAGAGGCTAGCACGGCCAATACTAAGGTTCCCGAGTTTATAATTCATACCCATAACAAATTCTTTGCCCTTCTACGCACTTACTTTATCAAGCAGTGCAAGTTCAAGAGCATTGAATATAAGAAAGTCTGTCATTGGTTCAACAAGAAATGTAGAGTGGCACGGGAATCCCTAGGGCATGCTATCAAAGCAGGAGATCCTGCTAAAGTACGAGCTGCTAGGCAAATATATAGGAGTACCCAGAAAAAGGCCAAGAAAGCCTGGGATGAAGACAGATGGCAGGATCTTAAGCAGGCTTGCGCCATGAGTGATAGCAAGCACTTCTGGAACATAATAAAATGGGACAGGGGAGGGCAGCCACAACAGCCACAAAACCATGTAGCCCAGGAAGAATGGGTTAAGCATTTTAAACCCCAATATGCCCGTAGTTCATCTGAGACAGACTTGGTCGAGCCCACCTACTCGTTCTATCAAGATGAGGCTTTTTGCAGGGCTGACGTCGATGCTGCCCTTAGATCAGTAACGGGTGGTAGAGCACCCGGCCCAGACGGCATTCCGGCGGATATATTCCTTCATGACAAAGCCAGATGGTGTCGGTACATTCTTATGTTGGCTAATGCAGTTGCCTTCGGAGCACCAGTCCCCGACTCCTGGAAAGGGGCTGAAATTATCCCCCTTTTCAAAAAAGGGGATAAATCCCAT
The DNA here is from genome assembly GCA_963921515.1 of Calotriton arnoldi. Lineage (NCBI taxonomy): Eukaryota > Metazoa > Chordata > Amphibia > Caudata > Salamandridae > Calotriton > Calotriton arnoldi. The sequence continues at coordinate 198,811 of CAWUFW010005187.1, forward strand.
CCAGGTAACTACAGGCCCATTAGCCTAATAGACTCCTTGCAAAAGATAATGGGGCGGCTAGTTCTTAATAAGGTTCAAGATTGGATAGACGAATATGGTATTTTATCCCCATTGCAGGCTGGCTTTCGGGCGCATACCAGTACCATCGACCAGGTGTTCCCATTTATTTTATTATACTGGAAGACGGTGGTTCTGGGCAAGGGCAGCTTGTATGCTGCCTTCGTTGACCTAAAGTCAGCATTTGATCTCGTCCCCCGTAGTAAACTATGGGTGGTGCTGCAAGAAATGGGGATGTCTCCTGAACTATTAACCCTCATCACTAGACTACACAAGGATAATTATGCCCAAATTCAATGGGGCTCACAGGGCAATGTTACCAATCCCTTTCCCATTGAGAGAGGTGTGCGCCAGGGCTGCGTCATGGCACCCACACTATTCTCTTTGTTTATCAACGGGGTAGTGAATTGCATGGAGTCTACCGCTACTGACGCCCCAATTTTAGCAGGTGTAAAAATCCCTATTTTAATGTTCGCAGATGACACACTAATTATTTCAAAGACCCAGAGCGGCCTCCAGCGAGCCCTGTTAATCTTTGAGGAGTTTTGCTTCTCACGCGGCTTGGAAATTAATGTGTCAAAAACGAAATTCATGTCTTTTAATCCACATAGAGCATTCAAAGGTGGCATCCTTATCAATAACCGCCCCTTAGAACAAGTTAGTGCCTTTACATACTTGGGGGTTACTATACAGAATGACTTGAAATGGAAGCGACAGCTTGATTTAGCAACACTGAAGCATCGGCAACTATCGGGAGCTCTACAACTCGAGTTTAACACCTCACTTACAAAACCAGTTAGTCCGGTGCTGCAAATATATAACATGAAAGCGGTTAGCTCAGCCCTTTATGGGGCAGAGCTTTGGGGTTGTGAGAATCTGTCTAAGCTTACTGTAGCAGAAAATAGGTTCCTACGCAAGATCACCAACCTTCCGCAAAGCACTCCAGTGCGCCCCCTACTTTATGACCTTGGTAGAAAAGCACTGGTTGATATAGCGAGATTACGCCCCTTACTATACTGGCGCAGAATTTGGTGTACACCTGACTTAGCAACCTATGCTGCAGGCTTCAAAGATCTAATAAAGGCAGATAGCTTCCATAGAATTAAATGGTTACAGGAGGTTAGAGCCACTCTAGTAAGCATTGGCATGACCACATTGTGGGATGATCCAGCAAGCTCCCTGTTCCCTTCGAAAAAGATTCTAAAAGAAAAATACTGGGACATGGTGATGCATAACATACAGAGAAATAGTGTCACATCTTCACTAACGGGAGGCTTTTTGGAAGTCAAACCAACCCCTAGCTTAGAGCAGTACTGGGACACCATAACAAAACCACATGATCGGAAGTTATACTTACAATTCAGGGTGGGTTCACTGCCAATAAGATCTTTTACAGCTAGATGGGCCAATTCAGGTGACAATACGTATCCCGCATGCCAGGCCAATCTGGAGTCGCTGGCCCACTTACTGTTTGCCTGCCCAGCATATGCTGCCCCGCGTCGTGCATGGCTGACGCCAATTTGTAAGTCACTAGGCACTAGAAGGAGTGGTGAAGCACTAAGAATATTGCGCACCGACACGTCAACTCCTATTGTCATTGCACAAGCAAAATTTTGGGGTTGGTCTTGGGCTATAAGATCGCAATCTCTCCCTGCAAATTGAAGGCCATGTCGGTTATTGCTCATTTGCACATGCACTAGAGGAGCCGTAAGCCACATACTACGTTAAGCATCCAAGTGTCTGGATCAATTAACTGTGGCCAAACCATTGTACCCCTTTATTAATTAATTTCAGAAAATGCTGTTGTTTTTATAAGTTCGAGTATATATAGTAGTTTTAAATGGTTTTTATTGAAATTTTTTACTTATGATGGCAGATTCTATTTCCTCAAACAGGCTTCAACCATATTTTATACTGTGTATTATGAAAATATTTTTGTAACGTGCTTTTATGACCAAACTGTCGAATAAAGCTTGTTTGGATTGGATTGGAGAAAATAGTGCTCAGCGGCTATAATTAAAGCCTACTGAGCAACAACACACGTAACATGTGAGGTTACAAAATGAGACAAGGAGGTTCTAAGGAGGGACTACTAAGCCTATTGACCAATGAACAGCCACAGTTTACAGTGGACAATATCTAAAGCCAAGGAAAAACGCGGAGGGAGAGTGTACGGAGCTTCAAGTCCCTACCTCAATACAGCATGCCTCGCACAGCAGCGCATGCGCTGTCCAGGCTCTACCTAAAAAAGGGACTTTTTTATAAATGAAGCCTTAAACAGTTGCAGGTGTGCACACGATTGTACCTAAATTCTAATGTCATATGTCTGTATTTTACCTATGAGTGATGCATTATATATGGCCTCTTGTCGCCTCTGTAAAACCCATCAGCCATCCAATTTCAAGTGTACCTTTTTCGGTGAAAGAAAAGTGGAAAAACACTAGTTCCAGGTTCATTACCTCAGAAAACACTAAATACGGATAAATGCAGATAAAATGAGGACAAAATATAATGCAGACGGAAACATCTACAGACTAGAGTGGAGCCCTAATTAGAGAGCAGTACTGAAGTTGATGGTGGAATCCGTTAAGCAGTTCTTGAGACGCCCTTCAAAACGTAGCTCTGTCAAGCAATCCCCCCAAATCTTCCTCATTCATGCGGCACGGGATGGGTGCATTAGTCACAAAGCCGTATTAAAGCGTTGCGAGGAGCCCAGCCCTGTAAACAATAGGACCACCGATGACACAGCAAACTAAAATGTAATAACAAAGTGTCAAAACTAATCAAGAAATATGCGTCCAGAGCGCCAAGTGTGTTAGCAATTTGCCCAGATCTTGTCTGAGCAGATGCGGACAACCGCTCTGTAACAACACGTGGGAGATAGAGCTTCCATCCAACAGGCCAATACTGCAACGTTGCAGGACGGCACGACGCACGGTAACCTCAATGTAGATAACCTATGACCTATGACATGGCTCCAATGTGAGAGGAATGCAAACGGAAGTCCTGGGACGAACAGAACCCGAATAGCACGTTTCATCTGGTAGCTGTGCTTCTTAGAACATTATGCTCCGTAAACAAAAGAGGTTGCACAATCCCCACGAGCTGCGGCGGGATATGGGCCCTCCAGCTATGGGGTATCTGTGGACCCACACCGCCGCCATTTGTTAGGCCCTTCCTAGGACAGGTCATGTTGACACGTTGTGAAAACCGGTTTGTATGAAGCCCCTGTGCCATTTACTGTGCAGAAAAAAAACAGCTGTTCGAAGCTCATGTTCATAGAAAAAGTGTTTCCAACAATTCAGAGAAGACTTTAACAGTGTAGAGTGTTCAAGGAAACAGAGTCTCCAAGGGATTACGCCATTGGATTCCAAACCTGATTTATAGGCTCTTGCCTTCCTACACTGTCTCCCTTGACTCTGTTCCCTCTTGTAACCCTTCCCAGGCTACATTAATGTGTCCAAGTACACATTCTGTATAACCTTTGCTCCTGATATGTGAACGCTGTCCAACAAGAGACTGTTGAGTTCATGTGAAGAAACATGAGGGCCTGTTAGAGTTGTAATGTGTGTGATGGTGCGCTTTATCTGTATTCATTCATGACTGTGACACAGGTTCCCCTCCAGCGCTTCCTTTACATGCCACAGTGAGTGGTGGAGATATAGGGCGACCACCTCTCTCCAGATAATTACTTACACTGTTTCCTGTCATGGACATTTTTATGTGATACCTGAATGCATTCTGGATGTCTTGTTTTGCTTCCATTGAACTAATTACACCAACACAGCTGAACACAATGAATTGTAGGTGAAAAGTTCAGGACTGGAGACCAAGGGGCCGATTCCGATTTCGGACGGAAGGGCTCCGAACGATGGTCGGAGCCCTTCCGCCCGAATCGGAACGTGCCGTCCGGATTCCTTTCCGACCGAGCCATTCCGATGGGCTCGGTCGGAAAGGAATCCGACTCGGAATTCCAGATGGCTTCCGACAGGTTCAGAGAGCCCGTCCGCTGTCCGGAAATCCTTCAGTACTCCCCCGGCCGCCTCTTTACGACCGAGGGAGTACGATGGCAGATTTTCACTGCCTTTTCGTGCCGGTCTTTCCGGCATGTAAAGGCAGTCGGAAACTGTCTTTGGGGGCCCCCAGTAGGGCCCCCATGGTGCGAGGCCGCCGAATGGCGGCCTTGGGGCACTTATGGTGCCCTTCTGTGGATCCCTGCACCCGGTGGCAGGCACCTTGGGGTGCCGGTTACAGGGTGCAGGGATGAACTGCACCCCTGCTTTTCACGATGCAAGCATGCATTCCGCTCGGAATGCATGTATGTAGTATACGAGTAGCGACCGAACAGGGTTCGGTCGCATCGCATAGCAGGGCCGTAACCGACGACAGCAGGTCGGTCGGTTACGGCTCCTGACCGATGTCGGACGGACCTGAGTCCGTCCGACATCGGAATCGGCCCCAATGTCTGTAATGACCTGGAGTGAAGTGGTCACCCTATATTCAAAATATCAGCCCTTGCTCTACTCTTTTTGTTTAAGAATGCTTTCTTAAGAAGAAAATAAATACAAAGAAATGTAGCAATAACATATGATCAAGTAAAATCAGAGAAACAGAATAAATGCTATGTTATAACTACAGAGGGGTGCACTATAGTCCTCAATAACACATATAGTTCGTACATAACTACCCATTATACTATGCTTTTTATCAACAAATAGATTGCAATAAGATAAAATCAGCATTTTTTCTTAAACATGCAGGGAACCAAGAAAAAGGAAAGCAGAAACAAAGAAAAGGAATAAAAGAGAAAACCATTAAAGCATAATATATAATAAAAGCCAGTGGCGTAGCTAGCTGTTGTGCCGCTTGTGGCGGCCGCTTGAACAGCGGGGGGGGGGAGGAAGCTGACGAGTCCCGCGATGGTCGCCCCGCACGGCTGCAGGTAAGAGCGGGGTGGGAAGGGGAGGCCGCTGCCCTCAAAACTCAGACTGCATTACCCCCACGCCCCTTGCTACGCCACTGATAAAAGCATATCAAGGAAACAGTGAAAAAGAAGGAAAGGTCTACACATATATGAAAAAAATATCAGTTTAAACAAAATTATTTCATAATCTCAGAAAATTTGATATTTAACAGATCATAAACAGTAAGAATCATGTTTCAAAAATATTTTAAATAATCATAAAATCGAATATAAGTATATCTCAAGGAGGAGCAAAGTTATCAGCCACTGTACTGTCCCTATAAGCAAGCTTTGATAGAAATAAAAACAAAGGCAACCAAAGCATATCCATTTTAATCTTCGTTTGTGTAGATCGTAGTTTTGCAATTTCCAATCTATGATTGTAACAGATCATATTTTACCAGTTAGTATTTTTTCAGATAGAAGTAAGCACCTGTAGAGCAATAGCAATGAGGAAATCCACAAACTTTCTGGTTAAAGGATTGGTTGGCTGTATGTTGCTAGAAACTCCAAGGACAATGAACATTTTATCAAATGTTGGCTTGACTGGACATATATCAGCAATTTTGTCCCAATGCAGTTACCCAAAGGAATTCACCTTTTGGCACACATTATACATGTGTAAGACATAATTTTCTTCTTTGCCACAAGACCAGCTTTAGCTATCATTAGAAACTTTCATTGTATGGTGAGAGCAAGGCATTATAAATAGTCTAGAAAAAAATACAATATCTGGATGATGTTTACAGAATGGGAGACGGAATGAATTTTTGACCAAATTGTATTCCATAAAGAGATAGGTATGTTGAATTCCAAATCTTTTTCCCACAAGAATTCAGCTTTGGTTTTTGGCCTGTCAGTATCACAACAAGTGCTTTTTATAAATATAAGAGACCTGACTTATGTAAAGAAGTTGTATGTTAGAATGGAGATCACCTCTTCACCATTATCCACCACAAAAGGATCTAGTAAAGTTTGTTTGATAGGTGCTGTTAGCGAGTCATATTTATAACTGAATGAATTAGGGACACCAAATTTGCATTGTTGGTCTTGAAATGGAAGGAATTGATTACCACAAATTAATTGTTTGACAGTCAATATGCCTTTATCCAATTTCACCGGAATAGTACTTTATTATTCATCTTAATAATAGTATTATGTCAGATGTGAGAAACTATAGACGTCTGCATGATAATTCAAAAGAAAATGATTAGCTAACATGCTAGAATGGTTTGAAACAGCAGAAGAAAATGACAGGTTTTTGGGACATTAGTAGAACATTCTTAAAGGTGAAAAGATATATTAATGAGAGTTCTAACTTATGCCAAAGGCGCTAATTTTGAGTGACGTCACCTGAAAGGTAAGTCCAAATTTGTTTCAATGTAAGGCAGAGTGATAATTCATAAAATTGAGGAAAGTTGGCACCTCCATTAACTTTAGATCTCTTAAGCATATGCAGAGATATGCATGCTTTCTTCTTATTCACTAAGAACTTTGACAGAAGGCTACCAATTATTAAAAAAAATAATGAAGAAAGCTTTACTGGAAACATGGAAACATAAACCTCAATAATATGTAACATCATGTTAATAGTATCCAGTCTGCACCATCAAGACAAAAAGATAGGGGGCACTTATCAGAGAGTAGGCTAATCCTAAACTTAATCTCTTTTAAATTAGCTATGAATGTACCTCTGAAAATGTCTGAATATACAAAATCCAAGCACTTAATTTTTATTGACATCCAGACAAACCTAGAATTGTTAGCCATATCTCTAAAACAGAATTTATTACGCGACATAACTTTCGATGTATCAATGTTCAGTTTATATTCCGAGACTGCAGAGTAGATGAAAGGATCTCAAAAAGTGGAATCGAAATGTTTGGATTAGATATGTATAACAACATTATCTGCATAATCTGTAAATGTAACCTCTTTTTGTTTGCGTTTGTAACCATTAAAGCTACTTGATGTGCAGATTTTCTCTAAATAAGGTTCAGGGGAAAGTATGAAAAGTAATGGAGAAAGAGTTCTACGCTGCCTTGTACCTTTTTTAAGTTGAAAGTATGAAGATTGTATCCCGGTTACAAAAATTGACGTTTTTGAGGCATCATATAGGAAGCCAATATAATGTAAGATTATAGGGCCAAATCCATGCCATTTGTGAGTCTATAGAACAAAATCCCAATGAACATGATCAAGATTTCTGTAGTTGGATCAATATGATACTTAGAAAGTCCTGCTACTTTTTTCTTTTGAATAGGAGTCTCTGAGTGCAATCCTTTCTCTTCCCTCTTCAGTCTGATTTCAGCCTCTAGCCCTGGGTCACCTTTTCTGATATACTCCTCCTTTCATTGGAACTTGGATCGACTCTCTCTCTATGCTCGTTTACCGAGAGTCCTGAAAGGAATGTGGAGAGCGGATATCAGAATACTGATATTGTTCTGGTCTTATAATTTTCTTGTGTTCCCTTAAATTATAACCACCCTGTTAGAAATAGGGTCTCTAGTTGGCAGTGTTTCGCACCCTGTCCAAGGAGGGTCCCTCACTCTAGTCAGGGTAAGGGAGTCACACAGCTAAGATAACCCTTGCTCACCTCCATGGTAGCTTGGCATGAACAGTCACGCTTATATCAGAGGCAATATGTAAATTATTTGTACACACACACTTCCAGTAACACAGTGAAAGCACTACAAAAGTCGTCCACACAAGTTTAGAAAAACAGACATTTAGCTGAGTAAAACAAGGCCAAAACGATAAAAATCCAACACACACAAGTCAAAATATCACTTTTAAAAATTGAGCAAGTTTAGCCCACAGAAATCAATGAATGCGTTCGTTTTAGCACAAAGTATCTTAGACGCGTCAAAAATCAAAGACAGTGCCAGGCGCAGGGGAGGTGAGGCACCAGAAAAGCAAAGCCAAAGTTCCTTAGTACACAGGGGAGGTGATGCATCGGTTCCTTACTGCCAGGGGAGGTGATGCGTCAGGTTCTTACTGCAAGGCAGAGGAGGTGAAGCATCGGTTCCTTACTGTCAGGGGAGGTGATGCGTCAGTTCCTTACTGGAATGGGAGGTGATGCGTCAGTTTTCGGACACGCGGCCTCGGCTCCTTACTGCGGTGCAGTGTTGATGAAGAGTCAGCGTCGAGGGACGATGCGTCAACGCGCAATCGGCGATTCAGGTGGTGTGTCGATTTTGCAGCCGCAAGGCAGGGGCTGCATCTATTCTTCAGCCGCAAGCAGGTGCTGTGTCAGAGTCGGAGCGGGTGCCACAGACGTCGGTGACACAGTGCTTAGGACTCACCCTGCAGCAATTTTTCTGGTGCACTGCAACAGCGAGCTGGGGCCTTCATTGAAAGCTATGGTTGATGCTTCTAGCGAGAACCATGCTTCAGTGCAGGCAACGGCGATGCGTCTATCTTGTGCAGCGATGCGTTTAGAAAATAGGCGTTGGGAGTCGAGGTGTAGATTTTCTCTTTCGATCACCAGATTACACTTTCATGGGCCCAGGAACTGGATTTGGCACCACTTGGCACGTCAGGACTCTCAGCAGAAGAGCCCAGGCACTGGTAGGTGAAGTCTTTGATGGCCCTGAGACTTCTTAACAGGAAGCAAGCACGCACAAGCCCTTGGAGAACTTTGGAAGCAGGATGTAGAAAGCAAAGCCCAGTCCTTTCACTCCCAGGACAGTAGCAGCAAGCAGCAGGCCAGCCCCACAAAGCAACAGACAGAGTAGCAGACCCTCCTACATCATCCACCTCTTCTTTCTGGGAGAATGTCCTCAGTCCAGAAGTGTTCTGAGTATATGGTGTCACAGGTCCAGTACTTATTCCCATTTCAGCCTTCGAAGTAGGCAAACTTCAAAGGAAATTCTTTGTAGTGTCAAGACCCTGCCTTTTCCTGCCCTGACTCCAGACACACTACAGGGGGTGGAGGCTTCTTTGTGTAAGGAAAGGCACAGCCCTATTCAGGTGTCAGTGTCGCCTCCTCCCACCACTCTAGCTCAGGAAGGCCCAACAGCCTAGTGATGGGCCATCAGGATATGCAAGGCACACCTCAGCTCCCTTTGTGTGACTGTCTAGAGTGAATGCACAAGAGCCCAACTGTCAGCCAACCCAGACGTGTATTCTACAGACAGGCAGAGGCACAGAATGATTAAGCAAGAAAATGCCCAGTTTCTAAAAGTGGCATTTTCAAACACGCAATTTAAAAATCAACTTCACCAAAAGATGTGTTTTTAAATTGTGAGTTCAGAGACCCCAAACTTCAAATCTCTATCTGCTCCCAATGGGAAATTACACTTAAAAGATATTTCAAGGTTATCCCCATGTTACCCTTTAGAAGAGATAGTCCTTGTATAGTGAAAAACGAAATTAGCAGTATTTCACTATTAGGACTTATAAAAAAACACCAGTACATGTCCTACCTTTTAAATACACTGTACCCTGTCCATGGGGCTGCCTTGAGCCTACCTTAGGGGTGACTTACATGTAGTAAAAGGGAAGGTGCACTTGCCAGGTTGAAATGGCAGTTTACAACTGCACACACAGACACTGCAGTGGCAGATCTGAGAAATGTTTGCAGGGATACTCATGTGGGTGACACAATCAGTGCCGCAGGCCCACTAGTAGCATTTTATTTAAAAGCCCAGGGCACCTCTGGTGCACTTTACTAGGGTCTAACTAGTAAATCAAATATGTAAATCATGGATAAACCAATCACCAATACACATTAGATAGAGAGCATATGCACTTTAGCACTGGTTAGCAGTGGTGAAGTGCCCAGAGTCCTAAAGCCAACAAAAACAGGTCAGAAAAAATAGGAGGAAGAAGGCAAAAAGTTTGGCGATAACCCTGCAAAAAGGGCCAGACCCAACACACCGCTACCAGATTCCTGAGTTGCGGGAGATCCAGTCCGTCTTTGCCCTCTACTCCTTTGTTTCTTTCTGCCTTCTATTGCAGGTTTCTCTTAAGCTTTTAAATATGGCTTAACAGCTCATGAAACTTAGGTATCACGACCCACAGAGGTGTTTACTTCTGTGATTATTTTTGGTAGTTCCCGTTCATGATCTGGAACTGCTTTAAGCCTCTGGCTTATGCCCAGAACCAAACTTTCTCCCTTAATGTTGCTCAGGATGATAGAAGAAACTGTAGAAAAGTTTACCATTAACTTCATTCCTAAGTCTAGAGCTTGTTCATGCTCCATGTTCGTTCTGTACTTGGTTCTGTATCTCAGGGAGAACTGTCAATGAAGGCTTGTATAAATGCAAGAAAATATGCTTCCCCCAGTGCTACATTCCTCTTCCGGTGGCACCAGCATAGTCAGTATTCTATGTTTGACTTGGGGTGTTGTGAATGGATAAACAGCTTCTAACTGCTTGGTCTTCAGAGCAACCCAGAAGGGAATCTCTTCACACTTCGATGACGCTTTTTGCATGGTAGTGTTAACAGTGTGTGGACTAATGGGTTGTACCGGTACCAAAGCTGCTGGTCCTGTTGCGAAAGCAGGTTTAGAGTTCATGGTACATGATACAAACTATACATGTGTAGGAAAGTAGGATCTGCTTCTTATGGTTACCCCCACTTTTTGCTTGATGTGATACTGTTTTTGACTAGTCTGAATGGGATCCTGCTAATCAGGACCCCAGTCTATCTGTTTTCTCCCTAAAACTGTTGTGTTCAGGACCTAGGTACATCCCAGATTGGATACTGGGGTACCCTTGTCAGTCCATAGTATATGGTACCCATGTACCCAGGGCATAGGTACCCCAGAGGTCTCCCATGGGCTGCAGCATGTTTTATGCCACCCATTAGAGACCATTCAAAATGGAACTACAGGCCTGCCATTGCAGCCTGTGTAAGTTGAGGCATGCACCACTTACGAAAGACATAGGTTTACGATATCTAAGGGTCACTGCACTTAAAACCTATAAGTCACCCCTCTAGCAGCCCTTTACAATCCTGAGGGCAGGGTGCTTGGTTCTAAGTGAGAGGGTGCCTCTGCAGCCTACGGAGTCCATTCTCCCCGGTTGTCAGTGAAGCAGCCATATACTATATAGAGGGGCATCGCGTGACCGCACGATGACCATCTCGAAAACGGCTGCAACGAATCCTATTGTGTTTGGTATCAAACATGTTGGAATCATATCCCCACACCGTAAACCGCCGTTAGGCTCTCAGTGTTCCTGTTACCAGCCTTCTAGTCCTGGACAGCACAAAATGGTTGCTGCCGACCAGAGACACATTTCTGCCCTCCTGCTGCTGAGCCAAGCTCGAGCAGGGGAAGGCAGAACAATAGGCATCCTGTCACAGGGAGGTGTGACCACCTCCCAGACAGGATTTAGTGTATTAGGGCTGGGTGGGTGCGCTTGCCAGCGCCTGAAAGTCTGCATGAGGGGCACATTTGGTGTCCCTGTGCAAAGTCCAGTTCAAACCAGTCCTGGGAGCCGTTGGCTCCCGCTCTGGCGCGAAACTGGACAAAGGACATGGGAGTAACCTCCCCCCTGTCCCGACCCTCCCCTGGGAGGGTCCACTGAATCTTCCCAACCCTTTCCTTTGGGTACTTAAGGGCTTATTTTTTTTTTTTTTTTAATTTATTTGAGTTTTATATAGCGCTGGCTAGACCCGGAGGTATCAGAGCGCTATACATAAGGATCCACAAAATTACAAAATTACATCAGTTACAAGTTACATCAGTTCCAACAAAACATTTCAAGAGCATCGGAAGACGAAGTAAATGGAGCTTAGAAGGGTAAGGGGGTGGGGTAAAGGTATAGGAGGGAGAAAGGATGGAGATAGGATGGATGGAGAGACGAAGGAGAGTCTGCCCAAAGTCCGGCTGGGTAGGTGTCGGCCGAGGGGGAAGTCCCCAGCCCATCTCCTCTATAGCTATCAGGTATCAGGTAAGGGGCTAGGTCTCAATGAGAAAACAGAGAGCAAAGAGGAGGAATAAATGGAGCGTAAAGGAGAAAGTGGATGGAGTAAAGGGGTAGGAGGGAGAGTACGACGGAGAGACGAAGTAAGGTCTGCCCAATGTCCGGCTGGGTAGGTGACGGCTGAAGGGGTAGTCCACAGCCCATCTCCTCTATAGCTATCAAGTAGCTCCACCGGGCATCGGCCAAAAAGCTAGGTCTCCACGGTCAGAGGTAGGTTCACAGATTCGGTATCCTGAAGGGTAGGACGGATGGGGGAGGAGTACGAGGTCTGGTCGAAGTCCGTTTTTTTTTCTCCAGAGGAGTAGCACGACGTGGTAGGGAACACAGTGGCAGCCATCTTGGGGTCAGGCAAGGGATCGACAGGTAGTAACAGGGAGGGCTCAAAAACTTGCTTGCCAAAAGATCATGGTGGCCCCCATGCCCCTCACCACAGACCCGGCCTTGGGGAGCATCCACAGAAAAACCAAAAGTATGCAGCAGCAGCTCAGCGCGTGAAACACGGACACGCTTGAAACATGCAAATTAGATGGAAGCCATCGCTACCTCAAGATCGAATGTGGTATGTGGGTATGAAGCACTCCGGGCCCCCTCTGTGCAGAGTCCGACGATCAGGCACGATTACTGCCTGAAATGGTGGTCCCCTTGAGGCAATAATGTCACCTGGCGGCCATCTTAAGGTCAGGCAGTGGCTATATGCTCCCGTGTATCAGTGATCCTGTGCCTTCTTCACATCTGCCCATGACATTACAGGGAGCCTTACTTCAGTCCTCCTTAACTCCAAGGGACTACAGGCAAGCCTTCTGCACTCTTCCTGTAAAGGGATGATGACCGCCATTTTGGGGTCAGGCGGGCCGAGATATGTGCTATTCCTCCTTTACTGTGGCCGTGTTATTGTACCCCCTACACTCAGGAGGAATATGCCCTGTGCTGGTGAGTCCCTGGGGCCCCAGAAACCAACTCACCCCACCAGGGTCACTTTTATTCACGGCCGCCGGGCCCTCACAATGCTCGAGGCTCCCACAGCTCTTCTCCGGTTACCCGCTTGCCGGACTGCCGGGAACGGCACTACTTGGTCTCCAAAAGGTGCCTTGGGACCTCTGCTCCGGTCCAACTCGGACCTGTCTCGGTCCTGTCTCCCGGCCCCTGGCTAGCCGCAGAGCGTTAGTCAGACCAGCGCCATCTTGGGTCGCGCCGCATCGGTCCACTTCACCCTCCCAGCCTCCCCTCATGGGCACACCTGGTACCTCTATCCGGGCGCAGCTCAAGGCAGGAGTCACAAAGCGGCAGTCCTCCAGCGCCGCCGCCTCAGCCTTCGCTGCAGCCCTTCAGCACTCCACACCGAGGCCAACTTGTCCCAAGTCGCTTGCACCTTCAAGATGGCGAGTCCGCTGTTCCTCGCAGATGTGCCCGCCTCAATCCCGCCGTCGCTCACCGTCAGGTCCGGAGAGGGCGAGGATCACACTGCGCAGCAATTCACCGGCCGATGCTGTCCCCCTTCACTCCCAGAGCTGGTGCGTCGTCTCAGTCAGCACGGGCTGCCTGCTTCTGGGGTGAGTCAACGGGCGCCACTTCCAACACGGCATCCAAGATGACCGGGGCAGCAGCGCGCCTTCCACCAGTCACGGCCGGCGAACTCCAGGGCTTACCTGGGTGTAGGTCCCTAGATTCGTCATGGACAAGATTCAGAACTGAAACCACTGCACTTCTACCGTTTGGGCACTCTGGACTTTGCTGGACTTCGTTTGGGCCTGACTTCGTCTCCCTTTCAGTCTGCTGCATTGTCTGTGCCTGTGCACCATACAGGGTCCGTGCAGGACCTGTGGAGCATCCAAGACAGTTGAAGATAATCTCCCTTGAAGTGAAGGAGTCACTTCCCTGCATTCGCAGGCACCTCAACACTGCTGAACGGTCTGCTGATCCCAAGCTCCTGCGGACTCCGAAGGGTTCAACAACACAGGTGGTGGTTATCTACGTCTCCCGAGGCCCGAGCTGCCCTCTCACCAAGCCTGAGGTCAGAATCCCTCGTGAGGGCTGCATTAACCGAACCCCTGTGCACCCCATTGGCAACTCTGCGACAAGTGCATCGGGCACCAAGTAGCCCCAACGTCCGGCAACTTCTTCCACCAAGATCTTCAGCCACACACCCTCGTGGGCACCGTGGCCTGCTCCTTTTGGTGAGCTGTTCGAGGTCCTCTCGCAATCCCTGTGCCTCCGGCCTGTGGGTCCAATTGAGGCTCATCTTTGTTTTCCTTGGGCTCCCCTGATTGCTCGGGCCTACCCTGACTCCCCTGCTTGTGGTGAGTTACCTTGCTGGTCCCAAACGTGCACCTTCTTGATTTCCTGCGTGGGCTGCATGTGCCCAGGCTTGTTGGACACCGACCCCTCAGCCCTCGTCATTCTTCGTGGGACAGCTCGCATCCGAGTCCTGGTCATCCTCAGCTTCGCCTGGTCCTCGCAGCTGCAGAGTCAAGGTCACCGTCATCCTTCCTGAAGCACCCGACATCGGGGAGGGCCTTTGTCTTCCAAGTCTTCTGGTCACCCCTGAGTGACCTAGACTCTGTCCCCTCTGCTTTCAGGTACTCCTCATCAAGAATCCACGTTTGGATTCTTCCGGACACTTTCTCCTCTTCCAGCAGCTGCACTTTCCTGAAGTCCTCCATTGAGTTCGACAGCGGTTTCTGACGCCACTTCACACCAATGCACCCAGCTTCCCTGGGATAGGTAACTTGGGTACCACGGTATCCAGGGGTGGGGTGGCTCGCCAACCTTCTGTCTTCCACGGGGTTTCTTCAGGGTCCACTGGGAAGGGTCCCTAATCTTTAAAATTCCAACCATGACTTGCAGATAGACTTGTACGGAGCACGCTGTCGTGTTCTCACACTGCACACGCTGTCCGTGGGGTCCCTATCTACTTACCTTGGGTAGTTCTGTGGGTCACCAGCAATTCTACGTCCTCTTGACATTGTCCTGACTCGAGTCGTGGTTCTTATTCCACTATCTTAGTTTATAGTTTGGTCCCCCCTGGGGCCCACTGTGTATTAGTGCTATTTACTGTGATTTATTTGCTAAAGTATTGTGTGCTTTGTGTCTATCTCTGTGTAGGAGATACTGTAACGTACTAGAGAGTATTCTATAATAAATACATGTTTTTATGCATACTTTGTGTGGTTCCTTTTCATTTAATCTATACTATAAGATTGCTTTCTGGTAAAACAAGCTGCTTTACACTCCTTCAAGACTAAGCCTGAAGGCTGCTCTCCACAGCTACCATTTGGATAGCTTTCTAAGGTTGTCTGAGACCTCTTAAATCACCATAAGGGTTGTCTGGACTGGTGCAAGGTGCCCACTTACATTAGTGGACATCATATACCAGGCCAGCTTCTCACAACAAGTCTCCTGTTTAGGTGACGGTGTGATTCAAAACCCCTATCACTTCAACAAATGCCAAGGTGTCAGGACGAGGAACAGGTGTGTAACCAGCCAAGACTTGCCACGTGTCCCCTTCAGTGCTCAGGGGTTACAGGTGGCCATTGCTGTGCATGCGTGGCCACTTACCAGCAAACCAGTTCTGATTTTCCTGGTAAGTCAAAGGGATTTCCAGATCTTGGTAAGCCCTATAATTTGTAGATGGTAGTGCTGCCTTATAAGCCTGAAACTGCGTTGAGGCAGCTTTTATAGCCTTAAACTCCAAACAAGAGTAAAATGTCTCAAAGGCATACGCTGTGTGAGCAGCTATTACAAAAGTAACTGCCCCGTCCCCCCTCATCAAGGACACCATGAAGCTTGAGATGCTGAGTAACTGCTTTCCTGTAATTGGCCCCTATCACGATAGGAGCCGCCATATGAAGGTTTCGAATGCAACGGAATCAAAGTATTACAAAAACAGAATGGACACTAACCTTTTAAAAGTCAAGCTTGCCAAACCTATGGCAATAGGTGCTACCTTATTCCCTGTAGGAAGTAACCATGATTACTACGGATGTCTCCGTAATTCTGTAATAATGATTCACATGCATATGTATAAAAAAGAAACTACTAAAGGGGTTCCCCAACATCCAGTCCCCACATTGGGTGCCAATGTTGCATAAACGGAGTCTCTGGATCAGCATTACAAGGTTTGCTTTCCCAGCCATGGGCGGCACAAGTGCACCAACTCTTGAATATGAAAGACAGGTTTTTGTAGCCCCGCAGAACTACACTCAATACCTAGTTGAAGTAGTGTCAATGCTTTTGGGTTACTAACAGTCCCTAAACAGGAAACTCTCTCTACACACACACACTCACGCACACACACACACGCACGCACACACACACAGCACTTTAATGAAAAAGTGCGTTTATTTCAACAGGCACACTCTGTTGCTCAACATATCTAAAATAACCACATAGAATATAATTTAAACAGCACAAATGCTTGCTGTGAACAATGAAAATAAAATGAAAGTTTCTAACATGGTTAAAATGTCATCTAAAAAACGAACACCCTAAAAACCAACATCTATGCGCTAATCTAGGAGTGCATGGAGAGTGGAATAACTTGCATCTAGATTTTCTTAGGGAGGATGAGCACACTGCATACCATATTTACAGAAAAACACTGTGATTATCAGGAGTCAAGGAAGCTGTGTTCCCTGAGAAAGGCAAACAGACTTTCAGTATCAGCATGAGCTCCTCCTAGGCTCAGTCTCAGCTTTCAGTAGAAAGTGCGATACAGTGCCAGCATCTCTGGCAGGCAGGATCATCTCAGTTCTGCCAGTATCTTGCTTGCAATATTATGGGGTGAAGGACCTCTCCTGACAGGTGGTCAAATGGCAGTCCTTTTATATTGTATTTTATCTAAGATGGAATTTACATCATGGCAGGAATGTTTGATATAACCAATGAGCGTCAAGATGCTAGTCTAAGATGCATTCCTTTAAACATATAAGGTAAAAGTACAAAAATTCAGACTACACTATTTTGGCTATTGTTCCTATTTTAACTTGAATTGAGATAACAAGGCACTTTTTCCAAACTGATGTCACATCAGGTGTTTTATTGATGCCTAAATGACTTGACACTTTTACAGTTCTTGGAAAGATAAGGACAGGTAACATCTGTGTCACAGGATGACATGTTGGTATGGCTATCAATGCGGTCTGCCAGCACCACAGGCAACCATAACTTTTGCTCCAAGAATTGTCTCATATGGCCTACTGGTAGGGCTTTACCTGATGGTCATATGGTACGGTGCACTGTTGGGTGACAATTGGTCGTCATACCATGATGTATTTGCCTGTACACTTTGTTTATCGATAAAACATGTTGACTGTTCACAAGAAAATTGTCTAAACATGCAACCTTGTTTTTAATTATAAGGATAGGCATAGAATAAAGATGCATGTGATATGCCATATGTGATTAATTTTTAATTGATTTTTGAGGAAGGTATTACTTATGTTCTTCATTTATGAGGACCTACAGTAGGTTGATGTTTTTTTGTGAGACTTGAATCAGTAGTTGTACACATTGAGCACCACTTGAATCAGTAGTTGTACACATTGAGCACCACTAGTGATTTACATAGTGCTTGGCCCTCCTGTTACTATAGGAAAGCTGCTGATGATGATATAGTGAGCCAGTTGGTGAGCAATAGCCAACCGGCTCATGGTTGTCACTTACGGGAGGGACTTCCTATAATTGTTTCTGAATTTGTACAGAATTTTTTTTCAAATATTTTGTGTATGACTCTGAATGTGTTACAAGGTCCCTAGGTACCGGTCCAGAAAAGAATCACACCTGGACATATGGTCTCTGGGTTTTCGCTGGAGCATGACCTAACCCTATACATGACGTTTGTTTGAGGGGAGTGTCCTGTATATTTTAGTGTGACTAGCACCAAGGGCTTTTTTGTGGTATAGACATGTTGATGAGTCTACAAAAATACATAAAATTGAGCTGTGGTGTACTTAAAATAGAGTCGGGTCTTATGTCTTTACATCAGAGAGCGCTGTGGATTCAATCTCTAGGATCTGCTTAGCACAGATATATCCCAGACAAACCCCAAGTGTGTCCCCTAATGCATTTTCCAGAGTTTCATCAAGACCTTCATCACCTTTAGTTTCTAGAATATCTTAGGTGCATACACCACCTTGAATTTCTAGGATACACCTATCCCCAATACCAGGAGTAAATCCCTTGGGTGGGTTGAGTCTAATAGAGACCCTGAGCTTGCATTTGACACTTCAGAAAGCTTAGGCTGAGGAAGATGAGAAAGCTAGAGATTTCGCTAGGGAGAAGCTAAGACTAGCTCACAGGGAACATGAGGAGAGGAGGAGGGAGAGACAGGAGGAATGGGCCCAGGAGGAGAAAGGAGGTGGAGGAGAAACAAAAGGAAAAGGAAAGAGAGATAGAAAGCGAAAAGATAGCCCTAGAGAGAGAGAAACATAGAGCAGCTTAGGAGGCAACTATGACAACTCTCTCTGGGATAAGTGACTGTACTCCCGGTTCAGACCAGGTTGTGGCCAAGGATCTCAAAAGATCTTGTGCATGTGTATGTGGAAGGTTAGGATATTTTGGAATGGTTTGTGAGCTTTGTGGTTGCTTCTATGGCGCAGGTCTTAAATGAGGTGTCTAAGCCAGCTGCCTAATGGGGCACATGCCATTTGAAGGGACAGCAGTCATAATGGGGAAGCCTGTGGTCAGAGCAGATGGTCTATGAGCGAATGGACAAAGCTCTCATTAGGTGGTTTGGGCTGACACCAGCTCAATACCTGCAGAGATTCCGTGACTGCAAGAGAAAGGATGGTGTTGCTTTTGACACTTGGATTCATGGTGTATTGCGTGATTGGAATGAGTGGGTAAGAGGGATGAAGTCAAGGATTTTCATTTTCTTAATCGGTTGATGGTGACAGAGTGACTCAAGAAGGAGTGCTCTACCATACTCATGCAATACCTGTCTGACCTGACAGAGAGGGATCTAACAATGTCAAATCAGACAAATCAGTGTTAGATGATAAGTGGTTAGTTAACAGGGTTCATAAAAGGCTGGAGCAGCACAGTTCTAAGCCAAAGGGGGAGAAGGATTCTCCACAGATTGGTTCCAAACCATAGAGTTAGGCCAAGGGTAATTGTCATAGGACTTGAGGAGGGCTCAGGAAACATGGTAATGGTATTTGTGGTATCTGGGAAGGAGCATAATGAGAAGGGAAGGCAAGGAAGCCCTTCTAAGTCCAAGGTGGTGACTTGTTTTAAGTGGCACAAAGTGGAACACTACAAAATAGACTGTCAAGAGAAGGAACGTGATCCAGCGACACCCCTGATAGTAAAGATGTTACACGTAGGTGAAGAAACCTGAGTGGGACCAGTTGCGCTCAACTTAGTAGTTATGAACATTTAAGAGAAGGACCCAGATGCTCTGAATCATATTCATCCTAACAAAATTGGATTTGTGTAGGAAGTAAGCATTAATGGTAGGAAAGTGCCGGGTGTTGTTAGAATTGAAAATGTTATTGCCCCATCACACATGCTTTATACTGTGTTATGTTAGCATTCATGTAGCTATTTTTGTATTGACCACTACTGTATATGCGTGTGACCAGTCCCTTCTAATTTTGTGCGAGTTAAAGTTAGCATCTGTGATGCTATTTTTGCCATTTAGCCGCCATATTTCACTGTGATCGAAACCAAGCCTCTGTTACCCTCTCTGCTTGCCTCAGCAGAAAGCTGCTGTTCAGTTATTTCCCCTTATCGTATTCAAGGTTGAAACCCAGATGTACTAAATGAATAGTTTATTATGCTTTTGCATGCCTATCCCTGGTCGTAGTTATGCTCCCACACTGGAGAGAGCTGAGACCGAGCAAGATGACCTTGGGAGCCTGATAACGTGTACCCATTCTGCAGGTGGTAGCTCATCCTTCTGTGCCTTCTTTGTTCAGCCTTTGCCCAAGCTGTATTTTTCCACCAGGGGCGGAACTTGGGATGTGTTGGAAAGCTTATTATGTGTTACCAAGTGTTCTGGAGTCACTCCCCTCGGTAGCATCTAAGGAGGCTAGTCTGACTGGACTCCGCTGCAGCGCATTTACAATAAAAATTCTCGGTTTGTATTCTCCACTGCGTCACCGACTCTTCATTTCTAGGAAGGCTAAGAGGAGGTGTGCGAGTGACCCGGGTGGCCCGTTTCGGGTCACTTCCTTCAATTGGCGCCCGAACAGGGACTCCACCAGGTGACCCATCCTCTCCTGCAACTGGGTGTGGAGGTCGGGGCAGCGTCCGGTCGGATGGGTGTATCGGGGATCCCCACACGACCGAGCTTAGTTCTCGCAGCTGCCCCGCCTGTCTAATCGGGAGGTGCCTCGCCCAGTGGTCATCCCGGCTGGGGTCCTGAAAAGGCGGAACCCTTGGATTCGACCATTCGGTCCGAAGAGTCGGTGGTGGAGAATAACTTGGCT
Organism: Calotriton arnoldi; assembly: GCA_963921515.1. Lineage (NCBI taxonomy): Eukaryota > Metazoa > Chordata > Amphibia > Caudata > Salamandridae > Calotriton > Calotriton arnoldi. The sequence goes on from CAWUFW010005187.1 coordinate 219,195, forward strand.
CGACCTGTGTGCACCAGGTGAGTTTGTCTAGCCTTTTGGTAGGTATGGTGCCATCTTGAATAATTTTGAATATGGTCTGACAATTCCTCGTTTGTTTGAACTTGGTGGGTCTGCAGACCCTTGAGATACAGTGTGTTTGCGGACGCTCTGCCAGGCCACCTGCTGAATTTGGTCTACTCTTGAAAAGGCCTGGGGCTAGAGCCGGACTGTCTTGTTTTGGTACAGTCTTCGGACTGCCTTGTTTTGGTACAGTCTTCGGACTGTCTTATTTTGGTACAGTCTTCGGACTGTCTGGTACAGTCGCCGGACAGTCTTGTTTTGGTACAGTCTTCGGACTGTCTTGTTTTGGTACAGTGTTCGGACTGTCTTGGTACAGTCTCTGGACTGTCTTGTCTTGGTACAGTCTCCGGACTGTTTTTTTTTTTGGGAACAAGCGCTTGAATTTGTGTGAGCTCTTTGTGAGCTTGGCGCCACTTTGGGGTGCATTTGGTTTGGTCTGAGGACCGTCTTGAAAAAAAAAAAGAGCACTTGCAATTGCTTTGCCAGGCCAAAATAGTGAATTTGGCTCCTTCTTGAAAATGCCTGGAATGAGTTTCTTGTTGTCATTGTTGCTCTGCAGATGCTTGATTGGAAGAAGATCAGCCGGCGCCTCTAGAAGGCACTCTTAATATTGATGCACGTGAGGAATGGTCTTGGCCCTATTATGTTTAGTACACTATGGCACAAATATATGAGGGACAATGCCGAGTTGAAAATGGCCGTTGATGGGCACTTTTGATCAGAAAATAATAGTAAGAATATACATTTGTTTTTTTTTTTTGCATTGGAAGAATGCAACATCAGAAAGTTATAGCGCATGATGTAGCTTTAGGCATTGTTCAGTGACAAAAGCTGCTTTGAGTCTCAGATATAAATTGCATTCTAAAAGTGACATGCAGAAATTAAGTGCGTGACAAGAGAAACAAGCATTGGCATTGCCAATAGGTCTCCCCTTTGGGGCCTTATAAGTGTTTAGCCAGAGCTATTGACTTTGCCAATGTCTTCAAGCTGTGCTGTAGAGAAGTGTGGCTGCTGTGCAGCATGCTGAAAAGTTATAATAAAAAAGTGTCAGAAGCATTTTTGTTACTTTATATATGACCAAGAAAGCATTATGTAAAACTGAACGACCATATTAAAAAAGTATTTACAATAAAAAATTTCCTCAGTTTTCTTTTGTTCTTGCAATGCTGGCAACTTGTTTCTGCCTATTGCAATGGTTGTTTGTTAAAGCTTTTTTTTTGAGGGGGCATAAACAATCGGAGGATGAAGGTTGGGAACTAGTACCTGTATTATAACACTAGCAGCGGCCAGACGCTAGGGGAGAATCAACAGATGCCAGATTCCGAGAGCAGGCTGAGGTGGTGCTGAGTGATGCTTAGGTGGGAGTGGTGGTGGTGGTGACTGTTGCGGAGACGATGCTGAGGTGATGCTGAATGATACTCAGGTCTTGCTGAGTGATACTGCTGTGGTGCTGAGTGATGCTGTTTTGTTGCTGAGTGATATTGTCTTGGCGCTGAGTGATGCTGTGGTGGTGCTGAGTGATATTGTCTTGGCGCTGAGTGATGCTGTGGTGGTGCTGAGTGATGCTATGGTGGCCCTGAGTGATGCTGTGGTGACCCTGAGTGATTCTGTGGTGGCCCTGAGTGATGCTGTGGTGGTGCTGAATGATGCTGTGGTGGTGCTGAGTGATGCTGTGGTGGTGCTGAGTGATGCTGTGGTGGTGCTGAGTGATGCTGTGGTGGTGCTAAGCGATGCTGTGGTGGCCCTGAATGATGCTGTGGCGGTGCTGAGTGATGCTGTGGCGGTGCTGAGTGATGCTGTGGCGGCGCTGAGTGATGCTGTGGCAGCGCTGAGTGATGCTGTGGCGGCGCTGAGTGATGCTGTGGCAGCGCTGAGTGATGCTGTGGCGGTGCTGAGTGATGCTGTGGTGGCGCTGAGTGATGCTGTGGTGGCACTGAGTGATGTTGTGGTGGCGCTGAGCGATGCTGTGGCAGTGCTGAGTGATGCTGTGGTGGCGCTGAGTGATGCTGTGGTGGCGCTGAGTGACGCTGTGGTGGCGCTGAGTGATGCTGTGGTGGTGCCGAGTGATGCTGTGGTGGTGCCGATTGATGCTGTGGTGGTGCCGAGTGATGCTGTGGTGGTGCCGAGTGATGCTGTGGTGGCGCCCAGTGATGCTGTGGTGTCGCCGAGTGATGCTGTGGTGGCGCCGAGTGATGCTGTGGTGGCGCCGAGTGATATTGTTGTGGCGCCTAGTGATGCTGTTGTGGCCCTGAGTGATGCTGTGGTGACCCTGAGTGATGCTGTGGTGGTGCTGAGTGATGCTGTGGTGGTGCTGAGTGATGCTGTGCTGGCCCTGAGTGATGCTGTGGTGGCCCCGAGTGATGCTGTGGTGACCCTGAGTGATGCTGTGGTGGCCCTGAGTGATGCTGTGGTGGCCTTGAGTGATGCTGTGGTGGCGCTGAGTGATGCTGTGGTGGCGCTGAGTGATGCTGTGGTGGCCCTGAGTGATGCTATGGTGGTGGTGAGCGATGCTGTGGTGGTGCTGAGCGATGCAGTCGCGGTGCTGAGCGATGCTGTTGTGGCGCTGAGCGATGCTGTGGCGGCGCTGAGTGATGCTGTGGCTGGCTGAGTGATGCTGTTGTGGCGCTGAGTGATGCTGTGGTGGCGCTGAGTGATGCTGTGGTGGTGCCGAGTGATGCTGTGGTGGCGCCCAGTGATGCTGTGGTGGCGCCGAGTGATGCTGTGGTGGCACTGAGTGATGCTGTGGTGGCGCCGAGTGATATTGTTGTGGCGCCTAGTGATGCTGTGGTGGCCCTGAGTGATGCTTTGGTGACCCTGAGTGATGCTGTGGTGGTGCTGAGTGATGCTGTGGTGGTGCTGAGTGATGCTGTGGTGGCCCTGAGTGATGCTGTGGTGGCCCTGAGTGATGCTGTGGTGGCCCTGAGTGATGCTGTGGTGACCCTGAGTGATGCTGTGGTGGCGCTGAGTGATGCTGTGGTAATGAACAATAGGGGGGAGTGATTCAGTTGAGGAAGTACAGAGGCTGGAATCAATAAGGCTATTACAAAAAGGAGAGTACCTCTGACACCATCAATGAGATTTTACTTATGCCACAGCAGTCTTTTTAATTGACCCTGGGTTATATTTATTTACAATATTAAAACTTCATACTTTGTTTATCCAAAAGTCAGTTCCTACCACGTGACACATTAAAACATACTCCTCTCATTTTTTTGTACAAAAACAATCTTTTCACAAAAAAAAGTGGCAAAAAACTAGTGATATAAAGAGTATTTACATGACATACATACATATATGTGATTCATGACCAAAATTAAACACTTCAAAAACAAAAACGTCAAAATCATGAGACTTTTTGACTTAAAACAGTCCTACTAATTTGCGTATGATACAGGGACTACATGTTCTTCTGTCCTCAGTATACTAATTTTCAAACGGTCCAGGAGAGGTTAGAGAGTTATTTAACAAGACTCCAATCTTGAGCTTAAAACATACTGCTCAAGTGAACCTCAATTTGGGTGCAGACAATGTTGTATGGGTTACTCTAAGCCTCTCAAGTGGGATGCTGTGGTGGCGCCGAGTGATGCTGTGGTGGCGCCGAATGATGCTGTGGTGGCGCCGAGTGATATTGTTGTGGCACCTAGTGATGCTGTGGTGGCCCTGAGTGATGCTGTGGTGACCCTGAGTGATGCTGTGGTGGCGCTGAGTGATGCTGTGGTGGTGCTGAGTGATGCTGTGGTGGCGCTGAGTGATGCTGTGGTTGCCCTGAGTGATGCTGTGGTGGTGGTGAGTGATGCTGTGGTGGCGCTGAGTGATGCTGTGGTGGTGCTGAGCGATGCTGTTGTGGTGCTGAGTGATGCTGTGGTGGTGCTGAGCGATGCTGTGGTGGTGCTGAGTCATCCTGTGGTGGTGCTGAGTGATCCTGTGGTGGTGCTGAGTGATCCTGTGGTGGTGCTGAGTGATGCAGTGTTGGCCCTGAGTGATGATGTGGTGTCGCTGAGTGAAGCTATGGTGGTGCTGAGTGATGCTGTGGTGGCGCGGAGTGATGTTGTGGTGCTGCTGAGTAATGCTGTGGTGGCGCTGAGTGATGCTGTTGTGGCGCTAAGTGATGCTGTGGTTCTGCTGAGTGATGCTGTGGTTGCACTGAGTGATGCTGTGGTTGCACTGTGTGATGCTGTGATGGCGTTGAGTGATGCTGTGATGGCGTTGAGAGATGTTGTGTTGGTGCTGAGTGATGCTGTGCTGGCTCTGATTGATGCTGTGCTGGCTCTGATTGATGCTGTGGTTGCGCTGAGTGATGCTGTGGTGATGCTGAGTGATGCTATGGTGTTGCCGAGTGAGAGATAGAGTGAAGATATAATGCCCAATTAGAGAGGGTGGTGAGAGAGAAAGAGAGAGAAAGGGTGTACATAGAATAAAGAGTGGAGCGGGATAGAGAGAGAGAAAGAAGGGGAGAGAGAGTGAATGAAGGAGTTTGAAAGAGAAACAGATAAAGGGGTGAGAGAGAATGAAAGGCTAAAAAAGATAGAGAGGGGAGAGTTAATTAAGTAGAGAGAGAATTAGAGAGGGGAGAGAGAGAGAAGGAGAGAGACAATAAGAGTGGGGGTGTGGAGTTTAAATAGAGTGAAGAAGTGACGCAGAAAAAGTAACCTTAAATATAGCTTTGTGCTTTGCGCAAATAAATAAAAATAAAAAAACAGAGTGAGACAAAAATACTGGTAATTAGGCTGTGACTCCTAATATAAAACAAATAGCGATATAAGGTGAAATCAACCCACCGAAGCAATATTTCTAACTAGACAAAAAAAGCTTGCATTTCAATGCTAATCGCTGTTGTTTTTCATGTGACTGTAGTCCAGGGCCGTCAGTTGGTAATGTGAGCTGCTGCTGCGATTGAAACATCAAAGTCCAGAGAGTTAATGAGCCATGACGAGGAAATGAGGAAGAGATAGGAAACCCAGATGACAGCTGCGCGCGTGCACGCCATCGTGAACGCAAGCTGGTCCCCAGCCGAAAACCAGTGGGTTTGCACTTCCAAAACCCGCTTACTAAAACTCTCGGCCAGACCAGCGCAAACGCTGGTGCAGGCCGAGACCTAAAAAAAAGGAGAATGAATGAGGCCTGCTCAGATGCTTTCAGTCTGATGATGTTCAATTAATTAATTCATGATTGATTTGAGTGTGTTTAATTTAGGTTTGATCTCACTATAGAATGTACATTTAAATTAGGAAATGTGTTTTAAACTTTCAAGGTAGTATGTATTTTTGCTGAATAAGAATGCATTTTAAAGTGTAGGAGAAAAAGCTGAAATACACAGCTCGTGCTTCAGTCTGCTTTGGAAGGCTCACTGTTCATTCAGCCTTGAGATAAGAATGGAATTTCCTTCGCTGTCTCTGCTCTGTTTCTTCATGGAAAGAATGCACACGCAGAAATACACAGCCTTTTTTTTTTTCTCCTTGAGCTCTGCAGAAGGAGGGGGGATTAGGCAGCTTCTGTGAGTAGACACAGACGCAGGCAGAGATAACCAGTGCAGAACGAGGGCAGATTTAAATGCTAAAGGTCTACGTTTTATTTTTGACTAACAGGCTTTGTAACGTTTTAATTTGTTCTATGCATTTATTTCTCTTCATGGGAGATTTTGCAATTATTAATTATTGATATAGCTACATGCTGCACAAACTCTTGCATTATATTTCCTGAACGCTCTTAACAGTCCTGACTGACTTTTCTGCCTCACTTTCTATAGACATAGGGTTTCCTTCCTTTATGGAGTGCTTTGTATGCAATATAATATGTTCTATATTAATTCTATTTTGTCCTATATTCAATTCTGTAACATGATTGATATTTGACTAATGAATAAAAGAGTCAGGGAACATTAAAATTTGATTAAATAAAAATATAAATAAATAATAATACACACATCCCTCATTATTGCCTTGAATGTTCAGCTGTTCTTTCTATTTCTGCTGCTTCTGCTCCTGCTATGTCGCTCAGGCTGAGTTGGCTATGGCACCATTTTGCCCTTTCTTTGTCTCCGCCACCTGTGGCCATTATGACTGTTAGTACCCCCGACACGCCTATTGCCTCAGCATCCTGTTTTGCTAACTCTTATACTTGCGACACAGCCAGCAGCGATGCTAATGTCTGTTATTTCTGTTGCTACTCCCACTGTGGTTTTCCATCCCCCGATATTAGTGAGTACTGGGACACAAGTATGTGGATTTGAGGATAGAGGCTGGACGAAATAGGAGGAACGTGTGGGTCCGTACGTGTGATCTGAAGTGGGGAAAAAAGGAAAGAAGGTAATAGCTAATAAAGGTGCTCAGTGGGTTTGTGTGGAAGGTGTGTGGAATGTGATAAAAATTATGAGCGTTTTGGGCAACAGCTTGTCTTTAGGAACATTGCTTGGTTTCTAGGAGCAGTGTTTTCAAAAATGCTGCGCTGCAGATTTTGTGTGATTTCAACAGGGATACTTATTTTGTTGGGCCGCATTGTCATGTATTTGGGTAATGTAAGTTAACGGCTTGTCACCAGGGGAAAGATGTGAGAGTGAAGGTGTTTCTAGATTGTAGTGGGCAGGAGTTGCCTCCTGAAAGGGGATTTGATTGTTTGTCCATAGATTCGTTACTAATGTGTTTTCTGAAATAGCGGCTTGGTTGTAGACATTTGAGAGTACTTGGTCTACATTGCCTCCTTCTGTTACATATTTAACATAGCATAATATTATGAGTGTTTCGGTGTTTTTTTTGTTGGTATGTATTAGTTGTAACTGCGCCCTCTTGCTTTGACTATTGGTCCTTTTTTCCGTGGATTCTCAGTTTGTGTTAATGTCCAATTGTGGTGAGAATGCAATGGGTTTGGCATCCTACTATTATTGCACTCCGGCAGGTGAACGTATGATGATGGGTCTTAATGTAAGTAGTGAATAGTGTTTGCCCCCCCCCCTGAGTTTTGCAGATGCGCCATTCACTTTATAGGCAACAGGCCAATGCAGAGGTGGGATTGCTACAGATATCCCAGGTTTTGATCTAAGCTATTGACAATGCTATCTTGCCTCGTATCCCTTACTGTCGGATACATTGGGCGGGGTGGCGAGACTTGTGCATGATACAGGATTTGGTTGAGAAAGGCGTTGGTGAGGAGACGACTGTTAAATAGTAATAGCCCCATTATTTTGATTGTTTATAATTTTGTGACTGATTGGTGTGCAGTTAACGAAAATGTGGTTCTCCAACCTCCAGCTGTTCTAGCCATTGCTATGCTTCTGCTAATGGCTCTGCTTCGCTTCTTAGGACTATGCAGAAAGCCAGAGCATCTAAGGTTAAAATTTAAAAAAAGGTTTTTTGAAGGATTAGCTACTTGCTCATCGTTTCAGACGCAGGGAAAAGATGTAGGGATAGTACAGTTAAATAGTTATTGCATTCAGCTTCGAATGGCCATGAAGCATGCTTTTCAACAGGTAAGTATTGTTGACAGGAAGTCACCTACTTAGGTCACCTACTGTCGAAGGGGGGGTAAGAGAGTAGCTCCTTGGCGAACTGGTGAACTAACACATTAAAGAAGTGCATGAGGTGCATGAATGCTTGAAGCAGTCTTTTGGGCAACTAACACTTGGGCAACTAACGAAATGCACTCTCTTCGGCTCCTGTGCTTGGTACAAATTGTTGCGTGCCTTTTTGTGTTGTAAGTACACGAGACGGCTTGTTGCGCACTTTCTGTTTTTGACGCTCCCCAAGAGCCCTCCCGAGCTGTCTAGGGGCGGTCATGACGGTGGCCGCCTCCATAAGACAATCGATTGGACTCGTTTTAGCCACTGATTTCACAGATATGGTACTCCATGCTGTGAATACGCCCTTGAATAAAAGAGAGACACAGCACCTTACCAGTGCCCGTCTGACTGGCTACAAATCAGCCTTGTTCACAAAAATATTGTGATTAAAAGATGTGCCACCTTGAAGTAAGCCATGTTACTCCCTTCTGCCAAATGATGGACTGGAAAAGGAAGAGGGAGATGAAAGGACGGATAGACTGGACTGATGTTCCCTTATCTGATCCTCAAGGGAAACTATATGTCGATGCCTCTTGTTTACATTCCCAGGTGGCACCACCACTATTGCTCATGTTACCGCAACACTACATACAGTCGCAGAGACATCACGAGTCCCTTATCAGTTAGCCTGAGTAACTGGGTTGTGAATTGTAAGTAAGTGTAGTGCCCACTGGAAAGTAACTGATGATGTGGGAAGGGATAATGTGTTTACAGATCAGACAGCTAAGGAAAATGATAAAAATGAAATGAAAAGGGTTGGAAGATACTTCTTGGTTTAGTCATAACTGCTGAAACTATTTTTCCATGCTGCTTCTGCATACACTGTCTCCCAGTCCTGTTGCCTGCTGTGTGAGTACCCTGACCCCTAAGAAAGGATATCCATACGATACAAAATATAAGATTATGCTTCAGAAAGGTATTGAAGGGATAGGCTTGCATCTGACATACACCAAGAAAATGACACGTGGTCACTCACGGTGCTTTTCCTCCCTCCTCCTTTAGAATTGTAAAGACCCTTACCTGATAGCAATAATAAAAATGTAGCTATGAATTCTAAAAGGAGGGTCTGTTAGAATTGAAAATGTTATTGCCCCATCACTCATGCTTTATACTGTGTTATGTTAGCATTCATGTAGCTATTTTTGTATTGACAACTACTGTATATGCGTGTGACCAGTCCCTTCTAATTTTGTGCGAGTTAAAGTTAGCATCTGTGATGCCATTTTTGCCATTTAGCCACCATATTTCACTGTATTTTTCCACCAGGGGCGGGACTTGGGATGTGTTGGAAAGCTTATTATGTGTTACCAAGTGTTCTGGAGTCAGTCCCCTCGGTAGCATCTAAGGAGGCTAGTCTGACTGGACTCCGCTGCAGCGCATTTACAATAAAATAACTTGGTTTGTATTCTCCACTGCGTCACCGACTCTTCATTTCTTGGAAGGCTAAGAGGAGGTCGCGAGTGACCCGGGTGGCCCGTTTCGGGTCACTTCCTTCAGTGTGAGGGATACTAGTGTCATGTAGTTCCTACTAATCCGTAGGATCTGCTCGTTTATTGGACGACCTAAACTAAGGGCTTGGTGCCTAGACTGATTCCGGACACCCCGCAGGATATGTTGGCCTATAGACCAGCTAGCTCACAGTGCCACCGTAAGCCCCCCTAACCTTATCAGGGAGCAAATGGTTTCTGGCAACCACTGGACATAGCAACCCTGACCCCTCAGGGATCGTGGAAACAGTACAGAACTTTTCGCTCAGTCACTTGTGCTCACTTATTCTCAGAGAGGTATACAGAGAATACACAGTGGGACGTTTTCAATATATTTATTGAACCAACTTTATTCTTGTATAAAATACGTGTGATGCCATGATTAGTAGACAGAAGCAGATGAAAGTGATTATGAGCACCAAAAGCGTAAATAGTAGATATAGTTCTACCATGGTGCTAAAACAGTGTTTATATATGCAGGCATATAAAACAAGGCAGTAATCGAGAGTACTCCTACTATGCGAACACTGCTCTAAGTGTACCTAGAGTGTGTGTAGATGTAAAGCCAAGAATCCCCCAAGGGACGATTCAACTCAGTACCTGATGGGAGGGAATGAAGGACCCAGTCTTGGTCATGAACTGGACACCCCTCACAAGATGTCAGACCACTGTGTGAAGTCTAAGCATGCAGGGACCCTCGGTGTCAGATGAAGTGCATCCTCTCCTAATCTATCGTAATGCTCATCTTTTATTATAGAAAGCAGCCTTGCAATGTGGGTATAGATTACTGATGTTATGGATATGTAGATAGCCCTGTCACCCCGTGGATGAAGATAGAGATGACATTTGTACATAGTGCAAGAAGAGACCTTGTACATGATGTTCAGGGCATTGTGTTAATGTTGTGCGAAGCTAGATGTGAAAACAAGTTTTGTTTTAGGGAAACTAATCCAACATTGTCATGCACGCAAATATGTGCAAACGGTCCCTGCTGAAAAATAGGACAATGTAAGAAATGAGCTGCTTCGCTACATTGGCCTGACCCGGGAATATAACACTGAAGCCTTCTGCACTATGGTTGACAGGAAATACCTTAAGCCTGAGGAGATACTTTCTGGAACCAAGGACACAGTATTGGTAGCCAGGGGAGGGGGTATGGAGTGTGCGCTTGTCAAGGTTGAGATTGAGATCGATGGCAAGGCGGCCATGATTGATGTCGGGGTAAAGGAAAAGCAAGGAACTGGATGTCTCTTGGGCAATGATTTGATTTCCCCTGGCTTGATGCCAGGACCAGAAGCCTTTATGGCTCGGACAATGCCAGCTGTGCTAACCAGAGCACAGGCTGCATATCAGTATCAAAGTGAGGCTGGGATCATCTCTGATTTGAAGGGGCCAGGGCAAGGTAGATTGCAGGAAAGAGCAGACTTTGGAAGCCAGTAGCCGTGGAGGTTATCGCTTCTGCTCCAGAGAGAGGGGAGGATGAGGCTCTTGCAGTGGACGATCTGCTGGAGCCTGGGTCACATCCAGAGCTGCAGTGTTTGTTAGCTGATGGGGGGTCTTCATGCAAAGATTTCCACAAGGCACAGAAGTGCCCTACGCTTGTAAGACTTCAGCAGGAAACTCACGAACAAGTCAGGAAAGGAGTGATCAGAAAACAATATGTTGGCTGGGAGGATGGTCTACTTCATAGTGAACCAGTAAATCCTGAGCCAGGCACTAGCAAGAGTGCACAGGAACCTCCTGTTGTCAGTAGCCCATTAAGTGCCCTTAGTAGTACACTTAGGGATTAGAAAAACCCAGGATAGTCTGGACCCTCTTCTACTGGCCTGGGATGAGCAGAGACACAGGGAGGTTCTGTATAACCTGTTCCTCTTGCCAGCTGAATGATAAGACAGGAGGGAGGACTAATGCACCTTTATTGCCTCTACTAGTTGCACGTGTTACGTTTGAGTGAGTGAGAATAGACATAGTTGGTCCATTCAACACCCTTCACAGTCAGGCAACAAGTTATCTTGGCTGTGGTAGATCACGCTGCTAGGCAACCTGGAGCTTTACCCCTGAGGAGCATGACTGCAAAGGTGGAAGAAAGATCTCTCCTTTTGATTTTTTCTTGGGTCAGATTTCCAAGGACAGTAATTTCCGACCGGGGAACCAACTCAATCTCTGCTTATAGGAGAGAGACGTGAGTACAAGCTTGGGTGACATACCACTTCTCCTCGGCATACCACCCACAAACAAATGGTTTGGTGGAGCGGTTTAACAAATCTCTGAAGAGCACATTGGGAACTCTGCCAGAGAACCTTAGTAGGAATGTTTGGCACGAAGTTTATGGTTCAAACAGATCATAAGCCACTGTTGTGGTTGATGGCTATGAAGGGAGAGTATCCCGAGCTGCTGAGATGGTCTATTTATTTGCAAGGGTTAGACTTTGTAGTGGAGCACAAAGTCAGATTGAACCACACGAATGCTGATGGACTTTCCTGCTGGTTTTATTGATTTGACTACCCAACCACTCCAGGTTAGGAGTTGTTTTGGAGTGTTCTCATCTGGGAGGGGCGTATGTTGGGAAAGAATAGTGCTCCTCATAGCAAAAGAAATGTACCCCTGCACTGAGTGCCCAACTGTACTGTTGTCTGGATCACTAATGCTGATTTTTGTTGTCATAGGCAAACATGGCTCATGCTTGAGTGCCGTGACATAGGCCTGTCTCACGGAATTGAGGTCTTGTTGTACTGGAAGGGGCACCCAAAAAGCTACCCTATTGGTGGTGGAAGGCTACCGCCTTTACCAGGAGTTAAGCAGCATGAGCGTGGTGGTGGCATCATACCGTGTAGTGATCAGTAGGTTTTAACAGGTCTTATTTACACTGTGTCACTGGAGTGAGGCCTATTTGCAGACTCACCTGATAAAAGTTCTGCTGCTGTGTGCTCCACTCACCCTTGGCCTACATCAGGTGGATGTGGAGTGCTGTGCAGCGCATGAATAGTGACTGTTCTGGATGTATGTGTGCCTGGGAAGGGTCCAGTACAAGGGTAGAACAGGTATGAAAGGTTAGTGAATGTATTAAGTATATGTATGCCTATGAGGAATACATTACATGAGAGATGTAGTGCTGCGTATTGTGTGCAATTATATGCATGTGCTGGGTGTACGTGTGCTTGCTAGAAGTACAATACATGAAGGGTGAAGTGCGGTGCAGGCCGCACATGGTGAGGGTGTAGGCTGGCACAGTGTGCATTTGCAAATAGCACACCCTGGAACTATACAGAGAGGCTACAGTTCTAAACAGTGCACACAGATTGAATGTGTGTGTTGAATGTATGTGTGTCTCTAGTAGCACAATGTATGGAGGTAACTGTGCTGGCCAGTACGTGTGTTGTCAATGCAGACTGAGTGTAAGTGTGCCTGCAATGGTACATTACATGGAGGACCCTAGGTTTCATTTTGGGAAGCCTAGACCTACCTGGTGAAGACATGAGGAGTAGAGGAATCCCCCTTTACAGATTTGCGTATTGCTGCATTCCTGTGAGCTGGGTGTTGAAGATGGGACTGATAAGGGAATCATAAAAACTGGGCTGGGAACCCAGGATTAACCTTTTGATGCACATGTCACTGTAGCTGACATCCAGGTGTGAACTCTGGTCACTCCCATGAACAGTGTTGTGGGACAATCAGCTTTGGAGTCTTTCCTGCTGTGACAGACAGCCTTTCAAAAGAGAGCAAGAGAAGGAAAAATGTACACTTCAAAAGAAGCAGAACCCCAACATAAAACTTCGAAGACTCAGACTCTAAATCACACTTGGTGTCTGAAAAGGACTATAAAAAGGGGAACTTGAGACAACAACATTTGTAATCAGCCAAGCAGGCTGTATGAGAAGGGGAAGCACTCCAAGACTTTTGCCTGTGAACAGGACTGGGGGCTATGGCCTACTAGTCTCCCTGCTGGGTGAGGGGACATCAGCAAGGGAAACAAAGACCACCTACCCTGGAGCCTGGTGCTCCAGTGCCTGTGTGCTTGCCAAGACCAGTGTTCCTCTGAGGAAGAGGAGAGCATTGGAGAAAGGGAGGTCTAGTGGGGAGCCTGACAGAGAAGACTACCTGAGCGAAGTGTGAGGGAACAGCTGTACACCGATGGGTTGTTGTCCGTGTGCAGTATTGGCTCGGTGACCCCCATTGGGCCTCTGTTGACTGAGTCATGTACTAAATGCCTCGCAGAACTTGACAAGCCCATACTGCTTCGTTGTGGTGACCCCGTATGTCAGAGGGGGCCATCGTTGAAGTTACTGCTGCAAGAGTGCTGAGACTCGTAACTGTCATGGCGTAGGTAATCGCAACAGAGAAGTCTGTGCCTGATTTATGAAGTACCTCGGGCAACCCTGTATGCCACAATGGGCTGCCAGTACAGATGTTCCCCAAGACATTTGGGCGATCGCCTAAGGGAAAACTGATGCTGCGTTCGGTGAGTCGCACCTGCACAGCAAGAGAACTGCCCCTGACTGACCCCGAGGACTTTAGAGGACGCTGTGAACAATGCTGCACCCTCACTGGGCTCCAGTCGGGAACTGAAGGACTTGATTCCCCCACCCCTGTGTGGGGAGATTGACTTACTGCACTTTGCAGGCTGAGTGTATGTCAGATCACTGGAAAGCCAGCAGTGCAGCTCGAGAAGAGAGCCCATGCCTGCAGAGTGCTGCTGTATGTACTGCAAGCAGCCCAACTTCCCCAAACAAGATCAGAACTCTTGAGTGCCCGTGGTCAGAGCACTCGCCGCAATGCTGAATGCTTCCTTGTTGCATGAGCTGGTAAGACTTGAACTGGGCTTGTGGGGGCCCCAGGGGACTCACCTCTGATAGTGCTGCGGCACCATAGACACTTTGGACTAATTCTAAAGAGTCAAAGGGGAACTCTTTAGTGAGGCCTAGTAGTTGGCATCCCTGGATGCGGCCACCAGTGAATGTGGAATAACCCAAACTACGTTTCAAGGAAGAGGGTGGGATAGGGATTTGCCTGACAAACGGTAGAGCCCCAACTTCAAGGGGACAATGTTGCACCCTCACTGGGCTCCAGTCGGGAGCTGAAGGACCTGATTCCCCCAACCCTTCCCCCACCCCTGTGTGGGGAAATTTACTTACTGCATCTTTGCAGGCTGACTGTATGTCTGATCACTGGAAAGCCAGCAGTGCAGCTCGAGAAGGGAGCTCATGCCTGCAGAGTGCTGCTGCGTGTACCGCAAGCATCCCAACTTCCTCAAACAAGATCAGAACTCTTGAGTGCCCGTGGTCAGGGCACTCACCGCAATACTGAATGCTTCCTTGCTACATGAGCTGGTAAGACTTGAACTGGGCTTGTGGGGCCCCAGGGGGACTCACCTCTGATAGTGCTGCGGCACCATAGACACTTTGGACTAATTCTAAAGAGTCAAAGGGGAGCTCTTTAGTGAGGCCTAGTAGTTCGCATCCCTGGATGTGGCCACCAGTGAATGTGGAATAACCCAGACCACGTTTCAAGGAAGAGGGTGGGATAGGGATTTGCCTGACAAACGCTGAAGCCTTAACCTCAAGGGGATTGTGTTGTTGTTCATAAAAGATGTTATTCCTTTGCATGTGTAGAGTTAGAAAGAAAATACTTGCTTTTCATATAAAAGCAAGCATTTCACGATGCACTGATTTATTGAAATTACTGTGTGCACTTTGAGTTATGAGTCCTGTTCACTAATCTGTATCTAAATATCTCCTCCGAGACAGCCTTGGACTGCTCGCCCACAGCTACCACTGAGAATCAGTTCAGAAGGGATACTTAGGCCAATTGCTCAGGATCCAAAGTAGGTATGGCCGCGGCACATCAGGAGTAAAAGGCCTTAACCACCCCGGCTGGGCCAAGTAACCCCTGCATGCCCCATTGCCCTCTGAAAGGGGTTCTGGCAGGCAATGCTTGTTTCCCTTGGCTAAGCAGACTAACCCCAGGGTTGCAGATAAAATATGATCTTTGCAGCAGGAGGTGAGTCCTGCCAACTATCTTAGGGGTTTGGAATTTTTCAACTATTGACTGTAGGAAAGTAGGATCTGCTTCTTATGGTTACCCCCACTTTTTGCTTGATGTCTCACTGTTTTTGACTATTCTCAATGGGATCCTGCTAATCAGGACCCCAGTCTATCTGCTTTCTCCCTTAAATTGACATACATGTACTTTGGTACACTCCAGATTGGATACTGGGGTACCCTTATTAGTCCCTAGTATATGATACCCATGTACCCAGGGCATAGGTACCCCAGAGGCCTCCCATTGGCGGAAGCATGTATTATGCCACCCATGAGAGACCATGCAAAATGGAACTCCAGGTCTGCTACTGCAAACCTGTGTAAGCTGGTGCTTGCACCACTTACTTTAGATATAGGTTCACTATATCTAGTGGTCACTACACTTAAAACTTATGTCACCCCTATTAGCAGGCCTTAACAATCCTGAAGGCAGGGTGCTGGGTTTTTAGTGAGAGGGTGCCCCTGCATGAGCAGAGCCCCTCTGCAGCCTTCGGAGACCATTCTCCTGGGTTGTCTGTGACTCAGCCGGACATATAGGTAGAGGTGCATTATACCCTCACGGTAAATGCTATCTCGAAAACGACTGCATAGAAACATATCGTGTTTGGTATCAAACACCTTGGAATCATACCTCCACACCAGTAACTGGTATGGGAGGTATGATTCCACCCTTCAGAAGCAAGCTTCGTGGGGTCACTGGTCTAACCGGTGCCAGCCTTCTCGACCCAAGCAGCACAAAATGGATGCTGCCGACCAGAGACACAATTCTGCCCTCCTGCTGCTGAGCCAAGCTCGAGCAGAGGAAGGCAGCACAATAGGCATCCTGTCACAGGGAGGTGTGACCACCTCCCAGACAGGGTTTAGTGTATTGGGGCTGGGTGGGTGCACTCTGTGAGTGCCTGAAAGTCTGCACCTGGGGCACATTTGGTGTCCCTGTGCATAGTCCAGCTCAAACCAGTTCTGGGAGCCATTGGCTCCTGCTCTGGCGTGAAACTGGACAAAGGACATGGGTGTAACCACCCCTCTGTCCTGCCCCTCCCCTAGGAGGGTCCCCTGAATCTGTCCAACCCTCTCCCATGGGTACAAAAGGGCTTACCTGGCTGTAAGACTTTAGATTTTACATGGACAAGATTCTACAAGAAGAAACCACTGACCTTCGACCGTCTGGACACTCTGGACTTCGCTGGATCTCGAATGGGCTTGACTTCGTCCCCCTTTCTATCCGAAGCTTAGTTTGTGCCTGTGCTCCATACAGCCACTGTGCAGGACCTGTGGTGCACTAAGGACAACTGAAGAATCTCCCTTGGAGTGAAGGAGAAACTCCCCTGCATTCGCAGGCACCTAACTGCAACTGACTGGTCTGCTGCTCCTGAGCTCCTGTGGACTCTGAAGATTTCAGCAACACAGGAGGTGGGTTTCTGAAGGTCCCTAAGGTTGGTCTTCCCTCTCACTGAGTTTGAGGCCAGTATCCCTTGTGGGGATTGCATAACCCGAACCCCTGTGTACCACATCCGTTTACAAGTGCATATGCTTGTTGGCAATTCCTGAGCTTGTGCATTGGACTCTGTGTAGTCCTGACCCTGAGCAATATTTGCACCGAAGAACTCCTGCCTCCTTGCACCGAGTGCTCCGTGGGCTGGTACTTTGCAATCTTGCTCGAGGTCCCCTCGCGACTCCTAGTCATTCAGCCTGTGGGTTCCTGCGTGGGTTGCTTTTGCCAAGGCTTGTTGGTGCTCCCGCCAGACACCGACCCCTCAGCACTCGACATCCTTCGTGGGACAGCTCACCTCCGGCTCCTGGTCATCCTCAACATCTCCTGGTCCTCGTGGCTGCAGAGTCAAGCATCCCTTCTTTGCACCTGAAGCACGCGACATCAGTTGGCATTCGTCTACCGAGCCCCTGGTCACTCTGAAGTGACCCAGACTCTGTCCCCTCTGCTTTCTGGTTCCTTCCTTCCTGGATCCAGGCTTGGATTCCACGGACCCTTTTCACCTTCACAGCAGCAGTACTTCCTCACAGCTCTCCATTGAGAACGACGGCAGTTTCTGATGCCACTTCAGACCTATGCACCCGGCTCCTCTGGGATAGGTAACTCGGGTACTTCGGTATCCACAGGTGTCGTTGCTCTTCAAACTCTTAAGTTCCAACGGGTTCGCTCGAAGTCCTCCCAGAAGGGTCCTTAAACTTTAAAAGTGTAACCGCGACTTCCCCATAGAATTGTACGGAGCCCGCAGTCGTGCTCCCACACTGCACCCGGCCTCCGTGGGGTCACTGTCTACTCACCTTGGGTGGTTCCTTGGGGTCCCAGCGATTCTACGTGCTCCAGACCTTGTCTTGATCTCAGTCGTGACTGTTATACCACTATTTTAGTATATGGTTTGGTCTCCCCCTGGAGCCCACTGTGTATTGTGCTACTTACAACTGTTCTATTGATCTCGTATTGTGTGCTTTGTGTTCTATCCTCGTGTAGAGGATAGTAGAGAGTGTTATATTAATAAATACATATTTTTATATAACTACTGTGTGGTTTCCCTTCATTTAGTCATTCAGGAGGTGATATTCTGGTAAAACAAGCTGCTTTACATTCCTTCAAGATTAAGCCTGAAGGCTGCTCTCCACAGCTACCTGTAGGATAGCTTTCTAAAGGTTATCTTACATCATAAGGGTCGCTTGGACTGGTACAAGGTGCCCACTTTAATTAGTGGACAGCATATACCATGCCAACTTCTCACATTGGTGTGCAGAGGTTGGGATTCAAGCTTGCTATTGTTTTACCAGATAAATCTCATTGAGTGATTAACTGAAAACCACTAAAGTATTAGGCACATATAATACTTCAAGATTAGAATAAGTAAGTTCTACTGACCTTGGGGTTGGGTAAGTCAAGGGTCTAGCACACCCTTTCTCCAACCTAAGAGAGTTTAGTTCCCACTAGGTTAGGTAGGTGCATACAGCACACCACACTTAGTATGTCTTCTAAAGGAGAAGCCAGTGGCTCTCTGCCTTCTAGGTACAATGGTCTCACATTTCAGGATTTGAAAGCCATGTGTGCTTCTAGGAAGCTGAAGACAGGGAGAAATGCCAACACCCAATGTCTCATTGAGGTGTTACTCTTAGATGACCTTAGAAAGACCCCAGGGTCAGATGAGGTAGAAAGAGTGGGTGGGGCAGGGAATGAGGATAGGCCAGGAAGTGAAACCTTCTTTGACTTAGAATCAAACCCTGACCAGGAGGATCAAAATGATTCCCACCTGGACAACTTAGATCTTCCAGGAGGTGGTGGAGAAGGCCCCAGTGGCCCTCTCTTTACTCCTCCAGGAAGAGTGCAGAGTTTACCCAGGAGATCTAGATCTCCCTCTGCTGAATCTCACCATTCAGGAACTTCTATAGGGACCTCCATATCCCATAAGAGTGATAGCTCTTATGACAGAGAGTACCAATTTCTAGAGCTTGAGAAAGTCAAGCTTAGGCTCAGGCAAGAGCAATTGGCACTAGATAAGGAATCCTTGGAACTCCAGAAGGCTAGGAAGAGATTGGGACTAGAGTCCCATGGTGGCAGCAACAGTGTCCCTAGGATTAAGGAGTATACATTTGATCATAGGAACCTGAGCAAGATAGTCCCTCCCTACCATGGTGGGGATGACATCCACAAATGGATAATTGCTTTAGAGAGGGCCTCTAAGGTACAGAAGGTCCCTCAAGAGCAGTGGGCAGCTCTCTTGTGGCTCTCCTTTGCTGACAAAGGTAGAGATAAGCTCCTCACTGTTAGAGAGGAGGATGCTGACAACTATTCAGTCCTGAAGAGTGCTCTCATTGATGGGTTTGGCTTAACCACTGAACAGTACAGGATTAAGTTCAGAGACACCCAGAAGGCACAGACTCAGGACTGGGTAGACTTTGTAGATTGTGCTACTAAGGCTCTGGAAGGCTGGTTACTTGGCAGCAAAGTGAATGATTTCAAGGGATTGTACAATTTGATTATGAGGGAGCAGATCCTTTATAATTGCCAAAATCAGTTGTTGCATCAGTACCTGGTTGACTCTGATCTGACTTCTCCTGAAGAATTGGGAAAGAAGTCAGATAGGTGGGTCAGAACCAGGGTGAAGCAGAAAAACCAGACCACTGCTGGTGATCAAAAGAAGCAAGATGCTAAACCAGCAGATAAAGGTGAGGAGAAGGGTAAAGACCAGAAGTCTTCTTCAGGGCCCCAAAAACCTGCATCTGGGGGTGAGTCACAATCTAACAAGGGAAAAGGCAGAAAGAAACCTTGGTGCTTCCTGTGTAAGGAGAAAACACATTGGCCTAGAGATGCCAATTGCCCAAAGGCCAAAGATCCTCCTACCACCACCACTGCCCCTAAGGCAACTGTTCCCCCTAGTTCAGCTCCAAGTGGTGGTACAGGGAACAAGGGTATAGTAAGGTTAACCCTGGGATCTGAGATGGGTTCTGGCCTAGTCAGAACTCCAGCTCAGGCTGTTTTAGTCTGTGATGGAGGCATGGATATTGCCTCCCTATTTGTCAGTCCCAGTAATCTGGGCAAATACAGACAACAGCCCTTAATAAATGGTAAGGAGGCCATGGCATATAGGGACACAGGAGCCAGTGTCACAATGGTGACTAAGGATATTGTGAGCCCTGACCAGATCATACTTGGTGAGATGTACCAAGTGACCAATGCTAGCAATGTCAGGACAGACCATTCCTTGGCAGTTGTTAATTTCAGCTGGGGAGGGGTAACTGGCCCTAAGAAGGTTGTGGTTAGCGCAGACCTCCCTGTGGAATGCTTGTTGGGCAATGATTTGGAAACTTCATCCTGGGCTGAAGTGGAACTCAGGACACATGCAGCAATGTTGGGCATCTCTGCAGATGTGTTTGCTGTGACTAGGTCACAGGCAAAAATGTCTTCCACTGAACAGGCCCTGGATCCTGGAAAAATGGACCAGGTGCCTTCCAAGAGAAGGAGCAGTAGGGGTAAGGCAGTGTCTTCCCCCCAGACTCAGAGTGAGGATCAGTCTCCTGAGGAAGATGATTCCAGTCCCTGTGAAGGAACTGTCTCAGAGGAACTTGAACCTGATCAGGTTGAGTTCTTGGGGACAGGGGGCCCTTCCAGGGCAGAACTGAGTCAGGAGCAGCACAGCTGCCCCTCTCTTGAACCCCTCAGACAGCAAAATGCTGCTGAGGCTGCTGGGAGTGCCAGTGGGTCCCACATGATCTACTGGGATGAAGGACTCCTTTACTCAGAGGGTAAAGACCCCAAGCCTGGTGCTACCAGGAGGCTGGTTATACCTCTGAAGTTTAGGGGCTTCCTACTGACACTGGCACATGATATCCCTTTAGCAGGACACCTAGGCCAAAGTAAGACTTGGGACAGGCTTGTCCCTCACTTTCACTGGCCTCACATGTCAGAGGACACAAAGGAGTTTTGTCACTCCTGTACCACCTGTCAAGCCAGTGGTAAGGCAGGTGGTACCACAAAGGCCCCCCTGATACCACTACCCGTGGTGGGGGTTCCCTTTGAGAGGTTTGGCATTGACATAATTGGTCCCATGGATCCTCCAACTGCATCTGGGCACAGATATATTCTAGTGGTGGTGGACCATGCCACTAGGTACCCAGAAGCAATACCCCTTAGAACCACCACAGCTCCTGTGGTGGCCAGGGCCCTCCTGGGAATTTTTTCCAGAGTGGGTTTCCCTAAGGAGGTCTTAACTGACAGAGGTGCAAACTTCATGTCCAGTTACATTACTGCTATGTGGAAGGAGTGTGGAGTAAATTACAAATTTACCACACCCTATCACCCACAATGCAATGGGTTAGTTGAGAGATTCAACAAAACCCTGAAGGGCATGATCATGGGCCTCCCAGAAAAGCTTAGGCGAAAATGGGATGTCCTGTTGCCCTGCCTTCTCTTTGCCTACAGAGAGGTTCCTCAGAAGGGGGTTGGCTACAGCCTTTTTGAACTTCTGTTTGGACATCCAGTTAGGGGTCCCTTATGTTTAGTGAAGGAGGGATGGGAGTTACCTCCCAAACCACCTAAACAAGACATAGTGGACTATGTACTTGGTCTCTGCTCCAGGATGGCTGAGTATATGAAGAAGGCAAGTAAAAACCTTGAGGCTAGCCAAGAATTACAGAAAGCTTGGCATGACCAAAAGGCTGTGCTGACTGTGTACCAGCCAGGACAGAAGGTATGGGTGTTGGAGCCTGTGGCCCCAGCAGCTCTCCAAGACAAGTGGAGTGGACCCCATACCATTCTTGAGCAGAAGGGAGAGGTCACCTACCTGGTGGACCTTGGAACTCCCAGGAGCCCCCACCGGGTGCTCCATGTGAACAGGCTCAAACCATATGTTGACAGGGCAGACATGGGCTTGCTCATGGCTACTGATGAGGGACAGGAGGAAGAGAGTGACCCACTCCCTGACCTCCTCTCACAGACCCCTGATGATGGTTCAGTTGATGGTGTAGCCTTGGCAGGCAGCCTCACTGAGCAGCAACAGACTGATTGCAGGAAGGTCCTCAATCAGTACAGACATATGTTCTCCCTGACTACTAGTCAGACCACTTGGTGTACCCATGAAGTGGACACAGGTGAAAGTCTGCCTGTTAAAAATAAGATTTACAGGCAACCTGACCATGTCAGGGACTGCATCAGGACTGAGGTCCAAAAGATGCTGGAATTGGGAGTCATTGAACCCTCAGATAACCCTTGGGCTAGTCCAGTGGTCCTGGTACCCAAACCTCATACCCAGGGTGGTAAGAGAGAAATGAGGTTTTGTGTAGACTACAGAGGGCTCAATGCAGTCACTAGGACTGATGCTCATCCTATTCCTAGGGCAGATGAGCTCATTGATACTTTGGCCTCAGCCAAGTTCTTGAGTACATTTGACCTCACAGCTGGATATTGGCAAATCAGACTAGCTGAGGATGCCAAACCCAAAACAGCATTTTCAACCCCTAGTGGGCACTATCAATTTGTGGTAAGTCCCTTTGGCTTTAAAAATGCACCTGCCACATTTCAAAGGTTGGCGAATAAAGTCTTCACAGGCCTGGAAGACTATAGTGCAGCTTATCTTGATGATATTGCTGTCTTTAGTTCCACCTGGGAGGATCACCTGGTCCACCTAAGAAATTTTCTGGAGGCCCTGCAAAAGGCAGGCCTCACTATCAAGGCCACCAAGTGCCAGATAGGGCAGAGTAAGGTTGTGTACCTGGGCCACCTTGGGGGTGGAGGCCAGATTCAACTTTTGCAGAGCAAAATCCAGACCATCATGGACTGGGTTGCTCCAACTACCCAGACTGAGGTCAGAGCTTTCTTGGGCCTGACTGGGTACTACAGGAGGTTTGTTAAGGGATATGGATCCATAGTGACCCCCTTAAATGATCTGACCTCTAAAAGAATGCCTAAGAAAGTTCAGTGGACAGTTAGCTGTCAAAAGGCATTTGATGACCTGAAGCAGGCCATGTGCACTGCTCCCATTCTGCAAAGTCCTGACTATTCCAAACAATTCATTGTTCAAACTGATGCATCTGAGTTGGGGGTAGGGGCTGTGTTATCACAACTAAATGAAGAGGGTCAGGATCAGCCAGTAGCTTTTATAAGCAGAAGGCTGACCCCCAGAGAGAAACGTTGGTCAGCTATTGAGAGGGAAGCCTTTGCTGTGGTTTGGGCTCTGAAGAAGTTGAGGCCATACTTGTTTGGCACTCACTTCATTGTTCAGACAGACCGTAAGCCCCTCTTATGGCTAAAACAGATGAAGGGTGAAAACCCCAAACTTTTGAGGTGGTCCATTTCCCTACAGGGGATGGACTATTCCGTGGAACATAGACCTGGGAGTAACCATGCCAATGCAGATGGACTCTCCAGATATTTCCACTTAGAAAATGAAGAATCAACTGGTCTAGGTTAGTCTCATGTCCTTTCGTTTGGGGGGGGGGATGTAGGAAAGTAGGATCTGCTTCTTATGGTTACCCCCACTTTTTGCTTGATGTCTCACTGTTTTTGACTAGTCTGACTGGGATCCTGCTAATCAGGACCCCAGTCTATCTGCTTTCTCCCTTAAATTGACATACATGTACTTTGGTACACTCCAGATTGGATACTGGGGTACCCTTATCAGTCCCTAGTATATGGTACCCATGTACCCAGGGCATAGGTACCCCAGAGGCCTCCCATGGGCTGAAGTATGTATTATGCCACCCATGAGAGGCCATGCAAAATGGAACTCCAGGTCTGCTACTGCAAACCTGTGTAAGCTGGTGCTTGCACCACTTACTTTAGATATAGGTTCACTATATCTAGTGGTCACTACACTTAAAACTTATAAGTCACCCCTATAGCAGGCCTTAACAATCCTGAAGGCAGGGTGCTGGGTTTTTAGTGAGAGGGTGCCCCTGCATGAGCAGAGCCCCTCTGCAGCCTTCGGAGACCATTCTCCCGAGTTGTCTGTGACTCAGCCGGACATATAGGTAGAGGTGCATTATACCCTCGCGATAAATGCTATCTCTAAAACGGCTGCATAGAAACATATTGTGTTTGGTGTCAAACACCTTGGAATCATACCTCCACACCAGTAACTGGTGTGGGAGGTATGATTCCACCCTTCAGAAGCGAGCTTCGTGGGGTCACTGGTCTAACCTGTGCCAGCCTTCTTGACCCGAGCAGCACAAATCGGATGCTGCCGACCAGAGACACAATTCTGCCCTCCTGCTGCTGAGCCAAGCTCGAGCAGAGGAAGGCAGCACAATAGGCATCCTGTCACAGGGAGGTGTGACCTCCTCCCAGACAGGGTTTAGTGTATTGGGGCTGGGTGGGTACACTCTGTGAGTGCCTGAAAGTCTGCACCTGGGGCACATTTGGTGTCCCTGTGCATAGTCCAGCTCAAACCAGTTCTGGGAGCCATTGGCTCCTGCTCTGGGGCAAAACTGGACAAAGGACGTGGGTGTAACCACTCCTCTGTCCTGCCCCTCCCCTAGGATGGTCCCCTGAATCTGTCCAACCCTCTCCCGTGGGTACAAAAGGGCTTACCTGGCTGTAAGACTTTAGATTTTACGTGGACAAGATTCTACAAGAAGAAACCACTGACCTTCGACCGTCTGGACACTCTGGACTTCGCTGGACCTCGACTGGGCTCGACTTCGTCCCCCTTTCTGTCCGAAGCTTTTGCCTGTTTGTGCCTGTGCTCAATACAGGCTCCGTGCAGGACCTGTGGTGCACTAAAGACAACTGAAGAATCTCCCTTGGAGTGAAGGAGTCACTCCCCTGCATTCGCAGGCACCTAACCGCAACTGACAGGTCTGCTGCTCCTGAGCTCCTGCAGACTCCGAGGATTTCAGCAACACAGGAGGTGGGTTTCTGAAGGTCCCTGAGGTCGATCTGCCCTCTCACTGAGTTTGAGGCCAGTATCCCTCGTGGGGATTGCATAACCCGAACCCCTGTGCACCATGTCCATTTGCAAATGCATATGCTTGTTGGCAATTCCCGAGCTTGTGCACTGGACTCCATGTAGTCCTGACCCTGAGCAGTATTTGCACCAAAGAACTCTGGCCTCCTCGCACCGAGTGCTCCGTGGGCTGGTACTTTGCAATCTTGCTCGAGGTCCCCTCTCGACTCCTGGTCATTCGGCCTGTGGGTCCTCCTGAGGGTCATCTTGATTTCTGTCGGGCTTTCCTGGTTGCTCCAGATGTGCCCTGACTCTCCATTGCTTGGGGAGTCCCCTGGACCTTGCTGGTCCACACCGTAACCTGCTTGACCTTCCTGCGTGGGTTGCTTTTGCCAAGGCGCTCCCGCCGGACACCGACCCCTCAGCACTCGACATCCTTCGTGGGACAGCTCACCTCCGGCTCCTTTTTGTCTTCAACGTCTCCTGGTCCTCGTGGCTGCAGAGTCAAGCATCCCTTCTTCGCACCTGAAGCACCCGACATCGGTGGGCATTTGTCTACCGAGCCCCTGGTCATTCTGAAGTGACCCAGACTATGTCCCCTCTGCTTTCAGGTTCCTTCCTTCCTGAATCCAGGCTTGGATTCCACCGGACCCTTTTCACCTTCACGGCAGCAGTACTTCTTTGCAGCTCTCCATTGAGAACGACTGCAGTTTCCGACGCCACTTCAGACCTATGCACCCGGCTCCTCTGGGATAGGTAACTCAGGTACTTCGGTATCCACGGGTGGGGTGGCTCTTCAAACTCTTAAGTTCTAACGGGTTCGCTCGAAGTCCTCCCAGAAGGGTCCTTATACTTTAGAAGTGTAACCGCGACTTCCCCATAGAATTGTAGGGAGCCCGCGGTCGTGTTCTCACACTGCACCCGGCCTCCGTGGGGTCCCTGTCTACTCACCTTGGGTGGTTCCTTGGGGTCCCAGTGATTCTACGTGCTCTAGACCTTGTCTTGATCTCAGTCGTGACTGTTATACCACTATTTTAGTATATGGTTTGGTCTCCCCCTGGAGCCCACTGTGTATTGTGCTACTTACAACTGTTCTATTGATCTCGTATTGTGTGTTTTGTGTTCTATCCTCGTGTAGAGGATAGGAGAGAGTGTTATATTAATAAATACATATTTTTATATAACTACTGTGTGGTTCCCCTTCATTTAGTCATTCAGGAGGTGATATTCTGTTAAAACAAGCTGCTTTACATTCCTTCAAGATTAAGCCTGAAGGCTGCTCTCCACAGCTACCACTAGGATAGCTTTCTAAAGGTTATCTTTGACCTCATACATCATAAGGGTCACTTGGACTGGTACAAGGTGCCCACTTTAATTAGTGGACAGCATATACCAGGCCACCTTTTCACATTGACTACATAAACATTAAGACAAAAGATCAAAAAAGATCTATTTAAAAAACTCATTGCCACTATTGCAGAATTTCGCTTTGAACAACCAACCTAGGAAATGATTCTAACGGGAGACTTCAATTCAAATCTACTGTATACCCAAGAAGAAGAAGATAATATCACTGCAGCAAACGCAATCTGGGCAGTACAAACGCAATCTTATCCCAACCCAAAACGTATGGACAATGTAGGACGGCAACTCGTAATGGATCTCGAACATCTAGGGATGCATACATTAAATGGGAGAATAAAACAGGATAGACCCGCTGCATGTACATATAATGGCCCTCGCTCGAGCTCAGTTCTGGATTATACAATAGTAACTCTCCCGCTCTTAGGGCAAATAGAAAGATTTCAGATCAAATGCTCCACTGACAGTGATCACTCGGCCCAGCACATCGAACTCAAAACGACACTTCAAAGACACATAGAAGCCCCAGTAGTGGAGGGGTCTACATCAACAATAAATCTGAAACGCCTGCGATGGACAAACAATACACTTCTGCACATAGCTTCAAAGGCAAAAGATCTAATGGTGACCCTTGAGTCACAAAAAAACTTGACGATTGAAACATGGACTACCTTCCTGGCAAGTCTACCACTAGCAGGGGCATCCACAAAACAGTCAAATAAAAAGAGGACAAATCACAATAGTCATCTTAGTCAAACTGCACGAACCATAAGGAAACGACTGAGAAAGGCTCTTAGGATGGCACATCATCAAAGTCCATCCTCAACAACATGGGAGCAAGTACGTCAATTAAAGAAAAAATACAAAAAACAAATCTGGATCGACAAAAAAACTCAACATAATAACTTTTGGACAAAGTTACTATACAACGCAAAGAAATCAGATCCTAGAGCTTTCTGGGACCAAGTGAATTCCTTGAACAGAACCTCAAAAGTCATAAACGTGACTTGCGTCACGGAGCCTGCTTGGGTACAACACCTAATCACCACATTTTCAGTAACAAACGCGGGCGGGCCAAACTCCATTGTAATCACTACAAAGGGAGAGCAAAAAGCTTTAGCGTCCTCAAATAAGCCCAGTACTAGGAAGGACAAGTTCTCTATAATTACCAAAACAACAGGAAATGGCATACAGCAGAATGAGGCCACCCCACAACCATACACTCCCTATTCTGAAGTAGAAATTTTACAAGTTATAACAAAAAGTAGGCTCGATGGGGCACCGGGCCCGAACGGCGTACCACAAGCAATTTACAAACAAGATCCCAATTATTGGGCAAGCAAGATGTACTGCCTGTTCCAGCTGATAGGCACATCCAGTCACATACCGGAGAGCTGAAGAGGTGCAATAATCAATCCAATATACAAAGGAGGAGAGCGCACAGACCCCGCTAATTACCATCTGATCACGATAACAGATGCTGAGGCCAAATACTATGCATTCTTGATCGAGCAGACCTGATAAGTTGGTCCGATGCGAACAAAAAAATCCCCCTCAATTAGTTGGGCTTTCGAAGGGGCACAGGCACAATCACAAACGCACTAGCAATAGGGCTAATCGCAGATAAAAGCCTATGACAGCGACAAGAACTTCATCTATGCTTCGTGGATTTTAAGGCGGTGTTTTACCGTGTCAGTAGATGTACGCTGTGGGCCAAATTGAAGCAGCAGGGTCTACCAGATTCAATCCTGAAGCCAATGATGGATCTCTATACTGACACCTGGAGGCAGGTCAAAATCGTCGATGGCCAGAGGCTCACCAGGAAGATCTACACCAACGAGGGTTTAAAGTAAGGATGTGTCCTTGCCCCACATCTGTTCAACCTATTTATGGCCGACTTAACACCAAGGCTAGACGGGGTCAACTCACACCCACCGCGTCTGGGCACACTGCCATTGACACACTTCTCCTACGCGGACGACGTTGTCCTCCTAAGCCACACGAGAATTGGCTTACAAAGATCAACCCACGAGTTAGCTGACTTCGCTAAAACAAATCTGATGGAAATAAATACAACAAAAACAAAGGTCATGATCATAACTCACAGATTACGTAAACAAATAACATTCACAATTAACAACGCAAGGTTAGAAGTGGTTAACAGCTACAAATATCTCGGGATATATCTGGATCGAAGGTTCTCCTTTTCAATGCAGTACGAGGCCATGCAAAAAAAGGGTAATGCTTTACTTTTTGCATTTTGTAGTTTATCAAAAACCTTAAAAGGCCCACTATTTACCCCATTATTGGCAGTCATCAAAGCAAAATTGCTTCCAACCATCGCATATGGAAGTGTTGTTCACCACGGAAATAACGCAGTAATTCTGGATAACATCCAAACACGAGTGTATAAAAGAGTATTCTGTCTGCCACGCGACGCCTCATCAGCCCAGGTACGTTTAGAGTTTGGCCTACAGCAACAACAACTGTACAGAAGATACGAGGCAATCAAAACCTGGTATAAAATTTGGCTTAGTGGTGGTCTTGAAATCAATAAAGCGCTCTGGGACGCCCTGCAAAATGACCCTAAGTCACACTACGCAAAGTATTTAGACGCTTCACTACAAATAACCAGGATGGCTGACCTTGGTATCGAAAATTACCCTTGACATCATTCCAGCTAATCATGAAAAAGGCGGCAAAAATGCACTCGCTACAAGACGACAAAGTAACATTAAGCCGACGAGCTCACGCATGGATGGTATTACATTCTTACACTAAGCCTGAGCCAGCGGCATACCTGGGCCTTGCCTTTTCCCCTCATCTAAAAACCAAGTTCCTAGAACTGCGTATGGGAAAGTTGCCCTCCAACGCCGACCTTCCCAGCTGGAAGTCCCAGGGCTCAAAAGCATGCAGCCTATGTGGGTCACCAATACAGGACTTCATACATCTAATATGTATTTGCCCAGCTTTAGGTTCCTACCGCCGTCATCTGTTGAGGAGACAGTTTAATGAAAGAGGCATCCGCACCTGCAGATCCGCTATACTAAAAAGTCTGGACTCAAAGGACCCACAACTAATCTGCCAATTGATAACATTTTTAATCTGTTATAAGAAATTAATAACACAGTGACACTGGTTACAACATCGTTTAGTGGACTCTCCCTGTCTTTTAACAGTTATAACATTGTAAATAGAAATAATGAATCAAATTTTAATGTATTGAACAAAAACGGTGGTGTATCAGCTGTTTATACTAACTTTTTTTATTAATGGAATATTGTGTTGGTTTTAATTAACTATACAATAAATAATTTTTTCATTAAGACAGTATGTACTCAACACATTGAGCTATCCGATGCAGCGCATTTGAAGGCCCTTTCAAACAACACACAGGTTTCCTACTGCTGTACTGCTACAGTATGAGCTGCCCATTAGAGTGCATTATATAAGTCCTTGGAGTCTGCAGCCAAAATATATTTTGGCTAGTACAATAAACTGAATTACAGTTAATGAAAGGTGTTATTTCCCAAATGAATGGCAAGCAATTTAGCAACCTTAAGGATGAAAAGATGAGTCATGTAAGTTAACATTCTCTTTTTATTTTTATCTATAGCATTTAAATTGAATTGGAAGCCCTTCTAAAAGAAGATTAAACAAGGAAATAATGTGGCACATAAGAACCTTGGCAGGGGTTTGTAGCATGAAGCGAAAGTGGTGATACAAGGTAATAAGCCCTGGTATTTAGAAAAAGACAGTGCAGCATGAGCAAACCTGTGAGGAAAGATCTATGCTGTGATAGCTCTGTGGTGTCTCAGTAGTCTGTATGAAACGAAATAAAGATACAGAGACACCTTCCTTGACTCCTTTATGCTCCTTTGACCTCCGAGACACGTACAGCATCCCTTTTAGGACATCCTCATTCTTCACTCCTCATCCCTACTTCTCACCCCAATTTCTCATCCATCATCCCTACTTCTCATCCATCATCCCTACTTTTCTTCCACCATCCCTACTTCTCATTCCTACTTCCCATCCATAATCCCTACTTCTCACCCATCATCCTTACTTTTCATCCCTACTTCTTTTCCATCACCCCTACTTCTCATCCATCATCCCTATTTCACATCCATCAACTCTACTTCTCATCCCTACTCCTCATCCATCATCCATACTTCATTCTGCAAACCAATCAATGTGAAGGTGTCTTTCACAACATTAAAAGTGTATTGGTATGACTGAGGGATGAGGAATGAGAAGTAGGGATGACGGATGGTGGATGAGGTATGAGAAGTAGGGATGAGACGTAGGGATGATGGATGCGAAGTAGGGATGATGGATAATTCATGAGAAGTAGGGATAAGAAATAGAGAAGATGAATGATGGATAAGAAGGGAGATGGATGAGAAGTAGGGATGAGAAGTATGGATGATGGATGAGAAGTAGGGATGATGGATGATGGATAAGAAGTGGGGATGATGGATGAGACATATGGATGAGAAGTAGGGATGAGACGTAGGGGCGATGGATGAGAAGTAGTGAAGAGAAGTAAGGATGATGGGTGAGAAGTAGGGATGAAAAGTAGAGATGATGGATAATTCAAGAGAAGTAGGGATAAGAAATAGGAAAGATGAATGATAGATGAGAAGGAAGATGGATGAGAAGTATGGATGAGTAGTAGGGATGATTTATGATGGGTGAGAAGTAGGGATGATGGATGAAACATATGGATGATGGTTGAGAAGTAGCGATGAGACGTAGGGGTGATGAATGAGAAGTAGGGAAGAGAAGTAAGAGTGATGGGTGAGAAGTAGGGATTATGGATGAGAAGTAGGTATGAGAAGTAAGAATGACGGATAAGAAATATGGATGAGAAATAGGGGTGATGGATGAGAAATAGAAATCGTCCTCATTCCTATTTCTCATCCATCACATCCTATGAGAATGCCCTAAAATGGATGCTGTAGACACTACAGTTCCTAATTACTACGATAAAAGTGCCTTTTAAAAGTCAGCATAGAGTGTTTTGGTTGTTTTAGTAATTAGATAGTAGTCCATGATGCCAGGCAGGACAGAGGTGTGTTATAAGAGCTTAGAAATATCTTGCTGCTAGGACACAAGTCCATTCTACAGATGAGAAGTACGGTGCATTGCAAGAGCTTGATGAACATTTCGATTCTTGGAGTTCACTGCATCATGCAAGACAGTACTAGTAGAATGGTACTTGACTCTCCAGGATGAAGCTATGCTTAATCTGTAATAAATCATAGGTGAAAAGGCCCAACATTGTTCTTAGGAACTCCATTGTTGAATGCTGGATTGCCGAATGCAAAGGCTTCCTAGTTCAAATTGCATATTTTGCCTCTATCTTCTACCACCCTACACTTCCTGTCTCTTTATCTCAATCTTGGTTCATTTTCATTCCTTCTTTCCCCCTTTGGTCACCATTTTCCCATATTTCTCTGTCTTTCTTTCTATTGTTCTCGGTCAAGTCTGATGGTGGGAAATAAGACCTGCTCCCCAAAAGTCAGTGCCTTCACAAATTAAGCTGGTGGTTTGTGAAAGCACTTTGGATTTCTCAGTACTAGCATAATGGAATATTTCAGATGAGGATGAAGTGGGAACTCTTCGATGTCTTAATACAGATATGTATTTGTGTATTGGTACATATATATATACATATATATATATATATATATATATATATATATATATATATATATATATATATATATATATATATATATATATATATATATATATATTTAAAAACAAACAAAAGAAAAATTTGACATTGAGGAAGGCGTGCAGCCGAAACGCGTCTGTCCGAGTATAATTCGTGTGGCTAATAAAATTTAGTAATTTACTTCGCCAGTGTGCGCCTCGATCTGTGACCGCAGAGGGAAGGTCACCTTTGGGATATATATATATATATATATAACACAAACCTAGCTGTGAAGCAACAGAGTCCTGTACATTAGATGAGGGGTTGGGAGATGATTGCAGCTCGTGGATATCAAATGGGGATTATACAAATACATTTTACACATTTAGGAACAGGGAGATTAAGTGATTTACCCAGATATTAGGTCTAGCACGGAGGCCAGGATTTGAACCTGGGTCCCCTGGTTCCAAAGCATTGTCTGGTCAGGAAAGACGGACATTGTGAGAGCTCTACCATCATTCACATTAACACTATAATGTAAGTAGTTAATAAAACGACATAGAGTTTATATTATCAGTATGCAGTACCTTTAAAACAACACAGCTCTAATGATATATACTAGGTAGATTGAGTACAACATTCACTTTAGCTTCAGATGGCTATGGGTTCATGTTATCCTGCAGCAGTTGTGTATACTCAGTTCCCTCTTGTAGATCAGGACACAGGGATGCATTTCGAGGCAGCAGATCTTCAAAAAAGTGAGTGAGTGATGGAGTATCATCACACATATAGCACATTCATATCACCTCAAAGCACTTGGGAACCCATGGTCTGATTTTATGCGATTAATGCGTATGAAATTAAATAATTGAACCTGCGTCTTCAAGTGAGACAAAGGAACAGATGATCTCTAGAGCATGAATTCCAAATGATTTGACCTTGAAATGAAAAGCATATCTTAACCCTTCAATGAGAGATTGGACCTAATGGTTGCAACCAGTTGCATCTAATTTGCTTTAATGATCTGGCCAGACAAAAGGATGTTCATTTCTTGGAGAGAAAGGGGAGGGACACCGCCTCTGTGACATCAGTATACATGCTTGGTCAGACTGTTGAAAAAAGTCCTACGGGCTAAGGGAAAATGACCTTGCTGAAGGAATTTTGTTCCACTGACCACCTCAGAGCTTTAAGTTTAGGGTAGAAGCTTGTTGTACTGAAAGTAAAGATATCCCCGCTGAGGAATACTCTAAGGTTTTCAGCTTTAGAAGCTTAGATGAATGGTTCTCCAAGCAATGAAGAAATCAGGATTTTCTCCAGAGTGCTATAGTTCTTAGCATTTAACAGAGTTGGTAGCGTCCTGCTGTAGCTGAGTTATTGATGGATGCCTCCCTACCTTCCATTCATTCACTTTTTGTTAATGCAATGTCAGGTCATCAAAGAACCTTGGAAAATTTGTAAAGGTGCCCTCGTGAAGAGTCCATAAAGGAGCCATGCATATTAAATATGACTGTGGAAATATGAGACCCTTTACATGACGCCATTCGTTTGTTCTACAATGATGGTGGAAGTTGCCTAGATTTAACAAGATGAGACTCAGACTCAGAGGAAGCTCCTAAACCAACAAAATTGAAATATTGTGTATAGGCTACTCCCAGAGGGTGGGGTGGTCCACAGTGTCACGTGCCGTGGAGAATTTAAGAATAACCAAAATGGAAACTTGCCTCTCATCGATTCACTGCAATAGGTCAACCCATTCCCACACCCCTAAAATGTGGAACTCTTTTCCATGTCCTGGTCTAAAACCAAACATTGAATGGAGTGGAGCTATTTACCAGTGGGTATCCATTTAGCTGCACTGGCACACCACAAATACACACTGTGAAACACAAAAAAGCATTTTGTTCAATTCACAGCCTTTGCTTTGACCAGAACTGAGTGCTTAATTTGTGGTGATGATTGCATGTAGTGGGCCCTGGCATTAATTTTCAGAGAACCGGATTCAGTGTTTAGCAAACTTTGACCCAAAGCAAGACAGAGAAAGGCAGAAAAGTAAGAAAGAAGGAGGAGGGAAAGATTGGAAAACAGTGACAAAGAATAAATGCAGGGATGACAAACAACCTGTGCGAGTTTGATAAAGAGACATGAAGTATAGAGTGGTGGAATAAAGAGGCATGAGGAGGAATCAAGACTAGTCAGTCTTGGTATTTGACAACCTAGGTATTCGGTAGCACTGGTGGTGAGTCTTGAGAAAAACTCTTGGCCCCCTGCACTTTTATTTTTTTGGTTACAGATTAAGCACTACCCTAACTATAGGCACCCAAGTCTGTCTCCCCCCCGCCCCCCACTTCAAAAAGGGTAGCATGGAGGGCATTAAATGGGGTGGATTCTTCCAGGTCTCAGATCCATGAATAATTACAAACTGACTTTGAAATGGGTCCCTATTGGCCCCGTTATTTATGACCTTAACTTTACAGGCAAAAAACTGTTTGATTTCTCAGCAATGATTTAAAAAACCTTTAACGTAATCTATGTAAGCAACATAGTCCTTGTTTACATTTTACATATTCTGCTTAACCTCTCATTGCCTATGAGTATTTGCTTTCTCTAGATGTTGTGTTTCTATAGTTTTTATATTGCAGCGTATTACATTTGTATAGTGGCTACTGCGATCTGAGTTGCCTCTAGGTGTGTGTGGGTCAGTTCAAGGTGTGAATGGGTGTTTCTGACAGGGCATAATTGAGAGATCTGGAGCTGAAGCTAAAGACAGTATGATTTTCTCACGTGGCTGTCAGTGAGTCATAAAGGTGTTCAGACTACATGCACATTCAATCCATGGCCTCTATGCAGAGTGCACTGGGGTATGGTCATATATATGCCAATTGTAAGTGTGGGAAAGTGTGTGTAGAAGGTACACAACTGTCAAAATATGAACAACGCTGACAGAAAAGAAAATGCAGTGCTTACAGGTGAGTGGGTGGGTTGTGTGTGTGGGGGTGGTGAAGAGGAGGAGATAAAAGGAAGTATGTGCAGGAGGACAGAGTCAGAAGACAATGCTGAAGAGGAAACAGATGATGTGTCAGATATGAGGATGGAGGATTTCAGAAAGATGTGGGGATGAAAAAAGGCATAAGTGTCTAACAGAGTGAACCACTGCAGAGGAAGGGGGTGTGAAGGGAAGAAAGGAAGTGACTGAGACAATCTGAAGACCCCCACCCCTTTCATAGACCTTTCCAGTGTTTAACTCACAATCTCATATTTTCCGAATTGAACACTTTCAAGTATAACTATTTCCAACAAAATCATTGTTGTTACTTATTTATCTGATGCTGCTAGCAAGCATTGCAAAGCAATTAGGCCTGGCTTGTTTTAGACACATGTTTTGTGTGATATGTTTGGGTGCAGTTACAGGCAAGCTTTGACAATGCCAATAAGTCTGGTGTTGGCCAATAGTCTTTAGACTTTGTCAAAACTGATTTGTTTTGTCATAGTGTTTGCGAAACTTTATTGCTGTTAAAGCTGCTGGGCCCTCACCAACCTAAACAAAAAAAATTGGCTGAAAGCAAAAATGCATTTTTGGCCTAAAAACACACACATTGGCATAGTAGTCCTTGCCATGCACGGGAATTACTTTCACACTAAAATTGGCCAATAACCGAAGTGGGCTGACCTATTGCCCCACTGCTTTTGCTATAGTGGGCGGACGAAAAATATGAATGACACAATAACAGACTAATGGATGAAGAGGGCCAGAACAAAAATCTCAGAGAGACATCAACACCACTATTTTAGTTAATATGTTTTAAGCCAGGTCCCACATCTTGGAAAGGATTCCTAGTTACGCCTCTTTGGCCAAGCCTCTTTTAGAGACCCCCCACCTTTTTCACCCCCTTAAAGCACTGGCCGTTCCCCTGCACATACATTTTCAGCAGCAGAAGGCTTATCTCTTGGGGTGGGATCTGAAAGATTGTAGGCACAGTTGTGGAAGAGCTGAACCCGGCTCGCGCACAGTGCTGTCTCACACACTCAACAGCCCCTGGCCTCCAGAGCGCTAATGCTCGTACCATTAGCTGTGTTTTGAAATCGCTCCGATAGCTATTAGAGCATTATTCCATATTACCGAAGACCGCAGAAAATGGCATGATTTGAGTCTGTGTTTGAAATGCGGGTCCCCGGGTGACAACTGCCGCGCACGCGGCAGGCAGCCGGGAGAAATGCAAAGCTGTCAACAGACTCCGTCATTTATTGTTTCCAAAGAGACGGGAAATGAAAGCCTGTAATCATACCACAGGGTTTCGGAGAGAATGATGAGGTGTTTTCAAAATCAATTACGAAGCAGAGCAAGTCTGCTTGATACTGTCATTACCATGCCGTCCCATTCAGACGTTTGCAGCGGGGCCGCATTTAGAGACGGGGCACTTGAGAGATCCGTCGGAGTTTGTAAGCCAAGTTCTGTCTCCGAGCAGCAGGGTTTAGCTCTCTGAGCTGGAAGGGATTTGATGTCGGATTTGTTCCTTGTTGGACAATCTGGAAGCGTTGGCCAGTGAGGTAGAACAGGTGCCTTGGACCCTCGTGCAACATTTGGCGGACTAGGGAACCAAAAGTAAACCGGGCCAAAAAACCCAAACCAGTCTCCCTATCTCCTTAACCCCTCCCTCTTCCAGCCTGCTGCAATTAACCTGGGGGAGCTGGAGGAAGTGACAGAGGCACATGGAGCAGCCCTGGGCTTTTAAAACTGCCCTCCATGGGCCTGGTGGGATAAAAGACCTGTCTGGCACCTCATGCAGCCATGGGAAATAGCTCCACCTTATCCCCTACTCGATAGTAAAAGACAGCCAAAACTGGGGTGCAGAGGGCTCCTCGCACCCTGGGGCTCCAGTGCCACTGCACCTGCTGCACCATTGGCAGTTGTGCCTCTGAGGTGTAAGGACTGGACTGACAGGGTGAGGTCACTTCTGTTTGTAAGCGAGTGAGATGGGGTTGAGAGTGCGAGAGAGTAATCTTTGAAGTGGGGATGTCTCTCCTTGAGATACCCAACGTAGGTCCAGAAGGACCGGATACACACCAGACTGGATATTTCTAAGATACATTATTTTACAATGAATGTAATGGGAGCTTGTTTACATGGTTTGCTGAATGTCAGGCATGGATCCAGCCCTCCTGGACTTACGCTGGATAACCCCTAGAGGATAACATGTTTGGCTTCAGAGGAGTTTATCTTTAAGACCCTTACTGTTCATTCTTTTTTGTGCCCCTTTACTGACTTTATCACCACCTTTGGGCAACACATTTTTCCACATGTCATTGACATGACCATGGAACTGAGGTTAGTGAATGAAAAAGGTTAACACTGCCCATAACCATTCTCAGCTGCAGTGGACTGTGTGAAGAAAGATAATATTGTTAGACTGAATAGGAGCAAATCAAAGTTTCTGATTTTTGGTTGAAATAAAGACCCCTAGATCCCTCATTTCTTTGGCGCTAGATATACTGGTGGCAATTATATGTAGCGTGTAGGATGGTACCCGCACTCCACAGGCAGATTCACACATCAACACAGAACTCACAGGGACCACCTCTGAGAAATGGAGGGGCATAACACATCCAGGATTCTGTGATCCTCAGTGATTAGCAAGATGTTACATTTAGTATTGGCTAGCTTCTTCCTCTTTTGTAGTACTTCCTTTATGTTTATTACAATATCATCAAGCCCCATCTCTCTATGTTCTATTTGGGAAGTAGAATGATGTCACTATTCGCTGTTAGGA
The DNA here is from genome assembly GCA_963921515.1 of Calotriton arnoldi. NCBI lineage: Eukaryota > Metazoa > Chordata > Amphibia > Caudata > Salamandridae > Calotriton > Calotriton arnoldi. The sequence goes on from CAWUFW010005187.1 coordinate 256,504, forward strand.
TTCAAGACAGACATCTAAACAGGCAATGAATGACAAAGCCAATCGTATTGGTGTTTGTACAGTAAAAAGGTCTTCACAGTATCATTAATTGCGCAGAACACATACAATATAGGTAGCAACAGAGCACATTTCCCTCTCACGTAGGGCAGGTTCAACATATACAACAACAGGCCAAGTCTCCTTTACAGAGAGAGCTGATAAAGCCCAGCCAGCAGCGGTGCAAGCCAACAACAGTCGCACAAAATAGGTAGAACACTACCATCAGTCAACCTGTGCAATGAGCACTCACTCGCACAAGTCAGGCACAGCACTGGAAACAGTAATGCAAGCTTCCCTCACACAAAAACACACAAAACATGCACAGAAGTAGAAGAAGCTTCCTTCATGCACTGAACAGGTACACACTAAGCAGCAGCCTGGCACCTTATACCGCTGCTGTCAGGCCCCTCCATTTGCCCACAGCTAGAGCCTGACACTGAACTGACTTGTACATAATTTCCAATCTGTGCTTCCTTGATTATACCCAGAGCAAAGTCGGTCTATGCGTGTCACCCTTCTTACAGAGATTTACTGTGCTCTTAGATCACAAACACCACGGAAGACACCAACTGCACATGCACTTGCATAAGATACGCCTGCTCCCACACACTCAACATGTCAGGCCTGAAGCTAGTGCCCTGACAGATACAGACTTCAAAAAGGTTATATCAACAAATCTCACTCTACTTTGATAGCAAGTGTAAATGGGGCTTTTATGGCAGCAGCACATTTCTATTAGGGAGGTCCTGAGAAACGACAGGGTCAGATTTCAAGAAATAAGAAGCAGGTAAATCCTGAATTAACTGAGAAGCAAACATGGTTGTGGCAAGTTTCCAGGACCAGTATTCCCATGTATATTCACTCGCCTTTCAGCATGCTGTTGCTCCTAACAAAGCACAACTAACATTGAAGGAATGGCTTAATATTGCGGAAACCCACTGAATAATAACAGGTGGTGATATTTGAGAGAAACTCTGAATGCATGCAACATTCCTTGAATCATTTTACAACCAACAGAGAGCACTTTCCACCATGTGTTCTTTGCTTGATTGAGGTGAACATTCTTTAAAGGTGCACCAGGATCACAGATTTACAAAAGCTTCACTTATTTCCATGGCTGCTGCCATCAAACCATCCCACTTCATGCAGTCTCTCTCAGAACTCCACTCTTACACATGGCAGACACTCATCACAGGAGCAGTGAAGCCGCAGATCTCCAAAGGGGTCGCCAATCTCCCTGAAACCACTTTGCGATATAAGCTACCTGCACCTTGTTGGTGACTCTAATCACCTGTCATCACTTCCTACCTTCTTTAGCAGAGCATTCTCAATTTTCTCACATGGGCATGTGTATTAATGGTTGGGAGGAAAAAAACACATATCTTTGTGGACTTGTGGCATGGTCCAAACCTTAAGCTGCTCACTCTACAGGTATGATGCCAATAGTTCCCCAATGCTATACACCCTTACAGAATTTCCACTCTGACCCATCCACAAAAACAATTGAATCACATTCAGATTACATCCACCTAACACCCAAGCACACTCAAACACAACCCATATCTCATTACTCACATCCCAACCACTTAACATATACTCTTTATTAACACAGATTCCTCAGTTGGTGATGCCACAATTATTACAAACACCACTTTTATGCACACCTCAGATACAAAACTACTTATGAAACATGGCTGACCTCCATCACTCACTACCCTCATCCTAGTCATCCTCATCCTCCTGGGGTACACCGTACTGGCAGCAATCACATATATAAGATTAGAGTACGTCTTGCTGTTACGCACATGTCTGCATGGCCATGCAGTCTTCAGGAACCCACATCCCTCAACTCTCTAGAACTCGTCACAAGCTACTTCCCCTTTAATACTTCCAAAATGATAACTTTCCATGTAATCTATAGACTTCCAAGAGCTGACAAAAACTACTTGGAGGAAATCACCAACTTCACCACCACCACATCTATTAACTACTTAAAAAATGTACAGAACATTCTTTTCAGCCACCTCAACACCATGAACATCAAATTACACATCAGCAATTCAACCAATTTCAATTAAAATACCTTAGAACCCATGCACAGAGGGAAGATAAGAGGCAATATTAGCAAGCAGAACGCAGCAAGTTATACAGGTTGAAAAACAATCAGTAGTCGTTCGTTTATTGCAAGTACCACAGGTGTAAAATCCCAAGGGTTTGTGAAGCCAATTTTGTCGTTGTGGTGTCTTGCAAAAGGTGTAACTTGGACACAAAGTGTCCCTGATTGTTCTGCTTCACCTGAAAGTCATGGAAGGTCTCTGTGAGATGATGTTATTAACTCCGGGTACTCGCTTGAGCAGTGCCCAGTGTTTGCCAAGTATTTTAAAGACTTCGTGATTGAGTGCAGAATGAGTCATGATGAATGAGTCTTTGTTTACCCATGTCACTGTCCTTGGTCTTGCTAACAAGTGTGTCTTTCCTCTTTATGGTCCTGGCCCTATTCTCAGCCACTTTGAGTATACGCTGTTCATAGCCTCTTCTTTTCAGTCTGCCTGTAGCTAACTTGGCTTGTGTGTCAAAGTTGGCATCCTCGCTGCAATTTCTGCTGATGCGCAGCAGCTCTCCATAGGGGATAGCCTTTTTGGTTGAGGGTGGATGTGAGCTGGTGTAGTGCAAAATGCTGTTCACTGCTGTTTCCTTCCTGTGTAGTGTGCTTTGAATTGTATTGTTCTGAGCGTATAGTTCAAGATCCAGGAAGTGTATTTTGGACTGTGACATCTCAAGAGTGAAGGTGACATTGAGGGTGTTGTGGTTGAGGAAGTTGAAATACTCCCTAAGCTCAGGTCCAGTGCCTGTCCATAGGATGGTAATGTCATCTATGTATCGGCCCCAGAACTGGATGTGCCTGGTCTAGTCTGAGGCCGCTCTTGACCATGCATGTGTGTGTTCCACCCACCCCATGAAGAGGTTGGCGTACGACGGAGCAAACTTGCGTCCCATGGCAGTCCCCTGTTCCTGTTTGTACCAGGTCGTATTAAACAGGAAAAAGCTGTTATCGAGGATGAGATCAATCATGTCTAGCAGCATTAGGTTATGGTCATAGAGGGTTGCCTGTCTCTTGGAAAGAAAGAAGTCTACTGCCATTTTCCCTAAGTCTATCCTAATGCACGTGTAGAGTGATTCTACGTCACGTATTGCAAACCACATCCTTTCATCCCATTCCAGATCTTCAAACTTGTTAAGTATGTCTGTGCTATCCCTGACATAGGAGGGCAGGTTGACCACTAATGGTTGTAAGAAGGTGTCAACAAATTTGGAAAGTGCTTCTGTCATGGAGCCAATGCCTGAGATGATCGGACACCCAGGAGGAAAAGGCTGTTTTTTGTGTATCTTCGGTAGAAGATAAATGCAAGGGAATCTAGGATTTTGGATTGTGAGAAAGTTGTGTTCTGTGTCAGACAAGAGGCCCACTTCTTTCCAGTGTGAGAGTTGGGTATTGATCTTAGTAGCGGCTAATGTGCAGGGGTTGAGGGTGAGTCTCGCATAGTGTGTTGAGTTGCTAAGCTGTCTGAGTACCTCTCTCTCGTAGTCATTCCTATTCATCACCACAATGTTCCCCCCCTTGTCTGCTTCCCTGTCTATAAAGATGCAAACCAAGCGCATATGAAATAAAGACATCAACAACAACTACTGATTGTTTTTCAACCTGTATACTTTGCTTCGTTCTGCTTGCTAATATTGCCTCTCATCTTCCCTCTGTGCATGTTTGTATTTGTGGTCAAGCAGCAGCTGACCATTTGAGGCGGGCAATATTCATACACTACGTGACTAATCTAGGTAGTGCAGTCTCCTATAACCCGGCTGCTTTCTCATTTGTTGAACCTTAGAACCCATCTTCAACTCCAAAATGTCGCTGGAATGCCTCTCCTTCAGTAAAATGTAATGGAGAGACCACTTTGCTATCATGATCCTCATCTGCCTCACATCACCCACTAGGTGTGACCCTAGACCTTAAAGAAAGAGTACCACTCTTGCAAGGGCATGAGATTGACACATTCAAAATATATGCTTTCTGGTGCCCATAGTCAAAGTAAACATCACTCTGGGCTCACTAAAGGTCTCCCCAAATGCCACAATCAACATTTACACATTGTATTGAATCATTTCTATAGCACTTTTCTAAATTTTATTGAGGTCCCAGTAGACATCTCAGGAAAGATTTCAGATTCTGAGCTGCATGGATGAGAGAAGGGTGCGGGTAGCAGTGCCATCTACTAGTGTTGAGTGCGCTGTCAACCTTCATGCCCAGAAGGTGTGCTCCAAACGCATCAGAGTGTGAGCACGTTTCACACGTGCAGCGGAAAGTAAGGTAGTGTGATAATAGGTTCACAAGTAGAATGTACAAACCATTTAGGGTTATACTCTCAGAGTTTCTTGAGTCTTAGTTATAGGGCGAGCCAGGACTTAAAGGCTCTTCTGAATTGCAAATGCTTGTTTATACACCTGATTGGCATATCTCTACTGAGAAGCATCTTCCTCTTAAGCAGGTTTAATAGAAAAGTGCAGTTATTAGCATTTGGCCATTCTTCATCTGGGATTTCTTTTTTATTGTATTATCTGAGTTTCGATTCATAAAAGCTTGGTCCCCACCCATGGATCACCTTTATGGCCACTGGTAACCAGACACACACACTTTATTTAGTTACCCTATACCTGCAGGGGAGTGCAAGTCCCCATGGGCACTTTTACATTTTTTTGTGGTTGGCCCAAGCCAACATGTAAGAGTTGGCACCTGTAGGACGTTTGTGGATGCCAAACTTCCAAAATGCACCTTTTTATTTTTTATAAAAGAGTAGTTACATGTCAGCTGCAGTCCTCTATGTTCTACAAGCGACACTCCAGCCACTTTGACCATGGCCATAGTACATGTACTGTGGCATAGGTACACTCAAAAGTCTTCTACCCAATGTTTCTTGTGCTGGTCTGTTTACTATATTTATGGACCTAGTAAATGCACGCTTAGTATGAGGATGATTGTGAGCAGGCTTAATCAAAGGTCTAGTCCAATCTCTGCAAAGTATATCTATGGATATAGGTTTTAATGATGTTATTTTGCTTCATATTCATAATTATATTTTGTCCTTAGTTCGGATACTGATATAGTAATAACTCCAGTGCCAAACACACTACAAACTCCGAAATTCTTTCTGTTTGTAGGGAAGGTCATAAGAAATTATCCTGGCTTACCTATATATTGGTGGTTTTAATATATAACATTCAGCACTGTGCATTTTTGCCCCTATTACCCTCTCTGTCTGCAAGCATGAGGAACTTACAAATCTATTAATACTCAATGCAGTGGATGGCTGATATTAAACTGACCCTGTCATTTAAAGTATGTGTATGTGTGAATGTATGTGTATGCAGAAGGCAGAGTGTTTGTGAGTGTATGTGTGAATACGTGTGTATGTGTAAGCGTGTGTATGTGTTAGCATGTGCATGTGTAAGTGAAAGTGAAGGTCCGAGGGGATATGAAGTCGCTTCTGCTACCCCTTGGTATTTTGGTGAATTGACGTTCCTGGTATCATCATTTTGCGTTAGGCCTTTGGGGGCAATTTCCATATTGTTTTTAGAATAAAGCACAAGGTATCTATCCCGTGAGGCACTGATACACCAACGCGAACGCTGGGCGCCATGTCTCGTCTCGGGGCGGGAGTGACGAACCGTTGGGAGAGGCGGCCAACCTCATTTCCAGCAGCGTAAACAGCGTCAAGGATTAATACTCTCTCCCCAGCACCAAACAGTACAATTCTATTTATACTGCCGAATATGGGAATATTGTGTAAATACCGTGCCCTGTTAATCAGATATCTGTATTCATCTTGCGTTAATCACTGGAACAATAATTATGGCGTCTCAAGCACAGCGCGCCTTAATGGCCTCCTAGTGTGCCAGAGACGGATTAGGAATCAACAGCTCCTTGAGCAAAGTGATTGGGAAACCGTGGCCGCGGCGGCCTGTTCCACCGAGCACCCGCCATTTCCGTTGGAGCAGCCATTGGAGAGTGACGTCAGCCTGTCGAAGCCCGGATGCTGGACAGAAACGGTGTAAAAATGCACAATTTTAAGTAAAGGAGGGAAGAATGGATGAATTATGACACTTTTATGTTGAATGATATCTTCAGTCTATCTTTTAGGCTGCGGGGACCAAAGGACACAACAACTATCACTCAAGTCCAACACGTTTAATGATATTTGTTTTCGATAATAATATTCACCATTATCATAATCATTATTATTATAATCATCACCATCATCATAATTTTTTTTATTATTATGATTATTAATATTAAGATCACAAGTATGAATCTTGTCGGAGCCAGCTTGCCTAATAATGATGATAATTATAATAATAATCATCATCATTATTTAATACTGCTACTACTAATAATAATAACAATAATAATATTAACAGCAATAATAACAATTATTATTATTATTATTGGTGGTAGTAGTAGTAGTAGTAGGCGAGCTGGCCCTGCCAGGATCCATGCTTGTGATCTTCAGGTTCATTCAGATCTCTGACGTTCACAGGAACAGCGGATTCATCTTGCCTAAGTGCTTGTTTCTTAAAATTCAGCGACGAAAATGAAACATTGCCAGTCTCTGAGCCTGAACAGCTGCCAGGAATGATTTGCCCAGTGGGTACCACCCTATGATAGAAGCTGAAACTCCACTAGTCGTGAGACACTTCAACAATGGACTCAAGATAGGGACTTTCTTCCTCCTGTACCAAAATCCAACATTTGACGCAATAAATCATCGTAGGCCTCGGAGTAGACTGAAAGAACGGGGGAACCAGGCTTCAGCATCCACCAGGATTGCACTGTTCCTCATGGACAGAACAAAGCCGGACCACAGGATACAATACCACTCAGACACCAGCTCAGCAGTATGTGGATTCCCCTAGAGTCGATCCTGCTCTCACCACTATTTAACATGTACATTTCACTGCTAATCTCATCAATCCACTCTTCAGACACATATCATTTGTAAGGAGGCCAGCCCTCACCCACTGACACCCCACACCTACCTGGATGCCAATCTATGGATTCCTGAAAAACACTGAACCATCACAAAAACACGTGATTGCCCTGGTTCTTACATGCCTGGACTACTGGACTACACCCTGTGTTGACTTTTAAAGCTATCGACAGCTGCTTTAAAAAAAGAAGTCAAAGGATTACTCTTGAAGAGCCAAATGCGACAATATACCAATTGTCTCCCTTAGTAACTCTAACACTTTGTATACAATTCTGGCCTACTGCACTACTAAGCATTTCGTGCATTTGTCACCTTTTAGTTGTTGTATCATTTTCTTTTGTACCTCCTTAATGTCTATGATTAGATGTACAGCGCTCTGATTCCATATCGGGTCTCTTTCGCGCTATATAAAACTTCTCAAAATAAAAAAATAAAAAATCTGCAATAAGAGCTTAAATGGTCTTGAAGCCAGCAGTCAGGCTCCTCCTTAACACCAGGCCCTCAGAGTGCACCATCCACCTCTCTTTCCTTTTCAAACTTAGAGCAGGTATTGGTGTACTAATGAAGCACGTTTTTATTAGTGCAAATATTCCCCAAAGTTATTAGGTTGCTTTACAACAGTGCCAGACTACATCACATATATATTTATTTTATTATTTTAGGCATGGTGAGCGTTTGCGATTTCCCAGAATCACAGGATGTTGAGCTGAGCCTGGTTCCCATGTTCCAGATTCACCAGCTCTAGCCACCAGACACGACGACTCCTCATCCACAGTAATGTAGTTGAACATATCACGGTTAAGATGATTTGTAATGTCAACAGTTACGTAATTGACATCTTTTATGAAGTCTCCTGTCACATTGTAGCTGAGGGACATGAGCATTGTGTTTGGGGTGCGAGTTATGGTTTGCATGGAGGAGACACAAGTAACAGTTGTCTCAGGTAACCATAAAAGGCCAACATCAGGGTTATTTTTCATTTGATTACAAACCATAACTTCACTTTATTTTTTGCTCCACTTCAGCAACATCGCACCGTCAAAATACACAGGCCATAAACTACAGGACAACATATCTCAAGGACTGATACCTCTTTAATCTCCTCAAATGCATATGTACCATCGAAGCCATGTGTTCCTCTTCAATGGAGAAACATTTGACCTTAATGAAAAAACATAACCATTGACCAACGTTTTGTGTTCTTATTTTTGACATGTATTTTCATTACCATATGGGGCAAATGAATGTGACAGTTTAATGCTCTTCTATCACTAGGCTTGACAGCACCCCACACAACACTAAAGTATACAATACCACACCATAGAAAGACACACTACACCTTACCATTCCTCTAACAACTTGCTGTGCAGCACACAACAGCATATTTTACCAAATGTCATCATCTCTCACCATGCAACAATATTTCCTAACATGCTTAGCATATGCCTACTATTCATTTCATCCAACAGGTCTCTACGCATCCACATCACAGAGGTTTCTGCCATCATTAGGAAACTCAAAACAACGAATGATTGCCTTGATCTGGTACCACAGAACATTATTAAAGAACATTTCTACCTAATTGAATCCACTAGACACTGCTCCCAAATGCAGCTTTGCACACTCTATAAATACTGGTCAAATGTTCATCCTTATTTTTAAAAAAGAACCTCAACCCAGATGTTCTCTCCAACGTCTGCCTAAGTTCTAGTCTACTTCATCTACAGACAGCCATGGAAAGACAGATCGCTAACCAACTAAATACATTAATTACCAAGAAACATCTGGTGTACAAGCCATCAGCATTTTCCACTGACGTTAGCTTTGGAACCACCACTCTAAAGATTCTAGGTGATGTACATCGCATTCTAAACAAAGGTAACTTCTGTCTATTCCAGAAACATTCAGTAGAGTGTACCTTTACAGGCTAATTTGTGCCCTGGAGCTTTGCATGGGCATTATCCGTCTTGTCCTGAGTTGGTTCTCCTCTTTTCTCGCGGTGAAACTGGAGAACCTTGTATCGTGAACATCTACCTTACAGTGTATCCTATGGGTCACTCCTAGCGCCTGCTTCCCTCAACTTGTATCTTGATCCATTTAGGGGTCGATTCCGATCTCGGCCGGTAGGGCACCGAATCGGATTCGGCTTAACCGGATCCGATTCGGAGACCTATCTCCTGACCGATTCGTACGTGCGTCCGGGCGAGCGAGTACGATGCGTGCACTCACGAAATCGCCGACCGACTCGTTTGCAGAACCCGACCGCTCCGACCGACTCGCACGGACTCGACTCACACCGCGCAATGGAGACGTTCCCCGGCCGGGTAAGTACGATGCGCGCCTCGAGCAGTACGACCGACTCGCGCAGTCCGGCTCCAAAGAGCAGTCGGAGCCGCACTTTGGGGGTCCGTGTCGGACCCCCCTGTACGCGTAGCCGCACGAGTCGCACACAGGGGGGACCCATGGGTCCCCCCTACCTGTGCGTGTACGGCGCTAGTCGCTTCGCCGCGTACCCGCTGTAGGGGGCGCCCTTGTTCGCCTCGCACCCATTGAGTCAATGGGAGCCCGCGTACACGTTGTACGACCGGCTCCCATTGACTTCAATGGGAGTCCGACCGAATCGAGTCCGATAGCATACGTGCGCATCGTACTCGTTCGGTCGGGCTACTAGGGTCCGATTCGGTCGGAAATCTCTCCGGGTCCGGCTCGGTCGGTGAGATTTCTGGCCCGAATCGGAATCGGCCCCTTAGTCTGATGCTCAGCAATGCAGGTGATCAGGAAGAAAAACGGGGTACTCTGTATTCCAAAGGAACTAGGGAAATGAAGGTCATACGTACAACAATGTTCCACAGGAAATACCTCAAAAATATTTACAGGGAATATCCCATTCAATGTGCCTGCTTTCACAATGAATGTACTACAGATCTGTAAAATTATGAATTTAATCGTTATGTACATTAAATAAGTAGAAAGACAATTCCACTACAAGGAAAAGTGCTACAGGTGACGGTGCATTGTGAGTGAAAATAAGTGGGATCACTGACAGAATATCGAGGAGCAGAATATCGAGATGCCAGAATATCGATGAAAAAATATAGAATGACAGAATATCGACTTGCTATCTACAAACAGGTAAGTACAAAAATATCGAATCCTAAATATCGTTGTCAATAATATAGTTTGCTAAAATATCGATTTTTTTAAATGTCTTAAAAGTAATATAAAATTAATTAAATAATCAATCTAATTAAGTAAAACATACTTAAAAATAATTAAAAAAGGTTAAAACTAATAAATAATAAATATAATGTAAAAAAATACATTCATTTTTTTTTTTATATATATATAATAACTTAATAATATAAAAAATAATTAATATTTTAAATTATAAAATGTTAAAAACAATTTAAAATATAATTACATATATATAAATAAACCTATATTATAAATATAAAAATAAATTATATATAATAAGTTAAAACATTAAAATAAATATTTTTTTAACAAAATAATATTTTACACTACATTAAATATAACATTACTGGAAACGTTGCATAGCGTAGGGGATAAAATAACTATTTCCACTCCAACAAGTGGTACAGTAGGGAAAGTGTTGGATAGCGGGAGGGTAAAATTACTTTCCCACTCCAGTGAGTGCAACAGTAGTGAGAGTGTTGGATAGCGGGTGGGTAAAAATTACTATTCCCACTCCAGTGAGTGCAACAGTAGGGAAAGTGTTGGATAGCGGGTGGGAATAATGTACTATTCCCACTCCACCAAGTGTAACAGTAGGGAAAGTGTTGGATAGCGGGTGGATAAAAATTACTATTCTCACTCCAGTGAGTGCAAAAGTAGGGAAAGTGTTGGATAGCGGGTGGGTAAAAATTACTATTCCCACTCCACCGAGTGCAACAGTAGGGAAAGTGTTGGATAGCGGGAGGGTAAAAATTACTATTACCACTCCAGTGAGTGCAACAGTAGGGAAAGTGTTGGATAGCGGGTGGGTAAAAATTACTATTCCCACTCCAGTGAGTGCAACAGTAGGGAAAGTGTTGGATAGCGGGAGGGTAAAAATTACTATTCCCACTCCAGTGAGTGCAACAGTAGGGAAAGTGTTGGATAGCGGGTGGGTAAAAATTACTATTCCCACTCCAGTGAGTGCAACAGTAGGGAAAGTGTTGGATAGCGGGTGGGTAAAAATTACTATTCCCACTCCAGTGAGTTCACCAGTAGGGAAAGTGTTCGATAGCGGGAGGGTAAAAATTACTATTCCCACTCCAGTGAGTGCAACAGTAGGGAAAGTGTTGGATAGCGGGAGGGTAAAAATTACTATTCCCATTCCAGCGAATGCAACAGTAGGGAAAGTGTTGGATAGCGGGTGGGAATAATGTAATATTCCCACTCCACCAAGTGTAACAGTAGGGAAAGTGTTGGATAGCGTAGGGGAATAATTTAGTATACCCACTCCTGCAATATAATTAACATTAATTAACAAGTAATTAATTTTTCAAAATTAATTTACCTCCCACCATTTTCCCCTATAAAGGTCACCTACAATATTGTAAAATATTAATAAATTAACATAATTAATTAAAAATTAATTAATTAACTAATTACAATTAACAATAAAATTAATAACCATCAAATCTAAATTAATTCACAAAATTAACACTATAAAATAACTTTTAATAAATATAATATAAAAAATAATAAAAATTACATTAAAACTAAAGTACTTCCTACCCTACTGCCCTATCAACCCTTACCCCACTCCTAAAAAAAAGTACACAAATAACATATTTACAAATTAATTATTAATAATTAATAAAAAAATAACACAATTAACATAATTACCAATTAATTATTAATTATGATTAATCAATTTATAATTAATTAATAGTAAATTAACTAACTTAATTAACAATATAAATTATTAAATACTAAATTATTAATTAATAAAATAATTAATTAATTTCAATTAAATTACTTCCCACCCTATTCTCCTATAAACCCACAACCCGCTACAGAATTAAATTGCGCAAAAATATTTAACATATAATTAATTATTTCTAAATAATTCTAAAAAAATATATTATAATTAAATTACTTCCCACCCTATTCCCCTATAAACCCACAACCCGCTACGGAATTAAATTACGTAAAAATTAATTTAATTAAAATTTATTACTTTTAAAAAATTCAAACATACATTACAAAAATAATACATACTTTTAACACATATACTAACACTTAAAACACTATAAAAAAAAAATCGATATTTTTAACAACTATATTATGACTGTCGATATTACTAACTTCGATATTATGAAAAACGATATTTCTTACCGGTATTTCAATATTCAGCACCACTATATGTTTGTAAGTCAATATTATGTCCATTCTATATTTTAAACTCGATATTTTGCCATATCGATATTTAAAATTCGATATTGGGACTGGTTACCAATAAGTGAGCCATGTGTGGATAAATGACAACCATATAGTGTGCATGACCAAGAAATGCCATAACCATAAGAACATCAATTACAAAGTAGAACCCACACAAAGAATAAAGTGGTTAGGTTCCTCAAAGTCCGTCAATAAATGCAGATACGGTTAAGACTGAAAAGTCGATGTTTTGACCCCTTAGACTCACTTAACAGGGCTCTCCTCATATCAGAATTGTAGCAACTTATAAAGAGATATAGGAATTGTCAGAGTATTAAAAAAATGAATAAGAAGAGAAGAATCAAGGTGAATGATGCCATCAAACAGATCACCTGACCCAGAGAGGAACACGTGCCAGTGCAATGTATAGGAAACTGAACCAGATGACTGATGTCCTACAAATAACACTAATGACCTATAAGGAAAGAAGCTATAATTAAGAAGGCAAAATGGTACAGGGGACAGGCAATCAGTTGGCAGAAGAATAGCCTATACAGTATTCATAGTCACCCATGTATGGTATGTTATGTGTAAGCCAGTGTATTGAGCCACAAAAGCTCACTAAAGGCTCGCCCTCTCCGAGCCATTGTAGGTTTCGGGGACCCCTTTCTGTGGGACTGAAATTTAAAGCTCCCATCCTCCAGGGCCGACTCCATTACTCTGTCCCAGGGAGCCCAACCCCGGGACACAGTAGTTTCCCTGCCCACACTAGTACCGGCAGGGAACTACTGTGTCCCAGGGATGGGCTGGCTGGGACAGAGTAATGGAGCCGGTGGGAGCATTTTTAAAACTCCTGCCAAATGGGAGCAACCATGCCTTCCCTGCCTGCAGTAGTGCAGGCAGGTAAGGCAAGTCTGCACTCAGCCAGTGGGAGATTTAAACATGCTCCCACCAGCTGGGAGCAGACTTCTTTTCTGTTTCTGTTGCCAGCGGGCAAGCAAACAGAACAGATATTGCTCCCACCCGGAGGTAGCAAGCATAAATAGCTGATCCATCCAGGTGGGAACAATGCTGGCTCCCGCCCCATGCAGGGAACCCTCATCATGCAGGGAGCTGGCTGAGGCTGCGGGGGCCCCAGGGCCCCCGCAGCCCCCAATGGGTGGTTTGTTGGTGCCCCTGGTGGGCACCGGGGCACCCACCTTTGGCCCCGGGGATAGGGTCCCTGGGGGCCCCTGAAGGCTCGAGAAGGGGGGGCTGCATGGCCCACTCCTCTTTCTTATGAAATCCGTTCCTGTGGGATGTGGTTTCCAGGGCCTAATTAAGCTTCGGGAGGGGGCATGGCCCCCACCCCTTTTTTATGGAATTACGCCCAGGGGGATGGATTCCCTGGGACCTTATAAGGCTAGAGGAGAGGAACTGCGTGGCACACCTCCCCTTTCTTATGGACTTTGGTCCCAGAAAAAGGGCAGCTGGGGGTCTAATAACGCTTGAGGAGAGGGGTTGCGCCGCCTCCCTCCCCTTTTAAATAACATACAGCCCTGGGAGATGGGGTCCCTGGGGTCTTTTGAGACTTGGGGAGGGGAGCTGGAACCAACTGTGTGGTTGGCTGCCTGCGGGGTGTTGGGCACAGGGCCTGGCTGCAAGCAAAGTCCTACGACCAACCCCACAACACGCACAACCAAAGGCCATGCAGGATGGGGGGGGGGGGGTTGGCTTTATGTATGGTAATAAAGTATTACTTTAAGTTAAAAACAAACTAGAATTTCACTGAAAAAAACAAAGGTTAAGTGATGTTATAGTTAGCTTATGACCTCACATATTACATCACTCATGACATGTTCCTATGATATCATTTATGACATCACGGATGACATCTCAAATGAGATCACTGATTACATCACCATCCAAGCTCCTTTTGTTCACATTACTCTATAAACGAGTATGGCATTAGAGGTCTGAAAATGTAAGTACAAAATAGCTCAGAATAATGTGAAGCATCATTAATGCTATCACACATACAACTCCCTTAGGTGAAGCAAGCTTGTGTTATGCACAACATTGACCCTATACCATGAACTTTGTGTGTAGCTGAGTTCATATTAACAATCAACCACATGTAGATAGGTAACCCCTACTGAACACGGTGTTCAATTTGCATACAACTGCCCAGAGAAAACCAAGTTCCTCCAGATACTCAATTTCTGTTACATAACTAGCGCCCTACTACAGACAGCATTTACCTGTATCAAACTCTTCAGTGTCAATGAACCTAGAGTTAAAAATGAAGTGCATATGAGTTGAAAAGTGGGTATTGTCAGTACTTAATTTGTTAAAAGAATAAGTGCCAGGGCTATCGTCAGGACGCCACTGCAGCTTGCACTCACATTGCCCCTGCCATGCTGCCAATGAACACAACTACTAATTATTACACTCCTACATGTGTGACAATTCGGACTATTTCAGGCCTCCCAAACTATAAGAATACCTTGGGCAGTAGGTAATAGTAATTTTTAAGGTGTATTGAATTAATAATTACCTGTTGTTGTGCTCATCTCTAAATTAGACGGACAGTGCCAACTCATGGCAGACTGTCACAAGCGCCGGTGTTGACAATTAAGTGCTGGTGCCGAGCACTGTAAACCACTGGCTAAAATAAAGCACTGGGCACCATAAACAGTGTTTACTCTATGGAGAGAGTTTAGTTTGTACCACAATGTTTGTAGACAGTAAAACTCACATGAGAAATACACACCAGAGTATTAAAAAGTATCTACTAAGAACAGTGTTCACTCTATGCAAAACTTGTTCGAAGAGAGACTATTCAATTAAAATAACCAATGTCTGAAGCTTCTAAAGGTTATGCTACCTGCAGCCTTCGTACTGTTGTGAAAGCTTTACAGATAGACCTTCGTCTGAAGCTACAAGTACATAGGGTAGCACCTGGTACAACAGTCTTCTATCTTATGTAGAAATTGTCATGCTGAGACGATTTTGTCTAAACACTCAAGGCTGCTTACAGTACTTAGTATCACCTAAGTAGAACCTTTGCCCTGTTGGAAACTTTTTCTGCAGAACCAAAAAACTTGTGTTGAACCATAAGTCGTCAACTGTCACCTGCACACAGAGCTACTCTTCAATACAAAGATGTATGATATGTTCAATACCTCTACACACCGAGAGTTGGGGCTGGCGGGGTGGAGGAAAACATGGCGACCGGCGAGTAGCGGGTCGCGGGAGCACCCTCAGAGCGGAGAAATGCAGAGCGGTTCCTGAGCGAGAAAAGCTACTTTTTAAAGCGCATAACGTGCGATGCGGAAACAAACGGATATCTTTAGAAAAATAAATGGATCCCACTCACGATAAGGCTTGGTAAGCATACTTGCTGAATTCAGGGGCCGGAGACCGGTGAAAGGCAGCGAAAACGGCGGTGGCAGCGACGGAGCAGCCGTGGAGAAGAGCGGCCCTGGAGCTCCGTAGGGGGAGAGGTGCAGCAGTAAGGATCCCTTTCCGGGGGAAAGGAGGTCGCGGAAGCAGCGGCGTGGGTTATACGACTACGAGAGACTGCAGGTTGGAAAAGCAGTTGGAAGAGAGCAGAAGTGAGTCGGTAGGCAAACAAAGCCGGCTCCTTCTCCTGGATCAAGAGGCAACGGAAGATTTGGAGACAGCAGACTGTACCAGAGAAAAATCTCCCATTCAGGTAAAATCACTCAAAGGCAAGAGAAAGGCGGTGAGTGGGGCTGCTCAAAGGGAGGTGTTCTCACGTTATGCTGTCTGAGGAAAGACAAGGGGGAAGAAGAAAGGGAATTGAAAGGCTCGGTTAAAATTATTGACAATATACAAGTTGAAAACGCACATGGTACTGTGAAGGATTACTCAGCTGTTAAAGTTGAAGCTATCTCAAATAAAATAGCGATTAGGAAACGTACGCCAGATCAAAGGATAAAGGTTCCTCCTTCCCTCAAAACTTATTTTAGAGTTTTGCCCAAAATGATAATTTTGGCTGACAATAGAATGGAGGGACTAAAAACTACAGAGGAGAAGGGTAGTACAAGGCAGGGTGAAGCCTCTGCAGGTTTGGGTACAGTTGGTGGGACGGATTGGAGCAAAGATATGTCACCAAATAGGTATCAAGTTCTTGCCTCACTTTCTACAGATGCATGTGGGGGTGATGACCAGCCTCTAGCAGTGGGGAGACAGGATTCAGTAGAGCCAATGAACCCTGAGTTAAAAAACAAGGGCCCCGAGCAGAATTCGAAGCAGGCGGAGAAGGAAGACCCGGCTATAGGTACTCTCCTAAGGGCTTTGACTGCTGAGATTAAAAGTAGATTCAAGACATCGGAGGAAAACCAGAAGGAGATAAGATACGCCTGCGAAACTCTGGAAAAAAAGATAGATGATCTCAGCAATTGGACAACTATGTTAGAGGGTGAGGTTAAAGAGCTTAGAGAAAAGGTACAGACGAACTGTTCTGAAATAGTAAAATTAAAATCAGTGGAGAAGGAGCATCAGGACAGAGTGGAAAGGTTGGAAAATTTTCAAAGAAGGAACAATATAAAAACTTTGAAGGTGCCGGAGGGCAGAGAAGGTGAAGACATAAACGCCTATGTAGTGAGATTGATTAAGAGGGAGTTACAGATAGAAGAATCGGAAGAAGAAATAGCGAAAGATCTACAGCGTGTACACAGAGATCCTTTTAGATTAAATACTAACAGGACTAAGCCTAGAAAGATTTTGCTCAATTTTTTAACTTTTTCTTTAAAGGAGAAGATTCTGTCGAAAGCCTTGAGTATAAAAAGGATAGAGGTTGACGGCGCCAAATATGAGTTCAGATCTGACGTTTCGAATGTTACCTCAAATAGGCAATGGGAGTTGGGGCAAAGGATGGATTTACTTAAAAGTTTGGGCGCAGTGGTTCAGTTGAGGTTCCCGGCTTATTTGAAGGTGATGCACAACAATAAAATGCTCATCTTCCACTCCAGCGATAAGGTAGATGAATTCATTAAAGATCTACAAGCAGGAGGTCCGAAACCTTAAACGACCCAGAGTATGTGGGATAAAATCTAAAAGTGAAAAGAATAAATAAAATAAAATAAAAACCACTGTCGTGAGAAGCGAAATTACTCTTAGAGTCCTTTTAAAAGTTTTTAACTAATTTAGTTTAAAATAATGCTTATCTCACTCAGATATAAAAATAATACTTAGAGAGAAGTACGCTCTGAGGGGGAACCCATATGGCTTTCAGCCATGTAGAGTCAGGGAAGGGTTTTCCAAGGGGAGAGCACAGGGTGGGGAGCAGTGGGAAAAAAGAAAAAAAAACAGTTCCTCTGAAGCCTCTTTAATCTCTAGGGGGTGGTTATTCCTCTTAGTCGGTATCAGGTATGGGTGAAAAGAAAGAGAGTATCATCAAAATTCTCTCATGGAACCTGAATGGCCTCAGGGTATGCGGAAGGCGGGCAAGAATACTACAGTATTTAAAGGATTGCCCAGCCCAGATTATAATAATACAGGAGACACATCTCACGGAGAAGGAAGGCATGGAACTTTTTAAGGCAAAGAAATGGATTGCCCAAGTGGCATGTACAGCTCAATCAGCCGTAACAAAGGGGGTAGCAATATTAATTAAACGAGGGGCGCAAATTAGCCTAGAGTCTTATGTTTCGGATAAAGCTGGAAGGTGGTTAGTGGCCAAAGTAAAGATCTTGGCCCGTATTTTCACCCTTGCGGGTTACTATGGTCCTAATCAGGATGATGTAAATCTTTTAGGTGAATTGATGGCTGAGCTTTTAAACTCCCCGACCCAATCATTTTGGCAGGAGATTTCAATGCAGTTTTAAATTATACCTAGGGCTCCTGGTTTTATGGTATTTATTTTTTTGCCATTTCCGTCTGTATTTATCCATATTTATTTTTTGGGCATTTTATCTGTATTTATCCACATTTATTTTTCCCACAAGTAAAAGACGACGCTGCAGCTAGTATTTTTCCACATTTATTTAAATTGACAATGCACACAAGCACTCGTTTGTTATTGGTCAACACAATACATTCATCTGAAAACTTTGCCATTCGCAGAATGTCCCAAATACGACAAAGTGCTATCAAAAGCCATTTGTCTCAGAGCCTTGCAGTTTCTGTCATCGGCACAGAGTGCCACATCCTCTCCCACACTGAACACCATACTGCCCCACTGAGAGAACCTCACACTGCCTTCAGATACAACCCAATTGTGCCCCACTATAAACACCTGGAAGCAACTCAATTCAAATTATGCACTAGACAAGAGTAATATGCTGCCTGAAAAAGCATGTCTGTCTGTGCCCAACACTGCTTTCTAAACTGCATGCTATCATTTTTGAATTGTGAAAAATATTGGGATTTTCCATTCCCTAACTGACACAGATTGCACAGTGAGGGTGGCTTGCACTTTACTGTTTCCTTATAATTCCATGGTTATTAATAAACCCCACTCCAGTCTACCCCACTTTACCCCCACTCCACTCTACCCCAGTCTACTTAACCCTGCCCCAATTTACCCCACTCCAATTCACTACAATCTATCCCAAACTACCCCACCTCAGCCTACCCAATCTACCACAGTCCACTCTACCCCAATCCACTTCACCCCACCCCAATCTACCCCACCCCAATCTACTCAACCCTACTCCACTCTATCCCACTCCACTCTACCCCAGTCTACCCCACTCCACTCTACCCCACTCCAATCTTCCCCAGTCTACCCTACTCTACCCAATCTACCCCACTCCACTGTACCCTAATATACCTCACTCCACTCTACTCCAATTTAACCCACTCCACTCTACACCAATCTACCCTATCCTATCCTACCCTATCCTATCCTACTCCACGCCACTAATGTTTAGCCATGCTGAACAGCAGACACACTGGTGTACAACATGGCTAAAACACATTGCCAAAGCCAATAGCTCTCGTCTAGGCGAGGCGTATTGGCTTTGCCAGTGCTTGTTTGTTGAGCGAACACCTACAAGACATTCAAAGACTGTAAAAGTGGTTTTGCAACCTCTGAATGCTGTTACCTAGAGGCAGAGGGCTGCAATAATTTAAAAAAATATACCCTTAAGAGAGCTGTAAAATCCCTTTTCTCCTTAAAATAACAGAAAACAGCAATTTCTCAAACCTGCCTTCCAGCTTTACTGTTGGAATATGGCTGTCAGCAAACCATTTGAAATATGCAAACATGTCATTTCTTAGCCAGAGATTCCAATATAAGATGAAATCTAGCAGAAAAGTAGGAGCGTAGATCGTGGCGGAAGAAAGTGCTGCCATGCCATTTTAGTTGGCCTGTTTCACTGCCTGATGCATCATGGCAGACCCTTGTGAGTCTCCAGCTCTGTCTTTGGCTTCAGGATTATTTGATTGTTTTCAATAATGCTGGTTAGCTGGTTTCCCACAGCTTCATTAGGTAGTAGGCATAATCTAGAGTGTTTAAATCTCACTTGGTTTACACAGCCATGTTATGTTGTCATTTCATGTTATGTTACAATATAATGAATTACTTATTTGTCTCTTACGATGTTAGGAATTGAGAAGCGTGATGCTGAGCTGACCCAAACCAGAGGTTGATCCAGCAGCCTATCGGCTCCGGTTACCATCAAAGAGCCTGAAAACATGGCTATTAAACTATGGTTATTGTGGTCAATTTCAGGGCCACAACGCCCTGTAGCTGTGGTGGTTTATAAATACATATTGTTACAGGGTAAATGCTGTTAACTAGTTTAATGACAATAAGAACTGGAAATGACAACAAAACAACACACAAAATTGAATGTGCACTTTGCACGTTAAGTGGATGACAATGAGTCAGATTGAAAACATAGAAAAAGCACTGTAAAAGTGTGCTTAAAGTTGTAGAAATAGAAAGGTTTCACATACGCTGTGTTTAACATGTTTAATACTCAAGTTCTTATGGTTCGAATGATATCGATATGAAAAACGTATAAAATGTATTTCTTTGCCTAAATACAAATTAACAAAACTAAAGATGATAATAAGTTATGCACACATGCTTACATGAGTCTCAAATTTCAATTGTGCAAACATTTATAATAGAAATAAGCCATCTTCTATTGCTTCGCTAAGGTAGCGTCGAGGGATAAGCTTGACGTTATAGATGCCGCTGGACCGTTTCACAATACCTCCCCCTACGTCCTGTGTGTCAGCCTTGGCTGAGACAGCTTCCCGGGCACACACACAGTTTTTGAGCTGCCAGCCGCACCCGAGTACTTCACAGGTCTTTAAAAGACCATTCACTTGCTAACGAGGCTTTGTTGTAAAAACTGATAACACCAGAGGCGATACTTACTCTGTGAGCAATCACCATACCATCCTGCTGTTTTGCAACTCTCTGCTGGAGCACGGCAGCGCCACAAAATGTGCTAGTATTTTCCCGTTTTTACATATAAATACAGACAAAGGAAAACTTGTTTTCCGTCTGTATTTATATGTAAAAATCCGTTTAAACGGAAAACCGGGAGCCCTAATTATACCTTAGACAGATCTTCGCACAGCAGGGCATTGGTAAATCCTAAAATGTCTGGGCTGATAAAACAAATGATGGAGCAATTGGGTTTGTGCGACATATGGCGTCAAAGAGCAGGTCCACAAAAAGACTTCACCTTTTATAACAAAAAATACAGACATCAGTCGAGGATAGACTATTTCCTCATTGATTACAATATAAAAGACGACGTTCAGCGAATCGATCATGTGGGAGTTCATCTGTCTGACCACTCGGCAGTGACTCTCCAACTGAAGATTAGCGAGGGGGTTATCCAGTCTAGATGGACCTTAGACCGCACAATTTTGCAGGATGAGGGAGTCATAGAAACACTCAATAGAGAGACTGAAGAGTTTTTTAAGTACAACTGGGGCTCAACTGCCAAGGGTGTGACCTGGGATGCTTATAAGGCCTTTTTAAGGGGTATACTAGGGGCGCTGGCTGCGGAGAAAAGGAGGAGTTACCACAAAGAGGTGTCAACACAGGAGGAATTGGTCCGCTCCCTAGAAAGGGAATGAATCGACCCAAGGATAGAAGAGGGGGTTAGGACAGGGTTGTTGCAGAAAATGACACAAGCAAAATCCAACCTAGCAATAGTTCTACAAGAAAGAGCAAGGAAAAGGTGGGAGGCCAGCCGGTTAGCTCATTTTGAGTATAGTGAAGGTTGTAGCAAACTGCTGGCCTGGAAGGCAAAAAAGGAGCAAGTAAGAAACAGAATAGA
The DNA here is from genome assembly GCA_963921515.1 of Calotriton arnoldi. Taxonomy (NCBI): domain Eukaryota; kingdom Metazoa; phylum Chordata; class Amphibia; order Caudata; family Salamandridae; genus Calotriton; species Calotriton arnoldi. The sequence goes on from CAWUFW010005187.1 coordinate 278,228, forward strand.
TCAGGTTATATGTGAACAAACGGGGGCCCTAATTGGAGATAGTAGAGGGATTGAGCAAACTTTTCACAGCTACTTTAGTAAAGTTTACCGGGAAGATCTAAAGCCAACGGAAGATGAATTAAAAGCATGGTTAGGACAAGATCCCGTCAACCCCCTTTCATCAGAAAAAACTGGACAGTTGAATAGAGAAATTGACATCAGCGAAGTAGAGTTGATAATTAGACAGCTTAAGAAGGGGAAGGCTCCCGGGCCCGATGGTCTGCCTCAAAAGGTCTATAAGGCTTTGGGAGGTACATTAACTCCCATTTTAGTGAAGATCTTTAATGACCTTTTTATCGGAGGGTTTGGTATGCCAGCCTCTTGGAAGGAAGCTACTATTTCACTAATCCTAAAGCCAGGAAAATGCCCTAAGAACTGCGACTCCTATCGGCCAATTTCGCTATTAAATAACGCCTATTGGATCTATGCTAAAATCTTGGCTGATAGGTTAAATGGGTTAATGGCTGAGATGGTGCATGACGACCAGAAGGGCTTCATACGGGGAAGGGCCTTGAAAGATCTGACTTATGCACTAATTGGCTCAATAGACCTAGCAACCTCTTACAGGCTGCCTCTGGCCGTAGTGGCCCTGGATGCCACAAAGGCATTCGACCAGGTAAACTGGGCCTATTTAAAAGCTGTGGCAAAATCTTTGAACCTGGGGTTAAATTTCTGCAAGGCCTTGGCAGGTTTTTCCGAAGCTCCAGAAGCTAGAGTGTTGGTCAACGGCTCCCTAACTGACCCCGTACGTATCTCTAGGGGCACGAGGCAGAGTTGCCCTCTATCGCCGCTTCTTTTCAACCTTTATATAGAGCCCTTAGCCAGGAAAATCAGGGAGGATTCTGAAATTCTACCTTTTAAATACAGCGACTGGAATATAAAACTGGGTCTATATGCGGATGACATTCTTATTTATACTACAAATCTACAAGACACCCTGTCTCGCATCATGATTTTGACGACCGACTTTGGAAAGATCTTGGGCTACGAAATCAATAGGGGTAAGACGGAGATCATGACCTGGAACATTGAGGCAGAAGGCGCGTTAAGTAAAGGGGAAATGAGATATTTGGGAGTTATGATATCACAGGAGATCAATAAAATAACTAAAGTTAACTTCGAGAAAGCTAAGAAGGAGGTCTGTAGACTCCTGAAGATGTGGTCCCATCTTCAGCTTTCTCTTCTCGGACGAGTTAATTTAGTTAAAATGATAGTCCTCCCAAAGCTCACTTTTCTATTTGACACTATACCCCTGCCTTTCGAGAAGGAATGGCTAAAGAATATGCAAAGCGAGATCAGCACTTTTATTTGGTCAAGTAAAGGCCCAAGAATAGCATGGAAAAAATTGAGAAGGAGGGTGGAGAAAGGAGGCCTGGCATTGCCAGATCTACTTTTCTATTCTTGGGCTGTTCTACTAAAGAATGGGAGGAGTTTGTTTAGCACACCAAAACAAACTAAGATGGGGGGCATGTGGGCTATGATGTCAAGTCTGGAGTTAGGAGGCAAACAGGGGTTTTTGTTCAAATATGCGGACCCAAAGTACTTTAAAAAAGTTAGGTTAAAGATACTGAAGGGGCTAGCTGAGACGTGGTACAAGATCAGAAAAAGTTTGAAAATCCCATACCATAGCCTAATGGCTCCTATCTGGGACTCACCGGGTTCTCCGGAATGGACGAAAGATGCTCTTGCAAGACCACTATCAAAGGCGGGTTTTACACGATGGGAGCACATAATTGTAGATGGCAAACTCATCTCATGGGAAATGTGTAACCAACAAGTTGACTACCAGTTATCCAGATTCAAATATCTTCAAATGTGGCGTTGGTATCAAGACCCGGAAACAAGAATTGGGGAACAAAATGAACTGGAAGCCCGACTGATGCAAGAGACAGTACACAAGAAGGAGCTGGCGGCTATCTACTGGCTGATGATCGATCTGGATGACGGAGGTTTCACCTTGCCAACGGAACTGTGGGGAAGATACTTGCCTGAGGCATCGCTGGAACATCAATGGCAAGTATCTATGACCATGCTATTTAAAATAGTTAAGCCTGCATACCTGAGAAGAAATCATCTCTTTTCCATCCACAGAGCTTACTGGTCCCCCCAGAGATTATCAAAGTTTGGGAGAGGAGGTGAAGTCGCCTGCCCGAAGTGCGGTAGTATGAAAGAGGACGATGTTCATATGTTTGTGGCTTGCCTAGAAATACAGATATTCTGGAGAGATGTGAGTAGGGTTTTGTCTGAAACGTTGGAGATTAATATCGAGGTAAGTGTTATGCTTGTTATTTTTGGACACGTGGAATCATTGGTTAAAACTACAAAAAACCAGGCAAGGCTGATCTTTTATTGTGTGCTACTGGCGCGTAGAGAGATATGCAAACAATGGGTGGCAGTAGCCCCTCCTAGTTTCGATGATTGGGTGCGCTCTGTTAAGCATATAGCCGCTCTGGATATGATGGGTTTTAGAAACCACGATTTTTGGCTCCCAATGCTTGAATGGTGTGACAAATAAGTGCTAGTAAATAAAATGAGGGGTCCGATGATTAAGCCTTCTCTGCCTCAACTGGTATTTTGTCTCTCTGCTGGGTAGAGAGAGGGCGGAGAGAGACAAAAAGTAAAATATGGAAGATGGAGGCCAAACCCGAGGGCGGTACAGAATGTGATCTCCAATTCTTCTTTCCTGTTACCAGCACATAAGGCCAGGTCACCCCACCCATCCAAATGTGCAAGTGGAAGAGCGTTTTTCTTCCTATTAAAGAGGCAAATGAGGACAAAAAAAAAATACCTCTACACACCTAAGATGCATTAGATGCACATGTGTTTTGTAAGCATACCCATTACCTGGACACAGGCTGCACAAAATTAGCTAGAGAAGTAATATGGTAGTTACCCACCACTTGTAAACTATAAAAAAAAACTAACATACTCATTGGATGATGTCACCAGTGATGTCATCAATGATGTAATTTGAGGTCATCAGTGATGTCATACATGATGTCATAGAACATGTCATGAGCGATTTAATATGTGAGGCCATAAGCAGTGCATGGCGGGGTCGCAAGTTATAGTTAGGTCTACTAACTATAACTGGTGAATGTATGTGTTTTTTTTTAGTTCAAAACGTTAATGTTGTCACTAACATATTCACCTAACTACAACATCACTTTAACCTTTGGTCTTTTCAGTGAATATATATGGCCATTGCACATATCACAGATTGCCAGTTTTAATGAACGTGTAATGCGGCGGATGGGGCGAAGTCACCCGTCGGTACTCTAAATCAGGCCCTTAATCTCTTCGGTGCTCAGGACGGCCCCCGGCCGTCCGACGTCACGGTGAGCGTGTGCTAAGGACGGCCGGGGGCCGTCCGAATCCCGCCCACTTATTAATTCTCCCGCGCAGTGCCGAAGGGGTTAAATGCACCCTTGGCAAGGTATGAATCCAGAAACTCTTCTTCCAGCTTGGCCTGATTTCCTTCAAATACAGTGTGGGGGTCATGGACGAAAATTAAAACAGACTGAAAATGCAACATAAACATAATTGTTCTCATGATTTGTTTGCACCCATTAATAGACAGAGTTTTCAAGCCAAACAACCAACGCTCGTTTGTTCTAAGCAAAAAGAGATAGAATTACAGTGAGGTGTCATGAAGTAAAAGGCTTCCGGATTACAGACCTCTTTCCACAATTTTACAGGCGTCAGGATTTGGGACTATCTAACACATGCCTTTCAAATGCCTGCAGGGGTTCCTGCTGCCTGCACTTCACTGGCAGCATATTATTTTAAATTATAGACGCCTGGTGTGACAAGGGTCACTTATGTGCTGTAAAATTGTCAAAAAGTAGCAATTTCCTGCAAATATTGTGGCAAGTCGCCCATTACAATAATGTCACGAAATGCATCGTTGAAATTGATACACAGGTTATGCCAGAAATATGAACTAATTGTGAATTGTGAATCTATATGCCATGTTGCAGTTTAAAACAGTAATAAAACAAAGTCTAAATGTGACAAGTTTGTCAACAATAAAATGAAACTCACTAATTGACAAACACTAGAGTTGTGAAAACGAAACCATCAGCGAGGAAAGACAACTGCAAACTAACTCTTTAATATGTCCGGTCTGTGATTAAAAAATGCTGATTCTTAATTATTATTCTTGTATAGCACACACAACATGCTGAAGCACCTCTAGGCGCTCGTAGTAAGGTGGAATCGGAGGTACAGGGAGATTAGCCAAGGATCACACAATTCAAACAAATAAAGACACGCTGATTCAAAACACGTCTAGTGATGGTGAAATATACAACCTAATCACTAGGCTATCTCCCTGCTTCTCACACTCGTGCCCCCTCTCTTGTTAAAGATGCCACAGGAGATAAAGAATATGCGTGTATGTGATGGAGTGAGACTAGCTGATCTGTGGACTTACATTTTAATTTTTTACAAAACAAAATCCCTGTCGACGCCTCTGAACCACTTTGTGAAGTTGTCTATAAACAAAAGCTAGTTCTAATCAATGTTATTAATTTATTTGAAATGCCTCACTGTTACAAAATGGCCTCCATGAGAATAATCCCCTTTACCTCTGCAACCGTCCAAGGTTTTTTTCAGCATTGCACAAATATTTCCCTCAGTTTCGTCTTGAAAACCTAGTAGGTATGCAGAATTTATATTCTGCACAGACCTTAGCACATAGAGCTGTACAGTCCATGAAATCCAAGACTCATGTGCTCACTGTACCTTGGTATGTGCAAGTGGAATTACCTCCCGGTCCCTCCAGTCCTCGTCCCATTCCTTACAAAGTGGAGATGACTATCTCCATGACAGAAAAAAAGAACAGGAGAATGCTGGGACACCTAACCCCACCCCCTCCCACTGGGAGTACATAAGCAGTACCAACCCAGCATTCCGCCTGTTCTTTTTTTCTGTCTTCCGACAGAATGGGACGAGGATTTTGCTGGGTACACTTACCTGTTGCGCATTGGATGTCTCGTCGGGCTGCTGGGCTGTCCTCGACGTCCTGTTCCGCGGTCTTCTGGCCTGCCGGGCTTGGTGGGAAGCGCGTTGGTTGGCGGCCAGCCCTTTGTGGCTGGGGCACCGGTCCTCCCGGTCTGTTCCGGTTTGGAGGCTGCGTCTTCCTGTGACTGGGCCGGTCAGGGAGACGCGCTGCTGCTGAGTTGGAATGCCTCGGGCCGGTCTTGGAGGGTCCCTGGCGTTCCTGGATGCCGGTTGGAGCTGCATTTCGGCCTTTTTCTCCCTGAAGTTGTGTGGCCGCCTGGGAGTGCCGGTTGCTCTTGGTTTTTCCTCTTTGCCCGGCGCTGATGTGGTGGAGAGCGTCTGGGCTGGATGATGGGGGTCAGTCTGTGTGTGGTGGTGTCTGACTGCCCACGTGGTGAGTACCGCATAGCGGTTTCTTTTCCGTTCTGTTCCTGCATACATGTACTCTGCCACTTTTGCTCTCTGGTTGGGTATGGTGGTTGCCTTCCCTGGGGGGCCGCCTCTTTCTTCGCCCTTGCCTCCTGTTCCCCCTTCCTCTCGTCTGTTCTTGGGCGTTGGGGGGGGGGTCGGACCTGGTTGGTTCCTGGGGGGAGTTTGGCTGGTGGCGTGCTGTTTTCCTGGGTGCTCGCTTCGGCAGCTCATATTTTACTGGCCTACGGGCGTTCCACCCTGATGGCTTCTGTTCATGTCTGCTCACAGTAATTTAGCTGGGTCAGGCCTGGTTGGTACCTGCATGGGAGTCCGCCTGGGTATTCAGCTGCTGCTGTGCTTTTGCCAGGCCCCTGCTCGTGGGTCGTCGCTGTGGCTGTTGGCCTTTTTGTGTCCCGACGCCCCTGTTGCTTGGTCGGTGTGTGGGTCTTTGTTGTCTCTCTCTCTTTTTTGAGGGTGTTTCCGGATGGCCTTCTGCCCGGTGCGGCGCTGGGGCTGGCTGTTGGGGGCAGGCGGGGTGTTGGCTGTCCACCTGCCCCGGTGGTGGGTGCTCTGTTGCGGTTGCCTTCCTGTTCTGGGGCCCGGTCCTTTGGGGTCCCCATTCTCCCGGTTGCTGGGGTGTGTGTTTTTGCCTGTTGCCTGGGTCGGCGGTATTGTGGGGCTTCTGCCCCGGCAGTTTGTTAGTTTGGTTTTCCTTGCTCCTCTGTGGGTGGGTCGCTTCTTGCGTCCTGCGTCGGGCACTTGGGGTTCCCGGCCTCCCTGCTTCTTGGGTTCCGTTGTTACCTGTGGGGGGGGGGGTTAGTATTGTGCCCTCCATCTGGCCTGGCATGGCCCTATGCGTGGCGGTTCGCTGGGGCTCCTTACCTTGGTTTCCCGCGGCAGTCCTTGGTTGGCTGTTGGCTCCGGGGCTGTGCTGGTGGTGCCCCTGGTATGCCTTGTTGCTGGCGTTGGTGTTTGCCTCTTTCCTGGTGCTGGGTTGGAGTTGCTCTTCGCTGGCTGGTGGGGTTTGGATTTCCTGTTGCGGTTTCCTTCTCCCCTCTTATGTTCCTTTTTGAGGGCTTAGGCCGCTTTTGGGGGTCCTCTGTCTCTCGGCTGCGGGTCCCTTTTCCGCCGGTGGTGGCTGGGTGTTGTGGGTCTTCCTTGGCTTCTGCCTCGGCGGCTCCTTGGTTTCTCCCTTGTTGGTTCCACCTGCTGCGGCCTTTCCGCCCTGTCGGTACCTGTTCTCCGCTGCTCTCTGTGGTTGGGCGGGGTCTTGCCTGGTTGATGCCTGTCTGGGTGTCGTCCTCGCCATGCCTGGTCCTGTGCATGGCTGGTGGGTGTGTTGGTGGGACGGCCGGTGTGGGTCTGGTGTCTGCCTACCCTGGTGTGTGGGCCGCATTGCGACTTTCCGTTTCGCTCCTGCTTGTCGGCCCTGTTGTTTCCGCCTCTGTCTTTTCTCTCCCCTGGCTTTGCCTCGGCTCTAGGGCTGTGGCTTCCCGGCAGTTTTTTGTTCGGGTTCTCCCTGGTGTGCCTGGTTGCGGTCGGCCCGGTTTGGGGGGTGTCTGCAGGGTTGGGTCGCTGCTGGCGCTTTCCCCTTGGGGCCTGTCATTAGGGCATGGTCCTTTGTCGCCCCGGTGCAGGGGCTGGTTTTGGACCTGTGGTGTCTCTGGTCCTTGCTCTTTTGTTGGCTCTGTGGTTGCTGGGCCGGCCCGTGTTCGGTTTCTCCTTTTTCTTTCCGGTCCCTCTACCCTTGGTGGGTGGTGCGCCTTTGGGTTCTCCGAGTGCGCCCCTCCTTTGGTTTTGGTGGGGCCTCGGGTCTTCTGGTCTGTTGGTGGGGCCTGGGCTTTGCCTCTGTCAGGTTTGGCCTTGCTGTCCTTGTGTTTGGCCCCTCGTTTGCCTCTGCTGGGGGGGTTGCTGGTGCGTTCTCTGCTTGGTTGTGTCCGGCTTTGGCTGTAGGGGCCTTGGTCACTTGGGGGTCGCCTTTGGGTGTCTGCCTGTGTCCTTTACCGGCTGCCCTTTGTCTGGTGCCTTGGCACCTTGTTTGAGTGGAGGTCTTTCAGCCTCCTGGTGGTCGGTGGTCCTGTGCCTGGTGTTGCTGGGGCCGGGGCTGGCCTTCTGTCTTCTACCCATGGCCCCTCCTTTGTGCCTGGCTGTTGTGCTGGGCTGTTGCGTTGGCTGGCATGTGTGGGCTGCTTGGCTCCCTCCCTGTCTTCCTGCTGCTTGTCCTCCCTGTGTGGCCTGGCTGTGGCTGGCTCCTGTGCCTTTCCCCTTACCCTTCTTGGTTGGGGGGTTTTGGGGTTGGGTCGGTTGGGTCGGTTGGGTCGGTTGGCCCTCTGCCTCTCCTTCCGGCCCCTGGGGGCGCCGTGTTGGGGGCCTCCTGTCTGGCTGGCATGTCTGTTTGGCCTGCTGGCTTCTTGGGTGTTTGTAGGGGCGTCTGCGGGGTTGGACTGTGGGCCTCCCTGTCTTTCTTTCCTGTTTTTGCCCTTCTGCGGCTGCTTTTGGGTCTCGCCTTGGGTGGTTCCTTGGTGTCCTCCTTTTTCGTCCTGGCCGGTGGGTCAGCTCTTGGTTCGAGTGGGAGTTTCCCTCCTTCCCGGTTCCGGGGTTTGGTCTTCCCCGGTACGGTGTTTGGGCCTCTGTTGTTGTCTCCTGGAGTGGGTGTTGTTTGGGGCTCCTTCTTCCCTTATGGCCCTGTTTGGGCTTTGGGTTCCCCTGGTCTCGGTGGCCTTGGGGGTTTTGCTTCTCCCCGCTCTTGGTGTTGTGCCCTGGTCTTGTGCGGGGTCTGTGGGCAGGGTTCTGTTGTTGGTTGCGTTTGTCTGGGGGGGTTGCGCTTCTGGTCTCTCCCTGGCCTTCGTTGGGCGGGGTGCTGGGTTTGTGTCCCAGTGTCTCCTGCTTTCGGGGTGTTTGCCTCGGTCCTGGCAGATTGGCCTATCCCTGTGGCACGGGTCCTTCTCCGGGTGTGGAGGTTCTTGGCCTGTGGTCCGGTATCTGCGCTGGTGTTTGCTGGGTGTTCCTGCATTGTGGCCTGGTCCACCTCAGGGGGTTACTGGGGTTTTGTCTTCTGGGCTCTCTGTTGGCGGTGCTGTCGGGTTGGGGGGGGGCTTGCTCTTGGTCGCTGCTCCCTCTCTTCCTGGTTGGCTCTGTTTGGACCTGCCCTTTGTGGTTCCTCTGGGTCGGTTCCTTGGCTTTTCAGCGGGCCCAGTCCTCTTTGGTGTGTGCTGCTCTGCTGTGGGCCTCCCCTGGTGTGTTGGGGTTGGTCCTGTGGTTGGTTGTGTCCTTCCTGGGTCCCTTGCTTTGCATGGGTTCTATTGGTCGCTCCTGTCTTCCCCTCAGCTTTCTGATGGGGTCGTTGTGGGTTCTTTGGCTCTGTCTGGTGTTCTTCCCTTGTTTGAGGGGGGCAGGGGGTTCGCTCTCTGTTTTTTCTGCTGCTCGGTGCTGGACGTTTGCTGGTGTTCCTGTCCTTTGCTACCTTCTCGCTGGTCGCGTGCCCTTCCGGGTTTTTTTGTGTGCCCTGGGGCTCTTCAGGTGCTTCTGGGCTCCTTTCTGCTGGTTGTTCTGGTGGGGGGATGGTTGTTTCGGCCCCGCTGGTCGTTCCCTTGGAGCTTGGCTCCCGGTGCTTGGCCTCCTTTCTGGCCTTGCCTGGGGGTCTTGTGTCCTTCTTGTTGTGGCACTGGCTTCTTGCGGTGTCGGGTTGCCCTGGGTCTTCTTCTTTGGATGGCTTTGTCGCTGTCCTTCTGGGGGGGCCTGTATCTGATCCTTTCTGGTTGTGTTCTCCTCCTCTGTGGTTGGTTCGGAGTTACTGGTGTGGGTTGTCTTCCCTTGTGGGTGGTGGCTCCTTGGTTTGGCTCCTTGTTTTGCTCTTCTGGGTCGTCCCCTGCTTCTTTTGGGGGGTTCGGCTCTGTTGTTTGGTTTGGGGCGTTGCGGGTTGTGTGCTCCTGCCTTTCTTGTGGTTCTCCTGTTTGCTTCCTTTGGGGTACGGCTTTCGGTGTGGTATCCCTGGGGTTTGTGGGAGTTCGGAAGGCTGGGTTTTTCTGCTTTGGTAGTCTCCACTTTGTAAGGAATGGGACGAGGACTGGAGGGACCGGGAGGTAATGCCCTATTACTTACCGGTAATCTTCATTACTTCTGGTCCCGTTGTCCTCGTCCCATTCCTTACGCCCCTCCCTCCCTCCCGGACGGCCGGCCGGCCTTCCGGTTGGTGGCTTGGTATTTCAGGCTGAATGCTGGGTTGGTACTGCTTTTGTACTCCCAGTGGGAGGGGGTGAGGTTCGGTGTCCCAGCATTCTCCTGTTCTTTTTTTCTGTCATGGAGATGGTCATCTCCACTTTGTAAGGAATGGGACGAGGACAATGGGACCATGAGTAATGAAGATTACCGGTAAGTAATAGGGCATTGTACAACCACGACTGCACATAGCTCCTCGAAGGTAAGCCAGGGTTAGTGCAGTAGCAGGCACATTCCTATGCGAATAAACCAAATCTTGCTTCAGTGTCTAATATACTTCTAACCATGACGTCGCCTCTAGGTTTTGTGTTTCAACCGCTTGCACGTGAGCAGTGTCAGTTGCATGCACATGGCATATGGTGTGCAAGTTATGCAACAAAAAGGCACTTTTATTCAACTTTCCGGTGCATTTTGCACTTGCTCCTTGAGGAAAGTCTTATGGGCCCGATTGACTGAGAAAGTTATAAAACTTCACTCGCATTCTAGGATTCACATTGGTGCAACGTTGTGACTTGTTAATTGAATTGAATTGACTTGTTGGAATTCACAAAACCTTTCCAAGATACTTCTGGAATTCTCAAAAGTTGCACGTTCGCGGCTCTCTGTTTTAGCTTTGGTCTAGACATTTACCAAGCGCCTCATTTTACGCATTGTACATTTGTGCATGAAAAAATGGCGTTTGAGAATATGCAACTAACCAGTTTCAGTGCCCCCACTTTCCAGCCCCAGTTATCCTAGAATGCCCATTCCCCATGCCTCCTTAAGTGAGATCTACTCATGCTCAATATTACGCTCATGTGGATAATATTTTGCACGAGTTACAGAAGAGAATTTTTCTTTGCATGAATATCTTGCAGTCATAAATCCAGCCGTTTACTTGTGTAAGGCAGATGTGCACAACAAATGGCTTTATGAATCAGGCCGTTGTCCATCTGGCCAGTAGAATACAGAAAATCATGATACCTCTATGCACATGCATAGCACTGGACTGAACCTGGTAAAAATGCAACAGAAAATACTTGTGAAAAATGTCACGGAATGCCTATATTACCAAATTGTTCTGAGAACTATGAATGTATTTGGCTTCTAAGAGACAGAGGCCCACACTGTATTTGCTCTATTGAAGTGTTAGGAGAGTCTTCTCTTGTGCGAATCTGCATAGAATGCTGTAGAAATACTGTTCCTGTAAGACCAAGGATGTGAACTGGTACAGTAATAGAGCAAAAACGTTTTCCACCATTTTGGCTGCCTGCATAATAACTGGTGCATAAAATGGCTGCTCATTTAACCATTCCGTGCACTATCAAATCCCAACCTTCAAATTAAGCTTTTTTCTTGTGGTACATCACAATTTTGGAATATTCTGATAGCCTCTCTACTTGAGGTGTCTTCGTTGCTGGCTTGCAGGGGGAATTAAAAGAATATTTATTCACATTGCTCAGCAAATCTTTGCGTCGAAGGGTTTTTTCCTGTACTAGGTCCCTTGCTATATATGAGTGTTCCTAGATTTTATTTATGAGTATTTCTGTTGAATGATGTTTGGGTAATGCGCTGTGATTTTGAAAAATATTTCTAGACAATAGTATGGACTGCTCTACGTTACTATTTTTTATTCTGCTGTTTGTTGCTTACACATTATGTTCATGCGTCACAAAAAGTGCAATAGAAGAAAACTATAAAACAAATTATGCAGGAAAGGTTTTCCTAATAATCCATGTTACAGACATATATTGCTCTTCAACTGCCTCTAAGGCCCTCATTACGAGTTTGGTGTGGGATTACTGGAGTTCACAATTCTGGCAGGTATTCCTGCATCAAAATTCACCAATTATGATTTTTCTCCCTGAAATATGGAATAACCACACAGCCTCAGTGATACTGGATCCTTTTCCGTTTGATGTTCCCCGATTCTCGGGAGAAAACTGCGGACATGGATTTTAGGCTAAAGCCATCCATGATGGTTCGAGCTACCTTACACTGCCTATCCATGTGCCTCGAGCCTGCACAGGTGAGTGAAAAAGTAGTTGGGATGGATGTCTGGCACTGAAAGCATTGGTGGTCATGCAACTTTTAAATGGTCTTGGTAGAATAGTGGACCTTCTCTCGATGGCCCTCAAATCTTACCGGTGTTTAAGGTTCATAGGGATCTTATTTTGACGTGACTGAGGACACTTCAAATTGGTGCTATTATATAGGATGGAGTTTGAGTCTAAGCAAAGGCAGTTAAAAACATGCAAGTTATCAACTTGTTTCGAAGTTTCTTGTGGTCTAGCCGTGAGGCGTTTCAGCTGTGTCAGTGGTCCATGCTGACTGTCTGCAGTTACCTGCTTATTTCTGTGGTTTTAGAACTTGGTGTCACCTTTTGCTGTAATGAATGAATGAATGAATGAAGGAACACTTCTAAAGCGCGTAATACTGGAAATCATTTGTTGTAGCTTGTACTTGACTGCCCAGGAATAGCCCAGTAATATCAGTAAATGGACTGTTTTTCTTTAGAGTATTGGCATCCAATGAAAATATTCTCATATGCTAAGATTTGGTCCAGCATTTCCACCTAGATTTGTATTGTTTATAAATGCCTGTGGGTTTTAGTGCACTACAGGTTCCTGAAGGGCAGCACTTGCAAGCTGGAGTTAAGAGGACAATATTAACAATGAGCAATTTGTAATCACAATACCTATGTGTTGGGCTATTCTTATTAGAGTATTCAAGTAAATATGGCATTGTATCATCAAATTGGACATATTCAATACAAAGTACAAATCCTGTTCAACTGTAAGTCTTCCTGTGAAAATCCATTGGCAATGAGCCAAGGCGAGAGGCAATGAGCCCTTGGTAATGAGCCGCCACATATAGGTAGAAGAGGTACGTGCTGGTTTTGATGAACACCCACACACCTCAGCTCCTACCAATGGATTTCCAGGATGCCGGAGAATTAAGAACTCACTTTCAAGGACAACATAGGCAACTAATAGGAAAGGTTGGAACCCTGAGGGACAGGACACTATACCTACCACAGACTTAACAAAGTATGAAGCACACAGAAGAGAAGTGACTATCCCTTGGAAAACAACAATATAGAAAAAGAACCTGAAAACAGAACAAAATTATTACATTTGTTTGGAACACCCATCAGTCTTGATGGTCATAAAGAAACATTCCTTTGACTTGGTGAGACACATTGGGTGGACTTCGACAAATTGAGATTGTGTCCCTTAGTGTTGCCTGGTGTGTCCATACTCCACACAAATAATTTACCCTCCTGATTGAAAGATTGTATGGTTGGTAATCGAGAGCTCAAAGACGTTCCTGAAAAATTGCCCTCTGGATTTGCACAATCTGTACACTGAGACAAGACCTGAACCTGGCACTCAGACTAATCCTTATACCTGAACCGTCTTTATTTTAACCTTAGCCAGTCTGGACAAGATCCACCTAGCACCATTGTTAAGCAAGGCTGAAGTTTTCTCTACTCTCACAACCCTGAAAATGTTTGCAAATTTAGAACTGCCCTTAAAAACGTTCCAGGAAAGTTTGATTTTAACATAATTTCTCACCAATAAGGTATTCTTATTAGAGAATTGACTTAAGGGATTTTTCTGATTCTCTGTTGCCTGTGAGTAAACCTCATCCAGATGCACTGTGTGGGATAGAGATAGGTAGGTAGAATGTTAGTGTGGGGTGGAATGTGGAACATAGCATGATGTGACCATGGTTCTAGGGAGATCAGTTGGCTTTGACAGTGGGAGTGGCTGTGAGCTATGTGATGCCACATGCTGGCACCGCTTCTTGTGAGGATCTTATTCTACAATAAATAAGTTTACTTGAATCCTCACCCGCATTGAAGACTCCTTCTTTTCCAACACACTGCTAACTAAGGGTCAGTCAGCCAACACAGATTTTTATTCCATTCCTGGGCTTCCTATTCTTCAATAAAACAAACAGGAAAATCCCAGTGGCGCTCTGAGGAGTTCAATTATATGACCAAATTAATTACCAAATATGGTGCTTAACATTTAAACCCGATTTACTAGCTAGTTGAACTTCCTCAACCACTATTCTATTGAATCGCTCTACTACCCCATTCATGTTAAGTGAGTACATGGGCACATGGATATGTTTGATGCACAAACTCTATAGAAAAGTTTGCAACTTAAATGATGTGATTTGCACTTGAGATATAGGTACTAAGCCCTGGGGACGAAAAAAAAAAGACCCATACCTTACTATTTCTCTGCACTGGACCCAGTTGTGGCTAGGCTTCCCCCTTTGCTTGCACTTTATGGCGGTTGCTGTTAGCCTCATTGAAGCTTCTGAAAATATTGTGTGAAGCTCTCCGTTAACTGTTGCCGTTCCCCATGCTGTGGTTGCTCTGTTTCTCACGTCAATAACAACACTTATCTATTGCCCGTTTGCCATGCTATGAAATTTTGTTGTTATTTTCCTCCCATGTTACCCTGATTCACTGTTCTAAACTGACTTTGGGCTTATTTGGATGCAGACGGAGTTCCTAAGATTAACAGGCACCCCCATTAAAATGGGCAGTACATTCAAAACCTTCTAGATGCACTCAAATTGCTCGAAAAGATAGCTGTAGTAAAGTGCACAGTCCATCAGCACACTAATGATGACATTTCTACAGGAAATTATTTAGCTGATTTTGCAGCTTGGAATGCTTATTTTTCTAAAACTGCAAATATTGCCATTTATAATGTAAAAAGTGATTTATTTCCTGTACCAATGCTAAAATACTTGTCTCAATTACAGGAACAAGCCTATAAAAGTGCTGAGGGGGTGTGGAGAGACAGCAGGTTGTATTGCCGAGAAACCCTTATTGGTAGGGATGGTATGATTTGATCCAAACAGTATACCCCCTTCTTTTCATCTATAGCCCAAGGTTATTGCCAGTCCTGTGTCACCTGCCTGGCATTCAATGATGGAAAAGGAATCAAGTGCATACTCGTTGCTCACGCTCCCCCTTGGGCCCCTTTGTGCACATCCAAGTAGATTTCGTACAATTAACCAAATGTGCAAAGTTTTCTATGTGTTAGTTGAAGTTTATATGTTTTCTAGGTTGGGGTAAGCGCACCTCATGCCCTTGCGGATGCCATCACTGTCGCTAAGCTGCATTTTAGGGACTTCAGCCCTAAGTTCAGAGTTTTGAGTCAGATCAGTAGTGACCAAGGAACGTATTTCTGATCCGCAGTAGTACAGGTCATCTGTAAAGCACAAGCAATAGATCAGCATTTTCATTACGTCTACCACACTGAGTTAGCAGTAAAAGCTGAAAGATGTAATGGGCCAGTGAAGAATAAGATTGCTAAGATTTGTGCAGAAACTGAGTTGAAGAGGTCAG
Organism: Calotriton arnoldi; assembly: GCA_963921515.1. Taxonomy (NCBI): domain Eukaryota; kingdom Metazoa; phylum Chordata; class Amphibia; order Caudata; family Salamandridae; genus Calotriton; species Calotriton arnoldi. The sequence goes on from CAWUFW010005187.1 coordinate 293,256, forward strand.
GTGCCTTACTCCTAGCCCTATGGTCTCTAAGAATGATCCCCACTTAGGGAACTAAGCTGAGCCCTTACAAGGTAGTCATGGACTGACCCATGATGTTCCCCTCCAACCTTCCTGTTTCACCTGCAAAGTTAGATTTACAGTTGAATGATGGTGTGATGTTACAATATTGCAGAAAGCTCATACAATATTTCTACAGTTTCTGTTCTCAAGTGCGAGATATCCTACCCAAGTTTCCGACACAGACCTGCCATTTCCTCCAGTCTGGTGATCTTGTGTACGTGTGGGTGTACTGGAAAAAGACCACCTTGTAGTCCTGTTAGCATGGTACTTATCAAGCACTGCTCATCACAAACACTGTTGTCAAATACGAAGGTCTGGTGATGTGGATCCATTCCTTCCACTGCAAATGAGTTGGCCTGCTTTGGGGCAACAGTGCTCCTGCACCCGGATCGAGGCCTGGGACTGTTCCAGGAGCATCTTCCGACGCCCTCTCAGCTATAGTCTCATCGTCCATTAGGAAGCCAGAGCATTCCATCCCAAACTCCCTGCCTGCCTCTTCGTCCCATATAGCAGCCTCTTATTGTTACTGTCTCCATCCCTGTTAGACAGCCTTCCTTTTCCAGATCCTCCTGTAGGTCTAGCCTGCTGTGTTTGTTGCTTCTTTGAGCTGGTAGTGGGATACATTCTTGCGGCGAGATGAGGAGTCATTCCTAGACTCAACTGTGCAAAAACTCCCCTGGTACGAAACTGCGGAACAGCCTGCAAAGACAAATTCTATGTATTGCTACTGGAATAATACAGATGAGCAATAAACTCTTCCTCGTGCTGGGTTTGAACACACATGCCTGTCAATGTAGGAGATAGCATCGCTGTAAAAGGGGAGCCGAGCAGTTTAAATGACAAGTACTAGCAACTTTATCATCTTAGGGGTAGGCAGAATGTGCTAGAGTCTCCCAGACATGGCTCACTGTGCAATGACTGAGCAGAGGTTTATTATTTTTGAACACTGACGAGCAAACGCAATTAGTACTTTTTTCAGACATAGTACGACATGTAGCATGACATCCAACGGTAGAGAACATTCCCTTCGACCTGCCTCCATTTGAGTATTGCCTTCTTCATGCACTATTGTTTCTCAAATGGCACCCTCAATGGGGTCATGCATATTTCATTTGAGGGTCATAAACCTACTCTTGGTTGCCTTTGGACTGGAACTTGTTACCCAGGGTACATTGTGCCTGCCATAAGATGCTTTGATGACTATCCTGTAGAGTGGAAGAGGGATTGAAGAGCCATCCCATCCACTTCTAGATTCTTTTTAGCCCTGATTCCCATATATGGTATGACTGTAGTGCTAGACAAGATAAGGAGAAATACTGAGATCTTAGAGAAGAGATAGCAAATTCAACTGCAATACCTTTGGGATTAGTAACAGAGCAGTTCGACTCTCATACTAAAATGTTAGTTTAGACTAGGATAGTCTTAGATTATTTGCTGGTGGCCAAAGGGGAAGGGGTTGTGCCATTGTGGGCACTGAGTGTTGCACAGGCCTTCCTAATACCTCTCTCAGCACACATGAACATATCAACCATATTAAGGAGAGTGTGAAGAAAGTACATGAAGTGCAAACTGGCTCCGATATGAGTCCAAGCCACGTCTGGTTGTGGTTCGGGGAATCTTTGGGCCTTTGGGGATGAAGGTGTTTAAATCCATTATTAGTATTGTTTTGATTGTGATCATCCTTTATGTTGCTATTAGGTTAATATTGTGCATCATCCAGCGCTCATACAAAAATAAAGGCACTGCCAACACTTGCACTCTTGCTACCTCATAGGACGATGAGCGAAGTAATTATGAAGAAATAAAGAAATGGTGAGATTGTATTCCATTGATTTCTTGTGATTGAAGTTTTTCCTCCCTCCAATTATGTTATGTTGCATTCCATATATTCATGAAGTGAAAAAGTGTGTGACCACATGTGAATGTATTCAGTGAAGACCAAATATGAAGGTTGTTTCTTATGCCTTAAATCTTCGCATAGTATTGCATTGGCTGATTACTCAGCAGGACCACAGTAGGCCCGGGAACCATGATGTCTCATGTTGTACTTTGCACATTTCAGTAAGCGTGGCCTCATTTTCAACACAGGGTTTTGAGAGGAGAACAGAGTTAGTATTTGTGGAGATGAATTATATCTTTCCTTCAAGGTCGTCCTGAGCTTCATTGGAGAAAAAGACCTGGGTTCCTGCACTATAGATGTGTTTCTGCTGAATCTAGTTGCTGTCACATGATACCGCTACATTGACTTGTATTAAATGAAAATGTACATATACTATAGCGAATTTTACATGTTTTTCAGCACACTGCCCCAACTGACCATTTTCCACCAAGAGCCCTGGTCAGTTGGAATGAAAACTAGGGGCCTCATTTACTATATTTTGACACACGGCAGTGCAGCTAGCCTACCTGCTGCACTACCATGCATCAAAATAAAAGGGCAGGCGTCATGTTGCAAGGGTGCCTGCGTTGTGGGGATGATTGTTTTTGTGCAGGAAGGCACACCTTCATGCACAAAAGAAGTAATTGATGGCATTTTCCTCTTTATATGTGTGCTGCAGGATGCAGCACGTATAGAAAGAGGAAAAAACAAGGAGAAATAAAAGTATTTCTCCTCGTTGTGCCACTCCTACGCCTCCCCAGGGGAGGCGTAGGATTCTGACGCATTCCCAGCTTTACAAAACATTGTAAATCTGGCAATGTGTCAGGTTCCATTGATGAACACCATGGATGAACACCCACAGCAACAGTCAAGCAGGGTGACTTTATGTGGCCTTGTAAATATGGGCACGTCTATTGCGCTGCCGGTGCATCAAACAAAAGTGATGCAACGGTGGCGCAATGGGCTTGTAAATGACTCCCTTTATATTTACATTTTGCTTGGGTGGCTGCTTTTTTAAATTGAAGGCTAGTAGGACTATTTTTAACCCCTTCGATGCTTATGACGAGCTGGACTCGTCATGGCACACAGTGCTCGTGTGCTCATGACGAGTCCAGCTCGTCATGCGATTCCACCCACGGGGAAGCGCTGGCGCTCCCCGTGGGGATCCGATCGTTGTTTTTTGGGGGAAGGCAGGGGAAGGGCTTCCCCTGCCTCCCCCCGCCCCCTCCCTCAATGACATCAGCGCGCGAGGCGCGCTGACGTCATTGGGGGTTTCCCTTTGTTCCCGGACGCGCTGGAAGCTATTTGCTTCCAGCGCGTCGGGGAATAAGGTGAGTTTTGGCTCCGGGAGGGGGTTTTGCAACAAAGAGGCATCGAGGGAAAGGAAAGGGTTTTCCTTTCCCCCGATGCCTCTTTGTGCATTCCTGCTGCACGATCATGCGATCGTGCAGCAGGAATGCCACTAGACACCAGGGAATTTTTGTTTTTTTGTTCAAAGCAAACGAAAATACTGTTTTGGGAGCGGCCCTTGGGCAAGGGTCGCTCCCCTTTTGGGGGCCATATGTTTTTGGTGCTCTGCCCCCTGGGAGGGGCAGTTTTTTTATATAGCTCGGGCTTTACCCGAAGGTGTCAAAGCGCTTCACAATAGTGTAAGCATGATATAAAAGCAAGCGTTACATTACATGAGGAAAAAGTGACAATTGTGCAAATAACAAGATACAAAAAGGTATGCGTTACAAGAGGAAAAAGTGACAGGTGTGCATGATACATGAGATGCAAAATACAAATAGAGGTATAATACTGCAATAAGTGGCAGTCACTCAGAACACACTGGGAAGGCACTTCTATAGGCATGGAGTACAGAATTTCCTATAGTGGAAGAACTTCCTTGAGGGAGTAGAGAGGGCGTGAATTAAACAGGAGACTTAAAATGAAGGGTACACAAATCCAACACAGCACGCAAGGGTGAGGAATGTACAGGAAAAAGTACAAATTTACAATGAAGAGCGAACTTCCTAGAGGGGGCTGAGAGTGAAAGTATTAGTTCTGAAAGTGTCTTTGGAAGAGAAGAGATTTGAGGTCAGCTTTGAAGATCCGGGTAGAGGAGGTGGCGCGGAGCAATGGGGGAAGCGAGTTCCAGATTCTCACCGCATTGCCTGAGAAGGATTGCGCCATCGATCTTTCCCTTTTGAAGACGGGGGGGGGGGGGCTCAAGCAGAAGCTTTTCCGCATTGCGAGAAGGGCGAGAGCCACCGGACAATTACAATTTATTTGCCAGGTAACGAGGGGAGGACGTGTGTAAGGCTTTGTGTGTGATGCAGGCAGCTTTGCCTCGATCGGAAGCCATCGAAGAGAGGACAGGATAGGAGTGACGTGGTCGCTTCGTTTAGACCCTGAAATGAAGCGAGCTGGTGAATGGAGGATGGATTTGAGAGGGGAGAGGTGGGATTTGGGTAGGCCCGTCAGAAGAGAATTGCAATAATCCAGTCTTGAGAGAACCAGAGATTGTACCAAGGTTTTTAAGTCTTTCTCCGGGAAGAACCGACGGATCCCCCATAGAAGGCGCAACTGGTAACATGCGTTCTTAGCAATAGAGTTGATGTGGGAGATTAGGTTGAGTCTTTTGTCATGAATGACACCTAGGGATTTAGCGCTGTCGACAATGATGGGTTTGTTGTTGAGTAGGTTCAGCTGATCCATCCAAGATTGAACAGGAGGAGGTGAGAGAGCGGTTGAGAGGAGGAGGAATTCAGTTTTGGCGGGATTCAGAATGAGTTGGTGAGCTAACATCCAGTTGTGAATAGAGTTGAGAGTAGAGTTGAGTAGTGAGAGATCGTGTGCGGAAGATAAAGGTATCTTCCCACTAGTCCACCAGGCATTTATTTGTGGAGAGTGACCCCTTGGGCAAGGGTCACTCTCCTTTGGGGGCAATATTTGTGGCTGTGTCTGCCCCCAAGTGGGCAGATCGCCATGTTTTTTTAAAAATTGGGCCCACTAGACCACCAGGGATTTGTTTGAGGGGAGTGGCCCCTTGGGCAAGGGTCGCTCCCTATGGGGAGCATTAATTTGGCCGTTTCTGCCCCCTGGGTGGGCAGATCGGCTGATTTTTTTGTATGGCCACTAGGCCACCAGGGATTTTTTTGTGGGGAGTGGCCCCTTGGGCAAGGATCGCTCCCCCTTGGGGGCATTGTTTGTGGCTGTCTGCCCCCATGGGGGGGGGGGGCAGATGTCGCCATTTTGTTTTATATTTGGCCCACTAGACCACCAGGGATTTGTTTTTGGGGAGTGGCTCCTTGGGCAAGGGTTGCTCCCCTTTGGGGAGCATTAATTTGGCCGTTTCTGCCATCCTGAGGGGCAGATCGGCTGATTTGTTTTTTTGTAGGTCCACTAGGCCACCAGGGTTTTTTTTATGTTGGGGAGCGGCCCCTTGGGCAAGGGTCGCTCCCCTTTATGGGAGGATGATTGTGGCCATTTCTGCCCTCTTTGGGTGGCAGAATAGCAGTATGTTTTTAGGCCCATCTGCCCCCAAGGAGGGCAGAAGCCACTAGACACCAGGGTTTTTAAAAATGTTGTGTTGGGGAGTGGCCAAAAGGGCAAGGGTTGCTCCCCTTTTACGGGGGTGAATATTTTATTTATACTCTTTGGCCCACCTACCCCTTAGCTTGGCTGGTGGATTGTGTGTGGACTGGTGCATTATTTGCATATGTGATTGTAATGTTTTTTTCCCCTTTTATTCTAGTGTAACGCTTTGATTCCTGTTTGCGGTTTCGGCAGTGGTTGTTCTGCAGTTTTGCGTAATTGCATTTATTTGGTAAGAAAAATATTTTTGTTGTGTGTACTCCAAATGAGTATTATTGTCATGCATGAATGAATTTTTTTCTAAGTGGTGTCATAATGGCAGCATATTTGTTAGTGTTCAGAGCATGAAATTCTTTGCGATGTTTTGCATTGTCTTATGTGTAATTTTTTTCTTCTTCTTTTTAGTGGGATATTGTTGATCCTTACTGTGTCTGTGCAGAGTAGGTGGTGGTGAGTCTAGCTGCTTCTGTCACGTGAGTGGTATAGTGTTGGAGTATATTGGTCTTTGTGATAAAGCTACATTTTGTTTATTTCTTTTTTTACAAAGGGTTTGTTGTTGTTGACTTGTTTGACAAGTAACCTTTATTAGTAAGCATTATGGCTAGCCGTAGAATGACTGCTCAGCAGGTGGTTGGTTTGCTTCTTGAATCTTCCTCTGAGCAGGATTATGAGACTGACACTGCGTCTGAGGGAGAGGAGGGAGGGGAAGATTCAGGCAATGAGTTTTCTCTCCACATGGATCATCGGATGATGAAGGTACTCTCAGTGCAGATGAAGTGCCTGTTTTAGAGGAGGATACTACTGTGCCGATGGTGCAAGAGGCATCTGGATTGCAGCCTGGGGCTGCTAGGCTTCCTACTGGAAGTGCTGGACTCTGGGTTGATCCAAACATGGTGCAGCCGGTGTTGCCTGCCTTTAGTGGTTATGCAGGGTGTAGAGTGGATTGTGAACATTATTTGCCTATACAGTATTTTCAGTTGTTTATGGATGATGTATTTTTGGGTGAGATTGTTGAGCAGACTAATTTGTATGCTGAACAGTTTTTGAGGGACAACAGTGCCAGACTTAGGCCCCATTCTAGAGCTACCCGGTGGAGTCCCACAAATCTGGAAGAGATGAAGAAGTTTTTGGGTTTGACTTTTTGATGGGTTTGATAAGGAAGCCGTCCATGGGTTCATATTGGTCTACCAGTCCCTTGATGGCAACGGCCATATTTCCTGCAGTTATGACTCGTGATCGGTATTTACTTTTGCTTCGGATGCTGCATTTTGTTGATAATGGTTTGGCTTTGCCCCGAGATCACCCTGAATGTGACCGTCTTTTAAGATTCGGCCTGTTCTTGATCACTTTGTAGATCGATTTTCAGAGATCTATACTCCAGGGAAAGAAATATCTATTGATGAGTCTTTGGTCCTGTTCAAGGGCCGTTTGGTTTTTAGGCAGTACATTCCTAGCAAGAGGGCACGCTATGGAATTAAGCTGTATATGTTGTCTGAGAGTAGGGCAGGATATGTTTTTAATTTGCGTGTGTACACTGGTAGGGATTCCACTATTGACCCCCTGGTTGTCCGTCCACTTTTGGAGTTTCAGAGAAAATTGTGTGGGATCTTGCTAGAGGACTGTTTAACAGAGGCCACCATTTGTACCTTGATAACTTCTACACTGCTGTGCAATTGTTTAAGGAATTGTTCAAAGTGGACACTTTTGCTTGTAGGCACAATCCGCTCTAACCGTAAAGGTTATCCAAAAGAGCTTGTTTGCAAAAAACTTCAGAGGGGACAGTGCAGTTCCTTGCGTAGTGATGAACTACTAGCTGTGAAATTTGTGGACAGGAGGGATGTGTACATGTTGACTACCATCCATGATGAGAGTACTTCACCTGTGGCTGTTTGGGGTCAGATTGCTGAAGTGCGCAAACCTGTGTGCATTTTAGACTACAATAAGCACATGGGTGGTGTTGATAGAGTAGATCAGAGGTTGGAACCTTACACTGCTATTCGTAAGGCTTACATTTGGTATAAGAAGTTGGCCATCCATCTCTTCAATTTAGCAACTTTCAATGCTTTTGTTGTGTTCAAGGAGTGTTCTCCTGCGTCAAAGTTGACTTTTGTTCAGTTTCAGGAGTCTGTCATAGGCAGCCTTGTTGTTGTGGAACAGGCAAGTGTTCCTAGAGTTGGAGTGGTGGAGGATGTGGCTCGATTGAAAGATCGCCACTTTCCTGATCACATTCCTCCTACACCCTCAAAAGACTTTTCCACTAGGAGATGTAGAGTCTGTTGGCGAAGAGGTACGCGGAAGGACACTTGTATGTACTGCCCTGAGTGTCCTTCTAACCCTGGGCTGTGTGTGCCTGCTTGTTATAGAGCGTACCACAAGCAAAATAATTATTGGGAGCAACCATGAGTGGTAAAGTGAACTGCCTGGTCTGTAATGTTTAAGAATTGTTGTTCTGTTTCAAGGTTGGCATTAGTGCAATGTATTTAGTTTCTGATTTTGTGTTAGTAGATTTGTATCTATTTGCAATTTGTTTGTGTTTTCTTTTTTGTATAAAAAAATCCTAAATGTGATGGTGGTGTGTGTAGGCTGGTGCTTGGATGGCGGTGTGCGTGGAGTGGTGCTTGGCTGGCGGTGTGCGTGGAGTGGCTCTTGGCTGGCGGTGTGCGTGGAGTGGCACTTGGCTGGCGGTGTGCGTGGAGTGGCACTTGGCTGGCGGTGTGCGTGGAGTGGCGCTTGGCTGGTGGTGTGCGTGGAGTGGCGCTTGGCTGGCGGTGTGCGTGGAGTGGCGCTTGGCTGGCGGTGTGCGTGGAGTGGCGCTTGGCTGGCGGTGTGCGTGGAGTGGCTCTTGGCTGGCAGTGTGCGTGGAGTGGCACTTGGCTGGCGGTGTGCGTGGAGTGGCACTTGGCTGGCGGTGTGCGTGGAGTGGCGCTTGGCTGGCGGTGTGCGTGGAGTGGCGCTTGGCTGGCGGTGTGCGTGGAGTGGCGCTTGGCTGGCGGTGTGCGTGGAGTGGCGCTTGGCTGGCGGTGTGCATGGAGTGGCGCTTGGCTGGCGGTGTGCGTGGACTGGCGCTCGGCTTGCGGTGTGTGAGTAGTGACTTGCTGCTGGTCACTACACACACTGCTAGCCGAGCGACACTCCACGCAATCCATCAGCTTGTGTGGTTGCTGTGTTAGGAATGTGGGCGTGTGAAAGTGATGGGCCCTTGAATGGCGCTGTCTGCTGGTGTGAGTGTTGTAATGTGATGGTCCCGCGGCTGGTGGTGTGAATGGTTTTGTATGTGTCACACGTATGAAAGGTGTATGAATGGCCTGTAAAGAGGTTGGTGCCTTGTCGTGGCTTTACAGCTCACGAGCTGTGAGTCAATGGTTCAGTTTCTCGTCCTTTCAATTATTAACAGTGCATTTCATTTTTGTGAAATCACTTGTTAATACAATTGTATATACTGAACCATCACTCACCCTCGTGCCAAATCCAACCAGTATGTGTGTGTGCTTGAGGATTAGATGGCTGTGCAGTAATATTTTTTTTGTCTTTCTCAAGCAGGGTGTACCTTGTCCCTTTTTGTGAATGTTGTAATGTGTTTGTTTCGTGGCTGGTGGTGTGAATGGTCTTGTGTGTATCACGTATGAAAGGTGTGTGAATGGCCTGTAAAGCGGTTGGGGCCTTGACGTGGCTTTAGAGCTCACGAGCTGCGAGTCACTGGTTCAGTTTTTTGTCCTTTCAATTATTGACAGTGCATTTCATTTTTGTGAAATCTCTTGTTAATAAAATTATATATACTGAACCATCACTTGCCCTCATGCCAAATCCAACCAGTATGTGTGTGTGCTTGAGGAATAGATGGCTGTGCAGTAATCTTTGTCTTTTTAGTCTGTCTGCCAAGGTGTACATTCCGTCTAAGAATAACCTACCAACTGTAGATATTGTCGTAAACGAAACACCCATGGGAGTACATGGTGATATCTCTCTTGTGGATCACAACAAGTTATGTTACCCACAATGTCCTGCAAACCGCAAAATGTCTGTCACATTTTCCTTGCAATATTGTGCCAAAATTTTCACGCTGCAGAAATAAACAACACATTATCTCAAAACGACCTGGTTTTGCAAGGGGGGTCACCTGGGTTTTTGGCCCGGGGCTCGGCGGCCACCTAGGGAAACCTACCAAACCCACACATTTCTGTAAAGTAGACACCCGGGGGATTCCAGGGAGGTATGGCTTGTGTGGATCCCCCAACGTTTTCTTACCCAGAATCCCCTGCAAACCTTACATTTTGCTGAACAAATCACTTTTTTCACACATTTTTGTGTAGTAAAGTTGTGGCATCACCGGGCTGACACAAATTTCCTACCACCCAGCGTCCCCCCAGGTCTCCCGATAAAAATGGTGCCTCACTCGGGTGGGAGGCCCAAGTACCCGCGACAGGCAAGGGCCCAAAACGTAGTGAGGCGACATCAAAATTGCTTATCTCAAAACCACCTGGTTTTGCAAGGGAGTCACCTGGGTTTTGGCCCCGTGCTCGGTGACCATCTAGGGAAACCTACCAAACCCACACATTTCTTAAAAGTAGACACCCGGGGCTTCCAGGGAGGTATGGCTTGCATGGATCCCCCAACGTTTCCTTACCCAGAATCCCCTGCAAACCTCAATTTTAGCTGAAAAAATCACTTTTTTCACACATTTTTGTGTGGGAAAGTGTGGCATCACTGGCCTCACACAAATTTCCTACCACCCAGCGTTCCCCCAGGTATCCCAATAAAATTGGTGCCTCACTTGTGTGGGAGGCCCAAGTACCCGCGACAGGCAAGGGCCCAAAACGTAGTGAGGCAACATCAAAATTGCCTATCTCAAAACCACCTGGTTTTGCAAGGGAGTCACCTGGGTTTTGGCCCCGTGCTCGGCGGCCATCTAGGGAAACCTACCAAACCCACACATTTCTGAAAAGTAGACACCCGGGGGCTTCCAGGGAGGTATGGCTTGCGTGGATCCCCCAACGTTTCCTTACCCAGAATCCCCTGCAAACCTCAATTTTAGCTGAAAAAATCACTTTTTTCACACATTTTTGTGTGGGAAAGTGTGGCATCACTGGCCTCACACAAATTTCCTACCACCCAGCGTTCCCCCAGGTCTCCCGATAAAAATGGTGCCTCACTTGTGTGGGAGGCCCAAGTACCCGCGACAGGCAAGGGCCCAAAACGTAGTGAGGCGACATCAAAATTGCCTATCTCAAAACCACCTGGTTTTGCAAGGGGGGTCACCTGGGTTTTTGGCCCCGTGCTCGGCGGCCATCTAGGGAAACCTACCAAACCCACACATTTCTGAAAAGTAGACACCCGGGGGCTTCCAGGGAGGTATGGCTTGCATGGATCCCCCAACGTTTCCTTACCCAAAATCCCCTGCAAACCTCAATTTTAGCTGAAAAAATCACTTTTTTCACACATTTTGTGTGGGAAAGTGTGGCATCACTGGCCTCACACAAATTTCCTACCACCCAGCGTTCCCCCAGGTCTCCCGATAAAAATGGTGCCTCACTTGTGTGGGAGGCCCAAGTACCCGCGACAGGCAAGGGCCCAAAACGTAGTGAGGCGACATCAAAATTGCCTATCTCAAAACCACCTGGTTTTGCAAGGGGGTCACCTGGGTTTTGGCCCCGTGCTCGGCGGCCAACTAGGGAAACCTACCAAACCCACACATTTCTGAAAAGTAGACACCCGGGGCTTCCAGGAGGTATGGCTTGCATGGATCCCCCAACGTTTCCTTACCCAGAATCCCCTGCAAACCTCAATTTTAGCTGAAAAAAATCACTTTTTTCACACATTTTTGTGTGGGAAAGTGTGGCATCACTGGCCTCACACAAATTTCCCACCACCCAGCGTTCCCCCAGGTCTCTCGATAAAAATGGTGCCTCACTTGTGTGGGAGGCCCAAGTACCCGCGACAGGCAAGGGCCCAAAACGTAGTGAGGCGACATCAAAATTGCCTATCTCAAAACCACGGTTTTGCAAGGGGGGTCACCTGGGTTTTTGGCCCCGTGCTCGGCGGCCATCTAGGGAAACCTACCAAACCCACACATTTCTGAAAAGTAGACACCCGGGGGCTTCCAGGGAGGTATGGCTTGCATGGATCCCCCAACGTTTCCTTACCCAGAATCCCTTGCAAACCTCAATTTTAGCTGAATAAATCACTTTTTCACACATTTTTGTGTGGGAAAGTGTGGCATCACTGGCCTCACACAAATTTCCTACCACCCAGCGTTCCCCCAGGTCTCCCGATAAAAATGGTGCCTTACTTGTGTGGGAGGCCCAAGTACCCGCGACAGGCAAGGGCCCAAAACGTAGTGAGGCGACATCAAAATTGCTTATCTCAAAACCACCTGGTTTTGCAAGGCGGGTCACCTGGGTCTTTGGCCCCGTGCTCGGTGGCCATCTAGGGAAACCTACCAAACCCACACATTTCTGAAAAGTAGACACCCGGGGCTTCCAGGGAGGTATGGCTTGCGTGGATCCCCCAACGTTTCCTTACCCAGAATCCCCTGCAAACCTCAATTTTAGCTGAAAAAATCACTTTTTCACACATTTTTGTGTGGGAAAGTGTGGCATCACTGGCCTCACACAAATTTCCTACCACCAGCGTTCCCCCAGGTATCCCAATAAAAATGGTGCCTCACTTGTGTGGGAGGCCCAAGTACCCGCGACAGGCAAGGGCCCAAAACGTAGTGAGGCGACATCAAAATTGCCTATCTCAAAACCACCTGGTTTTGCAAGGGGGTCACCTGGGTTTTGGCCCCGTGCTTGGCGGACATCTAGGGAAACCTACCAAACCCACACATTTCTGAAAAGTAGACACCCTGGGGCTTCCAGGGAGGTATGGCTTGCGTGTATCCCCCAATGTTTCCTTACCCAGAATCCCCTGCAAACCTCATTTTTAGCTGAAAAAATCACTTTTTTCACACATTTTTGTGTGGGAAAGTGTGGCATCACTGGCCTCACACAAATTTCCTACCACCCAGCGTTCCCCCAGGTCTCCCGATAAAAATGGTGCCTCACTTGTGTGGGAGGCCTAAGTACCCGCGACAGGCAAGGGCCCAAAACGTAGTGAGGCGACATCAAAATTGCCTATCTCAAAACCACCTGGTTTTGCAAGGGGGGTCACCTGGGTTTTTGGTCCCGTGCTTGGCGGACATCTAGGGAAACCTACCAAACCCACACATTTCTGAAAAGTAGACACCCGGGGGCTTCCAGGGAGGTATGGCTTGCATGGATCCCCCAACGTTTCCTTACCCAGAATCCCCTGCAAACCTCAATTTTAGCTGAAAAAATCACTTTTTTCACACATTTTTGTGTGGGAAAGTGTGGCATCACTGGCCTCACACAAATTTCCTACCACCCAGCGTTCCCCCAGGTATCCCAATAAAATTGGTGCCTCACTTGTGTGGGAGGCCCAAGTACCCGCGACAGGCAAGGGCCCAAAACGTAGTGAGGCAACATCAAAATTGCCTATCTCAAAACCACCTGGTTTTGCAAGGGGGTCACCTGGGTTTTGGCCCCGTGCTCGGCGGCCATCTAGGGAAACCTACCAAACCCACACATTTCTGAAAAGTAGACACCCGGGGGCTTCCAGGGAGGTATGGCTTGCGTGGATCCCCCAACGTTTCCTTACCCAGAATCCCCTGCAAACCTCAATTTTAGCTGAAAAAAATCACTTTTTTCACACATTTTTGTGTGGGAAAGTGTGGCATCACTGGCCTCACACAAATTTCCTACCACCCAGCGTTCCCCCAGGTCTCCCGATAAAAATGGTGCCTCACTTGTGTGGGAGGCCCAAGTACCCGCGACAGGCAAGGGCCCAAAACGTAGTGAGGCGACATCAAAATTGCCTATCTCAAAACCACCTGGTTTTGCAAGGGGGTCACCTGGGTTTTGGCCCCGTGCTCGGCGGCCATCTAGGGAAACCTACCAAACCCACACATTTCTGAAAAGTAGACACCCGGGGCTTCCAGGGAGGTATGGCTTGCATGGATCCCCCAACGTTTCCTTACCCAGAATCCCCTGCAAACCTCAATTTTAGCTGAAAAAAATCACTTTTTCACACATTTTTGTGTGGGAAAGTGTGGCATCACTGGCCTCACACAAATTTCCCACCACCCAGCGTTCCCCCGGTCTCTCGATAAAAATGGTGCCTCACTTGTGTGGGAGGCCCAAGTACCCGCGACAGGCAAGGGCCCAAAACGTAGTGAGGCGACATCAAAATTGCCTATCTCAAAACCACGGTTTTGCAAGGGGGTCACCTGGGTTTTGGCCCCGTGCTCGGCGGCCATCTAGGGAAACCTACCAAACCCACACATTTCTGAAAAGTAGACACCCGGGGGCTTCCAGGGAGGTATGGCTTGCATGGATCCCCCAACGTTTCCTTACCCAGAATCCCTTGCAAACCTCAATTTTAGCTGAATAAATCACTTTTTTCACACATTTTTGTGTGGGAAAGTGTGGCATCACTGGCCTCACACAAATTTCCTACCACCCAGCGTTCCCCCAGGTCTCCCGATAAAAATGGTGCCTTACTTGTGTGGGAGGCCCAAGTACCCGCGACAGGCAAGGGCCCAAAACGTAGTGAGGCGACATCAAAATTGCTTATCTCAAAACCACCTGGTTTTGCAAGGCGGGTCACCTGGGTCTTTGGCCCCGTGCTCGGTGGCCATCTAGGGAAACCTACCAAACCCACACATTTCTGAAAAGTAGACACCCGGGGGCTTCCAGGGAGGTATGGCTTGCGTGGATCCCCCAACGTTTCCTTACCCAGAATCCCCTGCAAACCTCAATTTTAGCTGAAAAAATCACTTTTTTCACACATTTTTGTGTGGGAAAGTGTGGCATCACTGGCCTCACACAAATTTCCTACCACCAGCGTTCCCCCAGGTATCCCAATAAAAATGGTGCCTCACTTGTGTGGGAGGCCCAAGTACCCGCGACAGGCAAGGGCCCAAAACGTAGTGAGGCGACATCAAAATTGCCTATCTCAAAACCACCTGGTTTTGCAAGGGGGGTCACCTGGGTTTTTGGCCCCGTGCTTGGCGGACATCTAGGGAAACCTACCAAACCCACACATTTCTGAAAAGTAGACACCCTGGGGCTTCCAGGGAGGTATGGCTTGCGTGGATCCCCCAATGTTTCCTTACCCAGAATCCCCTGCAAACCTCATTTTTAGCTGAAAAAATCACTTTTTTCACACATTTTTGTGTGGGAAAGTGTGGCATCACTGGCCTCACACAAATTTCCTACCACCCAGCGTTCCCCCAGGTCTCCCGATAAAAATGGTGCCTCACTTGTGTGGGAGGCCCAAGTACCCGCGACAGGCAAGGGCCCAAAACGTAGTGAGGCGACATCAAAATTGCCTATCTCAAAACCACCTGGTTTTGCAAGGGGTCACCTGGGTTTTGGTCCCGTGCTTGGCGGACATCTAGGGAAACCTACCAAACCCACACATTTCTGAAAAGTAGACACCCTGGGGCTTCCAGGGAGGTATGGCTTGCGTGGATCCCCCAATGTTTCCTTACCCAGAATCCCCTGCAAACCTCAATTTTAGCTGAAAAAATCACTTTATTCACACATTTATGTGTGGGAAAGTGTGGCATCACTGGCCTCACACAAATTTCCTACCACCCAGCGTTCCCCCAGGGCTCCCGATAAAAATGGTGCCTCACTTGTGTGGGAGGCCCAAGTACCCGCGACAGGCAAGGGCCCAAAACGTAGTGAGGCGACATCAAAATTGCCTATCTCAAAACCACCTGGTTTTGCAAGGGGGTCACCTGGGTTTTTGGCCCCGTGCTTCGCGGCCATCTAGGGAAACCTACCAAACCCACACATTTCTGAAAAGTAGACACCCTGGGGCTTCCAGCGAGGTATGGCTTGCGTGGATCCCCCAACGTTTCCTTACCCAGAATCCCCTGCAAACCTCAATTTTAGCTGAAAAAATCACTTTTTTCACACATTTTTGTGTGGGAAAGTGTGGCATCATTGGCCTCACACAAATTTCCTACCACCCAGCGTTCCCCCAGGTCTCCCGATAAAAATGGTGCCTCACTTGTGTGGGAGGCCCAAGTACTCGCGACAGGCAAGGGCCCAAAACGTAGTGAGGCGACATCAAAATTGCCTATCTCAAAACCACCTGGTTTTGCAAGGGGGTCACCTGGGTTTTTGGCCCGGTGCTCGGCGGCCATCTAGGGAAACCTACCAAACCCACACATTTCTGAAAAGTAGACACCCGGGGGCTTCCAGGGAGGTATGGCTTGCGTGGATCCCCCAACGTTTCTTACCCAGAATCCCTGCAAACCTCAATTGTAGCTGAAAAAATCACTTTTTCACACATTTTTGTGTGGGAAAGTGTGGCATCACTGGCCTCACACAAATTTCCTACCCCCAGCGTTCCCCAGGTCTCCTGATAAAAATGGTGCCTCACGTGTGTGGGAGGCCCAAGTACCCGCGACATGCAAGGACACAAAACGTTTTGAGGCAACATCAACATTGCCTATCAAAAAATGTTTTGGGCCCTTCCCTGTCGCGGTTACTTGGGCCTCCCACACAAGTGAGGCACCATTTTTATCGGGAGACCTGGTGGAATGCTGGGTGGTAGGAAATTTGTGTGAGGCCAGTGATGCCACACTGTCCCACACAAAAATGTGTGAAAAAGTGATTTTTTCAGCTAAAATTGAGGTTTGCAGGGATTCTGGTAAGAAACGTTGGGGATCCACGCAAGCCATACCTCCCTGGAAGCCCCAGGTGTCTACTTTTCAGAAATGTGTGTGTTTGGTAGGTTTCCCTAGGTGCCGGCAGAGCTAGGGTTCACAAACTACAGCTAGGCACTTTGCCAAAAAAGGGTCATTTTTCACTGCGAAATTGAGGTGTGACCACGTTGCGTTTTGCGCCATTTCCTGTCGCGGGCACTAGGCCGACCCACACAAGTGAGGTACCATTTTTCTCGTAAGACTTTGGGGAATGCGGGGTGGGCAGAAATTTGTGGATCCACGCAGATTCCAGAACTTTCCACCACAGAAATGTGGGGAAAATGTGTTTTGTTTGACAATGTTTTAGGTTTGCAAGGGATTCTGGGTAACAGAACCTGGTGGGAGGCAGTCAAGTCACCCCATCCTGGATTCCCCTGGGTGTCTAGTTTTCAAAAATGTATAGGTTTGCTAGGTTTCCCTAGGTGCCGGCAGAGGTAGGGTTCAAAAACTACAGCTAGGCACTTTGCCAAAAAAGGGTCATTTTTCACAGCGAAATTGAGGTGTGACCAAGTTGTGTTTTGCGCCGTTTCCTGTCGCAGGCACTAGGCCGACCCACACAAGTGAGGTACCAGTTTTCTCGTAAGACTTTGGGGAATGCGGGGTGGGTGGAAATTTGTGGATCCACGCAGATTACAGAACTTTCCACCACAGAAATGTGGGGAAAATGTGGTTTTTTTGACAAGTTTTTAGGTTTGCGAGGAATTCTGGGTAACAGAACCTGGTGGGAGGCAGTCAAGTCACCCCATCCTGGATTTCCCTGGGTGTCTAGTTTCCAAAAATGTATAGGTTTGCAAGGTTTCCCTAGGTGCCGGCAGAGCTAGGGTTCAAAAACTACAGCTAGGCACATTGCAAAAAAAGGGTCATTTTTCACTGTGAAAATGTGGTGCGTCCACGTTGCGTTTTGCGCTGCTTCCTGTCGCGGGCACTAGGCCTACCCACACAAGTGAGGTACCATTGTTTTCGGAAGACCTTGGGGAACGCGGGGTGGGTGGAATTTTGTGGATCCACGCAGATTCCAGAACTTTCCACCACAGAAAAGGGAGGAAAATGTGTTTGTTTTACCAATTTTTTAGGTTTGCAAGGGATTCTGGGTAACAGAACCTGGTGAGAGCCAGTCAAGTCACCCCATCCTGGATTCCCCTGGGTGTCTAGTTTTCAAAAATGTATAGGTTTGCTAGGTTTTCCTAAGTGCCCGCAGAGCTAAGGTTCAAAAACTACAGCTAGGCACTTTGCAAAAAAAGGGTAATTTTTCATTGTGAAAATGTAGTACGTCCACATTGCATTTTGAGCCATTTCCTGTTGTGGGCACAAGGCCTACCCACACAAGTGAGGTACCATTTTTATCGGGAGACTTAGGGTAACACAGAATTGTAGAGCAACTGTTATTACCTATTGACTTTCTATGCATTTCTGCCTTCCAAATGAAAGACAATGTGTAAAAATAAGTCATTTTGAAAAATGACCTATAATTCTCATGCTAGTATGGGTACTCCCAATTTCGGAAATGTGCAAATATCTACTGTTTCGAAAATCTACATTTTGTTCCCATTTCAGAAATACATAGGTGTCTTTCATAACAATTTTTCCATGTATACATTTTCCCAAAATAATTGCTATATACCCGGTACATAATAAAAAACCATTGCAAGATGCTGCTCAGTTATTGGCTCTGGGTTCGTCGGGTTCTTGGTGAACCTACAAGTCCTATATATCCCCACAACCAGAAAGGTCCAGCGGATATAACGGTATATTGCTTTCAAATATCTGTCATAATTAGAAGAAGTTACAGGTGAAAACGTTGACACAAATGGCTGTTTTTTTCAACTAATTTTCCATTTTTCCTTCATTTAACTGTTAGTTTCTATAAGGAAAACTTTAAGGATCTACACAAATGACCCCTTGCTGAATTCAGAATTGTGTCTACTTTTCAGAAATGTATGGCTTTCCAGGATCCATTATTGGTTTCATACCCATTTCTACCATTAACTGGAAGGAGGTTGAAAGCACAAAAAATAGCAAAAATAGGCTACGTCCCAGAAAAATGCCAAAACTGTGTAAAAAAGTTGGTTTTCTGACAAAAGTCTGCTTGTCCCTGAAAGCTGGGAAGATGGTGATTTCAGCACCACAACCCCTTTTTGATGCCATTTGCAGGGAAAAACAAGACGCTTTCATCTGTAGCCCTTTTTCACATTTTCCCCAAAAAACAAAATTTTGCTCTTTTTGGCTAATTTCTGGGTCCCCTCCAGGGGAATCCACAAACCCTGGGTACCTTTACAATCCCCATGATGTTAGAAAAAAAGGACGCAAATTTGGCGTGGATACCTTATGTGGTCAAAAAGTTACAGGGGCCTAAGCGCGCACTACCCCAAATAGCCAAAAAAAGGCTTAGCACAGGGGGGGAAAAGGCCTAGCAGCGAAGGGGTTAACAATGCATACCAGTCTACTGGTTCA
The DNA here is from genome assembly GCA_963921515.1 of Calotriton arnoldi. Taxonomy (NCBI): domain Eukaryota; kingdom Metazoa; phylum Chordata; class Amphibia; order Caudata; family Salamandridae; genus Calotriton; species Calotriton arnoldi. The sequence continues at coordinate 312,002 of CAWUFW010005187.1, forward strand.
TCAGCTAGTTGGTTTCTAGTAAAAAATGTAAATCACTCCAGCACAATGTTGGGTTCTTGCGTAAAGTAACCTTTGAGATTATCCAACGCACTCGTAAAACAGTCATAGTCCCTTGCATCCACCCATTGTGGAGGTTGTAAGGGGAGCAAGTGCTCAAATACTTTCTCAGCTTCTTTACCCAGCAAATTGAACAAAATCACCTTTTCCCCGCTGGAATTAAATGAATTCCCGAAGATTGCTAGTTTTGAAAATATTTAACATTCCTCCCATTTTAAGCTAGGATGGTAGGTCCAGTGAAAAACGGAGGCGGTGATTGCATACTCATATTAGAACACAGATGGTACTAAAGCAGAACAGAAAACAATGTCGCCTGAGGTTAGTGTCACCCATACCAATATGCTGAAAGAGAGCAAAAATAAGTATGAGAAACAATATTGCCAACTGTGCCTCAATATATATTTAACAGTTGCCTCATGCATCTTTCCGACGAATAAAATATCCCAAGTGAGTGACAAGTAGTGAAACAAACACTTGCCCGCGTTTTTCAATACGTTTACTTTCCTTAAAAGGGGCATGAACAGTGAATCAAGTGAGTAAACACGCCCTACAGGCTTCTCACTGGAAGAGCTCGGAGTCCTTTTAAAAAGGAGCTCAAAGGGCAGCTAAGATGGCCGCCTTCTTGATGCCAAGTACAAGTGGCTACTGCTTGCGAATACTCAGTGCCAACAAAGCGATGTACCAGCATGGGCACACACAGCTAGGCATGAACAGAGGTGCACACGCTCTTTCCTGTGTGCATGGAAGGGGGTGAACGGCTCCCTGAAGCAAGACACCCCAACTCCAAATCCAGGTGTGGCTCCTGCCTGTCAGCAAAAGTGAAGACTTCTTCACAAAAAGTTCAGGAGTGCAATATGTCAAAAAGCACCATCTAGTGACCATTCACTAGCTGCCCGCAAACATAGCGTGGTGCACCCAATCACCAGGGTAGGCTTGGCTGTGGTCACTTGCCGGCAAAATGAAGTAAGCATACTACACGGGGTAGAAGAGGCAAGTTCCAGTTTTGATCAGCACCCACATACCATAGCCCCTGCCAACTTCTTTTCAGCTCCTGCTGGCAACTGACTGGGGCAGAATTAAGAATTCTCTTTTAAGAAAAACACAGGAAACTAATAGGGAAGGTTGGAACCCGGAGGAGTAGAACACTCCAACTACCATAAACCTAGGAGTATGAAGCATACAGAAGAGAATCGATTATCAGACACCGAAATGTTATGGAGAAGAAACATGCTTTCTCAAACCAAGAACCTCAGATTTTGTTCTATTTGGCAACAGACCATTGAGCTTCAACAATGTTTGGAAATCCCACCGATAAGTAAGCATGGCCAGCTCTTTAGAGACCCGCTTCTTGTGTAATGGCACTAGTTTTGTGTTATTTATATGAAGGGGGTCGTAAAGGTCATGATGCAGTATTATTAATAACAGATGTAGGAAGCAGTAAGCACATATTAGAAAGTAGCAGTTCCAGGGCGTCCGGACACCGCTGCAAAATTCCAAGCGGTGGAGTTGAACATTCTTAATATAACTTCTTGTAATTTGCGGTACTTGAAAGGTGTAAGCCACTTGTAACAAATCTTAGGTACTAAAACCATCCTGCCACCTCTTTCAGCAAGATTCTATGCTCTACATTATGAACAGTGACAACCTGTCAAGGAAAACCACGACCATTGGGCCACGTGCGTGCAAGGCCAACTACTGATTTTTTCTATAGGCCACTATGGTAATTTCCTTTCCATTTAGGGAGCAAAAGCACTGTTGCAACTAGTCAATTAGACCCATTATGTTTTAAATATTGCATGATTCTGCATTCAATGCTACTCAATGAGTACAGCATAGTCGATGATCTTGTGTCTTAGATGCGTAGCAAAAACAACCATAATTGAAATATACTACCTAATAAATGTAAAACATAAGAGTAACACATCTGGATCTTCTACCTCAGTGAAATAAATATAGAGACGTCTCATATCCCAGTGCAGCACTGGCACAGTCACGACACGGACACCACTTATTTGCTTTTTCAACTGGCCACGCCTAGACGGGCCTTCGCTTTTATTGATCCCCAAGCGTCAGGACGCCAGACTATACCGATGCCTGGACATCCCCGGTGAATGCAAGTAAACTCCCTCCATAACCATATAGTTGCGGTCGTCAGCCAATGGCCAACGGACCCACTACCTCCCCAGTGTGTGTGTCGTCCATTGGCAGACACTAAGGAGCCACCTGAAGGCCTCCCTGGTGCTCAGCAGCAGAGGGAGTCCTTTATTCTTTTTTGATCAGGCTCCTCGTTAACAGCTTCATGAGAAGACTGATTGTTCTTTTTCTTTAAACTAAAATGACGATTGGCGTACATGGCTTGTTGACGTCACTGCAGTAAAACTGTAAGTAAAATGAGCCAATGGGCTCGTTTGAATCAATGCTCCGGGAGTTATCATAGCTCCCCGAGCACTAATTCTAACGGGAAAGGTATCATTGGAAAGGGGAGAATCTCCCCTTTCCAATGGTACCTCTACCCAGTAGATCCCTGCTTGGATGTTGCCACAGGAGAGCGATCACCAAGTAGGGATTCACCCACTAGACACCAGGTATAGGGGGCGCGGCCCATTATGCATTGGGCAAGGGCTTGTGCTCCCACTTCGCCAAATATTTTATTTCAATCTTTCTGCCCCCCCTAGGGGGGCAGATGGGGGCAATCACTCCTGATCTGCTGGCTCGGGGGTGGGCAGAAAGCCCACAAGGCACAGGGTTATTTTTAATAGATAAAAAGGGGTGGGAGCTGCCCAGCATGGTCATGGTCATGCCCCGCCCCAAATAAATAGGGTATAAGGGGAGCGGCCCATTGGGCAAGGGTTTGTGCTCCCTGTAGGAAAGTAGGATCTGCTTCTTATGGTTACCCCCACTTTTTTGCTTGATGTCTCACTGTTTTTGACTAGTCTGACTGAGATCCTGCTAATCAGGACCCCAGTCTCTCTGCTTTCTCCCTTAAATTGGCATACATGTACTTTGGTACACCCCAGATTGGATACTGGGGTACCCTTATAAGTCCCTAGTATATGGTGTCCATGTACCCAGGGCATAGGTACCCCAGAGGCCTCCCATGGGCTGAAGCATGTATTATGCCACCCATGAGAGGCCATGCAAAATTGAACCCTAGGTCTGCTACAGCAGCCTGTGTAAGATGGTGCTTGTACCACTTACTTTAGATATAGGTTCACTATATCTATAGGTCACTACACTTAAAACTTATAAGTCACCCCTATAGCAGGCCTTATCAATCCTGAAGGCAGAGTGCTGAGTTTTTAGTGAGAGGGTGCCCCTGCATGAGCAGAGCCCCTTTGCAGCCTTCGGAGACCATTCTCCCGAGTTGTCTGTGACTCAGCCGGACATATAGATAGAGGTGCATTATAACCTCGCGGTAAATGCTATCTCGAAAATGGCTGCATAGAAACATATCGTGTTTGGTATCAAACACCTTGGAATCATACCTCCACACCAGTAACTGCAGTGGGAGGTATTATTCCACCCTTCAGAAGCGAGCTTCATGGGGTCATCGGTCTACCCGGTACCAGCCTTCTCGACCCGGACAGCACAAAATGGATGCTGCCAGCCAGAGACACATTTCTGCCCTCCTGCTGCTGAGCCAAGCTCGAGCAGAGGAAGGCAGCACAATAGGCATCCTGTCACAGGGAGGTGTGACCACCTCCCAGACAGGGTTTAGAGTATTGGGGCTGGGTGGGTGCCTTCTGAGAGTGCCTGAAAGTCTGCACTGGGGGCACATTTGGTGTCCCTGTGCATAGTCCAGCTCAAACCAGTTCTGGGAGCCATTGGCTCCTGCTCTGGCGTGAAACTGGACAAAGGACATGGGTGTAGCCACCCCTCTGTCCTGCCCCTCCCCTAGGAGGATCCCCTGAATCTGTCCAACCCTCTCCTGTGGGTATAAAATGGGTTACCTGGATACAGGACACTGGAATTTACGTGGACAAGATTCTACAAAGAAGAAACCACAAACCTTCGACCGTCTGGACACTTGGACTTTGCGGGACCTCGACTGGGCTGGACTTCATTCCCCTTTCCGTCCAAAGCTTAGTTTGTGCCGTGACTCCATACAGACTCCGTGCAGGACCTGTGGGGCACTTAAGACAACAGAAGAGTCCCCCTTGGAGTGAAGGAGTCCCTCCCCTGCTTCGCAGTCCCCTAAAGCATAACTGACCGGTAGCTGCTCCTGAGCTTCTGCGGACACCAAAGATTTCAGCAACACAGGAGGTGAGTTCCTGAAGGTCCCTGAGGTTGATCTGCCCTCTCACTGAGTTTGAGGCCAGTATCCCTCGTGGGGGCTTCGTAACCCAAACCCCTGTGCACCGCATCCATTTGCAAGTGCATATGCTTGTTGGCAATTCCCGAGCTTGTGCATTGGGCTCCGTGTAGCCCTGACCCTGAGCAGTATTTGCACCAAAGAATTCTGGCCTCCTCGCACCGTGTGCTCCGTGGGCTGGTGCCTTGCAATCTTGTTCGAGGTCCCCTCGCGACTCCTGGTCCTTCGGCCTGTGGGTCCCCCTGAGGGTCATCGTAACTGTTCTTGGGCTTTCCTGGTTGCTCCAGATGTGCCCTGACTCTCCATTGCTTGGAGAGTCCCCTGGACCTTGCTGGTCCACACCGTAACCTGTTTGTCCTTCCTGTGTGGGTTGCTGTTGCCAAGGCTTGCTGGTACTCCCGCCGGACACCGACCCCTCAGCACTCGACATCCTTTGTGGGACAGCTCACCTCCGGCTCCTTTTTGTCCTCGACATCTCCTGGTCCTCGTGGCTGCAGAGTCAAGCATCCCTTCTTCGCACCTGAAGCACCCATCATCGATGGGCATTCGTCTACTGAGCCCCTGGTCACTCTGTCATGACCCAGACTCTGTCCCCTCTGCTTTCAGGTTCCTTCCATCCAGAATCCAGACTTGGATTCCACCTGACCCTTTTCACCTTCACGGCAGCAGTACTTCTTCCTTTCCTTCCATAGAGAACGACGAGAGTTTCCGACGCCACTTCAGACCTATGCACCCGGCTTCCCTGGGATAGGTAACTCTGATACTACGGTATCCACGGGTGGGGTGGCTCTTTAAACTCTTAAGTTCCGAAGGGTTGGCTCGAAGTCCTCCTAGAAGGGTCCTTAAACTTTAAGTTTGCAACCGCGACTTGCCCATAGAGTTGTACGGAGCACGCGGTCGTGTTTCCTCACTGCACCCGTCCTCCGTGGGTCTCCTGTGTCATCACCTTGGGTGGTTCCTTGGGGCCCCAGCGATTCTACGTGCACTAAGCACTGTGTCTAGTCAAGTCGTGATTGTTATACCACTATTTTAGAATATGGTTCGGTCTCCTCCTGGAGCCCGCTGTCTATTGTGCTACTTGCAACTGTTCTATTGATCCAGTATTGTGTGCTTTGTGTTCTATCCTCGTGTAGAGGGTAGTAGAGAGTGTTATATTAATAAATACATATTTTTATATAATTACTGTGTGGTTCTCCTTCATTTAGTCATTCAGGAGGTGATATTCTGGTAAAACAAGCTGCTTTACATTCCTTCAAGATTAAGCCTGAAGGTTGCTCTCCATAGCTACCACTAGGATAGCTTTCATAAAGGTTATCTTTGACCTCATACATCATAAGGGTCGTGTGGACTGGTACAAGGTGCCCACTTTAACTAGTGGACAGCATATACCAAGCCACCTTCTCACATTGGTGTGCAGCAGGTGGGATTCAAGCTTGCTATTGTTTTACCAGATAAATCTCATTTGAGTGATTAACTGAAAACCACTAAAAGTATTAGGCACATATAATACAAGATTTGAATAAGTAAGTTCTACTGAACTTGGAGTTGGGTAAGTCAAGGGTCTAGCACACCCTTTCTCCAACTCAAGAGAGTTTAGTCTCCACTAGGTTAGGTAGGTGCCTACACCACATAACACTAGTATGTCTTCTAGAGGAGAAGCCAGTGGCTCTCTGCCAACTAGGTACAATGGCCTCTCATTCCAGGAATAGAAAGCCATGTGTGTGTCTAGGAAGTTGAGGACAGGGGGAAATGCAAACACCCAACGTCTCATTGAGGTGTTACTCTTGGATGATCTTAGAAAAACCCCAGGGTCTGATGAGGTAGAAAGAGTGGGTGGGGCAGGGAATGAGGGAAGGCCAGGAAGTGAAACCTTCTTTGACTTGGAATCAAACCCTGACCAGGGGTATCAAGATGATTCCAACCTGGACAACCTAGATGTTCTAGGAGGTGGGGGAGAAGGCCCTAGTGTCCCTCTCTTCACCCCTCCAGGAAGAGTGCAGAGTTTACCAAGGAGATCTAGTTCTCCCTCTGCAGAATCTCGACACTCAGGAACTTCTGTAGGGACTTCCATATCCAATAAGAGGGAATCCTCTTATGATAGACAGTGCCAATTTCTAGAGCTTGAGAAAGTTAAGCTCAGGCTCAAGAAAGAGCAATTGGCCCTAGACAGGGAATCCCTAGAGCTCCAGAGGGCTACAAAGACATTGGGACTAGAGTCCCATGGTGGCAGCAACAGTGTCCCTAGGGTTAAGGATTATACTTATGACCATAGGAACCTGAGCAAGATAGTCCCTCCCTACCGTGGTGGGGATGACATCCACAAATGGATAACTGCTTTGGAGAGGGCCTGTAAAGTACAGAGGGTCCCTCAAGAGCAGTGGGCAGCTATCTTGTGGCTCTCTTTTGCTGACAAAGGTAGAGATAAGCTCCTCACTGTTAGAGAAGAGGATGCTGATAATTATTCAGTTTTGAAGAGTGCTCTCATTGATGGGTTTGGCTTAACCACTGAGCAATACAGGATTAAGTTCAGAGACACCCAGAAAGCACAGACTCAGGACTGGGTTGACTTTGTAGATTGCGCTACTAAGGCTCTGGAAGACTGGTTACTTGGCAGTAAAGTGAATGATTTCAAGGGATTGTACAATTTAATTATGAGGGAGCAGATCCTTAATAATTGCCAAAATCAGTTGTTGCTTCAATACCTGGTTGACTCTGATCTGACTTCTCCCGAAGAATTGGGAAAGAAGGCAGATAGATGGGTCAGAACCAGGGTGAAGCAGAAAACTCAGAACCAAGGTGGTGACCAAAAGAAGTCTGATTCTAAACCAGCAGATAAGGGTGGGGAGAAGGGTAAAGACCAGAAGTCTTCTTCAGGGCCCCAAAAACCTGCATCTGAGGGTGGTTCACAATCTAACAAGGGAAAAGGCAGAAAGAAGCCTTGGTGTTACTTATGTAATGAAAAGACACATTGGCCTAGGGATGCCAATTGTGCCAGAGCCAAGGATCCTCCTACCAACACCACTGCCCCTAAGGCAACTGTTCCCTCTAGTACAGCTACAACTGGTGGTACTGCAAACAAGGGTGTAGTAGGGTTGACCCTGGGAACTGAGATGGGTTCTGGCCTAGTCAGAACTACAGCTCAGGCTGTTCTAGTCTGTGATGGAGGCATGGATAGTGCCCCCTTATTTGTCAGTCCCAGTAACCTGGGCAAATACAGACAACAGCCTTTAATAAATGGACAGGAGGCCATGGCCTACAGGGACACAGGAGCCAGTGTCACAATGGTGACTAAGGATCTTGTGAGACCTGATCAGATCATACTTGGTGAGATGTACCAAGTGACCAATGCAAGCAATGTCAGGACAGACCATTCCTTGGCAGTTGTGAATTTCAGCTGGGGGGCGGGGGGCAACTGGCCCTAAGAAGGTTGTGGTTAGCTCAGACCTCCCTGTGGAATGCTTACTGGGCAATGATTTGGAAACTTCAGCCTGGGCTGAGGTGGAACTCAGGACACATGCAGCAATGTTGGGCATCTCTGCAGATGTGTTTGCTGTGACCAGGTCACAGGCAAAAATGTCTTCCACTGAACAGGCCCTGGATCCTGGATGAATGGCCCAGGTGCCTTCCAAGAGAAGGAGCAGTAGGGGTAAGGCAGTGTCTTCCCCCCAGACTCAGAGTGAGGATCAGTCTCCTGAGGAAGATGATCCCAGTCCCTGTAAAGGAACTGTCTCAGAGGAACTTGAACCTGATCAGGTGGAGTTCTTGGGGACAGGGGGCCCTTCCAGGGCAGGTCTAAGCCTCGAGCAGCACAGCTGCCTCTCTCTTGAACCCCTCACACAGCAAGCTGCTGCTGAGGCTGCTGGGAGTGCCAGTGGGTCCCACAGGATCTATTGGGATGATGGACTCCTTTACTCAGAGGGTAGTGACCCCAAGCCTGGTGTCACCAGGAGGTTGGTCATACCTCTGAAGTTTAGGGGTTTCCTATTATCACTGGCACATGATATCCCTTTAGCAGGACACTTAGGCCAAGGTAAGAGCTGGGACAGGATTTTCCCTCACTTTCACTGGCCTCACATGTCAGAGGACACCAAGGAGTTTTGTCGCTCCTGTATCACCTGTCAAGCCAGTGGTAAGGCAGGTGGTACCACAAAGGCCCCCCTGATACCACTACCTGTGGTGGGGGTTCCCTTTGAGAGGGTTGGGATTGACATTGTTGGTCCTATGGATCCTCCAACTGCATCTGGGCACATATTTATACTAGTGGTGGTGGACCATGCCACTAGGTATCCAGAGGCAATACCCCATAGAACCACCACAGCTCCTGTGGTGGCCAGGGCCCTCCTGGGAATCTTTTCCAGAGTGGGCTTCCCTAAGGAGGTCTTAACTGACAGAGGTGCAAACTTCATGTCAAGTTACATAACTGCTATGTGGAAGGAGTATGGAGTGAATTACAAATTCACCACACCCTATCACCCACAATGCAATGGGTTAGTTGAGAGATTCAACAAAACCCTGAAGGGCATGATCATGGGCCTCCCTGAAAAGCTTAGGCGAAGATGGGATGTCCTGTTGCCCTGCCTTCTGTTTATCTACAGAGAGGTTCCTCAGAAGGGGGTTGGTTACAGCCCTTTTGAACTTCTGTTTGGACATCCAGTTAGGGGTCCATTGTGTCTAGTGAAGGAGGGATGGGAGTTACCTCTCAAACCACCTAAACAGGACATAGTGGACTATGTACTTGGTCTCCGCTCCAGGATGGCTGAGTACATGAAGAAAGCATCCAAAAACCTTGAGGCTAGCCAAGAATTACAGAAAGCTTGGCATGACCAAAAGGCTGTTTTGACTGTGTACCAGCCAGGACAGAAGGTATGGGTACTGGAGCCTGTGGCCCCAGCAGCTCTCGAAGACAAGTGGAATGGGCCCCATACCATACTTGAGCAAAAGGGAGAGGTTACCTACCTGGTGGACCTTGGAACTCCCAGGAGCCCCCACAGGTTGCTCCATGTGAACAGGCTCAAGCCATATGTTGACAGGGCAGACATGGGCTTGATCATGGCAACTGATGAGGGACAGGAGGAAGAGAGTGACCCACTCCCTGACCTCTTCTCACAGAACCCTGATGATGGTTCAGTAGATGGTGTAGCCCTGGAAGGCAGCCTCACTGAGCAGCAACAGACTGATTGCAGGAAAGTCCTCAATCAGTACAGACACATGTTCTCACTGACTCCCAGTCAGACCACCTGGTGTACCCATGAAGTGGACACAGGGGAGAGCTTACCTGTAAAGAACAAAATTTACAGACAACCTGCCCATGTCAGGGACTGCATCAGGACTGAGGTCCAAAAGATGTTGGAATTGGGAGTAATGGAACCCTCAGATAGCCCTTGGGCTAGTCCAGTGGTCCTGGTACCCAAACCTCACACCCAGGGTGGTAAAAGAGAGATGAGGTTTTGTGTGGACTACAGGGGGCTGAATGCAGTCACTAGGACTGATGCTCATCCTATTCCTAGGGCAGATGAACTTATAGATACTTTGGCCTCAGCCAAGTTTCTGAGTACATTTGACCTCACAGCTGGCTACTGGCAAATCAGACTAGCTGAGGATGCTAAGGCCAAAACAGCATTCTCAACCCCTAGTGGGCACTATCAATTTGTTGTAATGCCCTTTGGTTTGAAGAATGCACCTGCCACTTTTCAAAGGTTGGTGAATAAAGTTCTCACAGGCCTGGAAGCCTATAGTGCAGCTTATCTGGATGATATTGCTGTCTTTAGCTCCACCTGGGAGGATCACCTGGTCCACCTGAGAAATGTTTTGGAGGCCCTGCAAAAAGCAGGCCTCACTATCAAGGCCACTAAGTGCCAGATAGGGCAGAGTAAGGTTGTGTACCTAGGCCACCTTGTGGGTGGAGGACAGGTTCAACCATTACAGAGCAAAATCCAGACCATAATGGAATGGGTTGCTCCAACTACCCAGACTCAGGTCAGAGCTTTCTTGGGCCTGACTGGGTACTACAAGAGGTTTGTCAAAGGATATGGATCCATAGTGACCCCTTTGAATGATTTGACTTCCAAAAGAATGCCTAAGAAAGTTCAGTGGACAGTTAGCTGTCAAAAGGCATTTGATGACCTGTAGCAGGCCATGTGCACTGCTCCCATTCTGCAAAGTCCTGACTATTCCAAACAATTCATTGTTCAAACTGATGCATCTGAGTTGGGGGTAGGGGCTGTGTTATCACAACTGAATGAAGAGGGTCAGGATCAGCCAGTAGCTTTTATAAGCAGAAGGCTGACCCCCAGAGAGAAACGTTGGTCAGCTATTGAGAGGGAAGCCTTTGCTGTGGTTTGGGCTCTGAAGAAGCTGAGGCCATACTTGTTTGGCACTCACTTAATTGTTCAGACAGACCATAAGCCCCTCTTATGGCTTAAACAGATGCAGGGTGAAAACCCCAAACTTTTGAGGTGGTCCATTTCCCTACAGGGGATGGACTATACAGTGGAACATAGACCTGGGAGAAACCATGTCAATGCAGATGGACTCTCCAGATATTTCCACTTAGAATATGAAGACTCAACTTGTCAATGTTAGTTTAATGTCCTTTCGTTTAGGGGGGGGGGTTGTGTAGGAAAGTAGGATCTGCTTCTTATGGTTACCCCCACTTTGTTGCTTGATGTCTCACTGTTTTTGACTAGTCTGACTGGGATCCTGCTAATCAGGACCCCCGTCTATCTGCTTTCTCCCTTAAATTGGCATACATGTACTTTGGTACACTCCAGATTGGATACTGGGGTACCCTTATAAGTCCCTAGTATTGGTACCCATGTACCCAGGGCATAGGTACCCCAGAGGCCTCCCATGGGCTGAAGCATGTATTATGCCACCCATGAGAGGCCATGCAAAATGGAACCCTAGGTCTGCTACAGCAGCCTGTGTAAGATGGTGCTTGCACCAATTACTTTAGATATAGGTTCACTATATCTATAGGTCACTACACTTAAAACTTATGTCACCCCTATAGCAGGCCTTATCAATCCTGAAGGCAGGGTGCTGGGTTTTTAGTGAGAGGGTGCCCCTACATGAGCAGAGCCCCTTTGCAGCCTTCGGAGACAATTCTCCTGGGTTGTCTGTGACTCAGCTGGACATATAGGTAGAGGTGCATTATAACCTCGCAGTAAATGCTATCTCGAAAACGGCTGCATAGAAACATATCGTGTTTGGTATCAAACACCTTGGAATCATACCTCCACACCAGTAACTGGTGTGGGAGGTATGATTCCACCCTTCAGAAGCGAGCTTCGTGGGGTCACCGGTCTACCCGGTACCAGCCTTCTCGACCCGGACAGCACAAAATGGATGCTGCCAGCCAGAGACACATTTCTGCCCTCCTGCTGCTGAGCCAAGCTCGAGCAGAGGTAGGCAGCACAATAGGCATCCTGTCACAGGGAGGTCTGACCACCTCCCAGACAGGGTTTAGTGTATTGGGGCTGGGTGGGTGCACTCTGAGAGTGACTGAAAGTCTGCACTGGGGGCACATTTGGTGTCCCTGTGCATAGTCCAGCTCAAACCAGTTCTGGGAGCCATTGGCTCCTGCTCTGGCGCGAAACTGGACAAAGGACATGGGTGTAGCCACCCCTCTGTCCTGCCTCTCCCCTAGGAGGGTCCCCTGAATCTGTCCAACCCTCTCCCGTGGGTATAAAATGGGTTACCTGGCTACAGGACATTGGATTTTACGTGGACAAGATTCTACAAAGAAGAAATCACAAACCTTCGACCGTCTGGACACCTGGACTTCGCTGGACCTCGACTGGGCTGGACTTTGTTCCCCTTTCCGTCCAAAGCTTAGTTTGTGCCGTGACTCCATACAGGCTCTGTGCAGGACCTGTGGGGCACTTAAGACAACAGAAGAGTCCCCCTTGGAGTGAAGGAGTCACTTCCCTGCTTCGCAGGCCCCTAAAGCGCAACTGACGGGTAGCTGCTCCTAAGCTCCTGCGGACTCCGAAGATTTCAGCAACACAGGAGGTGGGTTCCTGAAGGTCCCTGAGGTCGATTGCACCAAAGAATTTTGGCCTCCTCGCACCGTGTGCTCCATGGGCTGGTGCCTTGCAATCTTGTTCGAGGTCCACTCGCGACTCCTGGTCCTTCGGCCTGTGGGTCCCCCTGAGGGTCATCGTAACTGTTCTTGGGCTTTCCTGGTTGCTCCAGATGTGCCCTGACTCTCCATTGCTTGGAGAGTCCCCTGGACCTTGGTGGTCCACACCGTAACCTGTTTGTCCTTCCTGCGTGGGTTGCTGTTGCCAAGGTTTGCTGGTGCTCCCGCCGGACACCGACCCCATAGCACTCGACATCCTTCGTGGGACAGCTCACCTCCGGCTCCTGGTCGTCCTCGACGTCTCCTGGTCCTCGTGGCTGCAGAGTCAAGCATCCCTTCTTCGCACCTGAAGCACCCGACATTGGTGGGCATTCGTCTACTGAGCCCCTGGTCACTCTGACGTGACCCAGACTCTGTCCCCTCTGCTTTCAGGTTCCTTCCATCCGGAATCCAGGCTTGGATTCCACCGGACCCGTTTTACCTTCACAGCAGCAGTACTTCTTCCTTTCCTTCCATAGAGAACGACAAGAGTTTCTGACGCCACTTCAGACCTATGCACCCGGCTTCCCTGGGATAGGTAACTCTAATACTACGTATCCACGGGTGGGGTGGCTCTTTAAACTCTTAAGTTCCAAAGGGTTGGCTCGAAGTCCTCCTAGAAGGGTCCTTAAACTTTAACTTTGCAACCGCGACTTGCCCATAGAGTTGTACGGAGCACACAGTCGTGTTTCCTCACTGCACCCGTCCTCCGTGGGTCTCCTGTGTCATTACCTTGGGTGGTTTCTTGGGGCCCCAGCGATTCTACGTGCACTAGGCACTGTATCTAGTCAAGTCGTGACTGTTATACCACTATTTTAGTATATGTTCAGTCTCCCCCTGGAGCCCGCTGTGTATTGTGCTACTTACAACTGTTCTATTGATCCAGTATTGTGTGCTTTGTGTTCTATCCTCGTTTAGAGGGTAGTAGAGAGTGTTATATTAATAAATACATATTTTTATATAACTATTTTGTGGTTCTCCTTCATTTAGTCATTCAGGAGGTGATATTCTGGTAAAACAAGCTGCTTTACTTTCCTTCAATAGTAAGCCTGAAGGCTGCTCTACATAGCTACCACTAGGATAGCTTTCATAAAGGTTATCTTTGACCTCATACATCATAAGGGTCGTGTGGACTGGTACAAGGTGCCCACTTTAACTAGTGGACAGCATATACCAAGCCACCTTCTCACACTCCCCCTTTGCCAAATAATTTATTTCAGTCCTTCTGATACCTTTCGGGGGCAGATGGGGGCAATTACTCATGATCTGCCACCTGGATTGGGCAGAAAGCCCACTAGGCAGGGTTATTTTTAAATAAATAAAAAGGGGTGGGAGCTGCCCAGCATGGGCAAAGCCATGCCCCCACCCCAAATAAATGGGGACACAGTGTTTCTGCCTCACCCCAGGGCAGATAGGGGTAATTACCCCCGATATAACCCCCCAGGGGGCAGAAAGCCCACCAGAGAGCAGGGAATAATAAAGAAAATAGAGGGACGGGCTGCCCATGCCCCCACCGCCCAACTAAATGGGGCAACAGTCTTTCGGGACAATTGCTACTGATCTGCCCCCCCCCACTAGGCTCCAGGATTATTTAAATAAATAGAAATAAAGGGGTGGGGCTGCCCAGCATGGGCATTGCCATGTCCCCACCCCAAATAAATAGGGGAACAGTCTTTCTCCCCCGATCCGCCCCCCCAGCAAGGCTATAAAGCACACTAGACTCCAGGGACGTTTTGTTAAAAAAAAATAGAGGGGGTTTCTTACCCACAATGCCCTGTAAACCTCAAACTTTTCCTGAAATCACACATTTTCCTTACATTTCTGTGATACAAACTTCCAGAATCTGCAGGAAGCCACACAATTCCCAACAGCCAGCATTGCCCCATTTGTGCCGATAAAAACACTGCACCGCTTGTGTAGTTGGGCCTAATGCCCGTGCCAGGAACGGATCAAACCGAGGTCAATAGGAGTCCCCACACAAGGGCTCCTATTGACCTTGGTTTGATCCGTTCCAGTTGCGGGCACTAGGCCTAGCCAAAACAGTGGGGAACGTTTTTATTGGAAGAAGTAATTCTTGGTGGAAGGAATTTTGTGGATTCCTGCGGATTCCAGAAGTTTCTACCACAGAAATGTAAGGAAAATGGGTCATTTTTCTGGCAAAGTTTGCGGGTTTGACTGGCATTGTGGGTTAAAAAACCTCATGGGATCCGCAGAAGGCACACCACCCTGGACTCCCCTAGTTGTCTAGTTTTCAAAAATGTGCAGCTTTGCTAGGCTTCCCTTGGTGCCACCTGAGTTAGGGCCCAAAATTCACAGCTACCCACTTTGCAAAAAACGAGTCAGCTTTGGGTAGAAAAATGTGATGTATCTATGTTGCGTTATGGTCCGTTTCCTGTCACGGGCACTAGGCCTACCCACACAAGTGAGGTGCCATTTTTATCAGAAGACTCAGGGGAATGCTGGGTGGAAGGAGGTTTTTGGCTTCCCGCAGATTCCAGAAATTTCCATCATAGATATGTGATGAAAATTGAATTTTTAGTCACAGTTTGAGGTTTGCAAGGGATTCTGGGTAAAACAACCTGGTGAGAGCCACGCAAGTCACCCCATCCTGTATTCCCCATGATATCTAGTTTAAAAAATGTACAGGCTTGCTAGGTTTCCCTAAATGCTGGATGAGCTAAGGCCCAAAATCGACAGTTACCCACTTCACAAAAAAGAGGTCAGTTTTGAGTGGAAAAAAGGATGTATCCATTTTGCATTCTGGGCAGTTTCTTTTCGCGGGCACTAGGCCTACCCACACAAGTGAGGTACCATTTTTATCAGACAACTTAGGGGAATGCTGGGTGGAAGGAACTTTGTGACTCCACACAGATTCCAGACCTTTCCATTAAAGAAATGTGAGGAAAATGTGTTTTTTTAGTCAAAGATTGACGCTTGCAAGGGCTTTTAGGTAGAACAACCTGGTGAGAGCCACACAAGTCACCCCATCCTGGATTCCCCTAGGTGTCTAGTTTTTAAAAATGTTCAGGTTTGCTCGGTTTCCATAGGTGCCGGCTGAGCTGGGGCCCAAAATCCACAGCTACCCACTTTGCAAAAACCGGGTCAGTTTTGAGTGGAAAAATGTGAAGTATACATGTTGCGTTTTGGGCCGTTTCCTGTTGCAGACACTAGGCCTACCCACACAAGTGAGATACCATTTTTATCAGACAACTTAAGGGAATGCTGGGTGGAAGGAACTCTGTGACTCCCCACAGATTTCAGAACTTTCCATCAAAGAAATCTGATGAAAATGTGTTTTTTTTGGTCGAAGTTTAAAGTTTGCAAGGGTTTCTAGGTAAAATAAACTGGTGAGAGCCACACAAGTCACCCCATCTTGGATTCCCCTCGGTGTCTAGTTTTAAAAAATGTCCTGGCTTGCTAGGTTTCCATATGTGCCAGCTGATTTAGGGCCCAAAATCCACAGTTACCCACTTTGCAACAAACCGGTCAGCTTTGAGTGGAAAAATATGATATATTCATGTTGCGTTTTGGGCCATTTCCTGTCGCAGGCACTAGGCACAAGTGAGGTACCATTTTTATCAAAAGACGTGGGAGCATACAATAGTAAGATATCTCTAATTAACAATTGGATTTCGCTGAATTTGAGCCTTCCAAAGGTTAGCCAGTGTGTAAGAAAAAGACGTTTTGAAAAATATTCTCTAAATCATATGCTAGGATGGGTACCCACATATGCAGAGATGATCAAATAACCACTGCTTCTAAACTCCATATCTTGTGCCCAATTCAGAAATGCACAGGTTGACCTGATACCCATTTTTCACTGTACATATTTCACCATATGAATTGGTCTGTACTCGGTACACAATGGAAAACCATTGTACAGTGCAATCAGTTGTTGGCTCTGGGTACTGTGGGTCCTTAAAAAACATACAAACCCACAACCAGAAGGGCCTAGCAGACGTAATGATAGATTGCTTTTGTAAATTGGCCATTGTGACAAGACGTTACAGATGAAAAAGTTGTTACCAATGGGCGCTTTTTTCCAGCTCATTTTCAGTATTTCTTTATTTCAACAGTTAGGTTCTTTAGGAAAATCTTGAGGGATCCACACATATGACCCCTTGCTAAATTTGGAATCTTTGTCTACATTTTGGAAATCTATAGCTTTTCTGGATCACCCATGTGTGTCACACTGGTTTCCACCACAAACTGAAAGTAGGTTGAGAGCACATAAAATCGGAATTATGGACTACCTCTTTGAAAAATGCCAAACATTTGGCTAAAATGTGTTTTTTTTGTTCAACTCTGCATATTTATGAAAGCTGGGAAGATGGTTACTTTAGCACAGCAAACGGTTCGTCGATGCCATTTATAGGAAAAAACAGAACATTTTCTTGGATGCACTTTTTTCCTATTTTTCCCCCAAAACTCAAAATTTAGATACATTTTGTCCTATTTTCTACGTCCCTTCCAGGGGAAAAGGGGCTAAACAAAGGAGTGTGGGTGGCCCAGCAGCTGAGGGGTAAAAGTAAACACACCTGGCTGGCTCCTTGCGGCCCACAATACTACAAGAGGGAATTATTTTTATTTTGTTTTCAGGACGCGGGATAAAGGTTGAGGGTTCTCTTTTGACGCTGTGAGGCACATCTTTCCACAGATCCTGGTGAGAGGAGGCATTTGACAGCACCGCATTCCTTCCTGCTCTCCGCGTGTGCATTTTGCAATAAAAAGTTAAAAACAGGGCAAATCCACATTTGTGCTCTCTTCCGCTCTCCCCTCTTAAGTGGATAAGCACAGCTCAAGGCTCAGATCTACATTAGCAGGTTGCAATTACAGCCCATGATACTGACTCCAGAGTGAGCCAGATGTAGACTTGAAGGAGTCAAGCCAATGTGATTCATGTTTGCCTCCCCAGTGGGCTGCAGGAAAATGTCTCCAAGTAACTTCACATGGTATTTGGCTCAAGCAGAATGTTTCTTTATGTCTGTTTTCTAAACATCCAGCCATAAACAGAAAGTATTTCAGTGTGCTATTTCCTGGCACTGCTTACATTTGAACTTTACCTGTGCAGCCAGCATTTCATAATTGTTCAACAAGCTGCCATGAGATGCTCACAATCAGACTCTTTCGTTTGCTGGGGACTTTTGAAAGGGAGCAGCAGTCTATAAACTTGTTTAATATTTTTAAAATGTAAACCATTTGCTAATAACAATGTAGAAGAGAAGGTACATGGACAAATAAACGGTGCACAGATAAACATTACTGCCTTCCCACACTATGTCAAAACCAATTGTTTTGAATAATTTATCACTTTATCACAGAGGGTTCAAATGGGACCAAAAGGAAGGAAAGATAGCAGTAGAGGAACAAAGATCATAAATAACAACTATCATTAAGGCTATCTTAACCCTCCCAACCCTTCTTCCAGTGGGATGCTCCCATCCCGCCTACCACAGAATCCTCCAAGAGGTCACCATGTTCCACTACAGGCAAATGCTGTCATTTTACCCAGAAAAAAAACACATGATGGATGGAATGCTGAACAAATCAAACATTCACCCCCCTCACAGATCTGGGTTTAATCCATCATTTTGTTGCACACCACGCCACCCCCAGTTTGGACCCAGCCATATGCAAATCAGTCTTGACCCTGCTCTCCATGGGAACAGTCCAGCCAGTACTGCCAGGCCAGGTTCTCCCTGGACTGGAAACAAGCATCCTGGGACCAGTTTTGGGTTATCACCCCTCATCAGCCAGGCTAGCTTGAATCCAGTACCACCTGAGCAAATAAATGAAGGATTTAACCCAGATCTGTGACTGGGTGTGAATGTTTGACTTGTTCAGCATTCCGTCTATCATCTGTTCTTTTTGCATTTGTCACTCTAAGTGGGAAGGGTATGCCCAGACGTGGGTCCTGTGCTCGCTATGCCACAGATTTCAAACAAGCCTGGCTGATGAGGGGTGATACCCCAAAACCGGTCCCAGGATTCTTGTTTCTGGTTCAGGGAGGCCCTGGCCTGGCAATTTGGGCTGTACTGTTCCCATGGGGAGCAGGGCCAAGACTGATTGCATATGGCTGGGTCCAAACTGGAATAGGGTGGCAAGCAAAAAAACGATGGATTTAACCCAGCTCTGTGACTGGGGGTGAATGTTTAATTTGTTCAGCATTCCATCCATCATCTGTTCTTTTTGCATTTGTTGCTCAAAGTGGGAAGGGTATGCCCAAACTTGGGTCTCATGCTCCCTATGCCACCGGATTCAAACTAGCCTAGCTGATGAGGGGTGATACCCCAACCTGGTCCCACGATTCTAGTTTCTGGTCCGGGGAGGACCTGGCCTGGAAGTTCGGGCTGAACTGATCCCATGGGGAGCAGGGTCAAGACTGATTTGCATATGGCTGGGTCCAAACTGGAATGGCGTGGTGAGCAAAAGAACAATGGATTTAACCCAGATCTGTGACTGGGGGTGAATGTTTGATTTGTTCAGCATTCCGTCAATAATCATCTTTTCTTTTTGCATTTGTCATTTTACCAAGGTTGCACCATATTCCAGAGAGGGTGTAGCGCTTCCCCTTATATTCCACTTTCAGATTTGCAGGATGAACTACAGAAACAACCAGCCCCAGCCATACTAATTTCTTCTTTATATCCCCCCATTGATATCTTCATTTTTTATGTTTCAGGGCTCATGTCATGGAAAATAGAAGACTGTTGTTTCCAATCTGCAACACCTTTTTTTGGTTTCAAAATATATACTCACCAGTCCGCTAACGGAAGTGTCACTATGACGGTGCCTTCATCTGAATCAGTTGCACCTTTTTTTCTGGAGGGATGCCGATACACTGAACTCACAACTCCATGTCCAGGGTCCCCCTCTAAACCCAACTAATTCTCAGAGGTTTTGCCACTTCAACAGAAAGCGTCTCTACCGGCTCCGTTGTGGAAACACCAAGAATTCACAACATGGACCCCTCCACAGACTGTCCAATCTTAATCTTGGACTCAAGAAATAGAATCCCTTTTACTAAATTTCCTTTAATACGCAAAAGCTCCTGTACTGTGGCTTCAACTTCAGCTGAGGGGGGTCTCCACTGACTGGACTCTCCGAGTCACTCTCCCTTGCTCACGCTCCACCTCCACAACTTTACCAGAAAGACCCTCCAGTTTACTCTCCACTGCCAGCACAGTGGTCTTAATGGCTGCTGCCCCTTTAGCAGCCTCTGAGCATTATGCTGTAGTGGAAAGTGCCACTTCATCAAACTGCGCCTCACCTTTCTCTTTTTGATCCTTTCTTGAGGTTCCCTGATAGGACGCTAAAAAGTCCTCTTTACTCCGTCTGTGGTTGTAAATGGTCACTGATGATTTAGGGATCACTCAAGATTTCTGTCCATTGGGAAACTCCTCTCACAAGGCCTTCATGCCAGGTAGGTGTCCCGGTCTTCCAGTTTCCGGCACTGTGTATCATTAATGGACAGATCTTCACCTGCTGAGAGATCAAAGAGTTCTGTCCCATAGCAAACTCCCTCATCCACGAAAGTCATCAGCCGCCTTCTGATATAGGCAGCATACCAAACCAACTACAGAACTCTAAATGGTTTGTGTTGTCTCTCCCTCAATCACCACAGATAATTGCACGACTCGGGGAAACTCCCAGAGCTTGGCACAGGCTTTCTATCCGGCCTACTTACCTCTACTGTTTCATTGAGATAGAGAGGAAAAAAGAGGCCATTGCGGCCTTCCTTGATACTGCTCTGCCACAGTTGTGCCATTACGGTCCACTCAGCTTTTCCCAGCATCAGCAATCATCAGGCGGTTTCAAACAGGCTGCACAGCAGAGAGAGTGAGTAATTCCAGGGAGAGTCAAGCAGGCACAGCCATCTTGTTCCCTGGCCAGCCCCGCCCCATTCTTTGATATTTTTTAATTACATTTCTGACTTTATTTATTTGATTTTACTTCCATGTTTTAATGAAATGTGAAAAAACATATTCCGTCTGAGCACCTTTTAATGTTTTTTTTTAAAACTTATTTTTATTATAACACTGCATAGTGAATCACAGGAATTGGTACATTCTACATTTTCCCGTAATCTGCCCATGGCCCATTAACAAGGATTACATTGCGATATGGGTAGTGCACCAGGGTTTACTCGCCCAATCATCATTTGTGCTTACAGTCCACATGCAGTAATTAAAGTGATAAGAATCATACAGTACCTTTTAATGTTTAAAATAAAATCACTATCGGATGTTTGCCCCATGGCACCAAAAGAAAAACAAACAGGTAAAGCAACAGCCATTTGACACAATTAAATGACATTTGCTTCACGGACCACCAGACTCGTGGTGGCAGTCTTTCGACTGCCCTATCACAACCAGGGCGGTCGGGCCACCCGGGACCACCGCAACCCCCAGGGATCAGAGATCCCTGGCGGTGTTGCGGCAGTCTTGAGGCCGCAATATGCTTGGTGGGACCGCCATGGTCCCGCCAAGCATATAACAAGTTTCTTCTCCATCATGGTTTTCATGGCGGTGAGCTTGCCATGAAAACCGTGGCAGAGAGGAAACGAAGGGGGCCTTACAGGGCCCCCTGTTGTTGTAGGGCTGTCGGGTGCATGCAGGGGGGCATATGTTGTACCTCCCTGTGTGCATGCACCCTAGTACCTGCATGACATGGGCTACAGCAGTCAGTGCCGTGCAGGTACTGTTTTTGATGTTCCCATTGCAGTGCCTATTTCATAGGCACTGCCGTGGGAACACCAAAGAACCGCCCGCTAGACAGGAGAAAACTCATAATCTGGCGGGCGGTTCAACCACAGGTTTGGCGGTGAGGAAGTGGGGTGGTCCCACTCCCGCACCGCCAAACTCGTAATGAGGCCCTTAGTTATTATTTAAGGGTGTGCACAATTCACTAAATTTCCTTTTGTGAAATTATGTGAAATTTCGGTCAATATTACGGGAAATTACATGAAACTCAAATTCACCATTTGGCTCTATATTTTAGCTTGAAATGCATCCTTTTGTACATTTTTGATGTGCAGACTTATTTTCCACTAAAAAGTAGTGCAAGAACACAAGTGTTGCAAACAACACCTGCTCGTGTTCTGTTCTGTTTTGTTCCGATGCTTCCATGGTAGTATTTTTACCTGAAAGGACTTGAAATTATGCAACGTGGTGTAATAGGGTAGTTTTGTGAATTTCACAAGACAATGGTAAATCGAAATGCTGAAAAATTATGCAGGATTATGGCGGGGTAACAAAGATTTCACCTGGGTCTAGTATTAGTCAGGGGGAGTAGAAAGTATTCCATAAGGGAGCGACCAGCACCATAACGGCCAACGCATTATAAATGATCGCCTGCTTGATGGCCATTTATAATGTGGCAGGTGGTCCCTCCACCAGGGGGACGGAGTAATTTACTCCTTCCCCCTAGCGGAACAATGGACTGTCTGCCCACAATTTAATCAGGCCCTAAGTCACTAGATAGGAGGTGATGTATATGTGGGAAGCAAGATGATGTTGGATTTGTTAGAGAGGTAGGAAATTCAGAAGAGTTTCTTTGATTCCACTTTTCTCTTGCCTCAGCAGGAGTGCAGATAGTGAACTGTGTCAAAGTGGTGGACAGGTCCAAAAGTAGGAAGTGCTGCAACTCTGTTTCTGTCCAGCATAGTCTTCACATCATCTCAGATGGAAATCAAGATGGATTTAGTGCTCCTAATAGGACAGAACCTTGTTTGAATGAAGTGACAGTATAGTGTTTTCTTCCAGAAGATTAAAAGTGGTTCTCCCAATCACTTTTCTTAAGAATAGGCCAGTGGAGATTGGTTTATAGTTGTCACAGTTGCTGGTGTGTGGGTCTTCATCTTTGTCAGTGCACTGATGTTGGAGATTTTGAATTTGGAGAAGAGGACTTGATGGCAGAGAGGCACTTGCCTGGTGAGTTACTGAGAAGGGTTTCTGCTGTGGTCATGGTAGTTGTTGAGAGTGGGATGTTCCTGAAAGCTTGAGAGGACTGAGGTATGATGGTAATCTTGCTTGCCCATTTGTCTTGTCCATTTCGTTGAATAGGGAGTCAGAGTGTTGCTTATAGGCTGCCAGTGCTAGTGGACATAGCTGTCTTAATCTTAGTCTGAGTGTTCATGATGCCAGGGGTCTTGATCCTAAGATTTTCTTGTATCTTTGCTGTTGAAAGGAGGTGGTCTTTGAATGTTGCAGAAAGCTTGAGGGCACGCAGCCTTTAGAAAGATTCATTCTGAGTTATAGAATACTGATTCTATGAGATTCCTTTTAGAACATTTTTCATTGGAAATTCGTTGTGGGTAGTGGAGAATATTTTCTTTCTTAGGGGAACATTTGTAGATCATGTTGAGTCATTCGAGGTGAGTGTTATCATGTTGGTTGATAGAATTGCTCCATTGGTTTTGAAGCTCAGTGATTTTGTCATTATCTTCTTTGGCTTTTCGTTGAGTCTTACGTCATTGACTATGGTGTAAGGGTATCTTGACAGAAATGATTCACTTAAATCCCTTAGGATGAAAGATTTGCATCGGTTCCACTTCTGTTATTAGGTCAAGAGGTAAAATGACTGAGAGATGAGCGTGTGTATCTTAATAGTGAGTAAGTTCCATTGTCTGCAGACGGTTTTGTTCATCACTTTCGCTATAGCAGTTATCCTCATGATGAGGTAGACCAAGAAGGAGTTGAGGTGGTATCCCCAAACGATGGGCAGGGTTTCTCTTATTGTGATGAGCCCTGGTAGAGAGACAATCACTTCAAGTTATGAGCAGCTGTATGCATATGTTCAGAAATTAGTTGGTAGAAACTTGCACCTTTAAATTCCACCTGAGGGTTCTCTGTTGGGGATGTTTGGGCGGTTGAATCAGGTATTCAGGTCACATAGGTTTCAGAGGTTTTCATGGGAGTGTCCGAGATGGCATCTAGGAAGGCATCTGCAAATACTCTGTAGTCTTGCAGGAATGAGAATGAGTTGGTAGCTGAGGAGGGGATGAGGAATTACATTTGGTGGTGACAAAGACATGAAAGGTTGTGATTTTAACGGGATTTGGAGATGACTGACTGTTAGTCTTCTTCTAGTCTTTCAAGGTAAGGATTCTACACATAGGAGGCAGGGGTAATTGCCTACATGGTTGACTGGGGATGAGCTGCCTGTCTGGCTGTTGTTATCATGGCTGTTATTGTCATTGGAAAAATATGATTCTGAGAAGATAAAAGGTACAGTTCCATCTGCCACATCACCAAAAGCAATGATCACTCTAACCTGATGTGAGAGTGTGCATTGGATTGAGATTATAAAATGAGTAAGTGAAATAATTCTCCATGCCAGTTACCAGAATACTGGTATGGTCTCTTGTGAAAAAATAACTTCTTGACTACAACATCTCAATGGAATGTAGTGGTTGGTCAAAATTCCTGTGCTGGTTTAGAAATAGAAAATTAAATGTCCATTTAAAACCCTTGATCCTAACTAGTAGTGATATTGAAGAGTTCAAAAGGAGACAGGTGGGAGGAAAGGGTTTGCCGTGTCATGTGTGGCACTTTTATCCAGTTGTGAAATTTTAGCTGACAACACGTTGCCTTGTTTCCCATTACCAAGTATGGGTTCTGAAATATACATATTCTACGTAGTTGTACTTAAAGGAAAAGTATGTTTAAAAATACTTCACTGTATTAGAACATGTGAAGTGTAATATCTGTTGAGTTAGTTTCACTCACTGGGGTACATGTATGCTACAAACGTCTGCTTGGGACAGATTGGGGGCTAATAATGTTCATATTTGCACTGATTTTGAGGGGAGGTGGGGGACTCGCAATAATCATTTTGGATGCTTAACAAACGCATCAGTGATGAACACTGAGTACCATCAAATCTTTTCTTGTTCACAGGGGTGAGTTGATCACCACTTGATATGTGTTTGTGCATCAAGCATATGCCCTCTTTAGTATTGACGTCCGAACACACCCAGTTTTTGGCTTTTAGCCAAAATGGGCCTGATTCACAAAGGTAAAGTTACACTTTTGGTATTCACAAACTAGCAGTTAATAGTAAGTTTACGACTGCGGACACTCGGCAGTCGGGGAGGATAACTGCACATAAAAATATAGGACAGGTCTATCTTTTTATGGACAGAGTTCTCCACCCTGACTGTGGAGTCTCCACTGTTGTAAACTTACTATTAACTCCTAGTTTATGAATACCAAAACAAGGAAACTTACATAAAAGTGTAAGTTTACCTTTGTGAATCAGGCCCACAGTCTTTAAAATGCAGCATCTATCATATCTAAGTATGAATTTGTAATGTAGGCAAAGATCCCACTGGGTTATCCTGGTACTCTGCTCTACCAAGAAGCAGACAGGGTGACTTGGATTAGACAAATATATCAAGATATGTGCAGGAACAAGTTGTGATGGCTTTCTGAAAAGCAGATTAAGAGGAAACAGCAGAAACATAAACTGGAATGGAGTTCCAAAGTTTAGGCGCAATATACCTAAACAAACGACCTCTCCCACTAAGGAATGTCTGACTTAGGAAACCATAAGAAGTGGAGTATACACTTACATTAACTGAGAATGCCCAGCCCTCATTCCATAAAGTTATAATCATATCACTTTTTTGTCATTTCTAGGGAATGTACTGTTTGCCACTAGCATTCCCAGGATTTCCTTGAAGGGATCTAAAAATGTACCTGTAAAGTTGTATTAAATTCTATCCACTTTTTACTAGTGACAGTGGACCAGTATCCTTTGTGATGCTCCATTTGCAATTACTGTTGTCAGAAATGTCTTGGCATTGAGTATCCAAATCCCATGTACAATTATCTTTACCTTTTGTCCACTTTTCAACAAAGTTACTGGTTAAAAGGACATTATATACATAGCAGGACACTAATGCCCCCTACAATTTCTAATAGAGAGTCCAAAGCCACCTGTAAAAATGTGTTAAATTATGATTTCAACCATGGCTGGACAGGCCTTTTATTCCTCAGGGTGCTTTCCCAGTGGGCTGAAGCTCTTGGAGGCCGGGTTTGAAAGTCCAGGGCCACTCCTGGTGCCTCTGTCACATTCCCCAGCTCCCTAAAGTTAACTGCAGAAGGCAAGGGGAGCTTCAATAACGAGAGCAAGAGAGGGTGAGTGGGGTAAGTCAGAGATAAAACGATCAGAGAGCAAGAAGAGAGAGTGAAAATAGTTGGATAGAAAGAGAGAGACAGCGCAAGGAGATGAAGGGACAGGGTTAGAGCATGTTTGACAGGGCTGATTTTGGTTCCCCAGTCTGCCCCTGATTTCGACCTACATATTTTACAATGTTCTATTTCAAACAATCTTATCCCAAAAATCTTTCAGTAGGATACTACATCGCAATTGGAAAGAACAAAAGAAAATGCATGGATGGCTTGACAGAAAAATTCCACAAAATATTCTGCATTTTTCAAACAAAACCCCATCCTTTTTACGTTTTTATGACTGGGGCTGGTCTCCTAAAATAGATATTCTGGCTACTGCCCTGATCCTGATTCAGGCACAAAATGGAGTATGCACTGGCGTTGCGGTTTGTAGACCAATTGTAATAAAGTCCAAAGTGCAAAAAGTACTGATTTGGTTTGCATGAAAACTAACTTGCATGAGTTAAATAAATGTTAAATGCAAATAAATCAGAGAGAATATTTTTTCTTTACAGATCATGTACAAAAAGTCTTCATTAACATTAACTTAAATTCCACTTCTTATAGAACGGGTTGTCTTTTAATATGCATAAAATACTCATTAAACTCAGTTATTCCTGCAAATATAAATGGAACTTTATTCCCCTGCTAAAGGGCTCAAGTTATAAGTGTGAAGGCACCTCATTTATAGGTCCCTTTTACAATTTGCACCTTATGACATGCTCCTTAATACCGCATGACACAGTCCACTTATACCCATGGAAAGGGAGTTACCTAAGACGCGAGGCCTTCTCCTGGTTTCACACACTATATATATGAGGATTCTACAATCATCGAAAGCAGAGAAGATTAAAAATAGAATATTTGGTTTAAAAAAATCTAGAACTGAGAATTGCTTATGACAATCTGGGGCCTTATTAGTTGCTGTACGGGATACTCCCTCAAAACATGGTGGCTATCCCACCCACTATAATACAAGTGTCATCAGTGATAATGCACTAGTAATTTGGTAGACTGTTACGCTACTTTTGTGATGGAGCATCTCATCTCCCAAACTCTAAGTAAGACTCCTAGTCCTTTAATAAAAAAACCTCACTACTTCACCTTTCAAAAATATTTAATTAATGAAAATCTTATTCAATAGAATGTGACTGTGAAGCTTTCATTAAGTGCCTTAAACTCTTCATTCAGTTTTAGGGCAATTTTGTTAATTACATTTTCAGTGTAGTGAACAAAAAGGAACTGTAGTAGAGCGTCGCTGCATTATTACTTCACCATAAGTTTGGGTCCTCCTGTTTCTTTGACTCTACTTTTTTGTTTAATTGCTTTATTGAAGAAGTGCTGCAAAATATCACCCAAATATGATATAATAATAGAAAGTATATGAGTATCGGAAGAAAATAAATTGAAACTATTGGTTCAAGAGATATGCATGTGCTAATGTACCCCTGCCATGACCAAATGGAGGAATGGTGCAGATGGTACAGTTCCTTTATAAAGTCACATAGCTAGAGGTGACTTGCAATATCATTTTTACATATGGCAGTGGGTATTTTATTCCATATAATACATGAACACTGTTTCTTTTTTTTTGTCAAAAATTGTTTATTGAGATTTTGTCACAAATACCAAACAATGCATAAAGAATACATCTCACAAGGTGTTTCAAATATTTCGTCAGGCACAGATACCACTCCAACGGCAGCTAAAGTAAAAAAAAGACACAGTTTCAAATTACCTTGGTAGGCTGGCCTAACATTCAGTCCATAAGTCGGCGTACTATATTAGTAGGAACACAGGTGGTCCCGCTGACTGTCTTGAGCCATCGGTGCCAATCTGCCATGCTTCGCCCCTATAGGCGAGCGCCCTTGGGAGATGAGCAGCAAACATCCAATGTGGACCCCTCGGATGCCGTCTACAGGCGGCGTCTAAAGGATATTGAGTAATACAACACAGAGCCACACCACAAGGAGCCTATGTGGTTAAGAGAACAGAAAAGAACATAGAGGCCAGAAAAAAGAAAAGAAAACAGAAGGAACATTCGAACTACGGTGATACCCAGGGGAGTATTAGTGAGGCAAGTAGACTGGTTAGAGAGAGGGGAAGGGAGGTTGGGACCCAACAGGGACATCCCACGACCCGCGCCAGATGCCATCCATGTCAGGGTCGCCGCCTCAGTAGCGTTGTCCCCAGGGGGGGGCCGGATGCGCCTAAATCAAGAAAAGGTGGAGTGCCCGCAGCCGAGGACTGCAAGCAAACAGGGGGAGACCCTCCGAGAGGTAGCTAACCAGAGGGGTCCAGATATAATCAAATCCCTTCCTCGACTCCTCCGCTATATCAGTTAGACGTTCTATCGCTAATGCCTTCCATAATCGGGCATGCCATTGGGTAAGCGAGGGGGCTTCGGGTCTCTTCCACGCCCCGGCTATGGCCATCTTCGCCGCTCCCAGGCAAACCCACAAAATAGATCTGTCAGCATGCGTTTGGTATTTAAGGAGCGGGTCACGAAGACCCAGCAGAACCTGTGCCATGGAGTCCCCGATTGGATAACCCAAGATAATCTTAATTTGGGAGAGAATCTCCTTCCAAAAGGGTGGGATAACGGGGCAGTCCCACCATATGTGCCTAAAGTCTCCCAACAGCCCGCATCCACGCCAACAGCGATCGGAGGTGCCTGTGAAAATAGAATGTAGTTTACAGGGATGAAGGTACCAATCGTAGAGCGTCTTGTAATGAGCTTCCCTGAGGTGCATGGATCTATTAAACTTTGCTATGTCCTTATATAGGGATTCCCATTGTTTGTCCGAGGGAGGCGTCGGTAGCATGTCGTCCCAGAACAGTCTGTGGTGTGTTGTGCGTTGTGGTGAGAGTGTGAGCAAGAGGGTATAGAAGAAGGAGATACAGCCCTTGCCCGTGGTGCCCGATTGTACAAATTTCTCTATTGGGAGATAGTCTCTAGTGGCGGCTTGACGGATCTGTGGTTGGTGGACCCAATGGATTAACTGGGTGTAGTGATACCGCTCAGTGGGTGGAAGGTGAAAATGATTCATGCACTCGTGAAAGGAGCGTAACTTAGAGCCCTCAAAGAGATCCGAGATCATAAGGCAGCCCCCCTCTCTCCAGAGATCAAAGGGCCCCTCTCGAAGAGCAGGGGGGAAATTCTTAGAGAAGTGTATGGGGGTATACGGCGATGGAAACGTAGTGAGTGGCAGTGATCTAGTGACTGCACCCCACACGTGGAGGGTGGTGGAGGTGGGCACACTCAGATAAGCGTTAAGGGGTCTATCCGTTTTGTGGCGCCAGGGTAAATCCCAAATCGTTCGACCTGTCACCTGCCTGTCTATATGGAGCCATAATTTATCTGAAGCTCGTAACGACCATTCGCTTAGCACACGTAGCTGAGCCGCTCTATAATAGGTGAGAAAATCCGGCAGGGCCAGGCCTCCTTTCATACGTGGTCTCGTTAGCAAATGATAGGAGAGCCGTGCCCGCTTCCCCTGCCAAATCAATTTGAGCATCATAGTTTTTAACTCGGGGAAGAGGGTCTTGTCTGGTTGAATGGGGAGGCCCTGGAAGAGGTACAGAAGGCGTGGCAGGACGTTCATTTTGATGGCATTTATTTTACCAATCCATGAGATGTAGGCCGCACTCCATCTTTTACAGTCGGCTCTGAGGCGTTTCAGAAGGGGGGGGAAATTGGCCTTGTATAGGTCTGTAAGTTTGGGGGTAATTTGGACCCCTAGGTAGGTGATGGCTTTACGAGCACGCTGGAAAGGGGATATTACCTCCAGGGTCTGTTGTACGGCCGGGGGCAAGGTGAGATTGAGGAGGGATGATTTGGAGAGATTGACTTTGAAGCCAGCAACGGCCTCAAATTGCTCTAGTTCCTGACTGATAGCCGGGAGGGAGGAGAACGGATTGGTAATCGGCAGAAGTATGTCATCCGCAAATAAGGCAATCTTATGATCATCCGTCCCGAATCAGATCCCGGTGATCTTGGGATTGGCACGGATCCGGGCTGCAAAGGGTTCGATACTGAGAGCAAAAAGGAGCAGGGATAAGGGGCAACCCTGCCTAGTTCCCCTCGCTAGATCAAAGAACTGTGAGGCTACCCCATTAACCACCACCCGGGACCGAGGGGCGCTAAAGTTGGCTTGGACCATCCCAATGAAAGCCTCGCAAAAGCCAAATTGACGCAGAGAAAGCTCCAAGAAGGCCCAATCGACCCGATCAAAGGCCTTCTCCACGTCGAGCGACAGGAGTGCAGCCGGGAGTTGCTTCTTTTGGGATTCATCTATTAGGTGGAAGATGCATCTAAGGTTGTCGTGGGTCTGCCGCCCCTTTATGAACCCCGATTGGTCAGGATGGATGAGGTCAGGGAGGAATTTCTCGAGCCGGGTGGCCAACATCTTAGAGTATAGTTTGGCATCCAGGTTGAGGAGGGCGATGGGTCGATACGAGGAGCATTGTTGTGGGTCTTTCCCGGGTTTGGGGATGACAGAGATTAAGGCCTCACCCATAGATGGTGTCACGGCATGTTGAGTGGCAATGTTGTTAAACAGTGTAGTTAGGTGAGGGCCTAAGTCAGCGGCGAAAGTGCGATAAAATTGAGCGGTAAAGCCATCAGGCCCTGGCGCTTTGTGGCGTTTTAAGGAGTCAATGGCAGCCTGTACCTCCTCCAAGGTAATACTCCCACCCAGACTATCATTGGCGGTGGCAGAGAGCAGTCACATATTGAGTTTGCTCTGGTGCCCTGAGGTTATCAGCTCGGTACAGGTTTTGGTAAAAATCATGAAACACCCGGGCTTTTTCCTCTTCATCTACATGGGTTGTGCCATGCTCATCAATGATGCGTTGTACATAGTCTTTCTCCTGTCGGATCCTGAGCTGTTTGGCCAATAGGGTGCCAACTTTATCCTTACCCTCGTAGCCTCTGGCCTGAAGCCTCAAGATTGTTTTCTCTGCCCTATTCGTGTATATCGCGTTAAGTTTCCCCCTAAGGGCCGTGACTTTCCTCAGTGATGGGGCCGAGGGGGTGGACTTGTGTTGCTCTTCTGCTGCTATCAGCTCGCTCTCTAATTCTAGGCGTTCTTTAGTTTGGAGTCGTCTGAGGGAAGATGCTAGGGCGATACAGTGACCCCTAATGTGCGCCTTAAACACGTCCCAGGTGGTCGCCAGGGATGTGTCAGCCGGGTCATTGAGTAGGAAGAAGTCTCTGATAGCTTTGCGAAGGTTGTCCCGATGTAGGCGATCCCTTCATAAGAACTCCGGAAAGTACCATCTCATCAGCTTAGAGCGTGGGGCCGGCCAGTTCAGCAGGCACGTTAAAGGGGCGTGGTCGGAGAGAGCAATGGGAAGAATGAGGGAGGTTGTGACTGCGTGGGTGAGCGACTGGCTGAGAAAGATATGGTCAATACGAGAGTACAACCTGTGGGCCTGCGAAAAAAATGAGAAATCCTTCGTCGTCGGGTTAAGGTGGCGCCAGATATCCACTAGACCCAGTTGGTGGATTTTGTGCTTAACGGGTGTGGGAAATATACCTCCTCCAGATCTATGGGAGTGTGCCGTATCTAATTGAGGGTCCCAAACCAGATTAAAATCCCCCATAATAATGAGATCTCCTTCTGCAAACCCCATTAAAGAGTCGAAAAAAGAAAGGAGAAAGTCAGTTTGTCCAGTATTGGGGGCATATACCGAGGCAATTGTACAAAGTCTGCCCATTAGGGACCCCTTGACCATGATATACCTGCCCTCCCTATCCTTCTGTGTAGCCTCATGTAGAAAATGAGCAGAGGAATGAAAAATCAAGGCAACCCCATTCTGCTTTTTATTATTGGTGGCTTGGTAGAGTTGGGGGTAACGTCTATGTCTGAGCCTGCTTTCCTCCGCCCGTTTTATGTGCGATTCCTGAAGTGCCACAATCAGCGGCCCCTGATCGCCAATATATTTCCAAAACCTGTGTCTCTTGTTAGGGGAGTTGAGACCCCGCACATTCCAAGATAGAAGTTTAACCCCCATCCCCCCCACAGGATTCAGTCCATCCACCGACAGCACCCCCTCCCCCCCGTTGTTCCCCTCCCGCCCGCCATCGAGTTAACCCCGGGTAGAGCACCTAAACAGGAAAAAACAAAAAATTGAAGAACAATCATAACATGAAAGCAAGTCCTTGCAAACCTCACGGTCTGCGTTGTCGAATGTCCTTAGGGGCAGGACCATTCCCGCACCGAGAAGTCCGATGAAAGCGTCAGAAGACCCTTGTAGCACTGTCCCGAAAGCTGGTGGAACGGGTCGCCATCTTGCCATCATGTGGGCTAGTGAGAGCCCCGAAAAGGTTCTCGTGGTGGCGCGGTGTAGGACAACATTCTTTCTCTGAAGCCGAGGCCCCCTCGGCGGTCGCGTGAGCGTGCACAAAGTGGGGCGATCAAGGGGACTTTCCGCTGGGAGCCGGTACCCTCTGCCATTCTCCAGTCGCTCCTTTGCTCAGCGCCCAGCTCTTGGCAGCTCCTGAGGTGGCCGAGCGATCCCTCAATGGTGCATTGTCGAGCCCCAGGAGAGTCGCCGCTCCTTCGACCTCCGTGAAATGGTGCTGTTTATTGTTGAGGGCAAAGGCAAGTCCAAAGGGGTACGTCCACCTGTATCGAATCTGCCGTTCTCTGAGTGCAGTGGTAATGAGTCGGAACTGCTGGCATCTCATCAGTGTGGCCTGGGCGACATCCTGAAATAGTGCACACGAACCCCCTTGATAGTCAATCGAATCTTGCCCTCTGGCCCAGCGCAGGACCAGCTCCTTGGTCTTAAAGGAAGCAAACTTAGCCAGGATGTCCCGTGGTCGTAGGTGTTTCCCCTGCTGAGGTGGACCCACTCTGTGCACGCGATCCAGCTGGATCGGTGGACCCTCCGCTCCCACAATGCTGGTAAAGAGACCCACGATAAACTGCTCCAAGTCGGCCCCCTCTCGTCCTTCTTCCAATCCGCGCACTCTAATGTTTTCCCGCCGAGAGCGGTTCTCCAAATCTTCAAATTTTAACAGCGCGGAATTCAGTTGGGCTGTGAGGGCGTCGGTACCTTCCTCCAGTGGTTGGAGGCGGTCCTCCAGGGTCTGGTATTTCGCCTCCAAATCAAGGGTGCGGGTCCCCACCGAATCCACGTCAGTGCACAGTTCGCAGATTCTAGAAGCCATATCTGATTTGAAGGCCTCTAAGGAGGCATTTAGGTCTGCTTTGATGTCGTCTCGCAGCTCTCTCTTGAAGTCCCTGAGCGTGGCCAGCAAATCCTCGCGGGTCAGTGCCATCGTCCCCGCCGTCTGGGTATGCTCCGGATCTTACCCGTTCCCCATGCTAGAGTTGCCAAAGTAACTCGAGACTTTGTTGTGTTGCGATTTTTTGGGAGGCATATGGGCAATTCGCAGGGTTATGCCGCACGTTGGTGTGCTTGTGCGTTCCCCTCACTTCGGGTGCTCTCAGGCCGCAAGTTATGCAGCGGGCTAGAGTGACCGCCTGGTCTCAGAACGTGGCCCCCAGCGATCCCAGGCAGTGGTCTGTGGGTGGTCTTGACCTATTAAGCAATCCCAGGGCGCCGTGGATGTGAGGGAGACAGGGGCTCAGGCCACCATTTTAAAGTCAGGCACCAGGGTCAGGCAGGTCTTCTTCTCTCTTCCACAGTGCCCCAACCCTCAGCCCTGTCGTCGGGAGGACCTCTCAGGCCAGCGCACCCCAAGGCAGATATGGGGAGACTCAAGGGGGTGAAGCGGGGCCCCCCAGCTCACCTCTTGGCTGGAGCAATGATGCAATGAGGGGCATCGCTGCAGACCTCGCCATGCCGTGTGGTGTAAGCAGCCCATGTCCTGGTCTTGAGCGCCTCAACACGAGTCACCCAGCCGCTTCAGTAGATTCAGCCGCCCTGATGCTGCAGCCGGAGCTCTCAGTCCCAGCCGGCCGCCATGTTGTAAGCGCCGTCGTCCTTCCCCCTTCACCAGCAGCACTGCCGAAGTCATGGTCTGCTACCCTGCAGTGTCCCACACCATCGCCACCTCGCTAGGGACGGGATCGTCATCCATGGTCTGGAAGCCACGCTAAGAACCGCGGTCCGGCTCCGGAGACGCCCCGTCAACGGGGCCCGGCCGCCATGTTGTGAGCGCGGCCGCGCTCCGACTCCGCCGCAAATACGGGCTCAGAGTGCCGCCCGAGTCCTGCACGGGCGTTCAAAATGTGCCGCACACCCTTCTCCCACGCTTAGCTCACCGGCCCTTCATTTGTACGGGCTGGGAGCCCCGATGGCAGCGAAAGAGTAGACCTCGGTGCGGGAGCCGAGCAGGATTACGTCCGCGCGGCCATGAGGTTGGCCACGCCCCAACACTGTTTCTTTTAATGAAAGAGATCATCCGGTTGCAGGCAATAAGTAATAATTGAGGATTCTGTTCTGTGAAAAAACCCTGAAACAGTTTAATATAAGTCTGTATCAAAGCTACTGTTGTGAGTTAGAATGGGTGAAAGTGTTCTGATAAACTGCTACTCCACTGTATTGTACACCATCCTACATATAACAAACCATTAAGAACTGTGGATTTATTGTTTAGAAGAAAGGAGGCTAAAGAGCTGTTTTTCTCTTTAATTGTTTAAGTGTCAATTAAGTGTTTTGCTTGGGAGGCTGCTTTACACACCGCCTTCTGGCACTGACAGGAGGCATTGTGTTTCCACAACTGAGCCTTAATGAGAGAATACCACAGATTCTTCTGTGCAATATATAGAATTGCAGACAGGTAAGTGTGAATAACGGGATTCTTTTCACTGAGGAGTTATGAATTACATCAAATAGACAACAAGAGCGAAGCCTGGGGTGCCTGTGATGGTCCTCACAACTCAGAGGTGACGAAATTTCTCTTTCTACCTGTTACTCACAGCTACCTATATATCATTTTATGTTGTACTTGGGTTCCATGCCAATGCAATAAACATATATTAGTACAGTTCCTGTAGATAGATGGTGACTATTGTTACGTCACAGTAGTGAAAAACAAGCTTTATTTTTCACTGACCTAGTTGCAGTGAATAAAACTATGCACAAAAATCTGCTCACGATATTGGATGGGTATGGGGTCCATCTATAACAGGTTATTTCAGGTGACTAGTGATGTCACAGCTAGACTGTAATACAAAAACTAAGGACATGCTTTCATGCTGAGATTGCATCCTTCTATGTCTTATAATTAAATTAATGATAAAGATATTATAAAGGCAACCTGATGACGACATAAATATACTGAAGTCTCCAGAAAAATGAACAATATTTTGGGAACTCAGATCAGTCAACCATGCCAAACTTCCATTAAATAAATAACTAGAAACAATAGTTTTAAGTTCTTCATGTTCTTTAAAAGACATCAAGGGTAGTGAAGGGAATATGTGAAGGAAAGCATGATGAATGAATGAATGAATATAAGTTTTGTAGAGCGCGAACTTAGCCCAGGGGCATCAAGGCGCTGCGGAAAGTGAACAGAGTAAAAGGTGTCAACTGGACTCCTTTATGTTAGTTGCATACAGGACTCAAAAAGTGATTTTGAAATGTTTGCTTTATTTGACTTGCCGCCCTAGGAGCCTTGTATTTATTGTTTAAGTGCGGTCAAGTATTACGGATGTCACGCAGTTTTATGCAACTGTTTTATGTATGGTGAGAGTCACTTGTGAAAAATTAATAAAATGTGTCATAAAAAAAAAAAACTAATGTACTCAAACACCTTAATATATCCATTCCATTCCATAAACTTTATTTCGGCCACAAAAGACCATAAAAGTACATTTGAGAATAAAACATTAAAACGCTTGAAAAATATTTACAATAGCACATTCAATATTACCGAGTTCATTATCATTAAATTCACAGCAGTTTTAAGAAAGATACAATAAAAATGAAGATAAAAGTTATTCAAAGTTAGGAATGGATACAGTCTAGATCCGGGGGACGCATAAGTGATGAAAAACAATCCTATGCGTGAACAACTATTTCTCTCCTCCCGGCATCAACTGCATTAAAAAAAGCCGCCTAATGAACCACATTGAATTTAAAAAGCGTGAGACAGCAAACACTATTGGCGGGTGAGTTGCATATTTTAAAACCCTCAATGCCTCCACGCAACGCACAAAGCCGATGTTCTTGCACAGTTGGATTAACCAACGCTTGCGCGGCGTAAGATAGGCTGGGCAAAAAAAGAAAATATGGGTAATCGACTCTTCCCTTTGCTGGTAAAAGAGCGAAGTGGAAGAGACCCTATCCTGAACTGAACATAAAGTTTCCTGGCTAAAGGGGGTTCAATGGTATCCAGAAAGGATTCTGTTATACACGTCTTTGACTTGAAGAAACTCCATAGTCAAACGACCGTGAGAAGAACTTTCCTGGGTGGCCGCTAGTTTGTAAGATCTATAGCGCCCAACTAGAGCCACCCTGGAGGTCTTTGGGCATATTATCTCGGGTGACCTCCATAAATCTATCATACCTAACTTAGAAGCGTGATCTCTTATATGGTTTAACCAGGAAATTTTCTTAAGAGTACAGGGGACCAAAAACTCCTTAAGCTCAGCCCTAAAAATGGACAGTTCCGGGGTCGCCCATAAACGGCGCCAAAATGTG
Source organism: Calotriton arnoldi (assembly GCA_963921515.1). Taxonomy (NCBI): domain Eukaryota; kingdom Metazoa; phylum Chordata; class Amphibia; order Caudata; family Salamandridae; genus Calotriton; species Calotriton arnoldi. The sequence continues at coordinate 348,291 of CAWUFW010005187.1, forward strand.
ATAGGTCTGAGGGCGATCTCCTCATCTATAGGGCTAATACTCAAGTCCATGCGAATAGGCAGCAGGGGAGTACTACGAGGAAGGCCTAGGAGCTGCCGCAGGAAGCTGTTCTCCACCTTACTCAGATCAGAAGAGGGCGGTGCCCCCACAGTTCTGCCCCATATAGAGTAGCACCCCGTGCTTGTGCCTTGTAAACTTCCACCACGGGACCCACCGGTTTAAATGCAGAGGAGCTATGTAGTTTCATAATCCCACCCACCGTCTGCGTGAGCCTAAGCCTTGCCTTTGTCATCTGTGGCCCCCATTCAAAGTGTTCGGACAAAGTTACACCCAAATAATCAAACACCTTAACTCTTTCCAGGGGAATTCCATAGAGAGATGGGTTGGGGCGAGTAGTTTTAGGGGGGTTGAAGACCATGTACTTTGTTTTTGAAATATTGATCTCCAATCCCCGGAGCCTGCAGAAATTGGCAAACCCGTCGAGAGTACGCTGAATACCCATTGGTGTTTTAGCAAGTAGGAGGGTGTCGTCCGCGAACATCAGCGCTGGCACCCTCCCAGAGGCTAACTTTGGGGCATCATTGTCTTTAATTCTATTGAGATGATCAATGAGCCCGTTGACAAAAAGGCAGAATAAAGTGGGGGCTAAAACACAGCCCTGGCGGACCCCTTTCCAAGCAGGAAAGCGCGGGGTAAGCTCCCCGTGTTTTCCACATCTCACTTGGGCAAAGTTGTCTTGATGGAGTCTTACAATAACATTAAGGAGATAAGATGGAATTCCCAGGTCTCTGAGCACTTCCCTTCCCTTAATATATCCTCTTCTGCACACATCCTCCATCTTCACCATATTATTTTCTTTGTATGACGAAATCCTAACACAGTGTAAGGGTCTTCTGACTCAAACGAGCAACCAGTTGTTTACCCATAATCTGTTTGAGTCCCTTCATTGTGGGATTCAAATAAAATATACTGAAATACACTGCAACTCCCAAATAATGTAATTATCCATTGAAGTCAATGTTTTTTTAAGAACATATTTTATTGAGTTTTGCCAAAATCGTGCCCCATGGGCCATGGTGTACAAGCGTAATTGCAGAATTGGTTTGATTTTACAACATATTATTTTGTAAACTAAACAATAGAACAAGCTGCAAAAAAACCAAAAGAAACTTGTCCGTGTCCCCTCGTCGTATCCCTAAGCAATAATACCTCTCATCAAGCTATTGGTGTTGCATGCGTTCTGCGTTTTGGCCATAGGATCGTACCTCTGAGTCAAGTGTTGCATTCATTGATGGTGTTGGGGCTAGAATAATGCCTCTGTAGTCCGCCCAATACTTCCATATGCGTGTGCGTTTTTTGGGGCAGCCCCTAGCCTGAAACACAGGCTTCTCCAGCCCCATACAAAAGTCCATCTCCTTTTCCAGACTACTGAACATCTCAAGGCGAGCCCCCTGTGGGGGCTGCTCTTGTAGATCTACTCTGGCTTCTGGTGCAGGACAGAGTGACTTTTAAAGCCCTATGATTTTGTCATAGAATTTTTAATAAGAAAGGCCCTAGTTCTCTGTTTCTCTTAATTACCCCTTATAGACCTATTAGGAATCTTAGGTCTGCAGGCACTGCTAGGCTGACTATTCCAAAAGTGCAAAGAGCCCGTTGGGAGGTAGATCATTTTCTAAGGATACAGCCTTCAGAAGTGCTGTTCCATAGGAAATTAAAAACTTGGTTTTTCAGGGCATCCCAGGCCAATTGGTGTTGAGGCAGCGGACTGGGTTTTTACTTCTGACATGGAGGAAGAATTCTTAGTGCGGGACACTCCGTTGGGGTAACAAAGCGCTCTATAAACTGCTAATCTAATCTAATGTAATGTAATCTAATCTAATCTAAAATAGTGGGTTCCAGCAGGGCCAGCTGAAAAGAAAGTGGAGGGCATTTTTGCTTGCTTGGGCCCCCTTGCCTCCACTGGCTCTGGCTCCACGTACCAATGGAAGATTTGTGCTTTACAACATAGTATTATAATAATAACAATGGTATAAGCACAAACTTGCACAAAAAGAAACAACATTTGTTATGAGTACAAATGAAACTAGTGTTGAAACCAATATGAATAAAACAAAAGAAGTAAAAAAATCAAAGACGAAATTATGAAAGGTTATGAAAAGATACACATACTCAATCAAATAATATATACTGCAAAACATCTCTTACTAAAACAATGATATAAAATTACAATAGAACAAGGGACAAAAGGTGCTCATACAGTTGCACAACAGGCATTATAAAAAAGACACAATTGACAGTGTAAACAATGGAACAATGGCAGAGGCAGGTAAATTAACATAAAAACTCGTCCGACAAATCACAAGAACAGAAGTAGCAAAGAATGCTTCTTCTTCAATGTATGCCAAAGACAAGAGTTGACGGCGTTTCGACCAGGCTAATTTGCTTTGGTCATCATCAGGACAGACAAAACAAATATCAGAGCATCCAGTAGAAAAAACCCGAAAAGAATATATAAGGGTATCATAACCAGGGGAATCTAATTCAATGATATCAGCATAGCACAAGACCAAAAAATCCAATGTCATGCATTTGAAGCTGATAAATACCGTGCTAATCAAAAAGAAACCGAATTAATCAAAAAGGTAAAGTAAGAAAAATCAAACCAGTACGCTCACAGTGTCATGCATATTAAAAAAGTGAGAGTGGAAAACGGAATGAGATCCACCAGATGGAATGCATGTTAAAGAAGCTATAAGTGGAGAACAGGATGAAAACCACCAACTACCGTAAACGCATCTATCATACCTAGAGTAAGGTCCCACGAATCACCAACCTCATGTGGAAACCTACTTGCACATTCGCAGTAAAAAAAAATTCAGTCATGAACGTATTCGATTTTGCTAAAATGAGGAAACCGCATCAATAATTGTGAAGAAAACTTCGGAGTCCTATTCGCCAATAAATAAAAAACAGTAAAAGCAGGAAAAAGACAATAACCAATCCAATCAGGAACTGCCAGAACAGTTGAAAAACTCACCGGCCTTAAACATGAGGAGAGACCTGTTATAACATGGTACAGCATAATATTAAAACAATTAAAGACAAGAAATCAGAACATGATAAGGTGGCACAATGTTGACACCTGGGTGGAGAACATTGTGTTTTCTGAATGCTGCTAGCCTGGCTGTGTCCGGAGCTACATTATTCAAGCTCTCTGAGTCTTTCAGGAGAAGCCCCTAGAGAGCAGGGGTTTCTTTAGTTTGAAAGGGATGAAATGCCCTGTCGCTGGTCTTGGTTATTAGCACTGGACGCTATTAAGGGCCTGATTTAAATCTTGCCGGACAGGTTACTCCGTCACAATGGCGACGGTTATCCCATCCACCGAAATATAAATCCCATTATATCCTATGGGATTTATATTTTGGGGGACGGGACATCCATCACCGTTGTGATGGAGTAACCCGTCCTCCAAGGTCTAAATCAGGCCCTAAGTCTTTAATTGGCACTATACAAGAAATGTGCCCAATTTGGATCTAATCTATTTCTATATGTATGGGACGAATATGTCCATTACATAAAATTAACCCCTGCTCTGAGTGCCTGACTGCATGTGAACTGGTATCTTGACTTTTATTTTGGCCCTAGCATCATGCTAACTTAGCGTGAATGCAGAGCCCTAGGATGGCCCTGGCCACGTGATGTCTAGGACCTGACTGTGACCTGGAGGGGTGCACCAAGCATGCTTTCAAAGTTGACAGTCAGTACTGTCCCTGTCTTGGGTGTATCACATTAAGCAGTGGTTGTTATTTGTGATGTGACCAGAGTTCCTCTGTTGTGTGAAATTAAGAACCTAACTCTGATATAACATGTGCAGGTGAAGTGCCTGTGAGCATGTGACACAAGCATGGTAGTAGGACTCAGTGTGCGTGTGTGCGAGCCTAAGTATTGAAGCCATCAAGATCCATTTTGGGTACCCGTGTTTGTAGCACTGTGCAACATGGAAGATGAGAATAGGTTCCCCAGACAGTGAAATGGTATTGGCTGCATTCCTGTAGTTGGATGGTGGAGATTCAGACACTGAAGTGAGGAGTTTGGTAACAAGGCTGCCTATAGAAATTCAATGACTTTGTGAGCAAGGGGCTGCTGATTAGTTCTTCCTGTGTACTGCCATTTGGTAGATGTTAGGGGTAGGACTGCAGTTTCTGTACAAGGCCTGGAGGTTTCAAGGAAGCGCATGCCTTTTTGTCTGTCTCTGATTACTACTTCAGGAAGGCTGATGACAGCAGAAAGGCTATGTCACAAGAGCAGCCTGAAAATGACATTTGAACCGGAAACAAACCCAAACCAGTCCTGAAGCATAAGACAGTGAATCCACATCCGCTGTCTGGAAAATATATACAAAAGTGGGATCCAAACCACCCCACATTGTTAGAGTCCTAAGTTCCTCTTTACCCGGAAAGGCAGTGCTCCGCAGAGTACTCAAAAAGCTGTTGTGTAACCAGGGTTGGTGTCTGCATGACAGAAAATGACCTAGAGGTGAGGAGACATCACCTTAAATGAATACGTTCAGCTGGAAGAGCCAAGGATCTGCAAGAAGAGCCTAAAAACTCACATGCCTGCTGGGAGAGGGAAGGAGTGTGATTGGCCCTGCAAGAGGAGAGATTGTGCAGGTTGAGCAGCCCAGTCTGTACCCTGCATGAGGAGGGACAGAGGAAAGTGGCAATCATGAAAGTGCGATCCAGGAGTGGTCCATTGTGTGAAAGAGGCCCCAGGTCTCGCTACGCAGTTCTTGAGCTGTAAATAAGACTTTCCATCAGCTAAAAGGCTGGTGCTGCTGTGTTGGCCTGTCCCTTTGGCCAGTCCGTGAAGATTGTCCTGCAGTGATCTAAAAAGGAGGAGTTCACCATGTGAGGGTGGGAACATCATGCATGCTCGTCATACAGCCGAGACGGCCCAATCACCAACAGATAACCACAGGGCTTAGCTGCACCCAGGGACGAAAGAGAGACAGAGGCATGCTTGCAAATCCATCACACCTGTTTGAGACCTTTTGGTACAAGAAATGTTAAGGACACAGAGCTGATTTGCACACTTAACTTGAGAGAATTTTTGAGTGATCTGCACCTGAGCCTAATGTTTGCCTATGCCCTAGAGGGGATGTTAATAGTGGGTTATTAATCAAAGGTGAAGCAAAACAGTTACAGGGAAGGAAGGGAATTGTAGTGCTTCATGGTTGCAGGGCAGCTCATGACAACCCTGTATGGCATATTATTGGATTGTATGGTATTTAGTTCTACTGTGAGATTACAAGTACTTTATTTTCCATAAATGTAAGCACTGGCTTGAACATTACGAAATTGAGTCTGTTGTTTCACTGTTGAGTTCCGAGCTCTTGTCCTCCAAACTGCCTCCGAGAAGTCTGTGACTGCTTGCCCGTGCTACACAGTTTGTCAAGAGTGGAAATGGATGTACCTGGTCCAGTTTTCAGACCCAAGGACACCAGTGGTAAACAACCTCAACCACTATAGTTGGTTGCCTAGAAGCCTCTGTTTGCACAGTACCCTTCTGTGAAGGGTGGTAAACTGCGACTGTTTTGCGACCGCAATTGCGGTCACAAAACAATAATACATAGCATCAGGAGTCGCTCTTAGGAAGGGACGCCCTTGGAACGCCCCTTCCTAATAGCGAGTCGATAATCCTATTTTGCAAGTCGCAAATTGATTTGCGACTCGCAAAATAGGATTAGTACATGGGTCACACGTTTTTTGCGGTCGCAAACGGGTCTAAAACCCATTTGCGCCCGCAAAAAATGTTAGTACATCTGGCCCTAGGTTTATTTGGACACTTTCATCATAATCCAAGTTTCATCTAAAGCTGTTGGCACTAACTACATTTGTGCTTCACATTATGAAAATCTGTGATTTCCTCTTTGCATATGTACTTTGCTTTAACTTTTTTAGAATGTTTATCCAAGTGTAATAATATATCGTTTTTTGGCATATATAAAAGAGCTACATAGATTAAAATCTGTTCAAGGTCAAAGAGCATCAGCAAAAGAAACAAGGGCCTGATTTACAAAATGTTTCAACGATTGCAAATTCTCAGATTTGTAAATCTGAGAGTTTGCAACTGCTAAACACATTTTGTAATTTACTAAACCCAATTAGAACATTGGAATGTGGAGCACTCCATTGACTACAATGGAGTGCTCCGGGCTTCTATGGGCGGTAGAAGCCCGGAGCATCAACATTGCAATGTTGTTTTTGTTCACAGCTGCTGCTGTGAACAAAGGCCTCTTGGAGCCCGAGGGGATTTAACCGCCCTCGGGCTCCAAGAGGCCTTTGTTTTTAGTAATTAGAACATTCTGCCCTCTTGGGGCAGAATGTTCTACTAGCCTTACAGCCCTCCTAGCGGGCTCTACCGGCCATTAAAGGCCCCCTCCCTTTAAGGCTGGAGCGGGCCTTTAATGGCTGGTAGAGCCCGCTAGGTCGGGCTCTAAGGCTATATTAATGATTCAGAAAAAGTTTGCTGAATCGTTAAATGGGTCAAGTAAACATAAAGGAATAGCTATTTGGAAGGTCAGTATTAAAGGTGTCCCTTCCAAATAACGATTTCTTAAGCGATATATTAATGTTTTGCAACCAAAATCCAGTCGTAAAACATTAATGTTGTACAATCAAATCCAAATTGATTGTAAGCCATTCGCAAACATTAAGGGATCCTCAAGTCTGTGGGACCACTGCCTACTCCTAAAAAAGGTTTGCTTAATCTTACCCTTTTTTTAAAAATGTATCCTGTTTTCCTTTTATTTAAAAGCAATCACATACATAGTGGTCTTCTGACCCTAGCAGGCTACCATCCCTGTGACTCTAGCCAATTATAGTGGGGCACAATTTGCGACCTGCCTCATGCATATTACTTAGGCAAGTAGAAATTGCAACCCACTACGATTCAGAATTTTGTGAATCGAACTATTAGTACATAGGTCAGTTTGCAAAACTCCTTTCCATTCGCAAAAAGTAGGTGCTCAATTTGCTGCCACTTTTTCCTAATGGAACATTCGGAAATCGGGCCACAAGACTCAAATCTGAGATCTACTCATTTCAAACTCTGCATACATGTACATAGGGACCTATTCTTAAAGAGGTTCACATTCTGTTTGAATGAACCATATATCAATGGGCGGTCAATACAAGGCAGGAATGAGTGGCACACTGCTGTCAGAATACCCTTTTTGGTTCGTTCTGCACTGAGTCGCCCCCTCCTTTGCTTGACATTATCTTTCCTCATTCTCATGTTGTTACATTGGAAAAAAGTCATCAATATTTAAAGGGCGCAAACAGTTCAAAGAGGCATATTTCCTATTTTATTATTTCAGTAAGTGGCAGAAACTGAACGCAGGTAGAAGGGAAAATAGTCCCCAGTTGGGAGTAGCGATGGAGAGAGGGGAAATGATTCTCCATTACCTGCAGTAGCCAGCTATAATTAGCTCGCTGCCAGTTTCATCACTTTAAGTGAACAATAGTTTTATGTGGAAAGGCCTTCTGAGGATATATGAAGGAAAACAACTTGTGTTACAGTCTGGGAGGGAGGGTTGAGTCAACTCTAATTTATTTAGTTGCAAGGCCTGCCCTACTTTATCTATCTCCACCCACAACCCACACAAAGCTTTCACCCCAAAAAAAGACCCAATTGGGCAACGGCACTGAAGTAGAAATAGAAAATATATATATGTTTACTGTGAAATGAAAGCCCATAATACAATCGACTGGTTCTGGTAACATTCCAAACCAAAAAGCCCAAAAGAAGAGGTTTATTTATGTCATTGGAACCCCAATATTGCCAGTGACGTAGCTTCGTCATTGAGATTCAGGGGGTGTGAATCTCAAGTTTCCAAACTAAACAAAGAAGGGGGCTGCCGAGTGAGTGTGTGAGGTGACTGAGCTTTGGGATGGACTGTTTCTTTGAGGCTGATTTAGAGTTTTTCGGACAGGTACTTTGTTTCGCTGGAGTACCCTGTCTGCCAAACTCAAGGTCTGCCTGCTCGATTTTGAGTCAGGCAGACTGCAAATTTTATGCAGACAGAGCAAAATGTACTCTGTCATGTAAAACCTTTTTTGACAGCCTGAGGGAGTAGGTGCCATTAGAGGTAAGCCATTGGACTTTCAGCCCTATTTAGAGAAGATGGTCAAAATTTGTGAGGAGGTCATAGTTTTTTTATTTTTGAAAAATAAAAAAACCTTGGAAAAGTTTGACGGCCAGCCGTCATGTTTGACTGAGCCGTCCATGAACTTTTTAAAGCACATAACGGTGGTTCCTTCCAATGTATAGGAATGTCCACTAGGCTGGCGGACATCTCTAAATTTGGTGGGTGGTGTAAAGGCAGTAAAGTCCTCTGCCACTCTGTCTGCTAAATCCTAAATCAGGCTGGCTGTCTAGAGTGGCGCAGTGGACAAAAAACAATGGTTTGGAATGCTGTCCTGATAGATTGCCAGTTGTTATGCTATTGGAAAGCATTTGTTCCATCAGCTTTTGCGTGTTTGATTGGCAGTAGTATGCTTGGAAACATGAAATTGGTGTACCTTTCCAAGCCTGCTATTGACAATGTTTGTAAACGTATCCTGGCATGAATGCTGGACACAGTCGTGATACTTCTTACGGTCTAAGGAGAATGTGCTTAAGAAAATGGCTATACTAGAGTCTATTTCAGGAGTGTAAGGCACCATGCCACCCACCAAGGTTCGGGGAAATTCTGCCTTCAAGCGGTTACACCCTTCCTTATCTGACGGTTTATGCAGCATAGTCTGTGTATATGCTACTGTTCTGAAGGATAGAGTCCACCTCGAAGACTGAGGGTAGACAATTTCATCCAGAAAAAACATCCCTTCTTGGCTCTTCGTAGAAGAGATGATTGGATATTGGATATAATTTCTCATTAGATTTATTGGTTTATTTTGTTTTCTGGACGGAGGTTGCAAAGACCTATGGTATCTTTCTTGTGACTCCTCTGAGTCTACCTCTTCCCCATGATATTCTTCTGATTTGGGCATGTGTGTTCCCCACATGTTCATCTTCAATAGATTGTCCAAAGGTGGTCCAATTATCTACAGAGCCTTTGTCTCTGATCTCAAAGTTCAGCCCTCCAAGGGGTGATCATAGTCACTGCCCGTGTTTCCCTCTTCTTTGGTGAAGGAAGGTTTTCCTTTCCAGACAGGGTGTTGTCCCTTTACTCCTTGATCAATATAAACCCTTGCAGCCCCCAGTAAAGGGACCTGGCTGTAGTAGTTTCTAAAACTCCGGAAAAGGCTTTAAAGCCATATGTAGGGTGTTTTATGTCTGGTCTTCGACGGAGGTGGTGATCTTCTGGGACAAGTTATCTCCCTTGACAAAAGTAGCCAGTAGCTCCTCCAGCTTTGTTTCTAGTATAGCCAACATTTTTTAACACTGGAAGACCTCAGGCACACCCTGACTCACCCTGCTTATCAAGACGCACACATGGTATCTAAGTAGGTCAAACCTGTTTCTCACCCCAGTGTCTAGGATGGGGTTTACCCAGTCACAGCACCTTAGTGTGCTGACACCAAAGGGGGCTTAGAAGGGGGATGCTCCACGTGGCAGGGTGGAAGGAGGTGCTGATGGCCAGAATCAATGTCCCTGCGGCAGAGTAATTGCTTTATTTTCCAACTCATTATTTTGGAGATCAAAAGTAGCAGGGTCCAAGCTGTAATGGGCACACTGAGTCCAAAAGAGGGCAGATTGGTGGTACCAGATCGCGGTGACATGACTGCATGCAGTTCTGACCATTTAAAATAAATACTGTCCTAGGCAGCAATGAGAAACTACTGAGGGTGTGCGAAACACCCATCGAGGGAACACAAGAGCCCACTGTCAGCAGAGCTCCCATACCCGCAATCCTTTTGGCAAGAGAAAGCAAGACAAAACAGTGCACACACAAACAGGGCAATATTACCCTTAATCAATTCCCATTAAGCACACAGGCCCAACCATCATAATGCAGCAAACGCGCTGAGAACTTACCTTTGTTCGAATCTGCAAATGAAAAGAGGAAGAAGAGTTTGAAGCTGGGTTTGTTCTGGACATTGAGCGATCTGATTGGAGGATTTATGGCCACGTTTGTAGTTTTTGCTGAATTGGTTCTTGAATAGTTGTAGTTTTTTATGTTTTTTTTAACAAGCTGCTATGTTAAGAGCAATGGGAAGAGAGATAATCATCACCTCCTGTTTCATCATAGAATTATCTGTGGAACCATATTTGTAAAACGCACACTTTATTGAAGGCACAAAGTGCCTGATTTATAAAGAATTTACTTAGATTTACTCTTGAACTCTTGAAGTAAACTCCTGAGTCAACTACTGAACTTTAGAAGTAAGGGTCTCATTTATAGTTTGGCAGGTGGGATACTCAGTCACAAATGTGGCAGATGTCCTGCCCACCGTATTATAAGTCCAATATATGCTGTGGCACTTGTGATATCTTGGATAGGATATCCATCACATTTTGTCAAAGTATCTCATCTGCCAAACTCTAAAAAAGGCCCTAAGTCAGTAGAACTCCTGGCCTCCTCCTAGGATTCAGCAGTAATCTAGGGGTATTAAAAGAATAAGTCACATCTGCTCAAAGCAAAAGCTTTGTTAATCGGGCTGAATGTTCCCCCATTATTTTACCATCACATTGTAAGCAGAGCCTTTACTGTGCGATCATCACCGTCTAGTACTTCAGCAATATTATCCAAGAAGATGGACAACCCAAGGTATTCATTGACTGGGGTGCAGTTGGACCCTACTAAGGTTGTTATTGACTGGGATAGAGTAGAGACCTAGTCAGTCCGGTCAATAACAACCTTTAAGTGCATTGTCCCTTTGATGATATTGCTATTGTGAATCTGACCCTTAACCGCTTAACCGCGGCGGCAATTCCGCCGCGGTGCGGCGGTTTAGCGGAGTGGGCGGGGCCGCGTCGGCCAACGGACGTTCGCAGCATTACAGAGGAAGTGCTCGCGACGGCCGTTGGCCGACGGGCACTGCATACGGGTTAAAATTTGGTGTGAAATCACCAAACTGTTTGTTAGGTGGTGAGTTTTTAATGACACTATTTGGTTGGAGTTGGAGTTTACCAGAAATACGGCTTTTGGATATTTTTTGGTTCTCACTGAAATACTTTAAAGTGAAAGCCTGCATGTGTATAAAAAAGGGTGATAACAACTTTAGGGACTGATTTAAATATGGGCGGATGAAGTAATTACTCTCATCATGGTAGAGTACTTTACTCCCTTCATAGCGAGGTACTCTGCCCGTATTTAGAGATGTTGGCTGCCCCTGTGGACATATCTAGCATTTCCAGGAACTGCTGTTGTGGCAGTTCCTAGAAAGGCATTGTAAATTTTACAGATATCTCTGTTAACATGAGAGAGCCTTACATCAAAATTCTTGATTCATGAGAGAGCCTTACATATTTTTTTTAAAATTATTTTCCAAAAGAAAATCCCAGGGAGACATAGGTCCAATAGAGGACGATGATTGGACTGAGACCCTAGAACCCCCACAAAGTGCGGCCATCTCCTCACGTTTATGCCTCATTCAATTCAAATTTCTACATTGTGCATACTTTACACAACATAGGCTCTGGCGGGCTGGCCTAGTGGCCTCTCCCACATGCCTGCGATGTGAAAACGATGAGGGTACCTTCCTTCACATGATATGGTCTTGTGGTGCGCTCACAAGGTTCTGTCTGGGGGTTATGGCATGCCTGTCGGAAGTTTGGGCCTGGAATCTCCCAATGTCACAGAAATTGATTTTTCTACATGCCACTGATGAAATTGGGGGCAACAGGTACAAACAACACTTGTTTTTGGGCCTTACCCTGGCAAAACGAGATGTAGCTAGGCTGTGGAAGGCTACCTCCCCTCCTCTGCTAGGCGTTTGGAAACAAGGCATGGACTGTACCCTGGCATTCTGCTGGAGCCCCAGGCCTCCATGGCATCACACCCAGGAGATGAACCCGGATAGGGATACTGGCCTACTTCACTGCTATATGATCTACATTTGTCAGGAGACATCTGAGTGCAGGAGGGTGGCTCCGGGGGAGCATGGTATCGACATTGTACACTTAGTTGTTTTGTTGGCTACTGTTTTGTTCCTGATTTGTACTAACGTAGACAATAATGCCATATTCATATGCATCAATCTGTACAAGTGTGAATCAGGCCCCATGGGCCATATATGGCTAAAAATAAAAATGTATTTATTTATTTATGAAGTTTTATAAAGCGCGCATAAGACCAAAAGTTTGGTGTCAGAGCTCTGTACAACCTAACAAATAGTATCAGATATACAAGGAGCAAAATATAGAATATACAGCATGAAAAGATAATACAAAGTGACATAGTGAAAACAACAGCAATGAAATCAAATTGGCATGGATAGTCGCCTCAGATAGGAAGGAGATTATTCAGTAGTCTCATTTTTACTTCGTTTTTAAAAGACCGAATGAAGGGATGGTCCTGATCTCTGGGGAAGAGAGTTCCAAATTGTTGGGGCAATTACGGAGAAAGTTCTCTTATAAGTTTTCTTTTTGTGACATTTTTGGGGTTTCAGCAGTAGGGAGCATGTACTACGAGAAGCTCTATTCCTTACAGATAGAACCAGTTTCTGAGCAGGTAGCGAGGAGTGTTGTGGTGGATGGCTTTGTATGTCATGCACGCTATTTTTAGGTGGATCCTAGATTCATAGGGTAGCCAGTTCAGGGAGAGGAGGGCCGGGGTGATGTGATCATTTTTTTTTATGCCTGTGATAAGCTGTGCAGCCGCATTAAGGGTAGCCCTCAGCGGTGCTTCGTTTTATTTTCGGTAGGCCAACGAGGGTACCATTCCCATAGTCAAGTTTGGAGATCATGAGAGCCTGAACTGCCATCTTGAGATCTGCTTTGGGGAGGAAAGGCTTTAGTTTTCTCAAGACGTGGAGATGGGAATTGGCCCCTCTGGTTGTGGAGCTGATGTGATTTGGCATGGAGAGGTTGCTGTCTAGTGTTATTCCTAGAGATTTTGCTGAATCAACGATATGAAATAAAACCTGTTTTGAAAAAAAAGAAAAGAAAATCCCAAAGCAGGATTTTCTTTCTGACAATTAAAAAACACAATGACCCCCTCGCCATGGGAGAATCCTTCCATGGCTTGGGGGTCATTTCAAAGTTGTCACTGCCCCTTACGGCCTCGTTTTACATGGCAGTGAAAACTAGCCATATGTTTGCCTAATCTAAATACGATGGGCAGACCCATGGCCAAACCTCCAATGGCTCTTACTCTGTCGGGCATTGGAGGTGTGTGTAGGTGTGAAGATGAAGTATTCTCTGCCGGATAAACACTGAAGTTCCGCATGCCTCTAAATGAGGCTGGTGGATCTTCAGGCGGAAAGGGTTCTTCGGTATGACGGAGTATCCTTTATGCCAACAAAATAAATCAGTCCCTATATCAGCTCCTTTGTCACAACTTAAATCATTTGTTGGTGGTGCCATGCTAATTTTAGGAACTGTGATGAGTCCTTAGGTAATTTCACCATGTGAAAAAAATGCTAACCTTTTCCTGGGATTAGATGAACTGTGTTTGAGAGAAAAAGATTTTCCCTTAGTTTTTTTCTAACGGAGTTCATAGAAAATGCTTCAGAAGTTAAAAACGAGGACAGAATTTCAAAAAATCCATGAATATAGTTCTTATCCATATGAGAAAGAAATCTAATATGGTGAGTAAAATATCTACTTCCAAAGCAGCACCAGTCTGTCAGTTGTTTCCCCAGTGTTCTAGTGCAGCATTACCGGAGAGATCTAAAGAACGGCTAGAATAGTGACATTCTGTAATCATGACATACTTGAGGTACACCTGAACACTATGTCACTGCAATATGAGCTGAAGAATTGAAAATATTTCCTGTAGAGGAGACTACAGTAATTAACAAAATGAGGGATTTCACTGTCATAGCAATTATGATACTGCTCTAGAATGCTAAAACGAGGGCTCAGTTTCTATAACATCTCAAATATCTTCTTCCTCCATGTCAGAAAAAAGTCTGGCATCCCGGGTAAAACATGTACTTTCAACAGTTTCACAGCAGAGATCTAATGACCAGCAAGAGTATTAATGTTTAATATGTGTGCTATAATGGAACCCGATTTTCTGAATAGGAGCTGTTGAATTTAAAGCATTTGCAATAGAGTAAGCTAAAGTATATGAGCCTTGTGGTGTTACTGCAGAAATTAAAGCAACTAGTTAAATATATGAAGCGAAGTATAGATTTTTAGTTATTAATAAGATACTATATTAAAGGGCTAAGAAAAATTTATAAGAAAGACTATCAATTTTCCCCGTCACTTAATACCTCCTTATATTTACAATAGTAACATTTTGGTGACATAGAAGTTATTGTAATGTTCCATTTTATTTGGCAATATTTTTTTATTGTGATACATTTCAAATTTGTGTTTATTTGGGTAGTCAGACCCCTCGAATGAGTTGCAGTTTGAGCATACAATTTTACTATTTGCTTTTTCTTTTTCTTTTTGTCAGTAGTTGCTTCTCCCTGCATGGGAATGCACTAACTTCAAAATCAGGTTTTAAACATGGTTGTTCAGTTTATGAAGCGATGCAAACAGTTTGCAATCAAAAAATCTTTCAGAGCGTTGCAATTTCTCATTAAACTGCTTGATCGATTCATATTGAATTAATTTAAAAGCGTATTTAGCGCACAGCTACTCAATGAGTGCCCCGGCGCTAAAGAGACAAGGTAGAAACAACAATCAAAACACTTGAGGTAGAGCAAACAGAAAGATTTTCAGAAGTTTCTAAAACTGAGCTTTTGGATGTCCATAAGCTTGACAGGAAGTAGGTTCCAAGCTTTCAAAGTCAAAAAAGAGAAGGAGGAACCACCTTTCCGTGAATGTTTAAAATGGAGAACTACCACAAGAAGAGCCTTGGAGGAACGAAGCACTCTTTCAGGGCAGTAGGGGGGCGGGGGGGCTCTCTATAAGTTAATGGGGCCAATTTCCAAAAAAGCCCAATACACTAGAACCGTGGCTTTAAACACAAATCTCTTCCTGACTAGCAGCCAATTAAGCTCTACTATGTGGTGGGGTAGAGGATATAAAAAAACACCAGGGTAACTTAAGTAAAATGTGTGCAGCTACATTCTGAGCCATTTGTAGACACTTGATAAGATAGTCTCGGAGTCCAAGAAAGAGGGCATTGGTGTAGTCCAGCCTAGATGTAACTAAGGCATGAACCACTAATCTCTGGGACTCAAAAGGTAAGAGATATGAATATTATTGTAAGAAATTCCAAAGTTTAAGTGCTACCTTCACTACATAAACCAGCCACACCATATTAAGTCAACCTTTACTTCCACCAGCCACCGTCCATACAGGTAACAGCGGTGGGGCCGCATGGGGGGGATTTCGAGGGATGATGCAGAGGGAAAATTAATTATTTATTTAATTTTCCCTCAACATCGTCCCTTGAAATCCCCCCATGCAGCCTCACCGCCCCACCGATGTTACCTGCACGGACCATGGCTGACTTCCATCCCAAGTATACATTTTGTGTGAACTAAAATTGGGAATAAAAGATTTGGTAGAGGGTCTGATCTCTTTCGATCTGCACACTCCTCCCCCAAATGATCTAACATTTGTTTTAAACTGTGGCCACCTGCAGCCGTTGAGGGTAGAGGGGAGTCAAAGGGGAATGATGGCCTTGCATGTAGTGGAATAGGGTGGATACACCTGCTGGGCCTACCACAGTCCTTCCTGATGATAGCGGCTTGGCTGTTGTAGGTTGACTGCATAATTTTTCAACTTTTGCTGCCCCTGTCTCCTCCGCAGCTGCTCCTAAGATTGATTTACAGTCCATCAATATAATATGGTCTAAAAACACTTCCCATGCAAGTTATAGGAAGTACTAGTCTTCCTACAGATTCCCTGGGTCATGTTACTAATACTATACCTGATTTTGATAGGACGGGCTGTCACCTGACAGTACCACAGTGCCCACATAACAATTCGACTGGCCGACAAATAGTGAGCTACGAAAATAGCAGGAATCAAGTCCAAATTGGTGGATGCAGATTAGGGTTGTTTTATGGAGGGTTTCCAGATCTGTAGCCTACAAGAGACATGGGCGGTAGATAAGATTTACAAACAGGGTTACATCACGTATAGTGTTGAAGCCATCCTCTCTAGACCTGGAAGGCTGTCTGCAGGTCATATTATCTATGGATAAAAAATCCCTTAATTGTTTAGTGAAGGTCATTGCTACTGACTACCCCGACTTGCTTGCCCTTAAACTAACCCCGATGCAAGGGACCTTACATTTTGGTGAATATTTACAAAAGTTCCTCTCCCTTCAATGAACAATCTCAAACCCTGGAAATCTTAGATTCACTTCTGGAAGTCTTTGGGCCTTACCAACTGTTATTAGAACTGACTCAGCTAGAAGATGAATGCTGGGGTATTCCATCATACCCTTCTCTCAAGAAGAATCTTAGGATGGGGCGTGGCTAGCGCGCCAAACAAGATGGCCGCTTAGCCGAGGAGCTCCGATCCGCCGATCTCGGCAAGTCTCTCGTTCAGGAGAATTCCTTTCACTGCCGCACCATGGAAGCAGGAATCCGCTTCCCCTCATAGTGGTGAGCATTTAAACAGCTTTATAGGCTGTTTTCATCAAATATAGCGCATTTGTCTCAGCGCGATTCGGCTCGCGTTTTGGCGGCCGCCATTTTGTTTTGTTTTTTACTTCAATTGTGTGCACTGTGCCTCATAATGTTCCGGTTGCCACTACATTCGCACCTTATGACCTTCTACTGGAACCTTATTTTTTGAGCATCTATTTTCTCTTCTTAACATGGTGATATCATTACTGCTCCTCTAATTTCTCTGGCATTTATTGGAGCTGTTTCTCTTCATCATGTCAGCAAGTACCGCCATTTTGTGCACATTCTTCTTCATGAGGTGAATTTTTAACCTCTTTATGGTGGTTTTCTCTGGCTTTTGATCCCCTTTTGCCTATTTTTGAAGGAATCTTTTTGAGATTTGCAGGCTGCATCTAGTGATATTTCTCTCATGCTGACTTATTCACGGTCTTGGAATTATTGGACTTTTCAACTGTGTGCCTATCACTAAAAATTCCATCACACTTTTATGGGGAGGTTAAAGAATCTTAAGCTTACTGCACCGTCTAACGTTCCTACGTGTTCAGACTCAGACTCTAATTCCAACGGTGTAGAAATGGAGGAGCCCTCCTCTCAGAAACCTGATATTTCCTCAGGCACCATACCAAAAACGCAGTTCTCAAGTAAACTGCCTGCAATTTCTACTAAACGACCCAAAAAGACCCTCCTTCTCTGGAAAAACTCTCTTCATCTGCCATGGATGTTATTCTTGAGGAGATTCGAGCTCTGAAACCCTTTATAGAGGAAACTAATAAAACTCTACAATTTTTAAATGATAAATGGTCCTCTTTGGAATCAAGAGTCCTCATCGTGGAGCAGCGAACAGAGTCTCTCGAAAATTCGTGCTCTCGTATTTCATCTTTGGAATCTGAAGTATCTCTCCTTAAAAGACAGGCGAAGGACTTGGAAAACAGAAATCGCAGGAACAATCTTCCTGAAAATATTGAAGGCTCAAATCCAACAGCCTTTTTCCAATCTTTTTTGCCTAAGATCCTGGACTTACCTGCTACTTCTTCTCTCAACATTCAAAGGGCACACAGACTTGGACAGAAAATTTCTGTGAAACCTCGTGGTGTCATCATGCTGTTTCTGCAATACACTGACCTCCTTCAAGTCTTATCTGCTGTCAAAACCAAGAAACAGATTTTTTGGGAAGGTCATCGTCTCTTCTTTTCTCAAGATGTGGCCAAAATCACAGCAGATCGTCGGAAGAGGTTTCTTGATCTTCGTCCTCAGTTACGTGCTTTTAATGCAAGATATGGTCTTCTTCACCCATGTCTCTTCAAGGTCACACATAAAGACAAAACTACTACATTTGACAATCCAGAGGCGCTACAAGATTTCCTTCATCTTCATGGAACTGATACTATGGACACTTCGAGACCTACATGAACATCTGTTGTGCCTCATGATATGTTGATGTTTTTTTTTTTCTTGTTTTCCTTGCTCATCGTGTCTCAATGAATGATTGTTCTGCGTATATCTCTGTAGTGTTTATATAATGTTGTTTCTCTTTTCGTCCATATATTTTTCCTACATTCTCGCTTTATGGTTATTTCTTTTTGATTCTCCTGCTAATTTCTGTTATCTCATTTACAGGTGTTTTGCCTCAATAATTTTGTTGTCTCCTGATTCTCCCGTAGCGTTGGAATTTCTTTTGATTGTGGTCTTTTTGGATTCAGTGGAGCTTCGATGCTGTCGTTGTCATCTTCTGGTGTAGTCACTCCCCAGTCGTGTTGTATTTGTAGGTATGATGTTCAGTCATCTTTGTATGACATGTACTGTCTTCTCGTTATGCATCTTCTCTCTTTTTCTTTTTTGTTTCCTTCTACTCACCTTCCTTGATCTTGATTCTTTCTCTTCTTTTCTATCTCTTTTATTCATCTCTTTTTTTCCCCCTGTTCTTTTCTCTAACATAAATCTTTTTTACTTTTCTCACAACTTACATACTTGTAAACTTTTCCTTCTAATACAACTACTTTTTCTATCTCATCTTATTTCCTTCTGCATATTCAAAGTAAAATTAGCTTTGTTTTTTGTAAGCATACTGTATATTCATACTTTTTTATTAAATTACATTTCGGATTACTACCTGGAATATTAAAGGATTAAATAATCCTATTAAAAGGCAACGGGTGATATCCCATCTGGCTAAATTGAAAACCGATATTGCTTTACTTCAAGAATCTCATATTTCTGAAAGTGAAGCTTCCAAGCTAAAGAGATGCTAGGTGGGGTATGTGTTTAACTCTCCGGCCCTAGGTAAGAAAAATGGTGTTTTGATTTTGTGCCATAAAAAATTAAATGTTTCTGTTGTTCATCAAGAAGCTGATGTTGAAGGGCGGTGGGTTATTGTTAAGCTTCTTATTGATAAAATTCCTGTAGTTATTTTTAATGTTTATGGGCCTACTTCTATTGATAAAGTTTTCTGGTCTAATGTATCTGATAAGTTACTTCCATTTGATGATGATTATGTCATACTTGGTGGTGATTGCAACCAAATCCTTGATCCCATTCTTGATAGGCATTCTAATGTTAAGTTCACTCCTTCTAAAATGCAAGCTCAATTTGCCTCCACAGTACGGTGTAAAGCACTAGTTGATATTTGGAGACTTGCCATCCTGACCTTAGGGAGTACAGTTTCTACTCAGCTGCCCACCCCTCCCAATCCCGTATTGATTACCTTTTCTTAAGTAAACCCCTGACCCAACATGCCACTCACTCTGAAATCGGTTCGATCCTAATATCGATCACGCTCCTGTTTTTGTTGACATTGATTTGGTCCCTTTTTCCCCTCACCCTGGAAGATGGCGCTTTAACAACTCCCTATTACTTGACCCTAATTTTTGTCAAAAATGTAACTCCTTTGCTTTGGAATTTTTCTCCATCAATAACTCCCCAGTATCTCCTTTTGTGATGGTATGGGATTCCTTTAAAGCAGCCGCTAGAGGTTTTATTATGAATTTTGTATCCCAAAATAAGAAGTCTTTTGAAATCCAGTCCTCTCAGTTACTTGATAAAATTAAACAATTGGAGTATGCATACTACCAGTCCAATGATGAGCCGGCTCTGAAAAACCTCCTGGACGCCAAAATTACTTTTAATACATTATCCACTGATGCAGCTTCCAATTACTTACTAAAAAGTAGTTCTCGTTATTACAGTGGCCAAAACAAGATGGGTAAAATTCTGGCTAACTATTTAAAAGTAAGAAAAGATAGAACTAAAATAGAATCCTTGCAAGGCTCCGCAGGCACTCCTATGTATAAAGATAAGGACATCTTTAAATGAATTTGTCTCCTTTTATAAAAATCTTTATACTCCTGAATCAACACCAGATAAGTCCGACCTTCTTTCCTACTTCCGATCCATTCCCTCTCCTCCATCTAGCCACATTGACTTCGAAATTTTGGGAGCCGATATTTCCTTAGCAGACGTATCTCACTCAGTCTCAGTGCTACACCGTGGGAAAGCACCTGGAGCAAATGGTTTTACCATTGAATTCTACTCTCACTTTGCAAATATTCTTCTACCCAACCTTTTACTTTTATTCCAATCTTTTACAGAAAATGGCGCTTCTAGTGGCACATTTCAAGAAGCACTGATTTGCTTAATCCCCAAAGATGATAAGGATCACACTCTCTGCAAGAACTATCGACCTATTTCGTTAGTTAACACAGATTATAAGATCTTCGCAAAAATTCTGGCACTTCGTATTGATGCTATTTTACCTGATCTCATTGGTCCTGAACAAGCAGGTTTTTTTAAAGGGAGACTTGCATCTGACAATTCTCGAGTCTTTTTTAATATCCTTAGCAAAGCCTCTTCTTTAGATCAGCCGATAGCAGCGATTTCCCTAGATGCTGAGAAAGCTTTCGATAGGATTGGTTGGGATTTTATGTTCCAAGCTCTGAAATGGGCTGGTTTTCCCCCTAATTTAATAGCTTTAATTTCCTTACTGTATTCAGATCCCCGAGCTTCAATTTTTGCTAACGGTCAGGCTTCCGACTACTTCTCATTGCGTAGGGGAGTAAGGCAGGAATGCCCTTTGTCTCTCTTATTATTTGTCATAGCCCTAGAACCTTTTTTATCTAGAATTAGACAAGACGACCGTATTACAGGCTTCCAATTTGGCCCTCGTCAAGTTAAGATGTCAGTTTATGCTGACGATATTCTTTTATATTGCTCTAATCCCGAACCTCTCTTACTCCCTTTCTTCAACAGGTATCTTAGTTTTCTAAACTCTCCGGATATCGTCTAAATGCTGATAAGTGCGAAATTTTGCCTTTGAATTTTCTTTGCCACAAACATCTCTTTGATTCTTCTGCCTTTGCCTGGCAACCCACTAAAATAAAATATCTAGGTTTATGGTTTGCACCCTTATTATCTGACACACTAAAATTGAATTTTGATTATATTACTAAGAAATTAAATGATTCCATCAGTCCGCTGGCATCCCCTTTTTCTCTCTTGGTGAGGTCGGTTAGACTCTATCAAGATGATGCTCTCCCCTCTTGTGCTATATATTATCTCTATGATTCCTATTCATATTCCTCAATATTATTTCAAAAAAATTGATTCTACCCTGATAAAATTTTTATGGAAAGGTAAATTGACACGTATTGCTTTATCCTCTCTTAAAAAAGACAGACCTAACGGAGGCCTAAAGTTCCCAGACTTCAAGACTTATCATTCTGCTTTCTCACTAAAGCAAACTGCTAAGTGGATCTCTACAGATCCTTCCTTACATCCACCTCTCTGGTTACAAATAGAAGAATTTCTAATTACTCCCTTTAATTTTCAAGAGATTTTAACCTTCACTGCCAATATTACTTCCTTACGTTCCTCTGTCATTTCTCACTCTTGCAAACTCTTATCTCCCCTTTTACGTCTATCTCCTTCCATTAACTCTCTTCATAAACAGCCTATATGGCATAATAAGTCTGTACGGATTCGTGGACGACCTATCTACTGGAAGATGTGGCATTCTAAAGGTCTTGGCTGGCTTTCCCAACTCATGTCTGACGATACTCCCCGTACTTTTCCTGACCTTCAATCTAAATTTTCTTTACCTTCATCCTCTAAATTGCAGTATAATCATCTCCAGCTTTCCCTCACTCAGTTTATTCAGAATCTTCCAGCTACTTCTGCTCCTCCTGTAGCCTGCAAATCTTTACTCTCAATTCTAGAAGGATCTCCCTCAGTATCAAATATTTACAAATATTTATTATTTGCATCGGAAAGACTTAAATCGAAAACTGAGAGGACATGGGAAAAGGATCTTTCTCAAGAATGGCCAACTGCTACATGGGATAAAATTTGGTCTAAACTTCATAAGACCTCCCGGGCTGCCAATACCACACAAACCCTTTTCTTAATCTACCATAGAATATTATTCTTCCCAATGTCCTTAGCTTCTTTCTCATCCAATTTTTCCCCTACTTGTTGGTCTTGTCCTTGTCCCGCCGCTGATTTGAAACATATGTTGTTTGAGTGCCCCTCAATCCACCATTTTTGGCAATTAGTCTGGTCCCAAATTAGGCTAATTTTTAAGGTCCAAATCCCCTTTTCTATTACAAATATATTTTTAGGCACTCTTTCTCCCCAATGGCCTCATTCTCCGTTGAGTTTTAAACTTTTAGATTTATTATTAGCTATTGCATTTCATTTAATAACTTCAAATTGGAAACAAGCTGATAAGGTCACCTTCAGAGCATGGTGGAATGCTGTCTGTTTTCACCATCGGCTAGATACTAACTATGTTTCCCCCATATCCCTAGCAATTAAAAGGGATCTTTTATGGCTCCCTTTGACAAATTATCTATCCCAATCTGCCTCCTTCTCTGTTGCCTCTAAAAATGTATCGGATGATGTAAGGAAACCACCTTAGTTCTCTCCCTTTGCCTTTTTCCGCATGAGTATCTAGTTGGTTCTTCATTACCGAATGTTTATTACAATGCGTTCTTTGACTTTTTATTGATTGTTATGCTTACAATACTACATCATTTGTATAAAATGTATAATGCTTTAGTTGCTTTATATTAATTACTTTTGTTCTCTTCCCTCCTGACCCCTCCCTTCTCTTTCCTTTCCTTTATTAGCTCTTTTCATATTGTACTCTTTCTCCTTACATACAGTTTACAAAGTTTGATCCCTATATCTTCTTTTATTTTACTTACTCACTTATCGTCAAATAGGATTAATTTGATCTATTTTACTGCTGTTTATTTCTGTTGTTTTCTCTCAATAAATCATACAAAAAAAAAAAGAATCTTAGGATGAGTTCCACAGGTAGCTGATTTAGTTGTATCTGAGACCGCTCTACACTGGATTCTAAAGCCAACTCAACTTTCAGGGGGGACTATATTAGAAATATCGACTATATACTCCTTGATGTTAGAATTTGGCATGAGCTGATTGATTTGGAGGTAATGGTTCGCCATGAAAATGATCACTTTCCCCTTGCACTAAAAGTAAAGGGGGCACAAATTAAGGACACCTTGTGCCCTGGATCACTAGTCTCTAATGCAATAGCCTTGACCAACAACAGGCGTAATGTAAGATAGGTGGGTATCTGAAATACCAAGGCTATTCTAGGAGAGATTTATGATACAGTCCACAGAGCACTTCTGACATGAAATGATCTGTCATGTACTTCTTCCCAGATGATGGCCAGCCACGATCTTTTGTTTGCAAATCTGAAATCTTTCTTTGTGAGACAGGTTATACCCCACAAATGTACTCAGAAATCGCACAAATGGTTGATAAAAATTGTAGAGTGGTGAAAACAGATTTGATAAAAGCCCTAAAAAGTAACATGAGGTTGGATATTACATGAGCTAGATGAGATTACACTAAAATGATTAAGTCCTGCAAGGCTCAATGGGAGATCTAAGATTTTGGAGGACTTGCTAGAAGCAGTGAAGGGGAAGGATGTTAGGCTGTTCTGGCCAGTGGCAGCTGTCACGGATTGGGGTGGCAGGGTATCCCAAGTTAAACACAAAATAAGGGAGAGGGGCCCCTTGAACACCAAAGGAGTAGGGCACCAGTGGACCGTAGTCAAAATAAAATCCCCTTTGGGTGACTTAATACAAAAACACACACTCTTGCAGCAATTTTATCACCAAAACATAACACCAAAACATAACACCACCATCAAAAGCCAAGTGCTTACACTTATAAAAATATTTTATTCAATTTATCTGGACAGTATGTCAAAAATTTAATACAATACCATACACATTCAGGATTTATTAAAAACATGAATAAAAACATTAAAACATATATGACAAAAGAAAAGATTGAAGGGAGAATCAGCAAGAAAGATAGTTTCTAATCATCAATAAAGGCTAATACATTAGATCAAGATCATTTGTTCGATGTATATTTCATATATAGAACATCTTGACAACAACCAAAACAAATGTCCACACAATCTACAGTACGCCTTTCCAAAATTGCATCGACGCGTTTCGGTGGGTATTGTTGCTTTAAACACCACCTTCCTCAGGACGAAAATTAATATCTCCCACACAGAAATATGAATCTATTCACAATCACAAAAAACAAAAACAAAATCAAAATACATTTAAAACACATGTTAACATTTTTTTAAATAAAAATATATAGCAGTTAGCCTATGATGGACGTGCAAAAATACAGTACTCATGTCCTGGTGATACAAACACAACAACCTAGCTCATATCATTCATTCAGCACACAGAAAGAATATCTATAGAAAGATTATGTAAATGTATCTATCCCAAGTTCAAACCTGGCTGATCAGGCTAGGACTGACCGATTTCTGGTTACATCCTACTGCAATGCCACGTAGAGCTCGTGAATCTGTTAAATATTGATACTGGAATGCTGTTCTCCGCTCTAAAATTTCTGCAACTTCTTCGGGTAGCCGTACAGACTTGTTTCTGTCCTTTAAATGTGGCCCCCAATTCAAAGAATGTATGAATTATGTAAATGTGCCATCATCAAGGTCTCTTTTTATCAAATTTAGGCTATGGGCATTACCTATAGCCCCCTTTACTTCCTCATGGAACAGCAACACCAACTCCACCAACTTGTGTCCCATGGGTGCCAGGTAGTGGAGAATGAAGAACACTTATTATTTTTCTGTGGTGCTTATGCAAAACAGCGTGGTCACTGGATTATTCCTCTCTGTCGCCTTCTTGGGCTTGATGATAGGTGCAGTGCCCTGAGAGTATGTAAGACTGATACCAGGACCTGCATTGTTCATTCGATCACTAGTTACCCAAGCTCTATATGATATATCCGAGCAATAAAGGTGGGGAGTAATTAACAGTTAATGGCTGTGTCCCTGTTGTTTTAACCGTTTAACTGCATTCTGCATTATTAATTTAGGTAGATTAATTGGTGTTCTTCAAGCTACTTGTAAGTGCTCCCTGCAAGATAGCTACTAGAATCTGCATTCCTTATTTGACCACAAACTATCCAAGCTCAATATGGTTTACAAGAACAAGAATAGTGGAGCGAAACTAATAGCCTTAGGCGGGGCCCTGTTGTTTTAATCTCTCTTACAGCACTATGCAATTAAACTTGGCTAGGAGATCTTGTGTTCTTGAAGTTACTTTTATTGCTCCATGTAATAGAATTCCAGGTTGGCATAGCAGACCCTATTCAAGCCCATTTCCTAGGACTCCTTCTCAGATTTTTGTCCCACTGGGAACTGTCTGATTAAGGGGGTATTTGGTTAGGTTTAGTATGCCATTAGTTTTATTATGCATTATTCCATCTCCAGCTAAGTGTATATTGTATTGGATCATTATGGTTGAACTGTGTTTTATTCAATTTTAGCTTATGTACACTACAGTGCATTATTTTTAGTTCTTCATGTTCTTTTGTGTTGTGTATATTTCATGTGTACTTTTATGTTTTTTTAAGAACCAAAATAAAGTTGACTTGATTGACTGACATAAATGAGAGTTTGAGGGAGGGGGTGCTTCCATCAGAAGGTTGTTCAGGTGGGTTATGCAGCCTTTCAATCCTCAGCTGCACAAACCTCTCAGTTTGAATCAGTTCCTTGATGGCTACAAGTTTAAGCAGCGGGCCTGAAATACCCAGTGGCACAGTTGTAAGTAATTGAAGCATTCTATTTCCTTTAGACGAAACTTCAATTTACAGGCTTCAAAGGGCAAAATTTCAGAATTGCGGAACATGTCCGAGATAGTGAGATGATCGCCCCTGCACCATTCATCAAATGGTTCCAATGCTGGCATAAAAGCTAGAATAAATGGATAGATGCGTGTGGGGAGGGGAAGGTGTCTAGCTGAGATTTGACAGTGACTGTGTACCAGACTGTGAGAGCAGTCTTTGTAGGCATGTTTGTCCTAATGCTCCCAAAGCCAGACTCCATTTTAGGCATGTTAAGATACCCTGTCTGCCAGTGGTCCATATGCCACGTCATTATCTTTTACAGAACTTGTGAAAGTGTCAAATAATCCAAACAATGACTTTACTAACACCGAAGGTGACACAAGTCTGCTACAAACTTCCTGATATCTACATTTCAAGGTTTAACAGTGAATGTGCAAAATAAACATGTAGTCCGAGTTGACGTATTTTCATTGTGCTGGTTTGTACCGGTTTGGACTTGGACTAAGTGTACAGTCCCCCAATGTAGGGTAAAAGTCAGTGTTCAACCCTATATACACCTCATGAATTGACCACTGACTGAGGCAGAGAAGCCTTCGCCCCAGGTTATCATAAGAGGTCCTACTGACTGCCGTTGCAGCCAGGTCTAGAGCTTAGCCCAGTTGATGTGTGTTTTATTTCTAAGGGAACACTCTCTACCGGCGGAAGTCTGAAGATCACAGCTTCTACGCTGTGAACAGGTATGCAGTGCACTAAATCCCAAGAAACTTTAGAGGCAAGTTCGCTACTCCATGCTCTTAAAGTGTAGCCCATAGAAGTAGTGTTTTGTGGGTTAGGTGACTAGGAGCATTCCAATCATGTTCGACAATATTATTCTCACTGTTCGTTACATGCATTAGTGCTGTTCTAAATATAGCCTGTGTAGTTATTACTCTTGTACTAGGCAACAGGATAAGTCTGTTAAAATAAACACTTTTACCCATATAGTGTATTTTTCCTGGTACATAACTTGTGTGTGCCATTCTAAAGAATAAAATTTGAATTACCACTTTATCCCTGACCCCTTTACGAGGCTGTTAGTAACCCATAAAGCACAGACACCACACCAGCAAGTATGTCAAGTGGGCTTGTATGAGGCTATAATGAACTGGACTTTAACACTCAAGCATTATGTGGACTGAAATAGGTTCAGGCATTGTTGAGCAGGAACACCAAACCTGGTAGGAATAGGTCATAGCCCGAGTTTATGCAACATGCTAAGTATGCATTTTGAAGCCTATCGTTTTGGGGTTTCCAGATTAAACCTTCAAAAACGTGACCCACCACACAGCTCTATCCATGTATGGCCAGTGTTTGTCAGTTTCCTCAAGAAACCAACCAGCAATGGCTCGCAGTTTCGTTGCTTTACATTAAATTATAAAATCAGGTAGAGCTAGACTTCTGGCTGATTTTGCTGTTCTCAGGTGTTTATGAGAAAGTTTGGCTGTCTGCCCTGCCAGATAAATTACAAAATGTGTTGTTTCTTGGAAGGATATTCATTTTAATTGAATTTGTTCTCCCTATCCACGAGAGGTAGAACAAAACCATCTCTGGAGCTCTTTGCATAGTGTTTGTAGTGGGGGGGACATTACCTTTGTAAAGGTCATCGACACTGGCAACAATTTGAATCCCCACGTAAGTTACTGTAGTTTTGGATCACTTAAAATCAGTGAGCATGGCCTCTGCAGAGACCACTTTAGATCGGGAGTTAAATTTAGGAACTGTGATTTTGTGAGTTTACTATAAAGCCAGTCACCTTCTCAAATTGCATTAGAAGTTGTTTGACTCTAGAGGCGAAGTCAATGCCTGCAATATCTGCATCCGCCTTAATGCTAAGGGCAAATAGTAGCAGGGGCAACCCTGTTCTGTACCCCGTCCCAGAGGGATATCCATCACTTTTTGATGGTGTATCCCATCTGCCAAACTCTAAATAAGGCCCACAATCACCAACACAATTACCATCAAGCATTTAAAACCTAATCAATCTGCACATAAGTACCATCAGGCTGCCACACCCTCACCATAATATGCCAGTACAAAAGCCATCATGCTCCCACACAGCTACAAATGAACAAGAATCTAAAGCATCATGCCAAAAAATGAATCACGCCATCATAAAAACTTTCACACACCTATGAACAGAAATAATACTATAAAACACATCTTATGCCAATCTTCCGCAAGTAATGGCAATGGTAGGAGCTCAAGTTGACTTAGGGCATTATTTTGAGGTTGGCTAATGGAATGCTTTATCTCAATTGTGACGGATGTCCTGTCTGCCGTATTCAAATTGCATTATAGCCTTTAGCAGTGTAGACGTGATATCTGCCACGTATTGACAGAGTAGCCCATCTCCAAACTCTAAATAAGGCTCTTGGGGCCTGACATACTCATTTTCCATTCACAAAAAGAGATCACAAATTGCGCACTGACTTTTTGTGAATGGATAGGAATTTTACAAACCAACCTATTTACTAATAGAGCGATGCACAAAATTCCAAATCATTTTGGGTCGTAATTCCACCTACCTCATTAATTTAATGCATGAGGCAGGTTGGAAATTGCGACCCACTATGACTGGCTAGAGTCACAGTCATGGTGACTTGCTGGCATCAGCAGACCACCATGTCTGTGATTGCTTTTGAATATAGCATTTTTTTTAAATTTAAATGCATCCCATTTTCCTAAATTGAAAATGGGATGCATTTAAAAGAAATGAAAAGTTAAACAAACCTTTTGTAGGAATACGCAGTTGTCTGAGAGCAGTGGCACTCCTAAAAACGTTTTTGTCAACATTCTATCCCCTAGGGACCCTTCCCATTTGCGAATGTCTTACCATCAATTTTTAAATGGTGCCAAAATATTAATATTTTGCGACCGAATTTGGGTCGCAAAACATTAAAACATCTTTTAAGGAATTGGTATTTGGAAGGGACGTCCTTAACATGCTGCTTCCAAACAACGATTCCTTAATGTTAGCTTAACCCATTTGACAATTTGGAAAATCTTTTCTAAATTATTGATTGGGTCTAGTAAATTAAAAAAACATGTTAGCAGTCTCAACTCCACAGATGTACCTTATCTGAGGGTTTGCGACCATTACAAGATTTCAGCCATCTGGCCTTTAGCATGGTACAGATGATCCACGATGAGAAGGTAGTAGTTTAACTTTGTAATGTCTTATTTTTGTGTGGTGATGTCACTATAAACATATTAGTTAACCTTTTATTCTAACTTGTTTTGTGGAATATCCATTATGTTCTCATAATAGTCCCTCTTTCTAAATCTTGTTGAAGTATCAATCTTAACCTTTCCTGTAGATGCATAATTGCTGAATCCCTATTTAATGCGTTATGGAAAAATC
The DNA here is from genome assembly GCA_963921515.1 of Calotriton arnoldi. Classification (NCBI taxonomy): domain Eukaryota; kingdom Metazoa; phylum Chordata; class Amphibia; order Caudata; family Salamandridae; genus Calotriton; species Calotriton arnoldi. Next base: position 377,547 of record CAWUFW010005187.1, read on the forward strand.
ACAGAAGGAGGTAGACATTAACTTTAGTGTTTCTGTCATTAACTTATGTCCTCAAAATTAGGGCACTATCAGTTTTTCCAATCTTAACTACGCAACTTCAACATTTAATCCTTGACTATCAGTCCGTTGATGATAAATCCACTTCTTAACAGGGGTCTCTCTGTGTTTCCATACACTGATTTGTTCTGAGCTTCAGAATGGTGGGTTGTTTTTACAAACCTGCAGTATGTCCATGTTCTTTAAAGTGCACCACAAGTTTGCAGTGAAGTTGCAATATCTAATTGTACTCTTGTATTCCCAAGCCAGTGTATGTACTTTACGTGTAGTAATTGCTACATAATGTACATTGTACTGATGTGTAATGAAGTATATAACATGTAACCTATTACAATTTGTTAGAAATTGGGTTTCTGGTTTACAGAGGTATGCACCCTAGCCAAGCAGGAACCACAATCCTAGTCAAAGTAAGTGTAGTACACACTAAAAATGTACCTATGCTCACCCTCTGGCAGCTTGGCACAGAGCAGTCAGGCTAAACTAAAGAGGCAATGTGTAAAGTATTTGTGCACACACACAGTAACACACAAATGTGCTCCACAATAGTTTAGAAAATAGCCAATATTTATCTGAATAAGACAAGACCAAAACAACAAAAATCCAACATACACAAGTCAAGATATGAATTTTGCAAGATTAAATAAAAAATTCAGTGCTTGGAAGTCAATAGCTTCAACTGGGGCTATCTGTTTACGCTTAACCGGGGCAAATCCAAAAGTTTAGTATATGGCGATGGAGCACTGGCCAGATATAGGAGTCACGCAGACCCGCTAACAGTACCTTGTATGCGTTAAAGCTCGGGGACGGTGTTTTAAAAAAAAAAGTGGATGTGTTGCTGTCGAAGGTGAAGCGTCGGTTCTGAAGTCAGGCAACGTTGTTGATGCTTCTGTGTCAAGAGCGCTGTGCATCGGTTCTGAGGTGCCGTTGAACCGCTGGGCTGTAGGCAATGGGTTGGCGTGAAACTGCGCAGGCCCAGGAATGCATCAGAGATGTGAACAGTGTGTCGAATCATCAGCGATGCGGTGTCCGAGATTCATGCAGCAACGGTGATTTGGAGGTGCAGCATTCGCAAAGTCATGCTGCGTTGTAAATCGAGGTTGTTGCATCGCGCAGTCGTCGGACGGTGTCCACAGCTTCAGTGCAGGCAGCTGTGAAGCATTGATATCGCAGAGAATGCGCCAGTTCCGAACAACGCTTCCGTGTTGATGCATTGGTTTCTTGGGTTGCAGCACCTAACACTTACTTCCAAGGGCGCAGGACTGGATTTGGCACCACTTGGCACTTGGCAGAGCAGGACTCACAGCAGAGGATCCCAGGTACTGGTAGCAAGATCCAGGTGAAGTGTTTGATATCCCTGACCCTTCAGAAACCGAAGGCAAGCCCTTGGAGAACCTTTTGAGATGCAGGATGATGAGAGTCAAGTCCAATCCTCTCACTCCCAGGAAAGAAGGAGCAGGCAGCAGGACAAAAAACATACCACAACAGTCCCCGTGTTACCTTTCAAAGACACAATGATTAATGGTTTAATACAACTGGAGCCTTCTGCACTTCTGTGGTGCTTCACATAGTGTCGTCAAGGCCAAGTCATATTAATGCACCTTGTCAGCTATCCCTCGACTAGGTTACCGTTTCCTTATGTCGATCTTCTAAGTACCCTGAGGTACTTGGAACACATTATTTCTCTGAACTCTGTTAATAAACAGCGACAGAGAGGGTTCCTCAATGCGTCTCAAACTCTTTACCCTAATGCTCTAATATCGTAGTTATTTTCTCCATGGCAATTATGTCCCATACCATATGTAGCAAGGCGTTATGGTCAGATATCCTGGTTGACCCCCACGCTGCTACTATAACTTGTTTTGTTGTACCTAGAAATACTGTTCCTTCTTTCACCTGGGAGATTTGAGTGGGTAGGAGAGCCTAACTGCTGGTTGTCTCACCAGTTTAAATTCTGACATTGAATGGATATAATTGAGTAGCTCCTCCCAATATTTTAAGAGTCTGGGCCAATCCCATAGCAGGTGTAGCAGTGTGCCCGTACCCCCACGCCCCACCATCACTCATTGGACTTGGAGTTATCCCATGCATGAAGTCTCACAGGGGCAGCGGTTGGTGTAGAAACCTCCGCTCACACAAACAGAAGACCATTCCTTTGGTGTGAGTCTTTGTCCCAGCTCTGCCTCCCTTCTCCTATCTCCTGGTGTTTTCCTCTATGTGTTATTACACCGTAAAATTGTGTATATTTCTGAAAGTACACGCTTGTCCCCGGTTTTGGTTAATAGCTAATTCTTGGAGGGTGTTAGTGAATAGCTCGCTGCCTTTTTAGGTCGAGCATTCGAGACCTCTTGTATATACTTTAGTATAGACTAATATGTGTATGTACTTTGTGGGCACTGGAGATCATCCCTAGGATTTGTCTGCTTCCACTTCGGGACTTTGTTTTCTGTTCAACTGCCTCTATTTAACTGTCTTAATAGAAAACGACCAGCAGAGGTCAGTAAAATACCAGAATTGCTTTTTGCTTGTTCAACTGCCTCTATTTAACTGTCTTGATAGAAAACGACCAGTAGAGGTCAGTAAAATACCAGAATTGCTTTCTGCTGAGGGACTTTTTTTCTTTTTTTTCAGGCAACTGCCTCTATTTAACTTTCTTGATAGAAAACGACCAGCAGAGGTCAGTAAAATACCAGAATCACTTTAGCATTCTCTAGATTCCAGTCCATAGAAATTGTCTTCCACGAGCACCAATAGACAATAATATTTTTTTCAAATCTTGTATTTTCAGTGATATGACCACCGAAGGCCCTGATTTTATATTAAAAACAGAGCTTTGTTCTATACCATTTCCTGCTGAAAGGCAATATTTCTCTCCATGTGTTCCCATACCTGGGTGTCAAGCAGTTTGGTGCTTACTTTCCCTCCATATTAAAGAATAGTAGATGTTTCAGCACCCAGACTAATGTGCTGCATAGCTAAATACATATAAGGTCCCAAAGGCGAGACCGATTGCATTGCAAATGCTTGTGAATCATGCTGTGGGACACCCAGCTCTAATTTGCAAGTATCTGTGTCATTCTTGTTCTGGTATGACATAGTTTGCTTTAATTTGTTGAACTGATTTAATACCATCCTGGTCATATAAGTCATTAATGAGTTAATTATATGTAGGCTTTCCTGTTTTCAGTTTCGATTTTTGGTAAATTCTGGTTGGGTATTTCAGTGTTTTCAAGTGATTTCAATACCTTAAAAAGACAGTGGTTATCAGTGGTTACACATTTTCGTGCCACTCAAAACAACAGAAACAGTGTTTTTCCTGAATTTATGGAATGTTTTGCTTTTATTATTGCTTAGTTTCTGTACTGATGGTATATAGACAGTGTACGTACAGTGTATATGAGGTCCAAATCCATTTTTACAAATTAAACGTATTTCCTGAATTGATCCTCAACATTTCTTTGCCTACCAAGTGGCAAGCATTCTAACATGGAACATGTTGCAGTGCCAAAGTCACTAAAAGTGTCGCCCAGCCTACGCCGAAGGAGATGTTTCACATCTACACCAATTACGCGGAACACTTGTTAGATGAGGATATTTTCAGATTCTAGCTTTTTGATTATGTCCACTACGGCAGTCATGTTTTCCTGTAAAATTCTAAGAATGCAGTAGAGTGTACTTTTTTTCCAATTCACTATCAATATGCGGTCGAAGATCCTCACATTTCTTGCCTTTGGCATCATCACTAAGCAAAAATTCTGTAAACTGTTGCCACATGGATAATATAGCATTCACGGCCTCTGAGAACCGCCAGCTAAATGACACAGTTAGCATGACACAAAGCACAAAATGAGAAATATTTGCATTTTAGGTCCCGCACATAACGAAACAGTGCACCAGAATGGACTTCAAATTCAATAGCATTCTTCATTAACTCTGAAGATTGTAAAGATGCTTTCAAGCATACCATTTAGCAAGTTACAAGGATCTCTTACAGGGAAGCACTTCAGCTCAGGTATCGATTTTGACAGGTCATCACACAACTTTTTCATATACGTAGCTGATTCACTGCAAATACAAACAATATCACTCCGATGTTTGTTGAACTTAGTAAAAACTTCTTGCACCCCCATTACAAGTGACACTTCATTAAATGTTTTCCAAAAGTCTGGTGTCATGTTTTCACCACTATCCCAGATGCTTGGTGACAGCACTCTTTGGGAAAGATTCATATGAAACCAGCCATTTTACCTGTCAGTGAAAGAATCAAACGTAGCCAAAATATCAAATATGATTTTGACATTTTCTGATTCTCTACAGTTTATAAAATAAATAAGACCTAATACATGCTTCTAAACCCTGCATCTTTAGACCAAAGACCACAAAACATTAAATGCAAAGGGAAGAAGAAACAATATTTTAGTGACATCCCTAAACAACAAAACTCAAGCAGAATAATTTTTGCCCACTCTTTCTTGCTGCTACCTTGTATAACAAAGTTACATTGTATTGGCCCATTCAGAAAGAAATAAAAATGACCCTTTCACTCTCCTTTTCATTTCTTTGAATGGCATATAGTTTGTGGTTGTGCAGGTGTTTATCAGTGTTTATATGCTGACACTGGTGAGGGCTATTTCCCTTTCGGTGGAGTTTCATTAGTTATTATATGTTTAAACCTAAACCGGATAGCCTAATTATATATCATGACTATCCTTAATCTTGCCTCATTATTTCTTCTGAAGTTACTTAGTAGGCATTCCATGGGATTACTTCTAGCTCTTTAACAAGCATTCCTCACCACTTTTTTGGGCCTCTCTCTACGAACTTCTTGATTGCTGTTCATAATCTGCATTTTTTAAGCAATTCCTCCAAACTTGGAGCATCTTCCCAAATGGCAGATTTGAAATTTCAAGCAATCATATCCGGGCCAAAATAACAGCAAATCAAGAAGGCAAACAACACGCATTTGAGTCTGTTTGCATCTTCTCATTTTATGAAATAGGTGTTAAAGTATTTGAAGGGTGTTATATATTTGGTGAACATAACAAGTTATTAAGATTGCTTGCGTTTCAGGTATATAATTATGATGATGCCATAAAATCTGAATGAAGCAGTCACTATGATATATATGTGTAGTGTGAACGTCAGGTGGTCGGTTTCTTTGTTGTAAAGGCTACAAGGAACACAAACGGGTTAATAAATCGATTTTGCGAGTAGAGTGATGATAATAGATGAATTTGTATCAAGTCTCTAAAATGTTTTTTTTATGTTTACAAGATTCACCGCAAGGGAACATGAGCAAAAGTGAGTCTGACTGGATAATACATTATTATATAATTGAACAAGAACTAATAATAGAGTGGCAAGTAAAGGAATTTTATGACATCAAAACTATATTGTGTACAAAACAATTACTTAATCTTATAGTAAGAGCGTAGGTGCATAAAGTTATCAGGACAGATCAAGCAACATTAACCTTTATTTTTTTTATACTCATGGGAACTCTGATAAGGGTTGACACTAAGGGCCTCATTATGATCTTTCAGCAGAGCGGTGGCACAGCAGTGCCAACCGCCGCACCACCACTCCACCGAATGTCGCCGCCGCCCGCCCACCAGATTACTACTTTTCGGTGGTCTGATGGGTGGATGTTGTGGCGGTTTCCCATATGAAGCCATTTCAAAGGCAGCGGTGCCTTTAAAAAAGGAACCACAGTGGGAACGCCTCACAAGGGGGCTGATTACGATGGCGGTGAACCCACCACTGACAGGGCTGTCAGTGGCGGGTTCACCGCCATTGTGAGGCCATTTTCCACCCGCCATATTATTATGGCGGGTGGTACCGTGGTGGTCAGAAACTCCGACCGCCAGACATCCAACGGGCTCCTTGAGCCTTCCGGTGCGGAGGGCCTCCCTATCCCTGAAATGGCGGCAGTGCCTACCAGGCACCGCCGTAGGGATTACAATGGTCCATCCCCGCAAGCCTTTCCATAGCGGTTCTCACCCGCCATGGAAAGGCTGGCGGGGATGGACTTTGGGGGCCTGTAGCGGGCCCCCCTTTCCCCCGGCACTGTGATTTTGGGGGGCACCTGCATTTATCTGCACCATGTGGCAGGCACCGAGTGGTGCCTACCACGTAGTGCAGGGAAAAGCAAAACCTGCCTTTTTTCCATTGCGGCGGGTGCTGCAGCCAGCAGCACCCGCCGCAATGGAAAAAATGCCTTTTGCTGCCGCCGTGGTGGCGGCTGCATTGTAATTTGATATGTGGTACAGCCGCCTTATAGGCGGGCGGTCCCCATCCCCGGGAAGATGGCATCTTAATCAGGCCCAAGGTTCCTGCACGTCATGGATTCACATGTTATGCCCCCTGTGTGGATCCACATATGTTTGAGGCACAGGGGGGCCCTGCAGGGCCCCCTTTGTTTCCTCTCTGCCAGGCTTTTCATGACGGTGGAATTCAGAAGAATTGACTTGTCCATGAAATGCCTATTCAAAGCAAATAAACTGTTTAAATATTAATTAAAATCTGTCTGTCCAGAGGAAGGTGCAGTAAAAATAATATGAGGCCACCAAAACACTGCAGTGACCTGTTAGTTGAAAGATTACTGTTGTACACTGTGCATACAGATTTGATAATTTATAGAATAACAGATTATGCACTGAGGGAATATAAAAGAATTTACATTTTTTAGATTGGGTATGTATATGTCCATTTTTCTGTCTTGAAAGTGTCATATGTTTCGTACAAGTGACTGTTTCCTGTCATAAAAGATAAAGTCTGTATTTTTTTTCTTTTTAAATTGGTGTAACAAAAGTATTTATGTAATTCAACTCAACTTTGAGTGTAGATTATGTGTACATATAGCATGGATCGAATCGCCCATAGTGTCTCAAGTATTTGTGGGATAAGCTCTAAAACATAATGAGGATGTTTTCTCTTTTTGTTAATGGTGTATAAGCCCTGTCCCCTTTACTTTAAGAGGAGCTGCTGTTGTCTTCTCTAAAGGGTCATGCAGTGGTGCGCATCAGCATTTATCCAATCCAATAAATGTTCCCTATGAGAGACTGGAAGAGATTTGCAAAAAGGTGTCCTAATGAGGCTATGTTCCTTTTGAACTTAAGTACTCTTTCACAATAAGGACGTTGGTGAACATATACGACTAACTATTGGGGGCGTGACAGCCCTATTGTGTACTTTAACAAAAGGTTTTTATATACACACGCTACATAACATTTTATGTTAAGTTCCTTTGGGTAGGCGATAGAGATCTTTATTTTGTGGGTAGAGTTTAGCACATTATTCAAGCGCTCACATTGGAATTAAGTACAGATGTCCCCAGAGTGCCGCTTCTTTAAATATATTACTTGGGAATACATACAATGGATTAGACCCAATGATTTAAGGGAAAATGAGACTAGACATCTTGTATTCAAATTATTTTGTGCTGTGTCATTGTTATGTTTTTGTGCTGCATTGTTCTGCTGTGTTTTATGTTGTGATTTTAGGTTTTGCTGCTTTATTGTTGTGGGGTGTGTTATGTTGTGTGTTGTTTTGTGGTATTGTGTTGCACTTTGTTGGTAATGTATTATGTTGGTATTTGTGCTATGGTTTTTTGTGTGTAGGATTACTGCAGTGAGTTTTTGTGTTTTATATTCTGTTGCGCTGCATTCTGTTTTATGTTTTTTGATTTTTTTGTTTTGGTTCAGTGTTATAATATTGTGTCGTGCTCTAAAGTTACTTTACAGACACAGCATTTCCAGCCACATGTAGTACTTTCTGTTTTTCTATTGACAAGGAACTGTTTACCACTGTTTAAGGTGATAACATACTTCTGTATCAGCTTGTCAACTATTTGTCGCACCAGTCAGCACAAACCTGTGACAGACACCTTCCCTTAAATTAGTACTTGCAGTACTAACTTAACGTGATTCTGGCAAATATGTCTAGAGTCGTTCGTTATTCGTAATTGGAAATAACAACACATTTCGCACTTCTCCATTACAAAGTCCTTGAGTGCATTTTCTTTATTGTATTTTCAGAAATGCTCCTAAAAGTACCAATGAATAGCTTATGATTAATTCATTGTTATTAATATATAGAATTTGATCACTAAAGACACTTTAAATTGTTTTCAGTTGTAGTTCAAAGTTAAGTAATCAAATACGTGCATGCTTATATTTAAGAATTGACGTTTTCAGGTGGTTTATACATCAATTGTGTTTCACCTCACAACAACTTTAGGGTGCTTCTAGAATCTGGGATTGTGCACTGAAGTCTAGTGCATTGGTCTTGAGAGTCCTCTGATTAGGTCACACTGAAGCAATTGCCTCCGCTAAGGTCTTATGACTATTAGCTATATATTCTTAGTTTGCATTGATCCAGCGGAAGTGGGTTTTGGAAAACTTACTACTTATCCCTTTGTGGTACAGCTTAAACTCAAATCATCAGGCCCATTTTTCATCATCATTTAACTCCTGTCAATTAAAACCTACTACCAACTGCTACCATCATCACATAGGTCCTCTGATGGATCTTTTGTTGAGCTATAAGGGACTAGAATATTCGGGGAATTAACAATTATCCTATGAGGACCTGGAATAGATCATTGTTATCTCAAACTAATGTTTCAACATAACTTAACACCTTTATCAGCCTTGAATATAGATTAACAGAGACAAAGATTATCACCAAAAGAATGAAACAGAATCAATAAAGGTAATTTAGTAAAAACATTTATCTAATACCTCAAGAATGTGGTAAGGTCAGAAATACATTTAAAAAGCAGATTTAATAACAAGTTAAGATTGCAAAGGAAACCACACAGTACATGAAATTACAGGTTCAGTGATGCTCATACAAACCAATCAATGTCGTTTCAGGTTCTGTCCTCAAGAAATCAGCTTGTGTCCATTATGTAGCTCCGATTGCCACATTAGGCGTCAGAATAACCCCTCAACCGAGAAAGGTTATTTCCCTGCGCCCAGCCGGCAATAGCACATGATTAGGTCTCAGTTCGCTTAAGGTTCAGTTAGCTAAAGTCTTTTCCACTCAGAACGAGTGATTAGGGGCAAGGTAAAAGAACGTTCACAACAAGCAACATGCGTGGATCAAGGAAAGCCCAACAGCATGTCGAGCAGGGAAAGGTCAGACAGCCAGACAGCCCTCGACTCCTCCTTAATTTGGGCAATTATACTCCAATGCATCCAAGTTTACATCCCTTAAAGTATTGATTCCATCAGTCGATGGGGTTTCATTGGTCGCTCACGATGGGCTGTTATGTGGTGATCGGTAAAATACAAATCCGGAAGAATTAAGTAATCCTTTTCTCACATTTTCTTTAGGATCATTATATTTCATTTTGTTAGTGCCTAGTAACATCCTCGGAAGTAGACAGTACATTTTGTGATCTGTCATCAGTTTGTTCCCAGGCGCTTTTCAGCTGGGATGCAACAAAGTTGTTACAATTTTAATGAAGTGAGTCCATTGTAAACAAGAATACAAATGGAAACCTTACAGAAAGTTCTCATAGGGCTTGGGTGTCAGTTTCACATGACTTAACATTAGCTAAGGAAAGAAAATCCTTAGAGGCCTAAGCAGAAAACTTCTAAATCATGAAATATTAATATTATTAAAGAGCACACATTTCTAAATGCATTTAGTATTTTCTTATTAATTGAAATATGATTCCTTCATGAAATACATGTCAGTATTAAGCACTACTAAAACAATTTTTTTTTCCAAGTCATTATGTGTACGTTACCATGCATGTTTAAATTTCAACATCTCACTTTTCAATGCGTGTAAATATATACGTTACGCTATAGAAGCCCTATAACATTCTATGTCAGTTCACTTTGTTAAATGCATTCTTTACATTCAATTAGTGCAAATACACGAGTTTTCTAATGCAGTTAAAGGTAATACATTATTTGATGCACATTACTATTCATCAATATAAGTTTCTAAAGGTTACAGTTTGGTTTTCATCTTTTCTTCTAAAAGACGTAAATGCTTCAGCATAACTTTATCGTTTTTTAGCATAGTTTCTCATTGCTACATATGTCATATTTTCTAACATTCTGCATGCTTTTACAATGCAGTATTTAAACATGATTGTGCAGATGAAAGTTTTCTCAATAAGCAACATATCTTTGTTTTGTCTTATCCATTAAAAAAGGTGTCGTAAATCAATTTCACAGGTAGGAATTGGTGAAGAAGGATGCATGATAACATCTACGCTCCATCAGCATCCCATTTGGTCTACACTCAGTGTGGCAGATGCAAGTATACTTGAATATTTAGAGGAACCATATGCCACTGCCCATCGTGTCAGACAGGAAAGTTGGGCCGTCGAGCCCTGTCCCTTTATCAGGGAGAGTGATCTTATTGTTTCCACCATCAACCACGAGAACCTCTGCTTTCCCTCCACTTAGACAATGGAAACTTGCCTCCAGGATTTCTGTGTTTTTGTTCAGCTTTTAAGTGGTTCAAATGAAAATATGATGCACATGCCCTTTGGCTTCGAAATAAAATATATCACCATCTTGGCACCAGCACCAAGATATGGAGCCGTGGCTAGGTTTCCGTTCTGTGCATCCATACTAGATAAAGTGATGGGCCAATGTCGAAAGGAAGTGCATAACAACTTCATCAATACAACTTTCCAGGCTGACTGGTGATGACAGCAAGGCCCTGATTAGGAGTGCACTGAGGGTCAGGTATGTATCGCACCTTTTTGAATACTTACACTGCTGGCTGAGATATTTACCGGGAGCAGGAAAGACCTACTATTCTGATTTTTCTCACCGAAAACGTGGCTTATTGCACTAAATTTTTCTCAAAGATGCTCATAGTCTAAAAAAACGTCTTACACTGCATTAAAAAGGGGCCCAGTCTCAGATACATTCAAGGCCTTAGACTAGGGGAATATTTTCATACCAATTGCCTGAAGGTCCTCCTGTGACAAAAACGTTAATGACTTAAACTAACAAGCAAATACCTGTCTAGCCTTTAGCTAGCGCAGTAGCCTTGAAATGAAACCCATAAATCTATCTTATTGTTTATTGTAGCCTTTTTCGTGGTGTGTCATAGCATGCAAGTCAACAAGCACAAAATTCCTTTGTAAATAACGTGCTGATAGGTTAATGCCTGGAGCACTATCAGGGCATTAACTACTAGGAACTGTATTACGCGTTGTACAACACGTGTGGAGAAGTTCCAAGAAGCAGAGGGTCTCGTTAGGGGACACATGTTGTCATGTGCACTTATGTTGGGGGCCTTTGATTAATAACATCTGCTTACACTGCATACGCTTTTGAAGTCATGGGACGCCTAGTCATCGATTTCTGTTCCTGCTGTTGTCCAGGAACTCGCCTCCTGACATCTATCATATATGCAAACATTTTAGAGTAGGAAAATGGGAGATTTTGAAAAAAATTAGAGGATGTATTTTCCTCATTGACTTCTATTGAAGCAGAGGCAATTTTAGGCGTGAGGCACCTAAAATAAAGCCGTTTGTGGCTTCAATAATGGGAGGTGTCCCTCCTGAATCGGGCCTGTTTGCGTGTATGACCTACAGAAACAATAGCATGACTGTTAGTTTCACCATGCACCACGGTGCGCGAATGCCTGTGTTGTAGGCAGGATTGTTTTTGTGCAGGAAGGGGCAACTTCCTGCACAAAAACAATCCTGAAAGGTGTTTTCCTCTTTCTACATGTGCTGCTGCAGCACATAAAAAGAGGGGAAAAAACTAGGAGAAATAAAGATATTGCTTCTCGTTACGCCTCTCCGGGGGAGGAGAGGATATTTTTGGCGCATTCCCAGGTTTACCTGTTCTTGTAAATTTAGGAACGCCTCAAAATCCATGGATGTTGCGTAGGAACTCCCACGCAACACCCATTCAAATGCCTCCCTAGCGCAAAGCAATGCAGTTCAGTGATTTGCCATGCCTTACATTACTCAAGATTTATGAAGCCACACAGGGCCATTTAAATCTAATTTTACATTTGCGTGGCTCTTGTCACAAAGGGGCTCAAAAACATGCCCCTTGGTTCCCTAGCTCCAAAGTCGGCAGCTCTGGCCGTTACACTACATCTGACTGTTAAGCCTGAGGTTGTTGAGTGGTGTTGACATTCTCTTAATTCCGGCAAATATACTCACTTTCAGACATATGTAAAAACACTTAACAAAAACATGAGGGCAAATGAAAGCAGTGGCTTACTCGTTGTTTTCCCAAGTAATCTCACATTCCTGAGGCAAGAAAACACGTTAAGTATGTACAACCAATAAACAGGGGCCTCCGTTCCACGCGCTGCACCCGGCCCCTGGGCCATTTCCTGTTCCCTCAGCAGTAAAATGATCATGAGCGAATCCCACAAGCTGCCAAAGGACATGTGAGGGCACCGTTTTACACACTGGGAGGAGGGGGGAGAGTGGGCAACATTTTCCGTTCCAAGCATCAAAATAACTTAATTTAGGAAATAATGGCGTGGCATGAGAATAAAACATAAATGGAATCCTGCCTGTGTGGAGCCAAAAGAGAGCCAGGGAAGAGCACACATAAATATGACTACTAGGGCTCCTCATTTTATCAAGAGCGAAAGGATGGGGGGGCAAAAACGGCACAGGGTTTAATTTGTGACAATCACAATAATTTAGATTTCGAGGTTTATATTGTAGACAGAAGATATTTAAGTGGTTCTAAGTGATATAATCGATCCATTGCTTATGGGATATATATATACCTCATCAGCATACGCTTTAGAAAATGCTGTTATGCGAAGAGACATACATTTAAATTCTGCAGTTTTCGTTGCCCTGGGTGCCCATAGCTTCTTAAGTTGTCAACCTCTTTAATGTCTTCAGTGGTATTGTTATGTTATGCACATTTATGGAGCATGCTATTCCCTCGTGATGGTATGTGGTATCCAAGCTCTTTAGCAGGTTCTATAGTTAGTTGAAGAGCCAGGTCTTCAGTTTCTTGTGGAATTCAAGAAGCGGGGAGGAGGCTCTGATGTGTTAAGGGAAGTTGTTACAGATTTTGGGCGCAGTGTAGGAAAATGAGCAACTTCCAGTTCTGCTTTTGTGGGTATGGGGTGTGTAATGAGTGAAAGGGTAGCTGAGCATAGGTGCCTGATCGGCTAGTGAGCGTGTATGCTATTGTTCAGGTATGCTAGCCCACTGTTTTGCAGTGCTCTGTATGCATTTGTTTCCATGCTGCATCCTTGCTAAACCTTTATTTTCCTGGGACCGCAGAGACTGCAACTATGATGAACTACAAGTCACATGACATTTATTAAGACGTTTGGCCTTGAAAAAGCCATTGGCCTATTGGCCCCACGGGCGAAACACGTGTCGGCTGTTTCTTTTGTCTGGGCTCACTGGATATGTTCCAAATAAATAAACATAAAAACCGAAGAATATGTCTTGGATTATATCACTACAGGATACTATAATTGAATTATTGGGCACAACTTCCTCCTGATATACTTCTAGTATCCTTGCAAAAAAGACTGTAATTCTCATTGCCCATTCCGCTGGTCTGCACATTTTTCCTCATCCCATACTAGAGTCTCTGTATTTGTCTTTGTTGTTGTGGCACAGGTCAGCGTTGGTGTTTTTCTGTCCTTCGTATGGGTTTTTGCACTGTATGCCCTGGCCATTGTATCTCCTTGCATCTTGCCGAAGGGGATAGCAATAATGGCTCTGTAGCAGCTTCATCCGGACGTTCCTCAACAGGATCAGCACTGATGTGCCTCCTCTGTGCAGCTCCAGCTGAAGAGGGAGAATCTAATTAAGACCTTCAGATACATTTCTCTTGGAAGAGTCCATCTCCCTCATTTCAACAACATTTCCACCCACCAAAGGACGATTAAAGATGGTGAGCATATGGCCATCTTACAGAGCAAAGGCAAGTTGAATTACTCTGCAGCACATTCCCTTTGTCCCCTGGGGGAGTGTGCTGGATGCCCTCAAAACTTTGACTATTGGGGTGTCTTCCTATTATTCTGCTCTGAAATTAGGACAACCTTTGAGGTTTTGAGAAGCTTTGCCATCCAATCCACGTCTCCTTGGATGAGGGAGGAATTAACCTAGGAGAGTGCTGAGATCTGAAGTCAAGTCTCCCAGGCTGCTGTATTGGCCATATCAAAAACAGCTATGGAATGGTTTAGGGGTACCCACCAATTAGATCCCAGCTTGACAAATCTACATACCAAGTTTACTTGTGCAAGACTTGGGAAAAAGAAGAACCACAGTAGATGAATCTTATTCCCACTGAAAAAACACAAGTGTATTGTCCACCCTTATCTCTTTCAGATGAAGATTTTGCATCAAAGCTAGGAAAACTGGATTAGTGATTTGACTTCCAGCCCAAGATGTAATTCTGGTCTGCTGCACGTGCCTGCACCTGCCACTTACCCTGCTGCCGTAGCCTGAGGGTGGTATGCATGCTAACTGTACTGTACTGGAGATAGGAGTGGCTGTGACCTGGTCTATGAAGCCCCCGATCCCCACGAGCTCAGGATGTATGTTTTTCATAACAAAGGAGCTTCTGCAACCTGCTGGAAAAACTGTGAGCATCTACCAGGGTAACTGACTGCATCCTAGTAGACCTCTCCTCTCAACTATCTATGAACAGACTTCCGGTGCGGAGGTCCTCTTGTGAATAAATGAGGTGCCCTGTACCCATGTTGGTCCTATTTGTTATATTCTTTGCATTTAATTGCGAAGTGATGTTTGGGAAACTTTCATCCCAAGGACACTATTTTCATTGTTTCCTTTAAATATTTATATTTATATTTAATCTATCGGTCCCTAAACGTACAAAGGAATCATTATTCTCCTGAAACTATTTCTCTTCACTTTCCCCTTTATTCTTTTTATTTTTTGTGGCTTCTGTTTCTTTGTACTTTTTTAATAAAATTTTGAAATGGACATATGAGTGCTTTATCTCTTTACAGTTTTGCTGCTTGAAGTGTTGCTACCCTGCACACTTCTTACATAACTTTGAAGAAAGATCTTAGTATTAAGGACCTAAGGGCTAAATTTTGAATTCACTATAATTTAGATTTCCAATTACTTCAAATATGGTAGGGTTTAAAGCTTTTACCTAGAACATATTGGGCCATATCACGAGTGGGCTTTGCAATTCCAGTCCCTGCTAAAATGGTTGTTTGTGCAGGGGTTGAAATTCCAAACTCTGCAGTCATTACCGTCCCCCAATGTAATTTTCCCAGCTAAGGGGCCGATTCCGATTCCGGCCGGAAAACGTACCGACCGACTCGGAGCCGGAATTAATTCCGACCGACACGTACCGGTGCAGCCCGACCCGCCAAGTACGATGAGAAGCGAGCAAAACCCGACCGACTCGTACGAAACACAAGCCGAAGGACCGAGCCGCGCGGAAAACAGCAATCCGGCCGGAAAAACACGCGATTCGAACCGACCGACTCGCACCCGGAACAATACCGAACGAGACGTACCCGCGGACTCCCACCCGCCAAGTACGATGCAAGGCGTGGAAAACACGACCGAGTCGCACGGAGGACAAGCCGTACGACCGACACGCATACAAAACGGCGAGCCGAAGCAACCCAAAACACCGCGACCGACGCGTACGCAGCATAGAAAACAGCACAAACACAGCGTGAACGAAACGGACGAGCCTGTACGAGACAACTGCAGGGTCCGACTCGGTCACAAGAACGTCTCCTACATGCACGAAAAGTACAAAGGGAAAATACACAAAAAAAGGCCAAACAAGCAATTACAAAGCCAATAAATACTGGGGGGGAGGGGCAGGGAACAAAGACACACCCACAACTCCACCCATATAAAGGACACAAATCCCTACCATGATCCTTTGCAAATTCAAATTACCTGCCAGCACTCAACAGACAGCAACCACACACCCATAGCTCATCCATCACACAAGCCACACACCATCAGCACCACAACAAATAGAAACCTCACATACACCTAGCAAAACACACACTCACACACCTTCACCTGCACACCAACACACACATCACTCACCATCACCACCCATCACCATGCCCCCAAAGAAGAATCACAAGTTCCTAGATAGTGAATTGGAAGTCCTGGTAGATGAGTACCTCAGGGTAGAGCCACAGCTCTTTGGTACACTGGTCCAACAGACACCCATGTCACAGAAAACAAAGATGTGGGAGAGGATCGTCGACAGGGTGAACGCACAATCACCATGTTTGCGCACAAAGACAGACATCCAGACAGGTGGTATGACGTGCGCAGGAGGGTGAAGGAGCTGCTGAAGAAGGACTACATCTTGAGCCAATACACCGGCAGTGGCCCTCCTGCCAAGCCAGTATACCTCAGGCCCTGGGAGGAGAAGGTGCGGGCCATCCTACCACCAGTGAGCGTCTATGGACTAGAAAACATCCCAGAGCCTGGTGAGTACACAACAAATGTACACAATATTCTGCGACTACACACACACATCACTGTCAAGGGGAGAGTCAAACCATGCACTCTTAGCAAATACACAGCAACCAGAACAGAATCATCCCAAAATGTGTATGTCACTCAGAGAAACACAACACATGCCATCACAAAGTGACATTTAACTGTGTCATCACATGTACAAACACAACTACAACTACAGCTAGGCAGTGGCACAAATATAACTGACAAACACATCCAGACAAGTAGCCCCCACTACAACACCAGCACACAGTGAAGCCCACTGAAAGAAAGGAAATATGTGTATGCTGGGCAAGTCAGTGAAGCCAATAACATGATGGGAGTTGTAGGCACAGATATTGCTCACCCCCACAACTGTCCCATCAACACCACCCTGAACCATGCGCACATCACAGGGAGTGGAAAACAACTTACAAGATGGCTGACACTGGCTACTGCTGTGGGGAGCACAAGGCCCTGCTGGCAACTGTGCACCAACCAACAGCAGGACACCACTGACTGACATCCTGAAAGACAACTTGCACTCCCTGCAATGGAAGCACGTTCCATGGTGGGATATCTGGCTGGGTGGGAAGGAGGACTCACAGCCCTGACCATAGTTACCAGCAGCGTTTCTCACACACACCCTTAACACAAACTCCACAAAACTCACCTGGGAGAATGCATTGCCTCACACTCCAATCAAATATCCCACAAAGAACCACAACCCTGGGTCATGCTGAGTGAAGCACAGGGACACACATGGGACTTGTAGCAAAACTAACCCCAGGATAACACTGTCAGCCATCTTGTCAGCACAGGCACACAACCCCACAGGGAAGCAGAGTCAAAGGGAAGGAAGCATGGGCATGCTGGGAAGGGGGGGTGGAGGCAATAGCATGATGGGAGTGGTAGTCACAGCTCAACATCCCCCACCCACATGGCCCAGCAAGCTCACACTCAAGCAAGCACACCCCACAGAGAGTGGAAAGCCCCATCAAAGATGTCTGACACTGGTGCTCTGTTGTGGGGAGCACAAGGCCATGCTGGGAACTGGCCACCAACCAACAGCAGGACACCACTGTCAGCCATCTTGCCATTGCTCTCACACTCACACACAGTGAAGTCCACCCAAAAGCAAGTAAGTATGGGCATGGAGGGAAGTGGGGTGGAGGCAATAGCCTGATGGGAGTGGTAGTCACAGCTCAACATCCCCCACCCACATGGCCCAGCAAGCTCACACTCAAGCATGCACACCCCACAGAGAGTGGAAAGCCCCATCAAAGATGTCTGACACTGGTGCTCTGTTGTGGGGAGCACAAGGCCATGCTGGGAACTGGCCACCAACTAACATCAGGACACCACTGCCAGCCATCTTGCCATTGCTCTCACACTCACACACAGTGAAGTCCACCCAAAAGCAAGTAAGTATGGGCATGCTGGGAAGTGGGGTGGAGGCAATAGCATGATGGGAGTGGTAGTCACAGATATTGCTCACCCCCACAACTGTCCCATCAACACCACCCTGAACCATGCGCACATCACAGGGAGTGGAAAACAACTGACAAGATGGCTGACACTGGGCACTGCTGTGGGGAGCACAAGGCCCTGCTGGCAACTGTGCAACAACCAACAGCAGGACACCACTGCCAACCATCTTGCCATTGCTCTCACACTCACACACACTGAAGTCCACCCAAAAGCAAGTAAGTATGGGCATGCTGGGAAGTGGGGTGGAGGCAATAGCATGATGGGAGTGGTAGTCACAGCTCAACATCCCCCACCCACATGGCCCAGCAAGCTCACACTCAAGCAAGCACACCCCACAGAGAGTGGAAAGCCCCATCAAAGATGTCTGACACTGGTGCTCTGTTGTGGGGAGCACAAGGCCATGCTGGGATCTGGCCACCAACCAACAGCAGGACACCACTGTCAGCCATCTTGCCATTGCTCTCACACTCACACACAGTGAAGTCCACCCAAAAGCAAGTAAGTATGGGCATGCTGGGAAGTGGGGTGGAGGCAATAGCATGATGGGAGTGGTAGTCACAGCTCAACATCCCCCACCCACATGGCCCAGCAAGCTCACACTCAAGCATGCACACCCCACAGAGAGTGGAAAGCCCCATCAAAGATGTCTGACACTGGTGCTCTGTTGTGGGGAGCACAAGGCCATGCTGGGAACTGGCCACCAACTAACATCAGGACACCACTGCCAGCCATCTTGCCATTGCTCTCACACTCACACACAGTGAAGTCCACCCAAAAGCAAGTAAGTATGGGCATGCTGGGAAGTGGGGTGGAGGCAATAGCATGATGGGAGTGGTAGTCACAGATATTGCTCACCCCCACAACTGTCCCATCAACACCACCCTGAACCATGCGCACATCACAGGGAGTGGAAAACAACTGACAAGATGGCTGACACTGGGCACTGCTGTGGGGAGCACAAGGCCCTGCTGGCAACTGTGCAACAACCAACAGCAGGACACCACTGCCAGCCATCTTGCCATTGCTCTCACACTCACACACACTGAAGTCCACCTAAAAGCAAGTAAGTATGGGCATGCTGGGAAGTGGGGTGGAGGCAATAGCATGATGGGAGTGGTAGTCACAGATATTGGTCACCCCCACAACTGTCCCATCAACACCACCCTGAACCATGCGCACATCACAGGGAGTGGAAAACAACTGACAAGATGGCTGACACTGGCTACTGCTGTGGGGAGCACAAGGCCCTGCTGGCAACTGTGCAACAACCAACAGCAGGACACCACTGACTGACATCCTGAAAGACAACTTGCACTCCCTGCAATGGAAGCACGGTCCATGGTGGGATATCTGGCTGGGTGGGAAGGAGGACTCACAGCACTGACCATAGTCACAAGCACCTCCCCTCACACCCCCCTCAACACATACTCCACAGAAGCCACCTGGTGGAATGCAATGCCTCACATCCTAACTCAAGGTCCCACAAAGAACCACCACCCTGGGTCATGCTGTGTGAAGCACAGGGACACTCCTGGGACATTTAGCCAAACAACTGCCCGGACAACACTCCCAGCCATCCTGTCAGCACAGGCAGCCCACCCCACAGGGAAGCAGAGTCAAAAGGAAGGAAGTATGGGCATGCTGGGAAGTGGGGTGGAGGCAATAGCATGATGGGAGTGGTAGGCACAGATATTGGTCACCCCCACAACTGTCCCATCAACACCACCCTGAACCATGCTCACATCACAGGGAGTGGAAAAGGACTCACAAGATGGCTGACACTGGCTACTGCTGTGGGGAGCACAAGGCCCTGCTGGCAACTGTGCAACAACCAACAGCAGGACACCACTGACTGACATCCTGAAAGACAACTTGCACTCCCTGCAATGGAAGCACGGTCCATGGTGGGATATCTGGCTGGGTGGGAAGGAGGAGCGGATGACAACCAAATACAACCAATGCAGACCATGTACACACCCCAACATTCACATAGAAATGCCCAAATAATGCAGGACAATGTGCTACACCAATATCAACCCCTGACTGTGACAACTTAGTACAATGCATTGTACAGGCCCGCATCCAGAGGCACAGTCACAACTGTCAGGTGTGTCAACCATTGATGCCTGCAGAAACATAACATACATTGTGTGTGTCTCCCAAAAACAGGTGATGATGGGGACACAGCAGCAGATGCTGAGGAGTCCTCGTCCCAGGGTCAAGAGGATACGGAGCTCACTGTTGTGGAACAGCCTCTGCCCTCCTCGGATGAAGAAGACTTACCTGGCACCTCCGGAGCAAGTCATCATGCAGCACCAGCAGGACCACCAGCTGCACCCCCTGCACCCACCCCTCCAACAACTGTCAACACACATACCACCCCTGCCGACATGGACAGACCAAGGAGCAGCACCACCACCAGCACAGGGACCCTGGACCAACGTGGGGCCATGGACACCACCACCACCAACAACCCACAAGGTGGCCCAGGGTCACCTGTGCCTGCCACCTCAGGTACTGCACGTGTCGCCAGGGGTGGTGGGAGGGGTGGGAGACATAGGTCTCTGCTCACAGAGGGGTCTGGACTGCATGATGACCCACAACTGGCACGCATAGCCGATGCGTACCAGTCCAGCACCGGAGAGTTCAGCCAGGTAGTGGGGCTCCTCAGGGACATTAAACAGCAGCAGGCTGCCCATCATGCCCACTTGGACTCACACATGTCCCGCGTGGAGTCCAAGTGGGACACACTGCAAGAGATGACGGCGGTGCATAGGGACATATTACAATGCCTCCGCCAGATGAGCAGCAACCAGTCAACACCTCCCTGTGTGCCCACAACATCTGGTGCTGAAACAACTGCAACTGCCACAGGGAGGCAGGATGACTCTGGCGGAGAGTCCCCTGCACCGCAGCAGCCTGCACTTGAGGGTCCCCCCAAAGAAGATGGGCCGTCCGAGGAGGGGCAAGTGAGAGGCCGATGGCCATGTGCAACCCCCAGGAAGCCAAAACCTGTTCTGGAGAATAACCTTTGTGCGCAAACTGTTCACCCTGTTGACTGCAACACAACTCTCCCACATGACATGGGGAGCTCAAGTTGGACCAATGTCTCTGATTACTGTGGACTTTACTCTGGACATTTCTGCTACCAGGACTTCCAAATTATCTAGGAACTTTGGATCACAATCACAATGTACATCACCCAACAACCTGTGCACTATACTCACACATGTATGTCAATAAACTCACTTATACACCATACTTGCCTCTGTTGTGATTCCTATGTTGTCTCAGAAGTTGCGATGATGATCGGGGAAATGACACTGTGCATGCTAACTGCTACAGCAAGTACAACACCGGCATGTGAGTCATGGCGACTTCACACATATGGGGGAGGCACACCACCAGGGCTACACAACACATACACACCATGGACATCTGACTCATCGCCTACACTGGTGTTGCCAGGAAATACGTTGCATTGCACAGACCCAACACCTATTCACAGTCTGTGTTAACTAGCCCACTGGTGCAGTAAGCAAATGTCAGTCAGATGTGTGACCACAGACAACGCACATCACAAAGTGAAGCACAGGTTTATTACACATTTGCATCATGTTGTAACCACCACAGATGCAAGGTAATCCCACCTGGCAGCGGGCACACAGTCAACAAGTGTAGAAGGAAGGAAGTCCATGGGTGTGGTGCACATCACCTGTAGGGACACAACAGCTACCACCCGGGAAGTCGAATCACGGTGTTGGGGATCACAGTTGACCAAACGACTCAGAAAGTACCCTGTGAAGGACAGAAATGACACACAGTCAAAAGTACTGAAGAACAGGACAGAACTGCAATACTCATGAACAATACATGTTACAAGATACCCACCCAGAACCAAGTTAGCATGTCAACACTGTTGGGGAGTACAGACTACCTGCAAGGACACATCGCTACACGCATACAGACATGTAGCCCATGGACACACTCAAACAGCACCAGAGCACCACCAACACATATCATGCAAACTCACATCATTGACATGCCATCTCTGGATACTCACATTCAGCTGAAGAAGTTGGTGATGAGCTGTGTGCGGACATCACCCTGAACATCATCATCATCATCACTGGCATCGTGGTCCAGGCCAGGATCCTCCACAGGTGGCGGACGTTGGTCATCGTCATCCAGGATGAGAGGCAACTCCTTCCGCACTGCCAGGTTGTGGAGCATGTAGCAGACGATGATAATCTTGCAGACCTTTGCTGGGGCATATGGGAGAGACCCTCCTGTCTTGTCGAGGCAGCGGAAGCGGCTCTTCAGGAGACCAAATGTCCGCTCAATCACTCTCCTGGTCCGACCATGTGCCTCATTGTAGCGCATCTGGGCTGGTGTCACAGGGTTCCTGAGGGGCGTCAGCAACCACGGCATGTTGGGGTATCCGGAGTCACCTACATACAGACAATTGCACATTAGCAGAGTTGGAAAAGAGGGTGGAACACTACATAGCAGAACACACACAATGGTACAAAGTCAGTACACACCTACAAGCCAGGCACGCTGGTTCCGCATCTGTGCCATCATCCTCGGGATGCGACTACTCCTCATCACGTAGGCATCGTGTGCAGAACCAGGGAAACGGGCACACACGTGTGTGATGCTCATATCTGCAAGACAGACCACCAGTGCTTTGACCGAGTGGTAGTGTTTGCGGTTATGGTAGGCCTGCTCTTAGGCCTGTGGTGGTACCAACGCCACATGTGTCCCATCAATGGAGCCAATGACATGCGGCATCCTCCCCAGGGCATAGAAGTCACTCTTCACGCCAGTGAGTCGTTGGAGTCTAGGGAAATAGATGTACTGGTTCAGGTATATCAACATAGCCTCCAAAACATCCCGGAGCACACGGCTGAACATGGTCTGTGACATCCCACCAGCAGTCGCCAGAGTGTGTTGAAAGGTACCAGTGGCAAAGAAGTGTAGGGCTGCCATCACCTTCACCTTGGGGGTCAGCGCTGTAGGGTACGGACGGCCAGGTTGCAAATGTGGTGCCAAGCGCACTGCCAAATCCTCAATCAGCTGCCTGGTGAAGCGGTACCGTCGGATGCTGTCACGTTCCACCATCGTTGCCAGGTCAGGGAATGGTCTATGGACAGCTGGTGCCCTGCAGTGCATAGGTGAAGAAAGCAAGATTGTCAGTCACCCCACATATGTGGCATTGAACACACTCAACATCACATGATACATCATAATGAGGCACAAGTACATGATGTGTGCAGTTCCGTACGGATATGTATGGCACATACATGGCCAATATCTAACATCACAGTCCAACAAGTGGCATCAATAAGTCCCAGGTCGTGCCATTGGATACCATGAGGCCGTGTCCCAGTACCCATCTCCTGCTGCCAAATAACAAACACACGCCACAGTGACATGTGAGGACTGATGTGCCCCAGGCATCACAGCTCAACGACAGGTAGATTCCCAGGGACCCTGTATTGCCACATGGACACTGGCATGACATGGTGTATCATGTATACACCACAGCAAAACAACCATGAGCCCCACAGGTAGTGGTCCCTGTTGCCTCGGCAGGACAGACATGGACGTCTGTGACACACACACGCACAACATCAAAGTCCATGCACAAACAACGTGGATGTGGAGACTGCCTCCCATTGTGCACCTGAAATCAGAGACATTGTAATCACAACATGCACACAGACTGTGGAGGACCATCACCATTGTGCCAATGGGTCACCCTGGGTTGAACATAACGTCCCACATGGGACTCAGGGGGTATGTGACATGACATACACATACACCACCGTGAACTGTGACCATGCCACATGCTCAGATATGAACAGTTGCACATCACAGTGGTCATGTACACAAAACACCAAGGATTCTGTCCCCATAAACACGTGCACAGCCTGGGGGTGGCTGCCCCCAAGTGACACCCACAGAACAACATGTTCACCCCCATACACGGAATAGGTAATGCAGCCTTACATGCCCTAGGATACAGTTTGGACAGGCTGTGGTGTTGTAGGTGTGCCCCTCACTGCCTGGGAAGTATATGTGGCTGGCATATGTTCACCTGTGACAGGCATGGTGACATATGCCAGTGACTTGTACAGGGATGCGTTGGACAGCAATGGACCGATCAGTGCGCACACATTGGCCATTGCATTCAATGTGCGCTGGTACGCGTTGTATTGGCAATACGCCTTGGACAGCAATGGACCGATCAGTGCGCACACATTGGCCATTGCATTCAATGTGCGCTGGTACGCGTTGTATTGGCAATACGCCTTGGACAGCAATGGACCGATCAGTGCGCACACATTGGCCATTGCATTCAATGTGCGCTGGTACGCGTTATATTGGCAATACGCCTTGGGCAGCAATGGACCGATCAGTGCGCACACATTGGCCATTGCATTCAATGTGCGCTGGTACGCGTTGTATTGGCAATACGCCTTGGACAGCAATGGACCGATCAGTGCGCACACATTGGCCATTGCATTCAATGTGCGCTGGTACGCGTTGTATTGGCAATACGCCTTGGACAGCAATGGACCGATCAGTGCGCACACATTGGCCATTGCATTCAATGTGCGCTGGTACGCGTTGTATTGGCAATACGCCTTGGACAGCAATGGACCGATCAGTGCGCACACATTGGCCATTGCATTCAATGTGCGTTGGTACGCGTTGTATTGGCAATACGCCTTGGACAGCAATGGACCGATCAGTGCGCACACATTGGCCATTGCATTCAATGTGTGCGGGTACGCGTTGTATCCTATGTACGCGTTGAACAGCAATGGTCCGATCGGTGTTCCCGGCCGGCCCATTGCATTCAATGTGTGCGGGTACGCGTTGTATCCCATGTACGCGTTGAACAGCAATGGTCCGATCGGTGTTCCCGGCCGGCCCATTGCATTCAATGTGTGCGGGTACGCGTTGTATCCCATGTACGCGTTGAACAGCAATGGTCCGATCGGTGTGCCCGGCCGGCCCATTGCATTCAATGTATGCGGGTACGCGTTGTATCCCATGTACGCGTTGAACAGCAATGGTCCGATCGGTGTGCCCGGCCGGCCCATTGCATTCAATGTGTGCGGGTACGCGTTGTATCCCATGTACGCGTTCAACAGCAATGGTCCGATCGGTGTGCCCGGCCGGCCCATTGCATTCAATGTGTGCGGGTACGCGTTGTATTCCATGTACGCGTTGAACAGCAATGGTCCGATCGGTGTGCCCGGCCGGACCATTGCATTCAATGTGTGCGGGTACGCATTGTATCCTATGTACGCGTTGAACAGCAATGGTCCGATCGGTGTTCCCGGCCGGCCCATTGCATTCAATGTGTGCGGGTACGCGTTGTATCCTATGTACGCGTTGAACAGCAATGGTCCGATCGGTGTTCCCAGCCGGCCCATTGCATTCAATGTGTGCGGGTACGCATTGTATCCTATGTACGCGTTGAACAGCAATGGTCCGATCGGTGCGCACCCATTGGCTATGGCCTGGCCTGGCAACGGACGCGTTTTCAAAATTTGAACGAGTCTGATGCTGTAAATTCAGTTGGTCACCCACAACAATGTTGCAATTTCATGGGTGTCATGAAGTTGAACATTTGAAGGATGCTGGGGGCGTGTGTAAGTGGTGCAATTCCATGGATTGGCCAGATTCAGATGATGCAAACAACTTGGACCTATCACTTTGGACACATGGGACAGTATCTGCCTCTGCAGTACACATATAATGCTGGCTGTTCCCCTGAGAGCTCACTTGCCTGCACTACATGCTCCAGGACGACATCTGCCACTACACTGCTGCTGTATCTGCACCCTCTGGACCCTGCAATGGCACGTACTGTGGAGAGAGCCCCAGCCTTCAGCACTGAGGAGAACCAGGCCCTGCTGGACAGCCTCCTTCCACAGTACAGCAAGCTGTATGGGAAAGCAGGGGAGCAGGTGAGTGTTCTGTCCACTGCCTTTCTAAATGTGAATGTTGTCTGACTAGCAAGGCTAACAGTCTGCACGCCACTGGCTAGCAGGCTCACTGAGTAGTTGTCACCCCCCATAGTGTGTAGTTACATGCACTGGACAGGTATAGTGCAGTGACAGTGCATTTAAACAAGGTTTTACTTCCCAGGCAATGATACCATGTAGTAACTGCTGGCATACTGTCCATAGCCATCGTTGCACTGCCTGTGTACATCATGTGCCCCTGTGATTGAGACATGTATATCCAACTGTGTAATGCACGGATATGTTGCATGTGTAGTAATGGCATTCTCACTTTGTTATCCTCACAGGTTGATGCCCACCAGAAGCAGAAGATATGGCTGACCATCGTCCGGGCAGTGAGATCCGTGGGGGTCTACAAGCGCCGGATCCGCAACTGCCAGAAGAGGTGGCAGGACCTTCGGGGCTGGACCCGGAGGATCGCACGGGTCCAGTTGAAGCTGTCGCCTCCTCGCAGGAGGGGCGGACACCGGACCCTGACCCCCACATGCTGAGGATCCTGGCGGTGGTCTTCCCTGATCTGGATGGGCAGCTGAAGGACAGAGAGCAGCAAGGAGGGGGTGAGTCCATGTCTGCATTGTGAACTATGTCTGCCATGCTATGTGCCCTCCTCTGGCCTGGTTAAACTTCCACAGTACATCAGTCTTGTGGTCCAGGACCCATGTCCCTCTATTGTGCACTGCCCACTCCTCATCTGATACCCAGGTGTGGCCCTTACAGTCAGGGTATTGTGTCACTTGGGTACTGTGTCCTTGCAGTTTGCTTGACTCAAGGTGGGGGACAGCATCTGTTTCCCTGACTCTGTGGTGGGCATCATGGGTGGGTCCATTGCTTACACATTGCCTGTGTTCTGACATGTGTTCTGCGTGTCATTTTGATATGTGGCCCAATTGCTGAGCTGATCCACCACATGTGCCTGGGGTATCTGGCACACACCCATGCTGCGGGTGGGAACAATGTTTGTGCCCCAGGAGTGTGTATATAACGTGTGTCACACATACTTAGCCAGCTGCCTACTGTCCAGGGCTCATCCCTCATTCATGTGGGACAGGACAGTCATGCCTACTCCAGGCCATACAATACACTCTGTACTCCCACTGCCGTGTATCAGCTGACACGTTTTGCTCAGTGATTTGTCCCCTCAGGTGTCTGCCTCTGTGTCAGTGTGCTGTGGCCTCGTTGTCAGGTCTGCTGGGGTGTTCCTCGGTTGGGGCTCCGCATGCCACCGGAGATGTGACCATAGGAGATGATACATGTGTGACACATAGGTGTTTGATCACCTGACTGTGCAGACTGGGGTATGCAAATATGAGGTTCAGGCAGCTGTTTCCCATTCACAGCAGATTGTGATGTGCTCAGGTGCAGAGGGTAGTGTTACAGGTCTCCCATATGTCCAATGGGTATGACCTGGACAGATGAGGGTACAGATGATGTGGTGTGTGGGGGATGTACATGTGCACTTGTTCAGCTCCAGGACTTGCAGTCCCCATGATCTACTATTGTGACACAGTGCAGAGTGTTGTTGTCTGGCTGCCCTGCCCATGTGACTGGAGACAGTGATGTATGACTTAGCAGGCATGGCTGTGCCATGGCATGTGACTTCCTATTAGTGATCCTGCAGGGGAGTGACATGTGCTACATGCACACCATTGTGGCAATGGCTATCAGGACATGGGTGCATCATGGTGTCTGTCGCTGGTATGCATCACATGCATTTCCTATTTGACTCTGGGCATCCCTTTCATCCGGACACCTGCACTGACTCAGTGGCAAGAGTTGTGATGTGTGCATGTCCACATGCTTCACCGGGTTCTCTGCACTGTCCAAATACTGTGTAGGTGGTGCATGTGTCCACACTGGGGTATTGCCATCCAACAGGCACCAGACAGATGGGTGCAAGGCCAGGTGGGATGTGAGTGCCATGGTTGACCATCAGACTGACAATTGACTTCTCCTGTTCTGTTTGTGCAGTTTTAGCAATGTTCAACTAAGGATGCAAGGGCTTGCTCTGTAATGTGCTGTACTTACTGTGGTGTGTGCGTTCGGTGCAGGTGACTGATGTCTGTCTGTTTCCCTATTGATTGCAGATACATCCACGGCCACAGGAGGGGACAGCTCCACGGACCAGGAGGAGCCGCAGAGCCAGACTGGGTCAGCAGCCGAGGAGTGGTCGGAGGGACCCAGTGGCACGGAGGGTGAGGGGAGCCACACCGAGGAGTCCTCAGCACCATCCACCTCAGCTGAGGACCAGAGCAACTCGGACGATGACTCCCTTATGGAGGCGGGTGTCAGCAGCCACCACACCCCAGCTAGTGTTGCTGTCCCCGCCACCACCACCACCACCACCACCACCACCGCCCTCCCGTCGGCTCCCATTCCCGAGGTCCGTGGAGGCTCCCATGTTCGGGAGCGTGTCTCCTTCGGGCCAGGCACCGCACCCCCTGCCCCTGTGTACCCTGCTGCCCTGAGTGAGGAGTCTGTGTACCTCCTCCGCCAGCTCCATGTAGGACAGACAGCGATGCTGAGTGTCCTCCATGCACACACCAGTCTGTTGACTCAGCTGGTGTCATTCATGGAGGGCATCTCATCGGGCATGTCTGACCTACAGAGGGGCAATAGGTTCATGGACTCCTCCCTGACGGCAGCAGTGTCCCTCCTCCGACAGTCCCTCACCCCTCCTGCCTCTGCCCCATCCACACTCCCCAGCACCTTACCCGTCCCAAGCACACGCACACTGGCACAGGCACACACCAGCACAGACACATGCAGCACACGGACACACACGCCACAAACAAGACGCACACGCACGCACCGTCAGGGGACTGCAACCACACTCACAGGGGATGGGGCACAGGCACAAACACACGCATCCACAAGCACTGCGCAGTCCTCAGTTGCCTCTCCCTCCAAAGACCCCTCCCTTGCCTCACCTGCAACCCCAAAGACACAGCGGCTCTTCCTCTGTGACCTTGGCCTCTTCCCCTCCGACCCAGCTGATCCAGCATTCAGGGGGAAGAGGAAGCCCACCCACACAGAGCGGAGTGCCCCTGGCCCCCGGACACCATCTCCCAGGCGCAGACCGACTGAGGCCCCCACCCGCAAGTCCCCCCGGTCCCGGAAGAGCAAGACCCCGCTGCCGCCCTGCAGCTCAGGCACCAAGTCTCCTTCCTCCATCCCTCAGGCCCCCACTCCACAGGTGCCCCCACCACACCCTGCCCCAGGTTCCCCCACCCACAGATACACCATCCCCAGAAGGGTCAGGCCTTCTCCCCCTGCCACTTGCTCTTCCGGCCCCACACCCCCGCTGCGCTTGTCTGTACCACTGATGTGGTGAGGGTGTCCTCCCCCTCTGTCCTGCCCACCTTACCTGATCCCCATTCTCCTCCCCTGGAGGTGGGCACTGAAGTGGAGTCCACTATCACCCTGTCTGACTTGGGCGCTGCAGTGGCGGACCTGTCCACTCCATCTGCAGGGTCCACTGCAGTTGTGCCGGCACCCACAACATCTGAGTCATGCCCCCCAGTTGTGCCGGCACACACCATGTCAGACACCTCCACTGCAGTTGTCAGTGGCTCTCCAGCACCCACCACCCCTTCCCTGCCTCCTCCTGGTGAGCCCTGATCCTGTCCCTGCGGTGCCTGGCCTGCCCCCGTATGCCCCTCCTAGGGGATTGTCCCCGGTTGTGATCAGTGCAGGCATGCGTAGGGTGACATCTGCCACTGTCACCCTGTATAGACTTCCTTGATGGACTGGCCATTGGCCTTTGTTGATACCTTGCAGTTCTTCCAAGTTTTGAACCCACATGCTGAATAAAGCAACTTTCTGTTCTCTAGTGCTTTTACTTCTGATGTACATGATGTTGATGACGCTAACCATGCCCTTGCTGCAGTGATGGTGATATTTGGACTCATGAAAATGAAGTGTTACTGTGCAGGAACCCATGTGTTCCAGGGGGACAGTGTCCTATCCTGTGGTGAATCCATGTCGTCCTTAGCAGCATCTGAGGGTGTCATGTATTCAATATTTGGCAATGGGATTTCCTACTTACGTTAGCAATGTCACATCTGTGGGTTCCACCCATGCACATCTGTTGTATTTGCCATTGTTCAATTAGTCTAGTTCCCTGACCGTGTGGCCATCTCCACTGGACATGCAGGTTTGGGCATCAATGGGGAAGGACTCATCTGTGTTGTCAGTGCAACTTGCTATACATGTGTGTTGGATCTGTGCTGTTGATTTTGTTGACATTCCCATGACCAGGCTGATGTGACGGGAGCCTTCATTTGGTGCTAATTGTTGACTGTGTGACCAAGTGTTCTGCTGACATGATGGAGCCCTACTGATGCGACATATGGCACAGCTTTCCTCACACAGGAGTGGAGTCCCCTCATGGCAGTGTGTACTCCTGTGACATCTCGTGCGCCCAAGGTGTGTGTTGTATGAGCATGTGTGTGTGTTCACTTCCATGTTGCTGTGCATGCTGGGATCCCTAGTGATGTTCCTGTTTGTGATGCTTGCTGAGTTGAGCTATGTTCCCCCAAAGTCTTCTCCCTGGGTTCTCTGTGATGTGGGTGCCTGGCACATTACTGGTCATCAGGGTGTCACCCATAGGTGTGTTTGCTGTCAGGGCTGAGTTTGTGGGCAGACGCTGATGTGTCACAGTCCGGATTCCCCTTTGCACTTGTTGTTTACACCTGTCATGTGATTTCTGGTTTGTGTTAGCTTTCATTGGTTGTGACACGTTGTGTGTGTGACTGCTGGCACTCCTCAGGGCTGCAATGTTGGTAGTTGTCTATGTGTGTTCTTTGTGGGTGACCTTGGCTTCTTCATAGGTGTGTGACTGTGGCTGGGATCCCATTGGTTGGTGTGGTATTGCCGTCATGTCCATGTACAGCGTAGTGTGCAGTGTGTCAGACATTCAGGAGTCTGGTAGAGTGGCCATGTGTGATGTGTTTCTGCACCTTGGTTCCCACCACCCCCCTGGGATTGTCATGGGTGCATGTGCAATGTCACCAGTGCATGTGAGCTTCACTGCTGCACATTGTTGGAGGTCGAGGTGTGTGGTGTTGAGTGTGTGCAGATGAGAGTTGTTGCCCGGCTAGACCCCTGCCTCAATGTTGGCCTTGGCTGACAGGCCGTGCTGGTTGATTTGTGCTTGTGTAGGTGTGATGGTAGTTTGTTGCTCAGGACACATGACTGTGGTTCACAGTGTGAACGACATCTAGCTTTGTCATCACAGTGGGATTGTAATGCAGCCCAGGGTCACCACATTGTGGGGGCCATGGGTGTGGTGCTGTGGTGTCTGTGTGTCTTGCTGTGTCAGTTGCTGTTCCTACATGCTTGTGTGACATGTGTGATTTGTGCTCCCTCTCATCTGACAATGCCTGATTGCCCACATAGGGGATTTGGATCCATGAGTTACCTTTGTGCGGCACTGTATGCACATCTGTGTAATTGGTATTCAGGCCTCCTCATGTGTTGTGTGGTTGCCTGGGGACACTGGTACCCCCCCTCACCTGTTGTGTTTGATGTGCAGTGTGGGTCTGCCTGTTTGTGTATGTGCATCGGCACCACTGCATTGGCATATCTCAGGTGTGCCATTGGCTGTATGTTGTTTGGTGTGTTTGCCCTGCTGTCCCTGGGACTCCTAGGTCATCAGTCAGCACAATGATCATTGTGTGTGTGTCCCATTGCTGCCATGGTATGGTATCTGTTCACCTCCCTTCTACAGTCTCCACTGGGTATCTGAATTTGTGTGCCCATTGGTGCAAATATGTGGGTCTGCATTCTGATGGTCACTTCTGTCATTGAGTCATTGATGAATGTTGACAGTGTCAGCCCCCATGGGTGATGTTTGTCTGCACATGGCCAAAGGTATGTCTTGTTTGCACTGCATTGTTTGCCTCCCCCATTCTATGTTGCTATGGGACACAAGCACTACTTTGCCACTGATGTGTTTGTTGTTCTGTGACCAGGAATCATCCATGCAGTTTGGCAGTTGCAGCTTATTCTTTGTCAACACATACATTTTGGTCACTGTGATGATGGGGGTTTGGACCCCATTGCCACAATGTTCAATATGTGCTTCAGCTATGGACCCCACACTCACATTTTGGTCACTGTGATGATGGGGGTCTGGACCCCACTGCCACAATGTTCAATATGTGCTTCAGCTATGGACCCCACACTTACATTTTGGGCACTGTGATGATGGGGGTTTGGACCCCATTGCCACAATGGTCATGGCCTGCTTGCATTGTGGGTGCCACACACATTTATGTGTGGCACTTGTGATAGGGGGTCACATTGTATGTCCACAGTCCTGTTCAGTGTTGAAGGCATTTGACACAGTCTACACACGCTTGTCATGGTGTTGAGGGGGATGTCTTTGTGTTGCATTCTTTCTGCTGGTGTGTGCTTTTTGTGGCATGTATTTGCCATCCTGTGAGTGGGGGTGGTAGTAGTAGGCATCCAGCCCCCCATGGGTAGAGGTGGTAGTAGTGGTAGGCACCTGGCACCCTCATGGGTAGAGGTGGTAGTAGTGGTGGGCATCTGGCACCCCCTGGGTAGAGGTGGCAGTAGTGGTAGGCACCTGGCACCCCCATGGGTAGAGGTGGTAGTAGTGGTAGGCACCTGGCACCCCCTGGGTAAGGGTGGTAGTGGTGACAGGCATCCAGCCCCCCATGGGTAGAGGTGGTAGTAGTGGTAGGCACCTGGCACCCCCTGGGTAGAGGTGGTAGTAGTGGTGGGCATCTGGCACCCCCTGGATAGAGGTGGCAGTAGTGGTAGGCACCTGGCACCCCCTGGGTAGAGGTGGTACTAGTGGTAGGCACCTGGCACCCCCATGGGTAGAAGTGGTAGTAGTGGTAGGCACCTGGCACCCCCTGGGTAGAGGTGGCAGTAGTGGTAGGCACCTGGCACCCCCATGGGTAGAGGTGGTAGTAGTGGTAGGCACCTGGCACCCCCTGGGTAGAGGTGGTAGTAGTGGTAGGCACCTGGCACCCCCATGGGTAGAGGTGGTAGTAGTGGTAGGCACCTGGCACCCCTGGGTAGAGGTGGTAGTAGTGGTAGGCACCTGGCACCCCCATGGGTAGAGGTGGTAGTAGTGGTAGGCACCTGGCACCCCTGGGTAGTGGTGGCAGTAGTGGTAGGCACCTGGCACCCCCATGGGTAGAGGTGGTAGTAGTGGTAGGCACCTGGCACCCCCTGGGTAGAGGTGGCAGTAGTGGTAGGCACCTGGCACCCCCTGGGTAGAGGTGGTAGTAGTGGTAGGCACCTGGCACCCCCATGGGTAGATGTGGTAGTAGTGGTAGGCACCTGGCACCCCCTGGGTAGAGGTGGCAATAGTGGTAGGCACCTGGCACCCCCTGGGTAGAGGTGGTAGTAGTGGTAGGCACCTGGCACCCCCTGGGTAAGGGTGGTAGTAGTGGTAGGCACCTGGCACCCCCATGGGTAGAGGTGGTAGTAGTGGTAGGCACCTGGCACCCCCATGGGTAGAGGTGGCAGTAGTGGTAGGCACCTGGCACCCCCTGGGTGGAGGTGGCAGTACTGGTAGGCACCTGGCACCCCCTGGGTAAGGGTGGTAGTGGTGACAGGCATCCAGCCCGGCATGGGTAGAGGTGGTAGTAGTGGTAGGCACCTGGCACCCCCTGGGTAGAGGTGGTAGTAGTGGTGGGCATCTGGCACCCCCTGGGTAGAGGTGGCAGTAGTGGTAGGCACCTGGCACCCCCTGGGTAAGGGTGGTAGTAGTGACAGGCATCCAGCCCCCCATGGGTAGAGGTGGTAGTAGTGGTGGGCACCTGGCACCCCCTGGGTAAGGGTGGTAGTAGTGACAGGCATCCAGCCCCCCATGGGTAGAGGTGGTAGTAGTGGTAGGCACCTGGCACCCCCTGGGTAGAGGTGGTAGTAGTGGTGGGCATCTGGCACCCCCTGGGTAGAGGTGGCAGTAGTGGTAGGCACCTGGCACCCCCATGGGTAGAGGTGGTAGTAGTGGTAGGCACCTGGCACCCCCTGGGTAGAGGTGGTAGTAGTGGTGGGCATCTGGCACCCCCTGGGTAGAGGTGGCAGTAGTGGTAGGCACCTGGCACCCCCTGGGTAAGGGTGGTAGTAGTGACAGGCATCCAGCCCCCCATGGGTAGAGGTGGTAGTAGTGGTAGGCACCTGGCACCCCCTGGGTAGAGGTGGTAGTAGTGGTGGGCATCTGGCACCCCCTGGGTAGAGGTGGCAGTAGTGGTAGGCACCTGGCACCCCCTGGGTAGAGGTGGTAGTAGTGGTAGGCACCTGGCATCCCCATGGGTAGAGGTGGTAGTAGTGGTAGGCACCTGGCACCCCTGGGTAGAGGTGGCAGTAGTGGTAGGCACCTGGCACCCCCATGGGTAGAGGTGGTAGTAGTGGTAGGCACCTGGCACCCCCTGGGTAGAGGTGGTAGTAGTGGTGGGCATCTGGCACCCCCTGGGTAGAGGTGGCAGTAGTGGTAGGCACCTGGCACCCCTGGGTAGAGGTGGTAGTAGTGGTAGGCACCTGGTACCCCCATGGGTAGAGGTGGTAGTAGTGGTAGGCACCTGGCACCCCCATGGGTAGAGGTGGTAGTAGTGGTAGGCACCTGGCACCCCTGGGTAGAGGTGGCAGTAGTGGTAGGCACCTGGCACCCCCATGGGTAGAGGTGGTAGTAGTGGTAGGCACCTGGCACCCCCATGGGTAGAGGTGGCAGTAGTGGTAGGCACCTGGCACCCCTGGGTAGAGGTGGCAGTAGTGGTAGGCACCTGGCACCCCTGGGTAGAGGTGGTAGTATTGGTAGGCACCTGGCACCCCCTGGGTAGAGGTGGCAGTAGTGGTAGGCACCTGGCACCCCCATGGGTAGAGGTGGTAGTAGTGGTGGGCATCTGGCACCCCCTGGGTAGAGGTGGCAGTAGTGGTAGGCACCTGGCACCCCCTGGGTAAGGGTGGTAGTGGTGACAGGCATCCAGCCCCCCATGGGTAGAGGTGGTAGTAGTGGTAGGCACCTGCATCCCCTGGGTAGAGGTGGTAGTAGTGGTGGGCATCTGGCACCCCCTGGGTAGAGGTGGCAGTAGTGGTAGGCACCTGGCACCCCCTGGGTTGAGGTGGTAGTAGTGGTAGGCACCTGGCACCCCCATGGGTAGAGGTGGTAGTAGTGGTAGGCACCTGGCACCCCCTGGGTAAGGGTGGTAGTAGTGACAGGCATCCGGGCCCCTATGTGTATATGTGGCATTGGTGATGGGCATCCCGCCCCTATGGTGCTGCTGTTTCTGGAGTAAGTAATTTCTGCAGCCATGTGTGTGTGTGTGATATGTCGGGTACGTGTAGTTTGTGTTTGTGGTTGGTGTCTGACCTACCTTCTGCGCCGTACGCGTCCGTGCCTGTTCCGGTAGTAGATGTAGAATATTGGTAGGATCGGAACGATGGGATTCATTGTTGGTTCGTCTCGTTCGTCTTTGTCGTTGCTTCGCCTCGTCCTCGTCGCTTGCGTGTTCGTCTCGTAGCCGTGGATCGTGTTGTGGCACGAATCGGAGCTTATGTGCGCCTCTCCCGGATGCTTTGACGTGCCGTGCGTAGCGACGGGTTCGGCGCGTACGGGAAGCGCATCGTACTTGTCCGGCCGGACGGGGCTGCTTTTTGGCTTCCGGGCGACTCGTATCTGCGTTTACGGATCCGGCTCGGTCGGGGATCAGGGCCTGGATTGGGTGAGTACGACTGGTCGGAATCTGTGCTGTTGTGCGCATCGTACTTGTTCGTTCGGATTCTTGTGCGGATCGGTCGGGAAACAGGCATTCGCATGGCTTTTTTCCCGACCGAATGGCGTTGGGTGCGTCTCTGACCGAGATCGGAATCGACCCCTAAGTTTTGACAGGTCAATCCTGCCAAAATGTAGCAGGTAGAAAAATGCTTGGTAAACACTGAGACATGTTGCATTTGGTCATAAAAGCGCCAATCCCAAATGTAATTCTTCATTTTCATGAGGAACCTCAGAGCTGCTCCCAGTAAAAATCACATCTTGTGGTGCAAGTATTTATAGTTGGGGTTAAAAAAAAAAACTCACACTCACCTGACCCAATCACGATCAGGGCCCCTGTGAATTCTGCTGCTGATGAATGTGAGGCTCTGTAATGAACAGTAGAGAAGAGGGGGGTTTTGGAAGTTCTAGGGATGGTGCAGGATACGTAGAATAATGTGGGTTTTTTTTTTTCCTAATTCACGCTGTTGCAGTTTGCGAATGCAATAATGCCGTGCAATTGTACATCGAGGAAAAATGTTTTTATATTTTACAATTGCACTGTAACAAAATTACACAATTGTGCACTATATTGAGGAATTCTTTTATACTGTGCGATTATTGTTGTTTGTCATAATTGAGCTGTGTGTACTAACGACGATTCACTTACACAAAGCAGTATGAAGAATATTTTAGCTCAATGGAATTCAGCTCAATGGAAAATGGTGAGAGACCTAAGGGCAAGATGTACGAAGCATTTGTGATTTAATGATTGGTGGCAAATAGGTTAGCAACCACTAAAAGGTAAGTTTGGAATGCTTCAATTTGATTTTCGGTTCTAATCGAAAAGTTAGCGATGCAAATCAAATCTTACTGACTCGTTATTTTTGCGACTGGAATTTGCGGTTACCTATTACTGTTTAACAATTTGCATTTCTTATTTTGGAATGTATAAATGGCTCTCTAATTGAGAACTGTTGCAAAAACAACTTTTTGCACTCACAAATTATCATCAAGCGGAAGCAGTTGGTAATGAGGTGCAAATTATAAAAGGGGTGGAAACCGCATTTTTACAAAATGGCTGCTCTGCATGCTATCTATGGCGAGGACTGTTTTATCCACACCACAAAAAAAGAAGGCAAAGACAGGAGCACATTTTCAAAGTCAGGGTGACTTTGTTTCAGCAGACTGAGGAGGAGATATATAGAAAGTACAGGCTCAGCAGCACTCTTATTTTAGATTTAATTGCTGAGATAGACCCTGTGTCGTGTAGGGACACACACAGGAGTGTTTCTGTACCAGCCCACATTCAGGTGCTTTGCTGCCAACACCTTTTAGCCTCAGGAAGCCATCATGGGGTTGTTGTGACAGCGGGAGGGTTTCCCAAAGTGCTCTTTTGTGTTTTTTTCACAGTCTGTTTTAGATGCAATGCTGGTAAACATTCACAGATATATATATTTTTTCTCATCTCACAACAAGACTTTTAAGCAAACAAAATTCGATTTATTTCATGTTAGCATTTTCCACAGGTGGCTGTGTTGATGAGACACTTCTTAATTTGCCCTCCTAGTGCTACTTAATTTTTGTCTAAGTATTGAAGTAGCCAGCACTCCTTAAGCATTCAGATAGTTAGCAATGTGGGTTCTTTAATTACTGCCCTTTTGACTAAATTTCTAGGTTCCACCCGTGACTCCTAAATCGCTTGGCGCTGTGCCATGTACAACCAGCTTGCAAGAGGAGACTGGGGATGATTTTCCTTTAGGTATTTCTACATCTCAAATATAGATTTAATAAATGCATTCTATATTGTGGTGTTTTAATTGTATTTTTCATTTGTTCTAGGTGACAGATCTTATATGCACTAGGCACATGGATTTCGACCCCATGCTTCATGCCCAAAAGCGGACAAGGGCAGTTACAGAGCACACTTTAGGCCTGCTTATGATGAGGTTTTGCTGCCTTCATAAGAATGGGGAGCTCTTTAGTATTCACCAGCCGCGGCCCCTGCAGGTAAGAGTGGTGGGGTGGTGGGGCCCGGTGGGGGGGGATTTCGAGAGACTACCACAAGGGATAATTATTTATTTATTTAATTTTCCCTCGTGGTCGTCTCTTGAAATCCCCCCCACCGGGTCCAACCGGGCCCCACCGTGCCCTACCGGGCCCGACCGCTCCACCGCTCTTACCTGCAGCAGCAGTGGCTGATATTCACCTCCAGTGCAATGATTGTAGCACTGTGTATGTACGTGCTAAACGATATAGCAACACGTAAGGGACTCCCAGTGCAGCCTGAGCAGAACAGCAGAATAGCTCTGATGCAGAGTAAGACGACCTCTCGAAACACATCCCAAGATGCTAGCAGAGCAGCAGCTGGGGGGGGGAGGGTAGATGAGCAGTACATCACCAACAATTATTTCTAAGGTCAACTATGCGAGGTACAATGAGGTAGTATCAGTCAAAATTGTGACAAGTTTTTATTTCCATGTTCATTCACTGGAAATATGAAGAGTAATGACAGGGACTGCATATTTTGTTCATAACACTTTGAAATGCACATTATTGATATAAAATCTTTTGTTTTGTTTTATATTTGACAAAACAAACATTTGATGCCTCTTTCATTGTTTGCTGGGAATGGGCCTCTCTAAGTCAGTTGGCAATATGTCCACTTCTAAATCAGCAGCCTGTGTGTATGCCTAGATCTTATGACATCAGACATAGACATACTACTGAGGCTAGAAGCCTCCTCACTCTCTAGAACAGGGGTAGTCGGACCAGAGAGAACATGTTTGTGTAGTTTGTACAAATTCAAAACACGATGTAATCTATTCTAAATATTTTGCTTCTTCTTTGCAACAGTGGGACATTTTTTGCTGGATATGTATGGTGACGCCTGAGTATTACTGGTGCAGTTGCCAATTTCTCTATACATTTTCTAAAATGTTGCATTTTAATTGTCCATGTCTTTTATTTTGTTGCTGTGTCTCCTAAACAATAGAATCAATTAATGACTTCATTGTTTCATTTACATTGCCAATACTATTAATCATAGTAGACAAGCCTTCATCCATGATTCCTGCAAGCTTGGTAATGGCTTCAGAGTGTTTGTTTTGAATGTCTAACACTGAATTTCTTATATGCGCAAATTCTGATCTTGATGATGTGGCACTTGTATCAGCATGTCCACTTGCAAACTGTGGTTGGGTTGTATGATGGAACAATGCATGCTTTCACCACACATGCCTTTACAACACATACACTACCACGCAGTGCTTAATTTGAGCCGGTGGTTTCCTGTGCTCAGCACCAGCACTTAATCACCAACACGGGAGCTTTTCATGAGCACCAGTTAAGGACACATTCATTTATGGCAGGCATGGGGAGATTAAGTGATTTGCCCAGAATCACAGGATGTTGAGCCAACACCGAAACTCAAACCTGGTTCCCCAGCTCCGAAGTCAGCAGCTCTGGCCATTACACCACATCCTCTACCCACTTTCATGGTTAGTAGTTGGTTCTGTTTTAGGCGGTGCTAACAGGAGAGTTGGGCTGGTGCAAGCTGCCTCCTGACGAGAGACCCGGCACTTATTTTTTTACAAATTAACCACTGCTACCACGCATGACGCACTACCACGTACCCCATTACCACGCATGTCATTACAATGAGCATTCATAAGGGCATATTGAAAGTGCCATTACCATGTATACAGTAACTACGCATACCACAACACAATTGTTTGCAATGAATCACGTGTTACTTACATACTATAGTTACTACCTGGATACATTGAGTCATTTTCATCATTCCTGATGGGAACTGTTAGAAATGGGGGTCTCTAGTTCACAGTGATATGCACCCTGTAGGGATCCTTCCTTCTAGTCATGGTAAGAGAGTTATACACCCAAGATAACCCTGCTCACCCCCTTGGTAGCTTGGCATGAGCAGTCAGGCTTATCTCAGATGCAATGTGTAAAGTATTTGGACATAAAACACACAGTAACACAGTGAAAACTCAACGAATGGACACCACTCCAGTTTAGAAAAATAACCAATCTAAACAAAACAATTCCAAAACCACAAAAATCCAACATACACAACTCAAGATATCACTTTTTAAAGGTTTAAGCAATTCAGTCAATAGAACTCTATGGATCAGTTGATTTTAGCACAAAGTACCTTTGATGTGTCAAAATCCAAGATGAAAAACAGCCGCATAGGAGGGAAGCGTCAGAAAACACAGAAATGCGTCGATTCTTGAGTCCCAGGGGAATGGAGGGGTTAGTTCTACTGCACGCAGGAGAAGTGTTGCATCGTTTCCTTACTGCAAGGAGAAGTGATGCGTCGAATTCCGAAAGCGGCTCGTTACTGCAGAGCAACGCAATGGAAACTTGGTGCACAGGTGTGATGCGTAGAAAATCCAGGTGCGCTGAGTTGATGTGGTGGCGAAACAAGTGCTGCGTAGATTCTTCCAGCCGCGGACAGGTGATAGGCCGATTCCTTCAGCCGCTTAGCAGGGCCGCCGTCAAAGTAAGAGTGGGGGTCTTGGACTTTGAAGACACGATGCTCTGGACTCTGGTTCTTCCAGCCGCAAACAGGTGCTGCAATCGGTTTTCGATGGCACCATGGCAATGCGTTGGCTTTTCAACTGCATGGCAAGCTTGTAATGGGAAAAACAGCGGAGAAGGGCGATGCATAGATTTTCCGCTCTTGAAGCAGCAAAACCACCT
This sequence comes from Calotriton arnoldi, assembly GCA_963921515.1. NCBI lineage: Eukaryota > Metazoa > Chordata > Amphibia > Caudata > Salamandridae > Calotriton > Calotriton arnoldi. The sequence goes on from CAWUFW010005187.1 coordinate 418,027, forward strand.
CCAAGGGCCCAGAACTGGAGTTGGCACCACTTGGCAGGTTAGAACTCCCAGCAGAGGAGTTCAGGGGAGCTGCAAATGAAGTATTTGATGGCCCTGGGACTTCCAACAGGAGGCAAGCACACACACGCCCTTGGAGAACTTTGAAAGTAGGATTCCAGAAAGCAATTCCAGTTCTTTCATTGCTCCCAGACAGCAGCAGCAACTACAGGCCAACCCAGCAAAGCAACACAGCAAAGGGTCAGTGCTCCTCGTAAAAGCTCTTCAGCTCTTCTTCTAGGCAGAGCCCTCAGTCCAGAAGTGTTCTAAAAATGTGGGGTTACTGGTCCAATACTTATACCCCATTTCGCCTTTGAAGTAGGCATACTTCAAAGGATAGTCTTTGTAGTGCACTGATCCTGCCTTGCCCTGTCCTGGCTCCAGACACATTACAGGGGGGTGGAGACAGCATTGTGAGAGGACGGCACAGCCCTATTCAGGTGTCAGTGACAACTCCTCCCACCAATCTAGCTCAGGAAGGACCATCAGCCTGGTGATGGGCAAACAGGATATGCAGAGCACACCTCAGCTCCCTGTGTGACTGTCTAGAGTGATTGCAAAAACAGTCCAACTGTCAGTCTCAACCAGATGGGGATTCCACAAGAAGGCAGAGGCACAGGATGGTAAAGCATGAAAATACCTACTTTCTAAAAGAGGCATTTTCAACACACACTATTTAAAAACCACCTTCACAAAAAGATGTGGTTTTAAATTCTGAGTTCAGGGAACCGAAACTCCATATCTATATCTCTTCCCATTTGAAAATTACACTTGTAAGATGTTACAAGGCAGCTCCAATGATAACCTATAAGAGAGACAGTCCTTGCAATAGTGAAAAATGAAAGTAGCAGTAGTTCACTATCAAGACATATACAACACACCAGTACATGTCCCACCTTTCACATACTCTGCACCCTGCCCATGAGGTTACCTTGGGCCTACCTTAGGGGTGCTTTATATGTAATAAAAGGAAAGGTTTGGGCCTGGCAAATGGGTGCAATTGCCTGGTTGACAAGTCAGTTAAAAACTGCCCTGCAGACATTGCAGTGGCAGGCCTGAGACATGTTTGCAGGGCTACTCATGTGGGTGGCACGATCAGTGCTGCAGGCCCACTGGTAGCATTTGATTTAAAGGCCCTGGGTACGCTCATTGCACTTTACTAGGACTTACCAGTAAATCAAATATGCCAATCATGGATAAACCAATTTACCATTACAATTTACACAGACAGCATATGCACTTTAGCATTGATTAGCAGTGGTAAAGTGCCCAGAGTCCTAAAGTCAACAAAAACAGGTCAGAAAAAATAGGAGGAAGACGGCTAAAAGTTGTGGGATAGCCCTGCAAAAAGGGCCAGGTCCTACAGGAACATTAAAAAAAATTATGTTGAGGATTTGTTGGCCACAACATTCAGATTCCATTATAGCTTGAAAAGGGTACACTATGTATTCTTCCGAGATGAACGATTTCATGGAAGTCCCTGCGTCCAGAAAGTTCAGTTCGTGGGCTCCTGGCCAGCTATCAAGATGGATTACTTGCCTTCCTCTCTCTTTTCAAAATATCAAGACTACAAGCTACTTTCTGAAACTGGTGGTCACATTCTATTTGCGTTTGTTTGAATTTATAAGCTTGGTATGTGCAGCTGGTATTTAAGTAATGGTCTCCTGTGTTTCAACAATACAATGAGTATTTTAGGAGTTGCTTTGTACCTTACTGTATTTCAAAACTCAACAGGCTGAAGGTTTGTTCTTTTCATCGAGCATGTTGTTTTTATGTGAGCGCAATTTTGTGCCCAAGGAGCATTTATCTAGTAACACATTTACAATATTCCATGCGAAATGTTACATTTATAGCAAATAATGGTTACATTTTAAATATTACACTGTTTAAACATCTGCAATAGAGTCGGTGCTTTAAGCAACTACATATTTCTCATTGTTATTAATTTCTTCATTTTGACAAAATGTTTCAAGAAGAGGCTTCTCCATGCCAAGCTCCATTTGAGTTCCCTACTACTCCTGCTGTTGGGGCATATGACACGCTGCCAGGCAACACCTTAAAGTCTCTTCCAAACCTAATGCGGAGGGGAAATTACTCCGGATTCTGCAGATCACACCTTTATGGAACGTATGATGGCCGTGACATATAAAGAGACGGGTTCCGGTTGGTATCATGTGGGGTCTCTCAGCTACTTTTGCAAGAGAATGACGTTGCCTTCAAACTTTTTTCAGTGCAGCCTCATCTAAGCGTTAGTAAGCCCAGCACCTTTGCTACTTTTCTCCCTACTCTTGCCAAGACTTCCTTTCCTCACCTCTAGTTAATAGCACATCTGTTTCTGAAAGTAGCAACCATGATGCGGTCTAGTTCTGTATATGATCCCTGTTATCGACCTTACAATGATGTGCTCATGCTCCCAAACATTTAACTTTCTAGCATGCTGCTTGGTGCGTCCACCAATTACATACAGAATGGATGGGAAGCAGAAGGAAACTCCATCAGTGCCTTCCTCATCCCTTCCCGTAAATGTGTTGGAGTTCAAGGTAATGTTTCTTGCATTGGACCTTGCTCTTTCAGTGGTGAATAAAATCCAGAGTGATGATCCCCTGGACATCACCACAACCTTCTCTATGTCAGGAATCTAGCAATGGGGCAACCTTTACCCAGAGCACTGCCGCCTGATACTGGTACTGTGGTAGAAGGCCTTACTATTCTCACTCTTGCAGAGGTAGACAATACAAGAGCAGACTGTTTGAGCAGTCATTATTCCCTACACTAGTAGGAACTTTTCTAGGAAACGCTCACCTCATGTTAGAAGCCTGTTGTCGTCCAAACATGTGCACATTTGCCACTTTACTGAGCACTAGATGTGAGCACTTTTCCTTCACGTTGTGCAAGAGGCTACCTTCCCTAATAGATCACCTGATGAAGGACTGAATGGGGACATTCCTGTAAGTCTTCCATCAAACATCTCAATACCTCAGGATCCCTCCGAAGCCCAGGGACAGGCCAGGATGTTCAGTCATGGTAGTGGCTTATGTTTGGATTCTCAAGCCTGTTTTGGATCTTCTCCATGTGCTAATAAACCACCAAATTTGCATCCTCAAATGAAAAAACTGGAGAATGCTACACTATCCCTACCATCGGTGATTTTTCTGATGGCCTGAAATTTGCACATACGGGTTTTCCTCAGAAAACCTGGATCTCCTGGTGGCTGCCAGGAAATCTACTAGCAAGGAAGATCAACCTGCTAACCTGCTCTGTGGGCAATGTTCTGTCTTTGTTGCATCACCTAACTAACGCAGATGTGCAGGTGGGTGTGGAAGACCTACCTCGCAACAATAGGCATACATAGGAGAGAAGGTCTGCAGGGTTCTACTGCATGGCCAATGATGTTGCTATAGGACATGGACGGGCTTGATGTACCCATTTCCTCTTGAAAAACCCCAAAACTCATGGGTCTTAACTCTTGTCCTCAGCATGTAATCCAAAGTCATTTTATTGAATACTGCCTCCTTTTGGCCTTAATATTAGCCAGTGGCAAAGGCAATCCAAAAGCCTTTTGCACACCAGAACCTTTCACAGTATCACATAGGGACAAAGTGTTCCTGATGACTCATCTTAACTTATAGTAAATGTACTGTCAGAGTTCTATCTGAAGGAGGAGATAGTTCTTTTGGACTTTTTTCCTCATTCCCATGCTACCCTGGATAAGAATATATTACAGAGCATGCGCCTCAGGTGTACATTGTGGTGATATCGCTATAGAATTACGGGCCTGCATTCTCCCGATTAACTGTTTTTGACCGTTAGTGGCAATAATTTTGACCAAACAGTGATTAATGCCATGATTGCCTGATGGATCACTTCAAATATCAATCATTGCTCAATTGTGCATGAACTATCAGGGCACTCTCTACCAAGGCTAAATCAGAGTCAGTGGCCTTCACTAACCATGCGTCTGTCAAAATATATCCTGGATGGCTCCGTGGGTTACTCCACACATATTTTGCCAATACTGTGCTCTTAAAGCTTCATCCCGGAGTCGACTAAGTTTAGCCAGAGAGTTCTCCGCAACATGGTTGCCTTGACCTAAGCTGCTCAATGCTGCGTTCACCTTTTCACTTTTTTATGCTTAGTTGCAGGGAAATATATTTATCAACATCAGAATAGGAAAGATCCAAGGTGTAGAAGTATAGTTATCAATGTCTGCCTGCTCTTCCTAAAGCCATCGGCCAAACACACACACAGAATGACCTCCATTTTAAAGAAAGAAATAGGTGAAGGTGCACATGTGTGTAGACTATAACTGGAAGGTGTGCATTGCTGCAGTACCAGAAAGCAAGGCTTTAGGTTAACAGCCATAGAAACCAATTCTGTATCCACCTCTAGGTGGCATGGCACCCAGGAAGGTGATAATTTGAATGAGTGTGCAAGCTAAGAGAAATGGGGCCACCATAAAGGTTAACATTGTCCAGTTACTGTGTCCTAAGTGCAAAAGGCCAGGAGAGGTGGCTCATATCTCTAAGTATTTGTACATTGATAACCAGGAGCTAGTGGCACCAATCGTTTGATGAATCAAAGGGACCTCATTGCTGATCCCCAATCCATGCATGCAGAGGGACTGCCTAAAGTTTCATGTATCTAGAACATCATCTGGCTGACTGAAAGTGTGAGTAGTGAGGAATTTTGTAAACACTCCGGGCCCGATTCACAGAACTAACTTAAGACAAAATCCTAAACTTACTACCATTTTGGTATTCACAGAAGGCACTTACTCATTTTGGTATTCACAGAAGGCACTTACTTACTCATTTTGAGTAACTTACTCATTTTGAGTAACTTACTCATTTTGTGTAACTTACTCATTTTGGTATTCACAGAAGGCACTCACTCATTGATTAGTTAGTTCTGTGAATCGGGCCCTCCATGGGGAGCAAAAATTCCTTCAACAGAGGAAGTGCACATTATTTCCATGCTGGTGTTCCAATCTCTCGGATATTTCAAGACGTTGGGCCTGATTTAGACTTGAGTTGTGATGCTAAAACCAATGGAGTTTGCCTCGCCATAATATTCCTCCTGAGGACCAAATTTGCTGGCAGATTTTCTTCATATTTTAGAATTTGTTCGACAAATTAAAGGATTTTCTATAACACCTCATATCAAAATCATGACAGATGTGTGTTTTTGCATTTGAGCAGAAGTTCTTCAGGGACATGGCTTGATGTGTTTAATAGTTTGTCCTCTTCACATATAAGGTTTCAGTGGGAATCAAGTTGCATGTTTTTTTTAAGAAACAAACTACACTGCAGCTATAGGTGCAAACATATGCAACCAAAACGGTATTTAGAGGAGCAGCAGTAGCCAAAAGAATTTCAATGGCCAATCTAGTCCCGAGTTCAGAACCTCAGGTTGATTAAATGAAACTCAAAACTTGCTGGGAGCTAGTGTTGAAGAGCCACGTTACCATGATGAGCTAAGATTTCACTTCAGATATACCAAACACAACAAGATGATGGGCGGAGTGCTGAAACCTTTCAACCACTCACCCCCCGTCAAGAGATATGGGTTTGGTCCATCATTCTTTTGCTCACTATGCCACCCCAGTTAAGACCCAGCCATATGCAAATCAGTCTTGACGCTGCTCCTCATGGGAACAGCCCAGCTCGAACTGCCAAGCCAGGTCCCCCCTGGGTTGGAAACAAGCATCCTAGGACCGGTTTCAGTATCACCCCATATCAGCCAGGCAAGCTTGAATCCAGTGGCACAGTGAGCAAGGGACCCACATCTAGGCATAACCCTGGCCACTTAGGGGGAACATAGCAAACTATGGAATTATCCCAGATCTATAACTGGGGGTGAATGTTTGATTTGTTCAGCATTCCGTCCATCATCTATTCTTTTTGCATTTGTCAACGTATGTGGGAAGGGTATGCCCACGTTGGTCCCGTGCCCGCTATGTCACCGGATACAGGCTAGACTGGCTGTTGAAGGGTGAAACCCTGAAACCGGTCCCAGGATGTTTGTTTCCGGTCCAGGGAGGACCTGGCCAGGCAGTTCAGGCTGAACTTTTCCCATGGGGAACAGGGTCAAGACCGATTTGCATATGGCTGGGTTTAAACTGGAATGGCTGGAGATGTTTCCCTTTCCCTTTCTTCATTCTTTCCTGGCACTTTCTGTATGAGATCAAGGCTTTTTTTTAATCAGGTGTTTCCTGTATAGAAGCAGTTCTTGAGCAGTGCCTATTTGCTCTTAAATATTCTGGTTATTCGCTCCTGGACCTTCTTATGATCTAGTTCTGCCAGTTTCAATCTGCTGTTTACAACTGCAGTCCGGCTGCACACCAGTTCATTAAAGTCCATGCCTAGTTACTACTATGAAACAAATATCTAGTATAATGACCTAAGCATCAGCATCAGCAGCAGTAGTGGTGGTGGTGATGGTGATAGTAGTAGAAAGTACGTAGGTTATATTTATTTTCATAGTCAGCATCCAGGAGACCTCATGATCATGATCTCACCACTCCCACTATCTTCACACCACCAACTTCCGCCAAATGCTGTCTTTTCATCAAGATCAGTTAGACAAGAAAGTGGTTAACGTGCAATTGTAATTATGCCTGTAGCCAACATTCATTGATCACACCTTGATAGTCTTTAACATGTGCTGCTAATGAATATCTTGCCCTGCAACAATGCATACTAAACAAGCATTGGCATAGCCAATAGGTCTAGCCTTTGGGACCTTATAAGTATTTAGTTATGCAGCACAATATCCTTACTGCAACAACATTAACTGTTGCATGGCTAAACACTTATAAGGTCCCAAAGGCGAGACCTATTGGCTATGCCAATGCTTGTTAATGCTGGCCTACATTCAGCTTTAGCTGTCTGGAGAAAGCGCCAATGCAAAGAAGCGCCGTCACTTGCACTCAAAAGGCGTGGCGTATTGGCTTTGCCAATGCTTGTTGTAAAATAGATGGAGAGGGGTTGGGAAACCATTTTAGCTCTATGAAGTGTGTGGGGGAGGGATGTTTCCTATTCGGATGGCACAATGTTGGCAGGGGCAAAGGCAGGGCTGTCGGGTGGCCAGCTGGCACCCTGGACTGGCACAGGTGCTGAGGCAGTGGGAAGGAGAGCTATGGGTGGAGGGCAGGCACAGAATAATTGCAGGTTCCTGGTGCCTCACGGGCGGTGCCAGGGGGCTTGTGGGAGACAAATTATGAACCTGGCCCTGTGACTGTTCCTGCTTCTTGAAGGAATGGCTGGAACAGTCGCTTCTGCGTCAAACCTGTTTGACAAATAACTGCAAATATCCGGAGTTTTACTGCACTTCAAACTGGTAATTGGCCCATTTTTAAGTGCCCCGAAAATGGCCAGATAAACAAATAAATTACTAATTTGTCCACAATCACACAGTATGGTCAAGCATCAATAAAGTTAGCGCCTCCTTCTACTTTTCCACATCTCCGTCTGCGAGGGTTCTTCCATAGCTTGCACTAACACGCAGGCAGGCGCACTCTCTCTCAGCCTCAAACTAAAGAGCTAATCTTTGACCAAATATATAAAAATTCCTTTCATGCGTAGGGTGACCACATGACTCCATGTCATCATGAACACTGCTTCCAGTCCTGTACGTTTCACCTACAAATCACAGCTATCGGCTGCATCAGTCTAGTTCGGTTGATGGAGGCAAACCAAGACTACAGCACCCAGAATGCAATAGGCTGACACACTAAAGCCCAGGACCGGAAACTGTACCCGTAATGACATGGAGTGAGGTGGTCACCCTATTCATGTGGCTGTCCACGTCACGATGCTGCCTTAAGTCTAAAGAATGCCAACGTTTCTCAACAAAGCAATCACACAAGCACAGACCTCACATCATGTTAATCGAACCTTGTTATTAACAGTTTACTTTTCTTCCTGTGTATTTACAAGCAGCACCACAGCTCAAGCCTTTTCCAAGATTCTGGCTTCTTCGGACCGTAGACTGCAAGTGACACTAACAAGAAGCTTTCTAGAAAGCGCTGGCTGTGGTCAATCGACTTTCTGTAGTGCAGTAAATAGGTGTTGCTGAGACCCCAAACTGTAGGCATGCCATCGACCTCGGAAAGATGATAGGCTGAGTACACAAGGCTGCACTGCTGGAAAGTGACTGCATGTCCCATGTGCCACCTTCAGCCGGTCCTGGTTTTTCAGCCGGCAGTACTCTACATTCTGGAATCTGTAGTGCAGTGAAGTGTAGTGCCTGCCCAAGAATGAAAATAATGCTGGTCAGAAAGTCATGACTTGGTTGATGGTGTCACACAAGATCTGGTGCCCCTCTGACGCTACGAATCAGTGACCTGACGCTTGTAAATGGATTTGTGCCCAGGCGGATTAACCCCTTAAAAACAATCTCCCGGATCCTGGATTATTCTTGCCAACCCCACCTACTCTGCCCCTGTCCACCGCTCAAATTCATACCACTCCCTTTTTCTAGATTTAATGTGCTTTTTCTTTAGCGACTTTGGGGGAATTACAAAAGGCAGAAGAACGGCATTACTGTGTGTAAAACAAGGCTTTCCTCTGTTCAGATGTGCAATTTCCCCATGAGCGTGTCCTTGGCGAACCCTAGACGTGATGATAAATAAGGACAAAAAATGAGTACAAATCATTCCACATTAACCTTAATTTCCTCCTCCTGTCGGGATCCCGGCTTCTTAGGAATGAACTGAGCCACCTTATAGACCTCCAGTGTATATCCTGGCTGAACGCAGCTCGTCAGCGCGGTGCTAAGCCACGGGCCTTTTGTGGACATGCTAAAAACCCAAGCAGGCACACAATGACGAAAGCAGGAAAGAGACACAGTACAAGAACACACCATTTTCAGCCGAAGAGTCCACAAGTGCACGAAATGAGTGAGACTCAAGAGGACACTATTAAAACAGTGTTTTCGATAAGGTGTGGTAAGCCTGGAAGAGCCCCAGAGAAGCAGCTGTGGATGCAAGCGCCAGTGGGCAGGAGCAGTGCCTAATTTGTATATGAAAAGGAGAACAAAAGAAAAACAAGCACAAGCGCGCGCGCCTCGCGCGGCAGCAGGGGGAGGGGGCCTGCGCGATTCCCTTGCGGGAGCGAGCAGCAAGGCGCGATAATTGCTAACATATGGCGCCGTTGCTCGCTCGCTCCCGCAAGGGAATCGCCAAACGTGCACGCGTTGCCATTGAAAGCAATGCAACGCGTGCACGTTTTTGGCCTCAAAACCGACTCGATTGCTAAAGGTCTTTTTCCTATGTAGCGCATGCGCGCTGCGTAGGCGAGACCTAAAAAGAATGAATCATTAATCAGTTTTGTTAACACACTGCCTATTTGAAGCATCTGAGTAGTTAAAGAATGGTAACTGAAGGCAATTAAAATGTTGACGCGCTGCATTATATCACTGTATCCCCATTCATACACAATTAGATGGAAACCAAAGCAGTCCATCAGCAAACGCCTTGCCAGTTCCCTAATGGAAATAAATCACTGTTATTGTGAAGAGTCTCTTTGCATTCCCTGGAGTGCTCCTTTAATTTGTTCTCTGCATCTTAATCAGTTGCAAAATGATGTGGCACCACGGAGACAGGAAACACAGCACCTTGGCCTCGCTAGCTCGATCCTTGAACTTCTATGATGGGTAGATGCACTATAGGGCCCCGCAGGTATACATCCGGAATATCACGTGTGCAATAGCGTCCTACAAAAATATTGTAGCCAAAATATCATGTAGGTAAGTGTATATAGATAAGTTTGGGTTCACTGTACTTATCTTGACGATATGTGGATCTTCAAGGTACATGAATGTGGAGTTAAGATTAAAAACTCTACACTAACCTATATACACTTACTTCACAATATTCTGATTCTTAAAATTTAAGCCACAATATTTTTGTAAGACAATATTTTTGTCCTTGATAGTCAGACATACAACCGCCCCTCTGTTATTCAATATTTTAACACAAAGTCATGAGCAGGGGCCGACTGCTGCTATATATTGGACCTCCTGCTTCAACATCAAAATCATAGTTTAACTCACTCTCTCTGGGGCCCTTTTTTGCATTAAAAATTAGTGTTTATAATGGGGCTGTCCAGCACCATAACACTCCTCCTTTTTTACGTTAGGCTGGGGTCCATGTAACTCAAGTCAACCATTTCAAGTGTTTTGTCAGTTATACCATTTTTTGAGGATATTATGTGAATTCGGTAAAACTATTAAAGGTTGGCCGGATTTCCTACAAACCCATGTGTCTTGCAGGGCCGGACTGGCCATAGCGGGCACCAGGCGTTTCCCCGGTGGGCCGCCAGGGTGGGGGCTGGTTTTGGACCCCTCCGTTTTTGTTACCGGGGGACGGTTTTGCAGCATAGCTGCAATATCAGCCCCCTGTAACAAAAGCAGCTGCAGTGTTTTCCACGCCCTCCCCCGCATCCCTCCCACCCCATGGCCGGTCCGACTCGATTGCCAGGGCGGAGTTGCATTCCCAGTCCGGCTGTGGAGTCTTGCTAAGAATCCAATAAAGACTGATAAGTGGTAACCATTACACCACCCTAATCGGTTCCAGACGTTTGGTGCATCTAGTGCATAATGGGGAGAGTGGGAGCTTTAGGGTTGAAGTTGCCAATGTATTTATCTCGTGATCTGCCATGTTCTGCACTATCTGAGGTTTCGTATCAATCCAAGTGGAAGATCAGCCCTGTTCGCAGTATTCAATGAACTGATTGCTCTCCTGTTTTTAACTGACTGCCAAGCAATCCCAGGGACACAACTTTTTTAATTGCTTTCATTAAAGGGAATATGTTGAAGAGTCAAGTCTAAAGCCCTGACTACAAATTGAGGCGTTACATATCGCACATGATAAATAATGGTACAATGGGGTATGCTATTTATCCTGTGCAATAAATATCACCTATTATGAGTTTGTGGGGAATAACATGCAGATTCTGGTGTTTAATGCATCAAAGTCCGCATGGTGCGATAAATACCGTACAATTTCCCCTGTTACGTTTCGGCAGGTTTAACCTGCCGAAGTTTAATGACAGCTGAAGTATTTAATTTTCGGATGTTTTAATACAGCCAAACTAGTAATTCTGACCCGTGCGTAAACAGAGGTTTACGCTGGGTCGGAATTTACAGTCCCACTCGTAATCAGGGCCTAAGGGTAAAAAAAATAAAAAAATATGAACTTGGTATTGTTTGGAGGCTAAAGAAAGTCAATGTTGCGACCCAAAACCAGAAGCGAGCCTGACTGAAATAGCACAGTGCATAGTATGACAGTTGGGATAAATGAATGCGCATGTACATTCAGCTGGATACCTATGTTTGTTTAATCGTCCAGTAAATGCATGACGAACACTATGTCATATTCAGATATTCGGCAACCGCTTCACATCAAGACCATGGAGAATGTTCCTTCGAACTTTTGGGTATATATTTAGTCACATGTATATTATTCACAACAGTGTGCAATAGAAATAAACAGATGATTGGGAGCTTTCGCCTTTGACAAAAGCCATGGAATGTTGCTTAAATGCACAGTAAGTTGCAGAAAAGAAGCAAAAGATGGCTAATAGTGAAAGATGCGGGTGAAATTGACAACAATACAAATGCTTGCCTGATGCTGGAGGCAACACCCAGCGAACATTTATTATAATGTCACAAAAATTCGCCCAACATGGCCACCGCACCAAATATCGCTTCTCCAACACTTGTCCATCGCTATCCGAAGGGTAAAGCTAGCGTAGATAACCTTGCCAGCAAAGAAATATTTAAGGAGAAAAAAGAACCAGAATAAAGCTGTTTGTGGCAGCAGTCTGAGCCCAAGTTTAAAAAAGATTCATTAATTCACAGACACGTGCAGGCAGGATTGAAAGGAATGCCACATGTACGATTTTACATCTGTAAAAATACACAGGGTGGCCAAAACAAAACAAAATGAAGAGCTGCAACTACCTACAATGACCTATCAAAAGTATGCGGAAATCCTATGCAATACGTTCATAAATACCTCCATTGTTATTGGTGGTCACGGGATGAAAATACCGGTTTCCTGTTCTGCTCCATCGGGCCCAGATGTCAAGTTTAAACCAACACTCACACAGTTTACCCGAACCATAGTGCTCACAAAGGTTTCTTTCTTCTTGCTGCAATCCAGCTGATTTTCGTTTCTCTTAGATTCACCAAATGGGATGTTGTTTTTATTTTTGTTCATCAAGCCCTCTTTGTGGCTCGTATACTTTCACTTCTGTTTTAGCTGTTTTATTTCCTTAGGTCTCAGGCCTTACATTATCTGCTGGTGAAGCGTCGTGGTCTTTTAGTTGTCATTTTGTTTCTCGTGTGTTCTTTCTGCTTACAATGCACGATTTACGCTTATGTAGTACAGCGTGTGGGTTTCATACTTTCTTTACCTTTGTTCTACTCTACGACACCAGTAAACTTATGTTTTCTGCTTTCATATGCTTTGTTGGTGTTCATGTGTGTTACATTTTCCCTGTTATGCCTGTTTTTTCAGGCAAGGTTGGATTCTTGTTGCTGTATGGTCCTATTCATGTTTTTATTTACACTCACATTCATAATTTGCTTCTTTTATTGTGACTTCACAAAAGCGAGTAGCTGCTGCTCCAAGGCATGCATGTTGGCATCTCCTCCCATGTGTTTGAAACTGGTTGAGGCAAGAAAGCTTGTAGTTTGAAGGGTGCAGTGGGGAAGTCTGTACACGTTGGAGATTCCAGTAGACCATTTCTACTTTCCAGTCCACTGCAATTTTTTAAAACCAAATAGTAAATGAACACTGAAAAGTTCTCCCCACAGTACACCTCTCCTGTGCTCAGTGCTGCTCGCAGGTTTCCAGCGGTTTTCTCCTGGGTGTAAGGTTCCTTCTTGGTTCATGACGCTCCTCCATCATCACTTGCGCTCCTCCACTGTGCACAGTGCCCTCCTCCCCCCCCCCCCCCGGTGTCACCAGCGGTCCACCCATGCCCTGTCTGTGTACTCCTAGGTTGTTACCAATGTTCCCCCTCTGTTGTTCCAGACTCACTGTGTCACCCCTGCTGCTCCTCTCCTCCTGATGTGCTCCTTTGGCATCACCAGCGCTCCTCTCTGGTCCATGGGGCTCTTCTCTACATAGGGCTTTTGGTCTGCCGGCTCCTGTGCCCACTGTTCCACCAATGCCACCAGAAATGATGTGAAGATGCGTCTGTTCAGACAACACCTTATCTACATGGTAGGAATCATCTTCCTTCAATAGTCTGCGTCTTGTAAACAATATTGAACTGTGTTGCTAGACTCCCGCCAAGGACCAGCACTCTCTTACGCTCAGGCTAAGCTTGCACTGTACAAGTCCGTACACACGCTGCCCGTTGATCCCTTGCCACCATTGCTGCTTCTCTTTTGTCCCAGTGCCCATCTCTCTTGTTTATTTATTTATTAATATATTTTTAGGTTTTATATAGCGCTATCTAGACCCGAAGGTATCAGAGCACTTTACATGTTATGTAAGTATGCTTGAAGTACATACGTATATACAGACATAGAGAAGCATTAAGGCAGTCAAAGTAGTTACAATAGGAGTATAACAAAACAGCAAAAGGTAATGGAGCTAGAGACAGAGTAAAAACTGAAACGAGTCAATTCACCGCCTTCACAGGTCTAGTGAGTGCGGGTGGGAGCTTTAGGAAACATAGATCAGCTTCAGTGAGTGGTGCAATAGTTGTTGAGCAGCAGAGATTTAAGGTCCCACAGGAAGCAGGAAAAGGGGGGGTTGAGGCGGAGATCTTTAGGGAGTGGGTTCATAATCCTTGGTGCATTTCCTGAGAAAGAGCATGTGTGGGAGGATTTTTCTTAAGTTTAGGAGGTATGAGAAGAAGTGAGTTGGAGCTTCTCAATGTCCGGGCTCTTCCTGCTCTCGAAAGTTTGGTCTCCAGATATTTGGAGCTATGCGTATGAAGGGCTTTGTAGGTGATACAAGCTGTCTTGAAGATGCAAAACATGTCAATGAAAGATCACATCAAAAACTCAGCCCAAAGGAGCGCTTTACACACTAAAACACCTCAAGAAAGTTAAACCATTCATTCCACCCAATTTTTTCAAGACGGTAGTACAATCACTCTTACTCTCTAAACTGGACTATGGAAACGCCATCCTCACAGGGACGCCGAAAATTCACCTCACCCCCCCCAAATATCAGTTCTAAACATGGCGGCCTGACATAACTGGAGTTAAGCGGTTTGAACACATTACACCGGCCCTCAAGACCCTCAGCTGGCTTCCCATCAAAGGAAGATGCACTCACAAGACTGCTTGTATTACCCACAAAGCTCTTCACACACACTCCCCCAACTATCTACAGAACAAACTTTCCAAAGCAGGAAGATCGAGAACCCTGAGAAGGTCGAACTAATTTTTTCTCATACCTCCAAAACTGAAAAGAAAATCTTCCTTGACTCGCTCTTTTTCTGGAAATGCACCTAGGATATGGAACTCACTACCCACAGATCTCCGATGCAACCCCTCCTTCTCCTGCTTCAAAAGGGACCTGTTAGAAAAGGGGGGCTCTAGTTGGCATTGGTTTGCACCTCTGTCCAAGTAGGGACCCTTCTTCCTAGTCAGGGTAAGGAGGATACACTTCTAAAATAACCCCTGCTCACCACCTTGGTAGCTTGGCACGAGCAGACAGGCTTATCTCAGAGTAAGTGTATAAAGCATTTGTGCATGCATACAGTAACACAGAGAAAACACTACAAATGGACACCACACCAGTTTAGAAAAATAGATAAAACTTTATCTAAACCAAACAAGACCAAAAACGACAAAAATCCACAATACAATACTGTAAAAATAGTTACTTTGCAAGATAACCTTTAAATTGCAGAAATAGCTGAAAAACAGAGTTCTTCTGAGTCGGCAGCTCCGTCCGGGGCTACCGCGATGCTGAAAATGGCAGAGTCTAACAATTCCAGCTGACCGCATCAGTGCGGGGTCAGCTAAAGCGAAGACAGACTCGAAAACAGTACCTTTCTCATTGCGGCCGACACGTTGGTATGAGTCAGTTGGGACAACTGTCGCGGTTGCGTTGCAAAAATGGAAGCGGTGCAGGGTGCGGTGCCCTCTCGATGCGGTGCAGGCAGCGGCTCGGTGACGATTGTCCAGGCGGCATCGGTGAGACCAAGGCTTACGTTGCACGGTGAGGCGGTGATCGATGCAGTGCTGGCAGGCTGCGGTGCAGGCGAAGGAGCCGGTCGTTATACCGGTTGGGCTGCGACGGTGTCGGTGAAGTCCAGGCAGGGTGAAGCGAGGTGGTGCGGAATGCGGTGCCCACAGGACGCGGTGCGAGCAACGGCTCGGTGGCGATCGTCAAGACGACGTCGATGAGACCACGGACATGGTGCGAAGTGCGGTGGTGCCTTCTGCGGGGCTTTCAGGACATGGAATCCTGCGATGGACCCAGTGACAGAGTCGGTTGTCCTTTTCTTCTGCGACGACTGAAACCTGGCGTTCCAGAGATGATGCCCAGAAGGATTTTGAGGTCTTTGCTGTTCCTGAGACCTCTTGAACAGGGGGCAAGCTCCACTTCAAGCCCTTGGAGACACTTTGTAAGCAGGATACACACACAGTTCCTCTCCTTGGCAGAAACAGCCACTGCAGGCCAACCCCAGACAGCACACAGGAAAGGGGCAGTACTCCTCCTCCAGTTTCTTCCAGCTCTTCTCCTTGGCAGAGGTTCCTCTTGATTTCCAGAAGTAGTATAAAGTTCTGGGGCCTGGGCCCCAATATTTATACAGCAAAATCCTTTGTTCTCGGGTGGCAGAGAAGCCCTGTGCCCAGCAAAAACCAGTTCTGTCCTCTCTGGTGCAGCTTCCTGGCAGGAGGTAGAGGCAGCATTGTCCTTGGCAGACTAGGCCCATTCAGGTGTGAAAGAAATCCCCGCCCCCTACTCTGAATCCAGCCCAGGCCTATTCAGCCCAACTGTGACTCATCCTGGAAAGGCAGGACACACCTCACCCCCCCCCCCAAGTGGCAGTCTGAACAGAATGCACATTCCTAGCCCCTGTCACTCCAAAGCCAGACAGTCAATACACAACCTAGCACAGGCACACTGGATGGTTAGGCAAGAAAATACCTACTTTCTAAAAGTGGTATTTTCAAACCCAGAATGTAAAAATCACCCTCACTAAAAGATGCATTTTAACATGCTGAGTTCAGGCATATCAAAGTTTATTTTCCTATCTTGTTGCCATTGGCAGTTATGCTTATAATATGTTATAAGCAAACTCTCCATTCTATCCTATGTGGACAGATAGCTTACAATAGTGAAAAACTAACTTGGCAGTATTTCACTATAAGGATATGCCACACTCATCAGGGCATGTCATGCCTTTCACATACACTGCACCCTGCCCACAGGGGTACCTTGGGCCTACCTTAGGGGTGACTAACATGTAAGAAAAGGGAAGGCTAGGGCGTGGCAAGTGGGTGCACTTGCCAAGTTGACATGGCATTACTAGACTGCACACAGGCTCTGCAATGGCAGGCCTGAGTTACATTTACAGGCTGCTTATGTGGGTGGCACAATCAGTGCTGCAGGCCCACTAGCAGCATTTGATTTACAGGCCCTGGGCACACACAGTCCACTGTACTAGAGACTGACTAGTAAATCAAATATGCCAATCATGGAATCACCAATCCATAACATCAATTTACAGGGAGAGCATACACACTTTAGGTCTGATGAGCAGTGGTAAAGTGCCCAGAGTCAAGGAAAATCCTTGACCAGGGAGGTGCAGTGGCTGTCATCCTACTTGACCTGAGCTCCGCATTCGATACTGTCAATTACAACATCTTATTTGACAGACTTAGAATGGTGGGAGTGTCAGGCAAGGTTTTGGCATGGATCAAGTCTTTCCTGAAGGATAGAGCATTTCAGGTATTCGAGGGCAACTGGACCTCTAAGCGCGTGCCACTAACGTGCGGAGTCCCTCAGGGCTCATCATTAAGCCCCACTCTATTCAATGTTTATCTAAAACCTCTTGCCTAGCTAGTCCTCCCATATGGGATTCAGATCATTACCTATGCGGACGACACGCAGCTAGTGGTAGCGTTAAAACACCCGAAGAATATGCCAGCCAATCTAGAATCCTGTATGGAAACAGTGGCCACGTGGATGGACCAGTCTTGTCTTAAACTCAATGGAGACAAGACTGAGCTAATGATCTTGGGTAACTACCCCATCGCCACAGCTGGATTGAACTGGCCTAACTGTCTTGGCCCTCCACCAGCCCCCAAAGATCAGATCAAAAGTTTGGGAGTCTGGTTGGATAAGTCCCTTAATTTCAACTGCCAAGCAGTCAAGCTAGCCGCCTCCTGTTTTGGTATCATCAGAATGCTGCGAAACATTCTCCCACTTCTCCCCACACCCGCTCGAAGAGTGATGGTCCAGGTGTTGGTGCTCTCCCGTCTGGACTACGGGAACTCCCTTTACCTTGGCACCACAAAGTCTACCACAAAGAAACAGCAGGTTGTGCAGAATTGCGCAGCCAGGCTGCTTCATCACACCCCCTACTCGCATTCGGCCAAGCCGGCGCTAAAAAAACTGCACTGGCTCCCAATAAATGAACGGATAAGGTTTAAATCAATGTGCATAGCACATAAAACGCTCTGGGGGATCGGTCCAAAGATAAACCATTCTCTTATGGCCTTCCATCGCCCTTCAAGATGCCTCCGGTCAGCCAGCCTGTTTTCGGCAGCAGTACCTAAAATTAAGAGAGCCCGTTCAGGGGGCCGCACCTTCTCTTACAATGCCGCCAGACTATGGAACACTCTTCCCATCCAGCTGCGCTCAACTGCCCACCACCTCTCCTTCTGGAAGTAGCTGAAGACTTGGCTCTTCCAGAATCTGCCTTAACCATCCAACCTTCATTTGCTTGTTGCTGCTAGCGCGGGGATGCCTAAGGGTAGCCATGCGCTTAACAAATGCTAATTAATAATAAAACGAACAAAAACAGTTCAGAAATAGGAGGCCAAAAAGGAAAAAGTCTGGGGATAAACCCGCTGGACAAGCCAGGTCTAACAGGACCTGAAACTCCTTCTCCTCAACAAGTACTTTAACACACACAATGTATGAACTGTGTTCCAATTTCTCACTCTTCCTAAGACTAGACCCTGCGCGACAGTCGGCTGTCCAATTGTTTTAGCTGTCTAATATGTCATTTACTACCTTAACTCTCACTGCTCTAATTGTCTGCACACTGCCACCTCCCTAATTGCCTAACAATTCTCCTTGTCTCTATTTATGCTTGTACCTAACTAGTATGTCTCATATTTTATGTAAATCTATTTTCTTATTTCTTATGCTCATTTTGATGTAAAGTGCTCTGATACCTTTGGGTCTAGCTAGCACTATATAAAACCTAGAAATAAATACAAAAAATAAATGCATCTTCCTTCAATGGGAAGCTAATTTAGGTTTTTGAGGGCAGGTGAGATGTGCTCAAACCGTTTAATACCTGTGAGGAGCCAGGCAGCCGCATTAAGAACTGCTCTTAGGGGGGTAAGGCGATTTTTTTAGGGTTCAGCTTTAAGTGGTTGGTGTTTAGCTATGTTTGCATCTTGATTAGTGTGGCATACAGATGCAGGATGTCAATGGGCGATTTAATTTTGTAGTAGAGTTGGGTGTCATCGGCATAAAGGTGATATTTGACCCCTGCTTGGTTCAGAATAACTATGAGGGGTTCCATGAATAGATGATTAAAAATGGCTGGGGAGAGATTTGAGCATTGGGGTACACCATGTGGAACTGGTGCAGGTTTCGAGAGACAAATGTTGATTTTTATTTGTTGCAAGTGATGTTGCAGGAAGGATATGAACCATCTCAGTACTGTGCCGTTGATACCAGTGCAGTTCTTGAGTGCCTCGAGTAAGGCTGTTTGTGAGACCTGAGCAGAGGTCGGTCAGTAAAAGCCCTACCATTGAGTGCCTTGAACTGTCATGGCCGCCTTGCAGGGTCCAGAGAGCACGTCCCTAGCATACATTACCCACACCATGGTGCAGAGCAAGAGGAGTCCACATTATAGCACAAGCTGCTGCTGATACTGGGCTACCAAAACATCTTGAATGCCATTTTGAATGGTTCTTTATACCATTATTTATTTATTATCAGCTTCTAGTTCGATTATCTCAATAGTGCATTTTGACTTAAAAAACTGGTAACAATGTGAGGTTTGTTCATGTCACTCAATAGTCAAGCAACAAATGGAGGGATATAGGTAAGATTGCCTGTCCAAAGTCCTTAATTTTTCATGATAAAAAGCACGCTTGGCTTACTATTGTTTATAGCTATGTTAAATACCTTCTTTAATAACAGACGGGTGTTGCTTAGGAAAAGCAAATAATGACGTGAAGATTGTGGGCTAAGAGTGAACGACGGGGGATATTATCAAGAACGTGCGAT
Organism: Calotriton arnoldi; assembly: GCA_963921515.1. Taxonomy (NCBI): domain Eukaryota; kingdom Metazoa; phylum Chordata; class Amphibia; order Caudata; family Salamandridae; genus Calotriton; species Calotriton arnoldi. The sequence continues at coordinate 437,519 of CAWUFW010005187.1, forward strand.
AAACATCGCCAAAATAGGCTAACACAATTTTTCATATCGCCGTCTATCGCGGGAAAATAATTCCATGTCAACGTCGTACTCTCAACACGGCGGTAACATGCAATAGTTTCCCGATAATGCTTCAAATGTCCGCGATACAACTACCGCGATGGCGATAAAAAAGGAAACCCGAACGTGAAAAAAGTTGCGATGGGCCCAACCGCGATAGAAAAATCACCGACAAGCAGCGCCAGGCTTGCAATTCCCACGTCAGGCGGAAAAAATCACCGTAAAAGCTGCAAAAAAACCCAAACATAACAACTGCGAAGCACAATGGAGGTAGCCGGAGCAAGTACAGAGGACAACCCGAACCCCACAAGCCCCACGGAGGACCAGCCTGGGACCTCGGGGTCAGGGAAGGGCAAGGAGAAGAAGAAGAGGAAGACGCGGTTCAGTCCGCAGGAAAACAGGATCCTGATTACGTAGGTGATAGAACACCATCAACAACTGTTCGTCACCTCCACTGTGTCATTGGCAAGAAAAAATGGAATATGGCAGTCCATCGTGGACAAGGTGAATGCAGTCGGAGTGCTGAGGAGGACAATGCACGAGGTCAAGAGGCGCTGGAATGATGTGAAGCGCAAAACCAAGCTGAAACTCGCAAACAACCGCAAAGCAGCAATGCAGACTGGGGGTGGGAGTCCTGCGCCACAGGAGGAGCTGGATGAGATGGAGGAAATGGTGTCCACAGTCAACAGTGTGGAGACGGTGGCAGGAGTCGGGGGACTGGACACTGCTCAACATGACCTGACACAACAGCAACAGGGTGAGTAACCACCAGGGACTGGGGGGACGGGGGGAGATGGGCACAATGGCACACATGCACAATGAAGTATAGCACACTGCACAACCACAATGACTCTGGATCATGTCCCTGATCTCCTTGCCATACTGCAGCACACATAGAAACAGCAAGTAGTCCCCCGTCCACAATGTGCCCAGAGGGGACCCTCCCCACACATCACCAATCTCACAACAAACCCATGCGCATGTGCTGAACCCAGCAAAGCTGCGGATCCGTGAGCCCCACTGACAATGCAAGAGACACTGCATGACGATGAGCATGTCTGTAGGCCACTCATCATGACATGTTGCACGCCACAACACCGAGGTGGCTGATTGTGGTCCACATCCGGAAAGGAGCAGGTCACACACTGACAAATCCACGTGCACAAACAACCCCTGACGGCAACAAGACATCTGCGGACAAACCATGCCCAAGAGTCCCAACTCCCACCAAGAGCCCAATTTACACAAGTATGCAACATCTCAGCACTGCATAAGGACAGAAGTCAAAGGCACACCGCCTGAAAGCAAGCAAAGTCTGAGCTGCAGGGGCGACTCTCCCACAATGCAGCACACACACAAGAATCAGAGTACATCAACATTGACAACAATGTGGTACAAACTGCAACACATTCACAACAGAACAGAGGACACAACTGCTGCCGCTTGTGTGTAGAAACTGGCCAATTACATTTGGCATAGCAGGAAACTGTGACATGATAATGGACAAGTACAACCCCACATCCCTGATGGTGCACAAATGTCCACTGTCCCGCTTCAAATAGGCAGCTCCTCCTAAACAGTCACAATGTACGTTGTCATGCAGTCTGTTTGGAAACTTGGCCAATGCGTGAACATACATGGAACACACTGTTAAACTGCATCTCCCCTTTACATTGCAGAGGGAGAATCATTACCTCCTGCAGAGCAGACCGAACACCTCCTCACTGATGACGAGGAGGACCTCCCCACCTTCGACACCGACGCCCTCCAAGAGCTCATGGACAGCTTCCGCACCCCACCCCCAGGAGCAGGGCAGCCCAGATGCATCGAGGAGACCCCACCCCTGCACAGACCACACAGCAGGAAGCACCCACCACCCCGGCTGTCTCCCAGGATCCCCATGACCAACACATGGCATTTCAACGCCGTGTGTTGGAGGGCCAGAAGGAGATGGCTGAGCAGGTGCGGGTGGGGTTTGAACTCATGGCAGCCAAACTAGATGCCATCCATGGGTGTCTACGTCCCATCAGGGACCACTTACAGTCCCTAACGGACACCCACAGTCCGCTCCATGGTCTCCAACGAGCCATGGCTGACATCGCTGGAGTCATGACTCGGAGACAAGAACACCTGTCTAGTCAGAGTGGCTCCAGCGATCTCAGCCGAGAGTTGGGACACATGCGGAGGCTCATGGAGGACATGGTGCGGATGGAGGGGGAAAGGATGGTTGCCACGGCTGCACATCAGCGAGATGTAGCTGGGATCTTCCATGCCCTGCAGATCCTCATCATGGCATTGCTGCCACAAGGCCTGGCGCAGATGAATGCTGCTGCTCCTACACCATCCACCTCTCCGCCCCCTGATGTGTCAGTGCCCCACAGTGCAGCAGACATTCCACCTCCGGCACCTGATGTGTCACTGCCACACAGTGCGGCTGACAATCCACCTCCGGCCCCTGATGTGTCAGTGCCACACAGTGCTGCAGCCGAAACACCACCACCCACAGGTGAGGCACATCACACATCAGAGGACGATGATGTGGATGAGACTGCCGTTGTGGTAATGAGGAAGCAGTAGCATTCATCTCCGCCATATGGCCTGTTTCAGCTTGGTTCGGCCCTTTGCATCATCACCTTCCACTGTCCCCCCGATACACTCTGCGGCACTCACCTTGGACCTCGACATGGACTGCCATATTCTGTTTGGTTACCAATGACACAGCAATCAGACTGCGGACTGAACTCTTCCTCTTCCGATGAATTTGCCCTTCCCTAATGGACTCTGGCTGGCCCTCCACGGGGCAACAATGTCAAGTGGGGTGTGCATGGCCCTGTACTGCTCCAGCTGCAACACTTCACTGAATGTGAATAAAACATTCAAATTCACACAGATGTGTCATGTCTATGATCCTTCAAGTATGACAGTATGGATGAATGTAGGGTCACTGATTGCCCCTCACGTCCATTTTGCACATGTTGTGGGGCTTGGGTCACAGGGTGCAACATTGCCGATTGCGGTCCGGGTGGCGCTGACACTACAACGGAGACACACGCATTGGTTACTTCCTTGTGGTGGCCATCCCGGAACTGGACCACACCCAGAGCCCCGGGCTATTCATTCGCGACATACACCGGCCAAGGCCGCTCCGCTCAGGCTTACAGGGGGGGACCACATGGCTACATGTCCAAGATCTTCCACACTGCCTGGGGTAACCTGTTTGCGTCCACTGTCCACTACACTGCAAACACCAGCAGTAGATGTCCACATGGACATGTCTGTGCTCTGCATACTGCAGTCTGTCCAGCACATCTCCGCCACACTTGGCATTGTGTCCTTTCTTATTGTTGGGTCACTTGCCTCCTTCGCACATTCTTGGCTCCCATCTCTCCCCACATTCTGCAATTGTGTGGCAGAGGGGCTCTGCCTTTGTGGATGGTTTGTCTACATGTCTGGTCCCTGTTAACCCGGTTACTTGTGTTGTCGTGTCCGGTAGTTGGGCATGTTGGTTGGCATGTTGTATGTGATTTTGTTACGTGTGCTCTCCCACAGTTGTGAGTTGTGTGATTGTGGAGTTGAGGTGTGTGGTGTGTTCAGTTAGTACTTACCAATGAGCAGTGCATTGCCATAGGTGCCATCCTGGAAGCGCTGGTTGATGATGGACTGTCGGAAGATGTATGTACTATGCACACTGCCTGTGAAGTTGGCGACGACATTGGTGAACTGTCCCCGGTGGTCCACTATTGCCTGCACATTGATGGAATGCGTGTGCTTTCTGTAGCGGTAATTGTGTGCAGGGTCGGCAGGGGCACAAGTGGTACATGTGTACAGTCAATTGCCCCCGACACGTGCGGTAAGGCAGCTATGGCGTAATTCCCTTGCATGGTCTCCAGCTGTTCATGCACAGCGTGGGGGAAGTGAAGGTGCAGGGGTATCAAGATGATACAAACCGTGATGTTTACAGGTATGATGAATCCTGCATAATGAGACCGTAACAGATGTTTGTGTGGTCGTAACCTTCCTTTTCTTTCCTGCGGAGGTTACGAGCACAAGGACTTCTGTTACAGTATATTTGGACTGGATTCATCATACCTGTATGCATTCCGGTTTGTCCAAGTGCAATACACTGTACCAGAGTACGTTTGTGACTATGAGGACGCTTGACCATTGTCACCATTTCTCCAACAGGTTTCTGACTACTGATTTCGGGATATGGAATGGTATTGGGGAGTTCCCGCAGCATTTGCAGTTTATTGGATCCACACGTTGCCCTGGTGAAGTTCCCCGTTTGGAATGGAACGCGTTGGCTGAGCTTTTCGTCTTGTTGTTTATGTATTTGTAATGAAGTTCTGTTTTTCCACTACCGTTGACTACTGGAATTCATGACCTGGGGGGGAGGGTCAGGGGGGTGGTTGCGATGGGTGTTGTGGCCCTCTTGGGTCTCCAGGCTGCATGATCATTGTCTACATGGCATCTGTTGGTCTTCAGATGTGGCTCTAGGCTGGGCTCCCTTTCATACTGCAAGTTGTCGTCCTGCTTAACACCAGTAAAAGGCAGGTGTTGAATCCCTGCTGCTAACACGCCTTATCGCCTGTTTTCGGATTGCATCGCTGATCTGGCTGGTCGTTGAGAATATCGCGAAGTGGTGTTTTCGTGTGTTTTTGCACGGGAACGCCTACTCTGCATATCATTAGCGTTAGTTGTCGCTCTCATCCGTGGCGATGTGTTTTGCGGCAGCTATCGCAGGAAAACTGGCGATGTCGGCAGTTTGCACCAGCTTGTGAATAGGGCGATAAGTCTATCGCCACTTTTGCGGCGCTAAAGTGCCGATAAATCGGCGATGGCTCCTTGAGAATATGCCCCGACATGTGCTAACTATGTCTAAAATGTAAGCACTGTCAGTACACCCTATGGTTGCGTGTATGCAGCAATTACATTTTGTTAGCGGTAATACACAAATTGCTGCAGTGTAAAGTCATACTCTTTTAGCGTTAAACACAATGTACCTGATATCAGAAAATACATGAAACATGACAAGAAAATAATTCTCTTGCAAATAAATCCTCTGTTCATTTAATAGAATGAGACATTTTATAAGAAAAATGTATTTTTTGGGCTACTTATTCTTTGTGGGTGTGATATTAGTTGTCATGGCAAAGTAGTAATCAGAAAAATAAAATACCCTCTTCTTTGACTTATATCCGGAATGGCATGAGTGCTTGCATGAGGTAAGCAAGCCATTCGATTTATTCCCTGAGGGGATTCTGAAAACAGTATGGCTAAATGGAGTCTTTTATACCTCAATTGTCAATGAATTTGGTCATCCAGCCTTCTTTCCATCTGTCCTTCCTTCTCTCCTTCTCTCCATTCACCCATCATCCCCTTCAGCAATCCATCTATCCTTCTGTGCATCCATCCATCTGTCTATCTGTCCAGCCGTCTGTCTGTCCAGCCATCCTTTCCTTTCGCGCTCAATTGGTTCATTTGTCTCCCACCCACTTTATGGGCTTGATTACAATGGCGGACGGACGAGTGTCCAACCACCATTGCCATGGGCAGGTGACCATCCAAAAATGAGTCTGCGGTCCTGCATGCCCTATTGCGATACGACCACTGTGCAGGTGGTCATAAAATGCCTTTTTCTACTGCAGCTTCTGCTGCGACCCAAAAAAGGGCCGCAGCACAATCCACAGTAGAAAAAAGGCATTTTTCAAATATCCATGAATGAATGAATGAGGGTATTTGTAAAGCGCAACGTTCACTCCAAGGAGCATCTTGGCGCTAGCGAGACAGTATCTGATACTCTGTAATAGGGGAGAAACCAAGTTAAAATACTGAAATCAAGGAATTAAATGAGAGATAAAACAGTATCATCTGGTAAGGTAAAAATCCAGGTCTTTAAAAGCTTCTTAAAAGTGGATTCAATGTGTGTGTGTCTAAGCTGGGTGGACAAGGAATTCCATGCTTTTGTTCCTAACACCGCCATTGTCTTTCCCCCTCTCGTTTTCAATTTAAAGGAGGGGGGTGCTAACAGATTCTCCGCGGATGATCGCAGGACTCGATTAGTAGTGTACGGTGTAATTCTTGATCTTAGGTATCCTGGTCCTGTGGCTTTTATGGCTTTATAAGTAATAGTCAGGATTTTGAAGAGAATCCTCTTATGAATAGGCAGCCAATGAAGAGTTCTCAGTGCTGCTGCTGAAGGGGAGCCTTTTGGCAATTTCAGGACCAACCTCGCTGCAGCATTCTGGACAATCTGCAATCGTTTCAAGACCGTCTTTTTCGTTCCTGCGTACAGACTATTACAATAGTCCAAACGAGATAGAATTAAAGCAGCTGTAACCGTTTTCCTAGTGGGTAACGGAAGAAGATCAAAAAACTTTCTCAGGGTTTTTATCGTTTGGAAGCAGGTACCCGCCACCGCAAGTGCTTGCTTGTGGAAAGATAAAGTGGAATCAAACTTGATCCCTAAGTTTCTCACAGTATCCACTGTATTGGGGGGCGGGGCTGAATTAGAAGGCCACCACTGAATTGGGGAAAATTAATTAGATTTCCCAAACAACATTATTTCTGTTTTTGAACTGTTGCATTTAAGATGATTCAGTTTCATCCAGTCCATCGCTGCTGTTAGGCAGTGATGAAATTTCTCTTCCGCTGCTGAAGAGTTTTTATCAAGAGTAAAAATCAACTGTGTATCATCGGCATAGGCTATGGATGAAACATCAAATGTGGATAGCAGGGTGAGGAGTGGTGCCATATAGATATTAAAAAGAGTTGGACCCAGGGATGAACCCTGAGGTACCCCTGAAGACACCCGTTTTTCCTCAGATTTATAACTACCCAGTGTTATTATCTGGTGCCTGTTTTCCCAAAAAGATGTGATCCATGCTAAGGCGTTATTCGTAATTCCGCTATGTGCGAGCCTATCTCTCAAAATAACATGAGAGACGGTATCGAACGCAGCCGACAAGTCCAACAGAACCAGCACTGCATCCTTGTCTTGATCAAGGGCCAATTTCAGAGTTTCGGGTGTATGGAGCAGTACTGACTCTGTTGAATGGCCCGGTCTGAAGCCCGATTGCTTGGGGTGTAATATATTGGTATTTTGCAAGAAATCATTTATTTGTGTATTTACTAATTTCTCAGTGATTTTACTCAGACAGGGCAGTAGTGAGATTGGTCTGAGATTAGAAAGAGTGGTAGGGTCAGGGATTTTCTTTTTTTGAAGAGGCTTCACAACTGCAATTTTCCAATTTTCAGGAACTTTCGCTAGCCTGAAAGTTGAATTAATTATCTGATTGACAGTTGGATTTATGATATTTACCAATGCGTGTAGAACTTTTGGGGGACAGGGATCGAACGGTGAACCTGACTTACAGGAAAGAATAGTTTGTCTAGATTGTTCCAAATTAATCTCTTTAAAACAGGTGAGTTCGCTATTATTTTCCCGAAGTTGATTGTCATTAGGAGGAGAAATACCGTCCGTAAAATCTTTCCTAAGGTCTATGATTTTTCCCTCAAAGAAATCAGCAATTTGGTCACATAGATCCTGTGAAGGAGGGATTTCTTGTTCAAGACAATTTGGTTTAATAAAAGATTTAACAATATTAAAAATAGTTTTTGATTGTCAGCCTTATTAATTAAATTGGAGTAGTATGCCCTCTTTTCTACTCTAATTTGCTGATGGTATGCTCTGAGTGCTGATTTAAAAGACTCCATAACGTCTGGTTTGTAGTCTATTCTCCATAGATTTCCCAGTTTTTTACATTGACTTTGTAGGTCTTTTAGATGGGGGGGGGGGGGGGGGGGTGAACCAAGGGGCTGACTCTTTCTTAGTGCTATTTTTAATTAAAAAGGGGCTAAGGGTGCCAGAGTATTTGCCAGGGACAACATCCAATCATTGAAGAGATCATTGTCGATTAAAGGGTTTCCTGTAAGAATAGGTTTCCTGGCTTCTGCTATGTTTTGTAGGTCGGGATTTGAGAGCATGCTATTCCATCTCCGAGTTTGAACACGACCCTGTTGGCTAGGATATCTTTCTTGTGGAGCATTTTTCTGGTCGAATTTAAAGGGGATTAACTTGTGGTCTGACCATGTTAAAGGAACTGGGGGGTCGATGGTTAGGCTGACAGTGTTGGTACATATCCCATCAAGGGTATGACCTGCACAGTGTGTGGACCCCTCTACCTGTTGCTTTAGCCCCAGGGTGTTTATAATTTTTATAAAAGTTTTTGTATTAGAAGGGTCAACTGTTTCAAGATGGAGATTAAAATCACCTAAGATAGTAAAATTGGAATACCTGACCACTCGGGGGCTTATACTTTCCCCTAGGGTATCTAGAAAGTCAAGAGCGGATCCTGGGGGCCTATAAATTAGAGCTCCTGCAAACGTAGTGCAACTGTCTAGCTTAAAACTAAAACCGAGAGTTTCTGCCTTCTTTAGTTCATTAATGTTGAAGGTAGAGCATTTCAGATAATCTCTGTAAATTATGGCTATGCTTCCTCCTCTTTGCCCAGTTCTGTCCAGTCTGGAAATGGTGTAGCCGGGAGGAAGGGCTTGCACTACATCCGGATTTGAACATTCTGTTAACCAGGTTTCTGTGATAAAGAGGCAATCCAGATTCTGATTTACCAGCATGACCTGGATATGTAGTGCGTTTTTTGCTAGAGATCTAGCATTTATAAGTCCACAGCACACCTGTTTGACATTAATCTTACTCTCAGGGGGAACAGTACGTCCGACCACCCTATTGCACTTATGATTGAAGGTAAGATTACATGTGCGGCAGACCAAGGGGCCTTTACTATACTCCATATGCGGGAGGGCTTGACAGGTGTTGGCTGATGAGTTAAGTGTCAAGAGCTCTTCCCTAGTATATGAGAGCTCTGGTCCAAAACCGGCAGCATTTCTGGCCCTGGGCGCAGATCGGGTGCGGACGGGCGCAGACGGGCTTGCCTTAGGCGCGCCGGCGGCGTGCCGGCTGCGCGCGCCCGCTGCAACATCTGATTTAAATCCCCTCGGGTCTCCCGCCACTCGCACTGCAAGAGCAGGAAGTGGGAGTGTCCTCTGTGGGAGGGGCTGCGTTTCTCTGCTCAATCGGCGATAGTAACGCCGCGGCACACCGGAAACGCAGTCTCTAACCAGGCTAAAAATTAAATAATGTGCAAAACAACGCAATTTTTAAAGAGCAATGCGGCGTATGTGCAAGCCAAAAAACCTCTCCCAAATTGTACTAGGGTCAAGGTGAGTGCCCTAAAACATTAAGAAGAACAAGTGCAGCAATTACATAAAAGCGATTTAAAAGCAGTGGTTTATAAAAACAACAATTCCCGCGTTTATGTCTCCCTACTGTCAGACCTTTGTCCGCCATGTGGTGCCTGGCACACGGTGCATAGATGTGTGGGGTGCACCACATTTGCCCCCTGACCACTTAGGAGTGGCCCAGGGGAAAACGGACCCTACTTGGGGCCCCCAAAGTCTGTTTCCGTCTGCCTTTTGGCTGGCATGAAAAGTCAGCCAGAAAGGGACATCCTAATCCCTATGGCGGTGCCTGCACAACACCACCTACATTGTAGGGATTAGAGTTCGACCGCTGCCCCGACGGGCTCCTTGATCCTGTCGGAGGTGGCAGTCTTTCCCTCCGACATCATCGCTCCGACTGCAAGCATTAGAAATGGGCTGTCGGACTGATCGCCTGACATCATAATGAGGGCCTATATTATTTTCTTGAGGTGGACTGGTCAGTCCCAACCTCAGCCGGGAAGTGAGAGGAAAGGATCAGCATTGTAGAGTAGGGCAGTGCAGGGACTGCAGGGGTGAAGACAAGCACCCCAAAACTATAGGAACAATGTATAAGACAGGGAACCTTTAAAAAAGAATAGTTTAGTACTATACATGTGTCTGTGTAGTCTGTTCACCCTACATCCCCAACACAGCACTATTGATTTAATGATTGTGGTTGAAATGCACTGCCACAAGGCTGCATAAGAAAGGATCTGACGTCAAAAGCCGGCTTTTCACACATGACCTACAGGGAAGCGGTTAAGCTGCCCTGCTGGACTAAACAATGCGATCAGGTGGGTTTTTATGTGCAGCAGGTGCTGTGAAATTTAAAGAACAAAGGGCATCTCTCAAGACAGCAAGCACTGCCTTCTGCACCGCCGCCGGTGACAGGGTTAGGCAATCAGATGTGACAGGGCATGCTTTGTTGAGAACATTGGCATGCGCTTGGTGTGTTTTGAAGAATACAGCCAGGAGCGGAGCGCCTTCCATCACAAGTGGAATGTCAATGCTCACATCCAAGCACTGCCCCGGGGCTGCCTGTCTGCAACTGCAAATTCATCAAAGAAGCATCCGAAGACGTGGAGAGTGAAATGAAGCAAAGACATAGAAATAGGACTGATTCCTATTCCTCTTGCTGCTAGGTCTCAAAAAACTCCGTCCTAACCCGCAATTATGCATTTGTACAACAGGTCTTCAAAAGCCACAGTCAAAGTCTGCGTAGCAAGAATGAAAAGGTTCACTTGCTCAGGCTGTCCCAGGCCCACCTCTGCTTCCCCTGCCCCTGCCAGCAGCACCCCCCCCCGCCCCCCCAAACTCTTTCTGCATTAATCTACCCCCCAAAGAATACACACTAACTTCCAAAAGCTTTTGTGGTTGGCTTAGGTTCTACAACATAAAATAATCACAAATGCTACCATGTATGCTTTAAAAGCAGTCAACAACAGACAGTTAATGAGTAATGGGCTCAAAAACAAACAAACTACTAAAAAATGAAGTAGTGTGTGCAGCATGAGGTTGTTAACTGCGTTTTACGAATACTCATTGTCAACTAGTAACATTCATTAGCTGAAACCAGTTTACTAGTAACGGTTTCCCCTCTGCTTTTTACTTTAATAACAAAGTTAAATGAAGGAACTGAAGCCGTGGTAATAACAAAAACATTTTCTGATCCTGCCTCTGGAAATAAATCAGTCACAATAAGTGAGGACAATCTAAATATATTTAGATTGTAAAGAATATCATGAGTCCTTTACAGGCACGTCATCTGTACTTATATGAAAGGGGGACCTTTGGTATCCCGGAGTGTTTAAGGGTAAGCTAGGACTATCATGTTTGTCTCTTATATATTACATTCTATGATTTAAGTACTATTAGACCTGTCAGCCTTAGTGTGGTGTTCGGCCATCATTTTTGCCTTATGCCTCCTATCTTTGCTGAGCTCATTTTTGTTGTCCTTAGGACTCTGCGTGCTTTACCGCTGCTAACCAGTGCTAAAGTGCTTGTACTCTTTCCTTTGAATCATGGTAAAATTGGCTTACACCCATTTAGCACATTTCATTTACTTGAAGTCCCTAGAAAAGTAGGTACTACATGTACCCAGAGCTTGTAAGTTAACTTCTACTAGTGACCCTGCAGCATTTATTGTGCCACCCACTTAAGTAGCCTTTTTAAGCAAGTCTTTGGCCTGCCCTTGCTGTCTGTGTGTGCAGTTTTAAACTGCCATTTTGACCTGGCAACATAAACCTCTTGCCAGGTCTAACCTTTCCTTTTTGATACATAAGCTAGGCCCTAAACAACCCTAACAACCCTTAGGGCAGGGTGCATTGTATTTAAAAAGTTGGACATGTACCTTTAAGTTTTACATGTCCTTGTAGTGAAAACCTCCTAAATTCGTTTTTCACTACTGCAAGGCCTACCTCTCCCATAGGTTATTATCGGAGCTGCCTTGTAACACTTTACAAGTGCAACTTCCAATGGGAAAGAAGAAATCCTGAAGTTCTGTTATCTTCGCAACTGTGAATGAGTCAGTTTGAGCCAAGATCTTGTCGTCTGAGCTGACTGCCAACGCGAAGCTCCAGTGAAGCCGACTCGTCACACGACAGTGACTGAAAGGGACGACCAGTAACACGACATCTGCACTTCAAGGTACGGCATCCACAGCCTGCGGTGACAGCCAACGCGAATCTCCAGCAACAACCATCTGCGATGCCTGAGAGGATCTTCGTGCTACAGCAACAACCGTCCGCGACGCCCAACCTGCTCTTCGTGCTACAGCGACGACCATCTGCGATGCTCTCCCTGCTCATCGTGGCCTCCCCGCCCACGAATGGAACTCTTCGCACGGGACTGTAGAAGATAACTTTTTCATTGGGAATTACCTGGTCCCTGTATGCGACCAGCGCTCCATCACAGGCAGCCTGAACTTGTGACTTTCATCCTGTCTTGCGCGACTAGATAGATGCGCTTTTAGGCAATATACTTACCTGAAATCTTTAAAATCGCATATCTCAGGTTCTAGTGATTGCATTTTTATCGTTTTGGTGTCAAATAATTTGTTACATTTTACTTTATTTTTCTAAATTGGTGTGGGATTTTTCTTCTGTTGTGTTTTAACTTTATTATTGTTTTAGTGTTGCATAAATACTTTCCACATTGCCGCTAAGATAACCCTGACTGCTTTTGTGTCAAGCTACCAGAGGGTTATACAAAGAATAATTTTGTGACTTTTGTGGTTCACCCTGACAAGGATGGTGGCTGTTGCTAGAGAAGGGCTCACCCCCACCCTCAACCAACAACCCTAATTTCTCACAAGTAATGAGGTTCTTTTGACTATTTCTCTATTTGTTTAGCCTATGCATCTCTGTCATTGTGTATCATTAAATTAACTCATTACATGTTTGGCAACAGAAATTATTTCATTCAAAGATTCATTGTGCGAATGTTTTTGGATTTATGTTGAGTATGAAGCATCTCTTTCTTTCGCATCCTTTTTGTAGATTTGGTACGTATGTATGATTTATGGATGCATCTGAGTGCCATGCTTGCAAAGCTTTCGGCTTTTATTTCTATGTTAATCTATGGTGTCTGCTGTTTGTGTCATATTGTATAGTTCTAGCTATTAATGGGTAATACCATTATCATTTCTCACGTTGGTGTACTATCCATACTAGGATAATATATTGTATAGTTTTTGGTAATAACTTCTTCAGCAGCCAGCAATATATTTTGAAAGTATGTTGAAGATAGATAATATGTCTATATTGTATTCAAATGTATTTTAGGGCGCATATTTGTAAAAAAAATTCTCTTCTGCATTTTGTTGATTTATTCTTTTATTCATAATGACTGGAGTCCGCCATCTAGCAATACTCCTCTTCATCCTGAGGATGGTCTTATGTACACATAAGTGGCCAAAACACCAATGCTATTTACGCATCTATTTGTACAATTTAAAGTGCCAACATCGTATTTGAGAAAGGACTTTATGGACATATCCACATTTAGTGGAATTGCACATATATGTGTAATCGATGTCCGTCTGGCCATTTATTTTGTATCTGGGTACATATAGGTGTTTGCTTTAGTTCATCCCCTCATTCTGGTATTGGAAAATCAAATTGAATATTTTCCGATAGACAATGTATGCCGTTATTTGATTGACTTGGGTAACTTATTACTTTGTATTTGTTTGATTTAAACTTTTTTAGATCAGATGTAAGTAGTACTTCTTTTTCGATCCACTCATTACATTTATTGTAAAAAATGTGTATGCAAAAGATTCCTTTGGGAGTATCATTGTGTTGCATGTATCAACCCAGTCTCTTGAGGGATTATTGGAATGCCCTTGTGAGGTATTGACAATAGGTGAAAAAAACACACACAGTAAAGTGTGTCAGCTATGAAGAAATCAATTGACATTTTAATTGCAGTTAGTGAATAATCAGAAAAATCATCAAGCTGTAAACATTTAGAGCCGATAGTACAAGCCATGAAATAGCTTCTGGGACCATAAAGATAGACTTTACTAAATAGAATCACAAGTCCAAAAGCTGCTAGGCATCAATAAAGCAATAACTTTCAAATTTCTTCCGAGTGAACGAGATGATAAATCACAAGCCATTATGCTAAAATGATACAACAAATTCCAAGCGATTATGAAATAATGACACAACACAAACACAGCCCTACCAATACAGTAGCAGGGAGCTCTCCCATCCACATATCCACCCAACGCAATGATGGAGCAAGGACTCACAAATGAGACTTGCTCGAATACAATCTCCTCACAGTATTAATTTATTAATTTTGTATTGTGTATACTAACTTTGCATACACTACATGAATAGCAAGGAAGATTGCCTATGTGTTCTAACTAACAAGTAACGCTTGTCTTTTTCTAAAATGGCCGCTAAAGTGCGGGAACCTTACTGCGCATGTCTCAACCATATCACATGGTGTGACGTCTTTCTTTGCTTGGTGGGAAATTTCTGCTTCTGCGCAGTATGCATTAAAATGGCTGCTTGATGTTTTCACATGCTTCAGCTTGCTCTTGTGTTATTATTAAATTGTCGTTTTCTTAATGCTACTAATGCGGGATAGATTTATAAGTAAATGGGGATAGAGTAGAAAGAGTGGGTATACAGTGAAACATATTATTTTGTGAGTTTAATATTTTCTTCTTTGACTTTTATTAGTTCGTAAACTTGGGCCTGGGGTTGGTGATCTGAAACTCGAGAGACAATGATTCTGCGCATGTGTGCCCTTCTTGGCTGCCAAAGAACAAAAGATGAAGTCAACCTGGACGTCGTCCAAGGCCACGACCTAATGGCCGATATTGATATATTCATGTGTTCTTGCCTAACTTGCAACTATGTATATGGAAAATGAATAAACTTTGTCGTGAGACGGGTGAGAAATAAAGCCAATGTATTAAAATTGATGGGCGGTAGTTTAAAAACAAAGGTCTTCAGAATTCAAATCAAATTAATATGGTGTGAGGATCAACCCCCTGTCCCTGTCCAATCAGAAGTAGTGGTCCCATATTTTGGCAACATTAAGGGGAGGTACATGGGTGTAGAAGGGTATAATAGAATATAGCATTAGTTAATTAGTAAGAAGATCAGGCGTGCATGCTGACAAGAAGAGCTCCAGACCGTCTGGCTGATTGATTGCAGACAGAATCGCTGTCCAGAGAGGTCCTGAGGAGGGGGCGGCAGAGTCCATTAGAAGGAAGGCACGGGAGAATCGAGGAGAAGCCGAGTATCAGAGAGGGGAACGACGCAGGCGTCGTTGTAGAGAGGTCACCGGTCCTGTCCTGAACCTGGAGGAGGTCTTTGCTCTTCATCCTTCCTGGGTCCTATTCTTTCCAACTCCTTGGCCAAGGGGTTTGGTTCTCGCACTTAGGTAAATATAAATGCAACCTTTAGTTGCGCTGCTGTCTCTATCTTCTCCTTTCTGAGGGACCGTCATTAATCAATAATTATTATTCTATGCTTCACCCGTGATATGCGATTAAGTACCAGGTGGTTATGTAATTTACTCTGCTAAATCTTTAGATAAACATTTTAAAACTTCCTGACTCAGTGGTTATTTCAGGATTATGTACTATAATGAATGTCACTCATTTTAAACTTCCCAATTAGCAAAGGATTCATTGGTAAGTCATTACTCTTCAATCGGAAGGTAATTGGTAGCAGGGATTTTGATAAAGAGTAACAACTGATAAAACCCAGCGTAAGTATTAGCGTAGTATGAATGTATGGGCCCAAGTGAATATCTAGTGTATGAATGCTGTTTGCTAATATCGCGCTGGATCAGTTTTCTGCTAATTAGAGGATGGTTACTCTTTGTTAATTGGGTAATGAGAATTTCATTTTTTATGAACTAACATCCGTGTATTCAAAGTTTGTTTTATGTTGTCTAGAATCCCCGGGGAAAATTGAATAGCGGTTGGTAAGTGGAAGCCATACTGCAGTGAGGTTATCTGTCAGGCAGAAAAAGTTCTGAAAAGTTAAGCAGGACTATCAGTACTGGTTAGGGAATCTATGCGTGTGAGTAATAGCAAAAGAGTACGCTGGTGAAAATTTGATGTTATATCACCTAGAAAGGGTAACATTGAAGAAGTAACAGGTACTTCTGGAGCTTGTGTGAAGAGTAAACGGAAGGGTTTTTACTCGTAGTGTATGTTTAGTAAACGGAAAGGTTTTACTAAGTGTGAGAGAAAACTATCTTTTCTAATTTAGAGAAACTGGCACGATAGCAAATGTTTTATGTTGTTACTGAAATTTAATTAAGATTTATAGAGAAAAATAAAGTTTGCGTAAGATTTTGTAAAGGGAGGGTCAGCTGCCGGAGAGGGAGCTGACGTCACAAACGCCGCGCTGGGATTGGTTGAATCAGCGGGTGTGGAACGACTCTTGTAAAGGAGGGGTCAGTAGTCAGGAGTAGTACTGACGTCACAGGTGCCGCGCTGGGATTGGTTGAAACAGCGAGGGACAGTGAAGAGCAGATTGTAAAGGAGGGGTTGACAGACAAACGTCACCAAAAGGCCGCGTTAGGATTGGTTCAGAAATAAAAGTTAGCAGGCATTTGATTGGTTGAGATTCTAGAAGCTAAAATCTTAGTGGATAGAGATTGCATGTTAAAACGCGATCCGACTTTACCAGGAACTCGTCCGGATAGGAGATTCCTAGGTTTTGCAGAATATAATTTTATACATCGAGATTTGCCCAAGATGTACGGAGAGAAGAGAAAAATGTCCTTTCTGCAAAAGATTAAGAACTATTTTAAAAAGGATAAACCAATCAAAACTAGGGAAGGAATTATCATTCCACCAGCTAAAACGCCCGCTTCATTCATGATGATGGAGAGAGGTTATCATACTTGTGTATGGTTAGAGAATTGGATAGAATATACCAAAAATGATGGAATATTAGCATTTCCCGAGAATGGTACCTTCAATGGAAGAATTCTTCAAAATTTGAGATTGAGGATGAATGACCTAGAACCCAGACCTAGATTAACTCAATACGAAGCCTTAGAGGAATGGGAAACTGAGGCATTTGAGCGTGACTGATCCAGGAGTAATAGGGGTTATCGAGGATTTTTCCCAAGAAACCAACATGAGAATAGGGACGGTCAGATGAAACAGTGGAGGAAAGCAATGCTTACAGAAGGATTATATCCAATATTTACGGCAGAAGAACTGTTAGGGAAGAAATGCACAGAAAAGACAAAACATTTAATGAGAAATGGAGATTCTGAAGATGAATTTATAGAAGAAATATTAAGGAGCCCCCCACCATATCAGGAAGGGACAAGTGGATGCACCCCAAGTGCCCCACTGTTAAAAAATCCATTAGTACCACAAGTAATGCATGATTTCACCCCCAGTAGGATACTTCACGATAAAGAGAAAGAAGCCCTAGAGAAGACCAGAGCAGAATTAATACAGAAAATAACACAGATAAAGGTACATCCTGATTCTTTGACCATACCTGTAACAATTGGTCCGGTAGTTCCATTATATGGTGGTCAGGGAAATTGTCCTCCACCGTTAGTTATGCCTACTCCTGTGAATATTCCTAAACCTGAAGCAACAGTAATGGTTGAGGATCATTTTAGTGATTGTGAATCAACAATATCATTAATGGATTTACCAATTCGAGATTCTGTCAATAGTACTCCCAGAAGAACTACACCTGGGTGCTCGAAAGAGATAAACTTGATAACTTCATCAGGAGCAAAAAGTGTCACTGTAGTTAGTCCAGAAGACTTAGAAAGGTGGGCACAAGGATCAGAACAGCAGTGTACACCTCCAAAAATTTTGGATATTTATAAATTAAAAGTCGAATTAGAAGACATAATAGCAGGAAATGTAGGGCTAGATCGCCTAAATGCTTACAATGAAGAAGAATTATTGTTCGTATGCAGAAGTATCACCAGAAATGTAAAAATATTTCATGAAAAATTATCAGATTTGGCTCTGCAGATGGGAATTGAAATAGGGAGATCAAAAGTGTTGCAGAAACCCTATAGAGCAGATTTCTCAGACAAAGATTTAGAAAATATGAATGCCTCTGGAAGAAAGTTACAAGTAAAAGAGTTAATGACAGTTTTGCAAAAATGGGGCGATCTAGATAAATGGAGAGTTTGATGGGCAAAGAAAAAAGAAGAGGCACGATCCAGTAGAACAGCCTCTGAATATGTGATGAAAGAAACAGGGAAGACAGATCAAATGTACCCGATGCGAGAAGTTCCAGGAGGGGGCTATGTACATGTCCCATGGAGTAGACAGGATATTTTATCATTTACGAATGATTTTCCAAAGTTGAGAGAAAAACCAATTGAATGGTACAAGCAGGTTGAGAGGTTTGTGAAGGTGTCAAAGGTATTGTTGAAAGATTTAGCTGGGTTGTTTGACATAGTGGTACCTGCCGATTTGTGGACAGATTGTAAAATTACAGTTGATTGGCCAAGTGACGAGTATCCTAGAGACCCAAAGACAGGTGCCCCGTCAAATGATGTAATGAAAAAGTATCAGCAGGTGATAACTTACCTGAAAGGCAAAATACCACCGAAAGAAACAGATTGGGTGAAAATAGACCGAACCACCCAAGAAGCTAGTGAATCGGTACACGCCTATTATGAGCGTTTATTGCAGGTATTTAAGCAGTATAGTGGATTTGAGGACATTGGAGACAAGAACATGAGTCAGTTTGTGTATCGATTTGTTTATGGTCTGAAGCCAGAAATTTGTCAGATGATTAAGCAGCACATGTTGTGTTGGCAAGGGAAACCCATAGATGAAATTTTGAAATATGCGAAATACTGTGGAGACGATATTGAGGATAGGCACAAGAAATTGCAGGAAAAAGTGATGTGGGCACAGGTGAAAATGGCTGAGAAACAGGGAATTAATTTGGATAATCCGAGTGAAAATCAAGGAAAGGATTCTGGAACGAATGGCGATACTGGGAATGGTGGAAAAGTGAGAGGACGAATGAGTAGAGAAGAAGCTAAAAAGAAATTTCCTTGTCATGGATGCGGAAAATTGGGGCATTGGAAGGATGAATGTAAAAAGATTCGGAATAATAATGGCCCAAATCAAAATTTAAATCCACAGACGCAGAATGACTCACAGCAGGGTGTAAATCCTCAGAGTCAGTTGCCACCTGCACCTATTCAGGGTAATGTAAGCAGAGCAAACCACGGTACAGACGTCGGATATCAAGGAGGAAGTGGTAAGAATGATTATGTAACATCACAGTTTCTTTTACAGGACGATTTCTGTCAATGCAGTTCATGACGGTGCCTAGGAGAGGGGGAGAAGGAGTGCGTACTTGGCGCATCCTTATCGGTAGATCAGTCAGGTCCATATGTTGAAGGGAATGTGAAGGGTAATGCTATTACTTTTCTTTTGGACACTGGTGCTACCCGGTCTACTGTGAGAACAGCAGACATTCCAGACCTTCCTCTCTCTGGAGAAGCTATCCAAGTAGTGGGAGTAGCTAATAGAAAGATTAGAACACCTCTTACCGAACCAATGGAAGTTAAAATTGGAAATTTCAGAGAAATGCATCAATTTGTAGTGTGTGATTCTAGTCCAGTAAATTTATTAGGTCGTGATTTGTTGTGCAAAATGAATTGTACAATTTTCTGCACACCGGATGGTGTGGCAGTTCAGACCCCAGATGAAGATCATGTATATAAGTTTATGATTGCAAAACAAGGTACGGAGGTAGAGGAGATGTTTTCTTTGATAACAAAAGATGAGTTGCCAGAAGAATTAAAAACTACAGTAAACCCCACAGTATGGGATTTCACAGGAAAGGAAGTAGGACTTATGGCCAAAATAGACCCGGTTAAAATTACTGTAAAAGAAGGTGCGATTTTCCCAAATACTAGACAGTACAAAATGAGTGCAGAAGTAAAGACAGGAGTCATTGAAGAAATCAATCGAATGGTAGAACAAAACATACTAAGAGAAGTAATGAGTAGCCCATGTAATTCACCAATAATGGGTTTAAAGAAACCTAGCGGAAAATATAGGATTGTTCAGGATCTGCGGAAAATAAATAAGATTGTGGAACCTTGTTGTCCTATAGTACCCAATCCTGCAGTAATCCTATACCAGATTCCTTGGAGTGCAGGATGGTTCACAGTGATTGATTTATGCCAAGCGTTCTTTTCAATACCATTGCATCCAGACAGCCAGTATCTTTTTTCATTTAAATTTGAGAACAAGGTCTATGTATGGAATCGTGTTCCTCAGGGGTACACGGAAAGTCCTTCTATTTTCAATCAGTTATTGAAAAAGTGCTTAGAGAAACTAGTGATGCCAGGAAGCTCAGTCCTAGTGCAATATATCGACGACTTACTGGTGGCATCGAACACCAGAGAGGACTGTGTTGTTGATTCCATAGCACTATTAAATCATTTGGCTGAAGAAGGGCATAAAGTCTCACCAGAAAAATTGCAGTTCTGTACAACAGCTGTTAAATATCTGGGACACCAAATTGAGAGGGGAAAAAGAAGAATAACCTCGGAAAGAGTACAATTGATTAAGAAAATGCAAATGCCTGTAACCCAAAGAGAAGTGAGAATGTTCCTAGGAATAGTAGGTTACTGTCGACAATGGATACTAGGATTTTCCTTGTTAGCGAAGCCCCTAATTCAAATGACAAAAAAGAAAGCAAAGGACCCAGTTGAATGGGATGATGAGAGTGTAGGAGCTTTTGTAAAATTGAGAAATGCTCTGTGCTCAGCACCAGCCCTAGGCATGCCCGACTATAAGAGAAGCTTCGCATTGTTCTGTCATGAGAGAGAAAATTGTGCACTTTCAGTCTTAACACAAAGACATGGTCTAGACAGACGTCCTATAGCATATTTTTCTGCTACATTGGACCCAGTGGCAGCTGCGTTGCCAGGCTGCTTAAAAGCAGTAGCAGCTACCTGTTTAAGCATTGAACAAAGTGAGTCAATTGTGATGGGACACCCAGTAAAGGTGTTTGTTCCACATGCGGTTGTGATTCTGTTGACAAGAACACGAACTCAGCATCTTACTCCTAGTCGGCTGACTAAATATGAGAGAATAATAATGGGTGCTGAAAATGTGAACATAGTGAGGTGTACAATAGTAAATCCCGCAACCTTACTACCAGACCCGTATCATGAGGAAATTAAAAATGACGAAGAAGAAGAACATGATTGTTTACAAGTCACAGAGTTATGCACGAAACCACGTCCGGACATTGAAGAACAGCCCCTTAGAAAGCCAGACAGGGAGCTGTTTGTTGATGGTTCATGCCAGAGGCATGAAGATGGTAAACTGACTGCAGCATATGCAGTATGTGAATTAACTGGAATAGTCGAAGCATCCTATTTACCAGGAGTAAAATCTGCACAAGTAGCTGAATTGATTGCTTTGATAAAAGCGTGCAAAATTGGGAGGAATCAAAAAGTGACTATATTTACAGATAGCCAATATGGTTACGGGGTTGTGCATGATTTTGGCCAACTATGGATGCAGAGGGATTTCATGACTTCTTCAGGATCCCCCATTAAAAATGGACAATTTGTAAGGGAATTGCTGGAAGCAATACAATCACCAAAAGAATTGGCTGTGGTGAAATGTGCCGCACACCAGTCAGGAGATGACTGGGTGGTAGTCGGCAACAGATATGCAGATCTTGTGGCTCAACATTGTGCCAGAAATAGATTGTCAGTCAATAAAAGGGTGGAAAGAATGGGAATCAGCTGCCAACTTATGCTGTATATGCCACCTGAAACATGGAATGAGGTTCGAAGATTGCAAGATGGTGCTGATGAAAGTGAGAAGAAAACATGGGTCAAAGTGGGTTGTTCCCAAAGGGAGATGATGAAGTGTGGATTTGTGCTGATGGCAGACCAGTCATGCCTGACTGTCTGCTCTCTCAAATGGCCAGGATGTATCATGGAGACACACACATAGGGAGAGATGCAATGATTAGGCTTTTCAGACAGAACTGGTACAATCCCAAGTTCAGGGCTGTAGCAGAGAGCCTTTGCCAAAGATGTTTGACTTGCCAGATGCATAATCCAGGAAGAAAAACAATAATTGGGTTTGGGAAAATTGGAAAGGCAGAAGGTCCATTTATAAGACTACAGTTCGACTTTATACAGTTACCACCATGCAGAGGGTTGAAATATGTACTAGTCATAGTATGTCTGTTTTCAAAGTGGGTGGAGGCTTACCCTACCAGGAGGAGTGACAGCATTACAGTCGCAAAGCTGTTACTACGAGAACTCATTCCTAGGTTTGGTTTCCCAGTAACTTTGGAATCAGATAGAGGAAAACATTTTAACAGTGAAGTGATTCAAATAATTTGCGGAGCATTCCAAATTGAACAAAAATTGCACTGTGCATATCGTCCAGAGGCTTCTGGAGTGGTTGAACAATTGAATGGCACTATAAAATCCAGACTGGGAAAAATGTGTGCATCAACATCATTGGAGTGGCCAGATGCATTGCCACTTGTCTTAATGGGACTAAGAAGCATTCCTGATAGAAATACGGGATTGAGCCCACACGAGATAATGATGGGAAGAGCAATGAGACAAGCACATGTTCCCATAAACAAACTGCTGAATATATCTGATGATATGGTTCTGGATTATTGCAAAGGATTGGCTGACCTAGTGCGTTCTGTCTCTCATCAGGTCGGAGAAGACGCAGTTTCGAGGCAGCCTGAACAAGAACATGATCTGAATCCTGGTGACTGGGTGGTAGTGAAGAATCACACCAGAGAGACGTGTCTATCACCTAGATGGGGAAAACCTTGTCAAGTCATACTGACTACCAATACAGCAGTGAAGTGTGCAGGATTTCCTAATTGGATTCATGTAAGCCACACCAAAAGAGTACCAGACCCTGAAGAAGAAAATCCTCAGACAGCATCAATCACTGAGGAAGCTGAAGGTTGCCCAGCTGAAGAATCTCAGGCTCGAGATTCAAGAGAAGCTGCAGAAGAACAACCGAGCACAAGTCAGGACTGGATACCGGTGGTAGAAATTCCTGAAGTTTACTACAGAACAAGAAGTCAAACAAAATTGGAAGAAATTGAAGAAGATCAGATAGGTGAAGAAGAAGCAGCTCAGGGAAGAGAAGAACATACAATAAAAGAACCTGAGCAGGACCAGATAGGGAAAGGAAACTGGGCTCAAAATAACGAAGAACCAACAAGTTTTGAGCAGGGACAGACAGGTTTAGAAGAATCCGGTCAGGCTGCAGAAGTACAAAGTGCAATAAGCCCTGATCAGAACCAGTTAGATCCAGAAAATCACACAGAAGAAAAAGATCTCGAGAAACATAAACATGAAGAATTAAACAAAGAACAAGGTCAATTATTGGAAACTCACGGAGGAGCTGCAGAAGAAAAACAAATAAGGCCTGGAAAAGAGCAAGAAAGAAAAACAGTAATTGCAGAAAACGAAAAAGGTGTCAAACAGTGAAAATAAAGAGATTGCTGAAGACAAAAATAAAGAAACAGTGCAAACAAAGAAAACAAGAAAAGGTGATCATTGGCCTAGTGTCATTAAAAGAGTAAAATACCACATAACAACCAGAAGTGAAGATCCAGATCAAGTAAATGAAGTAACAAGTCAAACCGAACAAGAAAACAGAACTAAGAAAAGAAGAAGCAAGAGACTGAAACTTGTGAATAACAAATTCAAGGGTCCTGATTGGACTTACATTATTCTTGAAGATTACGAGAGCTCAGAGTCAAGTGAAAGTGGTGACGAAGGAACAAGTGCAGAATTGACGTACGAGAAAGAAACAAGACCACCTTGACTAAGCAAAAGAGTCATATAAAGAAAAGCGAAAAATAGATAAGAAGAGCAATCTTCCTTGTCGAAATGCCTGATGATAGAGTTGCTGGGAGACCAAAACAGAGATGTTGTAGAAGATGCTGTGCAATATGCATATGTAGTCTAGTAATGGTGCTTATAGTATGGTTAGTCCTGATCGTAGCAGTCCCTTACCTTATGATAATGGATAAAAAGATTAATAACGAAACTAAAGGAAAGACAGCACACATGAAGGGAAATAGAGTAGAACTAATGACAGAAAATGAACCAGAATTTCATCATGAAATAACTGATAACGACACTAGTTTAAATGTTTTCAACAAAGTTATTATTTCAATATGTAGATACCATGGAAGTTAGTAATTGTTATGTCTGTATGAAGTTACCCGAATCAGTAGCAGAAGGATTAACATATCATCACTTACCATTGACATATGGCATATCATGTAGTGTATTAGCTAGTTTATTTTATAGAACAGGGAGACTTCAATATTATTATTCAAACATAGATGTGATATTTTCTGAGGTTCCGATTCGAAAGAGTATGAACCCAGTGCTTAGTAGTCAAGACGCACAGTTTATGGGAGAATTTTTCTTAACAATGAAATCGATAGACATAACACATGCACATAGACACAATCTAACATGTTCTTTACACGAAGAAGAAAATATATTTTTGAATTTAGTAGAAGATAGAAGACAAGATTTTCAAAAGAAAGCTTCTGAGCATAAGGCTCATTTGCCACCTTGGGCTGAGAAAGAAGGGAGTTACACACCTGGCAAGGCTCAAGCTGCTATGGCTCTGGATTTTGTAAAGACGGGGAAAATTTGTCTACATAGATTAAAGACTGATTATAACAATGTTTTCATCGGTACCAGTGAATGTGAACACAATTTCTTAATTCTTGGAGGTTGGGGAATAAAAGGAGGAACAGATTCAGTTTTTCCTGGAATCTATTATGTATGCGGGAATAAGGCTTATTTTAGGCTTCCTGCACGGTGGTATGGAAGTTGTTATTTTGGAATAGTATTTCCAAAAATATACCACGTAAAAAGAAACACTGGGAGCAATGAAAACAATAGCGAATTAACACGTAGTAAAAGAGCTAGTTTTTCTGAAATTGTAGGTGATATATTTGGTGCATTGATACCTTCAGTGGGAATAATTCTGAACTCAAGGAAGATATGTAAATTGTCTACAGTGGTTGATCGTTTATCAACAGATACTGCTGGAGGATTTCTAATGATTAATGCGGAGATGGTTGCGATTAGATCTATGGTTATGCAAAATCGATTTGCTCTTGATATTATATTGGCAAAAGAGGGCGGTGTCTGTAAATTACTGAAGACGAAACATTGTTGCACTTACATTCCTGATAAAAGTGCAGAAATTGGAACGTATATACAGAATATAACTAAACTTGAGAAGGAACTTAAACCACTGGAAGTTGATAGTGTATGGGAAAGATTGACAAGTAGTATTGCGTCAATTGGTACCTGGTTTTCTAATATAGGAAAAGGACTTATAGGCCAAATATTAGTACCCCTAGCAGGGTTAGCAATAATAGTACTGACAATAATAATATGGTGCAAATGTTGTAGAAAGAATGGAACATATAATGTGACAGGAAAAGGGAAGAAGAGAAAGATCGACGAAATAGAACTTGAAGAGTGGAGAAGTGAATTATACAAGAAATTGAAAGGGGATGGTAAAAATAGAAAGTGTAAAAATGAGAATGAAACTACTTGCTAGAAGTTGGCATCTGATTGAGGGTAGTATTTTGATGGCTCTTAAACGCCATCAGAGAGGGGATTGATGGAGCAAGGACTCACAAATGAGACTTGCTCGAATACAATCTCCTCACAGTATTAATTTATTAATTTTGTATTGTGTATACTAACTTTGCATACACTACATGAATAGCAAGGAAGCTTGCCTATGTGTTCTAACTAACAAGTAACGCTTGTCTTTTTCTAAAATGGCCGCTAAAGCGCGGGAACCTTACTGCGCATGTCTCATCCATATCACATGGTGTGACGTCTTTCTTTGCTTGGTGGGAAATTTCTGCTTCTGCGCAGTGTGCATTAAAATGGCTGCTTGATGTTTTCACATGCTTCAGCTTGCTCTTGTGTTATTATTAATTTGTCGTTTTCTTAACGCTACTAATGCGGGATAGATTTATAAGTAAATGGGGATAGAGTAGAAAGAGTGGGTATACAGTGAAACATATTATTTTGTGATTTTAATATTTTCTTCTTTGACTTTTATTAGTTCGTAAACTTGGGCCTGGGGTTGGTGATCTGAAACTCGAGAGACAATGATTCTGCGCATGTGTGCCCTGCTTGGCTGCCAAAGAATAAAGATGAAGTCAACCTGGACGTCGTCCAAGGCCACGACCTAATGGCCGATATTGATATATTCATGTGTTCTTGCCTAACTTGCAACTATGTATATGGAAAATGAATAAACTTTGTCGTGAGACGGGTGGGAAATAAAGCCAATGTATTAAAATTGATGGGCGGTAGTTTAAAAACAAAGGTCTTCAGAATTCAAATCAAATTAATATGGTGTGAGGATCAACCCCCTGTCCCTGTCCAATCAGAAGTAGTGGTCCCATATTTTGGCAACATTAAGGGGAGGTACATGGGTTTAGAAGGGTATAATAGAACTTAGCATTAGTTAATTAGTAAGAAGATCAGGCGTGCATGCTGACAAGAAGAGCTCCAGACCGTCAAGCTGATTGATTGCAGACAGAATCGCTGTCCAGAGAGGTCCTGAGGAGGGGGCGGCGGAGTCCATTAGAAGGAAGGCACGGGAGAATCGAGGAGAAGCCGAGTATCAGAGAGGGGAACGACGCAGGCGTCGTTGTAGAGAGGTCACCGGTCCTGTCCTGAACCTGGAGGAGGTCTTTGCTCTTCATCCTTCCTGGGTCCTATTCTTTCCAACTCCTTGGCCAAGGGGTTTGGTTCTCGCACTTAGGTAAATATAAATGCAACCTTTAGTTGCGCTGCTGTCTCTATCTTCTCCTTTCTGAGGGACCGTCATTAATCAATAATTATTATTCTATGCTTCACCCGTGATATGCGATTAAGTACCATGTGGTTATGTAATTTACTCTGCTAAATCTTTAGATAAACATTTTAAAACTTCCTGACTCAGTGGTTATTTCAGGATTATGTACTATAATGAATGTCACTCATTTTAAACTTCCCAATTAGCAAAGGATTCATTGGTAAGTCATTACTCTTCAATCGGAAGGTAATTGGTAGCAGGGATTTTGATAAAGAGTAACAACTGATAAAACCCAGCGTAAGTATTAGCGTAGTATGAATGTATGGGCCCAAGTGAATATCTAGTGTATGAATGCTGTTTGCTAATATCGCGCTGGATCAGCAATATGTGGTCATTTGCCTTATCAATAAGACAACACCTGGTCAGAAAGAAACTGTAACAGCTAAACCACAAAACGAAATAATAAGGAGCGCACACAAAATACTCTGTATTTTAGTAAATGATACAAAAAAAACGGACCGCTGAATTGCCCCAAAATGTATCCTCACCCAAGGGACTACACTGCAAGGCAGAGCACGTGAAGATGTGAAAACGGAGATGAACATGATGATAGCTGTGAGCTACATGCCATACCGGACTGGGTAGTTAGTGCCAGGGCTACATTTATCGGCTACTCTATGCCTATTGCCTCACAATCAAAAGTATCAAGAAATGAATCAAAATATTAATTACATGATGACTGAGAGGTGTACAGCAAATCCACTACCTGCCAATATGGGATGCAAACACTTGCTTCAGGTAAACGATGTTTCGGCAGCTACCACCATAGATGCCACACCAAAACCCTAACCTCTAGGTGAATGCTGCACCAATCCCCTTACTTTCCCTCCTATGGATTGCAACCCAATATATAGAAATAACAATGTTCAGCCATGTGCGCATCATCTGATAGACACCTGCACTGTACCACAACATTCCAGCCAACACTAGTGTTATCATAATAGAACCAACTAATTGGCACAACCAGCATCTCTACACTGTCCAAGAATTCCCCACCCTCCTCCTTCTCCTCCTTTCATGAGAGAACCCTGAATCTCTAGGTGTGGAGGACTACCCCTGGACCAAAAAGGCCTTTGCAGAATGGAGGACCAAGGAGAGAGCTTTTTTGGCCAAGAATAAATCATCCGTAAGACCTTATTTACCGCTGCAGACTACTTTAACTATTGAACTGTACCTCTTGTTTAATATGTCTGACTTTCACCGCTTTCTTTTGACACGCTTTTATCTGAATTGAATCCATCATTAATTAGCAGTTCCTAGTGGTGGCTCCTATGGTCCTTTGTAGCTGTAATAATTATTCAGCGCGGGATAAGATGCACTTTATCGTGTTTTGCACTATCTACAATAGCCTAAGAAGATCTTTCATCATACCGTTGCTTAAAAATAAGCACTTTGAACAAGTTTGCCTTGCACTTTATTACTTAATGTTGTTACCAGATGAGTTTACCTGTCTTAATCTAGCTTTTTTTTTAAATCTGGTGCTGTCTGTCTCAAAAAAGAGTTCTTTGATACTTGATGTGAAGTTAATCTTTTCAGGCAGCTACAGACACAGTTTGAACCTGTATTCTATCTTGTATTTTACAGTGGATGTTTTTCTCTGTATTTTATATCTGTTCTTGTATGGTCTTTTGAAAGAAACCGAATAAAGATTTTTGAATGACTTAGATAACCTGTGACCAGCAGGGGCATGAACCACAATTTCAGCATTATGATCTTTAACATCACTCTTTATTTCAAAGGCAGCAAATGCAGCTTTAGACAAAGCTTAGAAATAGACTTCAATTTATTCAGCACAAACTACACTGATCACATATTCTGTTCCTCTGTCGGCAAAACATTTGTGATTCAGGCATGCCTTCGTGAAGTGTACTTCTGTATTCCCACCAGGAATTAACAGTGCAAAACAAGAAATTATTTCAGAGCCAGGTCTTCTGCCACCAAACCGTGATTCACCGAATTAAATGCGGCAACAGAATCATTAGGGAATTTTCTCCCTAATTTGATTTGGGGAAGAATATTCTCCTACAAAGTGACCAGTGCCACCCGGATGCGGTGTTGAGGGAGAACTCCAGAATGAAAGGGGTCCAGTGAGACTTGGATTTCGATGAATTTATTGAGTTGATCAACTTCAACCTTCTTCCGAACATTAGCTAACCAGGGAAAACCAGCAATATGTGAACCTTTTTAAGATCATTGTTGTAAGGGAAGATTTTTAAGTGATTATGTAATAACTGAGAACTATTTAGAGAGAAATGAAACTGTGTCCAAGGACGTATTTACCACTTGGGAACAAACGGCCATCTGCATGATCCTTGGCAGCAACTGATAAGAGAGAGTGTTCCAGGCATCAAGTTAGTTTAAGCTCACCAAGCCATTTTTTACACTCCTTCCCTCTGGGTGGAAACTGAAGTATGGATGAAAATGATTAACTTCCTTCATAAAGGCAATAATCTGGCACTTGTCTGTGAATTTCAGCAAGTCGTCTACATTCCTATCCATCACACATCATAAAGGGGCATATAATCCAATCCCAGCATTAACCCCAGCTGTGATTCACATTTGTGAGCAGTGAAACACCCACGATAACAAACCACATAAGTCAAACAGGCATGCCGACATACAATGAATACACTAGTACTTATTCTGCGCTCTGCTGGAGCCACGATCCCGAGTTGTTTCTAATGCACCAGCCGGAGCCAATCCATCATACGCCTTTTTCCTAGCTGAATCAAGTAACGTCACTTGGGGCATTAGCCATGAAAAGACTGCCAGAAAGCAATGACACCAATGCATCTAAATGCATCAAAGACCGCGTGAAGCAAAGGTGACACTGAGAAAATGAAAGCCATCTGACAAAATATGCATCTGATTGTGTAAGCCAGGGACGAGGCCTAAACCCACTGACACTGCTACCAGACCACTCTCTCACATGATATCAACCTAGAGAACATCTCAACTGACATCTACGACACAGCTCTTGCTAAGGTAATATGCAGCCATGACAATCAAACGTACCAGCTCAACAACTGGTGACCACCAAATGACTGTACCCATAAAGTGAGTCCGAGACAGATGGCAGCTTTGCACAGGACAGCCTTAAGTGAAGGCGCTTTAGTACTGAGACAAGCTTTAGGGCCCCTTAGACTGTATAAAAAAATTCAAGTTACATCATGGATTGGAAAAAAATGGATAGGTTCTGGACTCCCGAGGGAAGAAATCCTATCCTATCCATCCATGACTTGACATGGATGAACAACATAAGCGTAGATACACCTTGCAAAAATGATTTCACAAGGGTGCTTAAGGTTTGAGGGTATATTGCACTGATTCAATGAACAATGGAATGCAGGGAAGTCAGGAAACTTTGGTAAACCAGCAATGTTCTAAGATAAAAATATCCAAGAAAAAAAGAACATTAGCGTTAGGTTGATTGATAAGTTTGCTTGTGACAAACACTTACTATTACACACTGGCTATTGTCAAATTTGCCTGTAAGGAATGCAGCCTCGGCCTGTGCAGGTAAGAGCGGTGGGGCCGGGTGGGGGGTGATTTCAACAGACGACAAAGAGGGAAATTTATTTATTTATTTATTTTTCCCTTGTGGTCGTCTGTTGAATCCCCCCCCCCCAACCCGGCTCACCGCCCCACCACCCCACTGCTCTTACCTGCATGGGCCACGGCTGAAGGAAAGTATTAGAACCTGCTTCAGATTCCAGATAATGACCATAATGCTCTAGAGTACATTTTGCCCCATTAGCAGAACATAAAACACAGTAGCAAGGAAACAACATATGAGTATTGGCGGACAACATCCCTGCCGGAGAGGCCAAGGCTGTTTCTCACGGGTTGCCACTATCAAATTTCTTGCAGGTTCAATTACTCAACATGGCTCCTGGACACATTGACATCACTCATTCAGTATACTGCAATCTAGTGCAAGTATACAATTTCAGTATGACCAGACATACACCTTGTATGTCTGGTACTATTGCAATTGTTGGTCGTCGTCTGTGGCAGAAATCAGTGTACTGCTGCTGAGGAAAAAGGACTATCAGCAGCAGTGAAACTCAATAGCTGCTGTGCGTCAGAGGAACATGCAAGTTAAGTATTTTGAGTTTACTTGATCTTACCATGTAGTGTGCAAGAACATTGAGACAATGGAGGTGTAGAAGTCAAATCAATGTCAAAATGACCTACGGGCCTGGCCTTCACAATTGGAATACTGACTGGACAGCGCAACACCCCTGTTGTGTTTCACGTGTACCACTAGTGTCCCATTGGTGTGACGGGTAAGTCTCATGGTGCCTTTGTAGATGTTGGAGAATTGGGCATTTGGTAGGAGAAAGTATTTGAAATGGGTCGGGTAGGTAGGCTACCTTTACAACACAATTTTCCAATCAAAAGGTAAATCACTTACTTTCTTTTTTATGTCTTTGTTCGAAAGGTAGATCTGGGTTATGAATATTTGGCGTTCATAAAGTGGAATAGGCCAAGACTCAAAAGCAATACCCCTGAAGTCTCCTATTAGACATAATTAATGGAAATCTGCATCCTGCCCTCCCTATTCAAGAGCAGAAGTCTCAACCTCTTGTTTATTTCTGTTCATCACATCCCACATATGTCTGTTTTTGCTAGTCGTTAAGCATAAGATATAAGTCATGCACTATATCGTAGTGCCTGACTGCCAACCTAGTGTACTTCCTTGCACTGGGTTTTACAGACTTATCTAGAAGCATTAGAGGAAGGCCCTTTAGCTTTATAAATAGTCGTGGTGGTTTATGTGCCTTGTACAGTTCTAGAAATTACAGCACCTGATTTATCCCAAATATCTTGTGCGTGTGCGTAGATGCAAAGTGCACAAGTGGGAGTGGCCAAGGAGATTGACTGGTTGTCGAAAAGCAATAAAGATGTGTGAAGACTGGATTACCAGGAGAAGTTCGTTTCTGACGTAACATACCATACCATCCCATCCCATCCCATCCCATACCATACCATACCATACCATACCATACCATAATGTAACATAACAGCAACTGTTAGGGCTTTTGCTGGATATGGAGGTGATGCTAATGAAGGCTGTGATTATATGGAATGCACTGAAAACTAAATTGCCCCATAACGTTTATAGAAGATGGCGTATGACACAAAACCCTTAAATGTAGTCATGGAACCTGTGATGATTTTCAACATGGACTAATATGGCAGCAAGAAAGGAGCATTGCAGGTCTCAGGAGTAAAACACTTGCAAGCCCTAATGTCATCCTCATATGGTGCCAGTCCCCTCTGTTTACACATTTGGCTGTTGTCACCAGTAACACTGCTGTTGTGAGATGACATCATCTTCTGTCTTGCTACAGGTCGCTTTTTTCCAGATAATGAATTTTATGTATTTTTGTAGTCTTTATGCATGGAAGAAACCTCAGGAGTTACCGCACTACTCATCCAAACGAGGAACTGGATAATGCGTCTATATATGTATTGATGAATATCGATGCTTATTGGAAAATACATCATATGTTTCTGTTTGTCATTTTTTTTTCATAAAGATCGAATCTAAGTATATAACTTTATCATGAGTTACGATCAAAATTCAGACTAAATTCACAGAGAGGGGAAAGCACTTATGGGTATACTTTGCACATTTAAAGTGAGTGACTGTTCACTATACTGGGCGGACAAGCGCAACAGGGTAGCCCTACATGTCTTAACGAGGCAGTATGAGGAGGAGGGATAAGAGGCTCCCAGGCTAGACCTATATTACTTCACGCTGCACCTGCAACATGCGGCCCGGTGGTTGGATGAGGGAGATAACTGGGAGAAGCATCTGCTCAGATGGAGGGGTCGGGGGCACCCGCAGACCTATCGTACGTGGTCAAACAGACCACACATATCTGGCAGTTGTGGAGTGCATACTTAGGCACGCGCTGTTTCACCGGGAACTGAATATTTGGATTCTTGCCCCAGTGCGAAAAATGATGGAAAACCTTTCATTTCAGGCAGGGAGAGAGGGGGGGCTGCCATGTGTTGGCAGACCTGTACCCAAATGAAACTTTTATCTCGTATGAACAGACTTGTGAGGGGTTCGGCTTGACACAGAGGCAATATTTGCAGCATGCTGGCCTCACAGATTTGGCCAGGTCGACATGGCCCACATACCCTAATGCCCCTCAGACATCCCAAAACACTTGATATAATGCTAATATGCGGGAGTGGGCATCGATTAATTTAATTAATGTATAGGGCCATGAGAGCGGACATAATGGCTCCACCTCCCAGGGCACCGCATGGGACGGAGATCTACAGACGCCCATGGGCGACAAGGCATGGAAAGCAGCATGTACTCTAATGCACACAGTATCCTCTAATGCACGCTTCAAGCTAATACATTTTAATTACCTACACCGCGTATATTTGACCCCAATGAGGCTATGTCGCATTGACATGATATGTCTGACACTTTCACCAGGTGTAGCAGGGAGGGTGCGGACTTTCTACATTTATCCTGGGGATGCCCAAAGGTACACCAATTATGGATGCGTGTGGCTGAGCGAGCGAGCGAGGGAGGGAGGGAACTGGCCTTCAAGTGAAGGCAACCCCTCTGCATTGCCTGTTGGGACAGGTCCTGAGAGCCAGAAAATGCAAGATGGCATACAAATTATTGCAATTACTCCTGGTATTAGAGAGGTGAAGGGCCGCCATAGCATGAATGGGTAAGCGCTCCCCTTCATTGGTTGAAGGACGTGCGTGAGTGGACGCTTGCGAAGGAGGTCTACATGAAAGCGTGTAGAAACGATGAGAAATTGGATGGAGACCTTAGAATGTGGAGGGAACACTGCAGGGATCTCTTAACCACTGAGGTTGTTGAGGGTGATCTGGGACGCCACGGGTCGAGAGGGGTGGCACCTGTGGCAATGGGAAGTCCGGATTCCAGCCTTGCTTAATCAAATTTGAGACCTCGGGTCAGTTATATGCCAGGGGGCTCCTGCAGGGATGAAAGAGTGGTGAAAGCTGCGTGTCCATTGGGAGACAGCGACACCACTGGAGAGTCTGGGCAGAACTTAAAAGGCACTACACCCCTCAAAGCCTGTTGTTTATCTGTACTAACACCCATGCCATCTTGCATTCGACAATAGAACTACCTCAACTATCATTAACTATTGTAATAACTGCTTGGAGGGGCCTCACAGTGGGAGTAATACTCGTGGATCCAGTGCACTGTTGACTGTATGGGAGTGAAGAGTACGGTCACAGGAATTCGCAAAGAAACGTCGACGCTTGAGGAATTGCAGGGCCACAAGAACATCGGTGGGTCACCAGGACGGTTAGCGCTAGCTGTATACATCGCAGGACTAAATGGACTGCTGTTGTTGCTATGTCGTGCACTGCTTTACCAGAGAATAATGGAGACCGACTGAATTCGAACTTCAATGACCCATCCCCCTTGCCTGACTTCAAGATGGCCGCTTCCGTGGGACCCTCCTCGATGCTCTATCTCTCCTGGTCTAAAATCTTTGTTCATCGTCCCGATGTTGATCAGCCCTCACCCGACCCTGTTCCTGCTCACCTACTAGGACATTTACTATGAGAACTTTCCCCCGACAGCTGAGACAAAGCCACTTTGTCTGTTGCCCGGTGGAGCTACCTCGCTAGCTATAGGGGAGATGGGCCATGGATTCCCTCCTTGACCATCACCTACCCAGCCGATCTTTGGGCAAACTCTCCTATGTCTCTCTGGACCTAATCTCCCTCCTCCCTTCACCCTACCCCTCTCCGCTCTACTCTTCTCCTCTTTGTAGCCATTGACCTTTGCCCTCACCCGTCCTTGCTCATAGTTCCCATCCTCTTTTATCCACCTGACTCTCTTTTGTGAACCTTTCCTTCGTCAGTTGAGACCTAGTGATTTTGACTTATGCCCGATGGAGCTACCTTGCTTAGCTATAGGGGAGACGGGCTGTGGAATCCCTCCTCGGACGTCACCTACCCAGTCGGTCTTTGGGCAAACTTCCTTTCGTCTCTCCTGCCGTCTCTTCCCCATCCTCCCCCTTCACATTTCCCCCTTCCCCCTCCGCTCTATCTGTCTCACCTTTCCTTCCTCTCTCAATCTGTTGCTTATTTTTGATGTAAAGTGTCATCTGTTATCATTGTCTGTAACATTGTATAACCTAATGTAAAGCGCTCTGATACCTCCGGGTCTAGCCAGCGCTATATAAAACTCTTAAAATAAAAAAAAAAATAATAAAAATAAATAAATAGTGGGTCAAATATGGAGGAGAGCGGAAGCCCATAATATAACTGTGTTTATGTCCCCCCTGATATATACGAATATTGGCACCTGCAATTGGCTGACTCCATTATGTCAATGTTTTCCACTAAATCTTGTGCTTGAGTTCATGCGGGCCGGCTACCCGCACTTGTGCACCCACTGTGTTGTCATTGTAAAATGGAAAAATAAAGCTTTAAAAAAAAAGTGAATAACTGTAAATCATTTATAAACCGTTAAAAATTAACATTGTTATCGGATAAGATTGTGTCGACGATGAATAATTACCAGTTATTGAGGTTAGAACACATGCATTAATATAACATTAGAGCTGGCTGCATTGGGAGTTACTGGTGTTTAAGGCCTTGAACCCGAGTTACGGGCCTGAGCGGCAGGCAAAGGCCTTTAGACCTAGTATAGCAAAAAGCCCAAGGGCTATATAGCTATAAGAATATTTTACCCATTGTGGACAGAATGTTCTAAATTAAACAGGGAGAAAAAGAAAGACAAACATTGGAATGTTGGCACAGAAGGTCTGTACCAGCCATTGTTGGCCCTGACC
Source organism: Calotriton arnoldi (assembly GCA_963921515.1). Classification (NCBI taxonomy): domain Eukaryota; kingdom Metazoa; phylum Chordata; class Amphibia; order Caudata; family Salamandridae; genus Calotriton; species Calotriton arnoldi. The sequence goes on from CAWUFW010005187.1 coordinate 473,090, forward strand.
ACTCAGTTGTCTTTTTTGGAGGTCTCAATATTCAATGTTCTAGGATTATATTGTGAGGTCTACAAAATTGACTAAGCATGGCAGTAATCATTAGAAATTGGACCAGTAGTGGTACTTTCATAGGCATGTGTACTCTTCATCATTCCTAAGACAGAGTTGCAAAATGGTGGACATTGGTTCCACTTTCCACCCAATAGAGACCAATCCATTTAACAGACAGAAGCGATTGAAAGTGACATATTAAAAAGGATATCGTTGAATAACAAATCGTTGATACACAAATGTGTTGAATAACATTTTGGACACTGTGACGTTTTTTAAAATGAATAGACAGCAGGCTCAGTTAAAGGTTCTTGACATTATCATAGAAGTAAAAGGCTCATCAACACTGCATGCATACCGAATGGAGTGCATACGTGAATTCCTACTGCTGCCGGCGCTGTACCGTTTGATGTATGTGTTGGTATGTTTAACCATTTACAGGATTCTCCAATCTCTCTCATTTGTATTCTAACCAGTGGCGTAGCCAGTGTCATGGACCCTTTTGCAAGGAACAAAATGTGCCCCCTGGCCACTGTTTGAATAATAAAATGCAGCCATGTTCAGGATTCTGTGGGCCGCTTAGGCCTCCATGTCCTGGAGCAACTCCGCCTACTGCACCAATGGAAACTACGCCCCTGATTCCACCCGGCTCCATCCTACCTGCTATCCTTTCCATATTCTACTGTGCTTTTGAGTTCTCACACCGTTGAGTATCATTTGTGTTTGACCTTCTGCATGATTGCTACGTAATCCTAAACGTGTCCTAGAAACGTGCCCCATCTCATCCCCCATTTCTCTCTTCAAACTTTCTTGTATTTAAAAAATTGCTCATATAGAATTGCTTAAAAAATTGTTCAACTACTTATGTATTTAAAATAATGTGAAATGTCCCTATATCTCAGTCTCCAGTTTCACTGGAAAGACAGAAGAATGCATCAAACGACGTTATCAAATGTAGGAAGAAAGGAATCTGGACTCGCTGATCATATCGTTCTTATGGGGAGCGGGTCGCAGGCGAGTGGCATTAGCCATGCTGAAGCGATCTACGATGGCTGGTGGGCTGGCGGTCCCGGACCTTGAAGCTTACTACCTGGCAGCGCAAATTAACTGGCTGATCCAGTGGTTGGCAGTAGGATGGAACCCAGATAGGGCACAATACCCATTCGCGTCGACAGCGGCAGCACAAGCAAAAATACTGTTGCGGGTACAGAGACAGACTGCCCGAGACACTATCGCGACTAAGGTGATAACTAAATGCTGGGCTAGATATCTACAGCGCGTGAATAGCAGAACCCCCTACTCTCCTGACCTGCCCGTGATCTTGCTCCGACACCTCCCGCATGAGGGGACCCGGGCGGGCCTAGATGCCTGGGAGGAGGTGGGAGTGAGGACGATGGGAGATCTCTTCTGCGACTCCGAGTTGCTCCCCTTTGAGGACTTTCGAGCAGAGTATGATTTACCACAAGGTCACTTCTTACTGCACAGAGCCCTCACTATGGGCATAAGGAAGCACTGGGGGGTGGGACCTGTGGAGCCTCGGGCCCTGGACTGCTGCCGATATGTCGCTCTGCCAGCGGGAAGGGTAAAAACGGACTCCTGCCTATACAGAGCAATACGCCGCAATTTCCAGAAACTGCTGGAGGGGCTGCAGTGGGAGGAGGACTTGGGAAACCCGATCCCGGAGGCAGACTGGGAGACTATAGTAGAGAGGACGCCGGAGGTGTCCCGAAATGCGCCGTTTAAACTAATTAACTACTATGTTCTGCAAAGAGCATACCTCACTCCGGCACGCATCAAGCGATATTTTCAAACGGAAGAAGCAGCCTGCCCCAGATGTGGAGACAGGGAAGTGCACATGATGCACATGTTCTGGGACTGCTCCAAGCTGAACCCATTCTGGGAGGAGGTGCTACATATAGTAGGAACTATCACAGAAAAAGAAATCCCACACTCCTCGGGACACTGTTTACTGGGTTGGTTTCCACACACGGCCAAGACAAAAATGACGGGGAAATTCCAGGACCTGGCGTGTGTTCTGGCCAAACGGGAGATCACTAGGAACTGGAAATCGCCAGGAGGACCGAGCGTGGAAACCTGGAAGAGAGAGCTCGAAAAATGGGCAAGCGCAGAAGGGAGGATCCTTTTAATAGAGGCAAGGCGGGGCATAGGCACCTTGGACAAAGCCAGGGGGTGGGGACGACTGGTGGACGAGTTAGCAGCATTACTAAGGGGGGCTTCCTCACTTCCTGCTCTCCCGGTTTGCCATTGAGAGATGCCATTTTTTAGGCAGTGCGCTCTCTAGTTGTTCTCTGGCTGCCGGCCTATAAATATGCACGCTGCGCGGACGCAGGTGCCTTGAGGGGTTCTGTGAACTAACGCGTGTATCCCGACCTCGTAATTGCTGAATTTGCACATATTTATAGTTGCTTGATTTTTAACCTTGTTCTTACTTATTTTTCTGTTGCCGTTTTTTAAAACCTTCTTAAAAAAAACTGTGTGCTCTGATATTCTGGGGAAGTTGAATTTGATGCTTTACTAAGGGGGGCTTCCTCACTTCCTGCTCTCCCGGTTTGCCATTGAGAGACGCCATTTTTTAGGCAGTGCGCTCTCTAGTTGTTCTCTGGCTGCCGGCCTATAAATATGCACGCTGCGCGAACGCGCCGCTGGCGCGCCAAAGGCGCGCCTAAGGCAAGCCCGTCTGCGCCCGTCAGCGTACTGGAAGCGGCCAGGGCGGGTTATTCTGCCCGTTGGGCTACCGGGACCTTGGAGAGGGTGTGCTACTCCAGGAGGCAATATGGGCTCTCTGCTCGCCAGCTTGTCACTCCCATTCCCAGTTTGACTTGCGGCTGAGCCAGGTCAATATCTGTGATGTGTGCGGCTTTAGGTTACGTTCTGGCTCAATTTCACCCTCACAATCCGTTGGCTCTCTGTCTAGTTCCTCTAAACCGCGGCCTATCCTAGCGGCTCTAATTAATGTGCGCTCCCTAAAAAAACATCATGCTGATGTGTTTGAACTCCTCTCTGACAGACCTGTCGACTTATTGTTCATCACAGAAACGTGTTTGGACAATACATCTGACCCGTTTGTCGCCCTGGCCACCCCTAAGGGCTTTAAAATCGCCAGGGCGGTTCGCCTTGCGGGGAGGGGGGGTGGAGTGGCGATCATGTACAGGGACATATGGGACCTTGTTCGGGGCGACATTCATGCATGGGGTGACTGTGAGGCCCTGGACTTCAGTATTAGGTTTTCCCCCCATTTTTCGATGGGTGGCTCTCTGATCTATCATCCCCCGGGCCCGGCGAGGTCCTTTCTGCAATCATGGGGTGATGCAGTGACCTCCAGGGCTCTTCGATTTCCACAATACCTGGTACTGGGAGATTTGAATATTCACCTTGATCTGGCTGATTCGAAAGACTCGCTTGCCTTTGGTGACACCCTCCAGCTCGCCCAACTGTCTCAATGGGTCACCCGCCCTACTCATCAAGGCGGTCACATTCTTGATCCTATTTGCTCCAATTTCAATATTGCGGCTGATGATCCTCTGCCAGTCGCTTGGTCAGACCACTTTCTTACCTACTTTTCCTGGGAGCTAGCCTCGGCCGGCCCTGTGGGCCATAGCTACCGGAAACCAGCCTTTAAAAAAATTGATCCTTCTAAATTAGCCATGGCTCTTGAGGATTCTAGACCCGCTCTCACTCCAGATCTTGATGGGAGTCTTGCAGGCTTTACCAACTGGCTATCTAATTCTCTGTCCTTGCTGGCTATACCTACTTCCTCTAGGTTCTCCAGGGAATCCCCCTCCAAACCCTGGTTCACTCCATGCCTAAGCGTGCTTAAACAGGAATGTAAAAAACTTGAACGGGCCTGGCGTCTTAGGGAGTACTGTCCCCAGGCTAAGGCCACTCTCAGGGGCAGGCAAAAATTCTACTATGCGGCTATAATACTGGCTAAAAAGCAGTATTTTACAACCCGCATAGAGCAGGCTCATAACAACTCCAAGGAGATCTTCTCTATAGTTCAGAGTTTTACGTCCCCTGCAGCACAAGCATGCTCTCTTCCAGCCTCTGAGGGCTGGTGCAACACTCTCTCCTATTTTTTCAATGACAAAATACGCACGATTCAGGCGACTTTCACTGCCTGTCCTGGTCCTTCTTCTGCTCTTGCTGTACCGACTGTTGTTCCCAGGCACGCTCTACGAGCCTTTTCCCCTGTGGATCTGTCTAGTTCTCTTAAAATTCTGAAGGCTCTGAAATCGGGGTCACCTGTGGATCCCTGTGCAGCGAGACTGTTTGCTGCAGTCGCGGAGACCATTAACCCTGAAGTTAATTCAATCATAAATGCCTCCCTTCATGAGGCTCGGGTACCGAAGGTTTGGAAACAAGCAAAAATCCTTCCCCTTATAAAGAAGCCCACTCTTGACCCCCTGATTCTGGGGAACTATCACCCTATTTCCCTTCTTCCCAGTTTAGCCAAAGTCTGCGAGAAGGTGGTGACCAGGCAACTGACGGAGTTTGTGGAAGAGTTCGATATTTTGCATCCTGCGCAATCGGGGTTTCGCTCTTCCTACAGTACTGAGACTGCGTTGGTGGAGGTCTCTGAAGCCATCCGTGGCTGTTTAGATGCTGGTGGGCGAGCAGCATTGGTCATGCTCGACCTGTCAGCAGCTTTTGATACGGTCCCGCACTCCCTGCTGCTCACCCGTCTTAATGAGATTGGTGTCTCTGGCATGGCCTGGGATTGGTTAAGGTCCTTCCTTGATGGGCGGACTCAACAGGTCTGGTTGCCACCGGCCGCCTCTTCCCCGCTGCCGGTCCCTACTGGCGTTCCACAAGGGTCTTCCCTTAGCCCCCTTCTTTTTAACATCTATGTTACTCCTCTGGTCTACTTAGCCGAGGTTCTGGGTGCTAAGGTGATAGCCTATGCTGACGATACTCAGCTTCTCTTCACGTGGGGAAAGGATGAGGACTCCATATCTTTTGTACAGCACTGCTTGTCTTCGGTTTTTGAGTGGCTTGCGGCAGCCCAACTCAAATGCAACGAAGACAAGTCAGAGATTCTTCTGTACGGGAATTTCCCCCCTGGCTTTCGAGACTCGATCTGGCCTCCTGGGTTTCCGCTACCAACCTCCAATGGGCAATCCGCTAAGAACCTTGGAGTATGGTTTGAGGGTAACCTCTCCTTTTCTGCTCAGGTGAAAAAGCTCTCAGGTAGCTGTTTTGGCCTTCTCAAAACACTCAGGAGCTTTTTGCCACTCCTCCCCAGGTCTGCCAAAGAGACGGTTATCCGTGCCTTGATCCTCTCTCGATTGGACTACGCTAATGCGCTGTACTTCGGCATCCCCGGCTACTCTCTGAATAGACTCTAGGCTATTCAAAATGCGGCCGCTAGGCTGCTCCTGGGAATTGCGAAGAGGAGAAGTGTGCGTGAACATCTTCGCGCTCTCCATTGGCTACCCGTGGTGGACCGAGTCAAATTTAAATCCCTGGTCATTGCCCACCGTGCCCTCTACGGTCTTGGACCCGTCTATTTACAGAAGCGGTTTACCTTTTATGTCCCATCAAGACAACTGCGTTCCTCTGCCCTTCTTCTTGCTAGGGTCCCCCGCTTCTCCCGCCATAGGCTGAGTGGCTGCTCTTTGGCTGTTAAGGCTGCCCAGGCGTGGAATGCCCTTCCGTTTCTATTACGTAATACTCAGGACCCGCTGGCCTTCAAGAAACTCTTGAAAACTCATTTATTTCCACAGTTATCAGTGTGTTGTTTAGGGACTCCTCTTGGACCCGCGCCGGGACACTCTTCGGAGTAGCTGTTGCGCGTTATAAGAGTACTTAACATAACATAACAACATAACAAAAGGAGCGATTACCCCCCAGTAGACCTCCATCACCTGACCAGCGGGAAGAGGAGGCCCAGACCCGACAAGCAAGGGGTGAGATTAGTATCTGAACACAACCCCTGAAATAGAAGATTAAAAGAAACTGCATTATGACTCATTACCATAGCTGGTAGAAAGTTACCTAGAAGCGGCTGCAACTCAAGGGGGGAGGGAGGGTGGGCGAGGGAGTTGAAAATCAGTTGCATAGTTATTAAAGGGATGCCAGGAATGCCTGAATGTAACACATGTGACATGTTGACAGCGATGTATATGATGAGATCACTTGAAAAATCAATAAAATCTGGTTTTAAATAAAAATCAAATGTAGGAAGAAAACTGTTTGACATGAGATAAAGTGAACAAGAGATCAGAGATGAGCACATCCGTAAGTTCGAAGTTATCAAAATTTCAAGTAAAAAATGTTTCTCTAAAAAAAAAACATTATCCTTCAACTAAATTTTTTAAATCACAGTTTTTTCTACCAATTGTTTTCTATCAAAAGACTGAGTCCTAACGCATACGCATTCACCCAAAGCATACGGTATGCCTTGGCGAGCGCCAGGTTGTGGGCTGGGCATTGAGGCAGGAGGTAAGTGCTCTGAAAGCTGGTTCCCACTGGCACGTTGAGGAGCAGCCTCTCCATCTGTCTACGCTATTATTACATAGTCTGTGTTAAGCTGGTCTTTGGAAATTGGCTCTGCCAGTAGGAAACCTTTTACAAACAACATGATTGATTAAGGCCTACTTCACATTAGTTTGCAAAGAGTTGTGGGTAGCAATTTCTGAAAATGCAACTGACTGAAAAACATGAAAGTGTCTGAAAGAATCGTGGCAGAGAAAACAAAGCAAACAACTCTTAAATTCTGCAACATATTATCAATAGTCCCTGGAGTCATTTGCACAGATGTTTATATTGACCTCTGCCTACCTTCTGTAGTAGGTGTGGGAAGGACCAAAATCAACTGGACAATGTTGTGCATTAGGGAAGCACTGACTGTGGGGATAAGTTGAGCCCTAGGTGGCACACCGCTGAGTTCAATGTTATGGGAGGTGGGTGATATGTAGAAAGGGGCATAGGATAATGTACAATGGGAGCACATGCTGAGATGCAGCAGGGGCACAGATTGATTGGTAGTACGTGGGCACAGGATGATATCAGAGAAGTCTCAAATTGTCCAGTTCTCCGTAATCAGCTCATCAGTTCAGTTAAATTTAGTTTAAAATTAATGTTCCCGCTGTAGAGAGATCAGAGATTTGGCTAGTGGAAATTCTGACTCATCACAAAGTAGTGCAGAGGGTTAATATGCCTGCTACAAAGAACGCATACCATGCAGATCACAGGACTGTAGTTTATGTGGATCACTCAGTGGGTTACTGCTTGTGTCACAGAGATCCTTTTGTTACATGCAGTTCATAAATTCATGTTACAATCCTAATATAGCACAGTGACTTATGAAATGCCATCAAAGAGCTGCAAACAAATTGCATGGAATAGGTTAGTGTTATGTTTTTTCCTAGGCGTTTATTATGCCAATGTTGTTAAAAAGGGTTCGTTTTAGGTAGAAATATATTCTTGTTAGTAAAGCCAACCCCAACCACTGTGGTACATGTTAAATCCTGGGACTGTGCTTCTCCAGACCAAACACCCTTAAAATATACTGCCTACTAGCATAGATGACATGTGATTCTAACACCTTGTAATCCTCATTATCTTATGTAACATTTCCCATAGAACTGATTTACACACGTATGATTTGTTGTCTCTGTGTAATGTGTGCGTGATGTAAAGAGATCTGACACCATACACTGAAATGTGTGGCACTAAAAAACAAATTAAATGCATTTGAGAGTGGGACTATGGAGAGAAGAAGGGCACTGTTGGGGGTGGTAGTGAAGGAATTCAAAGAGAAAAAGGTCTTGGGAGGGGCCGAAAAAAATAGATTGTCGCACCAGTAGTGCTAAAGCTGGCCCTATATAGTATCATCATATCATCTCCTTCCTGCACTCTCTGGGTAGGAGCTTTAGCTTGACCAACCCGGCTGGCCTTCATCTTCCCTCCATTACGCCTCTATTGCTTGACTACCTCATTACTTTTGATCATGGGAAGCAAACAGTAGTAACTATGCCCAGTTACTCTTTATTCTCAAAGCAGCAGCTTGAATTGCCTGTGTGCATTGAGCTTCCCTCATGTTTGGTTACTGTCTCACTCATAGGACACAGTCAGTCAGTGTTGGGCGAAACATTACTACATTTATGGAAACCAATACTTTTTTTTCTGAACACAGATTCAGTTAGAAGCTATATGTATTGATAATTTTTCTTTAGTTTGAAGAACACTGCTTTCTTCTCCACCCTCTCCTTTCTCTTTATTCATTTTAGAGAGTTTGAATTGAACATAATGCATTTCTCAGGGGATTTATGAAAATGTTTTTTTTGTTACTTGTTGCATGCATTCTTGATATGCAGCACAGTGTCTTTTTACAATTAGAAAACAAAAAGTATATATTACAACCTTGTATCATGTGTTTTCCTAACACGAATAATAAGTCTCTAGATGAGTAACATTGCAAATCGGACTGCAAAGAAGTTTAGTCACCAAAGTGAACAAACATTTGCAAAGCCAATGGGTCTGGCATTGTCCACCAGCCTTTTGGCAATTCCTGTTTTGTTTTGTCATGGTGTTTGCAAAACTTTATTGCTTGGAAGCTGCCAGGTATTTGGTAATCTAAAAAAAGACATTTACTAAAAGCAAAAATGTTTTTTGGTCTCAAAAAAGCACATTTTACCATAGTACTCCCTGGCACTACTTTGTGCATGTGCTTCTTGTGAGATGGAAGCATGCTGTAACGCATAGTGGAGTCAGCCAATCGCTGAAGTAGGCTGACACATTACCTCTTGATGCATGCTCAAGTGGGTTGGAGAAAAATATGAATGACCCTACCACCTGACGAATGAAGTGTGGCTGAAAACCTCTATAAATACCTATGCCATACACATAATTTAAGTAAAATCAAAAGGTCTTGGCTAACACAGACCTAAAAAGCCAATGGGTCTGCCAGTCGCTGTCAGCCTCTTGCCTTTCCAGGAAAGAAAGAAAGAAAGAAAGAAAGAAAGAAAGAAAGAAAGAAAGAAAGAAAGAAAGAAAGGGACGAAAGAAAGAAACAAAGACAGAAAGAAAGAGAAAAAATAAAGGAAAAGGAAAGAAAGAATGAACGAATGAAGGAAAAAATAGGAAAAAGAAAGAAAGAAAGAAAAGAAAGAAAGAAAGGAAAATGAGAAAAAGAAAGAAAAAGAAAGACATTAAAAAGCGTTACAAAGTGCTTCAATTTAAAAACAATAAAGGTCAGTTTTCTAATGAAATTGAGTTCAGAATAAATGGGTTCTGGAGAATTGTCCACTTATGAATTCACATGTGTAATACTGACACTTTTAGTCTGTGTACTACATGCATAATAAACAAGCATTTGCAATGGAATAGGTCTCGCATTTGCGAGAGTTTGAGCTATTGGCATCGTAAATGACAATGCTTTTTATTTGTGTTTTGAAAACCTGCAAGAGGTGCGTAAACACGCACTTTGTACTTATAGTCCTTGCTTACGAGAGGCAAGGCTGTCAGTAAAACAGGCGCAGTTACTGCCAGCCTTGCTTCTTGTAAGCAAGGACTATAGGTACAAAGTGCTTGTTAACGCACCACTTGCAGGTTTTCAAAACAAATAAAAAGCATTGTCTTTTACAATGCCAATAGCTCAAACTCTCGCAATTGCGAGACCTATTGCATTGCAAATGCTTGTTTCTTTTCCAGCTTTCCTTTACTCTTTCCTTCTTTTCCTCTGTTACCGTCCTTTTTCCTTCTTCCCTTTTTGCGTTTCTTTTTCCTTCTTATCCTCTAATTCCTTCTTTTTTTCATTTTCCTTTTTCTTCTTTCCTTTTTTCTTTCTTTTTTCTTCTTTCCTTTTTCCTTTCTTGCTTTCTTTCCGTTTGTTTCCTTTCTTTCTTTTTCCTTTTCTCTCTTTTCCTTCTTTCAATTTTTCTTCCTTCTTTGCTTCTTCTTTCCTTCTTTGTTTCCTTCTTTTTCTTTCTCCTTTATTTTTTCCGTCTTGCTTTCTTTCCCTTTGTTTTTTTTCCTTCTTTCTTTGTTTCTCCTTCTTTATTTCCTTTTCCTTCTTGCCTGCTACTTGAAAGACATGAGCAGCCCCCGCAGCAGCCAGCACCGAGCACGCAGGGCTCGGCCCGGGCTCTGCTAACAAACCGGGCGAAAAGCCTCCGGGATATGCCAGGACCAAGCACCCTCACCAACCTGCTGGAATTTTTTTACAGAGATGGCTTCAGTCGCATTCACGAGATTTAGGTAAGGGTGTCCGAGAAAACCACCTTATAAAGTTGTATTTTTTAATGTGAATTTGGGGTTTCGCACAATGTGCCGTCCCATGGTAAACCATTTATGCATAGATTAGTGATGCTTTTCGGAATAGGCACTAGCAAGGCATACAGAGATGTATTCGGATTCCTGAAGATGGTGCCATTTTACCACCCAAAACCAGGCTGAAATACAATTAGAATGGGATGGATGGGCTGTTGACAAAAGCATGGATGTATTTCTAGCTAATATTCAAGTTATGCACCCACGCTATTGTTTTTGGCTATCCTACACATACTGCGTACCGTCCACATAACGCTAGGCAGTTTGGTTAAAAAATAAATAAGTAAAGAAAAAATAACGTACTGGGCTTTGTAAATGTAGATGCTGAATGGTACATTTTCAATAAAGTTGCCAGTATTAAAACAGAGATTTATTGAAGAGAGCCTCAGGATGTTTCGGGAACATACATGGTCCGTGTTGCGGTGACGGATAGTTCTGCTGTGTTATATGTCCAATGACGTTGTGCTCCTACGAGTGAGTGGATTGGACGAAGTTAACAGCGTATGCCCTGGCCGGCGCTTCGTGACTTTCATTCAGAGAGAGAAGAGTCCCGGGTATTAGGGTCTTGGCATGTTTGGAGTTCATCTGATAATGGAAATATACAAGGATGCCAACAAGTTACACAGTGCATGCCGTGTACTCAAGATAGTTTGCAGCTGGTATAGTAGAAATTCCACGGCACGTACCACAACCCATGGACATGCATTGATATCGTTTATAATAAGTGTGAAACTTTTGCTGCACACGCTTAAATTAAAAACTTATAGTATGTCTTTCACCAAGTCCCTGACCTTCCCTAAAGTGTTGCGCCTCGCGAAGCACACCCTTGTGCCAGTTGTTAATTTTGCAAACAAGCTATTTATATAGTGTTTGGTCGCTGAACAGTTTACCATGTGCGCAAGATGTTACAGGAGCTTGTTACACAAGCAGAGACCTTGGTTCAGGAGGCGTGCCAGCCAGGGACGGGCCGACGGCACCGCCCGCCTCCACAGGGGCCGGGTCTGGTCTTTCCGCCTCTGTCTACCCTGCGCCAACGCTCGCTGCTTATGCAGCTGCAGTGCAAGCTCACGCAAAGCCCTTTACAAGGAAAGAAGAAATGAAACACGCCAAGTTCAGTAGTCGATGTCCAACCGCCTGTAGATTCTGATCGACACGTTTTCCCACTACGTGAATAAATACAAGTATTTTGCACAACGGAAAACATCACATTCCTTTACTCAAGCTTTTATTTTCTCTTTGACCAAAAAGTTTTCGAAATTTTCTGTTCCCAATAAAACAAGCGAGGTCCCGAAAGCGAAAGAGGATCGCGCCGGAGCTTGTCTTTATGGGGCCATGTGTTTAAACACATGGCCCCATAAAGATAAGAAATCGCTTACGACAGAAGGAAAGCAGGCGAGCCAGTCCAAGTGGGCCGGCACAAAAAGCCAAAGGGAGGCAACATAGATAGCTCATTTCCAATGGCTGGCCACCGTTTAGCATAAACGGCGACTCCAGCCAATGGAAATGAGGGGCGGGGCTTAAAGCCCTCTTCTGAAAATCCTCTCCTACAAAATCTCTCGCGGAGGCGGAGCAGGGCTCTGCCCTGCAACGCATGCGAGACCTAAAAAGAGGATAATTTAATACAGAACAGTTTCGAAAGGATGCAATCTTTTATGCTATGAAATACTAGCAGTCAGATAAGTGAAGGACACTCCAAAAAGAATTTACAACAGCATTGGCAGGAGTCAGGAACTGATAAAGCATGGAATATGGCCTGTGCTCATATGTGGTAGAAAGGACCTGCTTTCACCTTAGGCACTAAACACAAAGGCAACACTAAAGTAATTAAAAATAAAAACATAAACACTGGCACTGAAGGTGGCTACCTTTTGTGTGGATGTGCTCCTTGTAAAGAGGCTAAAAAAGTACAGTCACTAAAAAGTGAAGTTAGACAGTGGCTGAAACTGGCTGACCCATTGCCCTAAGCTATATGCTGTAGTGGTGCAGAAGCAAAATATAAATGACACAACAGACCAATGGACGAAGAGAGGAGGGCGGAGGAGCGTCGCTCCACTGCTTTCTCACAGTGCGAGAAGCAGAAACATAAAATGGTAAAACTACCATTTTATGTTTCTGCTTCTCGCACTGCGAGAAAGCAGAAGGGTTTGGTTGAGGGTGGGCGGGTGGGCGGTTCTGCTCTAGGGCAGGGGAGGAGTGGCTTGCCCACTGCTGAGGGCGCTGACTGTTTGGTCGGCCCTCTGGGGCCGACCAAACCAGTCATGCGCACTCTGCCTTTTTCCATGTAGGCTGCATGCAGCCTACGTGGAGAAAATGGCCTCCCCATAGGGGCCTGGTTGGTCGGCGTCCCGACCAATCACAACACTGCCATTGCAGGGTTGTGATTGGCTATGGGGAGGAGAGGGAGGCTGCCTGCCTCCTGTTCCTGCCGGAGGCAGGAGAGGAGCAGAGATGACACGGGACCGGGCCGGCGAAGGTAAGTTAACTTTTAAAAAATGTATTTTAATTTTAAATTAAACCCCCCTCGCGCGACCCCCTCCCCGTACGACCCCCCCACCCGCGAGTCATGCCGGCCGCGACTGTGAGCTGTGACAATTGTTGTCTAATATTAAATGATTTTGGGAAAAGAAAAGCGCCTGAAAAGGAGCTCTGTGCAACTGACGCTCATGGCAGCATCTCACCGTCTCCCCAAGTCCTGAGCTCTGTGCATCCTGTTCTCTGCTGCTGGAAGTCGGCGTCCTGGAGCTGAACTTCCTGCAATGGTGATTGGGATGTACATCGCATGCAAGTCGTGGCTAGTGTGTTTCCTCTCTGTCACTCAAGGCTAATGGCATCCAGGGAGAGAGTGGGCAAACAGCTGTCTGCAGTGTAAAGTCCAATCCATCTGGCTCTAGAGAACAAGCATTGGCATAGCCAATAGGTCTCGCCTTTGGGACCTTATAAGTATTTAGCCATGCAACAGTTAATGTTGTTGCAGTAACGATATTGTGCTGCATAACTAAATACTTATAAGGTCCCAAAGGCGAGACCTATTGGCTATACCTTAGCATGCACTGCAGTGACTGCATTGCATCTGTTCTGATGTCTGTAGTGATGTCTGCACTGCCTTCTGGGAAGAGAATGGGTTGGAAGCAGCTGTGTGTGTGTTGGGGGGAGGAAAGGGGTGAACACGGGGGTAGAAATAATTCACTGGGCCTCAATTAATTCATTTTGTTAGATCAGGGCACACCTCGAGTGACGGTGCCAGCGGACAGATGCCTGCTGCTAGGCGCTTTGGCACCTTACTCGTGACGATCTAGCTGCCCCCCCCTTCTCTACCCCCCCAGTGGCAGGAACTCAGAGGCCTGTGTGACGTTGGCGTGTTAGAAGTGCGGAAAGTGGCGGCTTGTCACTAATTAATTACTGCCAGTGTTATCGGGGTGAATATTGCCACGGGAGGCAGAGTTACTTTATACGTCCACTTTCTGTGTCACAGCCGTGAAACGCATATTTAGGCAAACTAGGGGACACAAAATAAGTCCACAAAATATAATATATATACACACACAGAAAGAGGTATGTGTGTGTGTCTTTATATACACAGTTTGTGCGTTCCTAGTGTAGAGCGGCAGTTGATTGTCAAATTTTCAAATTTGGAAACTCAGTTTCGAGTCGATTTATGGGACAGACTACTTTCCTGAGTTATACAATGCATTTCCACAACAAGAAAACATGTAAAGTGTATATACAGGGTGTGGTGTTCTCGATACTTCATAGCAAACTACATTCATAAACATTTTACATGTAAGCGTTCTCCTTACTTCCTCCAGTCTTTTCTCGCACTAGAAACGACCCCTCGATTGACCGTAAAAGGCACCCCTCTTTTAATTCACGCTGCCTTTTCCTCTTGACCTGCAGCCAAGAATGTGCGACAGATATGTGAGAAATGGCCAGGTCGATAAAGGCCGCAGCTGGACAAGCAGGCATCGGTTGGGCCCAAACACCCTGTAGTGTCCCGGTATTTGTAAACGAGAGTTTAAGCTATTAGTATTGTAAATGACAATGCCTTTTATTTATGTTTTAAAACCTAAAACATAAATAAAAGGCATTGTCGTTTACAATGCCAATAGCTCAAACTCGAGTGAATGCGAGACCTATTGCATTGTACAACCAGAACACATCACTAAATGAACTTCACTCAACCTGCATCAGTAACGTTCATCCACAAGAACTCAATTAATGACACATGGCAAAGAAAAACGCTTATTTTGGTTCACCTACAAGAGCAGCTCTGTTAATAATCTTCACCCACATAATCTGTAGATTACCAACCCACTTGGTACCATCACAGCCCCTCACCTTGGGTGACCACATAACTCACGCCATGTTCAACACAGACCCCTGCGTCTTGTGTGGGCCTTTTACATCCAGTTCATTCCTACATGAAGTATAGTTGTTGAAAAATCAGTGTAAGCAAACCAAGCCTACAACACCCAGAATGCATCAGGAAGTCACAGGAAAGGCCAGTCCCGGAAAAACAGCGTTAGTGAGTACATGGAGAAAGCCTGGCTCTGGCTCAGCTCGAGGTCCAGTTGGACCCTCGAGCCCATAATGAGCCGAAACTTCATGTATCTTCTATCTGCCACCCACCACTAATGTGGTGTTACATCCAGAGCTGCTAACTTTGGAACTGGGGAAACAGGTTCCGAGCGTTGACTCAACATCCTGAGATTCTAGGCAAATCACTTATTCTCCCAGTGCCTATATAAAATAAATGTGACCTTGTGTAATGTAAATCACCCCGATACCTTAGACTCGAGTTCGCGCTATATAGAAACTGCAGAAAATTTCACAAAAAGGTCAAAACAAAGTGTTAACATAAAAAAGGAAAGAGAAATTGCTACCCATTTAGTGGCTGATTTGTACAAAGTGAATCCAGAAAACCTAGATAAATCAAGACATTCCAGCTTAAATTGTGTTATGCAAATATTTTATTTCATCAAAACTCCTTTTTCTTCATTATCAGGTAGGAAAGCACTTTCAAATATATGAGTTCAGAATACCAGTTGTTCGAAAACCTATTGTGTTTGATCTAATAGACTATAATGTTGCTCTTTTCTAATCTGGGCCACGTATAGGGTTCCTATGACAACTGTCTTGCCTTTATAGTTCACTAATGGTTCATGTTTAAAAACTATCACTTTTAATAAGTACTTCTCAGTGCAGTGCCAAAATGTGATGTATTAATGTAAAAAATGCCACATGCTTACGAAATACTCTATTTACATTTTGAATAGTCTTTATCATATTTTACGTGATGTTTGTTGTATGATTTACATAGCAAACATTTTGAGGGCTCTGCTCATGCACGGTCTCTAAGAGCCAAGCCAGACCACTGGCTCGATTCTCGCTATTAATTTGTTGGGTCGTCCACCTCTACATTCACAATGTGGAATTTTAAAATACTGTTGATTTTAGTGAAATTCCAGCAGCAACACACACGAATACATGCCCAGGGATTTTTTTTAATTCCATCTACGACCCTTGGCCCGCTGCCTGTTAATAAGACTTAGCTTAACATAACAATTTGTAAAGTTCACCTTCAACCATTGCACTGCTTGGTGCTGAAATAACAGATGTTTATTGTTATTCAACTAAGTGGTATTTTTCTTCTCGACCTCAGAAGGATGAAAGGCTGAGCTCTTACGCCAGGGTTCGGACCTGTGGCCCAATACACATTCCTAATGTGGGTGCATTGGTCCACTGAGCCACCAGACTCTGCCTGAAGGCCTCTACAGTTTGCTTGCCACAAAAGCAAATTAATTGCTGGTTTTAATATGAGCTGTTTTGTAACTCACACGCCTCCTCCTATTTCTGACATAAGTGGAGAAAATAGCATACAGCACACCTGCCCGGGGCATTGGGGATTCCCCTTACCCATACCTTTCCAGCTGCCTTAACCAAGCTCTGTCTCCAGCCTTCAAGGGGCCTTTGCAGCCTCTTCTGTGTCTGAACTTCTGACGTCTGATTATGATTGATTTTCTCTGCTCTGACTTTTCCTGTCTGCCTGATTGCATGTTGCTCTATGACTGCATTTGAACTTCTGATGGATGAGTCAGGCAGTAAAATTGAAAGTTACAGCAACCATAATGTCACAAAGAGCGGCCTTTTAAATGCGCTGGATCGTGAGTGCCTGCTTTGATGCCATTTCTGTTTGTCAAAAGACATACAAGACTGACAAAAATAGAAGCATGCATTCACAATGCAGTAGGTCTCCCATTTGCAAGAGTTTGAGCTATTGGTGTTGTAAATAAAAATGTTTTTACCCATGTGTTTTTTTTTCAGTGGAGTGGATGCATGTGAGGTGGAGTGGAATTCTGTGGGATGAATTGGAGTTGTTAGTTGTGGAATTGAGTGGTGTGTAGTGTATTTGTGTAGTGGAATTATGTAGCATGGTGGATAGAGAGGGGTGACAGCTGTTCAGAATAGATAGAAAGGAAGCTAGAGAGGGATAGGTAGTTTGTGCACAAAGTGGTGAATGAACTCCAGACAGAGGAGCAGAAAGAGTATGTGAGAAAGAGAAAGAAGGGGAGAGCAGGCTATAAACGCATAAAGAGGGAGCTTCTGTGTACGCAGATGACACCCTAAAAAGAGAAGCAGAGCATGTGTTTGAGAGATGGAAATTCCAAAAAGGCACAGGAAAGAAACTGTGCTCAAAGACCTGAAATGAACCACATGAGAGAGGCCGGAATAGTGCGTGAGTCAGCTAGAGAGAGGTGTGAGAGAGAGAGAGAGAGAGATGATTGGGAGGGGCACCCGGGGGTGGGTGGAGTGAAGAGGTGGACCAGTGCACAGGGCAAGGAGGTATAGGAGGGTAGTATGTGTGAGCAGGCAGTATAGAGAGGAGACAGTGAGTGTGAGGGAGGGATGAGAGGGTCGCAGTGAAATTGCGAGATGAGAGGGGTAGTGGTTGTGTGAGGGAGAGATGAGAGGGACAGTGGGTGTGTGGGGGAGGGATGAGAGGGTTGGTGAAAGTGTGAGGTAGAGATGGGTTGTTTTGGAATTGTTTGTTGTGGAATATTGTGTTGTGGAATTGTGTGGTGTGGAGTTGTGTAGTGGAAATATGTGGCACTGTCTGCTGCGGAATTATGTGGATAGTAATTAAATGTTATTACATTTTATGGAAATATGTAGAGTGAATTGTGTGTGATGGACTTAATTATGTGGAATAGTATTGTGCGTTGTGGAATGGTGCAGGTTAGAGAGGAGAGGTGTAGCGTAGACTGGAGTGGTGCAGGTTAGAGTGCAGAGGTGTAGAGTGGTGTAGAGTGTAGTGGGGTGGAGTGCAGTGAAGCAGAATAGGTAAGAGTGGCATCGAGTGATGAAGAGCAGAGTGGCGTAGAGTGCAGTAGAGTGGCGTAAAGTTGAATGCAGTGGTGAGAGTGCAGTGGCGCAGAATGCATCCGTGCAGAGTGCAGTGGTACAGTGTCACAGAGTACAGTGGTGCAGTGGCGCAGAGTGCATGATAGAGTGTATTGGCAGAGTAGAGTGGTGCACAGTAGATTAGAGTGGCATACAGTAGAGCGGTGCGTTGATAGAGTGCTGCACAAAGTAAAGTGTGGTGAGGATAAGGACGTGTTTCATGGCTAGCCACATCCGTGCCAAATGATGCAGATAGTTGCACAAACTTTTCAATTACAAATGGATCTCAAACTTCATATAAGTCAGTAATATGTTGGAAACACCCAAGGGGGCAGAAAGTTCCCTGTACTTGAAATAAACATACAGCCCGCTCACAGTAATATCATGAAAAGCAATTCTCACATCAACAATAAAATAGTTTGAGGCATTTTCTATGGCTTTAAGCAATGAGAAATAATACTAAATGCCACAGAGACATACAGTAACTGTAGGTTCATCCCTGAAGTCAAGATGAGGACATGCACTATTATCAGTGACAGACACAAGCGGGATTTACAACATTCCCAGGTCACCTTTGATATTTTAGCTCCTTTATCCTAATTACTACGCCCCATAATTTCTGGGTCATTACTCATTTTAATAGATTTTTTATAGCTGTTCTACACCACTACAGGTTATTAGAGCGCTTTCCACAGAACACAAATAAACTACATTTGATAATGGAAATGTTATAAAATTAATGGGTGTTTAACTGTCTTCTAAAATATAAAAGGGTAGGTTTTGCTCTTATGTCAATGGATCAGGAATTTCAAGTGTTAATGAAGGCACATAAGAAAGCATATGGGCAAATGTGGTTCTTAATCTTGATACCTTGAGCTGCAAGGTCTTTGGGCCTACAATGCCTTCTTTCGGCTGAAGAAGGTGGGTGTCCTAGATAGGTAAGTTGCTTCTGGTGAATGACCCTTCCACATCATTTGAAGCTCATTCTAGCGTGAGGCAGCCAGTGAAGATCATGGAGTCTTGTGTTGAATGATATATGGGCTACGTCGCTTTAACTAGATATGAATAAATCTGGATTAAACACTCCAAGATGCACAACAAGCAACATAAGGTATAGTGACATTGTTAAAGAAGAGATTACTCATGGAAACAATTGAAAATTTAGCATCAAGCTTACGTTAATGAACTGTAAAAAAAACTAAAGTGTACTGTGCTGAAGCCACCAATAGGACAACTCTAGCTTTCTCAGGATGAGTGTTACCTTTTTCGGTGAACTCTCCAGTGATCCCTAGATCACCCTTAAGCTAGATCAACCTAATCAATAAACTTTCAACATAATTTACCTACATAAGAGTGTCAGCAAGCATGTAGGATCAGACTGGGACAAAAAATAGGCCCGGGCACCAAAATAAAAGTGGAGCATTAGTGAATCACATCGCTAAAGAAAATGGCCACATTTCCATATCAGGGTAGTTTTGACCTTGTAAAGACACCCTGTGAGGATGTCAGGTCGGGTTTAAATACCTATTGGGACAATAGTCACGGGAAGGCCCTTAAATTAACAGTCTGTAGAGTAGCAAGGATGGCATGGGCTCTGCTGCAAGCAAGGACATTGATAAAACCGGATTTGTACATTATGGGGTAATGGGGGCTGGGTGGCGGAAGAATCTGACTTAAGTCATTTAAAGATGGTTGTGAGGGTCCATGGCCGGTGCTTCTGTCACTTTCTCCAACTCCCACAGGCTAATTGCAGAAGGCACAGCAGGGACATGAGGGGGAGAGAGAGATCCAGAGAGGGAGAATGGATAAGTTGAACGAGGGCTGATTTGAACATTTTTGTCAGGACTGCTTCTTGTTTGTAGCGTTCTTGCTTTGTAATCCCAGGGGTGGTAGAAGGGGGAGGGTGCACTTATTAGATGGGTGTGAAATGATGTCGGTGCTGCTCTCAGAGCTGGGCATGATTGAGGACTCTGCTGGCAGCGCAAAGTACCGGGGTGCCTAGAAAGCGCCGCACTGATTCCTCAGACGATTTTAATAGAAAGCAAGGTCAGGCAGAGAGGAGAGACTCTGCAGAGAGGAGACTCTGCAGAGAGGACAGGAGGAGTTACAAGGCACTTTCTAGGACAGGGCCGGCGCTATGCATGGGCAGCTGCCCAGGGCCTCGCACTCAGCCCACCAACATGGAGCCTCGCACCAGTGCAACACACCACCAAACCTCTTGTGCCCCTGCCGATCCCATTAAAGAAAGGTGTCTGTTTGCAATTGGGCTTACAGGAGGGGGCCCTCCTCCCTGGGCCTCTCAGTGATGGTGTGGGGAGGCCTAGGGGAGGGGGGCACTTCATCTTGTGCCAGTTGCAAGGAGGCCTTATTGCAGGTGTGTCCTGCAATTAGGCCTCCTGCCTGGCTGCCCATTGAGAGACACTGCGGGACACCCATTGTCAGCACTTTACTGTCTGCACAGTTTTAACTCCCGGCCCCCAAGCTATTCTCACACCTTCAGCCCGATATGAGCTGTGAAAGTGGTGCTTAGGTGGCAGAGAGGGGGCTGCAGCCCAGAAGGAGTCTGCACAAAGCAGCTTCCGGAGCCCTGACGGTGTCACTTATGTAAATGAGAGGGGCCTTGCACATTCCCCTTCGCACGGGGCCCCAGAAATCCTAGAACCAGCCCTGTTCTAGGAAACCTGGCTCACTTTAGTCACCTCTCCCCTACTCCTACTCCTGCGCCACAGCTCAATGGGTAATGCAAGAATCAGCGTATGCCTTGATCGCTGAGAATTTGAACACAAAGGAAAACAACTCAGCATCCCATCTTTGTGATGTAGATAAAATGAGTACCACTGGAGAATAATATCACCTTTTATCAACGCCCTCCGTTCAGAGTGCGTGTTGCAGGGGTGTTGCACGATTGAAATGTCCCCTGCCACCATCCCTGTTAATCAGCTACTGGGGTCCATCGCGTTTGGTGTAGACGGATGTGCATAGCAAGTAGCCATCATTCATCCACAGCGCTCCCATGCAGTCTAGAATGCAAGTGTCAAGGGGCAGGATGGTTTTCCTCTCAGAGGAAGCTTAAACCCACTTAGGCATATTGGAGCAGAAGGCCTCTACGAACCATTATTGCCCTTGATTCACATCATTGCTTTTTGAGGAAGCTCCCAGCATTCCAGTTTCCAATGCTGATGTTCAGAGCTGTGAATGTGCCTACTGCACCGTTAGACGGTCCAATGAAATGGCAGCACTGGCTCGAAGACAAGATGCCTGGAGTTATTCCAGGTCATGTGTGAGTGCTTTCAGGGGTCTCAGACTCCCACACCCAACACAAGATACCTATATTTCAGACATGATATAGGGAAACTAGAGAGCAGTCATTAGACTGGGTGACACACTCACATCTGAATTTATAACTAGAGAGGCCTGAATAGGCTGAGATATTCAGACATGGCCTGGGACATCTATAGAGGCAATGGACATTACCCAGCCAGAGAACCCCTGTATTCCCATGGCCTGCTTGCTTGGGGGGTTCCCGCACCCCAATAAACTTAAAACTACGACTTGATTTGTGGAGATGGCTCTGGTTCTTGCGAAGCAAGAACGAACAACGCATTGGAAAGCCACACGGGGTCCTTGACTGACCAAATGGAAAGATGGCCTCCATAAGTGGCAGGATTCGAAAGAGTAGTGTTATTCCATGAGGTGAGGAGGGGGCGCGGATCTATTGATTGAGGCCCGGGTGTAGAAATAAAAACCTTCTTAGGGGTTCACTGATACATCTGGTCCTTAAGACCAACAAAGAAGAGATTGGCACAGAAGCTGTAATATCAAAAAACATGTTTTATTAACCTCAGATGAGGGAGATTGCATCTTACGGTACCTGCAGGCCACTGTAGGAGGCATTCTAATGAGTGCAGAGAACAGGGTCCTTATATATGTATTTGTTACATAGTCAGCATAAAATCAAGGGGAGGTCCTAGCACATACAAGCATGCTTATTGACTAATATGGGTATACAAAATTTGCTTGCTCCACAAAGTGGGAGGGGAGACTAAACTGCTTACATGAGTAAGAATAGCCTGACAGTTCTATACTAGGAGCAGGTGCATTCTACCAGCTAGGCCTCTCTGAGCATGTGCAAGACTCTGGAAGAGGGAGAAAGCACATGGCGAGCACATGGCTAACTAAAATGGCTGCCAAGTACAAAATGGCTTTCAGCTCATGCTAACAGCGATTCCTGCAATCTTTAACAGATGATCCTTTTAGCATGAGCTAAAGACATTCCCATGATCTAGTAGAGACATAGAAAATATTTTGCACATTTTCTTCTCATAAATTCATCAATATCCTATGCTAGGTGGGCATTTACATTCTAAACATTTCATTAAGCAGGTATATACAAGGTATAAGCAGGAGTACAAAGTGAACAGAGCATTGGGTCATACAGGTAGCAAGAGAGAATAATGACTATTATCTCAAACAGAAATCTCAATATTTTCCAATCCTAAGCAGAAAGCAAATACCAAAACCATCTAGTCTAATTTTAAGTTTCAGGGCTCTGATGTATTTCAGTGACTATTTATGTCAATTTCAAAATAGCCAACAGCACATACCTAATAAAAACATTTTCAATAGACTTTCTCAGTATTTTTATGAGGGCTAAATTATCAATTAATATACTTAAGGAAAGAGTAAAGTAACATGCTCAGATGAACTTTTCTCGTGCAGAATAAACATTACTCTTAAAAATATTAAAGCAATCAGACATATTATTACAAAAACAATCCTGGCTCCGGGGACCAGGAGGACCACACAGGGCCATAGGAATTAGGACAAGGAGCCGCAAAGGGCTGCTCCTCCAAAAAAAATGGGACGACCAAAGGGGTACATTACTAACAAAAAAGAGTCCTTGGGAATTTCTAGAACCAACAGCCAGAGGGGAGTCTTCTCCTGTGTCCGTTTGAGCCTCACAGGCAGGCTCTTGTTGTTCCCACGGTGGAGCTGCACAACTCGCAACTCAAGAATCACGGAGAAGGAAAAGTCTTTCTTTCAGGATAGGGCAATCACCCCCCAGGGCAAATACCCTCAATGATCCTGTCCAGTGTCTCAGGCAGTGCACCAGTTTTCTTCACTTTAATCTAACAGGCACCAAGGGCACAGCACCTGTACCCTAAACTCAAGTCCTTCCCTAACTCCTGTATTGCACCTCTGGCGCACTGCTCTTTTGTTAGGGCCACAAATTGTACCCAGTGTGCTCGGGCATCTCTTGATCAACAAACAAAGGCGTAGACTTGCATTCACTTGGGACCAGGACTCAAAGGCCTGAAGCAACCCTTGTTTCAAAGGGGGTCACCTCAAGCAAAAGCCTCCTTGCCGTCCTTGTCGTTCTGTGACTCTCTCAGCTGGGCATCAAAAACTGGATCCACACAAAGATTTCTCCATCCTGATTTGTAACCCCGTCTTTCGCCCAAGACAGTGGCAGGGGTACACACTTCACGTCCCAGTGCTTCCGCCTTCACTGAGGTCCTAGTTGCCAGCAACGCCTATGCTGGTTCCTTTCACTTTGGCTTCAAACTGGAGTGGCGCTGACTCCCAGGCTGGATCTGATGTCCGGCCCTCTGGCAATGGTTGTAAGGCAGCAAATATCTATTGGTGGACAGAACAAGAGGTCTTTAGACAAGGCACAGAAATAATCTAACAACAGAGAGGATAGTCTCAGAATACTCTCTTAGTCCTGGGGCGCCCCATACATTAGCAAGGCACCCAAGAGCCACTTCATCTATCTGAGAGTAGAAAACCCTGGACCTATTGGCAAGTATAAAAGGAACGTTTTGGTGAACTGACAAGAGTAATACATCACCCAATCCCAAACAGCCAAGGAAGTCTGTGTTCATTTACTAAATTCTGAGGAAAAGAGAAAAACAATACAGACATACTCCAAATACTTACATTGGTGTATTCCTATATTACCAATCTGAAGAACCCTCAAGAAAAAGGAAATGTTCTACACTTTTACTCATAGATTTTACATTACTTGTACAGGACTGCAGACACTTGTAAAATAATTTCTCTTACATGTTATGCTTAGGACCATGCTCTCATGTTATAGGTGCAGCAGGAAAATCTAAAACTGCTAATTTAACAGGGATTCTTATTGCAAAAAGAACTAAACTTCAACATAGTGAGTACATTTTCTCCAGCAGAACATGTTATGACAATCAAATTCCTATAAAACAATATTTTCCTTCAAAATGTTTGCTAAGGATCACATGAGCGTCTTTCCTGCATTGTACTTTTCACGATCTGGACTATGCAACATCATTTTCAAAAGGAAAAAACCCTATCTCCAGCTCTAATAAGGGCTGTCAGCTTATTGACAGAGACTAGCTAATAAAAACTAGCAATGCCCTTGCAAAACTGTATAGAACATGAGAATAACATAAACAATAATAATGTTGCCACCTGAGATTTTTGAACAGAAACCGCCACTATACAGTTCTCCTTAAAGATCAAATAAGGGAACATCAATCTGTTCTACTCATTCTTTCATACAGGATGGGCAGTAACATAACATAGATTTTATCATTTTATTAATGCTAACAATTTTTAAAACAGTATTACTGAATAGCCAATGAAATGTCTCATGGCTATTTCACAGACAGCTTAGACAGACTAAAAAAAAGTGAGAAAAAGAAGAGAGAAAACATAATTTTGCCTACCCTTAATTTGTAGAGGAGCTAGCCTCCTTCCCCATTTTGACAGTAGGAAAACCTGAAACAGGTTTTACTTCTGTCAACACTTTCAACCCCTATTTGTAGCAACTGGGCACAAACAAACTTGTAGGAGATATCTTAGAAAGTGGCTATTCTCTGATTCAAGCACATCGAGTACTGTAGAAAGCGTCAGCAACAAATGTATCAATTCCTTGAGCAATTGTACTAGATTAACATGAGGGCGCATGAATGCAAACTAAAATCCATTTCCTCCTTATCGTAGCCCCTACACAGTATTCTTTAAACTAAAACCATTATTTTATATACCTGGCAGATCAATGCTCAACTGAGGGTTGTTTTCCTTCGTTTCATATGACTGTGCAAAACGTGTGTTTGCTAAAAATAGGAAGCAAAGCTTCTCTTCCTCTCTTTGCGCTATCATCTCGTCTTTCAAAAACTTTTCGAAGGTCGAAGTGTCCCAGCAAACATTACCCTTCACCCTGCTAAGTTGCTAAATGCAGAACTCCGACCTTTGACCCGTTCAGCAGCTGCTCATTTTGTTTGTGCAAGGCTTGCCATGCGGTTTTCGTAATGCAAAGCAACTCTGGAGAATCACAGCTAAAAGGCAGTCCTGTCCGATCCGTTTGCCAGTAATTTAAAGGTAGGATAATAACGTCTGCTGGTTTCTGTATACTTATTTTCATTTATGTATAGTATGCTGGGTGCAGTAGGTCAGCTGTTTATTCTATACTTGCATATACTTTATTGAAGCCTGAGAGCACGTTAAAACTGCCTTGAGTGGTAGAACTGCTTGTAAAATTGTGAATTTAGCTCAATTTCGACTTTGGTGGTAGGGGCACTTAAAAATGAATATCCTACAATATTTTTGCATAATAGGAACCCCCAGAGTGTTCTCTAGATAGCCCAGGAATGGGAAATCAGAAATGTATAAGATATACCCTTATAAAAATGAGTTTTGTACGGCTGGGTAAAGTGACATTTCACATTTAAGTTCCCTTCTTATTGCGGTACAGCACTGCTTAAATTCAACTTTGATACTAGGAATTCACAGTATGATGATTAGGCTTTATAAAGATGAAAAAACGAATTTAAAGCATTTATGTTTAACAATATATTTTTTTCATATAATTATTTTTTTAATTTTTTTAATCAAAACCAACCATTTTGATGATTCCACATTTGAAAAGCAAGCTTCATTTGTAGCCTATCATATTTAAACGCATTCATTCATAACCCTAAGCACAGAAGCCTTACTTGAAACATGAAAAGTCTGCGCCACTTTTTAAAAGGACAGTTATCATTTAACATCAGAACCACAGATGTACTTATGTAAAAAGGCATTAAGAAAGGAAATCCCTACTTTCAATTTTGTTCTCTGTTATCCAAAATAATGAAACTGGTTTTTTGAAACTTTTAAAATAATGCAGGCCCTTATACCAGTTTTACACTGACTTAAAATTTCGCTGACTCAGCATTCCTGTCTGTGGTCGTGATCAGGAATAGCCATATGCTATTTATGCAGCTGTTGTTTGTCAGCAGGCGTCGAATTTTCACGCCTTTCTCAGGAAAAAACCCTTTATTATTTGAAATACCCTGACAGAGTTAAATCCCCATTTGCTGTGTCAAACAGTTTCTTTTCAGTTAGTCAGTTTAAACACAGCTGTTGGAAAGCTTTTTTCTCGGGTGCTGAAAGAAAAGCATGTCACAGTCTATTTAAAAACTGAGGCATTTCAATGCAGTCAAATCTATCTTTCTATAATGTGTATTTAGTTCAGCAACGACCAAATTCACTCATATGATGTGCATGCCTTTTAATGTCTAATACAATGTATTTAAGGAAAAGGCTGTAACATGTATTTTAGTCTATTGATTACAAAACACATAATTTCGTTTTTATTCCTCTGTATGAGGCCTATTTTAATCCTATTGAATATGAATTCTAATTTTATCTTTAGCATTGTGGCAATTTGCACACATGTACAGTGTCGTACTCTGTCAATTTAATAGTAACATGCAGCTGTTTAGCATATGTTATATAATTCATTTCTGGATTTTTATTTAATATGTAAGTAACTAAATGACATTTTGCATAACAGAATGATGACAGCAAAAAACATAAACAAACTCATTGAGCTCATTCAGACAGTTACAGAAGGGGGTCATACACGCAGAGTACACAACACAGCGCGCTTAAAGCTAGACATTCTTTCACAAAGAGTACTCACACAAGTATTACCAATGTCAAACCACAAACCCCACATAGACATTGAAACACATATTTAACCCACAAATCAATACTTAGGACAGCTTACAAAGTGTACGCAAGACCAACCTATTTGTAAATACTAATTGTAAGTCATATTTACAAGAAGAGCTCTCAAAAGTAGCCCAAAAACTGTTCCATGGTCAAGAAGCCAAAATACACCAAATTCGCCAGTTTTGGCTGGTAGAACACTCAAAAGCGCTCTGCATATCACCACTTATGAATGTTACTAAGTGCGCAGATCCGGATCCGTTTATGTACATATTTAGTTCCATGGGGTACTTAGTCACCAAGGAAGAAATATCTTTTACTATACGTAAACCTATTTAGGTATCCCCTCTGAGGGGAGTCAACTAAGTACTTACTAAATCCATATCGGTACTCTCCAAAACAGCAACACTTTCTGCGAAGTGTGCTAGAAACAGGCATGCCAAAAATATTATAGCATATATAATATTATACTCCAAGTGACACTTAACACAATGTGTGCCGTTCAAGTTTTCAAAGTTAGAGAAAAATCTCCTCATTACCTGCCTATATGAATTGCAATGCATATATAACTTACAAAACAAATTCCAAAATTGGCCAATCATACAAACAAAGCCAGAGTAAGTGTTACTAAAACTACCTTACCAATCAAAGCCATCAAACCAACAGCAAGTGCCGCAAAACGGCTCTTACCAATCAAATGGTGTCCAGGTTCCAACTGCCAAGTTCTGAGTGACCTAACGGTCGTTTTAAAATACTCACGCCAAAGAAGTTCTCAGTCGGGAGCGGCAAACACTTGGAGGATCAGATCAGGAAGACCAGAAATATA
Organism: Calotriton arnoldi; assembly: GCA_963921515.1. Lineage (NCBI taxonomy): Eukaryota > Metazoa > Chordata > Amphibia > Caudata > Salamandridae > Calotriton > Calotriton arnoldi. Next base: position 500,628 of record CAWUFW010005187.1, read on the forward strand.
CTGGGCTGGAAGACAAACAATCTCCGTGCGCAGGGTACCTCCTCAGTAGATTCCTGTCCTGTACTCCTCAGTAGATTCCTGTCTCCCTTCAAGACCACTCCCTTGGATAGCCGCTGCACCGATGAGGTCCACTTTCGGGCGCCATTTGTAGAAATAAAAACCTTCTTAGGGGTTCACTGATACATCTGGTCCTTAAGACCAACAAAGAAGAGATTGGCACAGAAGCTGTAATATCAAAAAACATGTTTTATTAACCTCAGATGAGGGAGATTGCATCTTACGGTACCCGCAGGCCACTGTAGGAGGCATTCTAATGAGTGCAGAGAACAGGGTCCTTATATATGTATTTGTTACATAGTCAGCATAAAATCAAGGGGAGGTCCTAGCACATACAAGCATGCTTATTGACTAATATGGGTATACAAAATTTGCTTGCTCCACAAAGTGGGAGGGGAGACTAAACTGCTTACATGAGTAAGAATAGCCTGACAGTTCTATACTAGGAGCAGGTGCATTCTACCAGCTAGGCCTCTCTGAGCATGTGCAAGACTCTGGAAGAGGGAGAAAGCACATGGCGAGCACATGGCTAACTAAAATGGCTGCCAAGTACAAAATGGCTTTCAGCTCATGCTAACAGCGATTCCTGCAATCTTTAACACGGGCGTGGGGCCACCGGGTGGACTACCTTAAAGACCCTGAGCTGGAAACCCCTGATGGTTCCCCTCTACCTGCAAGCGGCTCAGAAAAGGAGCATGGCTAGCTTCATTTCAGTATTAGACTGCAAGAGTTCTGTGCATCTCTGAGTAGGGGAGAGGCCGAACGACCACTGAATACATGTGGTGATATGTGCTTTAGGAGATGACTTGGGCAGAGGCAGGGGCTAGGGAGGGGTGGGATGGGATGGGGGGGTGGTCGTCATAGATGTGGAGGGCTGCGCATATTCTTGTGCTATGCATATCCTGTGGATATCCTTAAATGAGAGGTTTGCAATTTTATAAGGATGGATGTACAGCACTAGCTGACTTGTATATTCCTCTGGCATTGAGCCCGGGAATACGTTGATTGTTATGATGGAAAGTAAAATATACATTTAGTTTTAAAAAGAAATCTATAGAGCAATGGACAAAATAGACGAGCCACTCGCAACTGATATCAGAAAACTACAGGGGCCTGAATAGGCAGATGTTCAGAAACAGCACGGAACATCGAGAGAGCAGTGAACAGATCAAGTGAGATACATGTCTGACGCACGTAGAGAGGCCGGGCGTGACGGGGACACCCAGACATGGCATGGGCCATCTAGAGAGCAATGAACAGACCGACGTTGTATATAAATAGAGAGGCATGAATAGATCGGAAATGCAGACATGGCATGGAACATCTAGAGAGTAATAAACAGATGAGCTGAGACACTCACACCTGACATAACCAAAGAGACGGACTACACTCGGACATGGTATTGAATATTTAGACAGCAGTGAACAGACCAAATGAAACACTCCCATCTGACGTAAGCAGGGAGGCCGGAATAGACTGAGACATTCAGACATGGCATGAGAGATCTATAGAGCAATGGACAGACCAGATGGGATACTCGCAACTGAGGTAAGAAGGGGGGCCGGAATAGACTGAGACATTCAGGTATGGCACGAGGCTTCTATGGAGCAATGGACAGAACAGGCGAGACACTTGCACCTGATATGAGATCACTGCAGCGGGGTGACTAGGCAAAGACATGGAGGCTAGAAAGCAATGGACAGACCAGGTGAGACACTCACTCCTGACATAAATAGAGAGGCCGGAATAGACTGAGGCTCCCAGACATGGCATGGAACATCTAGAGAGCAATGAACAGACCAGGTTAGAGATAACTAAAGTGCCCAAAATAGACTCAGACATGGCATGGGACTTCTAGAGAGCAATGAACAGGCCAGGTGAGACACTCACACCTGACGTAAGTAAAGAGGCCGGAATAGCCTGAGACACTCAGACATGGCATGGAACATCTAGAGAGCAATGAACAGACCAGGTTAGAGATAACTAAAGTGCCCAAAATAGACTCAGACATGGCATGGGACTTCTAGAGAGCAATGAACAGACCAGGTGAGACACTCAGGCATGGCATGAGACATATAGAAAACAATGGACAGACTACGTGAGACACTCACACCTGACATAAGTAAAGAGGCCGGAATAGCCTGAGACACTCAGACATGGCATGGAACATCTAGAGAGCAATGAACAGACCAGGTGAGACACTCACATCCGACATAACTAGAGAGGTTGGAATAAACGGAGACAGACATGGTATGGAATATTTAGAGAGTAATGAACAGGCCAGGCGAGACACTCACATCCGACATAACTAGAGAGGTTGGAATAGACAGAGACAGACATGGTATGTAATATTTAGAGAGTAATGAACAGGCCAGGCGAGACACTCACATCCGACATAACTAGAGAGGAGGGAGTAGACGGAGACGGAGAGGGTATCGAACTTCTAGAGAGCAATGAACAGAGCAAGTGAAACACCTGGCGTAAGTAAAGAGACCGGAATAGACTGAGACACTCATACATGGTAGGCAGGGGCGTAGCTTGGTCAGTAAGATTAGGGACAGGGGAGTGCGCTTCAGATTTTCCGACAGTCAATCTAGCTCGTGTTAACTATTATATGAGAAGCAGCGCATGAGGGGGGGCTTAAGGGCCAATGGAAAGGGAAAGGAGTGAGGATTGTGAAGGGTACTTAAAACACAACCTTTTGTAAAATACCCATGTTTTAAGATCTTCATAACAGAAGTGTGCGTGTGTTTTTGTCTGAGTGAGTATTTGAAGATCCCAGGTGAAATCCGACAGACACCTTACCATACCCGACTGAAAGCTCCTGTACCCAAATGTTTTACTAAATAATATATCATTTGAAGCTACGCCCCTGATGGCATAGAATAACTAGAGAGTAGTAAACAGGTCAAGTGAGACACTCACATCCTACATAACTAGAGAGGCAGGAATAGATGGAGACAGACATGGTATGGAACATTTAAAGAGCAGTGAACAGACCAGGCGAGACACGTAAGTAGAGAGACTGTAATAGACTGAGACATTCAGACATATCAAGGGGCATCTAGTAACGGCCTGATGTAAGTAAAGAGGCCATACATGGAGACATTCAAACATGGCATGGGACATCCATAGAGCAATGGATAGACAAGGTGAGGCACTTACCCCTAACATTAGATTGATACAGAAGCCTGAATAGGCAGAGACATTCAGACATGTCGTGGGACCTTTAGAGCACAGTGAGCAAACCAGGTGAGACATCTGACGTAATTAGAGTACAGAATAGACCGAGACACTCAGACCTGGCATGAGACATCTATAGAGCAAAGGACAGACCAGGTGAGACACACCTAGCAAGAGACTGCTTCACAGCTCTGGAGAGACCAGGGAAGACTCTAGCCGCACCTGACACTGGACAGACAGTGACCACTGAACAGACCTGGTGAGACACTCATGCCTGACATGTGTCAGATAGAGAGCTCTGATGAGAGACACATGAACTCATGATTTCTTTACATATTGCGTGCCATGCGACGCCAAAAGGGCTATGAATAACTGGATGAGACACACCTAAAACGAGACTGCTAGAGACCTCTAAATAGCCCGGATCAGATACTGGAGACTAACGTTGTGCCACTAAAGGGTAATAAATAGACTGTATGAGACATTTACATCTGACATAAGAAAATGTAATATCTCTGCATGTACTGCTTGAAACACTCACATTTGACTTGGGACCACTAGGGAGATGTGCAGAGACCGTAAGGCAATCATCCCCAATATGGAACTATTAGAAGGCCGTGAACAGACTGAGAATGAGGGGTCTCACACCTTACATGGGGGAACTAGAGAGCTTGGAATAGATGGCGTGAGACACTCAGGCACGACCAAGAATAGACTGGGTAAGACAGTCACACCTGATATGGGGCAGGTAAAAAGCTCTGAATATGTAGTGTGACACACTCATGTGTGACCTGAGACATATATTTGGACAGACTGAATGAGACATTTGCAATGGACTAGAGACCTCCAAAGAGCCCTGGTTAGACACTTGCACTGGATTAGAACATGGTAGACACACCGGTAGGAGGACTGCCAGAGCCCAGCATAGACTTAATGAAATGCACATGTGGCATGAGACAGTCTGAGTCCTCCACATATTCAATGGGAGACACACCGACCAGCTGACAGCTATAGATCCCTGTCTAAAGTTGGTAAGACACACACCCCTGACACGGAACACCTTTAGGTCTCTAAAAAGACTCAAGTGTTCCTACCAGAGCACTACTAGACCCCTGAACAGCCCTCACAAAAGTGACAGAATTGTCTCTGCAGTCGCTCTCCCGAGTGAGGTGGAGCCAGTGAGTGGCTGTGTCAGACCCATGCTTTACCTGAGCCACCAGGGTACGGGTGTCGAAGTCCATGGTGCTGATGGGCATCCCTCCTCCACTCTGCAGAGGTCGAAATGAGGGTAACCTCAGACAAAACCTGCCCAGTCACAGACACTCTGGGGGCGCGGAGGTCGGAGCATGCAGTTACTTCGGACGCAGGCCGCTCACACCCAGTCCTGGCTGGCTGCACAGCCCCCTCCCCTCTGGCATGCGAAGGTCTATGTGTGGTAACTTTAGATGGGTGCCTGGAGAGTGGTGAGGTAATTACAAACCTCAGAATGGAGGTCGGTGTGAGATAACTTCAGCTGCAGCCCGCATACACACAGCTCTGGCCGGGTGCACAGCTCCCCTCGGAGTATGGAAATTGGTGTGCTGTAACTTCAGACCGCTGCGTGGAGGCCAGTGTGCGATGACAGATGGTGCAGGGAGGTCGGTGTGCATAGGTAGAGCAGCGTGCGATAACTTCAGACGCACCTCACATGCAGCCCCGGCCAGCTGCAGAGCCCCCTCTGCCCACGGATCTCCCTCTCCTGCCAGCAGCCTCGCCTGGTAACAGCACCGGGCCATCTCTAGTAGTACACACTGCCAATGACAACAGCGCAGGCCCTGGCGGACACAAAACCTGGGGCTGCTTGCTGGCACCATCTCCCCATCACGTGGTGCCTGCCATCTTCTAGAACCTGAAACACACGTATAGGAAAGCGGACGCCGTGTTTATAAAAGAAAGGCACGCTTTCCTTACTCACAATTATTAACCAGGGTGCTGTGCTGAGAGTTAAAGTATGGAGATGGGCGAGCCGCGCCATGCAGAACGAAAGAAAGGCGCGGTCGCCATACTTGAAGATACAGCTCGGCATGCCAGGCTGCAAGATGCTGCGCTGCTACAATTATAAACAAGCATTTGCAATGCAACAGGTCTCGCATTAGGTAGGTTAGTGCTATTAGTGTTGTAATTACAATGTTGCTTTTGGTGTTGTTGACTAGCACCAATTGAGTGGAGGGAGGAGGGGCTGGACCGAGGAGAGAAAGTGTGCGCGTAAAGGGAAACAAAAATGTGTGTTTTAAGGCCCCCCAAATTATACAGAGATATGGGGGGAAAAAAGGTACTGTAAGGCATGTGTATGTCCCGCGAACAGTTTGTAAGAGAAATATAGGCAGTAAGTGCAAATACACGCGGCAAGAGCGTATTAGTAAATGGGTAGTGGGACGCTGTGGGCTATTGTTGTGCGCAAGATGATTGCGGTAGCATAGTGTGGAGATGCAAAACTGTGCGCATGCTATATGTATAATGCAGTGGTTTTTGGGGAGCGGCTTGAGACCCTTACACCGTTTGCTAATAGTTACATTAAAATGTAACCAACACGGGCACAGAATGGAGTGAGGAAGGAGTGGGTGGCAGGGAAGGAGCGAACAAAGGTGGATTTAAAGTGTGTGCGGGAAGCTGTTTTAAATCTGCGCGTGAGGCACATCAAAAACTGCAGATGGCTGCTTCTGTAGTGACCAGCAGCAACCTGTAATTGAGGGAGGAGGGGTCCGACAGGGGAAGGTAAAAAGCAAGGGGCAAACGGTTATGTGTGTGTGTAAGCGCTACAAATTGTCCTGCGAGACAGTGAAAAGTTCTTTATTGCATATGTGTGGGCCATGGAAAGTATGAAGGGAAAAATTAATTCCTGATGGTTTAATTAAATGTGCAGCAACCAATTAGCATGTGGGTAGAAGCACCCTGCGGGATAATGCTAGTTTTGCATTAGCAGCTTAAAAACAGCACAGCGTCTGTGTATACATATGCCACGCTCTGACCAGCACCAACATAGGCAGGTATGGACTTACTTACAGGATAAATGGGAAGAGTGTGCGGCGAAGAGGGTTTTTAAAAGTAGTATTAATATAGGGCGGAGGTGACAGGTGCTTAATGAGGCAGAATAAGGAGTCAGAGCCCGAAATATGATCTTGGTGGCATCCCCATAAGAAAGGAGTTTTTATAATCTGTAAGCATGCGTCTTGACCTTTTTTTTGGGAAGGGAAGGGGGGGGTTTGTGCTGAATATGCGGCTCCGGCTTTGTATTGTCCACAGTTCATAAAGCCGGACTAGAGTACAATTACCTGTAAGTGTGGAAATCTATTAATAAGGGCAAAATGAAAGGTGCAGAAGCCGATTAAATGTGGGTAGTGATACTCTGTGGGGTAATGTTTATTCCGCGTTAGCGGCTTAAAACTGCTACAGCGTTTGTTTATACCAATACGACCTTTTGATCAGCAGTAGAAAATGTGAAACGAGGGACAACACGGGGGAAGGTAAAAAGTAAGTGAAGGGCGAACGGGAATCCATGTGGAAAGGGGCTGCAAGATGGTGCGAAAGATAAAATGTGGAAATTAGTCTTTGAGGCAGCAGAAAAGGGCTGGAGGGCATGTGTTTAAGCCGACTGTTTATAGCTGCGTCGGCGTGTGACTAGCACCAATCGAGTGGAGGAAGGAGGGGCTGGACCGAGGAGAGAAAGTGTATGCTCAAAGAGAAACAAAAATCTGTGGTTTAAGGCCCCCCAAATTATACAGAGATATGGGGGAAAAAGGGTACTATAAGGCATGTGTATGTGCCGCGAACAGTTTGTAAGAGAAATATAGATAGTAAGGGCAAATACACGCGGCAAGAGCGTATTAGTAAATGGGTAGTGGGACGCTGTGGGCTATTGTTGTGCGCAAGATGATTGCTGTAGCATAGTGTGGAGATGCAAAACTGTGCGCATGCTATATGTATAATGCAGTGGTTTTTGGGGAGCGGCTTGAGACCCTTACACCGTTTGCTAATAGTTACATTAAAATGTAACCAATACGGGCACAGAATGGAGGGAGGAAGGAGTGGGTGGGAGGGAAGGAGCGAACGGAGGTGGATTTAAAGTGTGTGCAGGAAGCTGTTTTAAATCACCGTGTGAGGCACATCAAAAACTGCATGGGCATGCGTCTGGGCTGTGTAAAGTGCGTAAGCCCCAATTATTTATTATACCCAAAGTCGAAAGTGCAGAAGCGGATGAGCAAATGTTTGATTTGCATTAGCAGCTTAGAAACAGTATCGGCACAGAAGACCGACGATTTGTATCCTATATTTTGCATATAATAAAGGGACGACGGGTCCGACGGCGAGAGAAAGGCAGCAAGGAGCGAACAGAAGTACCCTGTGGGGTAATGTTTGTTTTGCATTAGCAGATTCACAAAAAGCACTTAATAAGCAATTTGAATACTTTGTTGTGCTTCTCAACGATGAGGGTCTTACAAAAACGAGAAGAAGTGTTTAAAGCTGAATTGAATAATGAAAAGCTTAGTCAGTTTGTTACTCCTACACCCATGGAGGTCGCACAGAGATTGAAGCTTTATTAGGACTTGTGTGATTTTGAGAGAGGGAAGGATCAAGCTAGATGGTGTTGCTTAAGCAACAGTCTTTCATCTTGAAGCCAGTTTGATGGGGGAAAGAAGATTGGTTGATTCTGCGATATAGCACAGCTGAGGGTTGGCTATAGATTTAGTTATTTTAGCCGCAAAAGGGAGAAGTGTGATGGGGATACAGTTAGCCAAGACAAGAAGATAGGCAAATGTTTTTTTTTTAAGGAGAGGGATCACAAGGGCTTTCTTACAGTCCTTACGAACATGGCCGGTGGTAAGAAAAGCATTGTAGAGCGAATTTAAAGCTGTAACAATGGTGGTGGCAAGTAATCTAGACGTTTTGAAGAGGCAGGGAGAAAACTGAATTTTAAATTTATAACTTTAGAAAGAATGCTTCCTTAGAAGTAAGGTTAAAAAGGGTTAGTGAACTGAGGCAGGAATGAGGGGCGAATCTAATGAAGAAAGAAGTGAGTTTGGGTAGGCAGAACTTTTGGGAGCGCAATGTTGCTTGATGGAGTTAATTTTAGAATGAAAAAGTCAGATGGGTCAGTGCAGAGCTATTCTGAAGTTGTTGCTACCATATTAGTTGCTACAGGGTGCGCTGATAGTCAAAGCAGTTGTAATAATTTCATTGACATTAGAAGTATGAAATGCTGAGTCACCCCTGCCATGTTTATAAATTGTCGCCTGCAGATTTTACCGGTGTATGCTCAGCCCACAAAGCTATCTTATCATCCCCAATACCTTTCATTTGTCTGGCCAATAAATGGAGAAATCGGCACTAATGTCTAGTGAAATATTGCCCATTTTGCCTGGTATGTTCTGCTAAGTGTTGGCTACAATTAACTATCTATATGACTTTGGTGCCATGTTGTATGGATGGTGGTGCAAGGTGGGATGTCTAATGTCTTCTACTGGTGCAGCATTCATCCTCCTGCAGCAAGAATTCCGGCTCCATTGTATACACTGAGGGGCCGATTCCGATCTCGGCCGGTAGGGCTCCGAATCGGATTCGGCATAACCGGATCCGATTCGGAGCCCTATTTCCCGACCGATTCGTACGCGCGTCCGGACGAGCGAGTACGATGCGAAATCGCCGACCGACTCGTTCGGGCGTCCCAACCGCTCCGACCGACTCGTTCCGGGTCGAACCGCACCGACCGACTCGCTCGGACACGACTCGCACCGCGCAATGGAGACGTTCCCCGGCCGGGTAAGTACGATGCGCGCCGCGAGCAGTCCGACCTACACGCGCCGTCCGGCTCGAAAGAGCAGTCGGAGCCATACTTCGGGGGTCCGTGTCGGACTCCCTGTACGCGTAGCCGCGCGAGTCGCACACAGGGGGACCCATGGGTCCCCCTACCTGTGCGTGTACGGCGCGAGTCGCTTCGCCGCGTACCCGCTGTAGGGGCGCCCTTGTTCGCTTCGCACCCATTGAGGCAATGGGAGCCCGCGTACGCGTTGTACGACCGGGTCCCATTGACTTCAATGGGAGTCCGACCGACTCGAGTACGATAGCATACGGACGCATCGTACTCGTTCGGTCGGGCTGCACGGGTCCGATTCGGTCGGAAATCTCTCCGGGTCCAGCTCGGTCGGAGAGATTTCCGGCCCGAATCGAATTGGCCTCTGGGTGTACTATTAAGACATATATATGCAGCTGAACTAAATTGATTCCTGCTGGGAGTAGAAAGTCCATCACCACATTGCCGCTGAATAAATAGGTGGGCACTGTTAGGTAGTTTGATGCCACATTTTTTGCAGTAGCCCTCTGCAGTAATCCTCACACAGGCAGGGTCCAACCACAGACTACTAGTAGTACCGTGCACCAGACTCTAAAGTAACATGCTAATGTATGCTCTGCCAGAGGTTATTACAGTTGCCCACTACAGAGTGCTACTCCCATGTGAAACAGAAAAATGCATAGAAATTCTTCTGAATTCAAGAATCACATTGATGTCTGAAATATATGAAATGTAATTCCCTATCTGTAATAATACCCATCAGGTAGGGTTTGATTTCCTTACAGGTGAACTCAATTGAGGAGCCTAAATTTGAGGCCACACCGACACCAGTGTAATAAATGTGGCAGAAGGAATATAGTGAAGTCTACTGAGGAATAAGGCACCTAGAACATAATCTAAGAAGCAGCGAACAATGGTACAGCTCTTCACTCTGGCTCCCACCTCCAGCTGCCATTCTTAGATTTATCAGCAACATATCATACAGAATGAGAGCGGTCGAACCTGGAGTAAGATTATGTACGCTAAAAGGTGAAGATGGATATGCAGCGGTGTCGAGGAGCACTTCACCGACGTGTGCTTTAAAACAGCATGTGATGGTGCAAACAAGAATCAGACTATGGAAGATGCACAATCCTGGATCATATGGCAGACCCACAGTGCTGCACTGGGACAGAAAATAGACTTGGGCACCAAAATAAAAGTGACCACCATTAGTGAATTAGATAGCTAAAAAAGTCGCTCATGTTTGCAAATTGGGGCAGCTTTGAGCTTGTAAAGACACACTGTATAAGTCTTTTGTTAAGTATGGAAGACTGATGTGTTTGAATTAATGGAAAACAAAAACTGGGAAACCACATTGGAGGAAACCAAATCATGGAAAACAAATTTTAAGGAAAGAAAATGTTATGGAAATACCAAAAAATCGAAAATTAAAGGAAACATTTTATAGGAAAGCTAATTTTAAGGGAAAATCCAAAATTACATAAAACTTGGGTGGACTTTAGGACTACTGTTAGATATTTGGGTTCAGGGATAAGTAATGTTTAGGGTGATGAGGGGCTATTAGGGGTCAGGAATAATAGGAGTTCGGCCATAGGGGTTTTTAGAGTTCATAGATGGGCAGAGTTTAGGGCTGCTGAGGGGTTTTAAGCTTCAATTATGGATAGCGGCTAGGGTGGTGAAGAGTTTTTAGGGTTCAAGATAGGATGGAGTTTAGGGTGGTGAGAGGTTTTAAGGATTCTGGGATGGGTGGAGTTTAGATGTAGAAAGGGGGTTTTAGGGTTCAGTGATGAATAGTTTAGGGTGATGAGGAATTCTTGTGTGTCATGGATGGCTGGTGTTTATAGGCGGTGAGGGATTTTTAGGGTTCAGGGATGGGTGCAGTTTGAGTGTGCTGTGGTGTTTTAAGGGGTATGGGATGGGTGGGCTTTAGGTGTAGAAATGGGTTTTTAGTGTTCAGGAATGAGTGGTGTTAGGGGTAGTGAGTGATTTTATGGTTTCGGGATGGTAGAGTTTTGGGGTAGAAAGGGCTTTTAGAGTTCAGGAAAGATTGTAGTTTATGATTAGGAATTTTAGGGGGCAGGGATTGATAGTATTTAGGAGTTGTGAGAGGTCACCGATGGATGGGGTTTAAGGGCCATGATTAGTAAGCTAATTAAAAGCATCCGAAGTAATTGATTGACAATGTAAAAGATATAAATATGAAATAATGTAGTCTAAAGTAAAGCACTTCAAAGTACATCTTCAACAAAATTGTTCCTGAAATTAAGACCTGCAACCATTGTATTTACACTTAAAAATAAGCCTTCAAAAGCCAATTTAGATGAAAAAGACATTGTATGAATTGATTTCCACCATAACCCTTCCCATAAACCACTACATTCTCTCTTTCATATGAAAGAGATAGGATGTTTGTAAACGTGAAGGATAAAATGAGACTCTCTGGTGCAAAATTAAACACATCAAAAAGCAGTTAGCTATATGTGGAGGGAAGCTATTAGAATGAGTGTAAAGCAAGCCAAATTTACAAAACATACAGTAGCTCATAATTTGTAGAAACATACAGGCAGTTTTCTGACTTTCCTATAATTGCCTAAATTGTGGAAAAAAACATGCTGCCATGAATATCAACATTTTGCTGATACGTTTTTGCAGTTGAGTGACTATGTCATTTCTTTATTACTGGTGACTGGGGTGTCACAAGTTGTCTGCAATAAGGAAATTAGAGGAGGCCATGACTAGAAGGGGTCTAAGGAGCATAGTTGTGTAGTAGCATTCTACTCTAGTCTGAAAACAGCGTCCGGATCTGCAGCTTACTGGGGAAATGTCTCAATGGCAGAATGGCCAACCCAGCCCTGAGGTGGAGCAGGAGAGAGCAGAGCGAAGATAGTACAAGGAGAAGGCTCGAGAGAATGCCACAACAGCACAAAAGATCCAGTAGCTGTTGGGAGATAGGCACTGAGCCTCCTGAGCAACATGTCATGGCCTAAGGCAATTTCAGGGAAGATGGTGGGGAAAGTAAATCACAGAAACTCTTGGTGATTAGTTGCATCAAGAGACAAGAGGTGCAAGGGAGCACTAAACCCAAAACATCTACAGTGCATGAGATGTAGGGAGCACCAAAGATAATACTGAAGAAACACAGCAAGCAAGTGAAAGCACAGTTCCCATATTCAAGCACTATAGGAAGGGATATAGGTGACTGTTTTTGGAGGATCTATAACACCTAAGCACCTGTAGGTCCAGGGTGCTTGTGACCACTAGTTTGACCTCCAGAGTTTTGGGAGAACCTTAAACACAGAACTATCCATGGTTAGCAAGTTGATCTGTGGCTTCCATTTAATAATTCAGAGGCTCAAGACTCACGGCGAGATCCACATTAGGTGAAAAAATTACTTCCAAGAATCTAATGCAATATGACATATCTACAGTTTTATTTACTCTGACAAAAATAAAATGGGACTGCCGTTCATGTGTCTCTCTGGTTGTCTGTCCAATGTTACACCAGCATGTATTTTCTTCAGTGTTGTTGTTGCAAATACAATCCCATGTCAAGGTTCACTTAAGATATGCAGTACGAACTATACATCATTATATAATTCACAGAGATAACAGGAAAATCCAACCAATAACACTACTGCAGAGGGACTCCAAGAAGTTTTGAACTACTAGGAATATAGTTCATCCATGGAGGAAGAGTGCCTCTGTTTCCCTTGCGCTATGTTCGTTACATACCTTATAGATGCGTATATAAGCTCCATCCCCATCATGGAACACTCCCTGGCACAAGGCTGAAAGATATGGCGATGTGTAACCAAGCCCAAAAGAATCTTTCACAGACACAGAAACCTGCTTTCAGAAATCACCCAATTGACCCAAACAACTAAGAACTCAACACCCCTAATGCACTCTGTAAGGAAATGAAAAAACGATTTATTCAATCTGTTCTAACCTCTGCTATTCAACTTTTTCAGTAGACTGTTCCCTCTGATTTATATAACTCAACTTTCACCTCTCTCTCCTCCACGTTTTCACTCATGCTCCACCTGTAGAATATTTGGTGTTTCCTCCATGAATCTCAATTCAGTCCCTCCATTCGTCCATTTACACCTTTACAACTAATGTGCTTCCCACCTCCTTTTTTTGCCAAATGTGTCTCTCTGGTAAAGATTTCACTCTTTTGCTAAGATACAGAGTGGGCTTGTACCATTTAGTGATGCAGCACTAGATAAGACTGATAAATATTTAAAATAAATAATAGCACACATACTGGAATGTTCCAAGAACTTTGTGTGTCAGGAAACAGCTAGAGAGTGAGACACAATCAAAGCATTCATCTAAATAGGTAGTACGAAAAATGCACATTGCAGCTAGAGTAACAAACAAAATGCAACTACAACGTGGGCTGATACAGCCTGAACGGGAGCACATTGAAAAAAGCTGTATTAGAAAATACATTTGATTGGCTGCATTGCACAGCCAATTAAATAAGTGAGTTGCTCAAAAGGGGTGAATATTGAAGCCAGGGCTGGAATGGAAATCAAAATCAGCAGCGGCAAAAATGTGCAAACCAGCCCTCACTGCACTGTGGGAACAAGCAAAAACAATGAATCAGCCCAAACGGTGCATTTCACAGCACAACGCTTCAAACATAGTAACTAAAAATATAAGGGCCGGAACGGAGCAAGGAGAGCTTTCGTCTCTGGTCCATGGCAGCCCATCCAACTCTAAGAGCTGTCCTCTAAACTCTAGATCGCCAGGAAGATGCCGAGTACCCGCATGGCGAGTCCGGCCCTGATGGAAGGTAAATTACACGCATTTTTACTTGGGCAGTTAAGCAGGAAAATGCTCACACAGAAACTCTGCAGCAGGAACACTGTGGCGTGTGTGCACAGATTAAGAGTAAATGACCTAAATAGCATGAGAGGAAAGAGCTGCAAAGTTGAGCACATTTTCACCAAACCATTTATGCAGCGGACTCCAAGGATTTTAAAGAGTAAAAAAAAGAATGAATCGTTGTACACTTTATCATGAGATCCAGAAGAAAGGAGTCTAAAGTGTAATATATGTGGAAAGGAATGTTTAGATGAATTAACACAGTTCAGGCAGGCAAAACATCTAGGCCCGGACACTTTTATCCTTCTGTTCTTTAAGAAATTTGCCACATTGCTAAGGGGTCTCCCAACCAAATGTATAATTCCTTTACAGTTAAGGGTCACTTTTTAGTTGTTAAAGCTGCATTCTATATCATCCCAGGACAAGTTATGACCCCGTGGAATTGTTTTTCAAATATAGCCAGAAAGCACTTACATATAGTGATGCAAGGGTAAGTTTGAAAATCCAAGCCAGTACATTGAACGACCTTCAGTGCTCACTAGATCGGCTTTGTAACAGAATGTCAACCCTATGACAATATTAGAATGGTTGCACATTTACACCCATGCGGAGACACCTTATCCGCCTGTTACTAACCCCCTCGCCCTCCAACCACCCTCCATTCTGATACAAATAAGTGCCATTAATGACACCCAGTAGCAGCATGACTGGACTGGGATCCCAAAGCAGGGCTGCTTGCAAATGTTGTCAGACCAGCCCCCATAGGGTGCATAGACAGTGCAGCGAGCGAGCCTGACCACTACAAAGGGAGGGGGAGGGATTGGGGGGTTCTCCCCCAGGAAAATTTGGGGAAAAATGATGCATTCTACAGCACATTTGTCATTATGTATCCAAATGTATTAGCTTTTAAAGCATAGTAAATGATGCACCAGGATAGGACAATCTTTGTTGGGGCTCTTCAATGATTCCCTCACTATCACCCTCATACAGTGCTGCTCATCTCTGCATAGCCCCTCTGTCACATGTATTTCATTTGTTTTATAGCGCCTCTCATACCAGTGTAGGATGTCGGAGCACTTTACAGCACACACATGTACAGAAACAATTAATCATTTGTGTGTAAATCAACATATAGAAAATGTTACATATGGCAAAGGGGACTACAAAGTGTAGGATTCACATCATCTATACTGGTAGGCATTTTTTAAGAGTGCTTGGTCTGGAGAAGCACAAACTCAGGATTCAAAACATAACGCAGTGGTTAGGCTTGACTTTGATAATAAGAATTCACTTCTACCTAAACAAACCTTTTTTAGCGACATCGGGATAATGAAAGACTAGGAAAAAAAACATAGCTTTCTAACCTGTACCATGCAGTTTGCATGCAGCTCTTTGATGGCAGTTCATAGCTCACTGTGCTAGATTACTATTGTAACTTATGAACTGCACAGTAACAAAATAACCTCCATGACAAAAGCAGTAACCCCCTAAGCTATGCACATAAAATACTGTTCTTTTACATGCATGGTACACATTCTTTGCAGCAGGCATATTAACCCTCTATGTTTCCTTAAATGAGTCAAAACTGCCACTAGACAAAACTCCCATCTCTCTCCAGAAGGTGCATTAATTGCCACCATTAACTTGACATTTTTATTGCTGCCGGAAAACTGCTGGCTCTACAAGAACTTTGCAGTGTTTTTAAAATTGTTGTGCTGCTACAAAACTGGCCCTCACTAACAAAACCGGCACCCCACCCTTCCAGCCTCCCAGGGAAACGCCCGATGCCTGGTACGGCCAGTCGGCCTTGAGCAGTAGGGCCGGGCGCATCAAGGCCGCTCGGAGCTACTGCTCCGCCGCAAACACTCCTACAGCCTCCAAAACGGCGTTTCCACCACTTTTCTTCGCCACCCGCTTCTAAGTTTCGGAAACCGGAACGTAGGAGGCTCACAAGGAGACCAACTCTGCCTTTCTCCGAGCAATCCCCGCCGATATATTGGCCGCGATCTCCCTCCAACTGATTCAGCCAAGATGGTGTCCCGGGATTTTTGAGCAAGCGCTGGATGCCGATCGAAGCGCGCTGCGATGCCACCGACCTCCGTTCAAACCAGCCTTCTTCGCCCTCCCACCCCCCCCGTCCCCCCTCGGTCCTCACCATCGCTCCTGCTGACTCCTCTGGGGAGTTTCCACTGCCCTTGTGCCAGCTCGTTCGGCTTTCAAGATTGGCTGCGGCTAGAGAGGGAGGGGCACACGACCGCGACCTGCAGTAGCTCCCAGAGACGACACGCTTCTAAGGCGGTGAGTGGGGGAGCAGTAAACTACCACATGCACCGGGGTGAGAAAAACAACGTACCTGGTCATCCTGTAAGAGGCGGTGACATGCCCCCCCCCAGTGAGCGCGGCACAGCGACACCCAAGCAGCAGGGTCTGCGCTGCGCCTCGAGCGCCTACGGACACCGGGGGGATCTTATGTCCTTTTTAAAATCTAAAGGGATTTTGACCCTTCCCTGCCAACAAACTTCTGTCATACTCGGCACTCTCTGGATGTAGAAAGGGGTCCCAGGATGCCTGACCCCAACATGGCCGACTACGGTGACTCTTTCCCCCTTGATGAACCTCTAATTACTCAACCCTTCCAGGTCTGTGCCTGACCTCAATAGGACTCTTGAATTCTTTGGGACCATGGCTTCCCCCGCACTACTCGGACAATCCCTGAGTACACATGACCTCTATCCTGACAGCGGAGTCCGAGCATTATGTCCGACGCCCGGTGGAGCTGCTCTGTTCAGCTAATGAGGAGATTGGACTTGGCTCACCCCCTGACCGTCACCTGCCCAGCCGGACCTTGGGCACAGTTTCTTTCTACATGTCTCGCCCACCCTCCCCCTCATCGTATATCTGCCGTTCTGCCCTTGCCTTGTCTCCTTTCTATCCACCTGTCTGACCGATACCCATTGGAGCTTCCTTTGAGAGCTATAGGGGAGACTGGCCTTGGACTACCGCCCAAGCCGTCACCTACCCACTCGGTCTTTTGGCTGACTTTTCCTCTATCTCTTATTCCTTCATCCCCCTCGTCCTCTCCCTTCTTGCCCCCCTCTCCCCCTTCCCTCTCTACTGATCCCTCCTTCTCTCCCATTTATGTTTCTCACATATTTGATGTAACATGTAATTGCTATTATTGTTGTAACTTTGCTGACCTTATGTAAAGCGCTCTGATACCTTCGGGTCTAGCCAGCGCTATATAAAACTGTTTAAATAAATAAAATAAATAAATAGTGTGAGAATGGCACAGGATGGCATGGTGGTACAAACACATCACTGAAACCCCCCACCTTTTCAGATTTCCTTCTGGCAAGTGCTCTTGTAAAACAGCTGTCATGTCCTCAAGAAAGTCAAAGGCAGTTTTACTTACTTTACACTGTTAAGTGCAGTTTAAAGAAACAGATCTGTTCATGTTTTAATGGGTTTAGCACTATCATAAAACAACTTGATTTTTTATTTAGCACTTTACTCCACATTTAGTTTAAAGGTGTTATCATTAGCCATTTAAAATATACTTACTTTACCAAACTCGTGAAGATAAAGGCTAGGTTGGCCCTGCCAGGAACCAAGCTGGTGACATGAGGGCTCAGTGGGCAGGGAATCAGTTTTGTGAACCCCATAATGGTACATTCACGAGCAATTTTCATCTAATTCCTAGACATATTAAACTCTGAACCAGCTATGAATTTTTCTCTTGCTAATAAGTGCGCCCATGCGAAAAGATAAGAGTGGAGGCAGTTTGCACATGTGACGACGGGGCATTTGTAAAAGGGCTTTTATAATTATTTTACTAAACTAATTTTAGATTTCTTTAGCTGTTCTTTTCATTTTTTGAACTAAAATCCACCTCAAATAATTGGTGTAAATTGTACACGTCCGAATTATCATTTGTTAAGGGCGTGGTAATTAGCAGATGAGTAATTTCGACCAGATTCTGAGCTTGATGCCTCGGTATGAGGAACATTGCAAACGATGCACAAATCACACATGAATTCACATGAAAAACCTTACTGTACAATTTGACCAGCATGCTGATTTGCCCCATGTTATCCAAGGCAAACGACGAAAAGGTAAACACCCTCTTTGGGAACACTTGCACTTACCAGTTGTGAACAATTGCACCCAAAACAGGCTTCACTGCCCAGTCCAATCGAATCGAAAAGACTTTATTCGGTGTGCTAAAATGAACAACCATAAAAGCAGTCACAATAAAACGATCAAACAGGACTAAAATTGAAAAATAAAAACTGCAGCAATGACAATTCATTATGATCAAAGACGTCACTACCAGAGATACATACTTAAAATTACTAAAAGGCTGCCAACCAGTCTCAGTGGGGTTCATTGCAGCATCAAGAAGCAATACTTTTACGTATGTTAATTGCTTTTGAGATAAAAAGAGCAACATCAAGGTATACCCTAGAGTTATTCAGCTCAAACAAATATTTTAAGGCAACCATATGCAATCTAATATCTTGTATAAGCAAAAGTGGTTTTAAAAAATAACACCTAAAATTGGAATAAAAGACACAGAACAGCATAAAGTGCACTGCCCAGTCACAATGAGGTCTTTAGGAAGGAGGAAAATGTATTGCCGTCTTCTGAATGTCTGTTTTCAGTTTTTTGTTTTTTTATTCAAAAAGGTGGCACCCAATTCCACAACCTGGAGGTGCCATTCACAATGTAATTTTGGCTAGAATTGTGTTTTTCTATACTTTTTGAAGAGAGAAGAAGAAATGGCTCTGATGAAGCCTAGTGTACGTCATTACGCTATGACGAAAACTGTTCCCTCCAATGAGCCCTATCTTCTATGAGTAAGAAGTAGTGATGATCGCTTTTTATTAACTAGGTTTCAGCTGGATCTTTTTGTTTTCCTTTTAGCTTACCCTCGAGGGGGAAACAGGGGTCGTACTCTTTTGCCCTGTGGCTGTGACGGAAAGTCTCCACAGGACATGTTACATTTTATAAAGTTTTGCAGCTTATGTGGCACCAAGGAAGTTATATTTCCTTCCCATCTTAAAAAGGGCTGATTTCAGTCAGGTCCGCCCGGCCCTTATTTACTTACATATGCTTTCCGGAGATATTGTACTTAATGTTCTTACTATTTTTCAAGTTACTGTTAGGCTTAGAAATAGTTGTGATTAATAGTCTTGGGTATATAGGTCAACCCCTGTTTCTGTAATGCCTGTTTAAAGAATTTTCTTCTTAATTGCAATGGTGGTTTTTCAATTTTTTTAAATATTTCTTTTTATTTATTTCTTAAACATCATTCATTGTAATATTTTGAGGTACCCACTTTTAACTGTGTGAGGCAATTAGAAAACGGCTGGTTGTGGCAAAATCGCTCTTCACGGTGACCGACGGTGAAACAAACCAAAGTGGGAGCGGAGGAGGCATTTCAGCCAGCGGAGGTACAACAACATTAAATCAAGACTTATACAGGCTGGAAAAGCTGTATAAGAAGGAAATTAATAGGAGTTGGGAAGTCATTTCGCTCAATAATTACATTGAGGTTGAGCGCGTCCCACGGGGGCTTCGCATCCTGATAACACCTACCTACCAAAATCCGAACCCTAAGTTCCTGGAGGAATGGTCAGCTCTTAAGGCATCCACGTGCAGACAGATGTTGGATCTTTTGGCCAAATATGCAGCTCTCGAGTTGGAACAGGTCGAAGCAGAGATCAAAGTGCTCTGTGAGATGCTGGACAAACATGAGTCCCAGAGTGAGATCACATCCTTCTTGAAGGATATGGATGCAAGACTACTGAAGTACGAAGAAGGTATCAAGTCCAAAAAACGCTGGAAATTCATCAGGGATCGCAACGACTATGCGCAGGGACGCATATTAACCTTTGGTCGGAAGTATGACTCAGCGAGGAGGGATTTCCTCCAAACCGAGACAGCACGAATGCAGGAGTCTGAAACTTCAGAGTCCAGCTCAGATGCCCCATCCGACCTGGACGAGCGACAGGGTGCAGTTGCACCAGTAAGAGGTCCCTTCCCTTCGCTTACCGAATACCGTTTTTTACGGGAAAGCCTGAGTGGCAAAAAGAAACCACCTCGGGGAAGAGGAAAAGGCGGAAGCAACGAACAAGAAAGAGACAAACCAGGAGAGGAGGCGAAAGCCAAAGACAACAAGACGCCTTATGGGAGAGGACAACGGCGATCCAAGCGCAACAAGTAATGGGTGAGCAAAGCAATAACAATTTTTCTATTATTAACATTTCTTCACACAACATCACGTCTGAGAAACGCAAAGTTTTAGAACTAGGTCTGTCTTTTTGCCCCACAGCCAATTTTAACTTTCCAAGAGCCCGCATTGATATATTCTTGCTTATAAGGAAGCTCAAGCTCCTCAAAGTGCACACTCTGAAACAAGGTGGTATCACCCCTTCGGTGACCCTACAATCTAGTGCTGGGGGTGGGGATGACAACCCTTTGACTATGTGTGACATTGAGACAATTGCCACAATCAGAGAGATTGAGCAGGGCAGCAAGGACTGGGGCACGGATCGCGAACTTCTGACTAGTATGGGTATTACTACCGATCGGAAGTCCAGAAACGACTTCAAACCTAAATCCAGGTTCAATCCTGTCACACTACATGATGGCATAGATACGTACCATGAGACAGTATTATCGGAGTTAATGGAACTTTGGGAGAAACAAAACAATTCTTTTGCTAGCAACTTGACACCTGCACAGAGAGTGGGCTTACAATCTCTTCAACAGGCCGACACCTTTGTTATAAAGCCCTCCGACAAAGGGGGCAACGTCGTCCTGTGGGATATTGACAAATACAGGGCGGAAGCCACACGACAGCTAGCATACTCAGGTAGCTATCTGAGGTCTAACCAAGCAGAATACAGCAGAACCATTGACCAGTATCACCAACTCTTAGAGACGTGGCACGGGCAAGGGACACTGAGGCGCAACGAATTCCTGTTCCTGATGGTGAAAAAGCTGGTTGCCCCTGTGTTTTATATGCTCCCCAAAGTGCACAAAAGTGTTACTGAACCACCAGGGAGACCGATCATCGCAGCCAACCAAAGCTTGCTAGAAAATTCTTCCATTTATCTTGACTACTTCCTCTGTGATTATGTTTTAAACTTTCCTTCTTATTGCAGGGACCCCATGGATTTTCTTTAAAAAATACAGGGCATTCCATGGAAAGCCTCATATGTCCTCGCAACAGTAGATGTGGTGTCCCTGTACACCTGCATCGAACATGATGTAGGTTTGGAGGCATGTAAATACTTTTTCCGTGACAGACCTATTTCTATGTTTGACCACACTATGTTACTGCTAGACATGCTACATTTTTGCCTGCATAACAACTGTTTCCTCTTTGAAGACACATGGTATAAACAGTACACAGGTACTGCGATGGGGAGTTGCTTCGCCCCCAGCTAGGCCTGTATCTTTATGGGGTGGTGGGAGGCGGAGCACCTCTGGCACCAAGGCAATGACTGTTACACAGATAACCTCATCCTGTGGACCCGCTACATTGATGATATTTTTCTGATTTGGGATTGCCCACAGGATTCGCTTCACAACTTTATTGCGGGATTATCTACCAATGATTTAAATCTAAGATTCACGAGTAAGGTACATACAACTATAATTGAATTCCTGGATGTCTTAGTGGAGGTTCGAGATGACAGCATACACACCAGTCTGTTCAGAAAGGCTACAGCCGGGAACAGCCTGTTACATGCACGGAGCCACCACCCAGATGGACTAAAGAGGAGTATCCCTTATGGAGAACTCCTCAGAGCTAAACGCAACTGCAGTTCCTTAGAGGCACTGACCAGGGAACAAGGGAACATGATTGGCCGATTTAAAGCACGTGGCTATTTAGGGAAAACCATTAGAACAGCAATTGAGAAGGCCTCCTTGAGGGATAGGGATAGTCTCCTGATCCCTAAGACACATAACAAGAACAAACAGGAAGTGAGACTTATCACCACTTTTTCCGATGCTTCTCAGGCACTCCACAGAATAGTGAGTAAACATTGGCACCTAGTTAGACAGGATGTGGTCATAGGTAGGTTAGTCAGTCCAAAACCACATATCACATACCGTAGATGCAAATCCTTACAGGATACACTGGTGTACAGTCATCTCACACAACAGTGCAGGAGAACAGGCACATGGTTGAGGGAACTCCCGGGCTTTCACAGATGTGGCGGTGCAAGGCCTGCGCCAACAGTCGCAATGTGAAAAGCTATCAACTGCCCATTGGTAGATGTGAAAAAATACGTTCATTTATCAATTGCAACACTGAATTCCTGTCCTGATCTGTATCTGTGGCTTGCGCTATGTTGGTAGCACTATCTTTCCTGTGAAAAAGCGTATACTAGAACACCTGCGCGCTATTAGGAACAGGGATCTGACCTATACAGTTGCCAAGCATTGTGCGTTCGAGCATGGGGAAATTTCTGATATTAGCTCTAAGATCTCTTATTTTGGAATTGACAGGATTGCAGTGCATCCTCGTGGAGGTGACCGTGAACGCCACCTGCGACGCCTGGAATCAGAGTACATCATTCGCCTGCAAAGCAAGGCTCCCGGAGGCCTCAATCATGAGGAAGACCTTCATGTCCATCTAGGATAGAGAAGATACTATATACAAGAGGTGCCCTAACACTCCCTTGGACACTGTATATACTGGTATCTTTAGTCTGATTTACCCGCAATCCATCCCTACTATTCCCTTCCTTACCCCCGTTTATCGCAAGCATATTTCTAATACAACGATGGGGCTGCAATTCTTTCCAAGCGGCTGCTTGGGCCAGTAGTGTTCACATCACCACGTTCTCAATGTATAGCACCGGGTGTGGGTTTTCAAAGTGTTGGCCAGAAACTTTTTTATTATTATTATTTTCATTCACACTGTTATTTCATTTTTTCCATCTTGTAGCGGGACTGTAAAGCAGACATACAGAGGCAGCCGGTACCAGTAGAGTACTGTTTTATCAACAGGGTATTACTTTTAATAATGCCATATAGTATCTCATTAGGGGTGAGCACCCTCTTGTTTCCCCT
Organism: Calotriton arnoldi; assembly: GCA_963921515.1. Classification (NCBI taxonomy): domain Eukaryota; kingdom Metazoa; phylum Chordata; class Amphibia; order Caudata; family Salamandridae; genus Calotriton; species Calotriton arnoldi. Next base: position 523,621 of record CAWUFW010005187.1, read on the forward strand.
TACCTATGATCCACACAGCCACTTGGCGCTGCTACTGCATGTGGATAGTCTTTATATATCTACACCTTCATTTAGTACCACTTGGTTCTTTAGTACTCCTGGGAGGCGTCGATTGGGTATATCAGTAAATGCCTGCGCTTTACAGATAGATCACTATTACTTTCAGTTTTATTTTATTTTACTTTATTTCATATTTGTAATTTGCTGTTTCACGTTATGTACATATATATGATGCATTAAGGTCTCCTATGTTATTTGTGACATTTGCGGGAATAACGTAACTGGAGTCTGTCTTCATGTTAATTTAGACTCTAACTTTGATGTATTTCTTTTATGTCTATGCATAAATGCTTGGTCATGTATTGTTTTTGAAAACACTTAAATACAGCCACTTCCGGTTCAGGAAGTGACTTTGACAAAGACCGTGAGGTTGAAACGCGTCAGTCAATAAAACTTTTCTCTATAATTCAATCCTGAGTGCGACTTTACCTTATTGGTGCGAGACAAAAGGAATTTGCATATATATATATATATATATATATCTATAGTAGGTAGTTATAGTTAGGACCTCGTTTCTATTAAAAAAGCGTTTTTTCTTTTGCCAATATCTGTCAATATGCTGTTTGACGAATCTTCGCGAAATTTTCAAAGCTAATGGTTCGCTCAGGTCAGCTCCTGTCTTGAAAGTTTTGGGGTGATTCATTGAGCGGGGGCCGAGAAAAAAGGGGGTCCCAAAACGCGTTTTCTCTATGTTAATTTCCATAGGTAACTTTAGACAAAGCTACAGCCCGAACTGCTGAACGGAATTACATCAAATTTGGCAAAAAGGTAGGTCTTGGTTCAGAAAGCGTTCTTTTTTTTAAATGGTGTATACCCGTTCAGTAGTTCCTGAGAAATTCAAAAATAAAAAACATATTGATATCTGGTGACCTCGGTGGATCTGCGAACCATCCAGATCGCGAGCTTCATTTTGACGGGCTGTCAACACTCCAAATGAAGAAGTGTTGGCAACCATCTTGTGACTCGGTAAAACCGAGTCACAAGAAAAAAGGGAAGAAAATGGTTAAAAAAGAAGTAAAGGGGCAGGGTAGAAACACCCTGACCCCATCGGCCTGGTCAGGGGGTCCCACAGGGACCCCAGGGCCAAAAAAAGCATTTTTTTTCTTTCGGCAGGATTCGTTCTGGTTGCGCGAATCTTGCAGAGAAAATAAAAAAAAAACGAAGCGCAGTGTCCCGTGCTTTCTTTTAATAAGCCCCCGTGTGGGCCAGGTCCCGGGGGCAATAAGTAAAATATAAGCGGGGCGTGTGTGCAGCCCCAGGGACCGCCACCTCACCGGGGCTTGTATAAATTAATCATGGGGGGGCTCCTGCCCTCCCACGCTGCCCCGGGGACCTCCCCGGGGCATCTGTATAATTATGTGTGGGGGCTTCGTGGGCCCCCCAAGTCCCGGGGACAGCTGACCTCCCCGGGGCTTCAATAGAAATAAAAGTGTGGGGGGGGCTTCGGCCCCCCCCACACTGCCTCGAGGACCACCACCTCCCCGGGGCATTGACTAAATTAAATACGGGGGTCCGTAGCAGACCCCTGGCCCCGGGGACCACCACCTCCCAGGGGCTTTAAATCTGTTGGAGAGGGGCCGCGCGGCCCCCCTTTTGGAGCCCTCAGTGGCCCTGGGGACCGCCACCCCCCAGGGCCGGCCCCAGCAATGGCCCGGGGTGCCCACCCCGGGACATTGCAGTTTTCAATGACAGGGCGGGAGCTCTGCTCCCGCCCTGTCATTGCAAACACTGTTTTGCTTCATGGAAGCGAGAGCAGGAAACATGCTCTCGCTTCCATGAAGCGAAGCAGAATTGCTTTTGGACAAGGGGAGCTGCATGTCAGCAGCTCCCCTTGTCCAAAAGCAATGCCGGCTCCCGCAGGAGGCTGGGAGCCGGCTGAGACCGCAGGGGCATTGGGGTTCCCCCCCAGTCCCCAACATGAGGCCAGGCCCCGGGGGATGGGGTCCCCGGGGCCAAAACTGGCCCGGGGAAGGGGGGCCACGCGGCCCCCTCCCGAAACAGAAAAAAAATAAAATAAATAAACAAGGCAATGCCCCGGGGGATGGAGTCCCTGGGGCCGAAAAAGGCCACAGGAGGGGGGCCACGCCCCCTCCTTTAAAAATAATAAAATACAAAAAATAAATAAATATGTGGCCATGCCCTGGGGGATGGGATCACCGGGGCCAAAATCGACATCGGGGGGGGGCTGCGCAGCCCCCTTTCCATTAAAAAAATAAAATAATCAAAAGTGGCAGGCCCTGGGGGATGGGCTCCCCAGGGTTCAGAAAATATTGAGAGAAGGGGGGCCACACAGCCCCCCTTCTAACAAAGAAAAAAGGAAAAAAAAGCTGGCATCTCGCCGGAGGCCCCGCCCCCTCCCTGCAGCACACTGCAAACGCGCCTCCTGGCGCATTGTGGGTTGGGGGATTAAGTCCCCTAGATCCTTAACGGTCCTTAGGGGCCAACTAGCCCACAAGGTATCTCCAGTAAGCCCCACACAGTGGGATTGCTGAGAGGTGGTCTGAGGCCACGCCCCCTTTTACACCACTCTGCAAACGCCCCTCTTGGGTCACTGCTGGTGGGGCGATGAGGTCCACATGTGTCCTGAGGACCTCAGGACTAAAATGGACTTCATCCCCCGAGCAGCAGTGCGCCATGAGGTGTGTTTGCAGAGTGGTGTAAAAAGGGGGCGTGGCCTCAGACCACTCTTAGCAATCCTGCTGTGTGGGGCTTACTAGAGATAGCAGGAGGGCTAGTTGGCCCACAGGGACCCTCAGGAGGCAAGGGGACTTCATCCCCCAACCAAGAGCGCGCCAGGTGGCGCGTTTGCAGAGTGGTGCAGAAAGGGGGCATGGCCTGTGTGCAGCTCTCAGCAATCCCACTATCTAGGGCTTACAGGAGGTGTCAGGTAGGCTAGTAGGCCCCTAAGGACCCCCAGCATCGAAGGGGACTTTAATCCCCATCCAAGAGCGCGCCAGGGAGCTCGTTTGCAGAATGGTGGGCAAAGGGGGCGTGGCCTGCTATGAGAACTTACCAATGCTGCTGTGTGGGACTTACTGGAGGTAATAGGAGGGGTAGTTGGCCCCCAAGGACACCCTTGGGGGCCAACTACCCCTCCTGTTACGTCCAGTAAGTCCCACACAGTGGTATTGCTAAGAGGTCTTTGGAGGCCATGCCCCCCTATCTACACCACTCTGCAAATGCACCTCCTGGCACACAATGGGTTGGGGGATGAAGTCCACTTTACTCCTTAGGGACTTTGGGGGCCAAGAAGCCCTCCTGGTACCTCCTGTAAGTCCTACGCAGTGGAATTCCTGAGCGCTGGTCGGAGGCCCAGCCCCCTTTCTGCACCACTCTGCAAACGCTACTACTACATTATAGTTAGTAATTAGCATTTAAATAACCTTAGAATTTCATTGAAAAAACCATAGGTTTCAGGGACGTTATATGTTATGTTATGTTATGTTAAGAGTGGATTTATAAAGCGCACAGCTACTCAATAGAGTATCCCGGCGCTAGGATAGAAAGATGCAGAGGCCAAGGAGGAACAACATTCCCGAGGCAGAAGGTCATTAAACTGCATGCTGGAACAGCCAGGTTTTCAGTTGTTTCCTAAATGCCATTATACTTGAGGCTTGTCTCAGCAATAGAGGTAGCTTGTTCCAGAATCTAGCCACTTGCACTTGGAACGAGCGTCCACCACGGCGGGCTCTGAGACACTTAGGGATGACAAGTAGATGATGATGTGCTGATCTAAGGGAACGGCCGGGTATGTAGTAAGAGACTCGTCTGCGGATATACTGTGCCCCCATGCCGTGCAGAGCTTTAAAAGCAAGGACCAATGCTTTAAAGAGTATTCTGCATCGGACAGGCAGCCAGTGTAAATTCTTCAAATGGTGGGAGATCCGGTCTCTTGGTCCAAGTCTCAAGACTGCTCTGGCTGCCGCGTTCTGCACAACTTGCAGTCTATTGAGGATAGACTCTGGAAGGCCCAGATAAAGCACGTTGGCATAGTCCAATCTGGAGGTGACAAGGGCCTGAATGACCGTCTTTCTGTGAGAGGTCGGTAATAGAAAAAGAAACCTACGGAGCATTTTCAAAAGCCCGAAGCATGTACCCGCCACCGACTGTACTTGAGGTGTCATAGATAAAGTGTCATCCATTTTCACTCCCAGATTTTTTACGATCTTAACAGCTGACTGGGGGGGAGACATATCCGCGGGCCACCAGTGCTTCCAGGCGTCCAGAGGGGGTGTGCCAAAGAAAATAATTTCCGACTTTTCCGGATTACATTTGAGATGGTTATGTCTGAACCAAGCAAAGATATCTCTCAGACATTTATTAATCTTTTCACCGTTAAACTCCTCCCCCTTCTTGCAAGTGAACAGCAGTTGCGTGTCGTCGTCATAGGATATAATCATAGCCTCCCCTGCCTCTGCCAGGGGAGCCATGTACAAATTGAAAAGTACAGGGCTCAGGATAGATCCCTGTGGCACACCGATCTTCAAGGGCGGCACCCTGGCAGAAAACGGGGGCAACCAGACCTCTTGATTTCTGTCCTCCAAAAAGGAAGAGAACCACTTCAACACCGTGCCTTCCAGTCCACACTCCCGCAGCCTCTGCAGAAGGAGGTCATGGGGCACGGTGTCGAAAGCCGCAGAGAGGTCTAGAAGAACCAGGACAGCTTTGCCGCCCTTATCCAGGGTCTCCTTGATGGAATCAGAGACCTCCAGCAAGGCCGTCTCTGTGCTAAGGTTCTGCCTAAAACCGGACTGACTTGGGTGAAAAAGATTATTAGCTTCAGCAAAGTCGCTGATCACCATGTTAACATATTTCTCAATTGTCTTAGCAAAGAAGGACAGTAAGGAGATTGGTCTGTAGTTAGTTAAGACCAAGGGATCAGCCGTAGATTTTTTCAATAAAGGGATAATTTTAGCACTTTTCCAACTTACTGGGACTTGACCGCTGAGAAGAGACACGTTCAAAACGTTATTCACAGTGGTGTTCAGAACCTCTGCCATTGAAGCCAGGAATTTGGCAGGGCACGGATCCACGGGCGAGCCGGATTTAAGGGCCTTCATTATTGATAAAGACGTCTCAAGGGACATGGGAGGGAAGATGGAGAGGGTGGCCCTCCCGTCCTCGTTCGGGGGGGCAGTTATAGAGGAAGCCATCACATCTTTCCCAACTAAACCATCAAAGGAGGATTGAATTGTTATAATCTTCGTATAGAAGAAGTTGGCTAACTTTCCAATCCAGACAGCAGAGGGAGGGGAAAGCCTTGTTGCAGCCCTAGGTGAAGAGAAGCTTTTAACGATACTGAAAATTTCTTTGCTTTTATTTCCTGCGGTCTCGATTTTAGATGCAAAGAAGCTTTTCTTTGCTTCCTGTATCTTTTTATGATATTCTCTTAGGGCCTCTTTATAATTCCTTTTATTTCCTTCATTAAAATCTTTCCTCCATACTCTTTCCTGACGTTTACAGTCCTTTCTACACAGTCGCAAGATCTCGTTGAACCAGGGGGCTGAGCATCTAGTAATTCTAGTAGAGCACGGGGTTGCAGGGGCAAGGGACAGAGTTCCATGCGATATCCAGTTAACGAGGGACTCAGCATCCTGCTCTATATTGCCACTTATCCTGATAGGGTGTTGGTCGAGTTCATATTTGAGGGCAGCCGAGGTGATCTTGTGAAAAGGCCTATAAGTAGAAGATGGCCGTTTGCTCTGGATCAATGAGGGTTTCATTAGCTTAGGAAACTTAAAACCCACCAGATAATGGTCAGACCATACTAGAGGTACAGGAGCCTCTGTCTGGATATAACAGCTGGCAAATACTTGGTCCAGGGTGTGGCCTTTAACATGCGTGGGAGTAAAGACATATGGAGCAAGATTCAGCGCATCCAGAGATTCTACTAGGGAGACAGTCTCTGGGGTGTCCTGATTGTCCATGTGTATATTAAAATCACCCAAGACAAAAAAGTTTTAAATCTGGAGGCCACTGGCGCGATAGCGTCACTGATAGACTTCAAAAAGCCCCTGCATGGCCCGGTGGTCTATATATAAGGACTCCGGCTATGCACTGATGGGGGATACCGTGGCCTGAAAACAAAGGCACTCAGCCCCAGCGATTTCATTCATGGGGATACAAGTAATGGCTATATCCTGATTGCTAATAATAGCAACTCCACCTCCCTTACTTCCAACGCGGTCCTTCCTAAAAATGGTGTAGCCCGGTGGAATGGCTGTGGCTATAGTTGGATTGGACGTGTCAGATAGCCAAGTTTCAGTCAGGAACAGAAAGTCCGGCTTGATTTCGCATAACATATCATATATGTGGATATCATGTTTGTTTAAAGAGCGGCAATTAAGCAACAAAGCATTGATGTATTCCTGTTTCTTTGACGTTAAACTCTGACTCGGGACAAACTTTATCTGTGCATTGGGCGCTAATGATCTATTCAGGGTGTATTTTGTAGTTTCCCAGCTACAATACTGACAGCGTGGTAAGAGATCGTTTTCCCAGATGTCAATGACATTTTTACACTTAGGAGTAGAACCCAACTTTATAAGGGTCTCTCTATCGTATGTTACTACCTGCCTTGGTTGTAGAACAAGACCGTCAGGGTGTCCAGCCCCGGCCACCTCCGGGACGCTGACGGGCGCAGACGGGCTTGCCTTTAGCGCGCCTTTGGCGCGCCGCCGGCGCGCCCGCTACGCGCGTCCGCTGCGCGGCCGGACCCCCATCTATTTTTAAATACCGGAGCTGAGCCGGAAATGACGGGATCAGGAGGAGGAGCCACGTCCCTCCACAACAATCGGTCACTAAGAGACCGTGGTGGACCGGGGACTGGCAAAAGATAAAATGAGGTGTGCAAAACGGGCTAAAAGCAGAAGTGAGTAAGTACAGATAAAAACACAATGCAAATCTCTAAAATGATCCTAACTGTAAAAACCACGATACAAGTCTCTAAAATAAATTTAAGTTTAAAAGAATGCCCTGGCGCTTGGCAGTTAGCTCTTTCATGCACACGGGAAACCGTCTGGCGTGCTGCTTTCAGTCTCTGCGCGGCCGGACCCCCATCTATTTTTAAATACCGGAGCTGAGCCGGAAATGACGGGATCAGGAGGAGGAGCCACGTCCCTCCACAACAATCGGTCACTAAGAGACCGTGGTGGACCGGGGACTGGCAAAAGATAAAATGAGGTGTGCAAAACGGGCTAAAAGCAGAAGTGAGTAAGTACAGATAAAAACACAATGCAAATCTCTAAAATGATCCTAACTGTAAAAACCACGATACAAGTCTCTAAAATAAATTTAAGTTTAAAAGAATGCCCTGGCGCTTGGCAGTTAGCTCTTTCATGCACACGGGAAACCGTCTGGCGTGCTGCTTTCAGTCTCTGCGCGGCCGGACCCCCATCTATTTTTAAATACCGGAGCTGAGCCGGAAATGACGGGATCAGGAGGAGGAGCCACGTCCCTCCACAACAATCGGTCACTAAGAGACCGTGGTGGACCGGGGACTGGCAAAAGATAAAATGAGGTGTGCAAAACGGGCTAAAAGCAGAAGTGAGTAAGTACAGATAAAAACACAATGCAAATCTCTAAAATGATCCTAACTGTAAAAACCACGATACAAGTCTCTAAAATAAATTTAAGTTTAAAAGAATGCCCTGGCGCTTGGCAGTTAGCTCTTTCATGCACACGGGAAACCGTCTGGCGTGCTGCTTTCAGTCTCTGCGCGGCCGGACCCCCATCTATTTTTAAATACCGGAGCTGAGCCGGAAATGACGGGATCAGGAGGAGGAGCCACGTCCCTCCACAACAATCGGTCACTAAGAGACCGTGGTGGACCGGGGACTGGCAAAAGATAAAATGAGGTGTGCAAAACGGGCTAAAAGCAGAAGTGAGTAAGTACAGATAAAAACACAATGCAAATCTCTAAAATGATCCTAACTGTAAAAACCACGATACAAGTCTCTAAAATAAATTTAAGTTTAAAAGAATGCCCTGGCGCTTGGCAGTTAGCTCTTTCATGCACACGGGAAACCATCTGGCGTGCTGCTTTCATTATAGTTAGTAATTAGCATTTAAAAAACCTTAGAAATTCACTGAGATAACCATAGGTTTCAGGGACGTTATAGTTAGAAATTAGCGTTTAAAAAACCTTAGAAATTCACTGAAAAAACCACAGGTTTCACGGACGTTATAGTTAGTTGGACATTTCACTTGAACAAAACCAGAGAAATTCGGGCGTTATAGTTAGTTGAGCTAACTATAACTCGCGCTTCGCAATGCACTGCTGATGATGTCACATATTACATCAGTCATGACATGGTCAGTGACATCACTGATGACATCACTGATGACATCTCAAATGACATCACTGATGATGGTTTTTTCAGTGAATTTCTAAGGTTTCTTAAATGCTAATTTCTAACTATAACGTCCCTGAAACCTATGGTTTTTCCAGTGAATATATATATATATATAATGATTTGTTGCACTTTTATGGTTTTTATTTCCAAAGCCGAATAAAGTTTATATTGAATTGAATTCCAAAATTCCAAGCCAGTTTTGGGTCTTTTTTCAAAATGTTTTTGAAAGCTCAAAATGGAATTATTTGACAGTTTTTGGCACACAAAGCGGTCGAGTTACTATAAAACTCTTCAGTTTCCAACATCTTAAAGCAGCACCTTAGAAATGGTTTAGTGGGTAAGTGCGCCTGTTGCAGAGACAGTTTTAGCAGTGCAAAAAAAAGGAAACAGGTGGCAGCAGATACTATATAAAAGTGAAAGCTCGGACTATCACATTTATGTACTTTACATCTGTATGACTAAAGGTATACACACTTTCCTAGCAGCATTACCAAGTTTTTAGTGGGGAACATAACATGAACACACATGTAAAATACAGCTCTAATCGGACTGGTCAAAACAGAGAATATTATTAGTAGTGTAACTGGGGACATATTGAAGTGGCTGGTGCCTAGGGTAAGATATAGCAAAACATGAACATGTATTAAGTAGGCAAAAGACAAGGAAGAATAATGGATGTTGCACTATTCAAATGGAAAATGGAAATTGACAGCCAAAGTGACAGAAACTGTGGATTTTAATAAGCCGGAGTAATAGGAACATGATCTGCCTTTCTTCCAACTAGAATATTTTTAAGTTATTCGGTCAAGGGAAAATGAGCTCCTATTAGTTGCAAGACAAGCTGTCAACGCAGGCCCCGTCTGAGGGACATGCAAATTTAGGCGAACAGAACACGTTTTCTTAACGATGAAACCTCTACTCACCCTGCTGGAAAAGGTCATTTTGGGTAAAAACAAAGCCACTGCAACATAATGCAGCGGCATAAGGCATTGAGATATATGCTGTAAAACAGAACCAGGTGCACAAGGCGCCCGCACCAACACCGTAAACCCACTCCAGTAAATTTCCATATATATCGCCAATGGTATATGCTTTGCAGAGCAGAGGTGTGTCTGTTCTGTACTCACCTTGAAGGCTGAATGGCTGAGAAAGCTCTGCCAAGACTCATACCTCAAGTGACCTTTACTGATCCGACTTAGCTATCATAAGTTGGGGAAATATATTTCAGTTACGCTTGTCAGTGAACTGCCTCCCGCCTGGTAGCTGCTGCCCCTTGCAGGTCCACTGACCCTTGTTCGTTGGTGTTCAAGGCCCTCCTCCACCCGCAGGCTCCCGCCTTCGCCTCATCCTTGGTGGGCTAATGAGGTGCATCTTTTGCTCTGCTGCTAGTTTGCCTTGTCTTTGAGCTTTCTGCCTCTTTTCTCCTCTGCCTTCTTTGCGCTCTTTTTTTACTTTCTTCTCCTTTTCGCCCTTTTTGCTTACTTTTCTTCGCTCTTTTATGCTGTGCCCGTGCTCGATCCCCGTGGCCCACCCCTTCCAGCTCCACATTTCCCACTTCCCAGCTGTCCAGCCCTCCCCCTCACACTACTTAATGGCAGCCGCTGTGCGTCTGCACAGCGGGCACGCCAAAGGCAAGCCTGTCTGTGCCTAGATTGTGCCCAGCGCCACGGACCCTGGTTCTCGGACCCTCAACCGATGCGACGCCAGCACTCTCCTTGCCCTCAACACCGGACACCATGCCGCCTGCCACCTCGCATAACCAAAGGGCACCCAAGGACCCCTCTCCTGCTGTAACTGTAGCGGCACCCTCATCCACCTCCACACTCCAGCTCCTCCCATCACGCGGCCGACCCACAGCGCACCTGACCAGCTCAGATGCATCCTCCTCAACAGCGCTCCCTCCACAAACACACCACGGAAATATGGGACCTCCTTGCAAGATCACCCGCAAGGACCGTACCAACTGACCAGGACGAGGCATTGCATCGTCCACAAGAACTCCCTCCGCCAGACCACCCACTCGGACGACTCAACTACAACCATGGAACATCTTCACTTCCAGGTCCAGACCAACCCCAACACCACCCTCCGCGGCACCCTCGTCTACATACCTCCTACCCCTGCCCGGCCTTCACCGATGTCATCATCGACTTCATCACTCTTCAGTCCCTCGCATCTACCAATTACATCCTACTAGGTGACCTCAACTTCCACGTGGACAACCCCAATGACCAGAACACTGTATCCCTTCTGGAGAACCTCGCCAACATCGGACTCAAGCAGCTGGTCACCTCTCCGACCCATGCAGCAGGACACACGCTCGACCCCGTCTTCTACACCAGCGGAAACAACATCTACAGCCACACCTCTGAACTCCTCTGGACCGATCACCACTGCGTTCACTTTGCCTTCACCAAACCCACCGTACACCACTGCGCCCAACGTTATAACTGGAAAAAGGTCACCGAAGAACATCTCACCACTTTCTCAGCACAACCACACCGCCGACATCCACAGACGCCAATAATGCAGCACGCAATCTCCACTGTTGGATCTCCAACTGTTGCAACGCGCTGACACCCCTCATGAAAGCTCACGGCAAGCAACACTCCAAGAAAGCCAGTTGGATCACTGCCATCCTCCATGAGTCCAGACGCACCTGTAGACAGCTCGAGAAGAGATGGAGGAACAACAAAACCCTGGAAACCCACGCAGCCTTCAAAGCCGCCGTCACTGCACACCACCACCTCCTCAAAACTGCAAAGAAAACTGCCCTCCAAAACAGAATCAACGCCAACACACACAACAGCAAAGAGCTCTTCGCCATCATCAAGGAGTTCGCCACACCCAACAGCGAGACAACAGAAGTCCCACCCTCCCAAAACCTCTACAACAAACTTGGCACCTACTTTCACCACGTGATCAAGCAGATCTACGACAGCTTCAACACCCAGGACCCGCCGATCACTCCCGCCACCACAAGACGTGACAATGCCACCCCCCAACAGATCCTGCTCAACTGGACCCCACTCACCACAGACGACACTCTCAAGATCATGAAAGCATTCACTCCAGAGCACCCTCGGACCCCTGCCCGCACCACATCTTCCGCAGGCCCTCAACTCCATTGCCCCCGAATTATGCTGCACCATCAACTGCTTCATTGAACCCAACCACGTCATTCCTCTCAATTCAGCTTCCGAAGGATCCACAGCACTGAGAACGCCCTCCTTGCCGCCACCGATGACATCCGCTCCCTCCTTGACCAGGGAGAATCAGCAGCCCTCATGCTCCTGGACCTCTCACCCACCTTCGATACCGTCTCCCACCGCACCATATGCACGAGACTCCAATAACACCGGCATCCATGACAAAGCCCTGGACTGGATCTGTTCCTTCCTTACCGGTAGAACACAGTAAATCAGACTACCACTGTTCCTCTCAGAACCCATGGAGATCGGCTGCAGAGTCCCCCAGGGCACCTGAGCCCCACCCTCTTTAACGTCTACATGGCCCGGCCCGCAGTCATAGCCAGGAACCACGGACTCAACATCGTCTCCTACGCCGACGACACCCAGCAGATCTGCTCCTTCACCAATGAACCCACAATCGCTAGAAACAACTTCCACGATGGGATGAAGACCGTCTCTACCTGGATGAGAGACAGCTGAATCAAGCTCAACTCAGAGAAGACCGAAGTCCTCATCCTGGGACCTAACACCTCCGCTTGGGAAAACTCCTGGTGGCATGCCACATTAGGAACCCCCCCCACACTCACGGACCACGCACGAAACCTCAGCATCATACTGGACTTTTCGCTCAGGATGAACCGCCACATCAACACCGTCTCTTCACCATGCTTCCACATTCTTAGCCTACTTCAAAAGACCTTCAGATGGATCCCCACTGAGGCCAGACAGACAGTCACCCACACACTCATCAGCAGCAGACTCAACTACAAAGCACTCTACGCAGGCTTCACCCAGAAACTCCTCAGGCAACTACAGAACATTCAGAATGCAGCAACCAGACTGGTCCTCAACATCCCTTGCTGCAGCCACATCTCTGAACACCTACTAGAACTCCACTGGCTCCCAGTCAACAGAGGAGTCACGTTCAAGCTCCTCACTCACTCCTACAAAGCCCTCCCCGACGCCGGACCAGCATACCTGAATCACCGCCTCTCATTCGACATATCCACCAGACACCTCCACTCTGGCGGAACTGGACCTTGCCACCGTCCCTCGGATCCGCAAGACCAGGACCAGAGGAAAATCCTTTTCCTACCTCTCCACCAAAACCTGGAACACCCTGCTTCTCCACCTCAGGCTATGCCCGTCGCTGACCCAATTCAGGAAGGATCTCAAGACCTGGCTATTTGACTGAATCTCAGTGCCCAGTAGGACCTTGAGACCCTCGCGGGTGAGAAGTCGCGCCTATCAATTACTGATTGATTGATTGACGCCGATGCAATTCATGTAATTTTGGGAATTTTATGTTATGCTTATTATACGAAGTTCCTGAAATTGTGCCATTATGCTGCTTTGCGTAATTACGTGCCATTTGCGGTAAACATTTACCATGAAACACGAGTGGCTGTTATTCACATTTCTTTTGTTAAATGAGTCCTTGCGCCAAACATTAACATGATGGCACATTTCATGCTAAAATACAGCACAAAATGATGAATTTGCATTTTGCATAATTACGTATAATTTCGCACACCCCTTGACTGAGTTCGGACCTGTTTGCATTTTGTTTCACGGATCCCTAATTACATTGATACAGTGAAGTAATTTGTAATGTAATAAAGGCCTGGGGTATGTCCTCAGCCATCTCCAAGCTAAATTTGCAAGCTTCATTATCAAAACTATAAGATTTGAAGTATCGCCCTTAGTGGCAAGGAATATTCTGATGTTGACTTTTTGTACTCTTTGTGTAGGTACGCGAGCTCCATGGCGTAGCCAAAAGAGGCAGAAACACGCCAGGTATGTTTGTTGTTTCATGCACAGTGGACGTGACCAGGGCTTGGTTTGTTAAAAAAAAGTGCACCGGCCCAAAGTTCTTTTTAGAAGCCTACATCTGGAGCTGCTGAATGCCAGGGCTGACGAACACCACTGCTGTTTAGTTTTGGTTCCACCTCATCCTTTTACATCCACCACCCTAGTCTTTCTGTCTCTTCACCTCACTCTTGTAGGTACTTTTAAATCCCTGCGTTCTCTGTCACTGATTATCTTTCACTACCACCTTTTTGCCTTGCTGCTTTTCTCTTCAATGCTTCTAATCAATCACAGGCCTCAGACATGAGTGCCGGTGCTCACCACCAGGACAAGTTAAGCACTGGACAAGATGGCATAGCGGTTTGAACCAGACTAGTCTTTTGGAGTTAAGCCTGCCTGATGCGCAGGTGGTTAGTTATTTTGTGTAGAGAGCCAACGGAGCACTCGAAACATGATGTGACTCCGCTGAGAGACTAGTGTTAGCATGCAATTCATAGCAGCAAGTTCCTATCACTTCTCATCTATGATACACTCTATGTAAATTGTGCAGTGGACCTTTACAAAGTGCACATACAGACCTGCCCCAGAAGACATTAAGAAACTTTTGGAAACAGCCAGTGAGTATTGCTGCTTTGTGTCCCACGGTCTAACAATGTAGTAGTGGGGAGGAGGACCGTTGGGTTTATCTTATTTGTTATTTTAAATCATACTATATAGGTTCATTTTGACGACGTAGCTCCTTCTCTGCTGTTGATGTCCATGCTTCTAGAATTTTCAACAACAAAAGTTTACTTCCAAGCCTCAAATGCCTGCCTTTCAGGAAGGTGGCCAATGGCCTATCTAATGATGCCTTGCTGATCACTCTATTGCCACAAGTGACATCCTCATGCTATTGAAGCTAGCACCATGATGCTTGATGTGGGGTACCGGTTCATCTGATGATAAGGACTTCAGCGTCTAATAGACGTCTCAATGTAACGTGTTCTTCTGTGAGTCACGGCCATAGTTGTAAGTTGTCGCAAACTTTGGTGCCATTCACTGGCAAGGTTCTGTTCCCAAAACTCCGTCCACAAAATCTAGACACTTTGAAAAAAGCCACAGTGGACAAACTAAGCTAACAAATAAGTTGTGACCTGAAAAACTTTGTGCAGACGCAAGAAGGATGGGGACCATTCACTACTACACTATTAAATGTAAGGTTTTTAACATCAATGTATTTATTAATCACAGCTCAATTGTTGTCTATGTCCTCTTTGAATTTGTGCGTCCCTGGGTGTAATTTAGAAAGTGTCCGGGTTTCATCATGGTAAAATATAAAATAATGGCAAAGAACTGAATGAGGTGGATAAAAGGCGGAAGGCAGGGAGGAACCTTGTGAGATTCTGTGGTTAGTGTCACAAAGGATGATCTGAATAGTGGCATGACCTCTGATTTCCCCATTTTTACAAGAAGGATCTCATACAGCTGAGCATTAACCTTTGAACTCCTAACTGTTCCAGCTAATTGGGAAGGATGGTCTTTATAATATTTATTTATAAGGTGTTACACGTCACTTGGGGCGCTTCATAGCAATGGCAAACATCATACATACATGCAAGTTAGAGTCCAGCCAAATGGATATTGGGAACCTAGATCTGACAGTCTTTGGTCACTCCCATGAGGAATGATTGACAGTCAAAAGCTATGCTGAAGTCGAAGAGGCTCGGAACGCTGGTGTCCAGATCCCCTCAAAGGTGGCCCATGAGATACACAACAACTTACTTGGTCCCTAGTTGTGTTGTAAAAATTGCCGGTAATAAATGCAAATTGCTGTTCGCTTCCATAAACTCCTATCATTACAGTACAATCGCTCTGTATAGCAGTTTGATTGGATAAGCAATGTTAAGTTAGGTAGCTAGGTGGCCATCTATATCACAACGTCAGTGGGTGGTACTTCTGACTTTGCCTCAACTTAGGAGGCACTTTTGTGAATTCTTCTGAACCTGCCTTGTGAAAGCAGTTTAGGCAGCTTGCACGAAAGTGCCACCAGTCCAGGCTATGCACAGAGTTACCGACCTGGCCACAACATGACAGCACATTTTAAAGACCTGTCTGAGTGCATTATCACTAGATAGAAACAGTGGCACTGAGTGGCCAAACCAGCAGACATGCATCGTTTGTAACCGGCTTAGAGGAAAGGTGCTTTGAGTAAGAGAGTGGTGATTAATGGTTCGTAGGAGGAACAGATGTTCTTACTGATTACAATTCAGGAATTTTAAAGAGAGTGGAACGAACGGCATACTACATTAAACGAATTATTATAGCTATAGTTACATAAAACCAGAAGTATCAATAAAGAGTTCACCTGTTATCAAAATGATAAATATGGGATACAGTATCCCCAGTGGTATATTACAAGCATATAGAAAGTCACACACAGAACCAGATCAGGAGGACGGGCCTTATCTCACATCGCTCCTAAAGCTTGGAACAGCCTCCCACTACACGTCAGAGCCTCCTGCACTCTTCTTGAATTCTGCAAAAAAAGCTGAAGACCTGGCTTTTCATGTAACTAACTTACCTTAGGCAAGGTTAGGCACATACCTGTTCATTGCCTGGATACCCTCGAGGGTGATCGTGTGCTTCACACATAAGAAAACATTAACAAACAGGAGTTTGGGTGAGCATCACAAACTATTCTGCTTGTAAGCTTGGTGGTATAATATATTATCCTCTACAATATATAGCATTTGGCGCTATATTATCCACCACAATGTCACTACTTTCACCAAGTGTTTTTTGTCTGTTTTAAACGCCAACCTCTTTTTTTTCAAACATACTTTTTTAGAGACATCTTTTTCTACTCTATTACAACATACTTTTTTATTGCTTTCTCGCCGTCTTTCCTTTCTCACAAATGTTTTTGCTAGTTACTCTTGCCTTGGCTCTCCCCCCTTACACACTGTGGCCCCCTTCCTTCCTAATTTCTTTATTTTCCGTTTTGACTGGCGCTTCAGTGACTAGCGAGCAGTCGTATAAGGTTGAGTTCTGTCACAAGATAGACACACACCCCAGGGCTGGCACTAGGCATGGGTAGCTGCCCAGGGCGCCGTAGTCAGCCCTCCAACGTGGGGCCCTGCGGGAGACATCGTTTACATCGAATGAGCTACAACGCATTGCGTTACAACGCGGTCGTTACAATGACCAGTTT
The DNA here is from genome assembly GCA_963921515.1 of Calotriton arnoldi. Taxonomy (NCBI): domain Eukaryota; kingdom Metazoa; phylum Chordata; class Amphibia; order Caudata; family Salamandridae; genus Calotriton; species Calotriton arnoldi. Next base: position 540,225 of record CAWUFW010005187.1, read on the forward strand.
ATTACAACGCGAACCATTACATCGCAGGTCGTTTCAACGACTTGCTGTAGGGGTCGCGCTGGTGTTGGATTTAAAATCCAACACATTCCCTGCTGTTGCACAAACTGGAGTAGGTGCGGCCCCTACAGCAAGTTGTTGTAATGACTTGCGATGTAATGGTTCGCATTGTAACAACGCGGTCATTGTAATGACCGTGTTGTAATGGAATGTGTTGTAGCGCATTCGATATAATGAGATATATTCGGCCCGCACCAATGCGACAGAGGCAGACCACGGCATGAAAGGTGCCACCTTGCAAGTGCGCCACCTTAGGAGGCCCCCTCCCTGGCCTCACTGCTATGGTGTAGCAAGGGGAACCTGAAGGGAGGGGGCCCCCATTCCTAGTTGCAAACTCAGGTTTGTCCGGCAATTAGGCCTCCACCCACGCAGAGGCACAGAGGGATGGCTATCGCCCTGCTGTTTAGCTCCCTGGCAGTATGGAGATAAGCAACCCTCACACCTTCAACCCTTGATGAGCTGTTAAGAGGTGCTTATAAGTTACAGAGAGGGAGTGGCTTCTGCTTCAGGAGCAGAGGGCTTCTATTGAGATGCAGACAGCCCTGAATGGGTCAAGTCTATGCAAATTAGAGGGGCCTCGCACATTCCCCTTCTGCACAGGGCCCCAAAAATCCTAGAACCGGCCCTGACGCACCCTTCTTCAGACATTCTGAGGGCAGGTGGTGCACGGGCGAGCGCGTGCTTGTCATGCTGCTGACGTTACACTGACAGTGTTCAAGCACCCACGCACCATCTTTCATCACTATGCCTCATGGAACTCAGGTGCCTTATCGGTGCACAGCGACATGACAACTTATCACAGACAGCTAATGATATCATTTTCTTATTACTGGAGCAATCCGATAATAGCGCGGCCGTGTCATCACAACTGTACTTTATAACAGTTCTGGCCACCGAGCAGTGCGGTTTTTTGAAAGGACTGCCGTCACCCTCCACTCCGTGTCTTCTTTCCAACTCTACTCAGTCTACAGAGCCCCTGTGAAGGATGTATATTACTTAATGTATATATTAGTGAAAGAGGGGAGGTAGGTTTCCACAAAGATATATACTTTAAAAAAAAATAAAACGCTATGAAAACTGATAGTTTATCTGTAAAAATAGCCCAGGGCGCTGCTGACAGGAACAACTGTTGTGGCAATGATGTTCTTTTACGCATAAACACGGCAGTTTATTTCTGTGTCCCTTTATTTCTTTAATAACCTTAACCCGTATTTGAATCTGAACTTTAATCCCAGTGCTTAATTTGAGCCGTGGTTTCCAGTGCTCGGCACCATCACTTTATTTGTCAACACACACATGGTGGCGCTGTCTGAGATGTGAACAAGAACGTGTTTATTAATCAAATGGTATTGAAAATGAATAACACCAGCCTCTCACGCCATTATTATAGCTTTGTGTAGCCTGAAATAGTCTGAATTGTCACACTTGTAGGAGTGCGTTGGTTAGGTGTTATGTTGGTACTGCCATTGGCAGCGCTGGCAGGGTATGGGTGGTGCAGGCTGCATTGGCCTTCCAAGAAGGGCCCTGGCACTTCATTTTTTACAAATTAAGCACTGATACTTTTATACTGCATACGACCCAGGGACGGCGCAAGGCATGGGCAGTGTGGGCAGCTGCCCAGGGCCTCGCACTCAGCCTACCAGCATGGGGCCCCACACTCAGCCTACCAGCATGGGGCCACACACAAGTGCAACACACCACCGGTGCTCATGTTCGCCTGTCGATCACATTGAAGAATTGTGTCTTGTAACAATTGGGCCCATGGGAGGGGGTCCCCCTCCCTGCCTCTCAGGGATGGTGTGGGAAGGCGTAGGGAGGGGGGCACTTCCTCTTGTCCCAGTTGCAACGAAACACATTTTGCAGGTTTGACTTGCAATTAGGCCTCCTGCCCGGCCCATTCAGACACTGCAGGATGCCCATTGTCCAGCACTTTAGCGCCCCCACAGTTTTAACTCTCAGCCCACAAGCAATTCTCACATCTTCAGCCTGATATGAGCTGTGTAAGGGGGCTTGTAGGAGGCTGAGAGGAGGAGCTGCGGCCCAAGAGAAGTCTCCACAAAGCAGCTTCCAGAACCCTGAAAGTGTCACTTATGTAAATTAGCGGGGGTCGCACATTCCCCTTCGCCTGGGGCCCCAAAAATCCTAGAACAGGCCCTGATTCGACCAATTGTCTGCTGTCTATGTTACGCACAGATCCTTATGACACGTGCATTAGCCCACACAGCTCTTCTATCAGCTACGTCATTTTATTTATGTTCATTACCATGTCAGTTATGCACCTCTGCCATGCCCTGTTGTTCTCACCTCCAAAGCTTTATGTTAGTGTTCTATCATTCCTTTCCACTGGTTTGTTATCCAACAGAGAAAATGAACGCAAAGACTTCATATAAACCTCAAGGAGTAGCTGGAGCCTTTGTTCTCATAAAGAGAAATTGTGAGGCTTGAACGTCATCCGCTACCTCTATTTTTCTATTTCTACTGTTTGCTGTTCCATCTATAAGATATCTTTAGGGTGGAAGATAGTTTTAGAGCAGCACAACTTGACTGATATCCACTTCCTAGGAGTCTTCAACGTCATCTTTGAACTGATTAAAAAGAAGACCTTGCTTTTTTTAGTAATAACACCCCTCTGTTTAGGCCTCTAGCTAGCCACGTGCCAAGAGGATTTGATATCCCGGTAGTTCCGTTGCTCCAGGATATTTATTGGGTCGAGTCCTTGGTACCATGACCCTGCCTCACTGCATCTCACAAAACCTCCATCCATAGAAGGTCAGAGAGAATTGTAACCTCACGTCAGTCTCAATGAATCTTAGGTTCACCCTTTACTTATAGCTGCCCAGGCAGGAGTTTAACATCGGGAGCATCTTCCCTCTTATGATTTTCACTCTACTTGATCAGAGTTATGTACATCCGGTCCATGGGGGCACTCTGCTGCTAGGTTTGCAGGATAATAGCACTCTCAGTAACTCATTCCTATCCAAGGGCACTGTATGTTCATTTATTATATGAAATTCATGAACATTTGGCTTGCCTCTATTGTAAGACAACCTAAGTTGGCCATTCCTACAAAATTCCCGTTGCGCAAGGTTTTACATTTTCGTAATCATTTTTTATGTGATTTTGCATTTTCCTCTTAAACTTATTGTTTGTTCTACTGTCATACTCTCTATTACCATCTTTAATTTGCTTCACTTTTAGTTTAAATTTATTTCAATTGTTTTTAAAGTATTTTCACTTACTCACTTGGTCGGTTATACATACACCAAGGGTACATTTTACCAATCCTGAGTTGCATGTGTGTACGTGCATGTGTACGTGTGTGTAGGTGGCTTACAGGTCACACATCTGAATTTTGGCAGGGCCAGCTCAACCTTTCAACCTTCCAAAGCCTGTCATTTGAGTATCTCAGAGAACAGTAAAGCCCGCAAAACCTGATGCTCCCTCTGATGAAAGTACTCTTTTGGTTGAAGATATATAGGATAGTTGTGGAATTTTTACTGTAGAAAGAAAACAAATCAATACACAAACACTGGCATTCCAAACAACCTACATTTTTTAAGTAGTTTCTCGCGGAACACTTTCCAAGCGTTCTGTTTTGAAAGGTGAAGAAACTAAAGACCGATCCCCACTCTAATGTCCTGATCACCACTAATAGTAAGTAAACTAAGAGCAACAACGTTTCGCAATCAGCTATTGGTGGTGAACTATTAGAAAAAGAACATTCACATAAATTCGAGCTGAAAAGTTAATAATTTGTTTAATGAAGTGTTTTACCACAGTTTTTGCTGATGGAAGTGGTGCCACAATTCTCAGGGAAAAAAAATATCGGCCATTTGTTTACATTTTGGTACTCAGGACGGTCCAGGAGCTAGTAGGTGAAAATAATATAAAAAAACATCTGTTTACAATTGCCAGCATTATTTTGTAGGATGACAGTTAACGTTCCGTCTGCTTTTGCAATCTTTTAGAAATAATTTAGATAACTCGGAAATAATTTGTAAAACATTCTTTCGCATGTTTGATGTTTCGAGTATATATTTCAGAAAGGTAAAAATACCATATTTCACTACTTTTCCCAGTTTGGTTTCCTGGCATGGACATACAAATACAGGCCAAGCCATAAAATACCAGCCAGGTGGCTGACATGATGGAGATGCGTGTAACATTGCTAATGCTGGCAGCAAATATTGTAAGGTCAGATCTCACGCATACAAAGCTTAATACATGCCACATTGAAAGCGTCTCATTTACAAGCCCATTGCGCCGCCGGTGCGTCACTTTTTTGACGCACTGGCAGCGCAATGGGCTTTCCTATGTTTACAAGGCCACATAAAGTCACTCTGCGTGACTTTTCATGGCCTTGTAAATATGTGCCCCTTTCACGCATTACCCTGCATGAAAGGGGCGTTCCATGGGTGTCGCAACATCCATGGAACCTGACACATTCCCTGATTTACGTTTTGTAAAGCTGGGAATGCGTCAGAATCCTACGGAGGTGTAGGAGTGGCGCAACGAGGAGAAATACTTTTATTTCGCCTCGTTTTTTCCTCTTTCAATGCGTGCTGCATTTTGCAGCATGCATAAAAAGAGGAAAATGCCGTAAATTATTGTTTTTGTGCAGGAAGGTGTCCCTGTGCAACGGCGCAGGGGAGAAGGGCAGGAATGCAGCGTATCTTGTAGATACAGCACATTCCTGCCCTTTTATTTTGACGCAGGGCAGCGCAGCAAGAAGGCTTGCTGCACTGCTGTGCGTCAAATTATAGTAAATGAGGGCCTAAATTCCATGCATTATTCATCTGTTTTCTAGTTACACAAATTTTGTTAATATCCTCGTTAATGTCTTAACGAGGTCTGCCCAGTGATTAAATCCCTCATTACCTCACACTATGTGTGCTTGGGCTGTTATATTTATTGGAGCTTGTATATCCTCCACACCTTTAAAAACACAAGAGTAAAACATTATATTCTTATAGTTCCCGATTAATCCAGAGCAGATAAATGTTCCTCATAATCAGCTTCCCTTCTGTACTCTATTGATATAGAATGTGCCATAGTTTACTGAAAGCGCGTAACTTTGTCAAGTTCATCCTGCCAGTTCCACATTTTGACTACAATCTCCTGATTGAAAATCTGACCAACGATGACAATTATATTTCACCACATATCCTGTCCATCTGGGAAGGGCTCACCTCAATCAGTTGATGTAGCCACTGCTTTTAATGATCAGCTGGCTATCATTTTAGGTGCAGCAATTAACTTGAAGCTGGATTGTTGTAATTCGTCCTATATGGGATTCAACATAATTTTGATTGACTTGTTGCAGATTGTGCAGACTGTGGGGTACAGTCTTGTCTCGGGCCATCCCACAAGGGTCCATATGAGAGAGAGTTGAAGTACGAATGCGGATAAAGTCAGACTGTCAGCCTAGCAAAGGGAGTCATCAGCAGGGTCCATTGTATCTTCCTTTTTTAAGGCAGATCAAAGGATGTGCTTTAAAGTATGGCAGGCAGTCTGCCATTCGTCAGGGTGGTGGAGGTAATTTCCTCCACCACCTTGGCTGGACTACCCCTGCCATATTTTGAGATCTCTGCTGTCCTTGCAAAAACCTTTGTGCTTTCAGCGGAGTTGCCGTCACAGTGGCTCCTCTAAAGGGACTAAAGGTTTGGTTAGCAGCCACCATGTTTCAGGTGACTGTTTATTTTGTTTTCCAATATAAACTCCCAAAGTGGGAGTTTATTTGTGAACAAAAATAAATGAACTCCGACACCCATCATCCAAGGGTGTGGGGGTCATTTTTTATTTTCTTCAGTCCTGGAGGGTCAGAGTCCCAAACTGAAAAATATACATCGGGCTGCTCTTGTTAGGGGGGACAGTCAGTCTGATGCACCTACATTGATGGCCTCTACCTTGTTGGGACATCAGCCTGGGGTTTTAGACGGCGGAGCCAGTGGGAGCACCGCCCCATCAGAAACATGACAGTCTGCCCAACTCTCAATAGAGCGAACAGGCCGTCAGTCTGTCGAACAGGGTACTCCATCACAGTTGTGGCAGAGTACCCTGTCAGCTTAATTCTAAATCACCATACTCTTGAGGTGCCTAAATCCTTCGAAAGGGGACAGGGCTTCACAGATGCAGAGACCAAAAAAGTTAATAAATCTGTCAATGACCACGCAAGCAGCTACATCATTTAAAGAATTTTCATAAACAATTTAACATTGAACCTTTCTCCTAATTTCAGATTGGACTCTGCCCAGTGACTTAAGACTGTTTTCTTAGGCATTGTCTGTGATTTTAAGTGTACTTAATCAGTCAGCCCTATACTTATACAAACTCAGAAATTATGTAACTCTGGCCAGGCAATTGTCAATTTATAATCCTTTGTATGTGACCTAGACGAAAGACAGAGATTGTGAATTCATCTCTGGCACATTGAGTTTGACTCAATGTATTCTTGATGAATGATCAAGATGAAGTTTAGCCAAATCAATGTTGGAAGTAACATCAAACTGACATAAGATTTCACACAAGCTTGGTGACCACTCATAGGGGAAACATCTTCAGACTTTAGGAACAGCAAGAATAATAACATATTTAAAAATAAAAAAACAGACAAGGTTTTGGGGCGGAAATATGTGTTCTGTCGCAAGTCACACTAGAGGGAGTAAGAAACAGATGGTGAAAAGAGAACAACGTTGATGAAGTAGAGAAGACAAGGTAAGAGGGAAGTACAAAGGAGAGAAAGGGAGACATGAGGCCAGAGTGAGAAAGGGCAAAAAGGTACTGCAGAGTGCTGGCTCAAGGAGTTAGATCCTGGAAATGCAAAACTGGTGGGGAGGTGGCGTGTTAGTGACCTCTGGCCCAGGTTCAAAATGACGGGGAAAGGGGTCTTACCCTGGAAAGTTAAAAAGAAAATAAAGGAAGCATCAAATGTATTTTGTCAGGAAATTGTTTCAACAGATTTGGTTCAAGGAATCCGACCTGACAATGCAAATTTGAATTTATGGCAGGTGGCATTTGCCAGGCTGTGTTGCAGAGAGTTGTAACTCCTCAGGATGAGTGCCTCAGCCTAACACGGAGTGATGATAATTGTCTGCAGGGTCATAATGCAACACCTCAGGGGCCCCCAATCCTTCAGGGCACCCCCATTCAACCCAAGGAAAATGCATATCTGTGACATATAGGAGACTTAGTTCCAGCTCATCAAAATTTGCAGGGGCCCCTATCATTTTGCGTTACTCCACTGATTGTCTGCTTCCGCATCACTATATTTCAAACGTTGCACAGTGTATTTATCAGAGAGTATCATTGTCTTTGGTTATTTGCAGGGTCAGAAAATCAGAACTGTTGTAGCATTGACTGGGCCCAATTTTATCATGAACTAATGTTTTATTTATTTCTAAGTTTGTCCTCTCACTACCAATTACATTCACTTGGTCCTCCGATGGATCTTGTTCTGTGCTGAAAGGGACTGGATATTCGGAGGACGGGCAATTATAAAATGAGGACCAGGAATGGGATAATTGTTATCTTAAAATCTAACTTCTTTACAATCAGAAATACTCCATAATAACAATAAGTGACTCAAAACCATATGATTTACCTACAAGGAATGATGAGACAGAATCAGCAGAATCAGTTAAAATTCAAAATGTAGTTATTCATTTAAAGGTAAAGAATCATATGCATTAAAATACGATTGCATACAGCCCTAAAATTAAATTAGTAATGGATTTATGAAATATGCCAAGCTTCTGAGATTAAAGGAGAATAAGACGGTTGTTCAAGCGAAATCTTCCTCTGCAGAGGCAGATTTAGACTCATACAGCGTATGCATCGATAGGATTTAGGAAAACCATGTGAGCCCTATATAGACACTCAGGATAGTTCAGCAAAGTTCCAAGTAGGCAGTTCCAGTTCATCAAGACAGCAACCAGTCTCAGTCTGTCGCTGTAACAGCAAAAATCACAGCAGCATGACATGAACCCTTCAGCTGAGAAGGTTCAATCTGCACTAGCACACGGGTCGGCAGCAAATCGCAGTGTTAGTTCACAAGTTGCTTCTGTCCTCAGATGTCCAAGCCCCCACTGCCACGGTTCTCCCAAGATTTGATCAATTATACTTCATAAGTTTTCGGGGTGACAACCCCTGGCGGCAGCAAGAATGTCAGACCACTCAGTTCCATTGGTCAGTCCATAATGGGAAGAGGGTGATGTAGTTGGAAAGAAGATACAATCTGGAAAAATTAAGTAAATCGATCACGCAGCTTCCTTAACCCCTTCGCTGCTTCTGTCGGCCAACGGCCGTCGCGAGCACTACCTCCATAGTGCTGCGCACGTCCGTTGGCCGACGCGGCCCCGCCCACTTAATTAAACCGCCGCGGTTAAGCGGTTAAGTCATGTATGCATAGGATACGTCAAATAATGGGACATTTTTTAAAGAAAACGTTAAAGTTCAAGAGTGCGTTCCCCCAAGCAGCTGCTATAAAATATTGTAATCTTTGTTACAATCACACTGTTCAGTCCAAAGGATATCAAAAGAAACAGTTATCATTTCAAATACGATTTGCAAGTTTACTGAATATTCCAATGTGCTTCGGAATATTCAGTCTACGACTTCACTAGAAGAGTGAGAGTGCAAATGAGGCCTGCATGAAATGTGGCTAATATACAACAAAATCATGTTAAATTGTGAATCACACATTATTAGTGAGACTAACATATTCTGTTATCTTCAGAGAAAACACATTAATAAATGTTTCAACCTGATCATAATTAATTCATGTAGGTATAGGTTACCCATAAAAAAAATTCTGTGTCATTTTTACACATATAAGAAAATACATATTAATCTTATCGTTTTAAGTGTTATTCAATAATTACATATATAAAATGTAAATTAGAAGAAGTTTCATGAAGACACCTTTAATAATCTCGTGTAGCACCTACTTTTCTTTTATCATTTTCGGTGCACGTTATAACATGAAATAATGATTTCATACTTTTCACATGAAAATTGATGTATTACACATTTATTTTCTTTTAGTTTTATTAATGTCACGTTCAAATTCATGAGAATAAAAGCCATTAGTACTTGATTAATAACCACATCTATTGAAATTAGGCACCTAATATATCTCAAACTATTTTCCATCTCCATGCTTTTACGATGTCGTGTCTGATTTAAAATTGTATGTCATTTTTAAAAAACACACACGCTGGTCATTATTTGTGTAAATGTTGTCATAATAATTTTTTGTCATAAAATTCGTTGGATGAAATCTCTGCTCTATCAAAACATTTGGATGCCTTTTTGTAGTTGGATGTTTCATTAGCTCATGAAGTAGCTTTTTAGGCAATTGTGCTTCTTCCTTTTCCTAGACCTTTTCTCTTTCTCTTTCCTTTTCCCTGTCCCTTTCCCTATTCCTCTCCTTTTCTTTTACTCTTTTTCCATTCGTTTTCTTTTACCTCTCCCTCTCCCTCTCGCTGTGCCTTTCTCCTTTCCCTTTTCCTTTCCCGTTCCCTTTTCTTTTCATTTTCCCTTGCCCATTCCCATTCCCTTTCCCTTCCCCTTGCTTTTCTTCATCCCCTTCCCCTCTCCGTTTAACTCTACGTGAGTTTTGGTGTTTTTGTGTGGTTAGTCATGAAAAGTCATGGATGTGGTCTATGCCTTCCCTTCTGGATGGTCTGCTCAATAGCCCATTAAATAATTCTGGGAAATCTGATAAGACTGCAGCACTGACATTTTTCTCAGGTAAATTTTGGCAGGTAAAACCTGATTAAATTTACAAGTGGATAATGTCTGGTAAATACCATGACAAGAAAATCTTGTGTTGTCAGCATGGCAGCTACTGGTTCACTGCTCATTTCTAAATTGCCCAAGGCCTTACCATATTTTTCACCCATTTCATAGAGCTTACCTTATGTAACATATTATTTTTCTGTCACCTTTTTCACATAGATATACTTTAGTTCTTTTCTTGTTTAATAGTTTGTGATAAAAGTTTATTAGAATTGCGATCAAGACTGTTGAGATACATTCCAGTGTTCAGAATTTGTCTTCAAAGAAGTTTTGGTGCCTGTTTTTTGAACCAGTCACAGACACTATGTAAGAAATATTCTCTGATGTTTCCTCTCCTTTCCTTAGACATTGCCTACTGTGAGGATGCTGAGACTAGCTCTGTTTAATCAATCAATCAATCAATCAGGATTTATAAAACACGGCTAATCACCCGATAGAATATCCAGGCGCTTACAGGTCCCAGAGGCTTATTCGAACAGCCATCTCTTGAGGGCCATTCGTAATTCCGGAAGAGCGGTGATGGTTGGGAGATGTGTGAGAGGCAGTTTCAGGTCTTTTCTGCAGTGTGGGAGAAGGAGCATCATCCACTTCTGCTTCGGTAGATGCAGGGAGTATGGGCAAACGAAAGGGAGGTGGAGTGTAGTCTTCTCAATGGTTGGTGGAAGTTCAGGTGGTGGTTAATGTATGTGGGTCCTTGGTTGTATAGTGCCTTGTGTGTGTGGGTTAGCAGCTTGAATTGGCATCTCTTCTGTAAGGGGAGCCAGTGGAGTTGCCTGAGATGGGGTGTGATGTGGGTTCGGCGGGGAAGGCCGAGGAGGAGTCTGGCTGTTGTTTTCTGTATGGTCTGAAGTCTCTGTAGGAGGTGTGTGGCGATTTCCATGTAGAGGGCGTTGCCGTAGTTCAGTCAGCTGGTGATGAGATCCTGTGTCAAGGTGTGTCTCTTGTATAGGGATGGCCACTTGAAGATCTTATGTAGCATGCGCGGAGTAAGGAAGCAGGAGGAGGAGATGGCGTTGATCTGTGATTTTATGGTGAGCTTGCTGTCAATGATGATTCCGAGGTGTCTGGCATGGTCGGGGGGAGTGGGTGTGGGTCCTAGGTCTGATGCAACCAGAAGTCATTCTATGTGTTGCTGCTGTTGCCAAAGATGGGTACTTCCGTCTTGTCTGTTTTCATCTGCAGGCAGTTGTTTTTCATCCAGTTGGTGATGTTTTTCATGCATCTGTGAAAGTTGGTTCTGGTGGTGGTGTGGTCGTCGGTGAGTTGGGTTTCGTCTGCCTAGGAAATTATGTTGAGACCGTGGGGTCCGACGATGTTGGCTAGCTGGGTCATATATGTGTTGAAGAGCATGGGGCTGAGGGATGAGCCATGGGGGACACCACAGTTGAACTCCTTTGGTTTAGAGGTGAAAGGTGGGAGGAGGGAGGTGGATCCTCTGGTATTTTCCGGTGAGGAATTAGGTGATCCATCTGAGCGCGTCCCCTTGGATACCGATGTGGTGGAGTTTTTCGATCAGCATGTGGTGGGATACGGTGTTGAGCAGAAACTGTTGAGGAGAAACTATTTCTTCCTTCTACCATTGATAATACAATTCAACTCAGAATCAATTATTAGTTGTCCATTCTCCTCGTTTCCCTCCCTATTAGTACTGTCCATGTGGCTGGTGAGTTTTCAGAAAAACGCAATTGAAAACAGCGTATTTCGCAAGGTCTGGTATCACACAAAAAATCAAATAGAAATGTACACTAAACTGACTTCTATAGTAATAGTTTATTGCAAACTTCAATTAATACCCCACACCTTTAAAATATAACTCTTAATGGATGCATGAGATTTCATTTTGCTTTTCCCTGTCTCTCATTAGTGTAGTATGACTAACGTATTGACATCTTTTCATTATGACAACAATCAGGGTCAGATTGGGAAGGCGGGCAGTTGGGCATTGACCGATGGGCCGGCGCCTAAGTGTTACCTGCGGGCCGTTTTTTTAAGCCCTGTGTCACCTGGCCCACAGAGCCTTGCAATGTTTGGCAGCCCCCCAGCCAGGCCGCTGTATTGTAAGGCAGGCTGACTATCAGGACAGGGACTTGCGACACTAGGCCTGCCGTCGCAGACTTCAGCTTAGCCCCTGGGGGGCTGCACACACACCCAAAAGCAGTGCTCCTTCTCCCCTGCTGGTCTGTCAAACAGAAGCTGGGCGGGAAGAGTAAAGCAGCCTTGCTGGGGGTTCAGTGTCAGGTGATAACGGCTGATGGTCCATCTTCACCTCAGCCCCCATTGCCCCCCCACCTCCGAGGCCGGCCCAGAAGCTTTGTTATTTGCTTCCTTCCACCTCTGCCAGGCCATAGCCCCGAGGCTATAGTGAGCTGGGGAGGAGGTGAGTGGGAAGCAGCCAGCGGGTTCCCTGGGGGCCAGTTGTTCCTCTGGCTGTAGGGTCATTTCACGTCACCCCTTGGGTTCGACCCAGCCCAAAATCACTGTCTTTCCCCTGGCCTCTCCCCCACTGGGCCATCACAGCACATTCAAGCCTTGGTGGACTGGGAGGGAGAGAGTATTCAGGGCCTTTCCTGGGGGCCAGGTGTTCTCATCTAAGACCCAGTGTGTTTCTGCGCTGAGTGTAAGGTTGGTGTGTGTATGGGGGGGGGACGGGGTGTTTGCATAGGCCTAGCTGTGAGGCTACCTTGACCAGAGCTGGCAACTTTGGAACTATGTTGGAATCCCGGCTTTAGCTCAACATCCTGTGATTCTGGGCAAATCACTTCTTGTCGTGAGGCTGAAAGATAAAAACGAATTTGATCTCTCTAGCGCAGCTGGTGCTCATTAAACTAGATCCAATGCCCTTGGGACCAGTTCACACTATAAAAAACTACAAAAAACATTTTTTTTAAATGATCGGCAATTGTTCACGTTTTCAAATGTTGCAAACGCCAGAGCATGATAATTAAAGACAAATCTTTATGTAGAATAAAAACCTTATTCTTTTTTAACATGGCTTTTCTCACTTTGTTAATTTGACGATCAGTCACGGGTCATTAAGGCAGCTTTAGAAATCAATATAAAGTGCATTTGCCTTACGTTTACTGTTAAAATACATACTGATTAGAGGAAAAAATACCGGATTCTGGTGATTTTTGTCATTTTTGTGCAGGCTAGGATATTATAATACCCATCGGATCAGGTGTTGTCGCCCTTGGATCGTTATATTTCACCTGCCCCGGCCTAATTGTGATCCCAATCCGACCCTGACAACAACATAACTATGAATTACACGTAAGTCTAAGAAATGTAGTAATTCAAAATGTCATTTGACTATACAATTACTGTCATTCAATTGGAGTCATATTCCTTGGCAATACGGAATTCAAATTCTGTACTAGAAATACAAACGATTTCCTGTCTTCCTTGACGACCTGATTTAAAAATGTCCAATTTAGTGCAAGGCGTTGAGGCTTAATGCTCACTCTTCTAATTGTTGACGTTTGCAACGAGTAGACACAATTGGATTTCCATTTGGTGATTATTCACATATACATTTAAATATTAGGCATATGCTTCTTTTTTTAACATTATTACCCCCCAGATTGCGAGGGTTCAGTTGGAATTTAAAGATAGGACCTGCAAGATTGCCTGTTCATCGCTTATTCCTCTGTGTGATGTGATAAATGATAAATGACCGAGGGACAGTTTTTATCATTGGAGTCTTTCTCAAATATGCTATATCTACTTTATTTTACTGTCTTTAAAGGTTGTTGCTCATGGCTGTATATTTCTTTACTATGTTAGTGTCTGGATTGCTTGTCATGTACTTTCATTATAATCACAGTTGCACTAGTTTATTGACCCATTGTCCACCATTCCAATGGTTCCCAGAGTTGAGTCTGGTCAAGCTTTTCTCTGATTGGTTATTGACTTATACACCCGAGTGCTTTTTTCTATTAATTCCACTCATAGACCTTTATCCAAAACTATGTTACAAGTTTGTCTTTTGATAATGCACATTTATATTCCCAATTTCATATAAAAATTGAATTCCTTTAATAATAAAACACCTTATCCAATTCTTCTGACATCCTACAAGTACAATTACATTTGCGGAGCATGCTCTTTTCATTGCAGACAGTCGCCATTGTGCTACCTGCAAATAAAATATTTTATGAGGTTACTGCATTCTTCAATCATGTGAAGGTCATCTGCTGGAAAGCTGACACATCATGGACATACTCCTGTGGTTACATTTGAGAACCTATTTAGTTTTGCTGGTGAAATGCATAACCTATGCTGGGTAAAACATGGGTCTTTGTGTATGCAGCTGGTTTACTAGCAACATGAAGTAGGAAATTCGATAATTCCCATTGCTCTTTAAGTTACCATGTTTTCTCGTCCAGCTTGTCCCGTTTTGATCAGGATAGCTCTTTGAATGTCACACTAATGTCTACAATTCACAAGTACATAAAAACTGTGAATTAAATGAACAAGTGCGTAAACATTGACAATCATTGACAAAGCTAATGTCTGGTGTTGACTGACAGACCTTTGGCACTGTCAATGATTGTTTTGTTTTGTCATGGTTTTGCAAAACTTTGTGATCTGGGAAGCTGGCAGAATCTCGTCAATCTGAAAGAAACATTGCCAAAATAGTAGTCCCTGGCACTGAAGGGAACTGCTTTTTGTGAAGATGGGCTTCTAGTGAAAGGGCAGCTTGCTATCACTCACAGTGAAGGTAGCTATTGGCTGAAGTGGGCTGGCCCATTGTACCATGCAGTAGTCTGTAGTGGGCTGAAGCAAAATGTGAAAGATACAATAACAGGCGAATGAATGAAGAGAGATGACTGAAAGCCCATGTAAGTAAGTATACTATACATGACATTTTAATAAATTATATGGCCTTGGTTGGAGCCAGACCTAAAAATGGGTTGGGGAAGGCAAAGCATGTTTTGAATAGCTCAAAGAATTTAAGCTATCTCAGTCTATATTTACTCATATTATGCAGCAAGGAACGTCAACATTTACATTCCTATCCATGCCCCCAAATTTTCTGCCACATTTCCCTTAAGCAAACAATTGCCTCTTCTATTGTAGCCCATGGATCACTAATCTGGTTTCTTAAGTTTGTTTTATCATATAGCAGTGTAGGAGGAATTAATCGCAATGTTTTGTTATCTCAGAGGACCTGCCTCCTGAATCATGCAACTCTTTCATACTGTTTGAGTCCACCACCGAACTTTGGAGTGCATCCTGGTGGACTGTCCTCATCAGGTCACAGGTTTCCTCCTCCTTATTTTCTTTCTTGTTCTCCGGGAAGTTTATGGGTTCGAGTTTGATATGTCTCTGATTTCAGGGGTTAGGGACGAGATTGTTTTGCTGTGTCAGCAACATTCCCTTGCCTCCTTTGGCACATACTCAATTATTTGGTGGGCTCTATCTTTTTGATGCATTCTATGTGCCTCCTGTAAGTCTGAACAACTTGCACTTTCCTGTGGCATGAGCTTTCTCTAGGCACTGCTAGTTTACCTCTGGCCCTGTGTCTGGATCTACCCCTGTGCATGGATCAGAGGTCTTGAACCTTTTCCCAAGCGGGCTAGCTATTTCCTTCTGAGGGCCCATTTCTCTAGAGTTCACCAGTTATCTCCTTTATCACTGGGTGCGAAACCTTTTGGCATGTTGCGTTGCTTTGCGACGTGTTTAATTTTGGATCTAAAGGGAACCTCTTTATTAAATCTGTTTGAGTAGAAATAGCCATATGACTTGCAACAAACACTATCTTTTAAAGCCAGACACTCAAAGGAAACAGCACGTGAAGGTTATAGCTGAAATGCCAGTGTGGGAATGAATAGTGATATGTTTTCAGGTCCACAGGATAGGAAATGATAGAGATCTAGCATGTGGAGGCCTGGCCAGCATGTCTGCATGCATAGGTCAGACATGCTTGAATGTGATCCGTGTCCATTCCACATTCTAAAGATTTATGGCCTATTATAGGTTCATAAACATGCCTTGGATTAAATTTGCAGCATCAGTCACTCAAAATTTCCAGTGATTCAGATTTGCTCGAAATGCCCAGATTTTTAAGTGGGCCTGCAGTGTGGTTCGTATGAGGTTAGAACAGCATTTTCTTTTCATTTAAGACTGTGTGTAGGAGGGCAGGCTCCTGTACGACTGTGAGCATTTTCTTTTTACACGTCCTGCTCCCAACATAGATCAAAGACTTCTTTTGGTCATCTCCCAAAGATATGGCGAAGACAATGTTTCTACTATGTCTAAGAGTAAGTCATGAGCTCAAGTTATTTTTTCACATTGCTGCACTGAGCTCAAGAGGTCAGTCTTCCCTTGCAAGGCTCTAATATTGATAAGGGTGCTGCACTATATGGTGGGAGATTACCCTCCTTAGCATGGCCATAATATTTTTAAATACATGGTGTACTGCCATGCGATGTGCTACTCCCTCTTCGGGTCTGAAACAAATAAAATGTAAGCCACATTTTTGGGGTTTCACAACTCCCTGCAGTTTTTGTGGAGAAAGGAGTGTTTGGGAGCCAAACTGACCTAAAATGTCCCTGTGTCACCAAGAATCCTCAGAGAGAACACTGAATATTCATGGCTTAGTTTCTAGGAAGTTCACCTTGGGGTATGAAGAACTTCTATGAAGTCGATAGCTGGCTGAAAAGCATTTGGTATTGTGTGTGGATTTTTAGCTTTTCCTTCCGCGTCTTGGCAAGAACCGGTCACAGGAGTGCAGCCTCACAAGAGTAGTAATGTTCCTATTGCTGGTGATTTTCATTACTCTGTAGCCAAGTCTTCCTCACCACAGTCTTTACTCTGTGAGTGTGAATCCCCTCTGAGTATGAAGTGTAATGAAGAAGACAGATGATCTGGTGTACTCCTCTATGAGCTTCTGCAGAGCCAAAGGCGTTCTGGCCGGAAGCACTGTGTCATCTGCATAGAGGAGAATCGGGAGAGAGAATTTCTCGACATATGGGGCGTCCTTAGCTGTCTCTCTCAGTAACCCATCCAGCTTATTAGTATAGAGAGAAAACAAAAAAGAAGCAAGGATGCACCCCTGCCTCACACCTCTTTCAATATTAAAGGGTTTTGTGCACTCCCCCTCTCTGCCATAATGGACACAAGCGGTTGCACCAAGATATAGCTGCCTTATGAAGGTGATAATGGCAGGGTAAACTACCATGCTTTCCATGATAGCCCATAGTTTGCTGTCGACCACACAGTCAAATGCCGTTGATAGATCCATAAAGGCCATGCAAAGCCAACCTTTTTTTGCCATTGTATATTTGGAGATTATCATGGAGAGATTTAAACACTGATCAATTGTTCCCCTTCCCTTCCTGTGGCCGTACTGGGCCTCTGAAAGGATCTTTTTTTTCACTTGCCCAGTCCTCTAACCTGTTTAACAATACTCTTCCCATCAGTTTTGCTGTACCATCAATTAGGGATGTGGACCTGTAATTTTTTGGGTCCGATCTATCGCCCTTTTTGTATATCGTGACAATGATAGAGTGTTTCCATGATCTAAGCGGTTCTAGTTTTGCTACCACATTGAATACATTTGTCAGTATTGGTCCCCACAGGTCTTTAGTCTCTAGGAAGATGTCCGTTGGCACCCCATCGGGTCCATGGGGCCTTCAACAGACATATCTGATCCAAGGCTTGCACTACTTCCCATAGTTCAAAGTTTAACAACAAATTATTTATCTCTCAGATATTAGGGTTCTTAATCGTAAGCTCGTTCACATTTAAGATTTCCCAAAATGTTTTACTCCTCTATATGTACATCTAGCGAGGGATCCCCGCCGTCTTTTAAAGACGGGGCATTCACCACTTTCCAAAACACAAGGGTATCTTTGTTCTCTGTTGCCAACCTTAAATCATCCCAAGCTTTTTTTTTCAGAGTTCTTAGGCGTACTCGCCTCACCTCTTTATAACTGGCGCTGAAGGTCCGAATTTGTTGCGCATCCCTGGGAACTTCGCGCAAACCTCTTCTAAGGTTAGAAGAAGTTTTGATACACATTGCGTCAAACCAGTGCACTATTGGGGTCTCTCTACTTCTGCATGGTTACGTTAGCTGTTTTCTAACCTCTTTTAGAACTTCTTCAAAGGCTTCCACCAACTCCCCCCATGCTGTCATTATGATCAAGACATATCATGACCTCTCGATATTTATCTGGGATTACTGTTGTCAGAATGTCTTGTTTCTTCACTCTATCCCATTTTAATGTATAACCATTTTTCTTTGCAAGTACCGGTTTTGGGGTTCTCATTACATTCTTATTAGAGTTAAGCACCCATTTCAGATTACAAGCGATATAAGCATGATCGCCAAATTCTGTAAAATTTATCTGTGGGCTACTAACTCTGTCTGTCAAAGTTTCAGAGCTAATTATAAGATCGATTGTAGACACCCTCCCAGCACTCTCAAATGTTTTATCAATAGCACCTGTCACTGCATTTATATTATTACTTATCCTCAGATCCAGTATAGTTTAAATTCTATTTAATGCATTTCCATATGTACTATGAATAATGTGAGCAATCGGGTCACCTTCACAATCCATAACCCCTGAAACTGGTTTCCCCAAAATGGGGCAATTTCTAACATTAAAATCTCCCAAAAGGAGAAAGGTCACTGGTTTGTTGTGTTGGGAACTAGCCTCATTGATCTCCCGCTCCATTTCATCAACCACAGAATCCATTTTTCCCCTCAAAATTATTATAATCATTTATAATGAACAAATCCCAATCCCCTCTCCCTTCACATACCAAAAAGTGAAAATAGGGTGACTCATTATAACATTTGAAAACATTAATGGTTAGAGTATTTGCCAATAATGTTAAAATGCCTCCTCTTGTCCTTCCAGCTATCAATGGCACTGCTGGCGTATGGTAAGCTCTGTATCCATCCAGGGAGGTTGGGTCTACCGCCCATGTTTCCTGGAGGCATATAATATCATATTTGGCTATCATCTTTATCCAATTTATATAGTCTCTCGCGGTTGAGGCCAGCTATGTTCCAACTTATTAACGTAATATTTCCTTGCCCCACTATCTCCTTATGGTGTACCTCTTCTGGCAGCAAGCTCTGGACTACAACACTCCCCATCCCAATATTCACCTCAGGGAGTCTTTCACAGCCATCCAAGCTTTCTAGTGAAGCATACCTGTTCCAAGTGGGCAGGTCTATAATTACTTCAACGGGATTGTGATTAAGATTAGAATTGGGACGTGACTGTGAAGTTGCTGATATGTGGTTCACCTCTCCTACAATTCGAAGCATGTCACGAGGTTTATAACAAAAAAACTAAAGGTAGGGCATAAATCTGAGAGCCCTCTAATTGTACACTAGGTAATTGACACAAGTTCCTCACTATCCCAGGGCTATCAAAATTTAGAACAATACAGTCTCCATCAATGGTTTTTAAGGCTGGTCCTACCTAAAAAAAACTCCTTGCCATCAGGATGTGACTGCGGAACAGCCCGCCCATTCCCGCAGTTTTTGATAACCAGTGACATGATTTGTCCATAAGGTGTGCAGTAGATTTGAACTGTGCCTTCTTTAGCACTGATACATTAACCAAAATTAATACATTTGGACATGCTGCAGGCAGGAGGGATAGTGTCTGTTCCATTACACACTCCCCCTTAGGATTTTCTTCCCTCCTCCCCACCCCCCTTCTGCCCTCGTCCATGGTGTGTAAATGTAATGATGTTTGCGAAGCACTGGTTCATCGTATCGGGTTTGAGGGTTGAACTGCCGTTGAAACTGTTAAACCTGGGTGCTGGGTGGTGGGCTGGTTCCCACCCTTATCACGATTTTTGCTCCGGGGGTTGCTTTTGTTCAGCCGATTTGCCCCCTCTCTTGTTGCCCTGGATTGGTTGAGATACCCCAGGGTAGGAAACCACCTTCAAGCAGTAGGTCCTCCGGGGGAACGCTGATGATATTAGGTAATGTTCTCAAAGGGCTTTCACCTATAGCTTCCCCCACTTTAGTTTCTCCCAAGGATAACCTATGCTCAGTAAGTTCAATTTATTTAGTTAAAACTCTAGCTGCCCTTAACAGAAATGAGTCCAAGGTCGTTATCATTTCTCCTCTGCCTATGGCTGCTTCAGTTTCCTTTTTCCCATTGTAGAATATCCACAATCCTCGTTACCAGATGTTAGGGGGGTGGCTCAGCCCAGCCTCTTCCGGGCTCTGACGGGCGCAGATGGGCCCGCTCCTGGCCCGGTCTTTGCCTGTGCTACACCCCGGCATGACCCGCATGCGTCCCACGCTGCGGGGATGGGGGCTGCACTTTGTAGCGCGAGGCTGTCCTGCTCCCCTGCTTCTCTGGTGGCGCCTCCTGGTGCAAGGATCTCTGGGACCTGGAGTCCCCACAACAACAAACACGGCGTCAGTTGGTTTCATAATTGGATTGGATTCAAAGACTCATTATAACAGAAATTTAAAATCTAATCTAATGGTCAAGTCTGGTTTCAAATTACTATTTTGAAAATGTCATTTTTAGAAAGTTTAAGACACACAAATGATCGACGGAATGCGCAACAAATCAAACATTCACCCCCAGTCAAGAGATGTGAGTTGAATCCATCATTCTTTTGCTCACCATGCTACACCAGTTTAGGCCCAGCCATATGCAAATCAGTCTTGACCCGGCTCCTCATGGGAACAGTACTTCCCGAACTGCCAAGCCAGGTCCTCCCTGGACCGGAAACAAGCATCCTGAATCCAGTGGCACAGTGAGCCCGGGACCCACATCTGGGCATACCCGGTGCACTTAGAGTGAAAAAGCAAAAGACACACACATTTTAGGAAGTTGGCACTTTCCTGCCTAAGCCAATGTGCCTTTACGCCAGTGTCGAAGGACACTTGACTGTTCTTGGCTCTCCGGTGGTGTTATGTGTATTGCTCCCAGACAGTCGACATAGGTTCTGGGTGTGGAGAGATGTGGTTCTTCCAGACGAGATGGGTGGGGAGGAGCTGTGCATCTGCCCTGACTGCACTTCAAAGGGTAGCCTGGGTATTGTACCCAGCCCTTCCTGACTTCAGAAGAAGCCTACTCTGTCCCTGGCAGATGCTGCTCACACCTGGGCCTGTATTCCCTTTGTTCCACTAGCCAGGCAAAAGCCAAGCCCAGGGGAAATGGAAAAACTGACTAGAAACAGTTTTGTAGTTAGACAAAGGAGTATTCCCCCACCATGCTGGCACTGGAAATAAAAGTGTCATCCACAGAACCTGAAATCAGAACACTCCTGAACATGTAATGATCAGAAAAAGAACTGCCCTGCTGCCTGAGAATCCCGAAGGAAGACTGGACCTCCTTGCCTTAAAACCAGTACCCCAGAAATGACTTCAAGGGTCAGCTGGCTGACCTCCTGTTTGAGTTAAAGGGACACAACAAGTTCCACATGCCTTTCATGCTTTCCAGCGGACCAGACCCAACTAGACCTGACCTTGTCCCCTCTGCTGGCCTCTGTGAGAGTGAGTCCTAACCCCAGAGTGGTGTCCTCATGGTCCTGGACCCTTGACTGGAGTCTGAGTGTACTTCTCCCTGCCTAAATGAAGGTTCCACTGGATTTGAAGCAGAGCGACACTGAGGAGTGACATTGAGTCGCAGCACACAGCTTCTCACAGAAAGCTTCATCGGTTCCGAAGCCAAGTGATGCTGATCCGTGCAGAGCAACGCAGTTCTCGACTGAAAACCTCACTGGATCAGACGCCAAGTGACGCTGAGCCCATCAGGACGGCCCGGAGCAGACCCCACACAGAAGACAGATGGTAGAACTCCCAGCGGGACAAACCTGGTCCTGTATCTGGCATGCTCTCCATCATGGTCAGCCAGTGGCGTAGCTAGGCACTCTGCCGCCCGTGGCGGTCCCTGCCTTTTGCCGCCGCGCTGAGGAGGGGGGGGGTCGTGCTGGCGATGATTTTTGCGGCCGCCGCCGCCCCCAAAACTCGTGCCGCCCTCCGTCCCCCCTTACTACGCCAGTGTGGTCAGCCTGAACTTGTGACTTTGTCCTAGTCCAGTGAGACCAGATACCTGTAGTTGGTGCTTCGCACCTTTTGGCTCTATTCTTATCTGAAACTTTAAAAATTCATAACACTGGTTCTGCTGATTGGACTTGTGTCATTTTGGTGCCATTTTATTTATGACAATTTACTTTATTTTTTAAAATATTTTGGGGATTTTCCCTATGCTGTGTTTTCACTTTACTATTGTTGGAGTACAGCATACATGCTTTACACATTGCCTTTAAGTTAAGCCTGGCTGCTTTTGTGTCAAGGCACTAGAGGGTTATTTACTTACTTTTGTGGTTCACCCTGACAAGGATTGGGATTGTTCTTTGAAGTGGGCTCTTACCCACTTCAACAAATAATCCAATTTCTTACACAAATTCTGGCGCTTTAGTAAAACCTTTAAATAAATAAACCAATAACAATAGCAAGATCAGAGTTAGAAGCTCTCTTTCTCTAAGGGTTGGCTGGTAAACAGTCCATTCACTGTAATTTTGAACGATCTGCAGTGACATTGATCTGTCCTTAGTTAAATTCTCCCTGCTCTGTTACATAATTAAACGAATAAACTTGGACCTGGCTGCAGCTCCCTCTGGACAGCCTGGCAGACAAGTGCCAGCTTTCATTTACTGCACTGCGTGCCCAGAGCCTTAAAGACAATAAGTAAGGCCAAAGCTTTAGGCCTTCTGTGCTGGTATTTCAATGTCGTTGGAGTGCACTTAGTTGAACTAAGACGTTTTTCTAAACATTGGCCTTTTCGGAGGTCCTACATTTACAAATACTCATAACACAACATGTCCAACCAACAGGCTAGAAAAGTCACTATGACAAGCTGGACGGAGACCGGTGTGCTTTTTTTTTTGCACTCGACAAAAATAATGTATCAGGTGTCATTGACAGAACCCATTACACACTTTCTCCTGACATTGGATTATAACATGGCGATTTTTGTGGTTTCCTTACCAAAATCTGCATGCCCTCCTATATACTGGCCCTTTTTCAACCATCAAATTGTGGCGGGTCTCACCTGCCAAGTTTAATGAGGTTAAACTCTGGGGTGCGGTAAACTTCACACCTCTTGTATTTGCGGTGCCTGCTCAAATACCTTTAGGGCGACACCAGCCGCCAAGATCAGAGGCACTGCATTTCTAAACGTTTTATTGGGTTAAAAGCGCCTGCCGCAGAGTGCCTTGTGCCCCCAGCAATTAGCAGGCAGTAATAAAAACGTCAAGATAACTCTGGTGATTAATGTACCTGCTGGAGAGAGATGGAGGTTTGTTTAGTCACAGTTTGACTCACGTGAAGTAGCGCAGAAGGTCAATGTACCCGCTGCAAGGCATGTGTAACCATGCTGAACACAGAATTGTATTTTATGTAGATAACTCAGTGGGCTACTGTTTTTGTCACAGGGATCCTTTTGATATTTGCAGTTCATAAGGTGCAATCCTAATATAGTACAGTGAGCTGTGAGCTGGCATCAAAGAGCTGTATGCAAACTGCAGGACATAGATTAGAAATGAATGTTATTCCCCCATTCTTTCATTATCCTAAGTTTTCTAAAAAGTGTTTGTTTGGGTTGCACTTCTCCATACCAAGCACTCTGCCTATCAGTATGGATGGCATGTGACTCTTACACCTTGTAGTCCACACTGTTTTACGGAAAATGTCCTATACATTGATTTACACATGCATGAGTCATTGTCTCTGTATAATTTGTGTCTGATCTAAAGTGCTCTGACACCCTACATTCGTATGAGCAGCGCTATAAAAGAAATGAAATTCTTGTGAGAGAGGGGCTATGGAGAGATGAGGGGCACTGTTGGAGGGTAGTAGTGAGGGAATCTGTAGAAAAGGAGGTCACTGGGAGGTGCCAGCAAAGATTAGCGCACAGGGAGCTAGCAACGCTGAAGCCGGCCCTGAGTATCAAGGCTCACCTGAAGTTTCCACGGGAACGAGAGGCAAGAAGCTGAAGAGCAGGTCCCCACTTCCTGCTATCACTCAGTATGCCCAACTCATTCAAAGCAAGACCAGTGTACAGGGGGAAGAGGGGAAACAAGGGAAGGAGAAATGAAGAAGGTCCCTCGGTGTGACCAGGGCAGTAAGAAGTCGTCACTGGAAATGTATGTGACCCTGCAAATAGAGAACCAGAGTAGGACGGAGCAAAGGGAAGAGTGCAACAGGTTTGTATGAACCAACTAAACATATAATTATCTTCACTACCTAATTTATTCCCCTCTTCCACTATAATTCAAAAGAATTCCCTCAGGAGTCAAAATAAATCTGTAGTGAAAGGACGAAATGCAAAGAAAGAGATAAGCCAATGTATACATTTCCCTTATGCAATTTAGGAGTTCATGGCAACTTTCTTATCATTGATAAAGAATAATGAAAAGCAAAAAATATAGCCCAAAAGTAGTAGATTTGATACTTATATTCAATGGACATGAATGATATAAGTATGTAATATTGAGGAAAAAGAAAAAATGTGCAGGCTAATATATTGTCTCCTTAACTGCAGGAAACTACTCACAGACTGCAATACTCAGGCGCAGCCAAGAACAAGCAACAAAAAAGAATACAGATGCCCAACAGAGCCAAAATGGAACTTAGTCAGATAAGTACATTCGTGCCTTTAAATCAAGCTTTTTGTAAAATGCTGCAGCGCAAGCGCATTACCACTTCACCGTATGCTTCGATACTTGTCAGTTTGTCTCCTTTTTGTCTTTCACAGGAATGTCACCGTAATATCATCGGTGGAACAGAACCCGTAACACAGCCCCCAGGGGAGGGGGTCCCGCAAGTCGAGGATGCGACAGGAGACGTCGAATCCGCCGACTGAAGAAACCGGCATATGGAGCGAGAAATCACCAGGAAGGACGCTGCGATGATCCAGAAGCAGGTGAGAGAACCCGCATGTGAAGGAGACGCCCGCAAAACTAGAACGCGAAGCGCACCTTCCGTCTCGTCGGGTGCTTTTGAACCCAAGCGGCTCCAATCTGCTGCAACCTGCCGCAGGGACGGAGCAGGCCCGACACTGAGAGGCTGCACACAGATCATAAAGTAACAAGGCACTGGTAATCAAGGCCTATGTTAGTATCAGATCATTTTTTAACAGACATGACGATTTTTGCCTCTACCCTCCTCTCATCAAATTGTCAATTAGTTCTCTGTATCCACACTGTGTGCATGATTTTGATTTCACATTTATACAATTAGCTGCTCATAGATAATAATTTCTTTTTGTTTCTATGATTTGTATTCATATTTAAGAGGGACAACTAAAGGGAAAAATGGCAAGCTATAAACATATTCAGTAGAGCTTATTTACAGCTCCAGAAGCCTGTAGTATACAGTCTGGGATGACTGAGCTTTTTCATTGACTAAAAGGAGCAAGAGATATTTTTGATTATCTGGTACATATCCCTGGATGAAGCATGTCAAAATCTGGAACTTGGTAGACTCAGTTGCAAAAAGCACTCTCTACCTGTAGGACCACAAAAATAAAGGATGGGAGGATAATGATGCAGGATCCTGTGGGATACTGTTGTTGCAGCAACACTCCATGTACTCCAAATTAGGTAGGATATGCCATTGTCTGCTACAGTAACATTTCCAATATGTTCCAAATTTACCAAAGACTTTCCTCAACCCTAAACTTGGGCCAAATTCTTGTAATTGGAGAACAGTTGAGCTTGATGAACATTGGGTCATCTTTACTAACTGTGAGACAGTTCTCAACCCCCTCCTCTTCTTTCATAGGGATAAGAGTTTAATGGAACTGAGGCACAAGCTCTGTGTTCCCTCGTGGAACTTTATTCTACTAAAAGTCACAGTTCCATGTGAGCATAATTTCCAATTGTACCATAGTCTGCAAAGCCTCCTTAATTAGGGCAATGGAGCATGGAAAACAACATTGTCCCTCCATTGTGCACAAGCGCTTCTGTACAGAGACCTTCATATCACACACCACACTCTTTTCCCCCCTGTTTTAACCCACCACCTCCACTCTCCAGATCCAGATCTGACACCCCAACATCAGTCTGCCAGGTTCATTTAGGCTGATGAAATTGGAATTACAGTACAGATATAGTCAAGTAAGATGAAGAGAAAGAGGGTCTACCATAACTATAGCAAATAAATGACATTCACCATGGAGCTCGCTGGATCAGTTGGATTTCTCCCAACTAATCCACTTTCTAGCCAAATTTGTCAAGTAGAATTGAAGAGTGTCACTATCAGTCAAAGAGCCTTGGGACCTCAGTGGATGGGCCAATTCTCTGTTCTCTTTTGCCATGTAGTCCAGCAATGGTAAACATATTTGTAAAAATGTATCTTTGCTCTCAAATTGTCAATTTGATAGTTGCACCATTGCCGTCATTTCCCATTTTTTAAGACACTGCATTCCCACTAATGATCATCTGCCCTCTTCCATTGGCTAGATATCACTGACTTTGCAGACAAAAATAACTAAACTCTTGCAAAACCTTTAGTTGCCCTAGAAGTATAAAGACCTCAAATTACATCTTTTCTATTCCTGTGGCACTCCACATTGGAGGATGAAAGACTTAGTATCTCAACTTTTCCTCTTTCCCTAACTTGAACTGCTTTCTGCATTCATCGAATGCTTTTAACATCTGGTCATGAAACATACTGGCAACCACCCAACTATCTCTCTTCATCAATCCGGCGTAACACGGACCCTTGCTTGTAGTGGAGAATTGCAGTTTCAGTGAATTAGCATTAGCAGAGATCGAAAGAATGAAAGTAGTTTTTTCAACTATTTCATCCCACAACACTAGCACAGCACTAGAAACCTGGTGGTTGTAGTTGAATTTGGGAAATCCGTCCTTCCTAAGCAGCCAGAGAATATTCCTAAGGGCCCTCACTACCACACCCTGTTCAGTGGATACGTTTCCCTGTAAACCCTGTGAAGGATACACAAGTGGGATTCCTATAGGTCAGAGTGTATCAATGAATCCCAGACACTCCCACCAGGAATTTTTCTCTGCCCAAGATGCTGGTACTGGTACCACTGCAAAGTCTCCCGAATCCCTTTATAAATTCTGATGAGCAGGGCTTGGAACATGTTGATAAGTTGTGGGACTTAGGTCATTCTGACTGCAGAAGTAGGGCTCCACTAGAAAACATATAGATTGTGCTACCATACCAGGTCTGACCTTATATCTCGAAGCACGTGAGGTCAGTGCTTATTTTATGAAAAATAAGGGCTCATGAGCCCTCAGTAGGGTTCTACCCCCACTCTCCCTGTTAGTACTATCAAATTCCAGTACCAAAGCTACCTCTTTATCATAACACTCCTGACAATGTGAACTTTTTGTGGCCATCCACAACTGTAAGAAACTGTAAGAAAGGCCTAGAGGTTCTGATATTATTATTTGTTTAAAAATAGACAGGCCGTGCCAACATGTGGTGGACTTTCATAAATATGTGCCGGTGTCAAGAAATAAGTGCTGTGCCGAGCACCAGCAAACATCGGCACAAGTTAAGCACTGTATGAGGTATATTTTTATCATAATTCGGCCACCCTCAGGGTCATGAAAATGCTTAGCATTTTACAGACTTCCCTTCCAATGCAAAGGTGCTGCTTCCTAGATCTCAATCAATCAATCATGGGTTTGTTGAGCGCGACTACTCACCCGTAAGGGTCTCAAGGCGCTGGGGAGGAGGGGAGGTGCAGGTTCCAGTCCATCAAGGAGGAGGTCTATCGAAGAGCCATGTTTTGAGGTTTCTCGTGAAGATGGGAAGTGATGTCGTCTGTCTGAGGTGGAGCGGTAGGGCGTTCCAGGATCTGGCCGCGAGGAAGGAGAAGGAGCGGCCTCCCGAGCTTGGCTTCCTGGCATGGGCGACCACGGCGTAGGAGAGTTGGGCTGATCGTAGGGTCCTTTGGGGTGTGTGGAATTCGAGCCGGCTGTTCAGGTATGCTGGTCCGGTGTTGTGGCGGGCTTTGTGTGCGTGGGTGAGAATCTTGAAGGCGATTCTAGCCTTGATGGGGAGCCAGTGGAGTGTGCGCAGGTGCTGGGAGATGTGGCAGTGTCTTGGCAGGTTGAGGACCAGTCTTGCTCCCCCCCGAGTTCACTGTCTTTAAGCTGATCAGTAGTAGTTGAATGTTACTCTCATTACTTTTGAAACCAGATATTCCTCCAACCTCCATGCATATATCCATCAGATTACAAAAGGAGATTAGTGTGCTAACAAGAAGACTTTATTAATCTCATTGACACATTTATCTTGCTCTAACATGCTGTTATCACATATTTGAATCACTAGAGGTTCTATAGACCAAATAAACAACATCTAGTACCCGTTCCCAGCTAAAATCGAATAGAGGTGACCACATTGACTGCCACTCTAGCCAAAAGAGCACCATATTCCGCCATCACCAGTCAAATAAATTCCTTTTCTGGATCAAATTCTTGCAATTTACATTTCAAGAAGGTCCAGCTTACTCTGTCAAATGTCTTGTCTCCATACAGAGAGAGTAACACTGCTTGTTCTCTGTACTGTTTTATCTACTCTCCAAGGTGAGCTAGTCTCCTAAAGTTATCAAACATCTTTCTCCCATTGGCAGAACTGCCCCAGTCTGGCTAGATCGATGCCAGCAGCAACTTCTTTAGCATATCCACTAAAACATTAATCTACACCTTCACATCTATAATTAACATAGTAAGAAGCCTCTAATAGACTAAGCATAACTTGTCTTTGCCCTGTCGATGGACACTGTAATGTTGGAGTCTCACATTAAGAATATAACTCCACTGATTGTATGGGAATTGTTAAACAATTCAGGGGGAAGGCTAGATGTGACAGGAGGGGAAAAACCACAGTAAATCAATGGTTCTCATGCCATTCCCCGTCCAAAGTTTTTATTTTTTTATTTATCGTTTTAAACATATCGTAATAGGTAACAGACAAGTCACACTGTAGCCACAACAGAGTCAAATATTGAGACAGAGTAGATGCATTTGTGTACTAGGAGAATGGCGACAATATATAATATTCGTGATTGGAAGAGGTAGGTGATTCAATTCAGCATCTGGGTGCAACAGGTCAACAAACTGTAGGCTGTATTACGTAGGAGAGCGTATCTTCTTGCTTCCCCCCATGTGTGTTAGGTATTGTGTAGGTTACACATCCAAACAGGCATGTTGTGTCGCGTTGGGAGTGTATCCATGTCTTGCAGTGGTTTGATAGGTCGGTGAGGTGTCGCGTGCCGACTATATGGTTGCTTGAAGTTGTGGGTGTGTTTGCCCTGGCGGTGTATGAGCTGTTTCTTCTTTACGTGCAGCAGCCCATGCCACGAACGGGGCCCATATGTCCTTGGGTCTTGACGCGGTAGGCATCAGGTCCCAGTACGCAGTAAGCATCTCTTGCCAATAAGTAATGTCCTGTATCCACGTGCTCACTTTGGGCGTACTTGATGATCCACAATGTATTGCGATGCAGCGCTTGGCTAGGAGGAGCATCATGGCTGACAGACTGCCCGCGCCCGGCGGGGTGTCAGCCACATGACCCAGCAGAGGTGTCAGTGGAGTGCGAGCAAGTTGGGAACCAGTCACTTCGTTAATAGTATGGAAAACCCTGTCCCAGAATTGTGAAATGGGGCTGCAGAGCCATGCTAAGTGTAGGAAGGAAGCTTGTGTAGCCGCGCAGCGCCAACATGTGGCATCAGGTCTCAGGCCCATTTTATGTAACTGTAGAGGTGTACGGTATAGCCTATGTAGGTATTTAAAATGAATTAACCTAAGCTTGTAGTTGGGAGAGAGGTGTTTAAGTTGAGTGCAGCAGAAGGCCCATTGTTTCACAGTAAGTGGTGGATCTAGATCTGCTGTCCATTGTGCCAGTGCACTTGGTGTAATGATCGGGGAGGTGCGTTGTGTAGTGTTATAAATGCATGTGATCAGCTTCTTGGGCGATGGATTCGATTCCCCGTCCAAATTTTAAGCACAGGAAACACTGGTGGACCACCAGGTGCAGGCAGTAACCCCTCTACATGGCTTTTTGATGGTTAAGCCTTCCATTAGACCAATATCTCCCCCCCAAATACAATGATTAGAAAAAATAACTACATTCCACTAGGAGTCAATATTCCCAACAAAGGTATTGCATCCCACCTCTGCAGAAATCAAACACGGATCCAATCTACACGAGCGAGATACTATTGCTCAAACAAGCTAATTCCCCCTATAAACAGGAGGACCTTGTTCAAAATCCCATTGTGTGAGCCTCACAGAAACTGTTGCTAAGATTCAGGAGATTGCTGACATCTGTCTTCTAGTCAGGGGGTGCAATTAAGAGCCACTTCAAGTTTGACTTTGGTAAAGATGGACCATTCCCAATGGCTTGCAATTCAACTTTTCCATCCTTGTTTTAAATGCCCCAGCCAAAATAAATATTGAAATAAGCCATTTATGGAGGGTCATGAGGTCAAACAGCACTATCAAAAGTAGAGTCACTTCTTATTTCTGTCCATCAACTGGCTAATCCTTTATGAATGTTATCCCCCCTTCTTGGGACTGCCACCATCCATGCCTCCATGTTTACAGATGCAAAAAGTCCATAGTATTCCCATGATCAGTCACTTTGAGTATCTTCATGCCCTCTTCCACTGATGGCGCATAGTGGTAGCTCCGGTTGATCAGGATCCAGAAACCACATACAAAAATCAATCGCAAATTAATCTCTTTTATTGAGGGCCTCAGAATCTGGTCTCAGGTCTCTCTTCCTGAGGTGGGTACTCGGCACTAAGACCCAGACCAGTATTATCCTTCTCATCCAGGAAGGTAACCGGAGTCATCTTTCATTCAATCTCAGAATGGCTTCTTTCTGTAGGAACAATGACATATTTGCCAAAATGTCCTTCGAACTTCCGCCCATGATCAAACAGCAAGCACGGATCGGGGGTGGCGGGGCAGGGGACAATGGGGGGGTACAGGGATATTAAAAAAAGAACCAAATGTACCTTACAGCCGCGTCTCTCTGTTGTCTCTCCTCGCATCAGGAATGGAACAGGAAGCAGCCAGGCTACCCTGACCAATCACAACGCTGAAATGCAGCGTTGTGATTGGTAAGCACCCAGGCTCCCCTGACCAAACAAAACACTGCAAAGCAGCGTTGTGATTGGTCTGAGCGCCGTGGTTCGGCGCTCAGCCAGGGCCTGGGGGGCCTGGGTATGTTCTCCATGCAGGCTGTAATGCAGCCTGCATGGAGAACATGCAAAATGCGCATGACTGTTTAGCCAGACCGGCAGTGCCGGCCAAACAGTCATTGGGCACTTAAGGGAGTGCTACTACTCCCCCCCTTCCCTGCTCTTTGAGCAGAGCAGTCCCACTCCGTCACGCAAAGCTGCTGCATCAGGACAAAATAAAATGATAACATTACGTTAATATCATTTTATTTTTCCTTTCTTTCACTGCTTCAAAGCAGTGTGGCGACGCTCCTCCACCTTAGTGGAGGAGCCGCCACTGATTGCAAGGCCACCTCTATCGATCCTCTTGATACCAACTACTCTTCTCCTTTCAAATTAAGGAAATGGGATAAAGATGTGGGGGACATATTTCATTATGTCCTCACCCAAACCTCCTCTCTAACATTGATTTCATATAATTAAACTTCTTCTCCTTGATATTATATGCTTGATTGCAGCCCTTCTGGGCTTTGCCGTCACCTACATATGGGACGGTGATGGTGCACTGCCTGTTCTTGCTACATAATCAGTTTATAGTGCAAATGCACTCATATGAAATGATGCTAGAAGTTCATGTGGTGTTATTTGACTTCTCATTTGAGCTCACTTTTATTGCTACCTTGAAGACTGCTGCCTTCATTTGTCTTTGATCAAGTCCTGATGGTGATCTGCCATAAATTTCTTCCCATGGGTCGAAACGTCAACGCATTTATCCTCTATTGTCTGCAGTCATTTTACCTAATAGGACTACTTTAGTCCACATTTCCTCTAAATCTGATATATATCTGAAAAATATTGCAGCCAACTGTCTTTTGAGATTTCATTTTTATTGTTCTATCTATTTAGAATGTTTTCACAGTTAAGCACTGCATCGATTTAAGCATGTCGTTTGTAGAACGCTAAATGTGTGTATTTATTTGAAACCACACAAGACAGATATGCAGCACTAACTGATTGGGGTCTCTTATATTGCATCATTCTACGTTTTTGATACAATTCTTTTGGGAATTATGTGCTTGTTAAACGATCCCATTTGGATAGTCGGGTCTAATTTGTCTATTGACATAAGTGTATTTTTTTCAATCAGAATGAAGGGAACTACTGTCTTTCAACCTGTGCCTGTGTCACTAAATGCTGACCTTCCGCATGTGTGTCTGCTTCCTCTACTTCCTCAAGCTTCTCCTCTGTTTCATCAGCCCTTGCCCCTACCTTTATCTCCTCAATGTCTGACCCAAGAGTGGAGATGATGTTTGAAAATCTCTTCCTCACTCTTTCCATTTTTTTTATTCATCTCTCTACTCTTGCAGGTCTTGTAGAAATGACTTCCCAGATCCACTTCACGCCTTGCTCCACTTCTGTGGGAGCAAGCAGCTGAAAGCTGATTCCCTCTCAGCAGTCAGCCCTTGCAGTGCAGTGGGAATGTAGACTAAACAACAGGGCACCCACACCAAGGGCCTCCAGACCTCTGGCATCAGCCAATCTCAATCACCACCACGGCAGCCCATTCTTCAGCTTCAGAATCCCGAAGACGCATCCTACAAGACACAGAGGCACCAGGAGCAGCAGAGCATTTGTGAGGATCTTGCTTTGATAAACATTGACTCCTCCACTACAGCAGGGGCAATTGTTGGAGATTACAGGTGAAGGTGCCATTTCACGATGATCCATGAACCTCAGATGGTAGTGAGAACAGTATGCCAGTGGGCAGGGTGAACGGCGGCCCTAGAAATACCCTCAATTCAAGGGAGAGCCAAAAGGCTCCATCCCTATATGGAGATCGAATCCAATATCTCCATTCTTACTTGAACTTTATTTATGACCTTCAGCAATTCATGTCCATGATACAATCACTTCCTTAACAGTCATTAGGCTGGTGTATTGAGTGCAGGGAGTGCAGACATGCTTCCAGGCTGGGGTCCCTGAAGAACTCTCACTAGGTATTCTACTGTTGGCACAGTGCCAAGAGTGTGGCGGTTCAGGATCCGCAATTCTCCCTCCAGAGGTTCTTCAGTCTAGCCATCTTCATTCTCATGGCTCACCATAAATCCTCTCCTCACCAGTGCTCCAGTCTCAGTGCAATACCCCATACTTCCCTCAATAGCTATGCTCTTCCCCTCCAAAGCAGGGCTTCACTTCACTCTCCCAGAACCAAGGCCGGCCTAGGATTGGAATTCTGGGGCACCACCAGCGGGGCTCACCAGTCATGCTTCTTTTGATTTCTCTGGTCTCTGCTTTGTTCTCTGTTGCTCTCTGCCCCCTCACAGGCGGTCGGTGTTTACATCTCGTTCCCTCTCCGGCCCACATACCTCACCACTGCCATGACAATAAAGCCAAGGCTGCCATGCACAGGAATTGGCTTGGTGTTCACAGCTACAACCGCAATCTGAGTAGCAGCATGGTCTAAACCCCCATCAGCACTTCGGCGTCTGGTCTCAGCAGGTGGCTTTCAACCACCGAGGCCCAGCCGATTGCGGCAGCTCAATGAGACATCAGCTTGCAGGAGCACCAAATCATGCAACTGCCAAAGATTCCAGGAACTATTTTGATTTGCCATATAAAGCCCTATTTATCTTTCCATGGTTGGCCATACTTTACATCTGCTAGTAAATGTTCAGTTCACTTCAAAACTCTTTATTTCGGCCACCAGGGCCATAAAAGAACAATTCATCACACAGCAGCATACACGATTAAACATAATTAAAAAACATCAATTTTCCTAAAAACATATAGGATATACATCTATATACAGTTATGAGCAGATAAATATAAATAGGACATATCATTAAAAAAAATAGGGTATTGCAACAGATAACCCAGATAGGGCACAAATAAGACAAACTAAGAGCTGGGTCGTTAGGCAGATGATCGACCTAAGGCTAGTAAATGCTTTTCGCACACTTTAGAACCGGTTCTTGTGCTATGTTGTTAAGCACACTGAACCTCTAAAAACAAATCTACGATTAAGGACATAGGGAGCACAGACAGTAAAACACATGTAAAATGAATGTCTGCGTAGGAATTTGGAACTGAATAACTCTTGAAGCTTGGCATGTACACCCAGTCCTTCCGTTTTGTGTCTAGAATTTACAGTCGGACCATAGCAGATTATAAGCCTTTCCTTAACACAAAGGATTTTCTTCCCCTGTTTCTTTTCCATCTCTATTGTATTTTTTTCTAAAATCATTTATGGAGGTTTTATGTTCAGTGTGCTTAATATCATTTTCACTAACTCACAAACTCAACCAGACTACCCTGAAAACTGCAAAGTTCACAAAATCAGGGTTAGAAGATCTCGGGTCCTGATAGCACCATGCAAATGGTAGAATAACCACAATGAGAAGTATGTATAACATAACATCACCCAACATGGCAAGTTGTGGCATGACATAACCTAGCACAACATAAAAGGCCATTGGCGGAAGTGTCTGAAGAGGCTGAATGACGCACCCTCCTTCTGCACACAAGGACGTGCAGGAGATCAGCACGGCTTGCCGAGGATGCCAGCTTGTAGGTGTGGGCCTTGACATCACAGCCATGGTTATTTTTGAGTGCCACGGTTCTGGTGAATTCTCTGCTCCGATTTGACTTGGGGGGGTCCCTGGCTTCTGGCTTGGACAGATGGAACCTGAAACTTTTGTGCCCTAAAAACCTGGATGACAGGACGCCTGGATTATTGGATGATTAGAAGTAAAACAGTACTGCCCAAGTCTGTTCTGGCATGCACCTTCGGATAAGCGCAGTGTCTCTGGACTCGGCTTCCGAATCCAGAGCGGTGACTACTCAAATCCCAGGTATTTTAATCAGGGTGCAGCCCAAGGAGATTTGGCATGACCTTCCTTGGTAAGTGATAACTGGGATGTGAGGCGCTTCTTAGGCTCTAAGGGAAGAGTGAAGGGAAGAGAGGCTCATGAAACCCTAGGTCAGGGAAAGGGGCCATAAAAGAGCAAGCAAGCACTAGGAATGAAAATATCCGAAACACAGGGAGTGGGTTCCAAAGGTCCTCTATGACCTTTGGAGCTGCTTTGCTTTTGTGAAAATAATTTTATTGTTATTTTGTGTATCATAACAAGTAATGAGGCATTTTAATAAGGCAGTGGTATTTACATATATATTATATATATAGATCCCTTCCAAAAAAGCTCCTTCCGATCTCTGGGGCCCGTGGACAGGTGCTGCGTTGTGCCGGCAGAGCACGCCGGACAATTTACATAAATCAAAGTTCCAAGTAAAACGCACACTCAGGGAAGATTATGCTCAGTAGATGAATTTACTTCCAGTTACGCGTTTCGACTTCGACTGTGATCAAGACTTTTCGAAGTCGAAACACGTAACTGGAAGTAAATTCATCTGCTGAGCATAATCTTCCCTGAGTGTGCGTTTTACTTGAAACTTTGATTTATATATATATACTATCACTTTCAGAAAGGGAATCTCTATGAGGTCCCAAATAGTCAAAAGTAGCCCAGAAACCCATTTGAAAAAAGCGTGGCTACAGCCAAGACATGGGTTCTACAAATGCTCATCATGTCGAGCATGTAGATTCGGGGAAAACACCACGAAATACATGACCCCATTCAGCCCCACTGAAATCATGATCAAAGGCAGTTACAATTGCAAAACCGAGTATGCTGTATATGTTCTGACATGCACCTGTGGCCTACGATATGTGGGAAGCACAAAGCTACAGGTGCATGTCAGAATACTACAACACCTTCGAGCAATCGTTAATAATGATACAGCATACCCGGTTGCCAGGCATTTTAAGCTGGAACATGGCAATGATTTGAAGTGCCTAAAATACTATGTGATTGCAGCAGTCCCAAACCCCCACAGAGGGGGAAATAGGGAACGATCAGTGCGTCAACTAGAGTCTCGTATGATCTTAGAGCTAGACAGCAGATACCCTCGAGGGCTCAACAATACTGAAGATTTACATAACTTCCTGTAGGTAAAAATCAATAGATATGAGACCCAATAGTAAATAGACTAGACACACATACAATTATATCTAAGTCTGGTATAGAGGTCACAACACACAAATAAGAGAGCCAAGGAGGGCACTTTCAAATGAAAATATTTGCACTTTAAGTTCCTCAGTTGCTAATTCTTTGTTTTTAATCCCACTGTCTTTTATTTATTTATTTTCTAAATATAGTAGCACTAGCACTTTATTACTCTTTGGAAAAGGCGGCTGCCCTATCCGAACAATGACACCAATCTGGGCACTTCAACATGCACTTTATACACAAATCGATCCGTGCCGTAACATTTCATAGAGCACATTTCTAATATCTATCCAAGCTACAATATAACGGCTAGATGACCATTTAGAATAAGAGGGACCCCAAAATGGTATTATACATTAAGATAACCAGAGGAGAAGTACCCCATATGGAGTAGATAGAAAGAAACCATTAGGAGAACATGCGGGTTTTGCACAGCTGATGTTGACGAAAACAATATCTAATTCTTTTAAATTGCAGATATGTCAAAATTATAAAAGGGTTTTTATACACATTATTTATCATAAAATGAATGACATAATATTTAATTATATATGTATTTATTTATTTATTTATTAATTGAAACATGATAATGTGAAAATTGCAATGACAAAAATGCACTTATGCAGATATCAAGAAGCACGTGCACTTTCTAAAAAGAATTAAACAATTTTGAACATACGATAAGGCAGAACACTTAATAGCAAAAGTAAATGTGTATGATGATCAAAGCACGACGATCGAAAAACAGACTATGTGAAAGCGAGCACCATAGTATGTTATTTATGTTTATGTATCACATGACACGGGGGAAAGCAAAAAACAAAAGTATAAAACAGTAGGCGGACTGCGTTTCCGCATGTGAACAAGGACACCTTGTTGTCCGAAACACTATATGGCTATAATAATAAAGACCTAAAATCTGCCACACTAAACTGGAGTTCGTGACTCTTCGCCGGCTGGGAAGTGGGGAGAGCCAAATACCTGTTCGAATTTGAATAACGGAAGTTGGTTGATTCCGCTAACGGACCCCCTCCTTGGAAGCGGCAGCCGCCCACAACCAGAACTTTGTGAGGATCCTGAAGGGATAATTGGCGGCTACCCCCGAGTGCAGCAATCTGGACGGATACCGATCGAGGAGACGGGAGCAGCCGGGTTGGAGGATCCGCCTGCAACTCACCCACGGCAGTGAGTGTCCACTGTATCTGCAGCGGTTGGGAGGTGTGGATAGGCAACGCCATTAACCCACGCATGAGGGTTTGGCACTCGTTTATAGCCAAATATGTCAGCGGAAACTGTCCGTGTAAGGGAGGCAGCAGCTGAGGAACTTTTCAATAATCTGCCTGATTTAACAGCGACGGGTGAAAATGCGCAAGCTAGCAAAAATGTCAGCAATAAGGATAGCAACGCAAAGATCTTACTTAAACGGCTGGAGAAATGCATGAGATCAGAAGTAACCAAATGGTGGGAAAACAAATCGCTCACAAAATATGAAGAAGCGGGACGGGTACCTCGTGGGCTCAGGATCCTTTTGGCACCAAGCTACGAGAACCCCAACCCGGCCATGTTAAAAGAATGGGGCGAAAGCAATCTTGGGGCCTCAATGAACCTTGTCCGCATACTCATCAAATATGCCGAGTCTGACCGTCTAGATCTAATAAAAGAAATAGACAATATCAATGAGGAGCTGGGCAAGCTGGAGCCGCCCAATGAATATATTACTAAAACCAGGAGAGAGATACAGGAACGCCTAACAAAACAAGAAGAAAAAATAAAACAACGTAAAGTGTTCAAATTTGCTCGCGATCGAGCCGACTATGAGCAGGGTCAGATCTATACATTCGCTCGCAAATATGCAACTGCTAAGAAACTGAAACAGAATGCTGAATCAAAAAAATGCATAGCGACTGGAATACAAGAACATGCGGGCACATCCAAGGACTCCATGTCAATGTCAGATGGTAATTCCGTAACTAGCGATACCGGCTCTGAAACTGGCAATATGAGCACAAATAGTGACAACACAGAAGGCAGACGACTTGACTTAGGGGAGGAGATTGATTTTTTAGTTACGGACCGTCGGAACACATTGAGGCCACGGAAGCAAACACAGCGACCAGAAAATGTAGGAACGCAAAAAGGAGAGACAGACGGAAAAAACGTAAATCAAAAACCAAAAAGAAGATATTGGCACAAATGAACATGAAAGAGGATAAAACCATCATTAATCTCTCGACAATGAAACTGACTGATGCAGAAAAGCAAGTGCTCAGTTTAGGACTGTCATTTTGCCCACCTAATGATTTTAATTATGCACAAACAAGGATAGATATCTTCAGTTACATTCGAAAGCTAAAATTAATCAAGTTTTTTACCATAAAAAATGGCCTAGAATCAAATCGTACTGCACAACCATTACAACAAGGCAAAAATAGTAATCTACAAGTTTTAGACATTCCTGTATTGCTCGCAGCACAAGCTATTATGGCTGAAACCAACAATGACAATGAGATCCAACAACCAGATATGTCAACACAAGAACAGCTCCAATTATGGGAAATTAGGCAACAGGGGGCAGGCAGCAGCCCGTTCAAAAGAAAATCAACATTCATTCCATCTATGCCTAAAGACTCAATAGACATATTCCACAAGAGAGT
Organism: Calotriton arnoldi; assembly: GCA_963921515.1. Taxonomy (NCBI): domain Eukaryota; kingdom Metazoa; phylum Chordata; class Amphibia; order Caudata; family Salamandridae; genus Calotriton; species Calotriton arnoldi. Next base: position 578,967 of record CAWUFW010005187.1, read on the forward strand.
AACAGAGGACATTAAGAAATTATATCATCGAGTAAACCACAAAAAACGGCAAAAACAATATAGAGAGATTGAATACATCAAACTGATCAACAAACTGAGCAGTAATCATGAGGTAGTTGTTATGAAATCTGATAAAGGAGGCAACATCGTGCTATGGCCTAAAGTAGACTATATAAAAGAAGCACAAAGGCAACTATCAGACCAAGGATGCTACGGCAAGTCCAACATGAAGGAATATAACAAATCTAAGGAAACATTGACCAAAAAGCTCCACCAGTTCAAACGAGAAGGTATGATATTGGGAGAAGAATTTAAATTTTTATGGGTAGAATATCCAGTGGTTCCAACAATTTATTTTGTCCCGAAAATCCACAAAAACATCAGCCCAATTCCAGGACGACCCATAATTTCTGCCATCAACAGCATGGGGGAACACATTTCGCAATATGTGGATTACCTTTTACAAAGCCTGGTCAAAGATCTCCCGACATACGTAAAGGACACAGGAGACTTTCTGAATAAGATCAAAAATATACAATGGGAAGAGGACATGATGTTCATAACTCTAGACATAGAGTCGTTGTCTACATGCATAGACCACCAAACAGGACTTGTGGCGATAAAACATTTTCTAGATACAAGGCCTGCAGAATGTTATGAACATAACAAAACACTAAAGGAATGTATATCATGGTGCCTTAATAACAACTATTTCATGTTTGGTAATGAAATGTTTAAACAACTAAGGGGCGTGGCTATGGGGTCCTGCTTCTCCCCCAGTTATGCCTGCCTGTTGGTGGGCTGGTGGGAGGAGCAGGCCCTCAGGTCAACACACTCAGAAATGTATGCCAAGCACGTGAAGCACTGGCTTCGATATATAGATTATGTTTTTATTGTTTGGCAGGGCAGTGAGGACAATGCCACTTTGTTTATCAATAACATCAATAATAATTCTGCCAATTTAAGATTTACCTCACACATCAGCAAAGAGAGTGTTGAGTTCCTAGACGTTAGAGTATTCATCAAGGAAGGACACATAAAGACCACTCTACATAGGAAAACAACAGCTGGGAACTCGACGCTCCATGTGTACAGTGCCCACCCTAAACACTTGGTACGGAGTATCCCCTATGGGGAACTCCTAAGAATAAAAAGAATATGCAGTACCAAAAAAGATCAGGAGATATGTACACAGGAGGCAATAATGAGGTTCAGACAGAGAGGATACAGCAAATCAATCCTGAATGAGGCAGTGGCCAAAGTGGCCCTCAAATCAAGAAAATCCTTGTTGGAACAGAAAAACAAAAGCACAGTTGAGACACAAGAAGGCAATGCGCCCAGACTCATCCTCACTTTCAACCAGCAAGAAAGACAAATAAGGTCAATTATTAAACGAAATTGGCCAATTGTCCTTACAGATGCGGTTTTAGCTCATGACCTTTCAGATAGTCCCACTATCTCTTTCAGAAAGGGAATCTCTATGAGGTCCCAAATAGTCAAAAGTAGCCCAGAAACCCATTTGAAAAAAACGTGGCTACAGCCAAGACATGGGTTCTACAAATGCTCATCATGTCGAGCATGTTGATTCGGGGAAAACACCACGAAATACACAACCCCATTCAGCCCCACTGAAATCATGATCAAAGGCAGTTACAATTGCAAAACCGAGTATGCTGTATATGTTCTGACATGCACCTGTGGCCTATGATATGTGGGAAGCACAAAGCTACAGGTGCATGTCAGAATACTACAACACCTTCGAGCAATCGTTAATAATGATACAGCATACCCGGTTGCCAGGCATTTTAAGCTGGAACATGGCAATGATTTGAAGTGCCTAAAATACTATGTTATTGCACCAGTCCCAAACCCCCGCAGAGGGGGAAATAGGGAACGATCATTGCGTCAACTAGAGTCTCGTATGATCTTAGAGCTAGACAGCAGATACCCTCGAGGGCTCAACAATAATGAAGATTTACATAACTTCCTGTAGGTAAAAATCAATAGATATGAGACCCAATAGTAAATAGACTAGACACACATACAATTATATCTAAGTCTGGTATAGAGGTCACAACACACAAATAAGAGAGCCAAGGAGGGCACTTTCAAATGAAAATATTTGCACTTTAAGTTCCTCAGTTGCTAATTCTTTGTTTTTAATCCCACTGTCTTTTATTTATTTATTTTCTAAATATAGTAGCACTAGCACTTTATTACTCTTTGGAAAAGGCGGCTGCCCTATCCGAACAATGACACCAATCTGGGCACTTCAACATGCACTTTATACACAAATTGATCCATGCCGTAACATTTCATAGAGCACATTTCTAATATCTATCCAAGCTACAATATAACGGCTAGATGACCATTTAGAATAAGAGGGACCCCAAAATGGTATTATACATTAAGATAACCAGAGGAGAAATACCTCATATGGACTAGATGGAAAGAAACCATTAGGAGAACATGCAGGTTTTGCACAGCTGATGTTGACGAAAACAATATCTAATTCTTTTAAATTGCAGATATGTCAAAATTATAAAAGGGTTTTTATACACATTATTTATCATAAAATGAATGACATAATATTTAATTATATATGTATTTATTTATTTATTAATTGAAACATGATAATGTGAAAATTGCAATGACAAAAATGCACTTATGCAGATATCAAGAAGCACGTGCACTTTCTAAAAAGAACTAAACAATTTTGAACATACGATAAGGCAGAACACTTAATAGCAAAAGTAAATGTGTATGATGATCAAAGCACGACGATCGAAAAACAGACTATGTGAAAGCGAGCACCATAGTATGTTGTTTATGTTTATGTATCACATGACACGGGGGAAAGCAAAAAACAATAGTATAAAACAGTAGGCGGACTGCGTTTCCGCATGTGAACAAGGACACCTTGTTGTCCGAAACGCGGCATATGGCTATAATAATAAAGACATAAAATCTGCCACACTAAACTGGAGTTCGTGACTCTCTCTTCGCCGACTGGGAAGTGGGGAGAGACAAATACCTGTGCGAATATATATATATATATGTATATATATATATATATATATATATATATATATATTGCACACCTTTTTCTTCACGATTCCCTGCCACTGGAATCAAAAGGAACGGACACCGCTTTCTGCGTGCAAATGTCTTTATTCGTGCTCCGCCGCCATTACGCGTTTCAGCCCCTAGAGGCCTTGGTCACATGACGTACCCACAATTCCCTCACATTTTAAAGTGCACCGTGCTTTAACAGGAACTGAAAACAGACTATCCGTTTGTTTTTGTTGCAGCCATCCTTACTACATCATAAAACTCAACTTTGTTTATTGTGCAAAAATGCATAGTGCAATTATTTGTAAACATATGACTCTGACTGGTTATTTTCTATGTGCAAAATTAGGCAACATACTATTTACAAATAATAAATAGACAGATAAATAGTTACATGGCATAAAATCCTGTGCAATTCCGCAATGGATTAAAATGACCTCTGATCCTAATAGGTCTATATTTTTTATATATAACCCTTTTGTTGGTTTTTCCTCAGTCATTGCCAACTATGCCAATTATGTCTTAATCTCTTTATATATACATATCATGACTTAAATGTATGTTTGTTCTATCAGGTTAAATTTCGCAATGCAGTTATTTGTAAACATTAGACTCCAATCAGTTGTTTTATATGTGCAAATTCAAGCAACATACTATTTACAAATAAATTAACGACATAAAATCCTATGCATTTTTAGCAACCAATGACCACCGACCCTAAATGGTCAAAATTACTTAAACCACCTTTTGTTCGTTATTCCTCGGTCATTGTCAAATATGCAAATTATACCTGAATCACAGTATAAATACAAAGCAAAATAAAACATAGTTGAGTAATGTAATATCAGGTTAAATCCCCTGTGTCATCCTGGTGCATATGTGTGTATCTAACTGCTTAAAATACAGTGATGTACCATCCTATTTATGGACCCCACCTTCTATGTGGAGCCTAGTTATTTTTATGCACCGGCTGTAACTTCTGATTGACAGCAGTCCTATTAAAAACATTAATATATAATAGTCATTTTCAAACATCGTGAAAAAAGTGAATAAAAATAAATGTGAATAAAAATGGTGCTGATTTGATTTAAAATGTGTTTCACATACTTAGGAAGGCCTATCGGAACTTCCCAGTGATAATGAAAAGGCGAACTTGTTTACAGTAGAGAGGAAGGACAATTATTATAGTTAATTTTGAACTAGAGGAGAGAAAGTCATGCTAAATTCATTTTCTATTTACTTATAACTACAGCCACTTAAGATGGAAAATATTGCACAAAACGGGAAGAAACATGGATAATTCTATTTTTTTATATTTTTTATTATTATTATGGTTGTTAAATTTGACTGCATGATGTGCAGAACAAAAACTTCATGATCCATCTTAACTATTCAATGCTGATGGACCAACCTAATTCTATAGGTCTCAATATATATGAGCTCTATAGCCAAGTATGCAGATCCTCTGTGATGTTTAAGCCATTCGGACTTTTACTGTCTAGTTCTAGAATATATTTAGTCTCTAGACGTCTCAGAATGGCTTCCCTGTTTCCTCCCCGTTTTAATGGTGGCACGGCATCAACCACAAAATATTTAAAATCTTTCAGATTGTTGGCATGTATATCCTTAAAGTGGCGCGCCACGGGGTAGTGGGATCTGAATTCGTGATTGCTCTCATGTGCTGGAGTACTCTTTTGTGGACCTGCAGTTTCGTACTCCCAACGTACTGCAGTCCACAAGAGCACTCCAGCACATATATGGCAAATTCTGTTTTGCAGGTTAGCCATTTATCTATATTGCAAGGCTGTTTTTAAAAGGTGACTTAAAGTTTACTTTATTCACTCCAAATTGGCAAGCTCTACAATTGGAGCATTTGACAAATATATATATACTTATATATTTTTTCTTATTGCTAACCAGTGTATCCATTTCATACCTTTAACTATCCTGCGAAAAAGCCTTACATATTCATAGCCTTTATTGCATTTTAACGTCACATTCTAAGACCTCACTTCATGATTAATTAATACTTCAAGGGAGCATTCGGTCGAATTATCAGGCCTTTGTTCAATTCTCTCCAGTCTGCTAGGCCATCAGGCAGCCTCTCTCCAGTTCTGGACATTTTCATACCCATCACTTCATCAACTGTGCACCATTAAACATCTATTATTCAATCAACTATCTTTGTTCTTTTATATCCTTTATATCTTAACCGCTTAACTGCTTAGAACGTTCCGCGCCAGTGCGGAACGTTCTATTAAGCGGGCGGGGACGCGTCGGCCAACGGACGCGCGCAGCACTACCGAGGTAGTGCTCGCGACGGCCGTTGGCCGACAGAAGCATCGAAGGGGTTATTAGGCAGCAGCCTCTTACTACCATAGCGCCAAGAGACCTTTTTGGTGGACGTGCGCTCTATAAGTAAACGTTAACATAACATAACAGATGCCAACCAGTAGTATAGCAAGTTGAAGTTTAGCTAAGATCAATGTAAATTGTGGCTCTCTTTCGCACACAGTATTATTTATATAAAATGGTGCAATCCCCAATAAGCCAGCGCCGGGAGTCACTTGTAAGGTTACATTCACATGAACCCTATAACTTGGTGACACTTCTTTTGACTGGGCAGGTTGACGGCAGCCGCGGCACGTGCAGGTAACAACGGTGGCGCGGTGGGGAAGGGTGGTGGGGGATTTCGACAGACGACGACGAGGGAAAATGAATTATTTATTTAATTTTCCCGCGTGGTCGTCTGTCACATCCCCCCCAACCCGGCCCCACTGCCCCACCCCTCTTACCTGCACGGGCCGCAGCCGGTTGACCATTGGAAGGGTTTCTGCTGATTGAACTAGTAGCCATAGCAGAAGCCCAAAAAATGATGATTGTCTGGTTAAAAGAGGAACCGAGGTAGTTAAAGGAGCTGGCCACGATGGCAAACGAAATCAGCCACATGCTCCAGAAACTAGCTTTAAAGAAACAGGCATCCCAGACAAGACATACCAAGTTCACAAAATTCAGTTAACAAAGTCGGCCATGTTTATGTGTGGTCCTAACACATGGGGTTTGTGACATTTTTTGTACCAAGTTTCCTGAGAAGAGGACAAGATTATTAAACTCTTTCCCCAAGAAAAAATTATTGCTGAATTTTTTTCAGACCTATTCTATATCTGTTCCAATTGCTCTTTAAAAACGCCCACAACATCACGTTCCCACTTGCGAGAAGTTCTCTCACCCTTTGACCTTTGTGATTTCATATGTCAGAAATTCAGTGAAAAGTTGCTCAGTCACTTATCATTTTAACCATTATTAGATGATTCAATTGTTGTGCCTAATATTTATTCTCCGTTTCTCTTTGCTGTTATTTTCTCCTGGTTGTTATTTGATTTAATTAATTCCAATGTATAGTTTAATGTATGCATAACCCAGTCCTGCCAAGTACCACGCATCAGGCATTATACTAACGCATTTTAGTGCGGTGGTCCGCATCACCGTACTAAAATGCAACGTCACGCATTTATAGCGCCTTCTTGACACCACCGCTGGTGCAGAGGCAGAGACAAGGGGGACCGAAAGCGCCGCCCTGGGCAAACACTCATGATGAGCAAGCAGCACGGACCACGTGCTACTCTAGCAGAGTGTTGTATGATTTCAGTACTCTGGTTGTGTGCAGAGTGAATGGCAGGTCAGTCAGGAGTAGGTCGCGCCGACCGCGTGACCTGGTGGCTCACTGCTGCGCTGGCTGCAGCAATGAGCATTCACAATAAATATCTCAGGCTCAGCTGTTACGGGCCGGCTGGCAGGGCTTTCACGTGACGTGGTGGAGTCACGTGATTGCAACAAAGTGTATCCATTTGGACATGGACTCTCTCTGAGTGCAAGACAGGGCGAGCAGCAGTTATGTTTCTTTAGTTTGCTGCTGCCCGCTATGCCGCAATGATTATATTGTTGCCTCATCGATAAACACCGGCGTTCACTGGCCGGTGAGACAGGTCGGGTCGCACAGACAGTCATGGCAGAGGCAGGAGGATGAGATGATCATTAGGATCTGACTGCCTCTGGTGCATGCTGCAGGACTCGCCGCGGCTGACAGGTCTGTGCAAATTGTGATAGTAAGATAAATGTTATTTTACAGCCGGATGTAGACGCGGTTGAAAAGTTGTAATCCTAACTCTCTGTGCTGTGCTCACCTCAGCTGGTGCTGCAGTGTAATATTTGTTAAATGGAAGCATCTGTGATCCGTGGATCGCGGCCTCTCAGACTTGTCAGTCTGGTCCCACGCAGAGAAGGCTGCCTGGACTGACTTGATGCGTGGATTTATTGGCTGATATTGATTCATGCGAGGCACCTCACAGCAAGAAGCTGTGTATTTAAGTAGCGAGCCCGCGCGCTCCATGTGCCTGTTGTTACAAATACTATTAGCTGCAATCTGAATTGGACAGCAACAACCCTATTTAACTTTTGTGCCTAAGCCGGGCGGTTCAGCCATGCCCTGCCTCTGGTTTTTCTCCAGCGTCCTGCACCACCAATCTCCAGAGTCGGCGCGTGCTAAGCATAACTAATACAGGACCCGGCAGTGCCCTCACGGGTGAATTTAGACTCCATGCAGTGCCTTATATATTTAATTTAGAGTGTCACTCACTGTCTGACTTAGACGCCGGTTACAGCTCCACTCTCCTCACACTGCTGTCCTCAGGCAGCGCCACTTCACTCAGCTCTGAGCTCCCTGTATGATGATCAGGCCCGGTTCTAGAGGGTTGGCCAGGTGGGCGAGGCCCACCCAAGGATTACCCTGGCCCACCCTAGGCCATTCTGCACTGAAAAACGAGCGATTTTCATCGTAATGTCTCACAGTGGCGTGAAGCCCCATTGGGCTCTGCCTCATTGTTTATTTAATTATTTACACCATTGAAATGCACTAGTTTCAGGCCTGGGGACAGGTGTGAAATCAGCAGGGATAGTAGCTGCTATGATGTGCAAATGAACAGCACAGACATCCTGAACATTTTCACTCACTCACACTAAAGAGGCTGCAGGCTTCCATCACAAGGTACCTAGGAGTTGCAAAAAGTTATATGACAGAAACGCTTTGCAAAGGATTTCATTTTCCCAAAACAGTTAGTGAAAATGTGTTTATAATTAGCATATAGATTTACTCAGGGTTTGTTTTATTTTCTTCCTGCTGTGCGGCCATTATCAACATTCAGCATTACATAAAAAACTAATTAATGAAAAAAGTTAAAAAAATAAATGTTTTATCTTTTCATTTGCTAAATGAAAAAACATTCTACTCATCATTAATTCACACCACATTAATTTGTTTGTAGATTGTTACAAGTGATAGAATGATTCCTTGTGCAGGGACCTATGGGCAGGGCCACTGGAATTATGTGATTATGTAGACGTGGCATTTTTCGCATAGCTATGGATTTGCTGCATTTGCCACATAATCCATTATCTTCTGCATAAACTGCAGATTTTTAAAAGGATGTTTTTTTAGCTCAAACGGTTCATAAGTTACAAAAAGCACATCGACGTGGTGGCGCGGAGTGGAAGGTTCTTTCCTAAGGTTCACTGGTCACCTTCTGGTTGCTTATTGCTATATTTAGGTGTTAAACTGGTGCAATCTATGTCTAGTGTTAGCAAGCGTAAAAATATCATATTTTTAATAATGAACTAATACTATCACAAAATGTGCAGCATTATGCTGCATAGTTTGCATTTTCTTGCGGCATAATTTAGTCAACACTGCTGCATATTTTGACCCTTCACTGCCGCATAGTTCCAGTGGCCCTGCCAATAGGTAACCAGCAGGACATTTCTTTGATTCTCAGCACGGTCATCTCACAATTTAATTCTAATGAGGCTTATAAAATGGGTGTCTCGTGGTCGACTGATAGGAACACTTGTGGCAAAGTATGAGGTAGCAGATTCCACATAAAAAAACAAATGGTTATATATTTATTTTAAGATTAAAAAAAAGCTTTCAACAGATCTTAAAGTTCAAGTTGCTACAGGCTACAGCGCATAAGGAAAAAAAGAACTTAGAGAACAAATTCTAACCAATACTGAAATATAGTTGAGGTGCATATTAAAAAGAAAAAGCACTATATTAATACACCAGTTATTCCTAAACAATACAGGAATTTCTGTTGTTTAATATTAATTAATATTTCGAATTAATTAAGCCTTTTTTATAGCACTGCTATGTTTTTAAGCATCTTATCTCGTATTTCAGTACATTTGCGATATGTTTTATGTTTCATAGTGTGCACCCATTGTACCCTTAACTCATGTTGAAATCTTTGTATTTAAAGGTGTGGCTAAACTGAGCTACGTAGCGCACAGTATAGTGTTGTCTAGTCTGAGAATATCCGCTTTCTATGTTTGTTTAGTATAGGGCGCGGCAATATTGTTTTCCTGAATTAATAAGGCTTCTTTTATGTTCAGTTCACTTGGTACACACTAAGCACAATGTACACAAATGTATGCCAAATACAATTTAAAAAACACCCAGACAACTAAATATTAAGGGGGTGATAGGATTGCTAGAAGTGTCACCACTAGAGCTAAGGCTACGAGAGGGTGGAATGGCCAAAAAAGCAATATCTCAGCCAAAAAGACTTGGAGAGCCTGCCTCAAAGCCAGATGGGAAAAAGACAGGCCCAATAGAAAATGGGTTAGGGGAGGAAGCATTTACCTATACCCCCCAGAGAGTTATCAGCGAGATCTGGTTTCCCTAGGTCCAAATGAACATTTTCCAGAGCGCACTACACAAGGGTTCAGCTGTGCAAATTTGGGTGTAATAATAGTGATATGTGTCCATGAAGCTGTGCCTAAGAGGGTACTTTTATCCTCACACTGAGTAGTTGCTTGTTTATAGAGAAATAATAGGAGTAGGTTGATAAGAAGCTTGTAGCAAATAGAGATACAGCACTTGGATGGGGCAGCCCATCACCACCAGACATTGAGGAATGGACCCCACAATGTGGACTGGTGTATCACAGTGGACAGAGTGGTATATATAGGTAGGGGATGTCCCAAGAAATTTGAAAAAAATCTTGGGAGACATGGAAAGAACATAATGCACTTTACTGAGTAAGAAGAGCAAGTCATTACGAGAACTCAAATTTTAACCTGGGGTGAGTATTTCATAGCTGAAACTGCTCACAACTGTACATGTGGAGTATTGTGCCATTTTGCTGGTGTTATTTCTGTATTTGATCATTACTGCAATATGTACATTTTGCAGGGACTCCACATTTTCCTTTTGTAATGTCATGAGAAGTTCACCAATTGTTTGTATGAACATAAAAATGAAGAACTCAATACAACACATTAATTTTTTTAAATTGTATTCCTCCTATAAACTATGTAATCCTTGATTAAGGTTCACCTACCTTTGTTTATGTAACCAAATGTACATCCCTGGATGGTAGCCAGCATTTGGTAGATTTTATTAAACAAAATAGCCCAAATTAGATTATATACATAGGATACATATCAGGTAACTGTGTAATATGGTCCAACATTGCCATTGAGTTGTTTTTGTGACATTATAAACCATAAGGCCAAATACTGAGTGATTTGTAAATGTCATTAGAACCATTGGATGGCAATACAGGACCATATTACACCTGGTACTGTTATTTATTGTTTATATTGCATACAACAGTGGCCAGCATGACTCGCGGGTAGGGGGTGGCGTGGGTGGTCATGATTGCGGGAGGGAGGGAACATTTTTTTTTTTAAGTCTCTTACCTTGCCACAGCCTGGTCCCACGTCCGCTCCTGCTCTCCTGCTTCCGATTTCAGGAACAGGAAGCAGGCAGCCAGGCTCCCTCCCCTAAGCCAATCACAACACTGCAATTGCAGCATTGTGATTGGTCTGAGCGCCATGACACGACGCTCAAGGAGGGGCTGCCGGAGAGGCCCTGTTCTCCATGCAGGCTGTAATGCAGCCTGCATGGAGAAGTGGGAAAGTGCGCATGACTGGCTTGGGCGTCCCAAGAGGTCCGACCAAACAGTCACTGTGCACTTTTAGGAGTGGGCAAACCACTCCTCCACTGCCCGGCTCGCAGAGCAGCCCCGCCCACCCACCCGCCCGCAAACCAGTCAAACATAAAATGATAATAACTGAAAGTTATTATCATTTTATGTTTTTGCTTCTGCACTGCTTGAAAGCAGTGGGGGGATGCTCCTCCACCATAGCGGAGGAGCCGCCCCCTGATCACATATTTATTTTTGTATAGTAGCTTGAAAAGGCTGTTTACTTCTAAGTGCAGCTAACAATGGCACTGAGGGGAGTTAGAATGGTTAGGTCTTGTTTACATTTTATTTGAATTAATGGTTAATAAAAACCAACAGCAACATCAATGGTGATGGTCAGTAGATTTAGGCGATCCTTTGGTTGCAGCGTTTACCACATATTTATGGATTTATTGCATTTGTTGCAATATGCAAAATTTGCAGTTTGCCAAAAATTTTGTTTCTCAGATGGATGAAAATAATACTAGACAAAGTGCCACATAACTAGCATTTTTGCTGCATAATTATATGTGTATAATTTGGTCCTCCATGACACTTAATCCTAGTCACCCTGACAATGTTAAAGCACTGCTGAGGGGTTTGGGGAATGCCATGATGTTGATAAAATCTATATTGTACAGGTAACTATGAAATATTTTCCATATTTCCCAGTTCCTTGTGAATTATGGGTTTTTATACTATTGCATTTCGTGCAATAAAAGCACCAATACATGATGTTGCTATATGTATAAAACAGAGTTATGATTCTGGCCTTATTGCAGCGTATTTTTAAACTTCAATGCTTTTCAACCTAAAAAGCTGGCAAAGTTTTTTGAAAACATATACAGCTGTAAAGAGGCCCTGCGTAGCAGCAGAAAGGTTTCTGTTGCTGCACATGATAAGGGGCATGCTTCAGCCTGAACGTTCTGCATCTACATTTTAAAGTTCTGACAAGCAAAGTCCCTCCCCTGTCCCAAAGCCAGAAAGGCATCAGAGAAAGCAAAGTCTGTAGCTCTTTGGGTGGTGGTTATTGTCTTAAAAATGTCAAAAGAGGACAGATGCCAACACCTCAAATATCGAATTTCTGAAATACTTACCAGAACCCATTCATCTTCATGGCCCACCCATGCTTCTTTATGGCCCACCCAGAGTAAAAATCCTAGAGCCGGGCCTGATGATGATCCTGATATCAGTGATTTTTAAGTGGTAGTTACTTTTGTCTCATGTATTTGGAATATACCGTACGAGTCACAAGCATCCTGCAATTCGTTTTATTCTGGTCAGGTGAGGTGCAACTTTAGAACCAACAGTACATAATATTTAATTACAGCGCCACTGCTCTGCCTGCGCCTATAGCTCACTGCTCTCAGGGTGCACTGATGCCCCAGCGATCCGCTCAGCTGACAGGCAGTGAGTGGAGTCCATAAATGATTGATTTTTAATTATTTATTTGCACTAAAGATCTAAAATATTATTACAGCCTGACTGAGCAGATAACACACTGACTGAGTAAATTAATTATAATTGATTAGCAGCTAAGATCCACGCTGGGGCCTCTCAGCCTGGTTGGTCACGTCCTACATGCGACAGAACCTGGACAGACTCAGTGTCAGTTGTCAGTGCTCTTCCGTTACTGGTGGTTTATAACAGTTTCAAGATCTTCTTGCTCAAATGAGTGTAATTTCTGATTTTTATATGCAGTGCTTTAAATGGAAAAAAATAAGTGCAGGTACTCAACTGAGATGTGGACTAGTGGGGCAGGGCTATGGGGGCGGGGCTACGGGCAGGGCTAAGGGACGGGGCCAGAGGCACACATTTAATTTGATTGAGATTTAATTGGTGTGCAGATATGCACAATGCAGACAACACTCACTCATACAAGAACATGCACAGGGACATAGAAGCACTTGCGCACTCAGACAGGGTATTTAGTTCATGTGTTTTAGAAAAGCATATTCGCTGATTTCCATATTACTAAACCTTGATTACCCGAACCCCCCCCTCCCCTCCGCTGTGCTACAGCGTCACCATCACCACATTCCTCCGCGATCTGGCTCCAAACAAGTGCTGCGCTACTCTGCTATGCCAGCAGGAAGCCTTCTCTTAGGTTTCCCGAGTCACGAGATGTACTGTTAGCAGGCCCTTCTCACACACCTACAGTGCTATTGTCTCCACGAGCCTGAGTGGACACTGTGTCAATAATCACAGTGTGACTCGGGCCCGCCCAAACTCCCTGCCAGCTCTGAATGAATGCATATGGGAGTTGTTCAATTAGCACATTGTAAGGGGAGATTAGCACTCGAGTGCTTCACGAAAACGGACCCACTTGTCAGCTGTGTGTCACGCTTCTATTTTTACATGCCAAATTGCACTGAGTTGGCTTGCTGCTCCATGAGTGCCGGTAGCCACTTTGGGACAAGAAGAAGTTCCGGTACTCAAGTGCAGAAAATTTAGAAGTGCCGGTACTTAGTACCGGTGAGTACCGGCCCATTAAAAGCACTGTTTATATGTTTATGTTTATATGTTTTCCTGGTCTTCATTGCTTGATTTTGCTTGCTAGAAAGTGTCACTCATAGTCCTTGAAATGTCCCTCATAATTACACTAAAATTATGAAAATGTCACACATAGCAATCTGAAACCTTGGCAGCTATGCATAACCTATATTAGGCGCGCAATGCCCATAGGGCTCAAGGGGCTTTACCCCGACGCTCGTGTGTGTCAGCCCGGGCTGAGACAGCTTCCCGGGCACACACAGACAGTTTTTGAGCTGCTGTAGGCTGGCGGGTCTGGCGTCCGTCTTATCGCAGCCGCACCTGAGTACTTCACAGGTCTTTAAAAGAAAATGTACTTGTTAATGAGGCTTTGTTGTTTTTTCAACCCTTCTTAGAGCCCCTGCATCTCCACTCTGCCTATTGCTGGAAGTATTAGACCCCCCTCGAAATTTTTATTAGCCCTCCCGCCCCCACCCAGAAATTTGGCTCTAGTTGCGCCTCTGACCTATATGTGCCTTTTTTCTGCGCAGGAAGGACCGCAGTGACGAAAGAGCTAATAAAACATTAAAACACAACCTTTGAGCTTCTCCCGGATTTTCCCATAACTTGACCTCTAGTCCCGGAAATAACCTTCGGCTGAAAAACACTTCCCGCCTGTAATTGTGATCGCTGTGCTTGGTCCTGCGTGCCTGATGACAATGGATGCAGCTTCGAATTCTTTCTATTTTTTATTTATTGTAAAAGAGGTCAAATTAAAGACTTACGATCCCCTGGCGCATTCCATCCGCGATGGGGAGGAAAGGAGAAGCACAGCCTGGAGGGGTCTGCCAGTCCAAGGAGAAAAGAGACATCTGTGAGGGAACCAGAAAGCGCTGAGCCGGTGCTTTTCACCGTCTGGATGATATATCCTTCCCCCAAGGTTGTACGGTTCCCTGGGCAGGGACAGGTGGGACGGTGCTGCTGATATCACAGCTTCCAGTCCAACGCAACCTGGGAACTCAAGCACGTGGGAGTCTGCATGATATCTCCAGTGATCTGCATCAGAAGCAGCTGCGGAACATAACACATCTCGAGGCCGGGCTGAAAAAGGCCAATCTATCTAAATTTTCACTCTAAAATATGTTGATTTGCTTTTTTTTACTCTCTACTGTTTTATTAAAATTATATGTCTAACGTCTGTATGTCTAATTTTGTGCCCTTGCCTGCAAAGTTTGTCAGTTATGATTTTCAGAAGGTTCCTGTGCGCTCAACAAATAGCAACATAACTTGACCTGACATAGCATAGCTTTTTCCTGAATGAGTTCCTAATACAGTAAAAAGGTGGTCATTTCCAGAATACAGAGGTTTGGATTTGGTGGCTTGATTTGCAAGGCTTTTTTATAGTCACATATGCATGTGCAAAATGTTTTTGATTCAGAAAAACAAAAAAGGATGTTGCGGGCGTAATCTGAGCTGTAGGTGAGTAACTTACATTGTGATCAATCTAAGCATTCTTGAACTGAAAGTGGTTGCCATAAAGTAGGTAGACAACGTGTTGGAAAAATCACTGCATTTGTATGCAAAAAGAGATTGTTCAAGGACAGGTAAACAAAATGAGATTTGTACCCATGGAGGGGTAAATCTCACTGGCCAATTTGCTGAGACCCAAACCCGGAAGAAATGTATTTGATTCTGCTTTGCTTGGTCGCGTTACAGCATTTTCAAACTACCATATACCAGTAATTGAAGAAGTGCATATTGAAAGAAACCGTTCCGGGGCACTCATTTTAAGGGTGAAATGGAGTTACTGGTTTTGCCTTCTATACCCAGAGCAAGCAGACTGCCAGTTTATGTTGCGGAGAACTCTTAATGCAACAGAATGTGTCATAAAGTCTAGATTGGTTTTGAAATCAGGATGGCCACAAACCTAAAATCCTGGACAAGTCTAGCTTTGGTACAGATGGAATACTGGCTTCAGTTGAAAAGTCTGTGCATTCTACATAGGGGTATTTATGGATAAACGCCCTACATTTGGTTTAGAGAATTATTTCCCTTAGACCAAGATCCCTCTCAGGTCCACAGATAAGGATTTCCTGCTGCAAGCTTCTTCCTCTCTAGCTAACATGCATGGGTGGCTAAATTTGTTCACCCACTGCACTGGGGAATTCCTTGTGGTGAACCTTGGGCTTGGACCATCCTTTGATAGATTCAAAGCCAACCTGGCAACTATTCTTTCTCCTTTTTCCTCACCTTTTCATCTAAATTTGCAAATTATAAATTGACATTGCCTAGGGATAATCCTTCATACAGTCTTCTAAATAAAGTGCCTTCAAACCAACTCTTTAAAAAGTTTATCACTATCGACCGTACACTTGTCTGTCAATTTCTCTCAGATTTGTGCATTTAAATGATTAAACACTTCTTGACTATTCACTCCCATTCAAGAAGTACCGCTTCATTTCAGTCCTCCAGCAAATCATGTCTTGAAACCCATATTTTTCATTTTTTATTTTCAGTGTCTGGATACCCTTTTACATAGTTACAGAGTTTTTTATTTGTTCTAATGATACTTGGATGCCTCTCCATCTTGAGAGGGTCAGCTCAAACAGCAACTCAGACTAGTCCTTTTCTTTCTATGGTCAATTGATGAGAAGTGTACTACAAAATGTTGTGGAAATGAACAACAGAAAATGAATACTTTTGCTCACCAGTGTCTTATCACCACCTTCGAACGGTAAAGTTTGGCTTACATCTGTGTGGAACATGCCCCAGTCCATCCTTGGGAGGCAGGCACATTGCAATTGTGCCTGGTAAAGCTGCATCTTTGTGGATTTGTAAGTGAAATTAGTCACCTGAAAATGCAATTTCCAAGTAATAACTTTAAGAGGAATTCTTCTCTGCATAACATTTTCCCAACTTGTCGTTAGTGTTGTCAACCCAAGTTGGATTGTGGTAAGACTCAGTCTGCTATTAAAATCCAATGCACTTCCTTCTACTGAATGTGCCTGATGTGCCGTCTAGGATTCAATGAGAACTGCAGAGGTATTGTCATCTGAGGTGGCTTTGAATCCTTCCTCAAAGACACAGTGTATTTCCTTTCGCATTTCTCAGTGAATGTTCAATAGCAAAGTCTTGGTATTTTTTTTGGGCATCTGTTGCTACTTTTACCCAAGGTGATTCCGCCCAATCATCACTCACCATAGACCACAGTTCCTATGTTTGATGCCAGCCTGATTCCACTCAGCTACTAAGAATGCTCTGCCTTGTTCTATCCACAACAAAGCGATAATCTGGCATTTCATCAATCAATATAGACTTGGCTTACTGCTCCACAAATCACACGTTTCAGTCTTAGTGCATTATACCAGAACAAATAAACTGTTCGGCATAAGATTTTTTGAAATGTTCTATTTAATTAACAGTATGTCAATAGCATGGATCTGAAGAGGTTCTGAGGTATCTCACTGCGCAATATTCCCCATTGCGTATTTTCATTGCATAGCCAGTGTTTGTACTGATGTGTGTTCCCCGCATAACGTTGTTTTCACTACCATTTTTTGTACCATTCGGCTCTGCCTCTTCTGCCTATGGTTGCGACTAGAGTGGCATGATGAGTAGAATAGTAATGTGAGAAAGGGCAGGGCGTGAACTCAATGTTTTTGCCTCATTGGCCTGCCTCCATCTTGTTGGTTTGTTTTGGGGGCAGATTCATTTTCACCCACCTTTCCTGTTATTTACAGCCGCTCTCTTATTTCCTACTACTGATATGTCAGGCATTTCATTGCCAATTTCTACCGCACTGTTTTATGCTGCGATTGAGGGCAGGCATATGTGACTGGACCTAACAATATGGGCAGCGGAGCGTTTTTACATATAACAGTAAGTACATACATTTTGTGATTAAGAAAACCAACAGGAATATCAGCTTTGATCCTAAAAAACAATAGTCTTTCAGGTGGGTTGAAGTTTGTCGACTTGTGTCAGTTAGAAGTCTTGATACTTCAGGTAGAGTTTTTTCGTATAACCTAACATAAAACGCTAAGGCAAAATGCCCCCATCCCCACATCTCCCCACCTCGAGTTGTTTTCATTTCCTGTCTACCTCTCGCCTACCTGGAGTACTTTGAGCATTCAAGCCAAATGTGTTGACTCCAACGTAGAGATCAGCTGATCCTGCATCCCCTTGGGTACCCATCTGATTTTTCAGGGAATATTCTTGGATAGTTCTTGGAGTGCTGTAACCTGGATTAGGATGCTTTGTGTTGGAAGACTTGTGCTGATCTGCCATTCTACACTTGCATTGGATCAGGCTTAGGAGCTTTTATAATTTGATTAGCCTCAGACAAGGTTTTTATTTCATCTTTTTTGTTGTCATTTACTCTGGTTTGAATTTACATTTTGCTTCTGTCAAGGGGTTATTCACAGTTGCAAGATCATTTGAAAAGGTAGAAATTAGCCTTGATTGTATTCATACCTGAAGAAATATCCTAACTGAAGGTTTGTTGGATTTCAATTACTTAAACTGCTATTGGTTCAGTGGCTCTTCAAACAATGGCGGTGTAAATGTCAGCTGAGGCTGCAGAACGTTGTCAATTCTTAGCCATCGTGAAGGTTGTTTGGCTCCTCGGTTGGGACATGACACTGGTTTCGTGGTTCTCTCATCCAATTCATACCTCCACAGTACCACATTTTGTTCTCGATTCTTAAAGTTGTTCGTGCCCCTGGTAGCATGAATGTCCTGTTTTTAGAGTATAATTTCACATTTTATATCCACAAACGAATCTATTCACACTTAAAATGAGAAAGAGCGTAGTGTACTGTTACATGTGAGAAAATCGCCTCACGAGGATTGGGAATTTATGTTCCAAGGTGGAGATGCCTTGAAAAGTATGTGAACACCAACAGTCTTGTGAGTTTGTGGGCATTCACAAACTTAGGAAATGTACCTTCCCACTGGCACATGATCTGAGATTTACTTCTATCAAGGGTAGTAGTAAGTCCCTATGCTGGGTGGAAAAAGGGAGAGAACACCTCTGAAAAACGATGGGGATAGTGCTGGAGCCTTTCCAAGGAGAACAGATATATTCCAGCACCCAGGAAGGGGCCACAAGGCAGCTTTTGGGGGCACGTAAAGCATAGATACATGTGAAACCATACAACATATATTGCAAGTAAAATGATGACAACATTTCCGGTCTGTACTGCAAAAATAGGCTCAATTGAAGTTATTAAATGATTTAAAAAATAATTTCTTCGAAAACCATGGGTACACGTTGTATGAAATTGGATTATTAATTGGGGTGGGTGACTACCCACTGAAAGGAATATTCACAACCCTTGTCGGGGTGAACCCTTAAAGTCGCGAAATTAAGCTGAGCTCCACCCCCTGGTAGCTACAGCACAGCACTTAGGGCAATATATAAAGTATTAATGCAGAACTAAAAGAGTAATAAAGTCAAAATGGAAAGCAATACAAATTCCAAACCGAATTAGAAACAATAATATAAAATTTAACAAACAAAATTAAACAAAAATGACAAAAATCCTAAAAGGGGAACCACAGATGTGAATTTTTTAAAGTTTTAAGTAGAAATGTTGCCAAAAAGCACAAACTGCTAATGTTAGTCAATGCTCGTTGTAGACTGGGGCCTAGGCCAAATTGAGGCTGACCGCAAGGGAGCTCATGTCATATACACCAACCAGATGTGTCCTAGTCAAAGACCTCATCTTCTGACCTAGTCTTTTATTTCATAACTTTTTATTGTACATTTTCATTAATGTAAAATAATGTGGATTGCTATTTTATCAACCAGAGGTGCAAGCATAGTAAATCCAGAGCTTTCCCACATAATATGGGAGTAGTGTATTAAGATATTGGAATGGCCCAGCTTTTTCCACTGTGCATTGTTAAACATGTAACAAACCATTTTTTTTTCAAATCAGATTTTATTGGCTTTCTTCGCTAAAAAACAACACTCTGTTATGTGATACAACATTATCGCTCTCCTCAGCAATTATCAAAGACCCGATAGAAGCTTTATTAACTGTGCAGAAAAATTCCCAGCCCTATGCCCACCCTCGGACGTGCCCGAACTTCTCTAGCCCTCCGAGTATCTTGAGTGATATCAACTTTATGTAAGTGGTCCCATATGGCCCTTGTTTCCATTCCAGGCCCCAATGATGTCCCAATGCCGTATTCCTCTCTTCTGCATCCCCCTTGGGGAGGTCTAATCCCCAATATAGGAGTCGTTTCTAGGGGTTACCTGGCGTCTCCCCTGGTGATGAGAGGTCAGGGTTCTTCATGGAATCTACTAATGTTTCTCAGGTCCTGGCCATGTCTAGTGATCCTTGCCCACGCTTGGCTTCTTGGAGCAGCACTATGCTCTCGTATCCCGCCTACTGTTCAAATTCCTTTTTCCACACCGCCACTCTGGGTCTCCTTGGAGCCTTCCAGTTCCTGGTGATTTCCCGCTTTGTAAGGATAATGGCTAAGTCCTGAAACTTGGTTGTAGTTTTGGTTTTGGCAGTGTGTGGGAGCAGTTCAATAGACAATGCCCAGGGGTGCATGGGACCACTGATGGAAGTGACCCGTATAGGGGCACTCGGGTTACTACACCACTTCTCGGCCTTACCTATATCAATGAAGAGTCGGTCAGCCAGTAGAGAAATCAAACAAGCAGTTTTTTTTTTTGTTGTTTTTTTTTATAACTTTATTTTTTGCAATTTGAACAAGACAGTGAGTCAAATAAGCTTGTACATACAATGTTCCAGAATTAAGTCCGTTCCAGCTTCACGGAGTCATCATCCACAATGTTAATAATATGTTTACATAGCACCAACTAATAAGACCAGTAATATTAAGAAAAAGCAAATCACAATAGGGTCCGCGGCCCGACCCCACTCATAATGCAAACATTAATAAAATTCACTCCCGACAATCATATCTCCTGCCTCCCACCGCCCAGACCTCTTAATGTGGCGGAATTGCTGCTGCATGTGTTCAAACTTGAACCTAATAACGTAGGCCGGGTCACCCCACTCCCGCTGGGACTATTCCCTGCTCCAGCTGTGAGTTATTGTCTTGCCTGAGCGTCTCTATATACTCCCTATATGGCCCCCAGACATCCCTTGGGCGGGACGTACTTGGCATCGTATCCGCATAAAGTTCACTATTCACATTACAATATGCGATACTGCGCAACCATCCCTGAACCTTTGGGGCTGTGGGCCGACCCCAGTGTAATGCCACCTCACGCTTCGCTAATAGGAGACACAGCGATGCTAACCTGCGCAGTTTCTTAGGGAACGTGACAGTGTATCCGAGAAGTGCTACCTCTGGAATCGGGGTCAGTGGAATATGCAATATCAAACCAAGCGTGTGGTGAACTTGTTCCCAGAATTCGTGCAAATTCGGGCATGTCCAAGTGAGGTGTGCGAAATCAGCATAAGGTGCGGAACATTTACGACATGTGTGAGGCTTAGTGGGGTCTATTTTGTGTGCAAGCGCCGGAGTAAAATAGATGCGACGCAAGAATTTAAAATGGAGAAGCTTGTGTCTGCTGTTTAGAGACACGTCTTTTGTGACCGAGCAGCAGTGGGCCCACTGTTCATCTGTGATAGTAATACCCAGGTCCTGTTCCCAGTCTGTGCGAATCTTACTATCGTGTACCGGTTTCAAAGCGGAAGCAGCCCTGTAGAGCTTATATATCAGATGCGCGTTATCCTCCTTCTCTATAAGGATCATTAAAGGAAGGAACGAGACCGGTTCTAATGGGAATGTTGGGTAAATGGAGCGTAGTGCGGAGAAGACGCGGCACAATACGAATTTATCCATAAAGTCCGCTGCGCTAAAGCGTGCGTCTTCAGACGGGGAGAAAATATGTCCGTCCGGGTATAAATCTCCCATTTTGGTCAGGTCATACTTTGCCAAGGTACGCTGCACCAGTCGTTCCGCTGTAATGGGAAGCAAACGAGGATTCACCACAGGTAGAGCGGAGGAGTAGAGCCTCTCCGATCCCGTGATCCGGCAAAGTTTATGCCACGCCCAGCTAGTGGAGGATACAGTCTGAATGTCCCCAGGGTCTCTGGGAAAGCCCACAGGCAGCACCTCCGAAAGGCGCCCGGGTGATACCAGGTCCGCCTCTGGTTTCAAATAGGGGATACGGGCATCAGGATGATACCAAGAATATGCATAACTACACTGCGCCACCAAATAATAGAGTTGAAAATCAGGAACATTATAACCCCCTCTCTCATAGGGCAGTGTGAGGACTGACCATCGGACACGTGCCTGTTTACCCCCAAACAAGCTTACTCAGAAGTGAACGAAGTGTGTTGAAAAATTTAGTGGTGAGGGGAATCGGAATGTTATTAAAGAAATACAGAAATTTGGGCAGGACAATCATTTTTATAATGGCTACACGGCCAGCTATCGACAAGGGTAATTTCAACCATTTCTCTATCTGGGTGTCAAGCGCGTTTATAGCTCTGCCATAATTGAGGCTAAGTATTTGGGAAGTGTCCAGGTGAATGTGGATGCCCAAATACTTTACCGACTCCGTACACCATGCAAGGGGAACTCTAATTCCCACGGCTGGGTACTTAGTGTAAGTGGAAAGATGACCGATTTATGCCAGTTGATGTCCAACCCTGAAAAACTGCCAAATCGGATGATTTCTCTAATCAGCTCAGTCAAATTAGCCTGTGGGTGTCTAACATACAATATAGTGTCATCGGCATACAGGGACACCAATAAAGGGCCAGTTTTAAATTGTAATCCCCTATGGAGGTGTTTCTCTTGAAAATGACGTACGAGGGGGTCCATGGCCAGTATGAACAATAAAGGGGACAATGGACAGCCCTGTCTGGTCCCACGTGTTAGCTGGAAAGGGTTGGAAAGAGTCCCATTCAACCGCAACCGGGCCGTCGGTGTAGTATATAAAAGAGTTGTTGTGGTGATAAAACCCATGGGCATGCCCATTCGGCGCATTATGGAGAGTAAGAAGGACCATTCCAAAGTATCAAATGCCTTCTCCGTATCCAGTAGGATAGCGGCTGCAGGTGTCTCAGGGTCAATTCTGTGTAGGACCGTGAACAATGTGCAGAGATTCAGGGAGGTGGAGCGGTGTGGCACAAATCCGGATTGAGCTGGGGAGATAATGAATTGCATTAATTGAGATAGTCTATTGGAGATGACCTTTGCCAATATTTTATAATCTAAATTTAGCAGGGACAGCGGTCGGTAGGAGCTACACTGCGTAGGGTCTTTGCCAGGCTTGGGGAGTAGAATTATGACTGCCTCGCGCAGAGTGGGGGAAGCATCTGCCGTTCCAGGGCCTCCGCATACACTTCAATAAGCTTAGGGGCCAGAATTTCCTTGAATGTTTTATAAAATTCTCCTGTGAATCCATCTAGCCCAGGAGCCGAGGAGCCACGAATTGAGTCAATGGCAAGCAGCACATCCGCCACTGAGATAGGTTCAGCTAGGAAGTCCTGCATATATTTCTCCAGGTACACTAACGCTACTTCGTCTAGATAGGCCTCCTGTTCAGTTTTATCTTCACCAAGTGTAGACTTGTATAAATTTGAATAATACCTCAGGAAGCTATTCTGGATGTCTTTTGTAGTAGTGTAAGCGTGTGAGTCGGGGGACCTTAGTTCAGTGATGTATGTTTTATGGTAAGGTGGACGTAACAATTGTGCCAGAGTCCTACCGGGCCTCTCCCCCTCTCCGTATCGTCTAGCAACCTGGTACTTCCCCAGAAATAGGATTTCCCTGTCAGCTGTTTCCCTGTAGTCCTCCAACAACACCAATCGTCTTTGTTCGTAGGTGGGAGGTGTGTGCCGTGTCGATGTCTCATCTAGTGTCTTGAGATCTTGCTCCAGTTTGGACAATGTGTTGCGGAGAGCTTTGAGGACACCAGCGTGTTTTGCTATGCATGCGCCCCTGAGGACCGCCTTGAACCCCTCCCACAGCACCGCCCACGAATCTACCGAGCCAGTGTTTAAATCAAAATAATCTACAATGGCCTCTCGTATCTCAGTTTTGAAAACTTCATCCTGTAGCGCGCGGTTAGGGAACCGCCATTGGCGTTCAAATCCCTCCGGGCGGGGGAGCTGTAACTGTAATGTAACCGGGGAATGATCCGAATACGTCCGAGGTAGGGTCTCCAACTGGGTGCACCAGCCGTAAATGTCCGGCGAGAGTAACCAAAAGTCTATCCTAGTCCATGTGTCGTGTTGCCCTGAGTAATGTGTGTATTCCGTCTTGCTAGGGTTGCGTTTCCGCCAAACATCCAATAGAGAGAACCTATCGCACAGCTCCTTGAGTGCGCGACGAGCTCGAGGTTTAGTGTCTTGTGCCCCAGACGTACTGTCCGCGACAGGGTCTGGCAGTAAATTAAAATCTCCGCCCACTATCAATGTCTGTGAGTCAAGGTTATCTAGGTGCGAGGACAGGGCATGAAAGAAATCAGGAGAATCCACATTGGGGGCATATATACACAGAAATGTCACTCTCCTGCCAGACAGGGTTCCAGTAACTGCCAAATAGCGTCCCTCACTGTCCTGATGGATAGAACTCATACAAAAGGGCACCCTATTGTGAATTAAGATGGCTGTCCCTCTAGCGTAGTTACTATAGTTCGCGAAATATCTATTTGCTCCCCAGCTGGACCCAAACCGCGCCCTGTCCGCCTTAGGCAAGTGCGTTTCTTGTAGGAGTGCAACATCTACCTTGTGCCGTGTTAAATAATGTATAATCTGTCGTCTTTTCCGGTTGTCATTCAAGCCACGCACATTCCATGTGAGAAGAGTGAGGCACAATGGACCCTCAACGTTACCAAACCTGGTCATCAGTGTGCAGTGACGTTCTCATTGGTGTATTTTGGTGTCTATGAATAGCAGTGATCAATTTATTACGCTGTGAACAAGACTGAAAACATTGACTCAGAAACAAACCAACCCACCCACCTCCCACCACCCAACCAAACCCCAATCGGGGAAGGGCCCAACCCCAAATGAAAGCGAACTTGGAGTACAACATTATTTTACACACAAATAACAGTTCCCAATAACAGTACCCCAAAGGGAACCAAACCTTTCCAAAGGATATACCACAGGGGGCAGCAACGCCCGGCTGGCCTCCAGTTATTGTAATGTCATTGCAAAATTGTGTGACGTGTTCCTGCAACGTGCAGCATAAAAGAATGTCAAAGAATGCTCCGATCATCCCGTGCCAACGCTCGAAAATAGGTCTGCGCTTGCATCTGAGCCGCTGTGTGGTGGTGAAGACCTGGAAATGGCCCCGTTTATGGGATTGTTCCTTTGTTTGTACATCTTGCAGAATTCCTGTGCCTCCGAAGGACTATCAAAGACTCGGGCCCTACCCTCCACATCTACCTTCAGCCGTGCAGGATACAGCATACCATAACGCAACCCCAGGTTCCTCAGGGCGGCCTTGACACCGTTGAATTTCCGCCTGGCCTCCTGTACCATGGCGGTGAAGTCCGGGTAAAAGGATAACTTGGAGCCCTGCCATTCCACCTCCCCCTTCTCTCTTGCCAAGCGGAGGATCGTGTCCCGGTCCCTAAAGTTCATGACGCGTGCCACTATAGGCCTGGGAGGAAGACCCGGATTGGGACGAGGGCCCAGTGATCTATGTGCCCTTTCAATCACGAAGCCTGGGGAGAAAGACTCCTTGCCGAACAGTCCCAGCAGCAAAGTTTCAATAAACAGATCCATGCGGCCCGTAGGGGTGGACTCAGGGACCCCAAGAATTCGTACGTTATTTCGGCGACCACGCGCTTCCAAATCTTCATTTTTGATGGCCACTTCCTTTAAAATGCGCTCCACCCGATCCAGACGTTTGACTGACTGCGCCGTGCCATCCTCAATATCCGATATGCGGGCTTCGGCAACATCCAACCTTCTGTCGTGCGCTTGTACTTTGGTACCAAGGCTTGCAATGGTGTTGTCAAGGGAGTCAAAGCGACTGTCCAGCGCCTTGAATCCAGCACGCATCTCCTGGAGTAATGAGTGTGTTGCGTCCGGTGATCCAGCTCCCTGAATCGGGCCTTGCGCCGCTTCTGCCATGGTGGGGCCTTGCGCCGTGGAGGTATTAGCGAGTTTCTCAAAAGGAAGAGTACTCTGTTTCGGGTCCTTCCGGCCCATGCCGTGCTTAGTGGAACCGCTGCGCCCAGCCCAGCCCCAGATGCTATCGAGGGGGTACCCGTCTCAATCTCCCAGCTTTTTAGTGATCAAGCAGTGACCCAGAGTCTGCAGCAATACCACTCGAGGGGCCCAGTCCTGCCGGTTGGAGCGCCGTGCCTGTGTGTCACGTGGAAGCACTCCGCCTCGCAAACCAGCACAATGGCTGCAAAAAATAACACAGCCTCTAGCTATCCACTTCCGGTAGACAGTAAGTCGCCGAGAGCATCAGGCAACCAGAGTCAGCAGGGCACCATCAACTGCCTTGTGTGAAGCATATTGCAGGGACCTGCAGGGGCCGTGGAATACTGTGCCTGGGTGTAATCCCTCCTTGCAGACAGGCCAGCAATGGGGGTGTTTATGACACCAGACTAGCCATAGAGTCAAGCGTGGCAATCCCAGAGGCTGTGAAGATCCACATCACAGTGATTGCACCACCCTCCGAGCTGATGACCCACACCAAGCAGCATCTCCATTGGAATATGGCGGCGTCGTGTCTATCTTGTGCCCCTCCCCCGCGCGCTCAAAAGTGTGGCTCCGCTATGCAGGCACCGATGTGTCTCCCGATCGGTGGCGGAGGAATAGAGGAGCTGCGGAAGGTCGCCAGTGCGGGAGGGGGAGACGGCACTCACCGGAGATCTAATCAGCCCCGGGCGATCTAGGCAGCTGCGGCCCTGCACTTTCGGCCGAGGACGTGCGTGGATCACGAACAGGGGGGAGTCTCACCTCTGGGCCTCAGCGTCCATCACCGGGCATCGATCGAGTCCATTCTTCGAACGGAGGGGTCCCGGCCGTTATGTGCGTCTACGACCACGTTGCTCGCATCCCGATGTCAGCGCAAGACTTGGCAACACGCCAGTATTCTGGAAAGCCTTACGGAGCTTCAACGCCGAGCAGCCATTTCAGTCGCCGGCTTGGCCACGCCCCCCCAACAAGCAGTTCATTATCTATACTCTGCAGAGGAGCCCAAATACAACATGCACCATGCAATGCTTGCTAATGGACTGACTCAATAATCATGCGCAGCATAGTATGATACATCAAACACATCATAAACATCTAGAGCACGCCTACAAGGGAAAGTTACAGGTTTAGGGATGCGTACTTTAGGGAGGCAGAGGGGCGTACATCACCAGCCCGAGGCAGGCACACGGTATCTCTTAGCCAAGGTCAGCCAGCTGCATCCCTGCTCCTCCCAACGTAGGAGAGGTGCTGCAAATAGAATATTACTTACGCACACAGAAAGGCTTATTCATAAGCGAAGCAGCGCCCCTTATTGGATAAAGAAACGAAACTGGGCGTATACTTATCAGGTGAACAACAAGTGTCATGGCGCAGCTGTCTGGGCCTACCTCGTTCGCAGTTTAGAGCTCACCGCATGCTTAAACATAGCCATAATGTAAGATGGCGGCCAGTATACAAAATGGCTGCCACCTGTCCAAGACTAACCTATTCTGTAAAACATTATCTTTCTTAATATAGCTCAGTGGGTTTTCAATATAGATGACTACCACTGCTATATTTAGCTACATAAGGCTAATCTAATAGCGTAACATAAGGGGCATAGCCCTATGATTATTTTTAAACCTACAGACCCTCCTTTTAGCGTTATAAGCTAAATATAGAAGTACAGAGGCCATCAGGCAGGGTCTTTATCAGCCGTCAGCATGAGAAACCCGGGGGGGTATGCAACTATGCAGAACTAAGGCGAGATTCTGTTGAATTCGAATCTTTAGTCCTCGAAAATGCCTTCGTCGATATCCATCAGTTCTTGAAGTTCTTTCAGCATCATAATCGCATCCCTGGCTTTAGACTCACTTATTGGAACAGAGGGGGTGAGTTTAGCCATGCAATAAGTGCAACAGGATGGAAGACAATTCACACAAAGGCAACAAGTGAAGATGATCCCTGCAACTACTACTAAACCCATGAGAATCTTCCATCCCCATGCGGACATTAGGCCCCAGAACCACTGTGTCAGAGACCCTGTACCGTTATCTTCATGAATTTCAGAGGCTAACCTATGGAGTTTCTGAATAGCTGAATAAACGGTAGGGGCTTGGTCTGGTATGTAAACGCAGCAGCTGCTACCAATCACACGACAGGCTCCACCCCTGTCTGCAAGAATGACGTCAAGGACAATCCGGTTTTGAAGAGCAACGAGCCTGGTCGCCTGAAGCTCAGCTGTAATATTCGTGAGTATACCAGCAGTAGTGTTAATGACCGCTTCCACTACTCTAGTAAGATGGCGAATTCGCCTACTATTATACATAGGTCCCCATAGAGGCAACAATCTCTTCATAGCATCAGCAAATTGCTGCATCGTGGTATCTGTCTGATCAACATCTTCAGTATTGATAATCCTCTTTACTCGTGACAATGAGGTACCCCTTTGCTGCAACTTATGATCCTTATGATAATTGGATGGGGCTAAGTATACTGGGGGTAGAAGGAAAGAAACATAACAGCGTCCTGCCCACCCCCTAGGGAGCCATACATGAGCATGTGTCCCACAGACAAAATATACATTTGGGGGTGTAAGCAAGGGTGGACTACTTGTCGTGGTCAATGTAAACATACAATTACAATGACTCTTCCCCACAGGAACACTCCCAAACCCTTCTACACAAAATGGGGCTGGTGTATCAATTATTGGAATGGGTAGGACCTCACTATCTGGGATATTTCTCTCATGAAAGGATCTAAAATACTCTGTTATATTAAACCCTTGAAACTCCATCATCTCATCTTTTAACCAAGAAATGTTTGCACTTTGCTCATAAACATTCATACAGGCATCTGGATGCAAAGTACCTGTCTTCCCTCCTTTTCTGGGAGTGTATCCCTGGTGCATCACTATGTATTCCAACACTGCTTCATAATCTTCTTTAGTCGGTTGGGCAGTATCTGCATGTAGTGGGTATACACTACAGTAAGGAGCTGGAACCATGCTTCACAACTCCCTAGATATGACAGAGGCAAGGATATAAGAAGATAATTCTTATGAGTCATAGAAGGAAGTAAACCACAGATCCAACACTTTGTCGCATTAGTCGTTTGGTGTACTTCATGGAGCATCTGAAGAAAAGCATTTCCAAAATACCTCTGCCTATGTCTTTCTTTATGTGGAGCTAGGGAAACAAAT
This sequence comes from Calotriton arnoldi, assembly GCA_963921515.1. NCBI lineage: Eukaryota > Metazoa > Chordata > Amphibia > Caudata > Salamandridae > Calotriton > Calotriton arnoldi. Next base: position 607,883 of record CAWUFW010005187.1, read on the forward strand.
GAATGCTCAGGCGGATCAGGAGTAGTCCCTATCAGAACATGCATTGGATGCTTAATTTCTAAATAAAATATCACACCAAACAATATAATCCTAACAACAAAAATGCAGAATAAAACCACAACTTTGGTTTTAGTGGTCCAACTAGGCCATCCAGGATCATTTTGACCTAAGGGCGGGCCGCCAGAGGCTGCTCCTCTTGCGCGACAACTCGCCCAAACGGGAACATATCTAACACCTACTTTCTACAATAATGATGGAGTCATTTGCGACCTTCTTCAATCAATGATCAACTACACCAAAGTCCGTTCTAGGCCTCTTTGGTAGGCTTCTATTGTCCATCATACTGTAACAGGTGACTTCCTCCGCGTGGGGCCTCACAGTCTAGGCCTACTCAGTAATCCAATCCTTCTTTGTGTCGGTAGGGGTGCCCTCCTGTCAAACACCCACAGCTCCCTCGAAAGTCTAAATGTTTCAAAGCAGTGCACCAGTGTCTCTCTTTTGTGGCAGGCACTACAGATATTGTGCTCTTACCATAAACTCAAATCCATAACTCTCTATTTCCCTCTGGTGCTCTTCTTTTGTCGTGGGCGTAGATCATATCTTACAGACCCAGGCACTGTTTGATCAGAAAAAAGCAACGAAGGCTCAGGCTCAACAAAGCTCCCAGACTCCAACACTCGTTGTTCAGTGTCAGAGGACTCTCGTGCTGCCCTTATTTCGGGAGGGACAGCTTCCAATAACACATCTTCGTTCTCTTTTTCGGTCTCCGTCCAAGTTAGCCGAGCATCCGAAAACGGGATGAACCTTGGTACGTGCTCACATTCATGATCTCCGATTCCTTCTTGGACCCATCGGTCATAAGGGAGTGGCAGCGGTATTCTTTTGGTATGGTGGGCATGTATCCAATTCTTTCTCCCATCCACCTTCACCGCAGTCCTCGTTGCAAAGAGGACTTGCTTCGGTTCATGCCAACGGGGCTCCAGAGCCTTTGTCCTCGCAAAGTTTCGGATCAGAACCCAGTCGCCGGGCTGCAACTTATGTCCGGGACTCTCTGGAAGTGGTCGCAGTGACTCTCCGATCTGCTGATGAATAGAACGAAGATTTTTAGTTAACTCATACAGGTAATCTATCATCATCGGATACTCGATCTCACTAAATCGTTTTGGCCTAGGGACACCCCATATATTGGCAGGGCACCTCATAGGGAGATAGACCAGTCCTCGTGTGTGCGGTCATTCTTGTGGACAAAAGGGCTAATGGTAACGCATCCGGCCACTTCAGGCCTGTGCTCTCCTGGATCTTAGCTAGCTTCAACTTGAGCGTTCCATTATATTTCTCCACAAGACCTGCAGATTGGGGATGATTTGCTGCATGAAACTTCTGATTTATGTGCAACCCTTCACACACCAACTGAGTGACTCGGGCATTAAAATGGCTGCCGTTGTCATTCCAGATCACCCAAGGCAAACCAAAACGAGGGAAGAACTCTTTTATGAGTGCTTTCGCCGTTGCGTTAGCAGTATTTTCCTTCACAGGGGTACGCCTCCACCCACTTACTGAAAGCACACACGACCACTAGAACGTACTTCAAATTATTCACTCGTTCTAGCTCAATGAAGTCCATTTGGAGAACCTCAAAGGGAAATGAGGGTGGTGCGAAATTCCCAGAAGGCACAGGAGTACCTTCCCAGGATTATGCTTTAAGCAAATCATACAATGTTTCACTAAATGGGCAGCTACCTTGGGAATGAGATCATTTCGCCACACTGGGTCTAACAATTTACAAATCCCTTTTGCGCTAATATGAGCGGGACCATGAGTCATAGTGACAACTGGGAAAACATATGCATTGGGCAACAGCCATCTCCGGCTGTCAGACAAATCAGTCCAGCACCCATCCTCATCTAGAGTACCTGTCCTTCCCTGCCATACAGCCACTTCATTGTGGCCTCATTCTGTATGTCCTTAACACTACTTACAGTGTTCTCATACATCGCATTATCAGGTACCCACCTAGCAGGTCCTGCCACAAACATCTTACTCATCTTCGATCTAGCAGTTTCTCTAGCTGTTTGATCCGCAAATGCATTGCCCCTACCCACGTCATCTGTAACTACCTTGTGGGCACTGCATTTTATTATTGCCAGCTTTTTGGGTAACATCAAAGCCGACAGCAATCTATGGATCAACGGGCCATGCTGCATCTTCAACCCATGGGATGTCAGGAACCCCCTTTCCGCCCAGAGCCGCCCAAAATTATGAGCGACTCCAAACGCATACTGGCTGTCGGTGTGAATATTAACAGCCATCTTCTCACTTAACTCACAAGCTTTCAACAGGGCTACTAACTCAGCAGCCTGGGCAGATTGATATGGGACGCGGGAAGTCTCTACGACTGTGCGCAATGTGGTGATCGCATATGCGGCAGAAGTAGTGCCATCTGGTAGCTTAAGGCAGGAGCCATCAACATATAGTTCCCCTTGGGGGTCAGATAAGGGAACATCAGTCAGGTCTACACGTCCCTTCGTTTCTTCCTCTGTTCTGTACATACAGTCATGCACATCTGCATAATGACTCGTCGAAGGGATCGGTAGTAATGTGGCTGGATTCAGAGTGACACATCGTTTAATGGTGACATGTGGAGCGAACAAAGTTAGCTCATATCCAGTCAGACGCGCACTAGTAAGGTGCTGTGTCTGCGTTCTATTCAATAAAGTGTCTCCAGAATGGGGTACCATGACCGTTAGGTCAGTGTCAAGAACGAGCCCTGCCGATTGTCTGATTGCAATTGCCACCGCAGCAGCGGCTCTCAGACAGCTCGGGAGCGCTCTAGCCACATTGTCAAGGACTGCAGAAAAATAAGCACAGGGCCGATACTTACCACCGAAAGCCTGTGTCAAGACACTCAACGCACAACCATCCACTTCATGTACATATAATACAAAGGGCTTCCTATAGTCAGGAGTACCAAGGGCAGGAGCAGAACAAAGCGCATCCTTCAGTTGCTTGAAGGCATGCTGACACTCAAGCGTCCACGGCAAGGGTTCACACACACCTTTCGTAGTTAAATAAAGGAGGGGTTTCACAATCAGAGAATAGTTGGGGATCCAATGTCGACAGTATGAGGTAATTCCAATGAAACCTCGCACTTCTCTCTCTGTCTTTGGCACGCCCATATTATTGATTACAGAAATACGTTCAGGTGTCAATCTTCTACCCTCCTTCGATAGGAGGTGACCTAAATAGGTAACCTCCTGTCGACAATACTGAAACTTAGAAAGGGACGCTTTATGTCCATTTTGTGCCAGATGCATTAACAATTTGACCGTGGCTTCCTTACATCCTTCTGCAGTATCAGAAGCCGCGAGGAGATCGTCAACATATTGCAACAATACATTACCAACCATAAGCACTAGCGAGTCCAATTGCGCTTTCAAGGCTTGACTATATATAGTAGGACTTTCAGTATACCCTTGAGGAGCGCGACAGAACACAAAGCTTCTGCCAGATAAATTGAACTTGAAAAGATACCTGGAATCTGGATGAATCGGAATACTAAAGAACGCATTCTTCAAATCAATCACAGAGAAATACTGAGCTGTAGGAGGGATCATAGTCAAAATCGAAGTGATATCAGGAACAACAGGAAATTGTGGTACCACTATTTTATTAATTTCCCTAAGATCAATAATAAATCGGTACACATCAGAATGGGCATCAGGTGAATCTGTCGGGGCCTTTTTAAGAATCGGAAGAATAGGACTGTTGCACACATTAAAAACTGTTTCCTCAACCACACCAGACGCAATTAAATCATTTATGATTTTCAACAAAGCAGTCTCTCCTGTCTGCGATATTTTATACTGTGGAATACGAGGCAGAGAAACATTGTCCTTAACCTGAATAGACACTGGCGGTACCTGCAACAGTCCTACGTCCGTGTCACCTGTAGCCCACAGCATACTAGGCACGTCCTTGAACTCATCGGGGAGAGGGGCGTCTTTGGCAAAGTGTTGCTTCGCCCGTGCCACATCAGGTCCAATCGTCATGTAAACACCGTCTGGGGAACAGAAAATGATTGCATGCAGCTGTTTCAACAGATCAAGCCCCATTAAATTTTCCCCACAATTTGAAGTCAAAAGGAACGGGGATTTCACTGAAAACGGACCAATTGTCAAAGCAAGGGGCTTAGAGATGGGACTAACAACCGGCGTACCTGAAAATCCCACCGAAACATTATTCTTGCCAGACAGAGCTGCCCCAGGGACCAGTGAACGGGAAACGGAGCTGTTCATAGCACCGTGTCAATCAAAAACGTTTGAAAGGTACCAAGCAAACCCACAGCAACATAGGGTCCGCGTTGATCTACATTCACCGAAACTGGTTCCCCACCCTGTCCGTCGCTGTCCTAGCTGTGGATGGACATCCCTGTTCCTTCATCTACATCATAATCCTCGCGACAATACTGTCGTCCTCTAGGATCATCAAAGTAATTCTGATCCTTTTCAACATTCTCAGTTCGTTCTGGTCTTCTATCACCCTGACTTCCTGTTCCTCTACCACGTCCCCGAAAACCCCCTCTTCTAGGATCCCACCAGCCTGTAGCAATTCAGGGCACTCATTTCGCCAATGCCCCTCCTTCAGACAATATGCACATTGATTAGGTCCCACAGGTACATATGGAGCACTCGTTCCACCACCTTGCGGTACGGACCATCGCTGCTGCACTTGCGGCGGACCCCTTCCTCTTCCACTACTTCCCTGCACCTGCTGCAACAACACCGTTGTCTTCAATTCCTTCCCTTTCTTCTATACAACCTGCCTCTGTTCGTTCTCTCGATGTTCATAATATTGCGGCATACTCAATATTCCCGAGGGAGTGGACGTGGACCAGGTACTTTCCGCTGCCTTCATCCGGGTTGCAATCTCAGGAAGCAAATTATTAACAAACCTGTCGACAAACAGCCGGACTCCACCATCCACTGACAAATCCTGACCACTGAAATCCCAAAACACCCCCTCGTACCTAGTAAAGAAATCTGACACACTCTCCTCTTTCTTTTGACAACATGCTGTAAGTTTATCCCAATCCTCATTCTTGGGAGCAATAAACGAATGCATGTACGTAATAATTCGGCCAGGTAAAGCTAACACTTCCGCTCTTGGCTTCTCACCTGGCTTACGTTCTTGATCCCACAGCTTTATCTGATCCCATGTTGCTCCTAACTCTACCACGTGATCCACCAAGTGCACCTGCCTCCATATATCAATCGGCACCAGGAACCCAAAAAACAACATAATGTCAGCTAACGTCATAACTGTCGAATCCGCCGCTTCTATCAGTTCTTTATAGTCGGATTCTTTCTGGGATCTGGCAACTGATTTTTAAGAGAAAGTACTTCGCTTCTCTTCCAGGGGGTATAAACCCATTGTTCTTGAAACCGTGCCCCCTCCCGGGGCCGAACAATGTCACCCACTGCATTTATTTCTGCTGGTGTCTCGGGATGATATATGGGGTGAACTTCTCTCATAGGGAACTGCGCTAATGCTGTGGAACCCTCTTTAAGCATCCTACCTCGATATTTTAACAAAGTAGTAACTTTATTCAACACAGCAGCAGGATCCATACCGGAACCATACACTTCATCTCGTATCTCAGAAACCTCCCTTGGGACCTCAGCATTAAAGCGCTGCTCCCACAAACTCATCAGCATTGTACATATATGCTTAAGCGCAAGTTGTTGCATAAGCGGTTCATACTGTCTCATCACACTCCATACATCCTCAACCATATAGATCAGATTTCGAATCCACTGCGCAGCCTGATTCGCCACCATCTCCTTTTCTTGATTACTTACTGCAGAACGCACCAACACCCTACTCACGCGTTCTTGCACTTTCGCTCGACTTCCCGGGGACATTCCACTCACAGGCGTTCTGTCAAATTGCATCATGGGAAGTGAAACATCCGCCGGTGAAAGAGTGAATGAAGAGACAGGTACCATCAATGAACGATCTTGACTAGAGGGAGTAAAGAAAGTCGAACCAGAAAATGCAGAAACAGGTGCCACAGACGGAGAGCTATTACTCTCCAACCCGGACATCGATAAAGCAGTATAATACCCAGAAGGCGTCAAATGTAGACCCGGAATGTTAGGAGGAGGAGGAGGACTGGTGGGGCCAAGAACCGGAGCCAGAGCCCTTGAAGCCGGGGCCTGGGAAGCTGGAACAATAGGATATATCCGTAGAGGAGCATAAGGTGGTGGGGGTTGGGTGTCTAACAAATCTTCAACAAAAGCATCACCTTCATTTTGAACGACATAACTCTTCTCAGCTTGCAGCCGAAGCGCCCTATCTGCGCACTCAACACCTTTGTTTCCTGTCGCCTTATCATAAGCCATGGCTTTCTGCGCGATCGTCAGCGCCTGTCTTTTTCTCGTATTTTTTTCCTCTCTAATTCGCCGCTGCTTTGCCTCCTTCTGCCAAACCCTGAACATATCAAACATTGACTGCCTACTCTTCTTAGCAAACAGCTTTCCTTCTAGAAAATTCAACTTTTGTTCATCGAACGAGCCAACAAGTGGCCACTGCAAATCAGCATTGTCCTTCGTATATTTATGCCATAAGGTGCTAAACATAATAAGGCCAATACCGTGCTTTATGTACATATCAAAATTCGGGGTACCCTCTGGAGGAGCAGGTTGTCTTTTCTCCAGTCGATCACTTGAACAACAACATCGACATACAAATCATCCAAGTTTACTAAAACACTGCATCTTAATATAAGATACTTACACAATTCCCACTGCGCAAGCGCAAAGCAAATCCACTTCTCTGTCTGAAAATCGTACACAAAATACACTAAAACATCAGCACGAACAGACCTCTTAAGATATGCGATACAACACGGCCCAAACAGCTTTTCACTAAGCACCACCTAAGAATCTCTGTTATTTGTATGGATAGCCCAGCTCGACCCTGTTGTGATTAGACACGATCTAAAGCCTATCCCGCATCTTGTAGCTCGTAGAGCTGTTACCGACTCTCAAACCACCACGAGATTCAGCCCCAGCACTCGTTCACACAATACAGTTCAAACTCGCTATTAAAGCCCAGCCCAAGTAGCTTGTCCACAATACTTAAGGGTACAACTCAAGGTTCTGCCTTGTCAAACGCGGTCCGGCACTGCCCGTGAGGTTCGCCACTAAGGCTCATCTCATCTGTGGCTCAAGACCACTGAGATACAGCTCGATGGGCGACCTCACCCTCACAGTCCGGTACCACTTATGGAGCACAGACCGATCGGTTCTGTCTCCCTCATGTCGGTAGTGTGGCTCCGTCCACGAAACACGCCCGAAGGCCCTGCCCCTCCCGGTGCTACCCGAGAACCACTATGAGACGGGTCTCAAAAACCTGAATCACCCGGAGCAGTTCAAGTTCACACCGAAAGGCGGTCAACGGTCTGCCTCGCACGGTTCAGTCCAACACCACCTCAGGACTGGCGCCAGTACATTTTCAAGTACTAAAACGTACACAAAGTCACTCACCTGTCAAACGCAGGTTTCTCACGTGATTCTCAACCGCCGACTCTCCAGACCAATCTGGCCAGCTCCAAGGTCTCGCCGTCTCTGGACCCCGGCGTATCACCACTAGGCAGGGCACCCTCGATCAGACGGGCGGGGCAAGCCACAGAAAGACCAGCCTGCACCCCGACCTCATGACCCATTTACGGGTGTGATGGGTGATTAATCGCGGGGTCCCTGTTCGGGCGCCAACTGATGGAAGTGACCTGTATAGGGTCACTCGGGTTACTACACCACCTCTCGGCCTTACCTATATCAATGAAGAGTCGCTCAGCCAGTAAAGAATGCAAACAAGCAGTTTATTATCTATACTCTGCAGAGGAGCCCAAATACAACATGCACCATGCAATGCTTGCTAATGGACTGACTCAATAATCATGCGCAGCATAGTATGATACATCAAACACGTCATAAACATCTAGAGCACGCCAACAAGGGAAAGTTACAGGTTTAGGGATGCGTACTTTAGGGAGGCAGGGGGGTGTACATCACCAGCCCGAGGCAGGCACACAGTATCTCTTAGCCAAGGTCAGCCAGCTGCATCCCTGCTCCTCCCAACCTAGGAGAGGTGCTCCAAATAGAATATTACTTACACACACAGAAAGGCTTATTCATAAGCGAAGCAGCGCCCCTTATTGGATAAAGAAACTAAACTGGGCGTATACTTATCAGGTGAACAACAAGTGTCATGGCGCAGCTGTCTGGGCCTACCTCGTTCGCAGTTTAGAGCTCACCGCGTGCTTAAACATAGCCATAATGTAAGATGGCGGCCAGTATACAAAATGGCTGCCACCTGTCCAAGACTAACCTATTCTGTAAAACATTATCTTTCTTAATATAGCTCAGTGGGTTGTCAATATAGATGACTACCACTGCTATATTTAGCTATATAAGGCTAATCTAATAGCGTAACATAAGGGGCATAGCCCTATGATTATTTTGAAACCTACACCTCCCTCTCAATGACCTCAGCTAGTACTCCAGTAATTTCTTCCCAGTAGTCCACGAGCACCAGGCATCCCCAAAACATGTACATGAATTCAGTTCCTACTTCCCCACATCTCCGGCATAGCGCCCCCTCAACTGCAAAGTATCTGTTTATTCTGCCGGGGGTGAGGTACGCCCTTTTTAGAACATAAAGATTAATAAGTGTAAAACGAGCGTTCCTCGACACCTTAGCTATCCTTTCTAAAATGTTCGTCCAGGCCCCCTCTGGTATAGGGATACTCAGGTCTTCATCTTAGCTGCTCTAAGGGTGTTCAGGGGTAGCAGCATTTCCCCTCTAATCGTTTTGTATAGGCAAGTGATAGCTTTAAAGGTCCCCTAAGAAGTGACCAGATATTGACAACTTTTAGCATGAGGTTGTACTACCATGCCAGTCCCCCAATGTCTGCAAATTGCTGTCGTCACCACTCCATGGAGGGCAAGTGACCCTGATGCAGGTCATGCCCCAAGCGGAGCTCTTCAAATGGGAGGAGTACCTCAACTTTGAATAAGTCCTCGAGTGTCGTCGCGCCAGCTGTTACCCACTCTGTTGGCTCCGGCCAGTCTCCCCCATGTGGGAGCGCTTCTAAAAGTGTCAGCGGTACTTCAGGGGATTAGGATATTCTTACGCGCGTTTTCTGCAGACTTCTAGTCCAGCAGCGTCGTAGTACGAGGAATTGTGTGGTGTGGCCTGCGCTGGGGCATTTGAGTCTAAGAAACACTAGTCAGGCAGTGAAGATCAGGCGTAAACGGGCCCATTTCCTGTCAGGGGTAAGTGTCTGCTAGCCACTGCATCAGCCACTGGAGCTGCACCGCAAGGTAGTAGGTCTCAAAGTCGGGAACTGCCAGATCTCCATTTCCCACTAGTCTCTGTAATGTGGGCAGAGTCACTCAACTTCTTCACAAACACTAAATGAAAGCTGTAATAAGTGTATCATTCTCTCGGAATGTGGCCCAAGGAATCCAAACCAGCAGTACTATGAAAAAATACAGTAGGTGGGGGAGGGCTACCTTTTATAGTAGCGCTCAGATGGCCTTCCCTATGTTCCCTCCAGTAAGTCAGTGGGGTCATGATAAATCTATACCCCGAGGTAGTGCAAGCAATGGGGTACGCACTGTAACACCATCAGTCTCTCCGGGGGTTCTCTGGTTACCACCGTGAGGAATAAACAAGATTTCTGCCAGTTAAACCTCAGTCCAGAGAGGGAGCTGAATCGCTCCAGGATACCCCAAGCGCCCCCAAGAGCCCCTGTCATGTCTTGTAAGAAAATCTAAAGGTCATCTGCGTACAGCGCAATGTGGTGGGTTTGGGCACCCACCGTAATGCCCTGATAATCATTCCCAGCCCTGGTGTAGCAAACTAAAGGCTTCATTGCCAGAGCAAAAAGTAGGGGCGACAGGTGGCAGCCCTGCCTGATTTTCCGGCCCGCACTATAGCTTTCCAAGATGAAGTGACCTGTTCAAACCCTGGCTGTGAGGTGTGTATATAGCAACCTGGCCCAGGGCACAAATCTCTGCCCTAGGCCAAAGTGTTCAATGACATTGTATAGGAAGACCCATTCAAGGCTATCATAAGCCTTCTCAATATCCACTGTGAAGATCGCCGCCTCCGCTCGGTCGTAGGTGTCACCCTCGAATAGTGTGAGAAGTCTGCGAATGTTAAGCGCAATTCTTTTCCCAGGGATGAATCCCGCTTGGTCTTAGTTTCATAAATGTAGGCATGTGTTGGAAGAGCTGGGTGGCCAGGATCCTACGAAGGATTTTGTAATTGATGTTTAACAACGATAGTGGTCGGTAGGCCTTTCTGTCATGGGCTGGTTTCCCCGGCTTCAGCAGGGGCATGATCAGGTCCTCTCATGTGGACAATGGCAAAAATCCAGTCCTCTAAATATGTGGATAGAATTCACCCGGGAACATGGCTGTTCCTGGTGTTTTGTTACGGGCCATAGATTTTATGGCCACTTGGATTTCTGGTAGTGTGATATCTCCCCCCAGCTCTTCAGCTTCCTCAGGGGTAACAGTTGGAAAAGTCATGGGTAGAGGTCAGAACAGTATTTATAGAATTCTTGGTTAATGTCCACCTGCTGATAGATTTTGGCTTCCTGGTCTATGTATAGGTCTACAATAACCAAGCCCTGTTTTGCTGGGTTCGCAAGCCATGCTATCAGCTAGCCAGTGCAGTCTCATTCTGCATGCACTCGTACCATATCATTTCTGTAATCAAAGCATCTTAATCTTTCTATCTGCTCCGAGACTTTCCCTTTGGCCTCTAGTAGTTCGGGCTCCAATACTGGGTGACCGGGCTTACGCTGTTCGATAATCTGTAGTGCCTCTTCGGGTGACAAGACTTTAGTCAGTAAAGTCCATTGGACTCCTACCAATTAAGCTATGCACCGATCCATGATCAAGGTCCTAAAAGCGTCCCACTCCACCTGAGGGGATGACGCTGAGCCAACATTGTCCCTGAAGTATTACTGAATGGCAGTCCCCACTGTGTCCCGGAAGACAGGGTCCTCCAGTGACTCCGGTTTTAATCTCCACAATGGGATGCAGGGCCATGCCCTCTACCATCCCAGCCATAGTAGTAACGGATTATGGTCAGATATGGTCCTGGAGAGGTACTCAGTCGTTCATATGAATCTGTGTATGTCTGGTGTGCACAAAAACGCATCCAGGCGCACATGCAGCTCATGCAGAGTTGAGAAAAAGGAATAATCCCGTTTCCCCGGGTGGTGTAAGTGTCATGAGACAACTAGCCCCCATTCGGGCCTGCCAGTCAGAAAACGTGCGAGCCACTCTGTTTGTCGGGCAATCCTTAAGCGGGGGTGAGAATGATGAAGTATGGGGTCTGATACACAATTGTAATCCCCCCAGGATGATGGGAGCCCACTAAGTGGGGGGCTAGTTTCCTTGAAAGCTCAGTGAAGAATGCCGCCTGATCTACACTTGGTCCATAGATACTTCCTAAGGCTACATCACAGACATCCAGACATCTAGTGACCACGATAAATCTTCCTGCTGGATCTATCAGGTGACCAGTATGTTGGAAGGGGACCCCTGAGCGTATCTACACCATGACTCCTCTCACATAGGCCGAGTAGGCAGTATAGTAGGCCTTCCCTCTCCACCTGCGCTGCCTACTCCTTGGATATTAGGTGTGTTTCTTGTAGGAGCGCTATTTGGAGCCCTCGCCTATTAAGATATGATAAGACTCTTGGCCATGGTATGCATCCCCCTAACATTCCAACACAGGACTTTATAGGTCATGGGGGTTGCCATTGTGTGTAATGAGAGCAAATCAGTTGACACCATCGGGCCTCTATTTCCCGAGCATAGGGAGCCATCCAACAACGGTATAGCAAGGAGCTCACCACAGGGCATGATCCATACACCCCCCCCCCCCACACTCAACAAACAAACAACAAACTTCCCAACTCCCACACCCCAGGGCAAGCAAGTTGGTACCCCCTATCCAAACAGTCAGCCAACGTACAAGCAATCGTGAGTGTACCCACATTAACCTCAAACAAAACGGGGTAGTGACCATCCAAGAGCACTGCACCCAGTTTCCCCCCATCCGACTACAGGGCGAAGGGGAAACTCCAAACCCAGGGGACCAATATTATATCAATATGCCATCTCACAAAAGTCAGAAGGCTCCTCCCAATCAACAAACCCAAGTCTTACAGTGCATCATCCGCTTTATATGAGTTTGTCTGCGGTTCCAGGAGTTACTCTGGGCAGCTTGCTGTCCGGGTCCTTAGACGAACTGGTGCCATGTTCGAGGTCTCAGTCATAGGCGTCATCCTCACCCAGCGATGTGGGCAGGCTCGTCCCACCCGTGCTCATTGCCGCCACAGGGATGATGGTCTGCTGGGGCCAGCAAACCACCATGTCTGTGACTGCCTTTCCATAATGTAAACTTTTTTCGAAATGCAGCTAGTTTTCCTTTATGGACAGGAGACTGCCTTTTGAAAGAAAAGTTACGTTTTGTTTGTTTGCTTAAGTTAGCAGTGATCCCATAGACCACTGCCTACTCTACGGGAAATATTTTTTTTACATTCATAAAAAAGAAGGGTTCCCTAAGGGTCACACTAGCAAATGCATTACCACCTCCTTTGAGTGTCAGTAAAATGTAAATGTTTTGTGACTGGATTTCGGTCTTAAAACATTGATACCTTAAATAACAATTCTGTGTTTGGACAGGACTACGTCTACAAGAGGCCCCTGCCAGATAACAAATCAGGATCATTTTGCAATCCCATTTTAGGAGTCAGAAAAACTTTTCTGACTCATGAAAAGGCATTAGTACATAAGAAAAAACATTTTAATAGTCCCAAATGCCGAATCTGAACATTTGCATCTGTTAAAATGCTTACCACATTTGATGCCTTGCTCTTGGAAAACTGGCCAGAAAGTGACCACAACCTCTTGTGCCAACCATTATTTGCTCAATGGAATGTCCAGTTAGAGCCATGTTATTTTTGGCTGCAGAGTCTTGCCTTACATTACCACTAAACACTTTTTTGATACAGCAATATTGTGAGCTCTGGGAAAGGTAGAGATAGTGAGTAGGGTGATCAAGGATTTACGCTTCCCTGTGAAGTTGGGAATAGACATAAAAATGCACCCTTAACAAGGATGGGTGTAGTTCCAGACAGAGTTTTGATTTGCTCTACTTCTATTGCCTGTAGCCTGATGTTTTGCCTAAGATGGACTTGACCACGGTTTGACAATGGCTGTTTATGCTGTGCCACCCGGTTCTGAGATTGTGGACTGAATTAAAATAAATCACACAAAATGTAATGGAAGGATGCTTTCAAAAAGTTTGATCAATGGCAATTGCTTGGTGTAGCATTCCAATCCATCGTTTTTGGCCCACTGTGCCACTCTACACAAAGGCCTGCCTTATGCAAATTTGTACTGAACCTGTTCCTCATGGGAACAATCTATCCCAAACTGCCTGAATAGCCCCCCTCCAGAAGGGTACACAAGCAACCCCAGACAACTTTCGGTCTTTGGAGGACCCGTCAGGTATAGCTTAGATCATATGGCACAGTGAGCAAGGGATCCATGTCTGGGAATACCATGGGCGTCGCAGGGTATAACATCAATCACAAAATTTGATAGGAGCAATTCTTGCAAAAAGTCTGAAAACGTAAATCACTCAGGGTAGCATTCCAACCCATCATTTCCAACCCACTGTACCACTCTAGACAAAGGCTCCCCTTTTTCCTCATGGGACCAGTCCACCCTGAACTGCCCTGTGAGGCCCCTTCCAGAATGGCACGCAAGCAACCCCAGACTTTGTCAACGAGGTATCGCTTGGATCTTATGGCACAGTGAGAACAGGGCCCACATCTGGGCATATACTTGGCCACTTAGGGCGTAACACCTACCACACAAAAGGTGATGGGAGAAATGCTTGTGAAAAGTTTGACCACTGACAATTGCTTGGGGTAGCATCCCGATCCATCCTCTAGAGTGGCACAGGGGTCGAAAAATGATAGGTTGGAATGCTACCTACAGTGCTTGTCAGTGGTTAGACTTTATGCAAGCACTCCTCCCATCACCTTTTGTATGATTGACTCTATTTAAGTGACTTATACAGTGCTCCCTCTTCGGCACGCAGGATCCTTGAACATAGAATAACAGATACCTGTAATTTTCGCAGCAGCTACTCCATTTTTACATTTCTTACAAATGGTCCCCTGTTTGACACTGGGGTCAATATTTTGACATATTTAATCCGACAGATTGCTTAGACTGTTAAAATGTTTTCATGGAACTGTGGGCAACAATATAACAAAGGATTGGGTTGTTTTTACTCATCTGCACTATTTATTTCACAATACCCCGTTTCACTGGTCACAAGTCCATTCACTTGTATTTGTGTTGTTATTTATTCTCACTATTTTGATGCTTTTGCGATGCAAATGAACAGTCACTGGAAATAAACATACCACACTCTTCAGGCCTCTGTGCATATGCTATCAATAGTGTCAATACCTCTTGGGCCTTGCTCGTTTATATTTCGTCATTTATTTCTCAAAGTTCTCATGCTGCTAAGCAATCTTTACATTGAGTGGAACATAGATAACTCTCTCCTGTATATTTTCTCCAACCCCTGAATCTCATCAGATAACATTGCCTTTTCTGAAGGGGCTGGTTCCTCCTTCTTCTTCCACTCTGGTATGATAGGGTCACTTCAGTATGGTGACCAGGCGCCATGATCTCTGGGGTAAGTGGACATCTAATCTAAGGTGTGGGAGAGGGTCTCTTCTCTCTAAAAAGCTCCCTCTGCTGTCTGGTGACCCTTCCAATGTCAAACACTGTCCTTTGTACCATGAAACATATTGATCCACATCCAGTAAATTTTGGTGCAGGTGACTGCTAGAAGTAACGCAATTTAGTGCCTGTCTCGCTGCCTTTGAAATTGTAAAATTGATATCTTTAACGTTGCATTGAGCAAAAGTTGACCAAGTGTGTGCCATTTTGTGTTACTCCCGTAGGACCACATTCAGTTCCAACAGTGCCAAGTCATCATAAAATGAGTCCTAGAGTCATTGAACCTTTTTTTATCCCTCACTTCTTCCCCTTCTTCCTTTCACAACCACTTGTTTCGCCTGGGTGCAGCAAAAACCTCGTTCAGTGCTCAAATGATGGATACGAAGTTGACTGAAAGAGCAAAGTAGCCTCCATTTTAAAACACCCCCCTCCATTTTAGAACAGGCACTTAAACGTATGTGTGGCACATAGAAATGAAAAACAAATGGCAGGTGCACTTCCTGAAGTCTTAGGCAGCAGTACGCCCCCTGCCTTAAAATTCAAACAAAGAAATAGAATTACAGGAGCACTGCATTGTCAGAGGCAGCAAAATAACATCCTATTAAAAAAGTAATTACCACCAGGCTGAAGATCACACTCTGAAGCGCAGACCACTGAAGGGAATATATGCAGCTGTTACAGTATGGCACAGAGCACATTACCATCTCATTAAACTTCAGTCGAGATTGTCATATATAGGGGTCCATGGGATTAGCAACTCACAACGAAACCCCAACTGTTGCCATCATATTAAAGTGATCTCAGAGGACACCCACATTAAGAGAACTATGGTGT
Organism: Calotriton arnoldi; assembly: GCA_963921515.1. Lineage (NCBI taxonomy): Eukaryota > Metazoa > Chordata > Amphibia > Caudata > Salamandridae > Calotriton > Calotriton arnoldi. Next base: position 623,572 of record CAWUFW010005187.1, read on the forward strand.
GCATTCAAAATCATGTAATTTACAGAACAAAAAGATGTTGCCGGCATACGAATGGGTAGTTATGCAGGAGTGTAAGTAAATACAAACCCTTGCGCTAGGAGAGCCCCCAGGAGATATGGTAATCCACAGGGGCAACCTATGCAGTATGCTCGTGTGTTCAATTAAAGAACGTATCTTATATCACACTCCTAATCAGCTGTTTGCATAATTTCCTTTCCTTTGCTAGCTGCATGCCTTGCTGCCTGCCTCAGTGGATTAATTCAGCCCACACCATGTGTGATGCACTTGGTGAGTAGCAGGTGTGGGGGGCGGTGGATTCAGTACCCAATGACCTTGCAGTAGCAATCAATATCAGACTACAGGAGGTAGCCCATACACCCTATAGAGACCAGGGCGAACATCTATAACATACAACAATGTCTCTAAGGGTATTAGTTGGTAGTCAATTTAAAGCAGCACAATTAGTTGCTGGGAGCAGAAGAAGAAACCAGAGAGACAAAAATACAATTTGACAACATAAAATTGAGTTTTGGCAGTCATATATATTTGTTATAAATAACTTCCTATATTCTGACATGTAGAAGAACAGCACTGCGTTACATTAATTGGCATGTAACCTGTGGGATACTGTGCAAATGTGCTCATGAAATGGTGACGACGCAAGTGACACGTGAGAAAGTATGTACAGCGACCAAAAGGGGCGCAACAAAAAGACAATTGGTGGTGAGATTTACATAGTAGAGATACCCGAACAATGAATGATAGTATATACAGGTGAAGTCAAGGTGGGTATCCTCGAGGAGCTAGCGCCGAGGTTTTCGCTATTAGAGTCAACGGCGTTTCGGCCTGTTGGAGTGTTCAGGCCTTCATCAGGACCAGGTTACTCTTATTTTTGTAACAGTGCTGTGGGTAAGAATAAACACACTCAAAGGTGGACCGATTTGAGTGAGAATTATGAGGGGAGGTATAGAAAAAAGGAAAAGGGGGAGGTTTTGAGGGGTTGGATGAGCCCAAGGGGAAGAGGAGGACATGTTAGAGCGCGGAAAACACGTGAGAAAGTGTAGGAAAATTACTGCATGTCTAGGCTCAGCGAGAAAGAAAAGGGAGCAAGTAAGTTGTCCCTGTCTGTGATCAGGAGCGCAGAGGCGTAGAGGCTGCCAAGTGGAATCGCAGCGACTTACGCGTAGTACGCGACAGGAATTCCAATCATGGATGTGCAGGGTCCCTGTATGAATCAGGTAAGGGCTGCATCTGTCTGAAGTGAAATAAGAAAGTAAGTAAGCCAGTCAGGGGTGGCAGTGGGAACTAACAGCTGAGAGAGAGGAAAACTCACTGGTCTGGAAGGGTCAGAAGTAATCGCGTAAAGTAGTCTCTGGAAGAGGGTCCAGAGCGGGTCCAGTGGTAGCTGCAAGGATCCGAGGTGAGGAAATGCTGCTGGGGTTGATAGTCTGGGGAAGAAGGGAGGTACGTAGGTCAAGGGAGTGTGATACGAATATGGTTCACGGATGCCTGTCCTGCATTCATAGTACCCCCGTGACGGTGGGTCTAATGGACAGTGGTACTGGGAATTAAGGTCTGGTGTAGCGTGGCCAATTTGCAGTGAAACTACGTACCAAATCAGGGTGAGATCTTGGTGCCATTTAAGTAGGGGGGGAAAAGGTATGGCCACATGCGGGTAGGTAGAGATGTGTAACATTGGTGTGGTATGGTGGCCATACGGGCGTTGTTGGGATGGTGACCGTGAAAATGCGGAAGGCTATCATGAATGGAAGTTAGCGCGACAACCGGGGAAGAAAAGTAGCCGCTTAATTAGAGAGCCACAGGAGGTCTACTGGACACAGATCCCAGGCTCGAGTGAAAAGGCAACTCGAGGACGGTAATCCGGGAGGCAGAAGGTACAAGTAGCCAGCATGCCACGAGGTGACGTTCTAAAAATGACTGGCGTGATAACGTGCAGGTGAAGGGCTCATCCGATCAGAGATCGGGAGGCTGGAGATTACGCATAGCTAATAAGGAGCAGCGCAACTTACTTAAAAAAAATCGGCAGTCAGCGAGGAATAAATCTCTGGTAGACGAAGCAGGCATTAGTCTGGCCGGAGTACAGGCGACAATGCGCTGCAGGTGCTTAAAAAGCCGGTCTAGTCTCGTGATACGCGTGCCCGTATACACGTTGTGGAGAACTAGAACGGTACTGGGCAAGCAAAGAGAAGGACAGAAAGGAAAGACTAAGAACCTCTCGTATCTGTTGCAATAGTATAAGTATTCCAGCATTTTAGACAGAAACGAGTAAATGAATTGAACATTGGAATTTTAAACAAAGACGAATAAATCAATAGAGCATTCGAATTATAGAAGGGAGATGTATAAAAACCACAGGACAACAATAGTGTGGTTTATAGCAAGTATGTGCATGGTCGTATGGTAAATCAATTAAACATATAAATTTCAAACAGAGATGAATAAATCAATTGAACATTGTTATTTTAAATAAAAGAGGAGATTTAGAACAACCACACGACCGCAATAATGGGGTGTCCGGTCATTAAATAACATAGGCCAATGATATATTGCGTAAGGCATGTATAGAAGTACATATTGGTGGGTTACAATTATACAGTTTTCATTCTGTGGAGGAAAATTATGATGGTCTGTGGGCATTTTGAGGTGGGCATTATACATTATTATGAAACTTTATAGATTAAAAGTTGGTGCATAGTAGGGTGGTGAGTGGAACATGCATACAATTGTATATTTCAAAAGTCACACCTATGCAGTTATCATTCTGGAGAAAGAAAATATAACCGTCTGTATGCGTGTTAATGTGGGCAATTAGGAATGGGAATACAGTCGGTGTATAGCATAGTGGGTACGGCAAAGTACATGGGGACTGCCTGCAGTGAGTGGAGATGCAGGCATATCATGGGAACACACCGAGTATGGGTTCGTATGCGTTGAGCAACGTGTAGGACATGTAGAGTCATGTCAGGGTACTGTTCCACTCATCTAAGGTGTTCAAGCCGTGTTTAATTGTGTTACAACGTGCTATCCAGCGGCACTCGCATCTGTTAAGAAGTCTCTGCATGTTACCACCCCTCATTGGTAGGGTGGGTTGATCAATGACCAGCCAAGTGAAGTCAGTTTCCTTGTGGTCATGTTCTTGGAAGTGTAGTACCAGAGGTGCGGTTAGGACGCCGCATCTTATGCGGCTACGGTATGGGATAATTCTGTCCTTAATCATTTGGGTCGTCTGTCCAATGTAGAAGAGGTCACAGGGGCAACGTATAGCATAGATCACGTTGTGTGATCTGCAATTGGTGAATGTCTTTAGTGGGTAATTATGTCCATAGAATTCGAATTGTTTGGTGTTCATTGAGCTTGAACATGTGACGCATCTTCGGCACTTGTAGTGACCCACTACAGGTGGTAGGCCCCAGGCACTCGTGATAGACTCCTCTCTGGTGTTGACCTTGGGCCAAGTGATGGCATGCACCAGGTGGTCTGCTAGGGTTCGACCCCTGCGATAGGAGAACAGTGGTGGTTCATTGAAGATTCCTAGAGGGGCAAGAGTATTCCAATTCCTTTTTATGATTTTGGTGATCTTGTTGCTTGTGAGGGAGAAAGTAGAGACAAAGGGGATGCGGATATTTTTCTTTTGTTCTTTAGGTGTTAGCAAAACCTCACGGTGATTATACCAGGCCCTTTTGCGGGCTCTGGTGACCAGTTTCTTTGGGTATCCACGACTGATGAGTTTTTCTGTAAGGATTGCCGCTTCCCTGAAGAAGTCCTTCCTCCACTTGCAATTCCTACGGATTCTCAAGAATTGTCCGAATGGTCAACCATCACGGAGACCCCGTGGGTGGAAACTGGAGTATAACAGTAGGTTATTTAGCTCTGTGGGTTTCCTAAATAGTGATGTACCTATTTTGTTATCTTCTACCCGAAGCGAAAGGTCTAGGAATGGCAGGTAGTTCTCTTTAGGGTCGATGGTAAATCTCAGGTGGCTTTGGCAAGTATGAAGCCAATCAACGAATTGTAGTAATGTCTCATTGTTGCCCGTCCAAATCAGCAAGATGTCGTCTATATAGCGACACCAAAAGGAAATGCTTGTTCTGAACAGTGCTTAATTTGTAAAATATTAAGTGCAGGTGCTCAAATTTGTTTAGGAGGCCACACCCACTTTTGAGGCTCCACCCACTTCCTCCAGGGGCTCCACCCACTTCCTTTCTTGGTTCCACCCACATCCACAAGCCTCGAAACATCATAGCCACCTCCTCACATCTTGAGTTCCACAAGAAGCTGAAGACCTGGCTCTTCACATAAGCACCTTGGGGACATCCCACCTACACACCTGCCCAAGTGCATGGATACCCTCTCGGGGTGATTAGTGTGCTATAGAAAATCAATATAACATAACATATGGGAAGCCTATGACAACAACTTAAAAGTTAACTCAAATTGGAGAATGTGTGTAAATCTCAAAATGCAGCTTTAGGAAAGGTCATTAGAGGACTTGAGGTAGCTTTGCAAACTAAAAAGAATGTGCTTGTACTGTGCTGTTTAAAAGAAAGGAAGGGGTGAAGGAAGGAATACATTAAAGAAGGCAGCAACAAATGCAGGCAGGAAGGGGAGTACTGGAGAGAGGAAATATATGAGTAATGGATGAAAGAAGGAGGAAATAAGAAAAGAATGATAAAGGAAGAAATAAAGGAATAGAGGAAAAGGAAGTGAATGATGTGTGATGGATGAATAGAAAGAAGAAGGGAAAGGAGCAAGATAAGCATAAGGAAGGGTCGATAAGAAAGGAAGAAATTAAAGAAGAGGTGAAGGAAGGAGAAGGAAAATAGAAAGTAAGGAAAGAATGGAGGAAAAAGAATTAAATGCACCAAGGGAGGAAGGATGGGGAATGAATGAGGGTGTAAGGAAGCAAGAACGGAATGAGGGTGTAAGGAAGCAAGAAGCAAGAGGGGAAAGGAGGAATGGCTGGAGGTGCTGAGGGAGAGAAAAAAGGAAGGAAAGAAAGGAGGTCAGGGGAATGGATATGAGTATGAAGTGTACTGGGTCAAGGAGGGACAGAGAGAATAATGACAGTGTAAAATTGCAAAGAAATTGAAAAACAAAAGATTAAAATACATTTGTGTCCTTAACACACCATGTATGTTTGTAAAGCACATATTCACCAAAGGGGGCCTTGACAACGAATTTAAAATGTTATTATCCAGCTCAACGGCACAAATTTTATCGACCTCAGAATGTTGAAAGACTGAGTTGCCGCACCAAGATTTAAATTTATGACCCTAAGAGCAAACGCGAGTTCCTGGATTGGATATAAAGAAATGCGCAAGAAGGAAAAACATAAAAGGGAGAGTGAGGAAGGAGGGGAGGTCTGAAGGCAAAGATAAATACGGTAGACAAAGAATGTGAAGAGAAGTGAGGAAAGCAGAGATAGGGAGTGCAAGACTGTGGAACATTATGAGAATGAAAAAAGGAAAGAGGAGAAAGGGAAGAAGAGCAGACAGCGGGGAGTGCGTGAAAAGAGAGTGGAAGGAAAAGATGAGAAGGTGAAAAATGAAAAGCAGTTAATGAGGGGAGGTGGCGATTAAGAAGAAACGTGGACATAGGGCAGAAAGTGAAAGAAGAATGGAGAGAAGGGAAGGAGTAAGGTGTGAAGGGGAGGAAGAAAAGCAGATACTGAGGAAGAGGAAGAAAACAGTACACCACAGCTTTATTAAATATAAAGTAATTAATTATGAAAAGTTGAGGGGTGACAGGGCTGTATCATTCTTGGCCTGTCTCATCAATGCATAGCTGTGCTGTCCAAGACACACAATAGCGATTTAGGACACCATATCACTGAGTGGCAAGCTTGGGAGCACACCATTTGCGCATGCACTGTGAAAGCACGTGCCATTGTTAGTTTTAAGGACTCGTTCTTTCAGAGTGTATGTGAACATGGCGTTCCCCCCCACCTCCTCAAGCTTGGTGTACGCGCCACCAAAAGCGATTGTTGCACCTGACTCCAGGAGCGCTAAAGCCGGCGCCGCCAACACGTTCACTTAGAAACTCATTAATTCAACCACTCACATTGACTTGAGTATTGAACAATACATCACAAATTAACTCCATGTGAAGATAGAAACAATGTCATATTTTTAAATTGCGGCTTCCTTTTACATTTTGTCCACTTCAGGCTTGTATGCACAGGTCTGCCTGTAGTGTATCCTAAACATTCTACATTTTAACAAGTGTGCACGAATCATTTGCACAACATGAATGACTCTACAGTCCTCAGTGGTGGAAGAACGAAAAAGTCATATATGACTCTTTCAATTTAGCTCCTAAATGATAATTCTTTTTTCAAAACAATTAACCCTATCCATCTCATAATAAGCCAATTACATACAGTGTAGTGGGTCAGGGGTTGCATTTTACCATAAGTGGATTTAATAAAGGAGACGGACAATGGTTTCCGCAGCATACTATTGCTCATTTTGCTTTTGGACATTTTAATCAACCGGCATGTATGTTTGGATCAATCAGTTTAAGCTGCTGTGTTCATTCATCTAGTAATTGAATTTAGTGGAAATGAAATGAAAGGAGACACTTGCAGAGACAATGAGGTAAGTATGTGAAATTCAAACACACAAATACTTTCCTGCTATTAACTAACCTGTTTCAGCCCACTGACAACCACATTTTAAATCACGAAGCACATACACTTGTGATTCTGGAAGATGGGTATCATTTGTAAAAGCTTTCTTTGGTTAGGGTTCTCGTTAGCGAGTCTTTTTAATTTGGTAAAGTCAAAAGCAACTTATAGATTAGAAAATGCCTTCTCTTCAGATATTTGCTATTTCTTTCATCTATTGCTTCTAACAAATGTGGACTTTTTGTATCCTACAACTGAGCCAGTGCGAACTATCTGTCGCAAAGAAAAGAAAACACTACAAAAATGCACAAAGTCCTCATTTTCAAGGCAAACTCAGTACCAACACTTCTCATCTCTGGAGCAATCCTTGTAATGGGAGAGTGCCACCACATCTCATTAGCAAAGATGTACTCTTAGACAGTGAGTACCTGCACTTCTGCATTTCTATTTGAAGTACTGGTGGTACCGGTAGTAAAAGGGGAGCATGGTGAGATGGGAGATGTGCAACAAGAAACACTTTCATGGGGGGACAGCACTGCCATTGAGTTTGAGACATGCTCACTAAGTGACCCCTGTCACTGGGGCGTAACCCTAAAGTCCACGGCTAAGGTTCACAGTTGTATGCATTATTTAGTTATGTTTTTTCACAGAAGTTCCCCTATTTGGCCTTTCCCTTCCTCACCCCGAGCCCACCACAGGGTCTAAGTGTCCCCCGACAGAGGCCCACCCTGCCGTTGGTGGAGTGGGACATCCAAAGACAGAGTATCCTCATTTGAGGGCAAGGGCCCTCCCAGTGCCGAAAATGATTTGCTCCACTTACGACTTACCTGATCCTTGAGAGGTGATGGGCTAGTCACATTGTGTTGCGTCACGTTGTGCTGACTGGGTTCAGCATGCCCTTCTATGCCTGCTGCCCATCTGCTCCCCGTAATGCTGCCACGGCCTGTGCCACGCAATTAGAGTGCTGGCAGTTTCTAAGTGCAGAGCAGCACGTTTACACAGTGGTTAGTGGTGGGCCATGAGCACTTCGAATGCAGAATTACAGACAGCTCCTGGTCAGTGTGATAAAAATGCATCCTACTCACTCTTTTTTTTAATTTCAGAAAGGCATGGCAGCAAAATAAATCTACGGAGGGTTTCATAGCATCCTGCTATCAAGCCCAAACTATGTGATTCAAGCGCAGCCTCTGGCAACCATTGGTCGGATTTTAAAAGGCACTAAATCTGAAGTGCAGGCCCTCAGCACGAAAGACAGAAGTTTAATGGAATGTTCCTTAATGCCGATATGTATTTATTTTTTGTGCAGCTCTTGTTGCTTTTAAGAAGCAAGTAAATCCAAACTATGTTGTATGTGTGAAGCAGAACACTCTGCCAAGTAGATTTGTGCATTGGCGAATCTTGATGTTGTTTTTTGTGAACAGAGCACCGGGTGGTGCCAGGGACTGACCCGTCTGTCATCACAGAGTGTAATTGGCATTTACGCTCTCATCGGGTGCACAGTACGCACTAGGGCTTTGCAAGGCTACAAAGTTTTTATCTGGTAACCTTCAAAAAGGTTGTATAGTTTTTTCTGCTTTGCCACATTTGCATAAAAATCATGACTTTTACCACCATTTATGTCACACATATCCTTATGTAACATTGACAAGATGGTTCTGCGGAAGACGTGCTTCGCAAAGAACAGGGCGCGCGCCACCGCTCATAGACAAACTCTACAAAAAGGGAAATCTTCAGAGATAAAAACTGTAAACGTTTTGAAGGTGTCCACGGAAAAGCTTTTCAAACAGTACACTTGCAGAAAGAATATTCTGCAAACAATTCCCAGGTTTCGAATAAAGTGAACATCACCTCACCGTGCACTGAAAACTATCCAGCAAAGTGGGAAACTCTTCGATCTGACGAAGGCAAACCGGGAACCTTTTCAGATGTCACGAAGGGCGACAATCAGGAACTTTTTCAAAAAACTGCAAAGCCTTACCCTACTACCAGCGTCACTGCTCCTCACGTGGTGATCCTGCCGGCACCGAGATAGTGCCAGGTCCCTTGAGGTACCGCCTGCCCCATGAGTCTCTCAGTGTCACTCACGACTCAGCCTGGCATGTCCGGTTCCAGCCTGCCTTGCCCCAGTTCCGCGAAAAGCCCGCCCTCAGCCATTCTCCAGCGGAAATGAAACAATGTTCCTTGTGGAAGGCAGGCGCGATCTGCTGACGTGACATCACTAACGTGATGATCACGCTCTTTCAATATGCTTGGACCAGGGTGGGCCTTCCTATGAGGACATACCAGGAAGCAACAGAAGAGCGTGATTTTTAATAATTACCGGACCATCTGCCGGAGCGGGAGGAGAAAAAGCCTATAGATCCGGCCCGGTGAAATAAGTGCCGGTGCTGAGCACCGGAAAGCACCGGCACAAATTAAGCACTGGTTCTGAAAGGATTAAGTGGGGTGAGGATCTTTGTTTTCTCCAGGTTGTATACGTAAAGTATAGCGAAATTTGGGACGAAGCAGGCACCCATCGAGACTCCTTTAATCTGTAGATAATAAGTATCCTTGTATAGGAAGTAGTTATTTCCTAACGCAATCTCCAGTAGGGACATTACAAAGTCAGTCGGGATACGTACAGGATGTGGTCTTGAGTCAAGTATTTCCTTTATAACCAAGAGGCCCTCCCTGTGGGGAATATTGGTATACAGTGATTCGATGTCCCTTCCAACCAACAGGTCTGTACCTATAGTAAAGGCGGTGTCTTCGATGAGGTTAATCAAGTCCATGCTGTCACGGACATAGGTGTCTGTGAGTGGGACGAATTCCTTGATGATGCTGCCAATGTATTTACCAATAGGCTCTAAGAAGGAGCCGCATCCAGATACTATAGGTCTACCTGGGCGGTTCCGTAGACCCTTGTGTATCTTTGGTAGAACGTAAATTACCGGGGTGCGGGGATGGCTGTTGTTTAGATAGGTCGCTTCTTTGTCTGTGATGATATCCTGTGATTTGGCCATTTCCGTTATTTGTTGGATTTTGGATCTTATTTCCGGTAATGGGTCACCTGGTAGTGCGCGGTAGTGGTCAGTGTTGTCCAGTTGTCTTAGGATCTCGGTGTCATATTTTGCTTGGTCCATGATGACAATCCCTCCACCTTTATCTGCTGGCTTAATAATTATATCCTTGTTAGATGTAAGGGTGTTCAAGGCTTGTTTTTCAGGTAGGATCAGGTTGTAGGGTACAAATTCATGTTGAGATTGGATGTTCTTCATCTCAAGTAGAACACGTCTTTCAAAAGTCAGGATTTCAGAGGGCATCAAGGCTGAAGAGGGGTTAAATGTGGAAGGTGGTTGGAAGATTGAGTAAGTGGTTTGTTCACGTTGTGGTCTCTTAAGTCTTATCCTTCTGAAGAATTGCAACAGATTTTCCTGTAATTCAAAAAAGTTGCTTTTTTCTGTCGGGACAAAGGTAAGTCCTTTGCTCAGAAGGCTGGTTTCACGAGGTGAGAGGTCATGTTGGGATAGGTTGAAGATGGGGAGCGACTTGTGGGTGTCGGTGTTCATGGTGGTGATTTCCGTTGTTAGTTTGGGCCCCATTGATAGAATTTGCGGTGGGTTTGGCCCTCTCCTGAGTATTGGTACTGATAGTTCCCCCTCGAACGTCCCCTGCCTCTGCCTCGGTTTGTGTCTAAAAAACCATCCGGGAGAAGAGGTTGAGGTCTTTGCGGTTGAGGTCTCTGTGGTCTTGAAGTACTTGGGCCCTCACGGGGGCTGGAGTCTTCGGCTGAAGTATTTGAGGAGTCAGAAAAGGACACTTGTTGATGATTGTGGAATTTTTCCCAATTTCTTTGTGGTCTGGGTGGTTGGTAAGGCGTATCGTAAAAATCGTCTCTGAGGTATGGATAAGTTTGTTCGTTGTTGTAATTGCGGATGTCCTTTTGGATTTTGTTAATTTTCTTATTTTGTTAAAAATGTGTCAAAATTGGAGATGGTTGTATTTATTTTGTCCAGTAGGTTTTTTGCATCCACTATGGTACTGAATGAGTTTTTACAATTTGGCTATCTCCTCTAGTTCTTTGCAACTGTGTTCAAGGGCTGTATCGATGCCAAGGACCATCCAGTGTCTTGAACACGTCGTGGCTAGGTGGCTAAACCCCGTTCTGAATTTAGGGTCCTCTGTGAAGATAGCTGGGACGTTACGGATTTGTAGTCCTAGTGGAATAACATTAGATTTTAGGTATTCCGTTAGCATACGGGCATGGAGGTTCGTACAGAACCTCCCAGGTAGACCTATAGTATCCGGATGCAGCTCCATCTTGGAGCCTATTGGTAAATACATTGACAGCATCATCAAGGAATTTGTCCCACTCACAGACACCTATGTCCGTGACAGCATGGACTTGATTAACCTCATCGAAGACACCCCTTTTACTATAGGTACAGACCTGTTGGTTGGCATGGACATCGAATCACGGTATACCAATATTCCCCACAGGGAGGGCCTCTTGGTTATAAAGGAAATACTTGACTCAAGACCACATCCTGAACGTATCCCTACTGACTTTGTGATGTCCCTACTGGAGATTGCGTTAGGAAATAACTACTTCCTATACAAGGATACTTATTATCTACAGATTAAAGGAGTCTCGATGGGCGCCTGCTTCGCCCCAAATTTCGCTATACTTTACGTATACAACCTGGAGGAAACAAGATCCTCACCCCACTTAACCCTTTCAGAACAAGCATTTCCTTTTGGCGTCGCTATATAGACGACATCTTGCTGATTTGGAGGGGCAACAATGAGACATTACTACAATTGATTGGCTTCATACTTGCCAAATCCACCTGAGATGTTCCATCGCCCCATAAAGAGAACTGCCTGCCATTCCTAGACCTTTCGCTTCAGGTAGAAGATAACAAAATTGGTACATCACTATTTAGGAAACCCACGGAGAGAAATACCCTACTGTTATACTCCAGCTTCCACCCATGGGGTCTCCGCGATGGTTTACCATTCAGACAATTCTTAAGGATCCGTAGGAATTACAAGTGGAGGAAGGACTTCTTCAGGGAAGCGGCGATCCTTACAGAAAAACTCATCAGTCGTGGATACCCAAAGAAACTGGTCACCAGAGCCCGCAAAAGGGCCTGGTATAATCACCGTTAGGTTTTGCTAACACCTAAAGAAAAAAAGAAAAATATCTGCATCCCCTTTGTCTCTACTTTCTCCCCCACAAGCAACAAGATTACCAAAATCATAAAAAGGAATTGGAATACTCTTGCTCCTCTAGGAATCTTCAATGAACCACCACTGTTCTCCTATCGCAGGGGTCGAAACCTAGCAGACCACCTAGTTCATGCCTTCAGTTGGCCCAAGGTCAACACCAGAGAGGAGTCTATCACGAGTGCCTGGGGCCTACCACCTGTAGTGAGCCACTACAAGTGCCAAAGATGCGTCGCATGTTCAAGCTCAATGAACACCAAACAATTCGAATTTTATGGACATAATTACTGTTGGACCTGGCCCTTTTTGGCAGGTTCACCCCAGAACTTTTTGCCTGTCCCTTAGCCTTTTCCCTGTGTAGTGTTGGTGATTTTAGGCCTCTGGGCACTTTAGCACTGTGGCCCAGTGTAAAGTGCGTGCGCGCTGTGTGCGTGTGTGGTGAGACTGGCCTGCCCTCCCATAGGAATGCATTGAGGATGAGTGTGTCAGTGGTAATTCCTGTTATGTGAGGAGCAGTGTGGTCAAGTCTAGTCTGTCTGAATTCGTGAGAATAAATGCTGCGCAATGGTGTGCACAGATTTATGGTGACTGGTAGAGAAATGCCACTTCTAGAAGTTGGCATTTCTGTGTGCTCTGTGTCTGCCTGCCTGATGTGAATTGCATGTCTGGCTTGAGAGTGACAGGGGCTGGGAGGTGTGTGTGGCTCCAGGAGGGGCAGGGTGAGTCAGCGCAGGGCTGAATGGAGAGATCTCCATGTAGATGGGTGGGAGGAGTTGCACCTGGGACCTGAATAGGGCTGTGCCTTCCCTCTACAATGCTGGCTCCACCTCTGTGGTGCGTCTGATGTCCCTAGCCTACACTCTGAAAGGACAGAGGAGCTGAGCAAAACAAAGTGCTCCAAATCCCCCCATAACCAGTTGTATCTGGTTCCCCCAAGCCCTGCACCTTGTAGACAAAGGAAAATGGTGTATAAAAGAAGGGGCTGTGACCCCATGAAGTTGTTCTTGCTTTTGGATCCTGATTCCTGCAGGGCGTGCTGCTGCTGGGGCCCAGGAGGACTTGCCAGGAGGGCTGCCTCCCTGGGCCCAGCAATGCCCTGGAACCTTTGGCTTAATTTCTTTTAGCCCTGGGCCCTGCCTTGCCCTTGATGCCTGAAAGACTTCTGGGACCTTTTGCTTTATTTTATCCAGGACTTTAGGCAACCTTTTTAGCACCAGCGCTGTCTTTTTTGCCCAGCTGATGGAGAGCGTGGGCTTCGCAGCGCCGAGCTGCCTTTCGCCATGAGGGAATCCCCAGCGTAGGGATTCCCCCGAGATTGCTGGCTGCGGGAGCCCACCCCGCTTATTGATTTTAATCTCGAGGGAGCCTACCCCTCTTGACGCCGAGAAGAAATCCCCGCCGTGGCCCGATCGCCGCAAAGGAAGTCAGGCAGCGCGATGCCTGATGTGGGGCGGGACTTCCGTTTCCTGGAGGGAAGCCCCGCGCCCACGGAATCGCCGGAAGGAGGACGGGAGCCCACTCCGCCTCCGAGAGACAGTGCCCGGAGCCTCGCAGGCTCCACATGAAGCCCCGGTCCCGGAAGGGGGACCGGGCGAAGAAGAGAAGTCCCGGAGCCTCGCAGGCTCCATAGAGAAGTCCCGGGTCCCATGAGGGGGCCCGGGTGAGCTAGTGCAGAGTCCCGGGTCCCAGGAGCGGGCCCGGGTGAGGGAGAGAAGTGCTGCCGGTCCTGCAGCGCAGAGAAGAGAGTCCCGGAGCCTCGCGGGCTCCACCTTGAAGTCCCGGTCCCAGAAGAGGGACCGGGCGCGGCTCAGCTGATCGGCGGGGCTCCCGTGAGTGAGGGAAGCCCCGCGCCAGGAGAGAGGAGTCCCCGTGCAGCCCGGTGAGTTAGAAAGGGCTGGGGGGGGCTCCGTGTGGGCTATTGTTGGTGCCAGTGCGAGGCACAGATCCCGAGCGGCCCCGTTTTGGCAGCGGGCCGCTCCAACGTGGCACAATTGGTTTAGGAGCCAGCGCGCTCCCACGAGGGCCCAATAGTTTAGGGGCCCCTGAGGGCCACAGTGTTTGGGGCCATGATCTGTTTACTGAGCCCTGCGTGGCTCCAACGTTTGGCCCCATTTGTTTCAAGGGCCAGGGGGGCCCGTGGTTGCTCCAGTTGTGGCATTATCTATCTACAGAGACCTGGGTGGCTCCAACGGAGGGGGCATCATTATTCCAGAGCCTAGATGGCTCCAGCGTTTGGGGGCATATCTATTTCCTGATCCCCAGCTGCGCGCACCAGCGCGGGCAGCTGCAACGTTTTTGCGCAATTCTTGAGGAAGTCCCTGAGAGGGACAGAAGTGGCACAGAGGTGCCAGGCCTTCCCCATTGTTCCCAGCTGCGCAGCAAGTAGTGCCAGCTGCACCGTTTAGGCGCACAGTTCTTTGGGATCTTGTGAAGTCAGGAGTGAGATGCACTCCTTTGCCCTGTACTTTCCCAGCTGCCCAGCAAGCAGTGGGCAGCTGCCACGTGCTAGGTTGGCGCAGTGGCGCACCCTTGACTTTCGCTGCATTGGCAGCAGCCCTGACTCTTTGGACATAGGGCATTTGAGCCCCTTGTGAGATGGCCAGTTGGCCAAGGGGACTGCTAGGTTTATAGGGCGCCAGGCCCTAATGTAATTTGTGTGTTAGTGAGCTTCTTTCCTAGGATTTATAGGCTAATGTGATTTATACCTCTGCTATGGTTCTTTCTACTATAAGGTTATGTGCTAACGTGATTTCTGTCCTAATATGTGGTGCTAGGAAATGTGATGCCTTTACTATGATTTACGCACCCTGTTTATACCTCTAATGTACTTTCATGATTATGAGGTTTTGCATAATGTGTTATGCTTGTGAGGTTATTATTCCCTAATGCGTTTAGGTTGTGAGTTATTCTCTACTGTGGGTTATGCCTAAAAGTAATTTATGCTTAGGATGTTAGTGTCTAATAGGTTTAGACTTATGAGATGATTGCATAATGTATTTATGCTGGTGAGGTTGGCGTATAATGTATTTTGCGCCTAATGTGATACTGTGCATAATGTGGTTTATGTTACAGGCTGATGCTGAGTATAGTGGTTACCAGTGAGTACTGGTTGTACCTTTATGATATGTCCTACATTTATGATAGGTTCACTAAGTGATGGTTCTGACAGTGGCCCACGTGGCCCTGTCATGTGTAAATAATCCCTTGTAGATATTGCCCAGTGCCAGTTGGCACCATGTGTATTATGTGAATACTATTCTAATGTATTATGAGAATACAAAGGCTATTTTTGATATACCCTTGTGTGGAGTTCCTTTTTGTGGTGTGCATAGTATGTTGTTGCTGGGTGTGTGTTGCGCAAACGCTTTACACATTGCCTCCGGGATAAGCCTGACTGCTCGTGCCAAGCTACCAAGGGGGTGAGCAGGGGTTATCTTGGGTGTGTAACTCTCTTGCCCTGACTAGAGTGGTGGTTTCTGCTTGGCTTTGGCGCAAGCCTTGGCCAACCAGAAATCCCATTTCTAACAATTACCAACTAAAAACTTTCACCAATTGCAGATCACACAACATGATCTACAGTATACGTTGCCCCTGTGACCTCTTTTACATTGGACAAACGACCCAAATGATTAAGGACAGAATTATCCAACACCGTAGCCGCATAAGATGCGGCGTCCTAACCGCACCTCTGGTACTACACTTCCAAGAACATGACCACAAGGAAACTGACTTCACTTGGCTGGTCATTGATAAACCCACCCTACCAATGAGGGGTGGTAACATGCAGAGACTTCTTAACAGATGCGAGCGCTGCTGGATAGCACGTTGTAACACAATTGAACACGGCTTGAACAACTTAGATGAGTGAAACAGTACCCTGACATGACTCTACGTGTCCTACACGTTGCTCAACGCATACGAACCCATGCTCAATGTGTTCCCATAATATGCCTGCATCTCCACTCACTGCAGGCAGTCCCCATGTACTTTGCCGTACTCACTATGCTATACACCGACTGTATTCCCATTTCTAATTGCCCACATTAACACGCATACAGACCGTTATATTTTCCTTCTCCAGAATGATAACTGCATAGGTGTGACCTTTGAAATATACAATTGTATGCATGTTCCACTCTCCACCCTACTATGCACCAACTTTTAATCTATAAAGTTTTCATAATACTGTATAATGCCCACCTCAAAATGCCCACAGACCATCATAATTTTCCTCCACAGAATGAAAACTGTATAAATGTAACCCAGCAATGTGTACTTCTATACATGCCTTACGCGATATATCATTGGCATATGTTATTCAATCACCAATGTGTACTTCTATACATGCCTTATGCGGTATATCATTGGCCTATGTTATTTAATGACCGGACACCCCATTATTGCAGTCGTGCGGTTGTTCTAAATCTCCCCTTTTATTCAAAATTCCAATGTTCAATTGATTTATTCGTCTCTGTTTGAAATTTCTATGTTTAATTGATTTACCATACGACCATGCACATACTTGCTATACACCACACTATTGTCCTGTGGTTTTTATACATCTCCCTTCTATAATTCGAATTGATTTATTCGTCTTTGTTTAAAATTCCAATGTTCAATTCATTTACTCGTTTCTGTCTAAAATGCTGGAATACTTAAACTATTGCAACAGATACGAGAGGTTCTTAGTCTTTCCTTTCTCTCCTTCTCTTTGCTTGCCCAATACCGGTCTAGTTCTCCACAACATGTATACGCGCACGCATATCACGTGACTAGACCGGCTTTTTAAGCACCCGCAGCGCATTGTCGCCTGAACTCAGGCCAGACTAATGCCGGCTTCGTCTACCAGAGATTTATTCCTCGCTGACTACCGATTTCTTGAAAGTAAGTTGCGCTGCTCCTTATTAGCTATGCGTACCCTCTTGTCTCCCGAGCACTTGTGCACAGTATCCCACAGGTTACATGCCAATTAATGTAACGCAGTGCTGTTCTTCTACATGTCAGAATATATTAAGTTATTTATAACAAATATATATGACTATCGAAATTCAATTTTATGTTGTCAAATTGTATTTTTGTCTCCTTGGTTTCTCCTTCTGCTCCCAGCAACTAATTGTGCTGCTTTAAATTGACTACTAACTAATACCCTTAGAGACATTTTTGTATGTTATACTTGCAGTAGCAATAACATGACTCGACATGAATGGGTGTGGTGTCAGATGCTTTTCAGCAGTCCTGACCTCCCATGCAAGTGTTCTGTGGAAACTCTTTTTTTTTTTGAGTTCCACCCTTGGTAGTTCTCCCTCTGGGAGCAAGGCCAACCCCCCCAGTGGGATTAATTTCGACTTCCCTGCATTAATCCGTAATCCTGATATTTGCCCAAACCTGTCAAGGACGGACAGGAGTACTGGTATCGCCTCGCCGGGGTTCCGGAGGCACACCAAGGTGTCATCTGCATACATAGACACCACATGGTTAGTCTCCCCTAGTTGGATCCCAAAGGTCTCCATCTCTCCTCGTAGGCTCACCGCTAAGTGTTCTATTGCCATGGCGAAAAGTAATGGTGACAATGGGCACCCTTGTCTGGTACCCCGGTGTAGTCTAAAAACTCACGACACTAACCTCCCCATCCTGATCCGAGCCTGGGGTTCCGAGTACAGGAGCCGCACCCAGCTCAGGAAACATGGGCCTACACCCAGCGCCCTCAGGACCTCCCAGAGATACATCCACCCAACTGAGTTGAATGCCTGTTCAACATCTGACAATGCCAGAGCACACTCTTCCTGTCGCACTAGGGGGGAGTGCCACACGTGGGCTAACCGCCGCAAATTGTGGGCTGTGCTGCATTTGGGGATGAAGCCCGCTTGATGAGAATGGATCAAATATTGCATATGTGGTTGCAGTCTGGCTCCCATGATCCCACTAAGAACTTTTACATCAATGTTTAACAAAGAGATAGGCCTGTGTGACCCCGGCAGTTGAGTATCCTTATCCGCTTTGGGGATCATGACCACTAATGCCTCATTCATAGAAGGCAGAAGCATATGATTCTGGAGCCCCTCATTATACACCTCCAACATGCGATCCCCTATCAGGGGTGCAAACCTCTTATAAAACTCGGCCGGTAGGCCATCACGTCCCGGGCTCTTCGCGGATTTCAAAGACTTTATACCTTCTAATACTTCCTCCCTCGAGATCGGTTCATCCAATAATTTACTAACCTCATTGTCTAGACGGGGTAGGTTCAGTGTGGTAAGGACTTCCGCTATATGTTCCAAATCAGTCGTAGGGCGCCCCGCGTACACCCCTGCTGGGTGATCAGCTAGGGTATCTAAGATCTTCTGCTGACTGTACACCAAGCTTGCATCGGCGGATCTCATCTGCACGATGGGAGACGTTGGTTTCTCATTTCGAATTAGTTTAGCAAGCACTGCCCCGGACCTGTCACCCTACAAGTGCAGTCGCTGTCGATATGCGGTGTAATTGAACTTCTCAAGTCGACAGAGCGCCGCCAACAACTCTTCCCATATCTCCCTCCACTCATTTAATCGGTACTGGTTCGCGGGCAGCGTCGCCTCCACCGTAGCCAAGTTCCTTTCAAGAACCTTAATGTCCCTCTCAAGTTGCTGTCGAACCCCATAAGTCGTACTAAGATGGAAACCTCTGATAACCACCTTCATCGCCTCCCATTCCACTCCCCTTGAAGATGCCGAGCCCCAATTCGTCGCTAAATAATTCACTATCTCTTCCTCCAGCTTCCCTGCAAATGGCGGATCGATAAGTGCCTCGATCGCCAACCGCCAGGTGGGGATTGCCGCCCTGGGTCTATTAGTGCTTAAAACTAAAAGCATAGGGGAATGGTCCGAAATGTATCTCGGTAGATATACTATCTCCTCGACCTTAGGCATCAAGGCCGACGACAGGAAGAATTGGTCCAACCTACTGAACGTGTTAGTCGCAGGGGTGCAACAGGAGAATGTCCTAGTGTTTAGGTATCGGACCCTCCATGCATCCATTAACCCTAGTTCTCTCATAACGTCCGCAAGGGCTCCGATCATACCCGGTTTAGTACCCATCCGGGGAGGTTCCCGATCCATCATCTCGTCTAGCACACAGTTGACATCACCGAGGAGGATTAAGTCCCCACCCAGATGGGGGGTCTCTGCGGTCATTACGTCACTAAAGAAGGTGTGTGCCTCTGTGTTAGGAGCATACACATTTATGAGACATATCTCATGTCCATCAAGTCTACCATGTAAGATCACATACCGTCCCTCTGGATCCAGTACGTGGTGTATATGTTGGAAGGGGGTCCCCGGGGCCACCCAAATAAGCACCCCCGGACAAATCTCGAGAATGAGGTGGCATATAACTGTCCCCTCCATCTGCGACGGATATATGGGAGCGCGTCACCCCAGACATGTGTTTGCTGCAAACCTGCTATACCAACTTTATATCGTCGTAGGTATGAGTGCACTCCCCTGCGTTTTTCCAACATTGCCATCCCACGTATGTTCCAAGTGAGAAACTTTGTCAAATAGGGAGCCATACGATCATATAATTAAAGTCATCTCTTCGTTTTCCTCCCGCCATAGCAGTGTTAGATTGATCGCAGAGCAAGACACCCCAACCCAGACAAAAATACTGTAAACCCCCTTGAGAGCCAAAAGGAACAAAGAAAGCAGCTTGAACACCTGCAACTCCCCCCCTCCCACTGGGCATAGTAACAGGGCTATCCCTCCCACCATTGTGGAGAGTGAACCATCCCATCCTCCGCCCTACACCCCCCCTTCTGAACTTTTAAACAACATATTCATGCCCTGCAGCATTGCCCAAAATTGAATTGCCCAGCATAATGATACCATATTAAGGTGTTGAACAGGGCCTCCGGTATAAGTGCTGTGCAAGTGACTGGACACTCGACGGGGGGCAAGACCAAAGCCTCCAGCTCCCCGAACAGGACCCAGCTGCTACCAAGGGGTGCGGCCCCTCCCACCTGCGACATATGCATATCGTATACTCCTCACTCATTGCTATTATGTAAAAAAAGAAGAGCTATAGTAAATTGGAATCACTTTTGCAGTCACCTATCTGAATTTTCAAAAAACCCTTGAACCAGTTCTCCCTGACTTCCTTCGAGATTCAGTTTGCATTTGTGTCCGGGATAACCTCCGATGAGGCTAGATCAGAGTCCGGTGTCCCCGACACCACCTGCAGCGTGCCATCCTCGCATACTCTGAGTCGTGCAGAGCCATTCGTGTCTGTATGGTGTGCTCTCTTGGAATGCTCGCGTTTTCGTCCTGCCGATTCCATGGAGTCCTTAGGCGATCCCAAGTTGGGTTGCGTTTTACGGTGAGGTTCCAGATCTCCCGCAGCATCCATCCAATCTGATGCCTCTGCAGCTGATCCAAAGAAAAGAGCCCTGCCCTTATGCTCGATCTGGAGTTTGGCTGGATAAAGGAGGCTGTACTTCATCCCAGCGTCCCTCATACGCCTCTTGACCGCTAGAAAGGTGCGTCGTTGATCCTGCACTCTTTGCGTGTAGTCCGGGAAGATCGCAATGCGGTGACCCTCATATTGCAAGTCATTTCTGGCCCGTGTGGATTGCAAGAGCATATCTCGATCTCTATAATTGAAAAATTGGGCTATGAGAGCCCCCGGTGGGGCCCCCGGACGTGGAGGAGGGACCAACGCCCTGTGCGCTCTCTCGATGTTAAAGAACTTAGAGGGTTTACCAGGCACCAGCACATTCGTTATCCAGTCCTCCAGGAACAATTCCGCAGAGGGACCCTCCGCTCGTTCCGGGAACCCCACGAATCGCAAGTTATTCCTCCAGGAACGCCATTCCTGGTCTTTGGCGCGGTCATCCAGTTTGATGGTCTTCCTCCGCAATTCCATGACTGTCTCCCGCAGTGATTTAACCTCCGTTTGAAGTACTTCAACATTTTGCTCGGTCGTAGTGACCCTGTCCGAGACTTTGCGCAGGTCACATTGGAGGAGGTTGACATCGATCGCCACTGTGTTGATCCTGGCCACCATCTCATCTCTAGCATTCTGGACCGCTGTCAGGATATCATGTAACGAAGGGTCCCCCTGTTCTTCCCCACGTGCTATCTCAGCGTCATCTTCTCTTTGTGCGCCTCTCAGAACATGACCCTGTGGGATGGGCTGCGCATAAATTGATATTTTGTTGGATTGCGCTCTGGTGACTTTATCCTTGCCCATATTGAACAGTAGCGTCTTGTCATGTCAGCACCGACCAGTGCGTTCACGGAACCACTTCGTGTCAAGCAGTCCCCTCAGTACTCTTCCCGGGACTCGGGTGTCTCCCAACTCTTCTCGCTGGACTGCTGTTTCCCCAGACCAAACTGTTTTCCACCAGATAGGCTTGGATCACGATATTAGATGTGGTGGCAAGACGGGCAGTATCTTCTGTGTCATCCCCCTCGGAACGCAACCAACCTCACTCCGGGGGTCCACCGGTGCAGCTCCACCATAGTATAGACAGTCGTCGACCTCGGGTGTAGGCCCTCCCAGGGCTCACTTCTGCTCCACCAGGATCAGGGAGATCAAGCTCCTTTGCCTGCCAGGGCCCTATTTCCCGAGTCTCCGCCGGCAGCAGGCCTCGCAGGAATTGGATATATAGCGCCTCTCAGGGGCAGTTATAATCCTCCCAATTCTTTAAAAGTTCACCACATTGCCAGCCCGCCGCTCTCTGCAGGGCCACCATCAGTCTGACAATTGCAGGCACGCTTCCTTATCAAAAGCCGACGTGAGCCGCAAGGATATGTCTCCTCCGGCAGGGCTTTTTCCCCTGTATATAGGGGATCCACCGCTATTTTCTGCCTCCGCTTTCTGTTGTGGGCCTCAAAGTCGGGAATCAGAGCTTTCCCGTGTCCTGGTTCGGGCCTTCCGTGCCTCTACCCTCAAGCCTGTTCGTTGGGAACCCGCCTCTTCAATGCCGTGGGCCTAACTGCCCGGCCGGGTCCCGGTCTGTGTTGCGGTTCCTCTATTGCGGCCCCAGGTCTCACACGATATGGTCAGCCGGTCCGGCGGTCCTCCGCACTTCTGCTGTAAACGTTTCTCCGCTCCCGGAGTCGGAACTCCCCCAGGCAGTTCTCCGCTCTGGGCCTCCGCAACTCGCCGTAGGCTCCTCCTCCGCTTGCACGATGGCGCCCGGGGCCTGGAGACTCTCCGCTGTTGGCTCTTTTTTATGCGTGCGGCTGCATCCCGGGACCCGGTTCTTGGCCCAGGTGACTCTCCCGGTCTGTCCGATGTGTCGGGTGAGGTCGGTGCCGTGCGAGCACCGCAGGATATTGTCGGATGTTGCCGCGGTGGGACGGAGCTCCGAGCAACACGTCTCACTCGGCCATCTTGTCGGCCACGCCCTCCGTGTTCTGTGTAAACTTGTGACAAACGTTAGGTGGTCTCGGCTTGGTTCCTGGTGGGCATGGTTTACCTGGACACATGTTAGTGCCTCCATCACAAGAACCACAGCACCAATTTGGTGCATCCAGTTCATGAACCAGCTTGTGCCTCATTCAAGAGGCTGGGGAGGACTGAGCTTCTTTTAAAAGCTTTCTCACTCTTCCTTGTAAAGGGACACCCCCTTCCCTCGACCCCCAAAGTAAAGTAGATAGGGTACATATGTGGGTGCACCTTCTTTGCCAATAGTACTCTGAAAAACACTTTTCTGCCTTTGCATATCTACTCCCTGCAAGAGAAACGTGAACAGATTCACAACTACTAGTATAGAAATGGCACTGAATGAAAGGAGGGCACTAAGATAAAGAAGGGACTCTCCTTGTCCCTCCTTTCTCTCAGTGCCTCTTTTTACTTTCGGTGTCCCTCCTTACGTTCGGTGCCTCTTCTTTCTCAAAGCAGTTTTGCTGTCACTAAGTTCTAGCAATTTTAGCCATATGTAAACAGGCATTTCATTTATAATGTCCTGAGGATGATCCCGGCATTCTCTTAAGGGATCGAAATGCCGTCAACACTTTGTACACCATATACGCCTTTGTGCAAATGCCCTAATTTTTGTGTAATGGTGTCTTCTATATATTATGTTTGTTCTACAAGAAATGTGTTTGAAACAAACGACTTCCTATGCCTGAACCCCTCACTGTATACTGTACGTCTTTTTTGTCAAGTTGGATGCAGGCTTGCGTCCCCACTATAACTGTTTTGTGTTCATTGTTTGCAAATATTGTTTTTGATTGTATATTAAATATCTGCCCGGCTGGACAGATTCCTATAATATAGTACTGATTGGATCTATATTCATTGTTCACACAAATTTTTTGTCTGGGGACCACTGTCTTTAGAAAGAGACACTAAGGTCACCGGCCGCGCCAGTTTCCAATGAATACACAATTAGATGAAACTGCTTAAACAGCTTGGCTGACCTTTGTGAAGTTTCATGCATCACAAGGATAAAGTATCATTACGTATTCATTTGGAACGCATCTTTAGTATTAAATAGGGATTGGGGTTTAGGGCTTTAAAATACAATATCATATTAATTTTAATTAATTCAAAACTACACTATGTTGGGCTCCTTTCTATGAAATTATGATAGAGGCTGAGCTTAGCACTATAATAGCAGGGGGGATGATGGGGAAGTGGGTATCGTGCTAAGGGCAGGCATATATGACTGGCGTACAGCTCTCACATGCCAAGCACAGCTTAGTGTGGGCACATACTGCCATCCTCTGAGATGTTACTTCTATATAGCCCTTTTTCCTGGTGGCGAGTGGGTGTGTAAGGTTGATTGCAGGATTTTTGTGGGGTCATGAGCCTCACTGGGCCCTGGCCAGAGTCAAGAACAATTCAGACTCAGGTCAAGGCATTAGCATCTCTGCTGTAGGACCTGGAGAAGAGTGCTGAGAGCTGTGTGTGTGGATTCCACTGTTGGGACAGCCGAGGATGTTGCACAATAGTCTTCAGGGGGACTGACTGCAAGGCTGAATGTGGGCTTCCTTGCCGGAATAGCAGAAGGGCCGGAATTCGGGACTGAGGTGCAATGGCCGAGCTGTGTGTGAGTCCTGCTATAATACCCAGGAATGCACTAAGGTGTAGGACCAACGGGCAGTAGCAGAGCCGTGAATGTGTCCCAGTAACGGAGAGCATGTTGAGCTGTTGGGGGAACTGACACAACTGTGGCTCAGGGCTAGTAAGCGCTTCTGCTGGTCAGGATTGGGGTGTGCTGGCAGGGTGTTGAGTTCAAGAACTGCGGTGCAATGGCAGAGCTGTCAAAGGATCTTAGCGCTGTATAACATGGTGCATTGCAAGTCAAAGGTGGGGTGAACAGCCAAAGCTTTGTATCTATGAAAGAACAGCAGATTGTGCTGTAGGTAATGACTGAAGTGCACCGGTAGAGCAGGTGATGGGTCTCGTGCAGTATAAACAGAGTGTACTGTAGGCAAGGATTGAGGTGTATTGGCAGAGCTCTGTGCGAGTCTGGTTGGATGAATAACACGGGTTGCAGCAGGGCTGAATTGAGGTGCTCTCACAGCATACATTCTAATTGATCCGATTCAGGGCCGAATTGTGAAGCTAAAGAATGGCTTTATTTTAGGTGTCTCCCACATAAAATTGTCTCTGCCTCAATGCAAACCAATGAGGCAAATACATTCCCGACTTTTGTTTTCCAAAATCTCCCCCATCCCAGTTTGGAAATGTTGGTTTGTATGTCACAGTGTTGCCTGTGTTGTGGAGCAGGAGCAGCAGAGGGTACATCAGTTCAGGGTTGAAGTGCACTGGGGGAGTTGCATGTGTCACAGTGCAGAAAAAGCAAAGGGTGCTGGACAGGACTGAGATACCACCTCAGAGCTATGTCGAGTCTGGATGTAGCAGCAGCAAGGGGTGCTTCGGGTTGGGATTGGGGTGCAGTCAGAGTTATGTGCGGCCTTAGTCTTGAATAGCAGGTTGTGCTGTATGGAAGTGTACTGGGAGATGTGCGTGGGAGCCCCAGATTTAACAAGCATTTACAATGCAATAGGTCTCGCATTTTTTTACAGTTAGAGCTATTAGCGTTGTAATGGAAATGTTTTTTACTTATGTGTTTTGGAGGGGAGTGGATGTATGTGATGGCAATTGTATGTTTTACAATGAATCTGAAAAGAAGCATGTTGATGGTGGGATGTGGTGTATGGGGAATGTCAGCTGCTATGTGCACTATGTATATATATTGTGAACACTAGCTAACGATATTCTGTGGTGCTGTGCATGTTCCAAAAGTGATAACGATTCACCCGCAGTGAGTATGCAAAAGGAACAACTGGCGGGCAGCAGCGCTGAGGGTCCTTGTAGTGAATTGATGTACGTGGTAAGTAAATGCGGTATATCCAGGGAGGCGCGAAGAGGAGTTAACCTTGATTTAAGACCCTCTTTAGTATGAGAACTAGCCTCCCCTTAATGTGGCTTTAGTGTGCACCTATAGAATCTTTTGAGTGTTTAGTTTTGCGATTTCTTCATGCTAGCAGTTTCTTAATTTATTTCAAAGCGACCTTGGGAGCTCCTGCTTTAACTGGGTAGAAGCAGCAGTGTTTCTTTTAAGCTGCGTGTGTAACAGAAATGTATGATTATTCTACAATAGCGTTCTAAATACATGTTGCAGTAAATTTGGGAGCCTGATGGTTGGAAGGTGAGCCAGGACAGTCAGAGAAGTCCATATGTGGTACCCTCCACCGCTTACAGTGTCTGTGCTTGTATTGTATTGTATTGTATTGTGCTTCCATATTTACACTGCCAGTACGTTAATCAACTCTGAACGCCATCCCCTTCTGGCCCACACTGGAGTGTGATCGAGAAGCACCGCCATGAGTCCGAAAAAGCAGCAACGTCGGAGGGGTGTTTGGGGCAGACATGCACTGTTGTGGGAGAGGTGAGGTGGTTATTGTTATTGTTAGTGACATTTATAGAGCGCTAACTGTTACCCGAAGGTGTCCTGGCGCTGTATGAAGTTCTGCTGGGGACTAGAGTGGTGGAAGTATTGTCGAAATTAAATAAAAAGCCATGTTTTTAATGCCTTCCTGAAGGCCAGTAGATTGGTCATGCATCTAAGGTGTAGAGGGAGACCATTCCATGCATGTGGGGAAAGGCACAGGGAGATTAAGAGTGGCACACCGGGCGCCAAATAATGAAGCTGCCACAAAGGTTTCATGAGAAGCCCCCCTTTAAAAATAAAATTTAGAACCCCGTCCTTAAAATCACTTGATTTTTCAATACCTTTTGGGAGGCAGCAGTGAAACCCTCCTCTCAGCGACTGTCAGCTGGAGCGGCAATGGCATTGCTGAGATTTGTATTAGTCTCCTGTCTCCAGAAGCGGGTAGGGGAGGGCCTTGGTGCTAGGGAACAAACACATGCTAGGGATTTTGGTGCCTTATAAGCAGCGATGGGCGGGACAGCACAGCGGTCGCCGAAGCTGAAGAAGCACCGCCATGAGTCCGAAGAAGCAGCAACCTTGGAGGGGTGTTGGGGGCCGGCATGCACTGTTGTGGGAGGGATGAGGTGGTATGAAGAAGGGCACAGGGAGATTAAGAGCGGCACAGCGGGTGCCGAAAAATGAAGCAGCCACAAAGGTTTCATGGCAGGAACATGAGCAGAGGCAGGCCAACCTAAAAAAGAGTGCGCTTGAAGCTTGGGAAATAACGTGAAGCATAAAAGCACATGTAACAGGGGCAGCCCTCATGGGAGGATATGAAAGTCAAAAAGGAGGGACCACTAAGTCTATTGACCTATCACAAGCGGTCATTTACAAATGACAGCAAGAGGATGCCATTTGAAAAGATGGGTGGTGCTTAAAGCCCATATCAAGGAACAGCATGCTCCGCAGGACTCACATGTGCTGCCCAGGCTCGACCTAAAAAGCCCTCTCAGACAAGTTGTACAGTGAACACGGTTCTAAACTTCTAAATCCAGGGCTCTTCAGCCTGTCAATTAAGTAGTGGTTGTCAGTTTTTCAAGTAGGATGAAAAAGGTGGGAGGGTCACTAAAATGGGCTTGGCCAAAGAAATATAACTAGGAATCTATTCCAAGAGGTGTGGCCTATGTAATTAAGAGTGAGGATTAAAACATGTAAACTAAAATCTTGTGCTACACACAGTGTTCCACCTAAGCAGTATTTAGGTGCATCTCTGTGAGTTTTTTCTGTCATTGCATACAGGCATGTCACAAAACAACAAACACAAATATCTAAAACAAGGTCGACCTGTTGGCTTTCACCATGCTTTTTAGTTGTATCAGATAAATGAATAACAACAATGATTTTGTTGTGAAAAATTAGAATTGAAAAAGTTTCAGAAAATGAGACTGTGAATTAAACATTACTCAGATCTGTAGTACTGGTAGTGTCTGCAGAGTGTCTCATACATTCCCTTTCTATCCTTCACGCCACTTTCTTCTGCAGGCTCTCACTCTGCAAGACACGTATGCCCTTTTTCTCTTTCAGAATACTCCACGTGCACAGCTCGCACTTTTCTACGATTTGCACATGTGGAACTGTGACTCTGTGTGCTCCGCAGAGAGGTCAGGAATTGGATGTGCATGTAGTCTGCACACCTTTAGGATGCACTGCTTTCACCCTCAAGTTCAAAGCTCTCAATTGTGTGCATAATAAACACACACAAAAATCTTTTACTAACTCAGACACCTGAAGACGACTACGTTCAAATGATGCACTATTCAAGAGTTATATGTTGCATGAAAAAACTGCAGAAACAGAACATCTTAAAAAAAAGCAAATACTTCAGAGAATGCAAGATAAAGTAAAACATGTGAAACGTAAACAGAGATTGCATTGCTTACATGGAATACTGTAAGGGTCTTTACAGCCATTCTTAAGAAATCTATCAGTGATTTTTCCAGTAAATTAATGACATGAATATAGGTCTCCGTTTCAAAATCATTTTTTAAATACAGTCATGTCTGAGACCCGGCACAAGCCGCTCCACTTAAATCCTTGGTGGTAGTCAACGGTCCACAAGGGTAGGCACCTGGCCAAGAAATTGCTACGTCCTGGAGGTGAAGGCTAGGAAGAAGTAACCGCCCGTCTCCACTCATCACAGATATTGCAAACAACAGAGATCCCAAATTGTCCCATTTTAGGTGCTAGATCTACAGTAATTTGTTTTTGGCCTGTGCTTGTAGTCTGATGTGCAACTTTTCCTATTGCACATCCAGAACCATAAAGTACCAAACGGCAAATTGAGCCAAAAAGGCCAAGACTGGCTTAATGTCTCAAATATGGCATTGGGCAATTTAGAGTCTCTGAAAATAATCTAGATCACAAGATAATGATGCAGGATGGAAGGATAATTGCATGAATGAATAAATGGATGATTGATTGAATGCAGCACTACACAGGCGTGCCCAGACACTGGAGGTATAATAGCCTGCAGAGGGAGAAGTATGGAGCTGAAGATGATTGGCGGTTGAACATCAGAGGGACAAAGAGAGAACATAAAGGAATTCATGTTGATTCTGAAAGCACCAGGCTTTTGAGACTGGTTTGAAATGTGCTGGTGGAGTGTTTTTTCCCCCAAGGGCCTCTGGATCTTCAGTCCAGGTATATTGTTACTGCACTTGAGACATCCCTGTGAGTAGTTTCTCTTGCACAGTGGTGCCCATAGCCTGCTTGGCCCTTGAACAGTAATTATGCTTTTGCTGAGGCTATTGCATGCTTGTCACACTTCAGTATATGCCAGCGTAAGGACAGGTTCTAACCAGCTGGGCTGGAACAATTCTCAGAGTCAGGGTAATGGTCATCTACATCACCCGTCTTAAGTGTATGGCTGTACCTTCCACACTGCCGGTATATTTTGAGCTAAGGCCGGCACATGTCTGTATATATATTTGTGTTACAAAACCTCTGGAATACTGGCCTTCCGCTTTCACCCGTACCCCAACAAGGGTGTCATTACTTAAAATGCAACATGCTGTTAAGAGAATCAGTAACACTGAGCAGAGTTTCCTGGCCTGACACATTTGGACTAAAACACGTAGTAAATGATTTAAGACTAATAGAGGCATCTTTATTCTTAAATTTGCATCTGAAATCCATCAAAGATATATCTCATTGCTGCAGCACCCCTCTACCCACACACATACTACTAGCGCCACTGACCACCCCGCACACATGAGCCTGTCCCCTACCTTGTAACAGTATCTTCACGAGGAAATAGTGTGAATTTCTCATCTACCTGATGAGTTCCTATGTTTTTCCCAATCTCCACATGCTCGTACCCAAACTCGGTTCTAGGGCTTGTTAATTGCTATTACCATCTGCTCTGCCTTCTCGAAGTGGCTGGTCCATTATCGTAACGTGGGCTCTTTCTACAACACGATGATCTAGTGTCGTAAATTTACATCAGCAGAGTGTCTCGTGGCTACAGAATGCTAATAATCACCGGCTCCTGTTCTGCCCCTCACTTGCTCAAGGCTGAAGGGATATTATCTCCATCTTGTTTCATGTCGGAGGGGAGCTCTGCTGCTCGTGCACTGCCCGTTCTCTGTGCAGGGAGAAGCTCTGACCGCAGGTCTGGTCAACCGTCAGTGTTTATACTGTTGTGCCTTTTCTGTCTGTGAGGGAATCTCGCGCTGCACCGTCAACACCTGATCTCTGGACACGAGAAGGCCATAGTGTCTGTCCCAACCCTCTATGCTAGCATAACAATCTCAAAAAGTGCCTCCTTCAGACAAGGACAGAAAACAACAGTAATAACAAGCACTCACAGGTCAGCATTGCACGTAGGGCCTGCATGCGCGTTGCTGCCCGTACCTGCGGCAATGGTCCATGGGAGTAAACTTCTCAGAAAAGGTGGGATGTGCACCCACCATTAGCCATTTGCAGGCTACGATTTCTAAATTACATATGCAAAATCCAATCCAAAGCATGGGAGGAGTCAGCCCCCACAAAGTACAGACAACAGATCGCCTAACAGCACAAGCGCTGTTTAGGCTTGACCTAAAAAGCAGTTTGAGTTGCAGTTCATGATTGGGGTGAATTGGCAGAGCAGTGTGTGTTGGACACCAGGAGTAGCAGGTTGTACATGAGGTAGGTATTGAGGTGCTTTGGCAGAGCTCTATGTGAGTCTCAGTGCAGATTAGCAGAGAATTCTGTTGGTGGAGATTGTGGATATGTCTAATTTCATGGTTTGTAGGGTGTGTTATAGGACAAGTCAGAGGTGCACTGAGCAGCTTTGGGTGAGTCGCCATGCTGAAATACCAATGCCCTCTTGCATCTACACCAAACCCTTGTCCTGATTGTATGACAGAATATCGAATTACAAGACTTTTGTGCCAATAATATTGTCTACAAAAATATCAAGCTTGCATACTTTGTACGTAAACTTCCAAAATAAATGTAAAAAATATCGTGAACAGAATATAGTCAACATAAAGGTAAGAATATTGATTTATTAATATATATATAGCATTCTAAGTAATTTATTTAAAATAAGAAATTACTAAATAATAATAAAATTAATGATAAATAGTTACAATAGGTAACATTAAAAAATCTACATATATTTATATATATTTAAAAAAATCTACAAACAATAATTATTTGTATAGATATATTAAATTAAAAGTAATAACAATAACGTAAACATAAAAATGAAAAACCTATCAATATAACCAGTAAAACACGCACACACACTCACACACACACACACACACACACATATATATATATATATATATATATATATATATATATATATATATATATATATATATTCACTGAAAAGAACAAAGGTTACAGGTTGCATTATAGTTAAGAATTGCAATCTAAAAACCCTTAGAAAATCACTGAAGAAAATCCAAAGGCTATAGCAATATTATAGTTAGGCTCAGATTTCACTCATACAAAACCAGTGCAATTCAG
The DNA here is from genome assembly GCA_963921515.1 of Calotriton arnoldi. NCBI lineage: Eukaryota > Metazoa > Chordata > Amphibia > Caudata > Salamandridae > Calotriton > Calotriton arnoldi. The sequence continues at coordinate 654,315 of CAWUFW010005187.1, forward strand.
CCGTTACAGTTACCTGAGCTAACGTACCCGCAATGCACTGCTTATGACCTCACATATTACATCACTCATGACATGGTCAGTGACATCACTGATGACATCTCAAATGATATCACTGATGACATCTAGTGATTCTCAGTGTTTTCTAAACGTTTTTGAGTGTTAAACATATACTAAGGTACCACAAAAGCTAAATTAGTATAGTTTGTATACTACTAATGTGTGATTCCATTTTTAAACATGGTCTATGTGAGTGTCTGTGTAACTGTGTGTATTCATGTGTGAGTGAGTGTTTGTGGCTGTATGCATGAGTGAGTGAGTGAGTATGTGATTGGTTGTAATGGGTGAATAAGTGGGCCTGTTAGTAGCTGTATTGGTGAGTAAGTGGCTGTATGGGTGGATGAGTTGGTGTGTAAGTGATGTATGGATGAGTAAGTGGGTATGTGAGAGACTGTATAGGCGACTGAGTGGGTGTGTGAGTGGCTTTATGGGTGAGTGAGTGCATGAGTGGTATAAGGGTGAGTGAGTGGGTGTGTTAGTGGCTGTATGGGTGAGTAAGTCGGTGTGTGAGAGACTGTATGGGTGAGTATGTGCTTGGCTCAGTGACTGTTTAGGTGAGTGAGTACATGTGTTATTATCTGAGTAAGTGAGTGGGTATGTGAGTATCTATATGGGTGAGTGAGTGGCTGTGTGAGTGGCTGTATGGGTATGAGAGTGGGTTTGTGTGAGTAGGTCTATGGGTGAGTGTCTCAGTGTCTGAGTGTTTGTTTGGGTGTATGAGTGGGTGTGTGAGCGTCTGTATGTGTGAGTGGGTGTTTTGGTGAGTGGGTGGGTGTGCGAGTTTGTGTATGGGTGAGTGAGTGGCTGTGTGGGTGGGTGAGTGGGTATATAATTGGTATATGGATGAGTGAGTGGATATGTAAGTGACTGTATAAGTGAGTGAGTGTGTGAGTGGCTGTATGGGTGAGTGAGTGTATGAATGGTGTAAGGGTGAGTGAGTGGGTGTGTTAGTGGCTGTATGGGTAAGTAAGTGAGTGTGTGCTTGTCTCAGTGACTGCTTAGGCCAGTGAGTACATGTGTTAGTATCTGTATGAGTAAGTGAATGGGTATGAGTATCTATATGTGCGAGTGAGTGGCTGTGTGAGTTGGTGTGTGTCTGAGTAGCTGTATAGGTGAGTGACTCAGTGTCTGAGTGGTTGTTTGGGTGTATGAGTGTCTGTATGTCAGTTTGACTGGGTATGTGAGTGTCTGTTTGGGCGAGTGAGTGGGTGTATGGGTGAGTGAGTGGCTCTGTCAGAGGCTGAATAGGAGAATAAGTGAGGCTATGAGTAGCTGTATGAGTGAGTGTGTGGTGGTGAGAGTTGCTCTATGGGTGTATATGTGGGTGTGTGAGTAGTAGCATGTGTGTGTCTATATGGCTATATGACTGGGTGTGTGAGTGGCTGTTATGGTGAGTGAGTGGGTGTATGGGTGAGTGATTGTGTGAGTAGCTGTGTGGGTGAGTGGGTGTATAAATGCTGTATGGATGAGTGGGTGGGTAAGTGAGAGACTGGATAAGTGAGTGAGTGGGTGTGTGAGTGGCTGTATGGATGAGTGAGTAAGTGTATTAGTGGTATAAGGGTGAGTGAGTGGGAATGTTAGTGGCTGTATGGGTGAGTATGTGAGTGTGCGAGAGGCTGTATGTTCTTGACTCAGTGACTGTTAAGGTCAGTGAATACGTGTGTTAGTATCTGTATGAGTGAGTGGGTGCGAGTATCTGTATGGGCAAGTGAGTGGCTGTATGGGTGAGTGAGTGTGTGTGTGTGAGTAGCTGTATGGGTGAGTGACTCAGTGTCTGAGTAGTTGTTTGGGTGTATGAGTGGGTGTGTGAGTGTCTGTATGTCTGTATGACTGGGTGTGTGAGTGTTTTAGTGAATGAGTAGGTATATGAGTAAGTGAGTGGCTCTGCCAGTGGCTGAATAGGAGAAGAAGTGAGGGTATGAGTAGCTGCTTGGGTGAGTGTGTGGTGGTGTGAGTGGCTCTATCTGTATATAAGTGGGTATGTGACTTGAGTAGTTGTATGGATGATGTGCGAGTGACTGTATGAGTGAATGAATGGGTGTATTAGTGGCTCTATGCATGAGTGAGTGGGTGTGTGAGTAGTTATATGGGACTGTGAATGGGCACATGAGTGGTTGTGTGTGTGAGTGAATTTCTAAAGTTTTTTTTAATTCTAGTTCCTAACTATAACGTGCCTGTAACCTTTTTCATTGAATTTCTATGGTTTTTAAATGTTATTTTCTAACTATAACATCCCTGTAACATTTGTTTTCATCAGTGAAATTCTAAGTTTTTTTTTTTACATTTTATTCCCTAACTGTAACCTGCAACTTTTGGCAGTGTGTGTGTGTGTGAGTGGCTGTATAAGTAGGAGAGCAGGTGTGCGAGTGGCTGTATCCATCTGTGAGTGGTGTGTGAGTGGTTTTGTGGGTGTGAGTGGCTGTATGGGTCTGTGAGTAGGTTTGTGAGTGGCTGTATGGGTCTGTGAGTGGGTGTTTGTTTGTGGCTGTATAGTTTGGTGACTGGGTTTGCAAGTGATGTATGGATGTGTGAGTGTGTGTGTTAGTTGTTTTGTTGTGTCATTGGATGTGAGTGGCTGTATGGGTGCATGAGTTTCATACTACTAAGGTGGATAGGATGAGGCCAAACAGGCAATGCTTCCAAGTGATTCTGCACTTTTGCATATTTGTAGTCATCGAAAGGGAGAACCATGGACTCTGCTCTCACCAGGAGAGGTCAAGAAAGAACCCATTTGTCACAGTCACTACAGATTGTGCTCTGATATATCAACAATGAATTCACTTTTACCAAGGATTTCAGATTGTTTTTCAGTGTGAAATTGCAGAGAAAACTCACTTGCTTTGCCTTCGTAAAGCCCAGGAAATTAGGGTCATTTGGTCTTTCCAGAAGTGAAGCTTCAACTGAGGCACCTGCTATGTTTGTAAGTGCTTCCCGTTGAGGTTTAATTTCTGTGAAATGAGCATCAGGGTCAGAAAGAAACATCACCTGCCCATTTATCCAACAAGAGTCCATAGTTTTGCCTAAAATGTCTACCCAGATAGAGCAGTTTATACTGATTAATTAGTAAGTACTACCTCGTTTGGTAAATGCCAGGTGCGTATTCTACAATATAGCTGCATAATGAATCACGAGGAAATGTCTCCAGCGACCTTCTCTGAGTTTCGACAACGTTATTGTTCCTCATGTGTCTTCCAGAAATCTCTGATAACATGAATCCTACTATAGAAAAGACAACAAGACTACAAAGAGGTGAATCTCCACAAAACAAGGGTTCTTTCCCCTAAATATATGAAGCAAATGCTTCTTTGTTTGGTAGAGATGTCCTCATTTTCTTGGACATCACGAACGCGGTATAATTTTCTTTGGCATTAAGAAACAAATGTGCCCAGAAGGCTTTTTTTTATATGTGTAAATTTGCCATGAACAGTTGCAATGTGTATATTCCACTACCACGGATATTTGCAAAATCGGCGTGATTTTTAGAAACTCTAAAAAATATATTTACACATATTGTAATTAATGTTTGTGATCAGTAGTTTACTAATATATAATGTGAGATTTTCTTAACTACTTTTATGGTTAAACACTATTTTAGTCTATTTTCCATAATCGCAAATACATCTGCGTTCGTGAATACGACTGTGCTTGCAAATATCACATGACTATGGAAGAAAGGGATTTCATTGGAGAAGACACTTTTGATTATTCTAGAAAGGAAGTCCCCACCCAGTTTTCTTTTCTTTAGACTTCCAGTGCTGATATTGGAGGTTTACATTTCAGCACCTGCTCTTTTTCAATTTGAATATTGATTTAGCTTATTTTTTGGAAATTATTTCCAAATAAAATAGCATCTGGTGGCAGTGAAGATCAGCAGCCACACCTTGATGAAGACAGTTCTTTGGAGGAGGAACCCCTGGCAAAGGAGCAATACATGGCTTGTGAGTTTTTTTTACCATCCCCTCCGGAGAGAAGAAAGTTGTGGCTAAGCATGTGAAGTGTTCAACATGTGAGAAAACCCTCTTCAGGGGTACATCCAAGAAGTATTTGTGTGGCACAACGAGTATGTTGTATCATCTGAAGACTTGCCACTCTTAGGAGTTGACCAGAGCACAGAGGATGTGATGTGCAGGAGATCTGTCTACCGCAATTGTAACACTAATTGCTCCTGGGGACCCTCTACCATCTGAGGTCCAGCAACAGTTCCCAAAGAAGTCACTAGAACTCCAAAGAATTTTCAGTTTTTGTTTGGACTATAAGAAAGTTCTAACTGTAGGGGAACAATCAGTTACTGCACTTTTGGATGCAGCAAAACTACACAAGTGTTAATTTTTTTTTGAATGACACTTGTTTCCCCAGTTTTCTGTTTTTTATGATAAAACATATTCGTAAAAGAAATGCAAAAAAAAGTTCTGAAAAATCACGAAAAAACAAAGGTTCTCATTAGAGCAACCTCTCTTGATGAACGGCTGTATTGGTGAGTCAGTGGGTGTGTGAGTGGGTGTATAGGTGCATGAATGGGTGTATGAATGGCTGTATGGGTGGGTGATTCGGTGTGTCAGTGGTTACATGGAAGAGTGACTGGGTGTGTTAGTGATTGTATGGGTGACTGAGTAGGTGTGTGAGTGGCTGTATAGGTGAGTGAGTGGGTGTGTTTGTAGCTGTATGGGTGAGTGACTGGGTGTATGAGTGGCTATATCCGTGTGTGTATGTTTGTCTCAGTGGCTGTATCAAGCTCTCCCTTTGTGTATACCTTATTTTATTTATTTACTTTATTTTAGAAGCTTATAAAGCGCAGGACTCAACCCAAGGGAGTATCTCTGCACTGTGGACAGGCAGAGCTAGGGCTACAGACCGTCAAGCCACAAAGAGTACAGTTTTCAGGAGTTTCCTGAAGTGAAATGGTCCTCACAGTTGCGCAAAGTAAGGGTTAAGGAGTTGCACAGCCAAGGGGCCCTATAATACAAGGCTTTGCCAACAGACCGCGATTTCTTCACACGGGAATAGTGAGCAAGTTTTTCATACCTGAGCGCAATACTCTGCTGTGCTGGTAAGGAGTACGTTTCTGAGCTAAATAGCTAGGTCCTTGTGGACAGTAAAGCATACTTTAAATATAATCCTCTGGCGGATGGGCAGCCAATGGAGTTGCTGTAAGAGGGGGAGAGAGGCGGTTCTGGGAGGCATATTAGTGACCAAACGCGCTGCCTTGTTTTGAACAACCTGTAGTCTATTTAACAAAGAATCGTTGGCAGCGTCCAAAAGCGCATTGCAGTAGTCCAGGTGACGAATAACCAGTGCTTGGACTAAAGTTTTGCATACTGCCAGCAGAAGGAGGGAGAAGACTCTGTGTAGCAAGCGTAGCATATAGAAGCAAGTCCCGAAGGTCGCCCCCACTTGGTTTTGCATAGACAGTGTCTGATCTAAGTAAACACCCAAGCTTTTTACCACTATCTTAGGGACGTCTTGACAGAAAGAAGTACATTTCCTTACTCCAATAGATGTCGTCATTATCTGTTTAAAAAGAAAAAAACATAAATATTAGTTAGTATTACTTTTTACAAAATTCCACAATGAACTTTTAGTTTCTCAATGCATAAGTTCATATTATAAACAAAACAGTAGACATTTCTTATGCTGTAATAGTATTTCAAATTATAGTAAAGTTCTTCCTTTTCCCTTTTTACTGTTCTCAGCTTTTGTACTTGTGCGCTATAAATGATGTACTGTATAAAGATTCATCTTTGAACAGTGGGAAAAACCAAACACAAAGATTGCAGAAAAAAACAGTTCTCATTTAGCACCTGGCTCTTTTCTTTTTGCAAATTCCTTCTGTGATTTTTTTGAAAAATAGTTAGAAATAAAATGGCATCTGGTAGCAATGAGGATCAGCAGCGGACCCTATTTAACACAGTTCTTCGGAATAGGAACCCCAGGGAAAGCGACAACCATTTGCTTGGGAGTTTTACATCATACCCTCACATGAAAACAAAGTGGTGGCAAAGTACTTCATGTGCTCTTTATGTGAACAGTCCCTTTCCAGGGTATGTTGAAGAAGTATTTGTGTGGGACACCGAGTATGCTAAAACATTTGCAGACGTACCACTGCAAGCACTGTTGTGAAAGAAAAACAACATAAATATATATAAGTATTATATTTATAAAATTCCAGAAACAAAACAGTATGCATTGCTTAGGCTGCAATAATATATTGCATTATAATAAAACATTTCATTTTCCCTTTTTTTCTGTTCCTAGCTTTCATACTAGTACACCATAAATGATGTGCTGTATAAAGATTCATCCTTGAACAGTGGGGAAAAAAACGATCGCATAGATTGTAGAAAAAAACCTGCACAGTATTTCACTACACATAAGTGACGCTATGCATTGCACTCACTACCATTATTTAATCAATTGTTTTACCTACTGTTACTGAATTAACCTAAACAAACATATGTTAAAAATAACAGTTTTATTAATATAAATTGTACAATATTACTAAAAGATATAAAGCACACTTGAATTTTGGAGATCCTTTTGAAAACATCACCTCTGGTAGGCCAAATTATGTCTTAAACACTGACGATCTACGTAGAAGAAATACCGTACACCACTTTTTTTTTTAAATCAGTAATCCTTCTTAGAACTTTGGTTGAAGAAACAAGAGGTAAGAATTTGGAAGCTTGAAAGGCAGTTTTTGTTTGAATTTAAAGTTGGTGTCATTGCATTCCGTCCATCCAGTTTCACTCTTTAAATAGATAGTATCGTTTCCAGATGTTACATTAAGTCTTTCGTGAAAGATGATAGCCATAGTAGTATAAGTTCTTCCAGAAATTGATATTTGTCCTGCTTCGAAATTTGTAATTTCGATTTCTAGTTTAGATCCACCTGCTCTGCATAGTTGTAGCATTAATATAAGCTATTTTCCACTTCTTTGTATATGCAATGTAGACATAACATCTGATCTACAATTTGGGTAGGTCATATTTTGGTTAGCCATTATGATCAAACTGTCAAAAGACACAATTTTTGAATCCAGTAATAAGTACAGAAATCGCTCAGAATTTATTTGCGTGGTAGACGTAAAAGAGCAATCTTCACACTCATCGTTCCATGTATAAGTCAGTCCAAATAAGTCATTGATACTGATTTCTTCTTCTTCTAAAACTCCAAGGGTGACCATTATAAACTCCTGTGCATCTTGTTTTTTGTTTGATCTGTTTATTACAGTTTTCTACATGAATGGAAAACAATATACAATCATAGGAATTATCATACGGAACCAGTAGGTAGTTTGCCAAACTCAAATTGTGAATCAGCATCTCAACGGCATGGATACATAATTATTATTAGTTACAACGGATAACAACAGATGGCATACCCCATCGATCACGGAGCCTCCTCCCTCCATCAACAAGGCTGTTTAATCTCATTGTGGTACATTATAACTCAACTATGCAAATACGATTCAATTACAGATGTACAGCTCGCATGGCTTCACTCCACCATATCACATCAATCTGCTTATGTAATTAAACAGTCTTAGAAATAACATCTAATGTAAGAGCACCATCGGGGAGGGAGGGTAAGAGGGGAAACAGGAGCCTTATAGAGGTAGGTAAGGAAACACGGATCTCAAATGCTGTGAAACAGAACCCTGTCAACAATCATATAGGTGCACTCCATGACTGCGTGGAGAAAGGACATTACAGTTTGGGGTATATAGGGACGCTTTCTACAAACCAATCTATAGCTCGGGCCATAAGTCAATGCATGTATAACACAATTTCAATCAGGAATAGGAATATCTGGAGGGTCTTCCGGCGCCAGCAATCCCTGAAGCGCACATAGCATTACATTCCACGCAGCGGAAATGGGGAATTTACGAAGACCCAGTGTATCCTCACGCACTAACGAAACCGCCTCCACCTTCACCCAATTCAGCATTGAGAGAAACCAAGCCTTCGTTGGCAGGCGCTCCTCCGCCTTCCACCGGCGTGTAATTAGTCGTTTGGCCACACTGAAACCCAAATCCAGAAACCTAGAGGATGCCTTGTGCGTTTTGCTTCGTGGAAATACGCCTGTGATGCCAGCCTCCCATGTCCGCGGTACCTCCCTGTCAGTGCTAGTGGCTAACACCCCAAGTACCCCCTCCCAGTATGAATGCAAATCGGGACAGGACCAGAGCATGTGTAAAAGATCTGCATCTACCAACCAGCAGCGCGGGCAGCACGCATCCTGTCTATGAAAATACCTATTTATCTTGTCTGGGGAGAGATATGCCCTGTGGACAATGTAGAAATGAATTAATCTAAAACGGGCGTTTCTGGGGATCTGTTCAGAACTCTCCAAGACTACAGACCACTCCTTCTCCGAATAGGGCCTCCCCCGGTCTGCCTCCCATTTAACTCGCAACGGCGTTAAGTCCACCAGAGTATGTTCTCGGATCGACTCCGCAAACAACTTCACTAGGTGGCGTCCTGTACCCATTACATGCACATATTGCATGAGGAAATGTGTTGGAGGCTCCTGCGCAATATCACCCCACCAGCGCCTCATCGTGGCCGTCCAGGAGGCATGATTCAGGAATTGGCCCGGGGGAATCCCGTCCTCATCCGTGATGGTGAGGAACGGCCATAATGTGCCCTCTCCATATAAGTCCCCTAGGGCAGTTATACCAGCCCCCACCCAGTCAGTAAGGTCCGTACCCTGTACTCGTCCCTGCACTGTCGGCATACCCAATATGGGCATAACGGGTGCGTATGGTGTGAACTCCTGTGCATCTTGTTGAGTGTTCTGAGTAAATAGTACTGATCCACTACATACATCTACTAGATCTCAAATGCCTAAAGCACAATGTATTACAGTCCTGTCACTATATAAATGCTGCAGCAAACCACACAGAGCAGAACATAATCTCTTCTATGGTTTCTATTCAATTGCATTTATAAAATGTGGTAAATTAAACAGTACATTGAGAACAACATTTGCATAGCAGTTGACACCAGAAGTGTTTGACAACTGGTAACCTACAATATCTTCTTCATGTTCTAGTTTTTTCTTCTTAACACCTGCCGTGTTCTTTTTTTTTCCCTTCTTTTCAGCAACATCCGTAGATTCTTTTGTGTGCTTCCACTACGGACAGATTATCACTTTTTCATAAATGGGATACTGTCCTAAATGAGGAATGTATACAATTCTTAGCCGATTGTACTTTCTGACACAACTTGCATCAGCGCTAACTTTCCTGTCATCAAAATCAACCAAAAACAAACCGGACAATGTGCTTTGTCGAGACAATGCAACATATGATATTACATACAGTGCCACCAATATTAATAAAAGGTGAATCTACACCTAAACCTTGAGATTTATGGCTATGGTAGAGACACTGGGAACTTCTGCCGCGAGACATATAAGTCCTTAACAAGCACAAAACATACAACACATCGGCCAATCTGCTTCACGCCATCAATCTGACCACATTTTATGGCTAAGTGTTCAACCTCATCCGTATTTAGAAAATTAATAAAATCAATCACTTTACCCATAGCACCCCTTACTAATCCTTCATCAATATTTAAATTATTCTACAGTTTTTACATACGTGTAAACACTTTTCTAATCCTGCAGTCCTGGATATAGATTTATCCAATTAATCCAATTTTGATTGTATTTGATTGTATTTTTCCACTTAGCAGTACTGTCACCACTGGTGTTCCATTTTGTCGATTGCTATAATTTCCAAAATGTGTTCTTTCTCCATTTTAGTAATTCTTTGTTAAAACTGGAGCACTCCTGAAGTGTAGGCGTTAAACAGACTATGGATTTCCCTTCTTTAATAAGCTGAACATTAGCTGTGCTGCTGTATCGTTAGGTGAAAATAGTTTCTTGATAAGACGACTTTCTAAGGAACGTTTCCCCTCCTTTGTCAGAACTCCTACTCTAATATTTTTCAGAATATTTCCATATTACATGTCAGATGCTTAACGCTTACTTTTAAGTAGCTTTTTTATTGGATGTTTAGCCGAATGTTTACATTGCCAATACTTCCCAAAGAATTCCTAATTTCATCATGGAGAAGTGTCTTGAAAACAGGCTGTCCTTTGATGGGGGTAAGATGCAGTACCATAGACAATTAAATACTTTCTTCCAAACAGCACGCCATACTCTGTTTTTTTAAAATCTGTTGCATTCTCAAGTGTACAAAGGCAAGAACTAAATTCAAGACCATAGTCACCTCATCGATGAATAAAAGCTTCAATTTCTTCAGTACTCTTGAGACTTCATGACAAGCTTCACCGGTTACCTTCTGGTATTCCAGTTTATTGTCATGTACAACAGGTAGCATAAGTAGTCGATGTAAAGTAATTCCTTTAATGTTGTGTGCAGCTAATCCAGTTGGTGCTGTTACTACACACAATAAATTTGATTCTGTAGTCCTCTGTAGGTAAGCAGTGAAAACTTTAATTAAAAAGCTTTTCCTGGTGCCAGCTTGACCACTGATGTATAATAATATTGGCTTAAATGATGAGAACTTACATTCTTTCTTCTCGTGGAAGAATCCATGTTCGATTTTCTCTTTTGTCTCCATATAAATTTCTTTCTGTTCGTCATTCAGTTGTCCAACTAACTGTTCCAAATCAACACTTTCCTGTCTTGCTTGTTCCATTGTAGTTTACTTTCCACCTCATTTATAGCTATTTTAGCTTCATTTTCAATATTTGGTTGTCCAAGAGGATCCTGACTCAGTGGTCCAGAACTTTGGCTGCTTTGTGAACTTTCCATACATATCTCAGCAGAAATCCTTTCTTCCTGTTCAATCTCATCACTTAACATTTGCAAATGGTTTGAGGAAGACTGAACATTGAATGCGGTCTTTCAAAGTGCAGAAAGAATCTTCGAAGCAGTCATAGTCTCAGAGTAAAAGGCTTGAAGAGTAGTAGAAGTGCCAAATAGAAAAACTCTCTTCTGTCTGGAGTTTGGCAACTACGTTTTCTGTGGTTAATTAGATTTCCTTTTGTGTGTCTCACCAAACAACCATCATATCGAACTACTGCATATTTCCCATCTTCTATGTTTTCTGTTACATTGCTTCTGCATCTGTAGTGTTGAAGTACTTCATAAAGGCACATGTTTTCTAGATGTGGACTCCTCCTTGGATAGTACGAGTCCAACATATTTGATTTCATAATGTCTGTTCTTTCCGGGTCAAACTCTGCTAGGTACTGAATTTCCGGGAAAGACTTCAACACTCTATTTAATGTGTTTGCTAGGCCTAGACCTACCCAAACAATTCCCCTTGACTTCGAGAGCAAACTGACAAAGCTCAACCGATCACGGCACTCATAGGATCCTATCTCTCTATGGGAAAGCATTTTCAAGCTGAAGCTGTACAATTTCATGCTTAGAGTCTTTTCTGCAGAAATCTCCTCCTACATATCCTTCATCTCTGTCTTCTCTGATTTTGTAATGTATGAAGTGACATAATGAGAAACAGTGGGTCAGGGTATTACTACTCTGCCCCTTTCTCTTTTTTTTTTGTGTTTGTGGCACTCCGCTAAAGTTGAGTCCCAAGATAGCTTTCAACACTTTCTGGTTAGTGTTGGCAGCCAACCAGTTCTCAGCATGAGATCGGACGGGTTTGCGGAGCCTTTGCGTCTATATATATATATATATATATATATATATTATCTACTGGCGGTCGCCAGTAGATAGTTATAGTTAGGACCACGTTTCTATAGGAAAAGCGTTTTTTGATTTGCTTATAACTTTGGCGTCATTTGACGAATGTTTACGAAATTTTCCAAAACACTTCTCTTTTCAGATCAGCTCCTATGTTGAAAGTTTGGGGGTGATTCGTCAAGGGGGGGCTGAGAAAAAAGGGGAGTCCCAAAACGTGTTTACTCCATGCAATTTCCATAGGAAACTTTAGACAAGGCTACAGGTCAAACTGCTGAACGGAATTACGTCAAATTTGGCAGAGAGAAAGGTCTTGGTCCAGAAAGCACGCTTTTGTTTAAATGGGGTACGTCCGTTCAGTAGTTTTAGAGAAATATCAAAATTTACAGATATCGGTATTTGAGAATTCTGACATCTGATTGGCTGAGGCGTTGCGAGCACGAGCGTGCGGCTCATTGGCTGCGAACTGTTGAAACTAGGAAGTGTTGGCAGCCATTTTGTGACTGAGTTGAAAGGCGTAGGGGGAAAAATAAGAGAATAATTGTATAAGAGGGTATAGTAGGAACACTGTGGTCTTAGTTTAAGCAGTCTGTACGGTGCAGAGGCAGGGAGTTTGAATGTTGCGTAGGCCGTGGAAATCACGTCCGCAGAACAACGGTGCATGGCATTGGAAATCACGTCCGCAGAACAACGGTGCGTGGTATTGCGGCAAGGTTGCGTAGGCTCTGGAAATCCCGTCGGGAAAACAATGCGCCGTATTGCGGCAAGCAGTGTGTAGGGTGCACACACAGGTAGTGTGAATGTTGCGTAGGCTGTGGAAATCACGTCCGCAAAACAACGATGCACGGTATTGCGCCAATGTTCAGTAGGCTGTGGAAATCATATCGGGAAAATAACAATGTGCCGTATTGCAGCCTTCCTTTACCTTCCTTTAATATAATGCGCAGAAATGTTTACTTATAATGCGGTGTTCACTTTTATCACGGACAGTGAACAAAATTAACGTTTAATTGGCTGAGGTGTTCCAACAACGAGCTCAATGTTCATTGGCTGCAAACCTTAAAAGTAAAAGTGTTGCCAGCCATTCCCTCCCCCTGCGCGGAGTAGCAAGGACATCTGATTGGCTCACATGTTCCAAGCAGGACCTTCCAGAGGTTAATGTTCATTGGCTGCGAACCATTGAAAGTAGAAGTGTTGCCAGCCATTTCCTCCCCGTCCGCGGAGTAGCAGGGACATCTGATTGGTTAACGTGTTCCAAGCAGGACATTCCCAAGCTTAATGTTCATTGGCTGTAAACCATTGAAAGTAGAAGTGTTGCCAGCCATTCTCTCCCCCTCCGCGGAGCATCAGGGACATCTGATTGGGTAATGTGTTCCAAGCAGGACCTTCCCAAGCTTAATGTTCATTGGCTGTGAAGCATTAAAGGAGAAGTGTTGGCAGCGATTCCCTCCCCCTCTGCGGAACACCATGGACATTATATTGGCTAAAGTGTTCTGAGTACAAGTTTGCTCATTATTGGCTGGGAACGTTTGACTGTTGTGAAGCGTTTTGTGACGCACTTCAATGGAGTACGGGAAAACAAAGTAGTAGCTGGGAGGGTAGGAACACTATTAACTCTGTAAAGTGGTCACAAGGTGGTGAACAGGGATTGTGAAGGTAAAAATTGTTTTTTATATATTTTAAGGGCCATTTATATAATTGGCGTGGGGTGTACAAATCATGGCGGGAAAATAACAAAGTGTGTTGCGGTCTTCTTTTTATTAAGTTTGCGGGTGGGATACTTCCCAGTAGCACTATTTACTTAGAATGTGGTGTTTACTTTTCTGACGGGGAGGTGTGGTTGCGCAGCGAAAATTTCAGTCTAGGTTTGAAACAGTTTTTATTAAGCAATTACAAATAAACTTTCTTCGAAAACTGAAGCTGTATATATCAAAGAGGTTACAAATAAAAACGCAATTCATAAAATATCCCTTAAGCGTGGCGACACCCTCCCTTTTTTTTTCTGCTATAGTTTGTAAAAGTGTTGCCCCATATTCTTGATAATATAAGAGGGCATGAGTTACTTTTAGATAAAGTAGAAAAGAAGTGCTACAAGAAACACTCCTGCACTACATCATCTCAGGTCACAAGAACAATAACAAGTAAAAAACTGTTAAGCACAAATGACTTTATATTACATAGAAATGTACGCTTCATAATTTCTTACAATTTCTATTCTGTAGAACTCTGGAAAGTTCAGTCGCAGTGCTTAGAGGTCGCTCACTGCTCCGCTAACAGATCACGGACTCCTTTAAGAACATATAGGATAGTAGTAATATATACACTACCATTCCTATCAATTCTATAGGGAGAACGAGAATAGGAACCACAACAGAGAAAAAGAGAAATACCAAAAAATCATTCAAAAATGTAGGGTTTATCAAAGGCATTCAGTAAGAAAGTGTGTATGCAAACAATCTTTTTTTTAAATGCAATTGAGAAAAATATTCGCACTGTAAAAATATCTGATCAAGTAAGTTATAAAGGTCACTAAGCTGTATTTCAGATGGTTTACTCCTGGCGGCGACAAATCTCCAATTCCTGTTGTGTGAAAATATGACACTCTACTACAATATAAAGAGTGACACTGATTGCACACAAAAAGGAAAAGGAAAATAAAGTCATCAACACAAAACAAGATCAATAACGAAATACTTTCCAGCAGTGAATATGTTCAGAGCTTCTTTTATCCGGGACTTCGAAATCTTTGAACTTCGCGCCCACGGGTCATAAACTCCTCTGAGATCATAATGACTGTGAATATTACAATATACATACTCACACTATATGATCCCAAGGGGGAAACAGAGTAAGAAGCAGAAGCTGCTGACGTTACATATAATTCTTTAGTCTTCGCGCCAACGGGTCATAAACTCCTCTGAGATCACAATGACTGTTAATATTTTAATATACATATTTACAGTATATGATCCCAAGGGGGAAACAGAGTAAGAACCAGAAGCTGCTGACGTTACATATAAATCTTTAGTCTTCGCGCCGACGGGTCACCAACACCTCTGAGGTCAAGTACAGTGTCAATATTATAATATACAAAGTCACACTATATCATCTCAAAGGAGCCAGAAAAGGAACAATGTTTGCTGTATTCTGTCTGTTTCTGAAAACAAGCTGCTGACGTTACATATAAATGGCAAAAACAACCAATAACACTTTTTTCTAAATACAAATGTTTAAATATTAACAAATAGCTACGTATTATAAATATCTACTATGCCATAATCAAACAACTTACAACTCTGGAATATGTTTTGTTGCCGCAAAACAAGAATCCGACGATAGAAAAGGGAACGTGCATCACAGAATGGACACGCGTAAATAACTTGCATAAACGAAACTAATCAAACAACGGGTGTGGTTTATATACCTTTTGGTTATTGAGTAGTCTATGGAAGGAAGATGCGGCTCCGCTCATTTAGATGTCACGTTTTACAGTTGACACATGCTCACGTTTTCACTGTTTAACTTGTGCACCTGTTGTGAAAAGTTACAAAATGTGAAGCGGTAAAGGTTTCGATTTTGATCCTAACACGTATAAGGTCCTTAATATGTACATACGTTGGAGAGCTTAAAAACTGTTACCCTGAAAACCGTGTCATTTCCATTCTCATGACTACAAACATCTATTAATTGCCGTAATTCTAAATAGAAGACAAAAAAAAATATCGTTCAGAATAGAAAAACAAAATACGTGCTAATATTTCTTATCACTATGGTTTTAAATTAAAAAAAATGCCAGCATTTGTAAAGCGTACAGCTTCTCTCGGAAAGGGGGCGTCCGGAAGATTAAGCAAGGTGTTGCCCACAGTGACATAGTGGTGGGCTAACGTGCCGCTGGAGCCGGGAATCGACCTATGAATGCTGTTGTTCGAAGTCAGGTATCATAGCTGCTGCGTCACACATTTTCCACACTTAAATGTTAATTAGTGCTAATTAAGTTTTAAACATTGTTAAATTATAACTTATAACAGACTACTGTTACAGTTAGTTTTTCACTAGAAAAAGTATGCACGTCTTTTTAAAATTTACTTAAAAACAATATAGGTTTCAGGGACATTGTAGTTAGAAATTAGCATTTATAAAACCTTTGAAATTCACAGACAAAACCATAGGTTTTACAGACATTATAGTTAGAAATTAGCATTTAAAAAACTTTAGAAATTCAGTGAAAAAAACCATAGGTTTTAGGGACGTTATAGTTAGTTGGACATATCACTAATATAAAACCAGAGCAATTCCACCGTTATAGTTAGTTCAGCTAACTATAACTCGCGCACCCGCAATGCACTGCTCATGATGTCACATATTACATCATTCATGACATGGTCAGTGACATCACTGATGACATCACTGATGACATCTCAAATGACATCACTGATGACATCATCCCGTGACTGTGTGTGTCTGTAATTTTTAAATATGTTTTATATATATTCCTAGGTGTATTGAAGAATGAGTGGGTGTATAAGTGTCTGGATAGAGGATTTAGTAGGAGGGTGACTGGCTTTATAAGTGAGTGATTAAATGTGTCTTACTGAATGCATGGGTTGGTGACTAAACTATGTGAATGTCTGTATAAGTCTGTCTGTTGTTGTGCAAGCTGCTGCATGGGTTGGTCAGTAGCTATATGAGTGTCTATATAGGTTATTGATTGGTTGTTTGAGTATTTTTGGGGGGAGATTGAGTGTGTGTGTGGGTGGGTCTGAGGTGTGTGACTGTGCATAGATGTGTGAGTGGTTGATTCACTGGATGTATGGTTCAACAGTGCATGTGGAAACACGTGTTTGGGTGCGTGAGTGTGTGTATCGGTGTGTTGGTGAGTGAATGGATGTCTCAGTGGTACATGTCCAAGTAACTACATATGTAAAAGGCAGTGTATGTGAGAGTTCAAGTATATAAAGGACTCTACATGATAGTTGGTGATTTTGAGACTGGCTGTATAGATGAGTCTGTACTTGTATCACTGATTATATAATAGAGTAAGTATGCGTTAGTATCTGTATGAATAAGTGAGGTGGTGTGTGTATAATTGTATAGGTGAGTAAATGGGACTGTGATAGATTCTTTGCATGACTAAGTAAATGAGTGAGTAACTGCATGGATGAGTGGCGGTGTGTGATTGTCTGTATAGGTGTATGAGTGCATATGATAGTGTTGTATTTATGAGTGACTGCATGTATGAGTGATTGTATGAATGAATGAGTAGATGTGTGTGTAGACCTAGCAATCACTGAGTGCGCATATAGGAACTGGTATTGGTGTGTTAACGATTTTGAAAATGGTTGTCTGTATTTTACAGTGGGTGTATTAAAGGTTATATGAGAGTGTGAGGAGATGCATCAGTTTTTCACATGGATGATGTCATCAGTGATGTCATCAGTGATGTCATTTGAGATGTCATAAGTGATGTCATCAGTGATGTCACTGACCATGTCATGAATGATGTAATATGTGACATCATGAGCAGTGCATTGCGGGTGCGCGAGTTATAGTTAGCTGAACTAACTATAACGGTGGAATTTCTCTGGTTTTATATTAGTGAAATGTCCAACTAACTATAACGTCCCTAAAACCTATGGTTTTTTTCACCGAATTTTTAAAGTTTTTTAAATGCTAATTTCTAACTATAACGTCTGTAAAACCTATGTTTTTTTCTGTGAATATATATATATATATATATACTCATTTTGATTTTCCTTAATATTTCAACAACTACTGAACAGATATACATCAATTTACAAACAGGCCGCTTTCTGGACCAACAGCTACCTTTCGGCCAGATTGGTGTAATTCCGTTCAGCAGTTCAGTCTGTAGTTGTGTCTAAAATCTCTATGGGAATTAACATGGTGAAAACGCGTTTTGGGGACTCCCTTTTTCTCAGCCTCTTCTGGACGGATCACTATGAAACTTTCAAGACAGCAGCTGCAGTGAGCATCATACTAGTTTTAAAAATTTCGTGAGGATTCGTCTAACGACACCAAAGTTATTGCCGAATGAAAAAACGCTCTTTCTATGGAAACTACATCCTAACTATAACTACCTACTTAAATAATAAAATGAAAATAGAATATTTTTTTTAATTAATACAGTGAAGTGAATATGTACATGTATATATATTAAAAAATATATAAAACAATGTATGTAAACATTTAAACAAATTACATTAACAGTAACTAGAAACATTAAAATGAAAAACATACCAACAAATATTTTGTATCATAATTAAATAAATGCAATTAATAGTAATTTTTTTAAATATAAATAAAAAATTACATTATTAAAATATTATTTAAACAGCAAACACAAAACCCCAAAATATTAGAATCAGAATAATAAAAAATAAACAACACTATGGAGACACCTCTTCCCCTTTACTCCCACCAATATTTGGGATGTTCCTTCCCCATTAAATCCCTGGATATTGATTAACTTGTGCCTTTGACAGGAGTGGATCTACTAACATATGCAGGGTGAGAATGTGCCTTAGTAAATTGTATGAATCTCAACAAATCCACTAGTTTTTGTACAACAATTTTAAAGTCCACCCCAGGCATGTGACACCCACTTAACCGCCCTAGGCTTAGATTTGCACATGTGCATTATTACAATCTAGTTGTTTATTTTTACATGTGAGTACATTTATTTTCAAATGAAGTATAAAGTCATGTTTTGTATATATGCTGTCTGAATTTGCACTCATAAAAACAAGCCAGTGACAAACCGAAGTTTGACTTAGCCATGCAAATGGCTATATGAATTGAGCCTGAGGTAAATAGGAGACAAAGTTACAAAGGATCTTGCACCTGCTTTAAAAAAATCCATAGTGGCAATCATGACAAAAGGCTAAAATTATGTACTTGACATTTTATTTAATAAAACTGCATCTATCTCTCAATTTAATGGGTTTAGACCATCTCAGTCAGACAGCAGCTTCTTAATAATTGTAGACGAGTTAGGGAGGTGGATCTATCTTGCACAGGCCCTATATGCAATCAGAATTGTGATTTACAATTTTCTATTGTAACGATTTTAAGGATCAAAATGGCATTTGGTTGGTTACAAAAGATTCAAATTTAGAACTATTGGCCATGTTAGTTCAATATTTAAAATTTAAAATCATCTTGCTAATTATGCCAATTTATGACCACACAAGCAATCTTTTCCCTTGAGAAATATACACATGCAAGAACCATTTTAAAGGGCGGTACATGGGGTCAGTAGGCATGTACTAGGCCACATCCCCCATCTAGTCCCAGTGTATCCACACTTCTTCCCATTGGTGGACAACGGGATCACTGTGGACACCAAGAACCTTTTGTGCAATCAATTTAAAATAAGACATTAATAGATATTTCAAACTAAAATTAAAATAATAAAGAAAAGTAGTGGCTGATCTACATACAAAAAAAGAAAAAGAAAAAGAATGAGCAGTCTAAATGATAAAAAAATGAAGGATAAAATTAGGTAGGAAATGGTCCACCTGAGATTCTTCCCCTTATATGATACCGTCCATTTCCATCCATTTCTCTCTTCTCTCCCACCCACAACACTGTGATGTGGAGTGCCAAAGGAGTCCCAAGTAACCCTATTTTGCTATAATGCAAATCATACAATGTATGGGGAACAAATGCTACGTGCGCTGAATGCATACCAACCTAAACACCCCCCAGGAAGGTACATTGAAAGATAGTTAGAACCAGCGTACATAAATACTGCAACCACTTGGCAACCCTGAATCAATTACATCCTTCCGGTTAATAACAGTCCTTGGTCCAGGCCTGTCGCATACATGTTACCACACAAAAATGGGATTAGGGAGGCACATTTAAGGCTTAGTCTAGCTGTTCAGTTCCACCTCCCAGTCAGAGCTCCAACACGCCTCCACACCCACCTGTCCCTCCACCCTCCTGGTGCGGGTGGTCTTCTATCCCCGGTTCTAAGTAATCCTGATGTTTATCCATTGCCATTAGCTGGGGTGAGTTCATGGTATCTGGCTGAATTTCTATTGGCCGCACATAATGGAAAAGAGAAACTATTTAAAATCAATCAGTTCTTGAGAAATGGTGATTTGGCTTTGCCTAAATAAATCCAAATCAGGATTCTGAATTCTGGGAGAGGCATATAGGGAAACTATACCCTTGCAGTCCCTGCAGTAACAGGTACAGGTCCCAAACCCTCTCAGATTTTAAAAATCTGGTTTTGATTTGGAACTCTCGTCCACCCTTCAGATTGACACCAATATCAATCAATAAGACAAACTTTAAATTGACGATTCTACAGCCGCCTAAAAGAAGAAGCCCCAAAATGTTTGAGGATTTAAAATCAGGCTGGCCACATTTCTCCTTCTCTGAAATCTTTCCCCTGGCTTCTGCAAATCACAGAATCACAGAATCAAATTCAAGATTGTGTGTTTTACAGAAAGCATACTGGGCTCTGTGCCTGGAGCACTAAATGGAATGTACTCTCCCCCTACCCGACACATTCAGAACAAGCATCTCAGGTTTGTTTTCAGAGCTTATTGCAAACCGAGGCTGTGGGGTAAGGGCCAGAGCTGCCGACTCTGGAGTTGTGGAACCAGGTTTGAGTCTCAGCATTGGCTCAATATCTTGTAATTCTGTACAAATCGCTTGATCTCCCCTTGCCTTAACAAAAATAAAAATGAATGTGTCCTTGTGCAATGTCACTGGTGCTCATGTAAAGCTCATGTAAAGCGCTCCAGTACCTGCAGGTCGAGTTCATGTTACTGCAAAACTGCAACAAAAAAAAAACTAAACTTATCTTCAAAACCGTCAAGGTGCAAGGTTGTAGATATGAACCTCAAAGCACTTCCCAGTCTAGCAATATACAAGAAGAGTCTAAAAACAGTCCTTTCAGAGACACCTACCTCTTGCTCACTTCTGGATGGGCATGATCCTACTTAACATTCGACTAGGAGCAATGCACCTGCAGTGTGGATCAAACCCCCAACCAATGAGGTTTCCCATAGGCACTTTGAAAAATCCTGCTCTGCTTCTCTAGAACAGTCGAACTTTAGTGTTGCATAGGGACCATAAGGTGACATGCCAGAGGTATACAAAAAACTAACTAAAAAAATATGAAAATACTGATGTTTCATGTTCACTTAGACTAGTGT
This sequence comes from Calotriton arnoldi, assembly GCA_963921515.1. NCBI lineage: Eukaryota > Metazoa > Chordata > Amphibia > Caudata > Salamandridae > Calotriton > Calotriton arnoldi. The sequence goes on from CAWUFW010005187.1 coordinate 675,242, forward strand.
TTTAGTCATATGAAACTGATGCTAAGCTTCTAGTTGGATGAAAAGGGTAATCAGTATCTGAAGTTAGATAGTTGATCTATTGTTTGAAGCAAAGTTGGCTTTATCTGAGCTCCATCAAAACAACAATTGTATTCATAGGATCAGAACAATCTCTACATCGGAAGTAGAAATGACTTTGTCTCCCCATTTTTTTACCACAAATATCTCTGTGATGTGGCTTCATTAAATTTAGTAACTTATCCTTCACAGCATAAGTTAAAAAGGTTGTCAATTATGTCTATTTTTAACCGCATACAAAAATTGGTTAACACTAAAAAAAATATTCGGCTAACTCTGGAGCTTTTACTCAATTGGTGACCAGGGTTTTGAAAATTATTTACCAGCGAAATCATGTAAATACCCTGTAGCTTGCAAGATACTAGAGAAAGCTACAGAAAAAAGGAACTAGCAGTGTGCCTGATCCTTTAGAAATTGGCCAGGGCCCCTATAACAAAATATATTCTTGTCGGGCTTCTGCAGCAACATATTATATATTTCAAGGAACACTGGAATACATACAAAATACATCATGGGACAATACCTGTCATTTCGGACTATGCAATTCTAGTCTCAGGCAAATGTATTGTGGTTACTAATGGCCCATTCCGTACAGCGTTTTTGTGGGTCCTGAAATTGAAAAGTAGCTCAAATTCAAGGGCTTAATTACGAGTACAGCGGTCCTGGGACCACCGTACCCGGAAATGGCGTTCTCACATGGCCATCGCATTGGGCTTCCCCCCAATTACGATGGTAGGGGTGAGACTGCCACAATACCGCTGCCACCGCCAGGTTTTCGCAGCGGTGGGGAAAGCAGGCTGGAATTGCGGCGGAGCTAGTATCGGCACCGCCGAGCAGATTATGACCTGCCTTTCCACCAAGCCTTTCATGGTGGTGACCCCGCCAAGAAAGGCTTGGTGGAAAGGTATGTTAAGGGGCCCCCAACAGGGCCCCCAGCCAAATCTGCACATGGGGGTGCGTGCAGGAGGCACATGATGTGCCCCCCCAAAATTGCATGGATATGCGCGCACTGTGTGGCATGCACAAAATGGTGCATACCACACTGTGAACGAACCTGCTGTCGGTGCTGACACGGCAGCAGTATGCTATTTAGGCTATCGTATGAGCCAAACATTCCTCCGTCGGTGACACCGCCAGCCTGGATTACAATTGTAATCCGGCAGGCGGGTATGCCGACGGCTTGGTCGTCTTCCTGGGACCGCGGCGGCGGCCGTCCTTCATGAAGACTGCCAAAGTCATAATCAGGCCTTTAGTCTCAAGCAATTCACACTTACTCACAGAAGGAAGTTCTGTCACTCAGGGCCAATGAAAGGGCTATGTGGAGGTCCTTTTCCCGAACTTTGAAACTTCTTGCCCCTCAAAATTGTAAAGGAAGCTCAATATGTGAAATTCAGAAGTCGCCGTAAGATTCTTTTGGTTGAGCTGCCCTTTACACTCGTGAAATAATCTACACATTCAGTTATTCATTCTTGCATTCATTTGTTCATTTTAAGATCGCTAGTCCTGTTGCAAGTTATCTTTAGTTTAATGAATTGAAGTAAAATGCATATTCATCAAGTAGGATTTAGAAACACAGATGAATTATCAAGTGAGGCTATGAATTTGCCTAGCAACTTTAGCTTATTTTTTTGCTTGCTTGTTAGCTTCATGCTTGAAGAATTTCCATGTTGACCTCATTTCTCATCTAAGTGGCAGACTCATTATTTCCTCTTCTGCAGCGTTGAAGTAGCACATATGTAAAATCCCTGTATTATAATTACTCAGCATCTCTCAGATCTAAACTGTGTGTTGGATTCAAACTCCCACTCAGCAACACTGAATCACTGTTGTAGGAGTGTAGTTGTTGTCTTGGTGCCGAGCAAGCGCCTCAGCACAGTGGTGCCTGGTTAACTTTGAAAATAGTGGGGCATAAATCCCTTCCTCAAACTGGAATAAGAAAGCAAGTGGAGTGCACGAGCATGAAGTCCTTGAAGAATGTTTGGGGGGGCTCAGCATTGAGAATATGTAAAAACAAACAGGTCAAACTGCACATTTAACAATGCAATTTACACATATGTTTGGTAAAAATCGAGAGGTTCTGAAGGGGCACCATCGTGCTATGCCAAGCAAGCTTTACCTTCACTAGGGGTTCTTAAAAAACCCCATGAAAACGTTCACAAAATGATTGCCAATTTGTGAACTTTTTAAAGAAATTTTTCCCAAAACGTTGGTTAGAGCTGTGTGCATTGCAGGCAGTAATGAAAATCAGGGTATTGAAAGTCACGTTGGCCTATCAATTTTTAAAAGCTTCTTTTTTCACTTCATTTTCCAATCCAGCCCCTTCCAAATCGGTTCTCTGCATGGAAGGGGTAGGGTGAACAAGTCAAAGGTTATACAAATCTCACAATGGCAGGTCATAGACTACAGCTAGACATTACTACTGGCACACAAAGCAGTGGTACTTGCCAGTTAGAAAGAAGTCTCATAATCAGACAGAAGACAGATTATATCAATTTTACATGCTCAGGGCTCAAACAGTACTGCTGATGTATGGGATAAAGTACCTCCATTGGTACATTATAAGGATATTGTAAATCACTGAGGAGTTCTGTGTCATTATAGAGGAACAGGGCTGAACCGCTGCTCAAATTTCGGCTACCTTCAGCCCACCAGAACTAGGTGGAATCTGGGCCTTTTAAAGTTCATGTATTTTTTGCTCAGGTTGCCAGCATTGATTGCTCTTCACATCCTTCTTCCTTCATGGGGTGTATTTGTCCAGCACTAGGCAGTATAAAATAAATAAATAAAATGGTGCATGGCTACTGCTTTTGTCACAAATTCCGATTCTTACCCTCTTGGTATCCTTTGACTCATTCAGTAGCATCTCTCTCTGGCGCATGTCGTTGTATGAATTACTGGGCCTTCTCTGATTACCCCCCTTTTGGGTATACGGGAACACAACATCTCACAGCCCCTGTGGCTAAGCTGGATAGTCCTTATTATAATTATAATTTACGCATCTCTCTCTTTCACATGCCCTCACCCATCACACCGCCCGGCACTGTGCCCCATAGCACAACAACCGCACCTTGGTGGTCCTCACGCATCAATCAATCAGGGTTTGTAAAGCGCGGCTACTCACCCATGAGGGTCTCATTGCATAACATGACAGCGCTTGCTATATAGGCTCAAAACAAAAATAACACTGGCAGGAGCAATATGGAGTAAGCAACAGCAGTCACATTACAGGCCATCTAGTTCTGCAAAAAGTTTTTGGTTCTCAGCACTGTCCCATCACAGCATTCTTTTGCCTAACAGTAAGGCTAGTGCTGCATATCTGTGAACAGAATCTGGTAATTCATCACAAAAAAGCTATTAATTTCAATGGGTTGCCTACACACCCAATCATTTCTGACAATGTGCAAAGACCTCTAGCCAGTAAGTTAAGAGAGTGGAGCAAATCTAACATGAGCAGGTCCGAATGAGGTGAATGAAATCAGCTTGTGGTTGCCTGCATCTTGCACAGCTGCCATTTATATAACAGCCAAATGATATTAACCTTAACTGCGCATAGCAGAACCTTATGTAAGAACTTATAACACAGTAACAGTAGCTACTGTTATAGGATATATTGCTCCTTTGCATGCAGCAGAACTGCAACCGGTCATTAGTTATGTGTATCCCTAGGCCAATATCTGAGCTAAGCTTGCCTAGGTCTACTGATGGGTTTTCCAATCTACGATCCATTGTATAAAGGAACAAGTATCTGCTTAGGATTAGCATTTGTAATTACTTTTCTATGCAAATATAAGCTCCGTGGTTCTGTTGGGTGTTCTGGGTAGGCCATCAGAAATGTGTTGCATAGTCTGAAATAAGGTAATACATCTGAAGGTGTGGTTTAGCCCAGATCTTTAAACTGGTCAAGTGATATAAATTTGCCTTCCTGATATATGTCTCTCTTCTTAGACAGTCCCAGTTGTGCGAATTGAAGTGTAGCTTTGTGTTCTGATGTGAGTGGTATATTGGGGATATTCACAGTTGGCATTTCTAGTGAGTATACCGCCTGTAGTCCCACCTCATTTGCTAGGCACTTCCAGATCGTATCCCCCCATGCATGCCAAAATGTCGATATTGTATTTACATTACAAAGGACAACCTTGGTGGGTGGCCCTAGAAATGTGCATCTCTGTTGTCAACTGACCATTTATTCTCGCAAGAACCATAGGCATAATATGTAGCAATAACATCCAGTCAACAGATAGACTCCCAAGTCTCAACCTCTCAAGCATAGAAAACAAGAAATTCTCCTCTAATGAGTCAAACGCTTTTTCCCCGTCCAAGAAACCAGCTACCGCCTTGAGGTAGAGAAAGTGGGAAGGTTATTAGCTGTCGACTGATTAGGGATAAACCCTGATTCATCTGGCATAATCAGGGCATTCATGTATGGGAGAAACCTGGATGAAATGACTTTTGCCAATATCTTAGCACCAGCATTTATCAAGGACAATGGTTGATATGCCTTAAATTGTGAGTTTCTTTGTTCGGCTTAAGTAGCGTGACTATGACAGCTTCTCACAGTGATAGAAGTAAACCTTTCTCCCCTTCCTCCTCAAACATATTCAGCGAGTGTGGGTCAATATATCACCATATCTTTTATAAAACTCCCCCATCACCCCATCTTTTCCTGGCAATCTACCTTCTGCCATTGTTTCATTGCCTAACGTATCTCTGACACCATGATGGGATGGGCTAAAGGCTCCCTTTCAGCATCCTTAAACCATGCTGTCATGGTTTGTCCAAGTACTATTTGGCACATCCACTTCCAGCTGTGTATGAAATTGTGTAATAGTTTTTTAGTGTCTCAAGTATAGACGTGGTATCTATGCTATGTTTCCCCTCATCATCCAACCTGGCTTGGATCTTTTTGGGTATTTCTCCTTTCTATGTCTCCTACCTAGTGTATATTGATTCATAAATGTTTTCTCTCGCTACACTGTTTCATGAAAATTCTGTCAACCTATTATGTTTCATGCCCAACACCTCAGCAATCACTGTAGCCATGCTTTCTGTTCCCAGGTCTTTGATTTCACATTCTAATTTGTCTAGGTGACTCCAAATTGATCCGATCACAATATAGGCCCTAAGAGCTTCGCTAACAATGCCATGAACGGGTACTCAGGGACCCCTGAGTTTACCATATCTTACAGATATTCATTAGACTTTGAGCTAAATAGAGGCCCCCTGATGGGTTGGGAGCCCCCTGATAGGGTGGGGGCCCCTCTGCGCCACACAGGGTGTGCAGAAACCTCCGTTATACCCCTGAATTTTTTGTTCTATTACAGGCAATTGCACCTCCAGGACAACCGGGTGAAGATCACATTATCAATAGGGTGGTATGTCTGCGATTGATGTCCACATGCAAGCATTTTGTGATTTGTCTTCAAGTGTATTCTTTGATGCTTGGGTGTCTCTATCACCATATATCCTATGGTGCGTATTTGTCTGTGATTTTATTAAATGCCCTTGCCATTAACAATGTGGCACTTATATCGTGGCTCTATACTTACATGTTTAGAAATCACAGCAATGAAACCTCAGTATGATCAGTGTCAGGTCATATGTGTTAAGAAATGTGACGATAACTACAGTCTTTCTGCTGTCCTGGGGATAGCAGATTACCCACAACCTGCCATCCACAGGAGAGGAGTTGGCCTAACGGCTAGGGCGGCCGACCTCGAATCTGGGGAACTGGGTTCGAGTCTCGGCAATGACGCTGAACATCCTGTGATTCTGGGCAAATCACTTAATCTCCCCGTCCCTAACCAAAAATGAATGTGTGTCCTCATGTAACGTAACTGGTGCTATGTAAAGCGCTCTGATACCCGATTCGGGTCACGTTCGCGCTATATAAAACTCTGCGCAATGCCTAGTATAACCAGGCTTTTAAAAAAAATATATATATAGAATGGGGTGGCATTCTTACCTACCCTGACATCATCCCATGCCCCTAAATTGCCCAACAGTCTTTCTGCCCTCCTGAGGGCAGATTGGGGTTTGCCCCCAATCCGACCTCTTTGAGGGGGGCCAGAAAGCCTATTTAACGCAAGGGATTTTCATATTCATGGAAAAGAAATGGGATGGGAGTTGGCCATTCCAGGCATTAGGAATATATATGCAAAGTAGAAACAGATTTAAAAGATATAACGATACGGTCTGCAGACCAATGTGTGCCAGTAAGTTAAGTCGTAATAAAATTAACCCTGGGTGTAAAACTCCGCTCAGCTCACGGAGTTTGCGGATTTTTGGCAACTTTGCGTTCTGCATAGAACACGGAGTTGCCGGAAAACTCTGCACTCCGCAACGGAGCGGAGGTTTTTTTGTGTTTGCGTGACTAAAATGTGTTTTCGCGCACGCGAGAGCGACTGACCGGGTGCCTGCGATCGCCGACAAGATTTGCCCTCTGTTCCCGAGCGCCAGCAGATTTTTTAGCCGGCCGCACGATCCCACAAGAGTTTGCAAACGCGCACACGTCATTCGGACACGCCATCGGCCTTCCGGTGGAAGTTTTGTGAAAAAAGCGATCCCGAACACGCAGAATCTGCAATCTGGAGACGTTTCTCTCCCGAGCAGCATCAAAACCTTCTCGAAATGATGATTTGGATTAAAAAACTCCTCAGATTGACCTTTGGCTGTACTTTTTTTGTGCAAGGAGTCTTTTTTCTTTTTTTACTTTTTTGAAGAGTAAGGAAGTGCCCCAGAGTCTCTAACTTCCTGTTCCATCCAGCAGGCTCCTCCCAGTGCTTTGTCCATCTACTGTCCACTTTTCATTTGGATTTGGAGCTGAAAGGATCACTCATTATGTCTGCTGCATCGTATATCATTGGATTTGAGGACTTTGGAATTTGAGATTTCACAAGTAAGTTGGAAAATTGTTGTTGTTTGTTTGATTGGGGCATTGCACCTACATTTTTTTGTACTTTTCATCATTTGTTTTTAATTTATTGTGGTGGGTGGCCTGTAGTTTCAGTAGGGGCCAGATGTACGACCCACCAATTTGCGACTCGCAAATTGCATCGCATTTGTGACTTGCAAATTGCGACTCGCAAGTTGGGATGTGTAACAGTGTCTCAGACACTGTTAGCTAATGGGGTCGCAAATTGCATGCCTCATGAATGTGACCCCATTAGGAATGGCTAGCACTCCCAGGGATGGTGGCCTGCTGGGGTCAGCAGACCACCATGTCTGGGACTGCTTTTAAATAAAGCAGTCTTTTTTTTTTTTAAATGCAGCCTGTTTTCCTTAATGGAAAATGGGATGCATTTAAAAACAAAAATGAAACTTTTCAGTTTCAATTTTTTAAGGGCAGGCAGTGGTCCCTGGGACCACTGCCTGCTCTTAAAAATATTTTCTCACATACTCACAAAGGGGAAGGGGTCCCCTGGGGACCTCTCCCCATTTGCGAGTGGTTTACCACCTACTTGAAGTAGGTGGTAAACCGCGAGTGTTTTGCAGCCACAAATGCGGTCGCAAAACAATTGTAGATGGCATGGTGACTCGCTATTAGGAAGGGACGCCCATTCCTATTAGCGGGAGTCGCAAATGCTATTTTGCGAGTCAGTGATTCGCAAAATAGCATTTGTACATGCCATTACCCTTTTTTGCGGTTGCAATTGGGAGAATCTCCCGTTTGCGGCCGCAAATAAGGGTCGTACATCTGGCTCCTAGTTGTTTCTTTGTAAGTAATTTTTCTTCTTTTATAAAGGAAACTTGTTGCACAGTTCACTACATTTTCTCCAACTTTTGAAATCAATTTGCAATATTTATTTAATTCAGTAGCCCAGTAGTCTGCCAAAAGGCCTTTCAGCCGGTAGGCCCAGAGCTACTCATGGGTGCAGGAAACAATTGTTTCTGTGGTGTCTGTTGAATTTAAACATCATTTAGGACATGGATGGCATTGGATTGAAATGCAAAATGTGTTTTTTTTGGTGTTTCACTTTTTTTGTGTGTGTTAAATGAATGCCTTTGTTGGATGTGTGTGGTTGTTGTGTAAACCTTTTTTAGCCCTGTGGATTTTCATTTTTGGCATTGTTGCATTAAAGCTGTGTTGTTTGGCATGCCACCTTTGTCTGGCCAGTGTGTGAGTGTGTTTGTAATAGTGGGCCAGCATTTGCCTTGGCTAAGCTTCCCCATGTGGCCAGGGGCCATTTTGTAATGTCTGTGTCCATATAGGCCTGCTTGAGTTCATTTTTTCCCGGCCTCCTGCTTGTTGTTGTTGTGAGTGACCATGTGGCACTGGCTGGTGGTGTGGTGGTAGTTAGTGTGCTTTTGCCATAGGCCTGCATGCCTTCTTTCCTTTGTTCCTCTTGGCTTATTGCTTCTTGTTGTGGTAGCCTGGCCATATGGCTGGTAGCCATTTTGGAAAGACACCCAGTGTGCTTTTGCCATAGGCCTGCACTGTCTGTCTTCCCTTTCTTGTTCTTGTGGCCTGGCCATGTGGCTAGTGGCCATTTTGTGAAAGGGAAGCCAGTGTGCTTCTGCATTAGGACTGCAAGCCTTCTTTGTGGTGGCCATGCCTTCTTCTGGTTGTTGTTTTGCATGCAATTTTTTCTTCTTTTATCCAGCAAAAAATGAAGCACAGTTCACTACATTTTCTAATATATTTGCAATATTATTGATTTGAATTGATTCACTATGTGGCCTAGTCTGCCAATGGGTTTTCCAACCAATAGGCCCAGAGCTGCTCATGGGTGCATGAAACAACTGTTTCTGTGGTGTCTGTTGAATTTAAACATCATTTAGGGCATGGATGGCATTGGATTGAAATGCAAAATGTGTTTTTTTTGGTATTTCACTTTTTTTCATGTGTGTTAAATAAATGCCTTTTTTGGATGTGTGTGGTTGTAACTTGCACACCTTTTTTAGCCCTGTGGATTTTCGTTTTTTGCATTGTTGCATTAAAGCTGTGTTGTTTAGCATGCCTCCTTTGTCTGGCCAGTGTGTGAGTGTGTTTGTAATAGTGGCCCAGCATTTGACTTGGCTGAGCCTCCCCATGTGGCCAGGGGTAAATTTGAAATGTCTGTGTCCAACTCCATATAGGCCTGCTTGAGTTCATTGTTTTCCGGGTCTCCTGCTTTTTGTTGTTGTGACTGCTGAGTGACAATGTGGCTGGTGGCCATTTTGTGGTGGCAGTTAGTGTGCTTTCCTGCTTTTGCCATTGGCCTGCATGTCTTTCCTTTGTTCCTCTTGGTTTATTGCTTCCATCCATTGTCAGCTGCAGCTCCCTGAATGCTGCATCCCACGTGATGCACAATGCCAAACTGGGTCCGTTACATTTGTATTTTTGTTGTTGTTCTTCTTCTTCTTTCCTATCCTTCCTGAGTGTACTGTACAGTACACCAACCATGAAAGCTCTTGTTGTTGTCAAAGTCTCACAAATGGCTACACTGTATTGTTATGTTTTTTTAATAACTGAGGTAATAAATCTAAAAATATTAATAACACTAACAAGTGTGACCACACTCTGTTATATATTATATTTGTTTGTTTGTACTAGTAGTAATTGAACCACAACAATGAATGCCACGTTTCGCTGATGATCTTCTTGCTTCTTTGCCTTTAGGTGGACAAAAGAGGAGGAGACGACATCACCCATTGTACTGCAAGACAGAAGTCCTGCTGCGCACGATGTCACGTGACGTTTGACCACAGACATCTCTTCAACTTGTGCCACTGCGTGCTGCTGACTTCTTCAAGATGGCCACAAAGAAAGGTGCCAGGTCCAGTACCAAGAAAGTTTCAAGTGAGAAGAACGCACTGTCACTTACCAAGACCGGTATGTCGCCCAAGATCTTTTTTGGGAAACCAAAAATAGCGCCTGCAGCAGCGGTGTCCGGGGAGCAAGCTGAGAGCAGCATCCCCGCATCAGTGGACCCACCCCACCATCCTAGGCCCAAGCCCATGTCTGTCGCAGAGGCAGCCAGTCTAATCACGAGTCCAACGCCGACGAGCAGTGATGTTGAAATTGACTTATTGTTATCGCAAAGTAGTACCCAATCAATGCAGGAAACTCAGATAAGTGGGCAACAACAGCCGCAATAGTAGTTTTTCCTCTTGAAGTAGGGGCAGTTCAGGAGATCGAGCTTCCTGCAGAGGAAGAAGAAGAACAAGCCACTCTTTCAGAAGATCCATTGTCTTCCAGATCCCCAGCAAGGAAAATGAGGGTTAGTCCATCAACTTCTTCTGCAAGCCCCCCTTCTGATGATCTAGATACCACTTGGAAGCCACCTCAGTCTGAGAGTGAGACACGCCACGAGACAAGGCTAGGGAAAAGGAAGGTTCCAGAAAGCCTTAGAGTTATGAAGGTAGATGTAGAAAAGGAGGATGATGATGAGCCAGTCATCATGGACATTAGTCCCGCCCCAGTGAAGACTAACATTACCCCATACCAAATTGCTGTGAGGGATGTGGCACGGATATCACCAACACAGATGATAGCACCATTGCCACCTCCAGCTTCCATATTTTGCCAGCAGCGACCTACATCCACCACAGCCGCCTCAGTAGAAGTAGGTACTGCAGAGAGTCAAACGTCATGCCCACCTACCAGTTCATCCAACATTGCAAGTGGCACCAGCAGTGCCAGAAAATTGACCTCCCTAGTTTGGGACTTTTTTTCGCTTAGCAAGAAGGAGGTGAACATTGCTATATGCTCCATTTGCGGACAAGGTATTAGTCGGGGTAAGCTTGGTACAAACTATGGTACCCGAGGCCAAACAACCCATCTGAGAAAACACCACTTGATACAGTGAGAGGCGCACTTTAGCGGCCAAAACACTGTGTGTGTTGTTGATGGAGGGGATGCAGAAGAAGAACCGATCACGATGGAAGGTGAACAAGAGGGAGACATTTTCTCTGTTACACAAAGCAGCCCTGTCCCCAGCAAAGCAGTGGTACCGCCCACATCATCATCAGCAACATCGCAATGGCACAAGAGTCAGGCTGAGACACCAAGGGGCCAAGGCAAGAGAGTACTGCAACGAAAAAACGTGCATTGAGCATAACATCTGGTGTCAAGAAGTCACCTGCATCAGTGGCACCAGAAAAGAAAAAAATCCAGGCTACCATTCTCAGCAGGTTTAGGTTGGAGGGACAGTACGAACGCAACCACCCAACGGCACGTTTGTACAACGCGAAGCTGGCTAAAATGTTAGCGCTGGACCTCCTCCCTTTTTCTTTTCAACCAGCTGCCCAAAATGGAAGGTTCCCAGCCGGTCCTATTTTGCCAGAGTTGCTGTTCCAGCACTACATCACGACATCCTGGAATTGCTTGGACAAGCTTTGCAGCAGAGTGCTGTTCACACTATTCACCTGACAACAGACATGTGGACCAGTTGCCAAGCCACTGATTACATGTGCATCCCTGCACACTGGTTCTCTTTTGTGGAGTTTAGAGAAAAGATATCTGCAGGTGTTGATACTACTGAGATTTTTAATGCCGCTCGGAAACATGCAACTGTAGCCATGTTCGCCATGGAGAAATCTCATACTGCTGCAAACATTTTGGAAGACTTTGACAGCAAAGTATTTGAATGGCTGTGACCAAGAGGGCTTAACATTGGTTTTGTTGCCACGGACAATGGCAGTAATATAGTTAAGGCCATGGCCGATGGTGGCTATTTCAGGGTCCTGTGTTTGGCGCACTGCATTAACATCATTGTTCAAGACTTTTTGAAAAAAGAAGACAGAGTCAGCAACTTACTGACCACCTGCAGAAGAATCTGCACACATTTCAGCCATTCTTTTAAAGCCCGGAAGCAGCTGAGGATCATTCAACGTGATAACAGAATGCCAGTTAAAGCACTCATCCAGGAGGTGCCAACACGTTGGAACTCAACTTATTACATGCTTGAACGTCTGTTTGAGCAGTACAGACCAATCAATGAATATGTCATGCAAAGAGGGGATGCTACTGTGAAAGGCATGATCATTGAGATGGACCAATGGGGCCTAGTTAATTGCCTGACAGAGATGCTGCTTCCTTTCGAGGTCTTCACACGTGAAGTCAGCAAGGAGGACTGTACTATGAGACAAGCTATCCCATTGTTGCACATGCTACAAAAACAGCTGAAGGGAGTGTGTGCAATGTATGCAGGTGTGGAGAAAAAAAAGAAGCATATGAGTTGGTGGAGAGCTTAACCCTTCGCTTATCTGAAAATACAAGGGTGCAAAGAGGCATTGTGCCATCCAACCATTACATTTGTGCCACAATTCTTAATCCATGGTACAAACCATTACTGCACACTTTCATTCCTTTTTCAGATGGGGATGTTGCCAGCTACAAAACTTAGATAGCTGTGCAAGCCAGTCAGCTAGAAAAAGAACAGCCGGAAATTGGAGGCCGTTCCTCAAGGGAACAACAAGTATTGCAGGTCAGCCTTCAAGTTCAACTTCAGAGCCTGAAGGCAGTGTGGCTGGCTCACAGCAAGCCAAAACGATCAACAACACCAAGAACAACATCAACAACAACAAGAACAGGAGCATCAGCCTCACAATCAGCAGAGGAATGGTTTCTACAGACAGGGCTTAAGTCCAGTGCTGAGGCAAAGGCAAAAGAGGCTGAGCAAAGCGGAGCACCCATGAGCATTGAACGGATGGTCCAGGCCTATCTGGATGATCCAACAGAGGTCTAATTTGATCAAAACCCATTGCTGTATTGGTATGGGAAAAGGCGCCAATGGCCAGTGCTTAGCAGGCTGGTGATAAACTATCTGGCTTGCCCAAACGCAAGTGTCTCTTCTGAGCGTGTTTTCAGTGCTGCTGGTGCCGTTCTGACAGTGAGAAGGACCAGTCTCTTGCCCCAAAACGTGGAGAGGTTAACCATGATCAAAACGAATCAGCACTCTATACCATTGGATTACACCATACCGGAAGTAGCACAGCAGGAAGATTATGACGGCGACTCAGGTCATGGAAGTAGTGTGTAGGTGAGCTACTGCTGGGTGAACCACTAGAGTTTGAGGACGGGCTCTACTTCCCTGACAACTAGGCTTTCAAGTTAGTTTCTTTCTTCCTTTAACGCCCAATAAAAAGCACCCCAAAAAGATATAGCTAAGGAATATTATTTACTTTTATTATTTGTGTGTGTCACTGTCTTTCTGGTTCAAATCACAACAAATCCATCACCACCATCTTACTCTTTTATTTCCGGATTGGAGTTGCAAATGTGTGCAGTCAGTGAAGAAATAAGTCCACTCCTCCGAGTCCTGACTCACCCTAAATCCATTTCCCTCAAGCCAGACATTGGATGGAGAATAGTACAACAAATGTGAAATATGTGCCTGTCTCGAGTCCCTCCAAACCTGACTATATATATATCCTCCTTTCCGAGCCTAGAGGGACTGCCCCAGAAGAACAGGTAAATGATGGCATGCATTGCACGCTGACTCTGAGTGATTGGTGTTTGTGTTGTGCATGCTGTCGGCTAGTATTTTATCTACACACAAAAAAAGTGACTCAAGTTAATGTTTTCCTTCTTGTTTTTCAATAACAAAATTGTACTACTGCCGGCCGATCCATTGCATTTTTGATTCTAGAGTCTGGACTCACTTGGGACACTACAGAGTTGGACACCATGACCATACCATACTCACAGTCAGTCAGTAGGATTGGAGATGATTGATGGAATAACTCTGGGCATTTCATGAAGTGGCCTAAAAGGTAAACAACAACAACACCAGACCTACATGTCTGTGTAGTGGAGGAGGTGAGTGTGGTGGTGTGACTGACAGCGATGCATTGATTTTGTTACTTAATTTGGAAAATGCTATGTTGCTGTGTGTGTGTATGTGTGCTCAGTGCTGTCTGGCTCAAAATCTAAGCTAAGTGGAGGTTGGGTGAGTGGGCCTGCTCCTGTTGTTGGAGGTAACTGCTGGAAACAGACATGATTTAGCCATGCTGCCTCTGAAAGTTTTCTTGTTGCACTCCTCCTTAATTTATGCCGTTTAACTTTACTTTCTCCTTGATTTTTCAATATCTTTTTTGTTTTTCAATCTACAGGCCGGCCTTTACACTGCGCTATACTGGGAAAACAACTCACACTTACATTACCAAACTGCATCCGCCAGGCAGGCACCCAAGATTGACGGCGGACAGACAGTCCAAGGAAGGACCGAGATGCAACTCCCAATTTGACAATAATTATAGTATCATTTCATTTTATTCATTTTTTCTCTTCAATCATTACGACTGTGTATGTTGTTGTTTATGTTTGCTTATATTTGACTCCTACAGATATTTTTTGATTTTCATCATCATCAAATAGCTTTATTCGACGTTTTCAGTCATAAAAGCACACAGTTATACACAAAACATTAAAAACAATAAAACACCATTGGATAATGCATAAAATACCATAAAACGTTAATTACAATTTTAGTTCTTGACATTTCGTCAATATATGTCGAAAAGAACCTCACGCTAAACATACTATAAGTTTCGAGACCCAAAACATTTTCCTGACTTTAAAAACTACCATTATTAAAATATTTACCAAAATACATAGCTTTAGAAACAACCGGCATTAAATTCATAGTAATCTTATTTACCCCCCACAATAAAACTATACGATACACCCGTCCTGCCTAACAATTCAGTATCTTTTACTAAGCCTTCTAAAATCACACATCAAATTTTCGTTGCGAACAAGCCCTGATTATCCAAGCCCACCCCAGGAATTTAGCCATTGCTATGGTTATTGCTTCCTTATTGCTATGGTTATTGCTTTTTGATTTTCTTTGCTAGCTTTCAAAGGAAGCCCGGTACAACAGAACATAAAATGCATGTAACTTGGGTCTCTCTGGGGGCAGACAGGCAAGGCAATTGCATAATAATAATTAATATACTGCTGCCCTGTACTATTAGTCTAGTACTACTCATCAAGTTATCATCATGCATGCATTTCCTTTTTCTCCCTTAACAAATTTATGATGGCTGGCTGCCAAGATTGTGTGTTGCCATGTGTAGTATTTGTCTTTGTCAAACCTTTCCCTCAAATCCCCCTTCCCAACTATTCATCAAACCCTAACCCTCTTCCCCCGGGCTGTGTGATTTATATTGAGGTGCGACTAAATTAAATTTACACCAATTATTGATCACACACTTGCTGGGGCGGATGTGGTGAAAGCAAAACTAACTCGAGGTAGGGCGAGGATCTTCTTCTGCTCTAAGTATATATGCTTTAGCCCACACTGGCAATATTAGATTGCCCACCCATGCACAGTATTTGATATTCAATTTTTTTTCCAGAGGAACATTACATAATCCATCATAATAATGTAATTGGTTGCCAGCACCGAGTCATCAATCATCCTAGTTCCAGCACTAAAGGTTACGAAGCAGCTTGTCCGCTTCATCATCATAGCTCGAGTTCAGTTTGTAATTGTAACTTGTACTAGGCTAGCCCTCCAGGCATTCTGGTTTATTTTACTTTAGCATTGCTTATCATCATCATGGTTTCTTGTTTGACAGTCTTCTTGTGTACTGTTCTTCAACTACTCGTTCCCTCAGGTGACTGACTGTCTCATTTTCTTTTTTTGCAAATGCTACTGTCAGGGTCTACTACTACTACCACCACCATGGCACCTTGGGAAACCAAACCATCACCATGCAGCCATCCCTTCGCCTAAGTATAAATAAACATCAATCACAGGTAAGAGAAGAAGTTTGGGGAGGCATAATACTATGGAAATTAATTCATTAATTCACACACCCACACCCTTCCGAGTCCATAGGGGTTTTAGTTGCAGACTGCATAGACTAGGAGGAGAGACTGACAGTACTAGTAAGTCACAGGTGAGGGTACCGCATCTATCGGTTGGTGTGTTACACTATTGGCAGATCATTTCAATCAAAAACTGGCTGTGGCCCTGCTGCAGCAAAGGAAACCGTGTGAAGTAAAAGAGTAACCCCCCCCACAAAACTGCCTAGTGGTGGTACTACTGTAAGACTCAGAGAACACATTGGTCCTTTACTACTACTAGTATAGTACTACTACTCTGCTGTGCAGATTGCATGCCCAACTAAGTTATTCTACGTATGTTTGTTGAGATTAGAAGGCTTACATCATATGTAAACTATAAATAATGTATTCCCCTAACAAATAAACTAATGAAAAAAGACCATAACACCTGACCCACCCCTCTCCCTCTCCCTAACCCCAACCAATGTCCATCATAAGAGTCCTATGTCCATGTCCATAAACCCCAACTGTTCCCAACACTCAATTCCCACCCACCAAGAAAAAGATTTAAAAAAGGGCAAGGTGACAGAGTTCTAGCGGCGGGCTCGCCGGATCTTCCTCTCCAGGGTGTTTATCGCTCCTCTAGGCGCGCCATCTGGAGGAGAATGTTGCGCTTAAATGTCTTATAGTTGCATGAACATAGGGTGGGCAGCAGAGTTTAAAGAAGTGTGGCGGGCGGCTGCCAGACCACGGCGCCGTACCACTGGAGGCACTGGGGGGGGCCTGGCTGGAGCCCAAGACATTGGAGGAGGCTGCAGCTGCTGCCGCCTCCTCCTCCTCCTCCGCCAGAACCACTAGCCGCCGATATTCGCACGGATGGCCTCCAGCTTCTGTTGCTGGGCCATGGCTGCTAACTCCTTCCTGTTTGGTTGTTTCGGTTGGGAAGGAGTAGCTATATCAAGAAAGAAAAAAGACAATTGTAACTAATACTCTTAGCAAAACAGTAACACAAAATTAATTATACACATAAAATTATAGTGGCACAGTAGCACTAGCAAGCACAGTACATAACATTTGTGGTATCCTCCCACTTCCTCGGCCTCTAACATTTGTGGGAGTTTCAGGCATTACTAGGCACTATGGAGTAGATGAGTCTTCATCTTCTCTCTCTTATTTAGCTAAATTAACCATGTAGGCATGCCAGCTCAGTCAGCTTGCGCCCTAGACAGACATACTTGTGTCACAGACTCACATTATTTACTACTGTCTGCAGGTGGGGCAGCTGTAGTCTGCAACTAAACAATTATCTTATTTTTCTATTATGGCCATACTCTATTATATCAATGGCAACTGCTCAATTTCACTTTCACCCTGACTACTACAACAAGGCAGATGATATCTGATGATTGATTGTGTAACCATGCAGCAGGTAAGCCACCCATGGCTGGCTGACATGGTCGAAATGACATAGGTAGCGAGTGGGCCTCAGAGTCGGAGGGAGGCGATTGATAATGGGTGGGTATGGGTACATACATACACAATATATATGTTGTGCGTGCAAACTACTGTGAGTCAAGGGAGTATTCTGAAATACGACCTTGAATCAAAAACCTTGAAAAAAACAGTCCTTGTTTCTCTTCCCAGTGATTTTTCCATGTATCATTGCATTGCTCTTCTAGCGTTATTTTTTTTAAAATTCTAATCTTATTCTTATCTTCACCCTTCGCTTTGCTACTCTGGCACGGTTTATTTTTCTTTTACATTCTCTTCATCCAGTGACAGTCTCCACCTATGCCACAATTGAATACCATCCAGCATCCATCCATTCAAAGTAAGCATGGCTATCATTCTTCTTTCATTCTTGTAGTCCTTGTCCATTGGAAACCCCTATGTTGTACGTCATGTGCACGCACGCATGACGTACAATGTAGGGGTTTCCAATGGCCAAGGACTGCGAGGACGAGGAAGGAGAGCGGCCATGGCGAGGAGGAGGCAGCTACAGCAGGTAAGTGCCTTTTTTTAAAACTATAATTAATTAGGGAGGGGGGAGGGAGCAGAGTAGAGGCACTACACCAGCTCCACCCGGGGTTACAAAATAGCACACAATGCAAAGGAAACAGATTGACGCAATCAGGTGTTCCATAAAGACATTTTCCCCTTTTTAATCTAACCATAAGGTAAGAAGGAGACTTCTAAAGGGGGTTTCTAAAGAGGAAGCATAGAAGGTGTCAGCATGAGTTCAAGCTTCAGCAGAAGTTCGAAGGAAATAGAAAGAGTGCTCAACATGAATTACAGACTCAGGAAACCTAGCAGAGAGAGAGATCTGTTCCCTCTTGTAGTCATGATGAAGTCTACCTAACTAACTATGAAACACCAACTAAAAGTAAAACTACAGTTTCTAGAAAATCCATATTACGTTACCACCACTAACAACCAATCCCATAACCGCATTTGGTGGGGAGTCGACATATCCTCTAAGTTCCCATCTCAATACATTTAGGCACACATCGGTTGCCCTTGAATGTTGCATCCTCTTGGTACGCCGTGGACAGGAGGCTTTCTCTCCCCGTCATTGCTCCACAATCATTGCCAACTTTTCTTTCTCAAGTCTCACTATCAGCTGGCTAATACATAACAATAAGCCTTTCTTTTGCTAAGAATCGCAATATCACACCTGAAAAGGAGAGAAACCAGCATACTGGCAATGTTAACCCGTTCCGTGCTTGCGTCGGCCAACGGCCGACGCAAGCACTACCTCGCTGGTGCTGCGCAAGTCTGTTGGCCGACGCAGCCCCGCCCACTCTTTAATTCTTCCGCACCGCGGGAGAATTTGCGCCGCAGTTAAGCGGTTAAAGGAAATATTTTCAGCTAAGGCCTAGTGTCAAGCTAAGTTAATTCAAGAATCAAAATGGATGCACATTACAGTAATCTAAAATCAGTGAAAAGCAAACAATCATTATTAAACCTGAATATGAATACAGCAGTCTATTAATCAACGTAGTACATTTAAGTGTGAACTCTTAGGCCCTGATTACGATGTTGGTTAGAGTTGCTTCCAACCGACATCGCTGCGGATGGGGAACCGACCGACCTAAGGTCGGCGGTTCCGACACCGCTATTAGCACATGGTGCGGTCGCAAACTTCCATTTTACAATGGGAGCTTGTGTGGTGGGCCGAAACCACCGCAGCACAAGCTCCCATTGTAAAATGGAAGTTTTTAAACATACCTGCACCATGTGGCAGGCACCTCATAGTGCCTGCCACACGACGCAGAGCTTTGAAGTGGACACCATAGGTGCCCCCCAGGGCCACATGCTGAGGGCCAGGGGAGGAGGGGGCACTGCTAGCCCCTAAAGACACTTTCCGACAGCAATTACATGTTGGAAAGGCCGACATGGAACTGCTGTCGGAAAGTTCTATCATAATCCCGACGGCGGAAACGCTGTCCTTAAGGGACTATGAGGCCTCACCAACTGGGAACCAAGTTGGATTCCCCGGCCGGTTTAAACCCCGACTGCCGTCATTATAATACGGCGGTCGGAGTTTAAACCCACAATGTCGGTCGGAAAGCCTCCGACCAGTAGTCAGAGGCTTTCCGACCGACATTATAATTAGGCCCTTAGTGATCAAACGTATTACATATTGTTAAATTCATTTCAAGATACCACACATGTTAATTAGGTTAAGCCACACTTCAAATGTAAATGTTGTCTATATGTATATAAATGTATATAAATGATGTATGTAGGGTGGAGCCTAAAATTGCGCTGCTTCCACACCATTTTGACTAAACATGGTTCAAGGTTTGACCGGTTCCTGCTGTTAGCAAAACCCCACCCATACAATCGGGGTAACGTATTTATTGGGAAAAGTGTGTGAATGCTGGATAGTAGGACTTTTGTCAATCCAATTCTGTAACTTTCCTGCCAAAGTTTGACATTTCCAGGACATTCTTGGTAAGAAAACCTAGTGGGATCCATGCAAGTCACACCACCCTGGACTCCTCTGGGTGTCTGGTTTTTAGAAATGGTTGGTTGTTTTCCAGAGTGCCAGCTCAGCCTGGGCCCAATTACTGCAGCTACCCACATTGCCATAATGAGTGAAACTGCAAAGAAAAATGTTGATGTTTACTGTGTTGTGGGGCCTGTCCTGCTGCGGTCGATAGGTCCACCGACACAAGTCTGTTTTGTTTCAGAAGAAGTGTGGAGTCCATGCAAGCAACACCACCCGGGACACCCCTATGTGTCTAATTTCCAGAAATACTCTAGGTTTGATAGGTTTATATGGATGTTGATTGAGCCAAGGACTAAATTCGCAGCTACCCAGGACACTAGAATGAGTGAATTTGAAAGGAAAAATCTTGATGCTTCCTTGCTGCATTTTGGGGACTTCCTGGTCATGGTTGACAGGCCCATCCACACAAGTGGGTATTACTTTTATCAAGAGAAGTGTGGGAACACAGAATAGTAGAACACTTGTTCTTATCACTTGAATTTCTCTCTATTTTTATCTCCCAAATGTAAGCAAATGTGCAAGAAAGAACGCATTTAGCAAAATGACCTCTGTATTGCATGATATGATGAGTAATCACAAATTCAGAGTTGTGCAAATAACCACTATTCTTAAACCTATTAACTTGGACACATGCAAAAATGCATAAGCTTCCTTCAAACCCATTTTTATTAATTAGATTTTACTATATTAATTGTTGGCCAGAAAACAATGAAAAATCATTATAAGCTACAACTCAGTTATTGGCTCTGGGTGTCATGTTTTTGGACAACCAACAAACACTATGGGGCCGATTACGATGTCGGTCGGAATTGCCATCGCGGTCTTGTCGGGGTCGGTCTGACCAGCCGATGTTGCATCGGAAGCGGTCGCTCCGACCGCAGTATTATGATGCCTAACAATACATGGCTTACTGAGCAACATGGTTCTTCCGACCCCGACAGTAAAATCCAACCGCGAAGCTCTCCGTAAGGTCCAATGGAGTAGATCGGAGCGCAGTCTGGCCCTGGAACCACACACCACATTACGATGCGTATTTCCGATGCACAGTCTGTGTCGGTCCAACCACCTCATCAGAGATGGCGGAAGGGGAGGTTTATAAGGCCTAAAAACAATACAACACGTTTCCCACCACATTTCCTGTGCAGCTATGGAGCCCATTGCGCATGTCATCCCGCAACTATACATAATCGATGAATTTGAGAATCTGAACTGTTGCGGACGTCGCAGCTGGTAAGTCACACACCTATCCTTACACATTAAAGTGACTACAAAGCGAAGGTGCAGTAAGGTGAAAGTGTCCAATAGCATGTTGAGTATGGGAAATAAGGGAATGTCAGCATCGGGTATCCACAGTGTGAACTGGAAATACCAGGACAGACCCATCTTAAAAGTAGGAGTACAAATGGGCATAGGCACATAGATAGATGTACATATGTATGGATGAGTATACCACAGCTCTTCATGCTACATGTCATGGCAACATAACATCAATGCACACACAAAAGTATGTGCCACAGAAACACATACACTGCCACCAGGGCCGGTCCTAGGATTTCTTGGGCACCTGACAGAACCAGAACATGCGAGCCCCTGAAAAATTGCCAAAGATGTAAAATCACAGGAAGTTACATCTATTGACCATTCATTCTCTAGCATTGTTGAAACAGCTTTGTAAGAAGCTACTTATCTAGTGTGGTTACCTGTAAGATGGCCAACAATACATATAAACCCCCTAATAAAATAAGTAGAAATAGATTAAAGCTCTGTCGAGTGGAAATACAATACATCAACCCAATTGGATGGAAAAATTAGGCCATAGGTCTTTTCATAACTGATATTTTTACTCTGAAGCACCAATTGTTTCCAGATGAATGCATGTTTAAAAACACAAAACAGAGTAATAGTCCAGGCTGACCTGCCACCACCCCATTATCCCAATTGTGCAGTCTCAAATCCAGTGTCCAGATGAGTTTTGCTGTGTCGGAGCAGCCCTCCACCAGAGACTCTACTCTTCATGATCTTGGCCCTACCGCAGTGCAGGTAGCCAGGTCAGTATAGGGAGTCTCAAGCAGCATGGGATGATGTATGTGTCAGTACTAAAAAAGGTGTAAGGATCCAGCCCATCGCAATACCGGGCCTGATGTATCTGGCTCCCTTCCAAACAATCCCTCCCTTGCATTCCGGTCTGCTCGCCTGCAGAACTTACTCCAAGACATTGGACCTGCACTATCTTTGGGTCAGTATGCTTTGTCAGTGGACCTGTGGTATCCCCCCACCACTGTCTACTGTTTACTGAGCCCTTGCAGCAGGGAATGAGCTATGATCTCTAGATGTCCAGTAAGGATATGGGCAAAAAACGTCCCACTCGCAGCTACATTTCTTAAAAAGGTCTAGAGAAATAAGAGTGCACACAGAGGAGGCTTACAATCTGCAGGCACATAAAGGATGGTTCCAGATCAAAAACCTTTGGAAAAGAAGACACACATCTCAAAACTAAGCCAATTTCGCAATGGAAAATAAAGAGACATGGAATTACAATTGTTGGCATAAGGCTCAATGTATGTAGCTGCATATGAGTTCAAAGTCATTTAACATCACCTCCACCCTCTTACTTTCTTACTTAACTTATTCTGCATACTCAAATCTACCTCTCCTAATAATGCTGTACTTTCCACCTCACATCTTGCCCAGTCTATTACCTTCTCTTGCTGGTTTGACCCCTCTGACATCCACCTCAACCTACATGCTCATCTCTCAATGTCTCCTTTATCCGCAAGCCTCTTACATTCTTTCTCTGGTAATGCCAATCTGAAATCTATTTTTACCCTCCATGCTCTATCCTTTACCTCTCATCATTCCACACAGCCTCTCATCTTCTCTTTCAAGTCCTGTCCCTCTTACATACACACCTCCATTCCCTTCCCTGTTCTTCACCTCTCTTTTCTCATCACCTCTCCCCTTCATGCTGTACTCTCAATGTTCTGTACTTATCACCTCTTCTACAGCCTCTAACTGTAGCATGTGGATTCTGCCCCTCTCACCTCCATCTCCCCTCTTTCCCCCGGCTTTATCACATTCACTTTCTGATTGGTGCACTCTTAAATCCACCTCTTTCATACACTCTCCACACCTCATCACATCTCTCACCCTGCCTCTTACTTTTCCCAATGATTTTACCCTTCTTCATTTCCCTCTCACCATTCACTCTCTATCCTCTGCTTAAGGTCTCCTAATAGTCTTTTAACTTCTCTAGCTCCCATATGTCTACACCTCCCATCCATGTACTGCCCTAAACCTCTCAGCTCTCATGTGGTTGGTGAGCAGAGCTGATCTCAAATCCAGAATCCCAACTTCTTGTTCGCGATCTGGAGGCACTGGGACTGTCCTTAGAGGGCACCGGCCACACTCACACTGCAGGTCATATACTAGATCTTATTTTTTCAAATGTCTCGGACCTCCAAGTTAGTTCCCCTCTTTCATTAACTTCGTCAGATCACTTCATGCTCAGTTTCCAAACGTCTCTCAATGTGATTCAAACCAGTAGGAACAATAAACCTCAAGGGCTGACCAGGCCCTGGAAGAATCTCTCTGAGTCCTCCTTCTTCTCCAAGTTTCCTACTCAGCATGTCCCAGAATACTCCGACATCAACAGTGCGCTTACTAGCTTTCAGGAGTCTCTTCAGCAGACTTTGGACATGATAGCACCTTTAAGACCTAATCACCGCAAGTCCCCTAGACCCCCTGCTCCATGGTTTACTGAGGAACTTAAGCAAGAGAAATCAGTTTGCAGGAAACTAGAAAAAAGATGGCATATACCAAAAGCCCAGTTGGACAAAATGATCTACTAGTCATTCCTAAATAACTATTAAAAAAAAAACACAGCCACTCGAAAGTTGCATCCGATTAATAGAATTGCCAGTGCTGGAAATTCCACAAAAGAACTTTTTAAAAATCTCAAAGGATTTACTCGCCTGACAGCTTGCACTCCCCCTACCCTGACCTCTCAGGAACCATGTAATAAAATTGAAAATACCTATAAGAGTCTTTACAAATGCAATCCTTCTATTGACTTTCTAGCCATCATGCCCTTGAATCATAACTCCTCTACAGCCCTGGAACATTCGGAATACTTCACGCTGGAATTGGTGTCAGACATCCCCCCCTTGTATAGTGGTGGGACTTGCCAACTCTCTTAGACCCACCATCACAGCCCTGTGCAACCTCTCATTGGATATTGCCACTATGCCGCAGGGTTGGTAAGTAGCACAGGTTATGCCCATACTAAAGAAGCCTAAGGCTGACACTTTGAATCCAGAAAACTATAGGCCCATCTCCCTTCTCCCTTACCTAGGCAAGATTATGGAAGGCCTAGTTAACCAACAACTTACCCACCATCTAGTATCTAATACCCTACTGGAACCCACACAATCTGGGTTTAGAGCCTTCCATAGCACGGAAACAGAGCTGATGGGAGTTCGAGATATCATAAGACTCACCCTGGATGAGGGCTGTCCAGCTATGCTGGTGTTGCTTGATCCTTCAGCTGCCTTCTACACCATCTCCCACACGATTTTGATTCAAAGACTCGCTGAGATTGGTGTCAGTGGCAAAGCCGTAGAATGGATGCAAAGCTTCCACAGCAGTCGCACCCAGGTTATTAACTTAGGCTCTTTTAAATCTCGGGTCATGTCACCAGGCAAAGGAGTCCTCCAGGGCTCATCTTTAAGCCCAGTATTCTTTAAAATCTATGTGGCACCTCTGGCTCAAGTAATCAGGTCCAGTGGATTTGATGTCATTTCATATGCTGCCGACACTCAATTGATCATCTCCATTACCCCAAACCCGGACTCCACTAAACTGAAGTTCAGAGAGTGCATGAGGAATTTCCCTCTTGGATGTACCACAACTGCTTACATCTCAATGGCTACTAATCATAAATAGTGCTGTTGGGCAGGGCCAATGTCTACAGGATGAGCGATTGGTGGCCATCTGAATTAGGCACCCCCCAACCCAAAAAGGTGGTAAAAAACCTGGGCATTCTAATCGACGATAGCCTCTCAATGAAAGAGCAAGTGAAATCTACATGTGGCACCTGTTTTGGTTCAATACGCATGTTAAGAAAAGTATTTCAATGGCTGCCTCTACACACAAGAAAGACTCTCACGCAGGCACTAGTGATTATGGCAATGCGCTCATGGCAGCAGCCAATGACTCTTTCCTGTCTAGACTTCATGTTATCCATAACACCACTGCCTGACTTGTCCTTAAACTCCCTCCCCGCACACCTTCTGTACCCACACCTAAATCACTGCACTGGCTTCCCATTAGAAAGTGAGTGACTTTCAAACTTATTCGCCTAGTACACAGAGCTCTGTCAGGGAAAGGACCAATGTATCACCAAACCAAACTGTCAGTTTACCTCCCCACTAGAAATTTGCGATCTATGGATCAACTCTTGCTCTGCCCATGTTGTATGCGCACAGTTAGGCAGGGCGGTAGATCCTTTTCTTATCTGGGCCCTCTTCATTGGAACAGGCTTCCACTTCACATTTGCATATGCTCTGATTTTGCATCTTTCAAGAAGCTGCTGAAAATTTGGCTTTTCTGACCAAGAAGCTATGAAAGATCAGGCCTCTTGACTTCTTCCTCTTCCTCCTTTTAGCTTGGGACTGTGCCTCAGTGCCGAGATACCCCCTCGGGTGTGATTCGTTGCGCTATATTGAGTCTGAATACCATAACATAACATCTCTCCCTCCAGCATCCTAACTTTCATTGCTGGTTGTCCCCTTTACATCCACCTCTCCACTTTGACCCACCACAGCCTGTTACCTTGCCTCACTGTCCTTCTCTTTCATACATCCCACTTCTATGCTAAACACTTCATGTCATTTTTCATATTGTCTACTACCTTTCTCACTGATTCTGCCCCTATTACATCCACCGCTCACATTCCTATTACACACTTCACCTCTCATCTCTTGCCTGCTTCTAACCTTCTCTAGCTGGTTCTACGTCTTAAACATCTACCTCTTTCCTGCATACGTCACCCAGCCTTTTACCTGCTCTACAAGGTCCTACCCTATGATATCTACCCCTCAACATGTCCTCCACTCCCCATTTCAAATCATCATATAGTCTACATCTCCTACCCATGCACCTCCTTTTACCGCTAATCTTTTCTTTCAGCCTCATCTTTTTTCACTGGCAATGCCCCCTTTACGTCCACCTCTCCCCTCCATGCTCTACTTCTTCTTACATCTATCTCACCTCTACCCTCATTTTCCTGGATCTGCTCCTCAAACATCAACCTCTCCCCCACATGTGCTGCAGTTCATCACAGTTCTATCCCACCTTATTTTGCATTTTGTGCAGTGGCGTAACACAGGCCCACGTAGCCCCTGCACAGCTGACGGGCCCTCAACACTTCAGGGGAGCCCCAGTCCACTAGGCTGCCCACATTCAGCGCAGGGCAATCCCCTTCCATACACCGCTTTCTTAGGCTCACCTTGAGCTGTGGTTCGTGTAATTCTGCCTAACTTCTGCTTGTATGAAAAAACAATACAAGAGAATTGTTTGTCAAAAATCGCCACTCACACCATTCTACGCTCTTCTCCTAATATGAAGTGGACTTACACTGCAGACTTTAGACATAACATATAGTGTGCTATCCTTCCTAATCAACAACTTGTGGAACAGCAAGTCCAGTGCTACAGTTAACATATCTTGGTAAGTCTAAATGAAGATGGATGAGTCATGGAATGGGCCATATCACACGTGTCCCATCACAGTTGCTCCTCTGACCATTAGCAGATGTAGTTGTTTGAAGTATCTCATATAGTGTAGATAGTGTGTATCTCATATAGTGGACACACATGTAATATAGGCATAGCTATGGGAAAGCTGTGTGAAAACAAGTATAGTGTCATGTCAGCACAGTGCAATCACAACATTTTCATTATGCTGATTGAAAACCTTATAACAGTTTGTCATTGAAACACAGCTAGCACACTGCCAATTGCAGAGAGTGCATCTTACTTAAGGTTCATGTAGATCACTATGCTACCAGGCCTGGAAGAATGATTGTTTGGCCAAAATGGTAGTCAAAAACATATTACTTGATTCCTTTTGGCATCACTTCTTACTATTGTGTGAATACTGCAGATCTCCAAATCTGACAAGGCCAAGCCGGCCTATCCCTCCCTCATTAATAGCATCATCCACACAATGTGTAGCTTAGATGCCGTTGTATTTCACCTCCATATATCTGCTCTTCTCAAATGATGGTCATGGCACATTTCCAGATATCACATTTATCCTTCTAAAATATCATTTACATAGCATTAAATAAAGAAAAGCCACATTTGAAACCCTTGATTAGCTTTGGGAATGTGTAACTTTTTCATCAATGCACTTACCCCCCCTGTTACCTGCGAATTCCTACTTTGTTAGCCACGCACAGACATATGTTGTTATCTACACATAGTCAGAAACATAGACTCAGCCTCCAATCATGTAGGATGTAACCTGACACTCTATCATGGCAAGTGCCAGTATGAAATGTGACATGAGTACACAAAGTTCTAACTTTGCCAGCTGATACATTGGAAATCATCTAGCAGCAGTGCTGTTTGCTACAATTTGCAGACTGATCAATCACTACTCACTAAGGCCTACAATTACACATTACCTGCGAGCTGCATGTATTGCATGGCATGTCACAGTCAAGTTCTTTGGCATCAATTAACTTCATACTGTTGTTGCGTAAATACAGAGAATAGGCCAAACATTGGTATTTGGCCTGGCCTATGCTGAGCATTAACAAAATATGTGAATGGTACCTCCTTGCACATTGTGTTGTTATGTGTCCATTTTACAATGGAATTGCACTACTGCCAATACCCAGACTATTTTAACCTCATATGTCCCAGATGAAAGGGACATAACCATGCATCTACTACTATTGCTGCATTTGCAAGTTTTTGCAACATTCATGGGTTTTGGGTGTCTCCAAACTTAAAGCTTAAAACACTGGCTACAATAAATGCACATGCATGGTGTTGTATGAAGTGCAACAAGCCACATACTCACCCCCTCCTTGCTGCTGCCTGGCTCTCAACTGCCCATCTAGGTCGGGGTAGGCCACTGCCAGGATGCGTAGCATTAGGGGGGTGTGGGTGCGGCGCCCGCACCTCCTGTTCGGAGGTGACAGGCCCTACTGAACTCAGGCGATCTTCTTTGCCCAGCCTCTCAAGTCCTGCCACCATTTTCTGCAGTGGGCACTGTGCCAACATGTGACCCCCACAGACCGCACCTTCTGGGTGATGGTCCTCCACAGCAAAACATTCTGACGGGTGTTGACCTGTAAGGATGACATGGTAACATACCCTTAGTACACACGCTTTAGGTACACATCCAGCTACTTTAACACATAGGCCATGAACAGCTGGCTTAAGCAAACTAAAAGTTAGCAGACTAGATTTCTCCACACTGCACCTGTTGTCAATGATGACTTATTCTCATGAGAACAGTGATATAAAGTCCAGAACATTACAGACACATAAACAGCAGTGAACTTGTCCAGAACATTTACCTACACTCTTTTCTAAGATTGCCAAAATGTTTTGATGCGTGTCTCATTGTTGAAATCTGCCCTATGTGCATAGTTAGCAGACTATTACACTACCAATGCTGTCAGATTGTTACTCACCTGCTCCTCTGGTGTGCTATATAGCTGCTTGTACAGGGGCTGGACCATGTCCACCAGCATCTTCAGTTACTCCGGTGTGAAGGAAGGGGCCCTGTTCCCTGTACAGCGAGACATTGTAGCTCCTAGAGGATGTGTACAGCAGCAGATAGATGGGGAGATCCGTAAGAGTGCAATTTCTGAAGGCAAGTGATCCGTATTGAAAACCACAAGACTTGTATCTAGACCACATAGGCTGTCTTCTGTGCGTACGGTCAAAGGAATAGGTCCACATGGGTCGCGCTTTCCGAAGTCGTCCAATGGCTTCAATTGCTGCATGACACTCTTCCTACTGTGCTGTTCAAAAAATCTGCTGTCCGTGAGTAGGTATGAAACATTACTAATGGAAGTGTACCGCGTTGGTGTACACTGGAGGCGGACCCAATCAGCAAGCAGCAACTGTCACAATAACAAGTTACAGCCTATGGCTGTATCCGAATCGGTTCTGAACTGCCTACCGCGACTTTAAAAAATGTTTCGCTCGGTCCAAAAACGTTAGGCAATGTTTTGGGTTTGTGATACACCATGCCTGGATTTTTCTTTGATCTTGTGAGACATGACTAATGAGTGCTAACCTATATTTATTTTTTATTGTTTCAGTTAACTTTGCCATGTCGACAACTGAGGGGAGTTTCTGAGTTGTGGTATCACCAGGCATCTGATGCTGTGCCTTAGACCAACCTGGACATGGATTTATGCTTGATAAGACTGGCACAGACTCTATTCAGACCTATCAGTCCTGTTTTATTTTTGTTTTTTTGGCTACTGATTGTGTCTGGTATTTATGTTGTTTGTGATCTGGTAACAGGTTGTATCAGTAAAATAAAAATGTGTTACACATTGAAGTGTACATTGTGTGATGTAGGCCATCCAAACAAGTGGTTTAGTTTATTGAATATGCTCAAATAGTCTATCGACACAGATTGTTGAGTGGGATGTCAGCTTGTGATGCTTGGGTATACAATTGACTCTCTGTGAACTTGTACCGTGGACTACAGTTCGTAGGATACACTGATTGTGTATATCTATCTTGCGGTGCCAAGTTGATTGACTTTGTGACACAAAAGTGCCAACTTACATATACTTGCTGGCCTAGGTTTTTCACACTTTCATCATAGTGATCACATGAGAATCACCACATTTTGAGATAGATGTTAGAGCCACAACATGAACCAGTATTGATGTGCAAAGTGTTTTTGTTTTACAAATATGGTGAATAGGTGATGACACACAATAGGGGTATGTGAATATAACTTAAATATGATGAGTGAAGTTGACAGTGTTTAAAGATGAAATCCCACAGTTATCAGAGTCCAAAGTCCAACATTGTACTTCCACCAGATGTGGAACAGTTTGTATGGACAGTCAACAGAGTGAACGCTCAGTGCACAACAGAGGCCATCAGGTGCACCTTTTTTTCCTGGCGGGGGGTTGAGCATTGCCATCCGACCCTCCCTTATATTCCTCAGATAACCCACCCCACGTTTGGGGCGGTGGGACACAACAACTGCAGGCTCCTGGGGTACTGGGGAATATCCGCCTGTCTCAATGTCCCTCCCTGTGGCTTGTGCAGATGTTGAGGGCACAGATGGAGTAGACACACAGGGAGGGGTACTTTGATGAGCAAATGCCTGGTGGAGGGTGGAACTGATCTCCCTCAGCACCCCTATGACCTCGTCCATTTGTTGGTTATGACGCTCTAGTCTTTGGTATTGAGACACCTGCACTTGTTCAATGTTCCTGAGGTGTTGAGCAACCTGGAAATTGCTCCCTGGTACCCCTCATAGGCATCCAGGACCCATGAGAGGTTTGGGTGGGCATCTGTGGCACCAGCTGATTGCCAACGTGGATCCACACATCCCCTCCCACCACTCTTACCCCCATGGGCAGGCACCGTTTGTTCCGGCGCAAACTGTACCAGCACAGTCAAACATGAACCTCCTTCCTCATTGACTGGGTTGGTGTCTGTCAACTCCAGAGTATTTAGTGTTGCCGGATTTCTGTTGTTGCCCGTGGTTGAGGATCTGTCTGTCAGGTTAGGTATCAACTGTGTGTTGCTAGATGAGGTGGGAGTTGTCGCTGTGGACCCTGCTGGACATGCTAGTGCCGTCTGCCGGCCCAAACCTGATGGGCTTGGTTCCTCCTCCTCGTCTGAGTGTACAGGAGACTCTTCACCGCTGGTGAGCTCAATCCGGGTAGGAGTCTGAGCCTGACTATTTTCATCATTGGCCATGGAGGTGTTCCCAGATCAGCCTGTGGGTACAGAAATGGCACAGTCAATTATGTGATTGTCCATTGCACCTCAACTGGTACACATTAAGTACATGCCTGGATCAACAACCAGTTTAAGATGGATGAATTAACACCTTTACCCATGATGTTATCCTTGATTTGGCATGACAAAGGCTACTTTTACAAGATATGTATTGGGGTCCTAGTCCAACTAGGTGCTAAAATGGTCTTGTACTCTGCTTTTCTTTTAACATGTCCACTGACATTGACTTCTACCTGTTAATCTGTAGATTTCATTGGCGGAATAGTGAGCTCTACATCTGAAGAATGGCCATGAAGTACGTGATCTTTGAATCAAAATGGTAGTTGTGTTATTCCTGTGGACAGTCCATGTATCACCAGGTACATTGGTGTGACAGCCTACACCCTCGCATTCTGTGTAATTTCCATCAAAATGTAGTCATGGTGTGAGTGATGTGCTCATTGCTTTCAACTCATGGGTCTTGGTTACATCTGCCTATTTGTTCAAACATGAAAGTGCATAGCATTGTGTATACACCAGCTCAGGGATTTGTAAGTTACAATCCATAGTTAGATGTGATGTGAATGTGTTTAGAGGTACTTTACAGGTGATTTTTTGTGAGCTTGGGTTATAAGGGCTGCTGGGATTTGGGGTCAGTGCAGTCAGTCCTCCTCCCACCCAGCCCACCTGGATCTGTGGGTTCCGCCTGTGAGGGGAAGTGTAGTAGCAAGATAGCTGACACATGTGGCTGTAGTTTGATTTGGCCACAACTCCCATTAGGCCCTGTCCTACAAACACTCTTCACACCCAGCCCACCTGGGCCTCTGGTTTCCTGACAATGAGGGGAAGTGTAATAGCAAGATGGCTGACATAGGCGCCTGGTGCTTGGAGTGCAGGCCCTAATGGGAGTTGTGATCAATTCAAACACCAGGCACCTGTGTCAGCCATCTCGCTACTACACTTCCCCTCACTGTCAGGAAACCAAAAGCCCAGGTGGGCTGATTGGGAGGAGTATTTGTAGGACAGGGCCTGATGGGAGCTGTGGTCATTGCAAACACTCCTCCTCCCACCCAGCCCACCTGGAGCTATGGGTTACTACCTGTGAGGGGAAGTGTAGTGTCAAGATAGCTGATACAGGTGCCTGTCGTTCATTGCAGACACTTTTCACACCTAGCCCAACCAGCCCACCTGGGCCTCTGGTTTCCTGACAGTGAAGGGAAGTGTGATAGCAAGATGGCTGACCTAGGTGCCTGGTATTCCTAGGCAGGGTCTGAGTGGCTTATGGTAGGTGTAGTCCTATTCTTTTGTGAGCTCGGATTACTTGATGTAGTGGTTAGCATTACATACATGGTAAGTACTTACTGTAGTTATGGGCCATGCTTTGGGATGTGTACTGATTTTGTAGTTGCAGCCATGCTGACTTGCAAGGTATGCACTTCCAGAATACAGCTAGACATTTGTAAATCTCAGTGTTTTTGAGACTTTTGATCTTCATTGCAGGTATTCAGGTTAACAGAATTAGTTACACATCACATATTCTTTGACTATTACTTTGTTTAGTTTAATAAATATTTAGCTAACTTGGACCATTAAAGTGATGTCTGCTGAGGTGTCATTGATGACTTGTGACAAATGTTTAGTTCTTACTTACCAGACTCCAGGCCTTCAGGTATTCCAAACAAGCTCTCTGGCGGAATGATGGCATTTGCCTTCTCCTCCCAGGCAGTAAAATGCACAGGTGGCACGGGAGGGCCACCACCAGTCTATTGTGTGGCTAGGTGGCTTTTGCTGGCCAAAGGCTTAACCCTCCTCCTGGCATCATACCACCTCTTTTTGATGTCATCCATTGTGCGCAGGGTGGGGGCTACTGCATTCACCTTGCTGACTATCCTGTCCCACATTTGGTTTTTCTGGCTGATGGAAGTCTTTTGGATTAGGGTTCTGAATAACTGTGGCTCTACTCTGAGGATTTCATCCACAAGCACTGTCAACTCATCATCTGTAAAACGTGGCTGCTTCTTCTTGGACATTGTGATTTAGTGAGTGTGTGTGTGTGTTTGTGAATGTGAGTGTGAAATAGAAGGGGTGTACAGGAAAATGTTTAAAAAAGGATGGTGATATGTGCAGTGAGTGATGCTATTGCAGTGCGTGAGCGTGTGAAGGGCTGGCTGCAGTGTAACAGGGAATAGCAATGGTCTCCGTCCAACTCTGCAGGATTGTGATAGCAAAGGATCATGGTCTGGTAAGGGTTGTTTTTTATAGGTGGATTGGGAGGTGTGTCTACTCTTTCAATTGATATCAGCTGTGTCGTTTTGTTTTGTGAGCGCAGATTATTGTTGGTGTTGTGTTATTTGGCGTGGGTTTCTCAGATTTACACTTGCCATGTGGCACACAAACTGCCATGGAACTGCAACCACGTCAGATGCAGCATAATCGGGTCGGCAGTACAACCAATGCATTTGCGTATTGGAAATCCCTATGGAACAGACTTTCGACAGACGCAGTCAGATCGGGCTCGTTTCTGACCGACGCGGTCGGATCAGAGTCGTCTCCGATCAACACGGTCATAGATTTGCCTGGTATGCATCATATTATGGCAGAGACTTCGCGGATTAGTCGGTCGGATTTTCACTATGGCCCTGTCGGTTGGTCTTTCCCACGACATCGTAATAAGGCCCTATGTATTCCTGTAATGAGACGTGTCTCATGGACATAATGACATATTACTTTGTTAATCTTCCATAGAGTCAAAAAAATACAGGTGAAAATATTGTCACCTAGTTATATTTTTTCATACTTATTTTCATTATTATATTTTCTTCCAATGATTCATTTTTTTTAGAAAACATAAATGATCTGCACAAAAGACCCCTTGCTAAATTCAGACATTTGTCTTTCAGACCTGTTTACACCACAAATTGCAAGTGAGAAGAAATCGCACAATAGGTAAAATTGACTAACACTTCAAAAATTGCAAATACTGTGGTACAAAATGTTTTTTCACAACTCTGCATGTTACTGAAAGCTGGGAAGAGGGTGAACTTAGCATATCAACCTTTTCGGCTGGGCGTGCTTTGGATTAAAGAAAAGACAAGACAAACACAAGAACTTTTACTCTTTATTGATACAATTCTTGTCTACCTGTTGTTACTTAACTTGTAAATTTAGCGTGTGCAGAGGATAAGAATCAACCTTTTTTGTTGATGTCATTCTTAGATTTTTTTTCCAAAAAAACAACATGATGCTACATCTGGCTATTTTCGTTGTTCCCTTGAAGGGGATCCACAAACACTGGATACCTTTCAAATCCCCAACATTTGGAACAAAGAATGCAAATTTGGCCTGTATATCTTCTTTGGAAAAAAGGAATTAAGCATAAGTGCAAACTGCCCAAACATAAAAAGGCTCAGTGCTTGGGGATGAGGGTGGAGGAAAGGCTGAGCAGCCAACAAACTTTAGAGAAAGTGCATACATGGGGGGAAAAGGGGGAGGGGAAGTCAGATTTTCAATTTTACTCCAGTCCAACAAACATTGGGGAAAGTGCATACATGGGGGGTCTCAGATTAACTATTCCTACTGCAGTCTTCCAAACATTGTGGACAGTGCACACATTGAGAGGCTCATATTTACTATTCTAACTTCAGGCTAACAAGCATTGGGAAATGTTCATACATGGTGGGTGGGAGGGTCAGAGCCTAACAAACATTGAGTAAAGTGCATACCGTGGTGGGTGGTGGGGCGTCTAACTGTAATATTCTAGCTCCATTCTAATAAGCATTGGAGAAAGTGCATACTAGAGAGGCAGATTTACCCTTATAACTCCAGTCTAACAAACATTCGAGAAAGAGCACACATTGGATCGTGGAAGATCAAATTTAATATTGTAACTCCAGTCTAACAAAAAAGGAGAGATTGAAAGCATTGAGACAATCAAATGGACATTTCGAACTCTGGTGTAACAAATACTGGGGAAAATGCACGGTCTAACAAATATTGGGTAAAGTGCATCCATTGAGGGAGTCAGATTTACTATTGTAAATCCGATCTAACAAACATTGGGGAAATTGCCTACAGTGAGGGGTTGGGGGTCAAATGCAGCTCTCAAAAATAAAATGATTTCATAAATGTGAATACATATTTTCAATCAATCAATCAATAAAAGCTTTATTCGACTGTTACAAAGACAATCATAAAAGCATAAAAGGTACATAAAATCAAATTCATGTCACTGATTACATACAATCATAAATACTAATACGTTAAAAAGATATGTGTCCAATGTACTTATCACCCGAAACATAAAAGATCACATAAAAACAAGTTCATAGCACTTATTGGGTACAATCATAACAGTTAATACATTTAAGAATGTATATCCAAAGTCCTAATCAAGAATCTCGATCCTGACCCATCGTCTCATTGCTATCCCAGATCATAGTTTTTCTAAGTCGTAGGACTCTTTTAATATATAATGCAATCCTCCATGCAGTATGAACATTTTCCAAAAATTGCAGGCGGATTAGTGCTGGGCGACACTGTTTAAGGCCATAAGCTTTTAAAACTGGGATCAGTAACTCTTTTCTTTGTTTCATATAAAATTTACAAAAGAACATCACGTGTGATGTAGATTGAGTTGACTGCGAATCACACGGACAGAGGGGTAAAGTACGGGACCAGTCATTCATTTTTGGGAAAGACAGGAGTCTGTGGATAGTACCCATCCTAAATCTAAATAATATCATTCTATCAAACCCGCTAGAAACAAATGACAAATAGGGCTCCAACCCCTCCGAAGTGCCTATTAGCTGGTGTTGCAGGGCACTAGGTTTCAATAGCTCTCCTGCCGATCTTACATCACCCAAATATGCTAAGCCCATTAATTTTAAATCTTTTCTAGAGAGTCTGGACATTGAGGCGGGGTTTGTATAAAACTCTGGGTGGCCTAATGTTGATAAAAATGTTTTCACGTACTTCACCCACGGTATCAAATGAACCCCCTCCAGTCTACATATTTTCACAATACTAAATATATCAAAATTGAAAAAAAAGCTTTAAAATGCACAAAAGATAACAAACATATCAGAATTACACAAAATACTGTTTAAAATAAGGCTTAAAATTAACAGTATCCTTCAACCTCCTTCCCAACATAATACAATAAACTGTTATGATAAAAAATATAATTTGTATTTAAGAATAATATAACATTTTTTAATTAGAACACTTCCCACATGTTCCCCACTATACTTCACATACTAAGAAAAACAAGTAACAGCTATTCATAAACACTTTAAAAATAATTAACAGTATCCTCTGCTTACCATCCTGACATAACACACAAACATAAAAAAGTAATAAAATCTGTAATGATATTCTTTTAAAGTGTATCTAGCTATAATATAACTATGTTTCAAATACAAAGCTACCCCATCATGCTTATACATGAATAGAATTTTTTTTTTTTAAATCAAACATTAAACTTTTGAAATAATAAACAAGAAATATTGAATATTATACATTTTAAAAAATAATATTACCCATTGAAACCAAATGGACAACACTATATCCATTTGAACTTGCATAAAAAATAGTTTACAAGAATATATAAAAGTATTTTTAGAGATTAAAAAATAATAAACATATAGAAAATGTCAAAATTATCATATCTAATATATTAATTCATTATTGCCAATAATGCCCACCATCTGAAACTAAAATGTAACAAATATGTAAACAAATAAATAACAATAAAAAAATGTATCAATTACTATGGTAATTAAAATTAATAAAAAACACTACCCACCCCAAACCCAATAAACCCACAGCTCGAAATTGAAAAAACAATTAAGAAATTTATTGAACTATTAAGCAACTAAATATTAAACACAAAAAAATAAAAATAGTCAATTAAAATTAAGTAATATATAATTTTTAAAAAAACAGTACCCACTCAATCCCCCAATAAATGCAAACAAATCATAAAAAATAAAAAGATGTCTATATTATTTAAAAAAAAGACTACAGTTATATTTCACAATAATATAAATAATGACATAAAAACAATACAATACAACAATATAATAACGATGATATTGTGGGAAACTATATTTTAAACTGTGATATTATTGTAAAAAACTCAGAAAGTTATATATTTATCTTCAATATTTTTGTCTATTTCTGTAGTCCCAATATTTTACCAATGATATTATTGTCAAATAAAAAAATGCAGTTGATATTTTGAGATGACCCTGATATGCAGTGCTGCAACATGTCAATGCAGATCACCTGAATGTTAAGCTCCCCTGCATGTGGTCTATCCTAATGGAAAACACATCTATCTTGCCATCTATGATATTCAGGCTCTTCTGTTTATCCAGGAGCCACCGTTTCACAACTATTACTCTCATCATCTGTGACATCCTCTTGTGATCATGTTGCTCCATGTTCAGTGTCTTTATCAACTGGACATGCCAACTGGCAGGATTAAAAAAAAATAATCCGACTACTTATCTCATTGTTGGATATTTCCAGTCAGATGACAGAGCATTCGGGAAACACAGGCTTCGACATAGGGGGAACCTCAGGGTCCTGTCATTCAGTGTTGCAGCACCTATGAGTCCGCCACTGGCTGGGGGTTTTGTATCCTTTTTGTACCCCTTTCATAATAAACAACACCTTTTGACCTCCTCTTGTTGTTTACTCTCGGAGTGTCCCCAGTGTCTACAGGTGTCGCCAGGTCGGAGCAACAGAACACCTATTTTAACAGCAGTGAGGTCCATGAGATCCATCCCTTACAGCCCATGATAGTGTGCAACAGCGTGTGTGTGTGAGAGAGAGGCGGGGGTAGTGCAGACTGCCTAATTTATCAGTGGATGCCTCACACAGAGGATATTGCAGCAGATTGCTTTGGCTCACCAGCCTTCACAGATCAATCTCATTTTCATGCAGTGCACATCTTCTTCCTTTTGGCCTAGTTCACTTGGAAGCCTGTCTACTTGGCTCCATCTTTTCACAAGTGCCGCTGTGGTTAGCCTTGCAGCCATGAGTCAGCACTCTGGCTTCCATAAGCCATTCTCCCTCTTAGGTAGTGTTAGACCTGTCAGCCCTAGGGTGGTCTTACCCTGTTTTTTTCCCTTTCTGCGCCTCATTTTTGCCACCATATTTTTACTGGACCTAGGTCTCCGGGCGCCTTGCCACTGCTGGTCAGTGCTGAGGTGCAGGTGCTCTCTCACCAAAGATGGCTGCCACAGGCCCCTGCTACTGCAGAGGGCCTTCCACACATACACACTAGTCGCCAGAGTCAGGCTGGGACAAGGGATACAGTAGCCATCCCGTCCCCGCCTCTGGGCCCCATAGCTAGGTAGGTGGAAGGTTCCAGAACCTTCCGGGCTGTGGGAGGAGTTACACTTTGCCGCCTTTGGGAGGGTCACCTGACCTAGGGGTATAAGAGGCTTGGAGGGAAAACCTGGAGTTAGTTAGGTTGAGGCACCGCTGAACCTGGGAGAACCTGCGCTGGAGTACAGACTTTAGGGCCTAGGGGGAGACCTACACTACTGCCGCTGACAGGGTCAAGGCCCTGCTGCCGTAAGATAGATGAGGAACGCCCACCACCCACTGATCTTGCCCAGTGTGAGGGGACCCAGGGAACCATCTCCAGCGTGCCAGGAGGCACATCAACCCCTCCAAGAATCACCAACTCACAACCCCCCTGTTCATAAAGAGACTTTGCTGAATCCATGACCTGCAGAACCTAAAGTGAAAACCATTGAGAGGGGATCAGGAGGCGAAGCGCTGCGTCCTAAGCGCTAGGCCTCCACCCCCTATCTACCTATACAGACAGCTGGACTGTCCTCCAAGAACCATCCTTACACAGCCCGGTGCATAAGGCTGTCAGCGCGCCTGCGCTGCAACTCCAAGTGAGGAGAGAACTTGACCTCCCCCTCCGTCACTGACCTGGTGACCGGATCGCCGCCGCGGCCGCCGCTGCGTGAAGAGGGAGCTGAGGCAGGAAGACCTCTCCCCCGTGCATAACTGTGGTGAGGGCGCCGTCCGCGCCCTCACCGAAACCCCAGAAGTCACCGCCGGGCCCGAGACCCCTGCCGCTGCAAGCGCGGCCAAGAATAACACCGTCGCAGCCCCCGAGGGCTGCATGAAGTGAGCTGAGGCCTACTGCGGCCTCCAGGCCCGTGGACGCTGTTGCCGAGGGGCCGGGGACGCTGACCGCGTCACAGGTCGCGCCCCGAAAAGGCCGCGACGGGATTGGCCCAGCCGGAGCCAATCGAGAGGACGTCCACGGGGCTCCACTGCCAACGGGAGCCCCAAGAAGAATCGCCGCCGCGCCAGGATTGGGCG
The DNA here is from genome assembly GCA_963921515.1 of Calotriton arnoldi. Classification (NCBI taxonomy): domain Eukaryota; kingdom Metazoa; phylum Chordata; class Amphibia; order Caudata; family Salamandridae; genus Calotriton; species Calotriton arnoldi. The sequence continues at coordinate 714,378 of CAWUFW010005187.1, forward strand.
CCGTCAAGAGCCCGCCTCCGCCCAGCACGTCCGGAGGTAAGGACGAACCTCCTGTGCCTTCGCGGGAAGCCGGAGCCGTCTGCAAGGACTGCCGGCTCCCGCTCAGAGTCCCCACTCTCTCCCCTGACTCCACGGGGGCCGGAGGAGTGGCATACCGGCCCCCCAACGACGCAGCAACACAGCGAGAGGCTCCGTAGCCTCGTGAAGTAGAAACAGCGCCGGCCGGAGGGCCGTGAGACTCACGCCGGGCCCCGCCCCCCACAACAAAGGGCTGGCCCGGAGAAGAGTCCGCCGTGAGGCCCCCGCAGCCAGCCACAACACCGCAGGTGAGCCCAGGAGGCCCCTAGGGCTCTAGGTTAAGCCCCTGGGGGCCGGGGGCCACGCATGAAGAGGGATTAAGGAGGGAGGGGGCCTTTGATAACCTTTGATAATAGGCCAGGCACCTGGTGTAACCCTAGCCTAATATAACCCTCACCTCCCCGGGGAGATAAAGGAGTCCCCCTTTTTGGTAGCCCCCAGCTGCTGGACATGTTGAGGGGTTCCCTGTAGGATTCCCTCCCGCCTAGTGTATCATAGGCTGTATAGAGTACCTAGGCCTACTGTATATATGTTGATGTATAAACCGTGTTGCGCCTGTTCTAGGCCCTAGTTGGTAAAGAGCACCCGAATGAGCAGTGGTGCTGTGATTTTAATGCGGCCTTTTAGTGGCCAGAATTGTGAAGGGTCTTTTTAAATGAACGCGCACTAGTTACCCGAATGTATAATTTGAATAATTGAATGCCATCTTGATCAATATAAAGGAACCTGATTGTTACTTATACAAGCCTGGTGTGGTGTCCGGTTATTGCGTCGCATTTCTGAGTTAATGTGAGAGTGTGCTGCACAACTGCCTTACACATTGCCTTCGCGTGCCTTTCCCCGCTTTGCGCCATGCTACCATAACGGTCTCGGTAACCCCGTTTCCAACATTGGTGTTCAGCGGTGGGATAAGGACTGGTATTTGTGCAGCACCCTACAGTGACTCAGTGTGCGCCGTAATTGGACACCTAGGAAAATAATAAGTAGGAGGAATTCTATTGTAAATTGCCAGTTGTATTAGTCCTGTGTTAGACCTGCTGCCTTCCATTTAGGACCCCTTCCTTAAGTTGTCTGGGACCCCACCTAGGAGGATGGAGTTTGAGCTAGCCGACCTAGAGAGGTACACGGTGAACCAGCTCAAGGAGTTCTGCCTAGAGAGGGGGTGGCCGTCAAGCGAGGTGCCAGGAAGGAGGTACTTCAGAAGGCTTTGAGGGCATGGGTCATGGCCCACCCGGAGGGAAGAGGGGAGGAGGAGGAGCAGAGGGAGACAGACGACCCAGGAGAACTGAGCCTACTGAACATTGACGTCAGCGAGAATGTGTTGCCAGGAAGACGTTCCAGGGCAGGCAGTAGTGCGTCAGGGGGAGTGTGTCACCAGAGGAATTCGAGGACAGAAGGCAGCAAAGGCAATTGACATTAGAATTGGCTAAGATGGAAAGGGAGCGAGAACAGGGAAGGCTAGCCATGGAGGAAAGAAGGCTTGTACATGAGCTTAGCCTGAAAGAACTGGAGCTCCGAGCCTTGCAAATGGAAATGGAAGGCAAAGGAAATGGTGGCAGCGTACCTACTGGGGTTCCACAGGAGCCCAAATTTTACCTACCCAGGGAGGTGATGGCCAGCTTTAGTGTGGGTGATGACATAGACAAGTGGTTGACGGCGTACGAGGTAGCTTTGGTGGCCCATAGAGTTCCTGAGAGCTACTGGGGAGGAGGACTTTATAGATACATACCTCCACTAGTCAGGGACACACTGCTAACCTTAGAAAAGGGGGATCGAACCAACTACCCTATCATGAGGGAGGCCCTGCTCAGGAAGTTTGGCCTCACCCCTGAGAAGTACCGCCAAAAGTTTCGCAACAGCCACAAGCTCACCACACAAAACTGGGTAGATTTTTATGATTATGCCCGGAAGGCATTAGAGGGTTGGGTGCGTGGCAGCGAGGTTGACAATTACACTGGGCTGTACGACCTATTTTTGAGAGAGCACCTCCTCGAGAAATGTTTTCCGGAGCTGCGCCAGTACTTGGTGGACCGCAAGCTGACCAACCCAAGGGAGCTTGCAGAGGAGGCAGACACGTGGGTCAGCACTAGGGTGTCCCACAAGGGAGCCGGGGCGGATCCCCGAAGGGTGGACAGGTGTTCCCCCAGAAGAAAGAGGGGGAGATAAAAAGAGGGAGTTCTTTAAAGGTCCCCAAAATAGACCGCCAGGGAGAGGGGTAGGTTTCCCATCCCAATCTGGATACCAGAAACCCACTTACCCTGACAGGAGTCAGCAGCCCAGAACTGTCCGGTGCTACGAGTGCGGGGAGGTTGGACACTACAAGGGGGATGCCCAGTGTCGCAAGAGAGCCCCAGCCCCCACAGGAGGTAAGACCCCCGGGGTGGCCAGTGTAGCGCTTGGGGAGGAGTTGTCCCTAGGTAGGGGAGGTGAGTGGACAGGCTTGACCTTAGTTTCCCTGGGGGATAGGGAGATCATCCCAAGGGTGCAGGTACCCGAGAACACTGCCAAGTATCGGCAGAGGGTCCTGGTGAACGGGGAGGAGGTGGAGGCTCTGAGGGACACAGGTGCCAGTATGACAATGGTGAAACGTCAGCTGGTGTCCCCAGAGCAGGTGATTCCTGAGGAGTTCCACCCGGTTGTGATGGCAGATAATAGCCTGGGTCATTACCCCGTGGCCCAAGTTCCCTTTGAGTGGGGAGGAGTGTCAGGTCTGATGAAGGTTGCGGTGAGCCCTGCCATGCCAGTTGACTGTCTGCTGGGCAACGATTTAGAACATACTGCCTGGAGAGAGGTAGAGTTCAATGCCCATGCTGAGATGTTGGGGTTACCAGGATGGACTTGCGTTATCACGCGGTCCATGGCTGCCCGACCAGGAACTCAGCCCGGGTTGGAGCCTGAAAGAAGGGCCCAGCCCACTGCTGGACGAGGAGATGTCCGGGAGGAAACACCCGGTGAGATGGATGGGGAGCCCGCGGAGGTGACCCCGGAGTCCGCTGCGGTGGTTGGTTTTCCCGTGGGGGACCTGCCGACCCCTGCAGAGTGGCAGGTGGAAGGAGGGCCTACCCGGGAAGAATTTTGCCGGGCACAGAGGGAGTGCCCTACGCTTGTTGGCATACGGCAACAGGCCGACGCCCAAGCAGCTGGAACAGAGACTGGTAATTACCATGTCTACTGGGAGGATGGTCTCCTCTACAGTGAGCCTAAGGCTCCGGTGCATGGGTCCTCAAGGGCCGTGGTGGTCCCCCAATGCCACCGAGCCTTTCTGCTAGAGTTGGCGCATGAGATACCACTAGCAGGACACCTGGGCCAGGACAAGACGTTTGCGCGCTTGGTCCCACATTTTTACTGGCCCAGGATGCGCGTCACTTCTGACACTTATTGCAAGACCTGCACCACTTGCCAAGCAAGCGGCAAGACAGGGACTAAGGTGAAGGTCCCTCTAGAACCTCTCCCAGTGGTCGATACCCCTTTTGAGCGAGTGGGGATTGACATTGTCGGGCCGTTGGATCCGCCGACTTCAGCTGGGCATAGGTTCATTTTGGTGCTAGTAGACCACGCCACCCGGTACCCAGAGGCAATCCCTCTGAGGACCATCACAGCACCGGTGGTGGCGCGGGCCCTCATGGGGATTTTTACCCGAGTGGGATTCCCCAAGGTCGTGGTGTCAGATAGGGGCACGAATTTCATGTCAGCCTACATGCAGGCCATGTGGAAGGAGTGTGGAGTGACCTACCGGTTCTCCACTCCTTACCACCCCCAGACGAACGGGCTCGTGGAGCGCTTCAACAAAACCTTGAAGGGGATGATCAGGAGCCTACCCGAGGACTTGAGAAGAAAGTGGGACGTCCTCTTACCCTGTCTGCTCTTCTCCTACCGAGAGGTGCCGCAGAAGGGGTCGGTTTCAGCCCCTTTGAGCTGCTCTATGGCCACCCCGTTCGGGGGCCCCTCAGTCTTGTCAAAGAGGGGTGGGAGAAGTCTTCCTCGAAGCTTCCCCGTGATGTGGTCAGCTATATGCTGGCGTTCCGCAGCCAAGTGGCCAAGCTGTGGAAGGAGGCCTCGGACAACTTAGAGGCAAGTCAGGCCGTCATGAAGCAATGGTATGACCGGAACGCGCGGACGGTAGAGTTAGACGCTGGACAGAAGGTGTGGGTCATGGAGCCAGGAGAGCTTAGCGCCCTCCAGGACCGATGGACTGGGCCGTTTGAGATCTTAGAACGATGGCCAAGACCAGCCAGTGGCCTTTATCTCCCGACGACTACTCCCCCGGGAACAGCGGTGGAGTACCATCGAGCGGGAAGCCTTTGCTGTGGTTTGGGCGGTGAAGAAGTTGAGGCCATACCTTTTGGTTGTCACTTCTTGGTCCAGACCGACCACAGACCCCTTCGCTGGCTCATGCAGATGAGAGGCGAAAATCCCAAATTGTTGAGATGGTCCATTTCCCTCCAGGGGATGGACTTTCGGGTGGAACATCGACCCGGTGTAGACCACGCCAACGCTGACGGTCTCTCCCGGTTTTTCCGCCTTAGTGAAGAGAACTCCCTAGAGGTTGGGAAGCTCTCCCCTCTTTCGGCTGGGGGGACGTGTGTTAGACCTGTCAGCCCTAGGGTGGTCTTACCCTGTTTTTTTCCCTTTCTGCGCCTCATTTTTGCCACCATATTTTTACTGGACCTAGGTCTCCGGGCGCCTTGCCACTGCTGGTCAGTGCTGAGGTGCAGGTGCTCTCTCACCAAAGATGGCTGCCACAGGCCCCTGCTACTGCAGAGGGCCTTCCACACATACACACTAGTCGCCAGAGTCAGGCTGGGACAAGGGATACAGTAGCCATCCCGTCCCCGCCTCTGGGCCCCATAGCTAGGTAGGTGGAAGGTTCCAGAACCTTCCGGGCTGTGGGAGGAGTTACACTTTGCCGCCTTTGGGAGGGTCACCTGACCTAGGGGTATAAGAGGCTTGGAGGGAAAACCTGGAGTTAGTTAGGTTGAGGCACCGCTGAACCTGGGAGAACCTGCGCTGGAGTACAGACTTTAGGGCCTAGGGGGAGACCTACACTACTGCCGCTGACAGGGTCAAGGCCCTGCTGCCGTAAGATAGATGAGGAACGCCCACCACCCACTGATCTTGCCCAGTGTGAGGGGACCCAGGGAACCATCTCCAGCGTGCCAGGAGGCACATCAACCCCTCCAAGAATCACCAACTCACAACCCCCCTGTTCATAAAGAGACTTTGCTGAATCCATGACCTGCAGAACCTAAAGTGAAAACCATTGAGAGGGGATCAGGAGGCGAAGCGCTGCGTCCTAAGCGCTAGGCCTCCACCCCCTATCTACCTATACAGACAGCTGGACTGTCCTCCAAGAACCATCCTTACACAGCCCGGTGCATAAGGCTGTCAGCGCGCCTGCGCTGCAACTCCAAGTGAGGAGAGAACTTGACCTCCCCCTCCGTCACTGACCTGGTGACCGGATCGCCGCCGCGGCCGCCGCTGCGTGAAGAGGGAGCTGAGGCAGGAAGACCTCTCCCCGTGCATAACTGTGGTGAGGGGCGCCGTCCGCGCCCTCACCGAAACCCCAGAAGTCACCGCCGGGCCCGAGACCCCTGCCGCTGCAAGCGCGGCCAAGAATAACACCGTCGCAGCCCCCGAGGGCTGCATGAAGTGAGCTGAGGCCTACTGCGGCCTCCAGGCCCGTGGACGCTGTTGCCGAGGGGCCGGGGACGCTGACCGCGTCACAGGTCGCGCCCGAAAAGGCCGCGACGGGATTGGCCCAGCCGGAGCCAATCGAGAGGACGTCCACGGGGCTCCACTGCCAACGGGAGCCCCAAGAAGAATCGCCGCCGCGCCAGGATTGGGCGCCGTCAAGAGCCCGCCTCCGCCCAGCACGTCCGGAGGTAAGGACGAACCTCCTGTGCCTTCGCGGGAAGCCGGAGCCGTCTGCAAGGACTGCCGGCTCCCGCTCAGAGTCCCCACTCTCTCCCCTGACTCCACGGGGGCCGGAGGAGTGGCATACCGGCCCCCAACGACGCAGCAACACAGCGAGAGGCTCCGTAGCCTCGTGAAGTAGAAACAGCGCCGGCCGGAGGGCCGTGAGACTCACGCCGGGCCCCGCCCCCCACAACAAAGGGCTGGCCCGGAGAAGAGTCCGCCGTGAGGCCCCCGCAGCCAGCCACAACACCGCAGGTGAGCCCAGGAGGCCCCTAGGGCTCTAGGTTAAGCCCCTGGGGGCCGGGGGCCACGCATGAAGAGGGATTAAGGAGGGAGGGGGCCTTTGATAACCTTTGATAATAGGCCAGGCACCTGGTGTAACCCTAGCCTAATATAACCCTCACCTCCCCGGGGAGATAAAGGAGTCCCCCCTTTTGGTAGCCCCCAGCTGCTGGACATGTTGAGGGGTTCCCTGTAGGATTCCCTCCCGCCTAGTGTATCATAGGCTGTATAGAGTACCTAGGCCTACTGTATATATGTTGATGTATAAACCGTGTTGCGCCTGTTCTAGGCCCTAGTTGGTAAAGAGCACCCGAATGAGCAGTGGTGCTGTGATTTTAATGCGGCCTTTTAGTGGCCAGAATTGTGAAGGGTCTTTTTAAATGAACGCGCACTAGTTACCCGAATGTATAATTTGAATAATTGAATGCCATCTTGATCAATATAAAGGAACCTGATTGTTACTTATACAAGCCTGGTGTGGTGTCCGGTTATTGCGTCGCATTTCTGAGTTAATGTGAGAGTGTGCTGCACAACTGCCTTACACATTGCCTTCGCGTGCCTTTCCCCGCTTTGCGCCATGCTACCATAACGGTCTCGGTAACCCCGTTTCCAACAGGTAGTGTATGCATCGACCACATTGCTAAATGCAATGGTCTAACCACTGCCTCCAGGCAGCCTTCCCTGGAGAATCGTGCAAATGGTCCTGGAGTGAATACCGCCAAAATATTGTGGAGAAAACAAAGTGAAACAAGAATATTGTGTCAAAAATATGTCAACTCAAACATATCCTGGTACAGAATATAGAAGGTAAAACCATCATTTTTTTAGGTGCACAATTTAAAATATTGTTATATATATAATATTGTTTATTAAATATAGCTGTATAAAATATTGTTTTTCAATTAATTTAATATATATTAGTCATTGTATCACTATGAGGTATTAGTATTATTATATTGTTTGTATTTTATTTTTTATTTAGTATCAATTGTCTTATGTGAAATTTACATTTTTTTTAAAATTGAATTAGTAATTTTTAATTGACTATGTGGAAAATTAGGATGGGAAGTTATTCATAATATAAATTATTAGTCTTATTTTTTTCATTTTTTGAAAGCAAAATAAATTATTTGATAATTAGCTATGTAATTTACTCAATTGATTAATTATTACTGTTGTACTGGCTGGAATGGTTATAGTAAATATTACCTATCTGCATTCAAACACTTTCACTGCTGTTGCATTTACGGGAGGGAGATTTTTAATTTTACCCAGTTTTATTATTTTTGCATTGCGTGAAGTGTGATTAGTACTTTTATATATATTTACTATAATAGTTTGCGTACTTTTGTATAAATTGTCGTGAGAATAGTATATGTATTTTATTGCATATTTTATAATGTAATTTATATTGTTATAATTGATATTAAGTTTTTTTTTTTTTTATTATAATATTTTTAATTATTAATGTTTTTAATGTGTAAAATATTTTTTTAAAGATTTTATGTTATTGGTAAATGTGTATATATATATATATATATATTTATTTGGTATATTTTTATATTATTTTAAAAAAATTGAATTTATAATACAAATTAAAATTATTAGTTTAATAATTGTTTTTTAAGTAGATATACGTGAATAGGTATTTTAATTATTATATATGTGTCTTTAACCTTTCTTAAATTAAGTTTATTTGTTATATTTGTTAAAATATATATTAAATCGATTTTATTTTTTAAATTAATATTACTATTTAATATATTTAATATTTAATATTTTATTTGATATACATTTGAAAAAAGATATTTAATACAAAGATATTAATGACATTGATATTTATTTTTTGACATTCTCGACATCGATATTTTGAGGGTCGATATTCTGTCAGTGAACCGGTGGACCCATTTAGCCCTTAAAGCCTTAATTTGAAATTTGAGGATGAGGGGCATTCACCAGCAATAGTTGCAAGCCCTGTCACATGTACCATAGTTAATCCGTTTCATTTAAAGACTGGGCTAAAGCTTCATTTTCCACAGCGGGAAAGCGGCTGTTTCTGGCATTGGAAAGCTTCAGCTGCGGGCTTTAGAACGTTGAAAGGCCATCTGTATTTAGAGGAGCAGACCTTCCAATGTTTGTTTTTCCTGTCTGCAGTGTGCATGCATGCTGTTGCAAACAAGAAAAAAAAACAATGACCCATCACACTCTGAGAAAACTTCCGGTGCATCAGTGCCATTGCCGTTTCAATTTTCAGAAACTAACTCAAGCTTCAGGGGATTGTTTCTTAAATTTAATTAAATGGCGGCCAGTCACTGACATCATGGGGGCAGTCAACATTACATTTTCAGAAAAAGTACTCTTGCTCTGCCTCACTACTATTTAGAGGGTTGCTTAAGGTGCCCCCGGTAGAAGAAGTACTAGAACTCTGCCAACAGCAAAACCATCTAGCCTTCCTGCAGTCTACTGAGTTTGAAGTAACTGGTGAAATAAAAGTAGAAAAACCTAGAGAAAAAGCAAAACAGTCAGTGTAGTACCGCTGAAAAGCAGTGGCGGCCGACACAAAACAAAAGTGGTGAGGTGGGTAGAGGGGGAGGGGGAACATGGGGGCATGGGAGGGAGGCACATGGGGGGGTTAATAATAATTTTTAAAAAGACTTACCTGAAGCTGTCTTGCTCAAAGCTGGGCTCTCAGACTGCTTTGGTACAACAGGAGATCCCCACCACCAACGGCGAGGTCTACAAAGTCCGGCAGGGCTCTGGAGGGGCTTCCCCGAGGTGGAAGGCGGCAAGGCGGCAAGGCGGCGGCAATGTGGAGGCAACCCTACTGCTGGACTCGGAGACTCAGGGACTTGATCGCAGGCGGCAAGAGTCTCTGCCCCCTGCGGCTTCCTGAGGGTCAATGGGTTGAGGGCACCTCTCGTTCGGAGGGCTCTGTCAGGCCTCGGGTGGCTGCATTGGTCCCTCCTGACATTTAGGCAAGGGTGGTGGTTGTGCCAGGAGCACTGTTTGGTATGTGGAGGTCGTAGAGAAGCTCCCAATCCACCCTCACCACTCACACTGAAGTGCATAGCATTCCGGGCATGCAGTCACCCACCTCGGCCAATGAAATCAAAAGGGCCCTTTTTTGTCATCATGCCTGAAAAGCCTGGAAAAAACCATAAGACCCAGCAGGGTTTGTTACCCCTCATTTTATTCAAAAGGGTGTTCTTGTCATCATTCCTGAAAAGCCACAAGCCCGGGCAGTTTCATCACCACTCGAGATATTTGTGAGCTTTTTAATAAGGTTCACCACCAAGATGGCCGCCGCCGTTCACGTTCTAGCGTCTTCACGCTAACGTGCCATTTTAAATATCCTGCCCCCGCAACCACACCTCACGGGAACCAGAGCTGGCGTAGGAACACGGCTAGTTGCCGCGTCGCCTCCCGTCAGTATGCATTCTCTGACAACGCTGCCGAGTATTACCAAGAGCTCCCGGTAAGACCAAAATAACGAAATATTATTGATTGCCTGCCTCCCGCATACCCTTATTGTATCGCAGGTTGTGAGCAGCGAGGTGCTCTGTTGAAAAGCTCCCGTCAGCCTAGACCTACTAATTAAGGGGTGAGTGTTTATCCAGCAGTCCGGTTGGTACACCGCTAAGTATGCGCTCACTTTACTATTTTTATCTCCACCTGCCTACCACTACGAGATATTTTCCTGACAAAAAAAGCGCTAATTGCTGGCACCGTGTGTGTGTGAATATGGGTGCACTTGTCTGTTGCAGGAACTATGGGTTAGGTGGCTACCCCCGTTTTTGCACATAGACAAGTTCGAACATATACTGCAACAACTTAGGGGCCGATTCCGATTCCGGCCAGAAATCTCTCCGACCGAGCCGGACCCAAAGAGAATTCCGACCGAATCGGACCCTAGCAGTCCGACCGAACGAGTACGATGCGCACGCATGCTATCGGACTCGAGTTGGTCGGACTCCCATTGAAGTCAATGGGAGCCTGTCGTACAACGCGTACGCGGGCTCCCATTGACTCAATGGGTGTGAGGCGGACAAGGGCGCCCCCTACAGCGTGTTCGCGTCCATGCGCATCGTGGCATACATGCACAGTTAGGGGGGACCCATGGGTCCCCCCTGTGTGCGACTCGCGCGCCTACGCGTACAGGGGGTCCGACGCGGACCCCCAAAGTCCGGCTCCGACAGCTTTTTCGAGCCGGACGGCGCGAGTCGGTCGGACTGCTCGCGGCGCGCATCGTACTTACCCGGCCGGGAAACGTCTCCATAGCGCGGTGCGAGTCGTGTCCATGCGAGTCGGTCGGAGCGTGTTGAAGCCGCGTTCGAGTCGGTCGGCGATTTCGCGGGTGCTTGCATCGTACTCGCTCGGCCGGACCCGCGTACGATTCGGTCGGGAAACAGGGCTCCGAATCGGATCCGGTGAATCCGAATCCGATTCGGAGCACTACCGGCCGAGATCGGAATCGGCCCCTTAGTTGCTTCTACCCACTATTTGTGTTTGTGTTTCTCGTTTGTGTCTGCATGTTCGGCTCCTCAATGAATTTACTATTGGAGTAAATCTCGCACTGTGTAGAAACACGGACATCAGTAATATTGTCCACTATGATCACTACGGATTACTTAATCATGCCGACATTGATTTCCTCAACTGCATGCTGATAACGCTAAATCACACGGGAATTTCCCGGTATTTTATACCCAGAAGCACACTAAGGCACAGCACAAGGGATCAGCCGCAGTCCGTGCAGGTAACAGCGGTGGGGCCGGGTGGGAGGTATTTCGAGGGACGATGCCGAGGGACAATTAAATAATTAATTTTCCCTCAGCATCGTCCCTCGAAATACCCCTCCTCCCGGCACTACCGCCCCACCGCTGTTACCTGCACGGACCGCGGCTGCAAAGGATAGGAATGAGTTCCCCTTTTGGTCAACAAGTATCTCACTGCTGCCTGATCCACACCGGGTTCATTTTGACAACCAAGAGCCGCGGGGATTCTGCCTCATCTCTTTTTTAAAACAGTTTTTATTATCACTCTCTTTCAGGTCACAGCACACACTAGGTTAATCGGACCTGGTGTTCACATGCAAAGCTGGTAACTACTGCATCTCACCATTTCCTGAACCAGCATTGCGGTAGTGTTAGAGTTGAGACACTTTCTCTAATTACTCTTAGTCCTGACGAATTGCCACTAGACCCGTTAGAGGCTACAATAGGCAAGAAACATGTCGACCTTCTGCACCACACATGCCCTTTAGGACCATTGCATCCAGTAAGGGCTTCCTGCTTTTAGTTAGGTTAGTGCACCCTAGGAATAAAATTTAGGCAATAGGGTTGCCCTAGACCTATTTTAAAACACCATATCGCACTCACTGCACTACCTAGTCCACACACCCACATGCACCTGACGGCTTCATCAAAAAAAGATCTCCGCTAAAGAGACCTTTCGCGGGTGCCCGTCGGGCACTGCACCACCGGCCTGACGAGGAGCAGACCCAATGATGAAGCATGACATCCTTCGGGGTGTGTGATGGCACTTCTTCACAGACCTGAACACTCTCACCCACACTTAGGAACTGCACACCAGTCAGTTATACTAACTCATGAAGTTTATAACAGTAAACAACATAAGAGCTGTGCTAACATTGGCTGTGGCAGGTGAACACGGCGCTCTGCTTCCCAGCCCCCCCCCCCTTATAGCAATGACTGGGGAAGCCTGAACTATGCATGACAGGCTGACCGCAAGTAATATACCGGCTAGCCTGACATGCGCAGGTTAGATACAGAGCTCCAGCTGGTGGTTGCAATAAACGACGCCCAGTAGGAGGACAGGACGCTTCACCTGGGAAGATAGGTACGGATTTGAGGAATGTAATGGCTCGCAGGTAGCGGGTCAATGCCCCTGCGCCCATATAGAGAAACTGCTGCTGCTGAAAAGGAAGTGCAGAGACTTTATAGTGCAGGGAATAAGTGTTAATGAAATATATGTGTCTCAGTGTTAGCATCATTCAAGAGTGCACAACTTGCTAAGCAATACTCTTGAAAGGCTGGTTAGCCGGCAAAATGTCTCCTGCCTTAAACTTTGGGATCCAATAAGCCACAAAACCTGGTGCACATCCCAATAATTTCTCCCCATCAAGCGTCATATTTCCCAAAACATGAGAGAGTAAAAGAGGAGTACAGTATGGTGTGTACTTTTAATGTACCCAGTCTTTTGCAAGCTAACTGTAATGTGTCAGTAGAGTACTCGTTAAGAACGAATGTTGTATTTGCCAGACACAAATTCGTGTTTTTTCTGTTTTTAAGTTCCTCATGATCCAGAAAGTACATCTGTTTACATTCTACTGGCAGCATAGCAAGTGAGACTTATAAAGCTGCATTGTTCTGTGTGTTGCAACAGTATAGGACTTCCTGTCCTGTACATCATATTTTGTCAACGTAATGTAGAAACATCAGCTGGCAGGAGCACAAAGACATTTTTAAAGGTAGGAAAATATTAATTGTAATTTGTTTTTCAGGTACATTTTATTATGGTCGACTGATTATGTACTTTGACTTCATCGTTTGGAAAAATGACTCCTGAATCCTTGTCAAAGGGCCCATCTTATAGTCTACCATTATCGAGAGCCAAAAACTCTGAATCACCCAGTTACAGCCTCTGATCATTCTGCTTTGTTTGTGTGATTTATGCAATTCAAAATGGAACTTGGTCCTTTTGCACAGATGAAGTAATGATTTTCGCTAGCCATAGATCAAACAATATCCATCCATTCCGAAGCATGTGTCTGAAGGACAGAAAGACTGTGGAAAACCTGAATAGCACGAGGCTCTGATAGAAAGAGCATAGTTTCCTCCAATTTCAAATCCCTCAATTTAAAATAGTGCATTATATTTTTAGTGCTGTGTGAAATTTAACTTAGGCCTGCTTGGCTGGTGATGTGATTCATTCAGTTGGCCCACCCATAATTGTCCGTTGGCGGGACCGGCCTTGAGAATGAGTCAAGATTTCAAAGCCGGCAAGCTAACAGGTGAATGTCTTGAAACTTGGCAAACTCTTGAAGGTGGGGCGCCACCCTGCCCCATGCAGATTTCGAAGTCAACAAACTAACTGGGGATGTCTTAAAACTTGTCAAACTCTTGAGGCTGGGGTGTCACTCTGCCCGCTGGCTGGCTCCCCAGTCTGTGAGGAACCTCCTATGTGATAGCTGCCTTCAATGAAATATCAGCAAAACAGAAATCCTGCTCTTTGGGATCCCACCGCCCACCTGGGATGATGACATCTGGCCAAATGATGTTTTGCCACTACCTGCCACTGGGGCACGCAATCAGGGGGTGAAATTCGATAACACTGCATCCTTTGCCCCCAAGGATGCTGGCATAGTAGGTTTTTGTTTTGGTCTCCTGAAATTGCTAAAAAAAAGTTCCTCTGCTTTTCTCCCCCTTTCACAGCAAAAAAACAGTGATCCAGGCCCTGATCACCTCAACACTGGACTATGCCAACTCGCTTTATTGGGGGCTAAAAGCCTATGTCCTGAAGAGATTACAGCTATTCCAGAACGCCGCTGCTAGGCTCCTGTTGCGACTCCCTAGGAGAGTCCACACCCAACAATACCTGAAAGAACTACACTGGTTGCCTATTAAGGACCATGTGAGGTTCAAAGTCTGGTCTTGACACATAGAGCTTTCTACCACACTGGCCCTCGGGTTCTGTCAAACAGATTCATTTCCTACCAACCTTCCAGGTCTTTATGGTCCTCCAACTCCTTGCTAGTGGTGATTCCTCAATTCAGAAGGAAAAAGTAGGGCTGCAGTTCTTACTCCTACCTGGCGGCAAAGAGGTGGAATGCCCTCCTGCAACAGCCCCACGCCACAGAGGACAGCTAGCTCTTCAAGCGACTCCTAAAAACCTGGCTCTTTGGGTCTGCTTTCTAGGACCACTTGTTGTTATGGGATCAGATGTACTGCCAGCACTGGGACACTCATTGAGTAACTGTTGTGCTCTACAAATCCCTAAATAATAATAATAATAATAATAATAATAATAATAATAATAATAATAATAATAATAATAATAAGTGAAAGTTATGGCTTCAGCCACCTCTCTCTAGGGATTACTGGAGCTATCAATCCGAGAGGAGCGCCTGACTCCTCCCTGCTCCGTCACCCTATCCCAGTCAGGCTAGGTGGCTTTGCCCATCTGATGGAGCCTTAGCCTGGTGGACTGACCCTCCCGGGAAAAAAGCCATGGCTTCGCCCACCTCTCACATGAAGATTACTGCAACTGTTCAGCCCGGAGGAGCCCCAGACTGTTACTGATCAGAATCCACCTTAGCCAGGGCAGGCTAAGTGGCTCTGCCCGGTGCCTGGAGCCCTTGTCTGGGGGGCCTGTCCTCCCAGGTAAAAGCCATGACTTCACCCACTCCTCATTGAGGAAGAGTGAAACCCTAGACTCCTCCCTGGTCTGATACCACCCCGCCTTGGGAAGGTAAGGCCTTCCTGGCCAGTTCCTTAGAAACTGGATCCCTTCAGGCATGAGTGTTGGCTTCACCATGACTCTAGCTATTGATTTTTCGAGCTGGCAAGTCCAAAGGATCCCCAGATGTCTCCTCTGTTTGATGTTACCCTGAGTATGGAAGATCTCATGCTGTCCCTAGTTGGCTGTTGCCAACCCAGACATTGGGCCCTGGATGCCCAGGGGTGATATCCGCCTTCTTGAAACACAGCTCTGGTTAGCTGAGGTGGTTTAAGCCCCTCAGCCTTGAACTCTCTGGGCCTAGCAAAGAAAGATTTCATTTTCATGAACAATTAAGCCCCAAATAAGGGAGGGTTTAAGAAACCCGGGGAGAGCAATAAACTGCAGATACCTGTGCTGGCCGGCCCTCCTCTCATCTGGCCAGCCAGTCACCTACCAAATGGCTCAGGCCAGCCAGCAACCAGATGGCTTAGGCCAAACACCGACCAGAGTGGTCAGGCCATGGCAGCCGACAACTAGTGGGGGTAAGCACACTGAGGTCAGTTCTCAGGAGGCCCTTCCTAAAGCCTCCCACCTTCTTGCCATCCACCAGCAATTGATCAGAGTATGGTGCTGGCCAGACTGTCCCCAAGCATGGTGTTCTGTACAGACATGTCAGTTTCGCATTCCTGACTGCTCTCTGGGAAGGCAGGCTTGAAGGAAAGGCTCAATGGAAAAGGCTGAAAATCATCTGTAGACCTGGCCCCTGAAGGCCCAGGGCAGGCTAGACCTGGCCCTCGTGGTGTCTCGGGAGAACAAACTGATGACAAAGGATCCCTAGTACCTTGTCCCTACTAATCTGCCTTTCTTGTAATCTATGCATACCAAGTGATAGAGGGAGCAATCTGAGCAAATTAATCAGACTTCCTGGAGCACTTGCTGGTCTCAAACAGTCAAATGAATCCTCATCGGGAATTCCAGGGCAGCTCCGCCATCTGGGCGTGCCATGCATTCCTATGTCATGCACAACAAGGTATTGAAGGACGGCCTCCATAAAATGCTTCCTCCACTCCACACTGCAGGGAGGACCTGAGAGAGCTGGTACTGGGTTGCATTAACTACTACAATGTCATCGTAGTCGTCCTCATCCAACGATCCTTCAAAGGGCTTACTCACAGAGTCCTATTGCTGGGGGTCTGTAGACGAAGGCCACGGATTGCTCTGAACTCAAAGCTGAGAGTGAAGTGAACCAAACTAAATGCAGTTCAGAAAGGTTTGGAAGAAAAGACTTCTCTAACTTGCCTGTTTTAAGATTTCTACACTGCAAGGTGTTGTGTGTGTAGAATATTCTGCATTACCGATTTTTCTCTAACGAACCTTACCAGCATCCAAAGCTGACTCCCTCTTTAGTAAGACTTTCACCTTCAAATAAAGAATAACATCACATTTACCAACCCCCTGACCCACTCTGGGCAGTCAAATCCCCATGCTCATAATACACAACCTTGCCACATCAGAAGAATCTACGACCAGATAGTTCACTGACCTCTTTAATGATGACGTAACAGCCGGGTCCTGACGCTGCAACACAGCCTTCCTGTTTAACACCTGAACTGGTTGGACAACGTAAACGGTACTGTCGATGTTTCGACAAATCCTGCATTCGGAACATGACAGATGGGAAATAATTGACATTTGCATAACAGCAAACGATATGGAGAAGGAAGGCTACACCTTCTACGCTCTGCAGTGTTGTCTACAGACGTTCGCTAAGGCCAGGCCAAAGGCAGAAAAATAGATCTGCCTCAAATTTTTATTGGATGACTTATGTTGGGTGCATTTTTTCATACATACAATGACAGGAATGGAAAATCAAGTACATGTGATGGTGGAATTACACTGCTCCCAAAATCAAATTCAGCCATGTGCCTGGCAAAGGTAATATTAATACTCCTTATACTTCTGTGTACTGGTATTAATGGTAGTCAGATTAATTCGGTGAACGATGGGGGGCTTTAAGGGTTCACGGTACATCAAGCACCTTGCACAGCCCAACTTCTATTGCATAAACATAAATCACATGCACATCTGGCTCCTGTATTCTGATTGCCTGTGCACATGTCCAGCAGCTTGGATGGCAGCTTGCTGGAATCAACAAACATTAGTAAATAATTTGGGCAAAATAATTGTATTAAAACCACGTGGGGACACGTGCCCCAATTAGAACAGATTTCATGGTGTTGGGGGACCATTTTGTAGTTCTCATAAACATAATTGGAGCTGCAAGTGGGCAGCTTTCAGAATGGTGTCAGGGTATCTCCGGACGGTGGTGCATTCGACACAGAAGCTTCTAATGACTGCTTTGTGCTGGGTCCAAGGCATTTTAACCATGGGCCATGGCATGTGAGCTATGTTTGAAGAGGAGTCCACTCTTAGTACATCCTATGCCGTCATCCAGCGGCAGCCGGCACAGGTAAATGCGGAGGGGCGGTGGGGTTGGGCGGGGCGATAAGCAGGCACGGCCCGTGGTAGGAGTGCCGGCCGGGCGGTGACGTGGGGCGGGGGAGGGGCAGGGTGGGGGGTAGTAAACTACGGATTAAGGCCGAATACAGGTAAGTGAACATTTAAATAAATAAAACGAATTTCATTGTGAGCTCTGCATCGCCAAATGCGATGCAGTGCACGCAACAAAATTCGTTTTATTTATTTAAATGTTCACTTACCTGTATTCGGCCTTAATCCGTAGTTTACTACCCCACACCAGGCCCCTCCCCCGCCCCACGTCACCGCCCGACCGGCACTCCTACCACGGGCCGCGCCTGGCGATAAGTCCACAGACGATGGAATCGGTATAATTAAATAAATAAATAATACCTATTCCGTCGTCTATCGGCTTCCCCCGCTTCCGCGCCCTGCCCCGCCCCACCGTGCTTAACTGTGCCGGCCGCCAATGCCGTCATGACGGGCCAAGTCAAAACCCACATCCCGCTCAATTTTTTGCAAATACATATCTCTGGATTCAGTACATTTATGTACATTTCTGGATGTGTATGAGCCAACTATTTTTGTGGTACAGTTGCAGAAGTATACATTGTTTACATTTGTGCAACATGTAGCCCATAGGGTGATCAACCATCTGTAAATTTCACTGACCTTCTGTTATTTGGGCCTCTTGCCAGTTGTCCCTGATGATCTCTTTCACAGATGCGCTGCTAACCCTCCCCCAGCCCCCCGCAAGAAGCCTCAGAGTTCTGTAACTCTAACTATACGGGCCTGCAGCAGCCCCTCCCTGACCTGGCACAGAATGCTATCGACCCATTATCATTCTGATTGCAGAAGATTATCACATAAAGAATGATAATGGGCCTCTATGTGCCGTTACAGCATTTGCTGGGCCTTCTCCTGTCCCAGCCTAGGGCATGGCATTCTGCTTTTGTTCAGGGGCTGGCGTCACCTCGCCAGGGGCCAAGTTCCGGGGAGGAGGAGGGGAGGGTTGCATTTTGGCACTTCTTCCAAGGTTAAATGCACAGATCCCTTGTGTGCCAGCAATTTATAGGATAAAAACATTGGTTTAACTCTGGTGATTAATATATCTGTTTGAAAGATCTGAGTTTTGTCTTGGCTGGGTTTTGACTCATCATAAAGTAGCGCTGCAGGGTAATGTGCCTCCAGCGAAGCACAATGTTTAACATGCAGATAATTTTTTTTTAATGCAGACATCTCAGTGAGTTACTGTTTTTGTCACAGGGACCCTTTTGTTAATTGCATTCATAAAATACAATCCTAATACAGCACAGTGAGCTATGAACCAAAATCAAATAGCAGCATGAAAACTGCAAGGCAAGGGTTCACAGCCTTATTGTTTTTCTCTAATCTTTCATTATTCTAACGTTGATAAATAGTTTTCCTTTGGATAATAATTATTATTATTAGTGAACACAACCCCAACCACTATGTTAGGTTTTAAATTCTGAGTTTGTATTTCTCCAGACTAAGTAGTCTTAACATATACTGCCTACCAGTATGGATGGCATGTGACTCCTAGACATTGTAGTCCTTATTGTCTTAAGCAGGGCCCCTAGAATTGTGTGTCCAGGGACGGCCAAATTATGAGGCAGGGTTGAGTAATTTATGCAGCAAGAAAAGGAAAATTATGTAGAGTAATGTAGCACATTTTGTAATAGTATTACTTAATTATTTTGCAATTTTTAAACTTGTTAACGCTGTCTGAGCATAGGTTGCACCTCATTAGTACCAGTTTAACACTCAAATATAGCAAATATATAATCAAATAGTTCCAGTGGCCTTGGTCTCAAGTAACATTTCCCATACATTGGCTTACACACCTCTACAAAACATTGAGGCTTATTTACAAGCCCCTTGAGCTCCTGGTGCATCACTTTTAGTATGGGGAAAAGTGACGTACCAGCGGTGCAATGGGCTTGTAAATAAGCCCCATTGTGTCTGTATAATATGTGTACCATCACCTTTCTCTTTTTCTCCTGCTCCTAATCCAAGGGCCCTTCTCCTCTTCAAACTAAGCCTTGATCTACTTGCAAGTTTGTTTAATCTTTACATGCACTGCAATGGTATGTTCATGTACCCATAGCAAACAAACATCTGAGAATATTAAACTGAAGGCTAGTGCTTTGGTCAAGTTAAGTTAGCTCTGTCAGCCTCAAAAGATGTGTGACCTGATCTTTATTTCACTGTTCCAGTCTCAGTTTTTTTTAAATGTGACTGCTAGCTTGGTGAGGAATCAGGGATCGAAGTACTTTTGTTTGTGAGGCCGCAGAAAACTCTGCAAACCATTTTGCTCTTAGAAATATCCAACCCTGCCTCAACAGTTTATGTAGAGTAGAGTTTAAGCGATGTTGGTGTGTTCTGCAATGGAAGCAAAAGTAAATTTTTTACAAGGTTAAACATGAAGCAGGTTATGACTCTACCTTTCCTGTACTGCACGATAATGAGCTCTCCCTCAGTATGCCCACTGTGTGTTCATGTTGATTTTTCATGGCTCTCCATGCCACCAGTTTTATTTTGCCTGGTGATTCCTGGTGATCATTTGGTCAATAGCGTTGCCAGTCTACTCTCATACAAATGGTTGAGTGACCAGGGTGATATACTGAGGTTTACTGTGTCTAGCATGCTGTCTCATTGTTCACTGTGTGTCAAGGATGCTGTGAAATGGTACACTGTGTGTTCAAGCTGCTTAATGATGATTCATGGTTTGATCAGGCTGGTACATGATAATTCTCTGTCTGTCCAGGCTACTTTATGATTTTCCCTGGTGTGACTTGGCTTCTGTCCGAAGGCTTACTTAGTCTTAGTGAGCTGTCTGATGGTGAAATGTGACCAGGCTACTGTATGATGGTTGACAGTGTGATGTGGTTGCTATTGCATGCCAACGCTGCTGTCACTCTGATTATTTTTATGGGTAGGCTGCTGCTTGACGTTTCATATGTGCCAAGTCCTGGTCGAGTTATGCCACAATATGTTTTGAGCTACCCCAGCAAATTGTATCTTTTAAACTGAACTTTAGTATAGCTTAGAGAGTGCTTGGGGCTATTTAGGAGGCTGTTTGATGCATATTTGCACTAACATCGAGTGCAATTGCAGAAGCATTAATTAAATTAACCTAGATTGGCTTGGAGATGGGTAGTTGAGGCTAAAATGAATTGTATTAGGACAGCCTCTAGGTAGCTTGGAGTACAATAATAGGGTTAATAGATACTGAAGGGAGGTCTTTAAGCACATCAGTGTTTGAGAGAGTCTCATGAAAGTGCATGCGAATTAACAGTTTATAGTTAAGCAGACTCTGGCTGGCGTGACAAGAATAAAATACATTCTGGGTACTGCAATTCTTAGTGAATTGCTTGAGGTGGGACATAATGGAATGGGAGAATACTCATGGATTTGTCATTTGTTTTCTAATAGTTACTGATGTGTAAGGAGTTAACTGTCTCCCCCATCTGAGGACCTCCAACCTTCAGTGGTGTATGAGTATGCATCAAGTGTCATTGATGAAAGCCCTGCTAAACTCACTGTGATCTGAAGGCATAGCCTAGTACAAGGTGTCTTAACCATATTTCATATCAAAATAACTTTCAGTGTCTGTGTTAATCTCCCCAAGTTTAAACACTCTACCTTCCCATTCAAACATGATTGTATAATAGGAGGAACTTTATACAGTTCGGAAATAAGGTGTCTGAATGTTTAAATTGGACATATGAGGCACATCAAAAATTCACCCCTCACTTTCTAGCCGGTGGTGGGTAACGCCCTTAACGCATGATGCCACATTTCTGATTCACCTTTAGGTCCACTTGAGATAAGTCAAGGTAATTTAATTTATTTACAGACGCATATAAACTTGGTCAGATGCTTTCATCCGATAAGTCCACCTCTGCCACTGTGTACTTAATTCACTGAGTCGCAATGTAGGACATGTGTATCAATCCCAGTAATGGCACCTTTAGCCTTTACCCTTTCTATGTAAACAAATTGGGTACTGATAATGTCAAAATGTTCCTCTTTAACAGAATTAATGAGATAACGAGCAACAGAACACCATGTATCTCCTCTACAGCACTACCCACAAGAACGCCCTAAATGTACAAACTTCACACCCTTGCACAACCAGCCTAGGACCAAGTGCACAAAGTCTAGAAAACTATTGCACATACTACCCAGCCTTATCATGAGTTTGAGTTGAGAAGGTGAATGGGCAATAACGATGCCTTTAAATTTTGTTTTCAGCTTGTCACAAGTGCTTTGCGTTCAAGAATTGAGGGCAAATGTCGGGCTGTATCGTCTGACAAATTTCTGCTTATTTCTTTAACATGTGGATTGGTGTTTACAAAATTCACTAATTTTGCAGTAAAAAGGCAGAATAGTAAAGTGGACTAGTTGACTGTCTTGTTGTGGTGGTAAAGGGCGTATGAAAACAAAAAAGACTGTAAGCTGTCAGTTTTTTTGTAACACACAGCAACTTTTAAATATCTGTAAATGAACTGTGCAAATGTTTCAAAACGTAATCAGCAGTTAGAAAACCACACATGGACCACTTGTTTGTAATTCAGTAGTGTGCAGGAAACAGGATTTTAATAGGATCAAAATAATCAAGACACTTTACTTGGTGATTTTCAAATGGTACATATTTGCTGAAACATTTCCTCACATTATTATTTGTGCGCTTTATAGTTTTATCAGTAAAACTGCATGATGGCATTTTGCTTCCATTTCAATGGAAAATGTTCTGTATGTGAAAGACAGTGCCTCCTTCTGACCTACAATAATGCCTCAACAATGTATACAGTTTCTAGTCTGCAGCACACTTCTGTGCATCAATGGGAATCTGCAGTTTACACCTCACAGAAATGAAACAGCCTAATCAGTATGCTATTTCCCATATATAGGTAAAATAAGGAGGACTGATATATGGCTAGCCAGGGCATTATAAAGTAACGTCAGCTCCTATCTAACCATCCTGGCCCACAATAATACCATAACACTCACCAGTGTGCAGCCAATTATAGCTCATTCAGGCTGGTTAATAACTCCCTTTTCCTGCTTAATGCTCTTACCCTCACACATAACCAGTCCGCTATGGGTCTTATCCATCACTCAGTACTGTACCAGCCCCAAAGCAACTCATCACCAGCTGAACAGACATGGAATACCTCAAGTGATCTGACACATAAAGCTGGCCATTAGGAGGACTGCACTAGTACAGCACAGCAGGTCCCAATTAGCTACTTTCTATGCGTGCCGCTTTACATCTCACAATGTCACTCAGATATGAGATGCTAGTAACAAAGTCCATCTGAGCAGATCTTCCCGACCACTTCTCTCACCAAACATGCCTGCTCAGGACCACGAACTGTAAACAAAATATCAGACTAGACGACCAAGTTCATTAACCATATAAATAGATTATGATCGTATGAAATACCATAAACAAACCTGTTCTGTTGCTCAAAGCTGGGTGCATACGGGAAAAACGTGAACTGCACCATTGTCTCAACATAATATAAACTTATTTTGACTTGTACTTATGTTGGTTGTCTATTTACTTACGTATATACTATTGCACGACCTCCACTGATGTGTCTGTAAAATTTACCTTTTGTCCCGAATTTTTGTCCTGAATTTTGACCTTCTGTCCTGAATTTAAGTCCTGAATTTTCACACTCACCGTCCTGAATTTGCACCCATGCCAGTTGATCACCCTAGTAGCCCACCTCACAGCGGTTGCATCAAGTAGTTTTCCCTGTGGCTGAAGTATGTCAAAAAAAATACAAGAACATTTCCCACTGCTTTGCGCAACTGTCTCACTAATCAGCTTTGACAGGGCTTTTCCTCTTTCGAAAGGCCACTGCATCAACTAGGTAGTTGCAATTGCATTTGTACAGTGTTTAATAACCCATGACAGGTGCTGAAGCGCATTGTCAGATGGGTAGCAGCTACACCATCAGGGAGTGCTTGGTTAGAATGATGTGTTTGAGTGCGGTCCATGTGGGAAGCCTTTTTGGTATCGTATTTGAGTGACCAGAATGGTGCTTTTATTGTGTCTTGCGTCACAGGCTTAAAGTGTGGTGGATGGACAGGAGTGAGAGATAGGGGTGTACTGTTTGCTTAGTGGGCGGCTAAGAGAAGATAGATGCCTTGCAGCAGGTGCCGTAATGTTGAGGTATGCTGGACCGCATTTCATCAACCCTAACCTCAACTTTCGTTAACCTCTTCCTCACACACGGGGTGCGCTGCTATTCAAGAAGTATGCTACTCTAAGAACGCAGATTACATAATATTCCATAAAATTGGAATTGACAGATGAATGAAATTTTCCTTCAAAGAGGTCGTTGTTCCGTCGCCTCGCAGTTGGAACCCGAACGTTCCTGAACCCTCACAAACAAAAGGCCTACTAAATAATTAGACAGGAAATGTTAGTTTGTCGCTTTGCATCGGCGTTGTTTCATGCCCATAACGAGGTCCTATGTAAAGCCGCATTCAATGAATTCTCGAAGCTCATTAAAACTGGCAACGTGCAACGCCCCCCGTGTCTCCTGTCCCCATCCCGCCCCTGCATCAAACCACACTCCGCAACCCAACACAAGCCTGGTCGCGTCATGGGGTGGGAGTGACTGAAAATGCCCTTGAACAAAGAATGCAATTGTAAAATATAGAGTTTTTCTAGTATGAAAGAAGGGATGTCGTACAGAGCTTCAAAGCAATGGGAGGGAATATGCGCCTACCTCATTACAAAGGAGGCATTCAGCGACTCCAATAATGAATTGAGAAAAAATGACTGAAATGACAGCTTTTATGTCCTTTGTTGGCGTTCCCTCAGAAGAAACCCCAGTGTAATTTTGTTTTTCATCATCTATATTAGATGACAATTCCGTTTTCACTTTATTTAAAGCATTTAGTAATGTGGTGGCCCAGCCTATAGGCACCTGGAATGCCGTGGAACATGAGAGGGGAGCTGGCAAAACTAAACCAAAATTTCCCAATTATAGGTTTTAAGCTAGCAAGAACAATAGAAACAAAGATAGGGCAATGCCAGGAGGCAAACATGCTGGAAATAATCCCAAAGTCCAGAATTCCCCATTCTTTTCAAGGGCAAGGAAAACTGCATTTCTGTCCGTTTATTTTGCTTGCTGGGCAATGTTCAATGATAAGTAACATGTGGATGAGTTTTCTTGTACAGTGCATGGGGCAATCTCTGTCACCTCTTGGCGCTTGAGAAAATGTGTTGCACAGATGTATTTGGTCATCACAAAATGAGAGTGCTGAAGACTGCAAGAAGTGAGTACGAAGTTCCTCAGTGGGTCACAGAACACAGTAAGAGAGTTTATGTGATGTCACGTGGATAGGTTGTGCTCCAAGGAGGGGGAAATCCTCCTTTCGGAACTAGGGCCCTCACACACCCAGCAAGCTAGGTGTCATGCTTCATCATATGGGCCTGCTCCTCATCGGGTCGGCGCTGCAATACCCGACGGGCACCCATAAAGGGGCTCTTTACCGGAGATCTTTTGTTCCTTGCCGTTTAGGTGCCGTGGGTGTAAGGGGCCTAGTATGTGTAGATGTAATGGTGAATGTGCAAGATAAAACAGGGGAGGGAATCCTCTAAATAAACTTTATTCTGGAAGGATCCCAGCCTGGTTAAAATAAGGAATAGGAGAGGCGACTATCTGGCTGTAATGTGTCAAAAGTAAGCGCTCTACTCCTAAATGGTCGACATGTTTCTCGCCTAGTAGTTAAGAATGATCTGTGGCGATTCCTCAGGACCAAATGAAAAGAAAACTATCTACACCTAATGGTGAGGTGAAAAACTACCTACCACGTAGTGGTCCTACGGGAACTCTACCCGCAGGTATAGAGACCAACCTGTGTAAGAAACAAATATATTGGAAAACACAATACATTAGTTATGCATTTGTGATTACCCATAAGTTCAATCCATGATTCTAGACCTATATGGTGATCAAAAGTGACCCAATCAATACATAGTGATACCAGTAGTTATCACTCATGAAAATATTAGATATGCAGTGCTATAAATGAGGTAATTATAGCACACCCGTGACTCTCAATAAAAACAACAACAGTGATGAATAGGCTGTGACAACGGTGGTGATCAGAGTTATCTAAACCTCACCTAATGTTTGTAAGATCGCGCCTCATCAGTAACAGCGGGATACTAGACACACATAGTGTTGTGTCTAAAAAATGGATAAAATAAGGGCAGTGATTAGCTGGTATGTATGAAAACTGTTTGACAAATAATCCAGAAACCCAGTCAGTCAATGACAAAACAGTGGCGCTGGGTAGGGCAAGGCGGTACGTAAGATAGAGCGCCCGTCCTCCTCGTATTATTAAAAGACCCCTGCTTCTCTTAGACTGGAGTTATGGGACGAGATCGCATAGTCCTACAGACTACCGGGGTGCCCAGCATGGTCAAGTGCCGGAGCTGCAGAACAGGCGAGAATCCCCCAGAACCCAGTGGAGTAAGCAAAGTGGTTAATCTCAATCGCGGTAGGGACTAAGTAGTTCTTAACTCAACCTGGACAGCACTTGATACCGCTTACCTCCGCCGTTTGCTGAACACTGGGGGAGATTGTCAAAGCGTCTTCAATACTCACCTGCTCCAAATAGAAGCCCAGTGGTAGACCTACCCCGCACCGCTGCAACCGGGATGGTAATGTCCTTCGGTGTGTGCTCGCTCTTATACCAGCCGCAGCTGCAGGCGGGACCGGGGCGGGAAGCCAAATGGTTTCAGCTGTGGAAGAGTGTGTCATGTGACGTTTTTGTCAGAACGGCCGAAAAGCTAGTAAATGATGTCGGCCATCTTGGAGTGTCTTGGATGCTCATTATAGATGTATAGGAGCGTATACAGATTTCTGTCATTGTGAACAACCCCGCTAGGGAACACTGTGTAAGGCTTGGCTTATTTCTCAGTTATTGACAAGTGAACCCCAAGGGATTTCATCGTTCAGTCCCTGATGGTCTGAGTCCAAACAATGCACCCATCTTTGTTCCATCCTAAAGAGGGCAGAGTGTGTGATCTGGGGGTGACTTTCTAGGATCACCCACCGTAAGCTTTCTGGAGGATGTTTACAATCTTTGAAGTGTGTATACAATTTTGTGGTGTTTTTTTGGCAACGAATGTTGCTCTTATGTTCTGTTATTCTTGTCTTTATTGTCCTCATCGTCATGCCTATGTATTTTTTATTGCAGGGGCACATAATCAAATACACACATCGAGTCGTGTTACAATTAGTATGTTTGGTAATCTTCCAGGTGAAGGAGTCAGACTCCTTTGTGGGTTTTGTTTGAGGGCACACCGCACATGAGCCACAGGGGTAATGGCCCTGGACCGGGGGAAGGTCCCATAGTGATCTCTGTTCATTGGTACTTGCTGGTTTCGGTCTGGTGTGAATGAGCATATCTCTAATATTTCTGGTGCGTTTAAATGCAAAACGGGGTTTGGGGATCTCTAGGGATCCTGTGTTTAGAATCCTCCATGATAACCCTCTTTATTTTATTAGATTCTGGTGTGAAAGATGTGACACATGTTAATGTATCTGAGGATTCTTTTGGATTGACCTCTAGCAAAGTCTCCCGGTGATTGTTCCTGGCTCTTTTCATTGATAGTGCTACTTGCTTTGGTGGGTACTGCCTTTCCAACAGATTCTTGGATAAGGACTCTGCCTCCTTCTTGTAGTCATTAATAGAGCTGCAATTTTGCCTTATGCGCAAAAATTGCCCAAAAGGTAGATTGTCTCTAAGGGCTTGAGGGTGGTGGCTACTGTATAGTAATAAGCTATTCCTGTCAGTTGGTTTCTTGTATATGGTCGTACTCAACTGACCATTGTCGAGTCTGATGGTAAGATCCAAAAACGGTATGTTTGTGGATGAAATGGTATGAGTGAATTTCAGATATTCGTTCTTTGTATTAATCCACCGGCAGAAGTTATTGCATGTGGATAAATCACCACTCCAGAAGATGAGGATGTCATCAATGAACCTCTTCCACAATCTCAGGTTATCCTTGAAGGGGTTGTTGGGATGTAAAATCACCTCTTCTTCAAATGCTGCCATGTAGAGGCAAGCCACACTTGGGGCAAATGATCTCCCCATGGAAGTACCCTGAGACTGGTGGAAGAGTTGCTTCTTCTACTCAAAGAAATTTCTGTTAATGCTAGTGTAGCACACTGCATTATGAATGTTACAGGAGTCGGTGATGTCCACTCGACCTCGTTCAGGGATGTTTCAATGACTGTAAGTGTCTCACGTTGGGGAATGTTAGTGTACAGCTGTTCCACATCTAGTGTCACCAGTAGGTTTATATCATCTGTGTTCCTCAATTCCCCTATTATGCGTAGGATGTCAGTTGTATCCCGAATGTATGAGGGAGTCGTTTTTACCAGTGGCTGGAGGAAATGATCACAAAATTTCGAGAGTGGCTCCAAAATGGAGCCTATGCCCGATACTATGGGTCTACCTGGAACTGGTGTAGTGCCTTTATGAATTTTGGGCAGGGTATAGAAATAAGGTGTTTTTGGGTCCTTGGTAGTGAGAAAATCAGCCTCTTTCTTGCTTATCCAGCCGTTAGCTTCTGCCTCAAATACTGCACTGGAAATTTCTGTTGCCAATCTAGTAGTGGGGTTGGTGGTAATCGGTGTATAGAATTTTCTGTTATTGAGTTGGCGTTGGCATTCAAGGTCATAATCTGTAGTTGACTGTATGACTGTTGCACCGCCTTTGTCTGCCTGTTTGATGGTGATGCTACTGTCCTCAGCTAGGGACTTAATAGCTTGCAGTTCATTTCTGGAAAGGTTGTGAAAGGGGACCTGTCTCGTCTCCTGTCTCAGGTCCTTAAGAACTGCCTGCTCAAAAGTGAGCACTTCCACAGGGACCATATTACTATTTGGAGTAAATGTAGAGGGGTTCCTCAGTCCCGAGTCTTGCTGGATAGGTTTTGGTTTGTCCTGAAAGAAGGCTTTTAAGCAGATTTTTCTGAAGAAATTTTGGATTTCACATTGTTCTCGGAATCTATCAGTGTTTGGGGTGGGAACATATCCCAATCCTTTTTCTAGTACAGTCATTTCAATATCGGTCAGAGGTCTGTGAGATAGATTCACCACTAAAGTCTCCTGCCCTAAGTTTTGCTCCTTGTCTCCACTGCATTGGGTGGTTGATCTTGCCACTGCACTTGTTTCTGCCCGCCTCTTTTGCGCCCTCTTCCTCTGCCCCAACCTCTGCCTAAAAAAGGAGGGTTACCAGTAGGAAAGAATTGCGGTTGGCCTTGTGGATACATGGGGAAAGGCCAAAAGGGCTGTGGTGGACCATGGTAGTTAGGAATGTGGTAGTTGGGGAGCTGAGGGCGATTAGCCTTTCTCAAATTAGTGCCACCCCAACTCCCAGTGCTGGAGTCACTACTCGAGGAGCCCCTCCTGTTGGCATCGTTACTTTCATCTGAGGAATAGCTGTCCTTAGCTGGCGTGTAGTCAGCCTTCAGATAGGGGTACACCTTTTCCTTCTCGAATTTTTGAATATCTTTTTGTAATTTGTTGACTTTCTGTTTCATCAGATAGTCCTTGTGCTCTGCGATCTCGTTGTTCAGTTCTGCTAATATTGATTTAAATAGGGTCATCTGAATGGTAGTTTTGAGTGCATCCTCTGCAACTTGAATCCTTATCAGGAGGGCGTCAGCTATCCTCTTGGCGGTATTTATTATCAGGACAAGCCAGTCCCTAGTGCACTTCCAAGCCACTAGGGACCACTCTTTTTTGAACACCGCATCCTCTAGGAAGAGTCTGGGGAAGTTATTGACGATGAGGCCATTCGGGGCAATATTTGCCCGCAAATATTCTGTCATCATCGCCCCATGTAATAATATCTTAAGCCATTCCCTTTTCATCGTCATTAAGGAAGTCCAGTCCTCAGACTGGGTACCTGAGGCTGAGCTACTGTCTGCCCCGAGGATAGAAGGGGTGGTTCTCAGGATTTCTGCAGCTATGTCATCACTGAAGCTAAGTCCCTGGGTCTCCTCCATATTAATGGCGAGCTACGGGAGATAGCTATGTAGAGGGGAGTTCACGAGGGTTGGGCCAGTAGAGGCAATTGGCGTCTCTGGTGCTGAAGACTGACCACTACCATGATGGTCAGCAGAGCCGGCCCTAAATCGGATTAGCGCCCTGGGCGGAAAGAAAATTTGGTGTTTGTTTTGGGGGAAAGGGGCCTTGAGGTGTGACGGCAGGAGGTGTGAGGAAGATGGGAGAAGTTCAGGGGGTTGATGGGGTGCTAACAATTACCTTGAGGTACTTTAAGGGCTGATTACATAGACCCGGATAGCCCCACTCTGGTCCAGACACCCACACCACCCAAACGAGGTACCAACAGAACTACAGAGAAAGCTATGTTTTTGTGGATAAGTTTATTCAAAGTTGGCATATCACACTTGTGGAAAAATCATAAAAAACTTTAATGTGAGAATACACTTGGAACACATAACAATCACCAAACCGAGAAGAAAAGGCACGTGGGGAATGAAGACATAATTTGAAAGTGCCAAAAGAATATGTGCAAAATACATTTGGGGAGAAGAACTTTCATCATCATCCCGAAGTGCACCCTCCGCACCAAGGGTCCTCTCGCAGTCCTCAACGCCATTGGACCACACAGGTGCAACCACCTGCATCTGCGAGGGGCGGTCCCGCGCCACTGTACCCTTGTCCTCGTTATGGGCACCGCCCCTGAACACCAAGCTCCCCAGGGACTGCGAAGAGGTGGGCAGGAGCAGCGAACCCCGTGCCCACCCCCAATGATCTATCTGTGCGCCCTAGCCCACAAACTAGTGTACATCCTCTGGTTGGCTCAAGACTGCAGAACCTTATCTCTTAGTGCTGTCCTGGGGGGGACTGCTTCTGGAGGACCTCCCCTGCTAACTAGGGGTGACTTTAGGGTTCTAGACCCCACACCTAAAATGAGGGTCAGTTGAGAGGGGAAAAAAGCTGCTGCTCCGCGCACCGCCGCTGGATGGCCAGGTCCGGAAAAGAGGTCAAGGCCAAAGGGCAAGGGGTCTTTATACCCCCCCCTGGCCACCTCGGTGATGACACGCGAAGTGACTTGCTTCCAGCTACCCGCCCCACCTATTCTGAGGCACGGCAACCGGAAGCCAAAGAACCGGCCTGAGACTCCCTTAGCCAGCACATCGCCGGATCGCAGGGGGCCCCGGCCACGGAGGCCCTGTGTCCTAAGCACTGTGCCCCTCCCCATGCGGGGGGCGCTCTGTCCATAGGACCCGGATACCCCCAGTCTGGCCCAGACCACCACACCACCCAAACAAGGTACCACAGAACTACAGAGAAAGCTATGTTTTTGTGGATAGGTTTATTCAAAGTTGGCATACCACACTTGTGGAAAAATCATAAAAAACTTTAACGTGTGAATACACTTGGAACACATAACAATCACCAAACCGAGAAGAATAGGCATGTGGGGAATAAAGACATGATTCTAAAGTGTCAATAAAATATGTGCAAAATACATTTGGGGAGAAGAACCTTCATCATCATCCTGAAGTGCACCCTCTACACCAAGGGCCATCTCGCAATCCTTAGCGCCATTGGACCACACAGGTGCAACCACCTGCATCCGCGAGGGGCGGTCCGGCCCCACTGTACTCTTGTCCTCATTATGGGTACCACCCCCGAACACCAAGCTCCCCAGGGGCTGCAAAGAGGTGGGCAGGAGCAGCGAACCCCGTGCCCACCCCCAATGATCTATCTTTGCACCCTAGCCCACAAACTGGTGTACATCCTCTGGTTGGCTCAGGACTGCAGAACCTTACCCCTTAGTGCTGTCCAGGGGGGACAGCTTCTGGAGGACCCCCCCCTGCTAACAAGGGGGGACATTAGGGTTCTAGACCCCGCCACAAGGACGACCAGGGCCCAAAGGTCCTTAGCCCTCCACACCACAAAACATTTGCTGTGAAAATGCCCAATTGTCCCTAATAAATAAATCAGTCCCTGCGTCTGAGAGGTGAACACCATCCTCATGCAACATGTCATTGCCCTTGAGAAGTTTGTGGGGGATTTTCCACAGGCGGCCCGGGCCCGGGCACAACCTAGACATTTTGGAGTTCAAACGCCGTACCGACACATTGATCACTCTGGACTTTATATTCTTCCCCCAGGTCTGGAGTGGCACCATGTGAGACCATGCAAAAGCCACCTCAGGAAAGGCCTTACCCAACTGCGCAAAGTCAGTCAAAATTGCCTCCCTGAAGCCCTTACGGCCCATCATCACCAAGTCGTTACCTCCAAGGTGCACTACGATGAGATCTGGGGAATGGAGTTCTTCACAATCCCTGGCTACCTGAATCAACTGTTGCAGCTGTGAGAAATGTAGGCCACTGATTCCACACCACTGGAATGCTACGTCACGCAGGGCAAAAGGCTTGGGTCCATGGAGCAGTTGCAACCTGTAGGCCGACTGACGGATAAAGGAGTGACCAACCACCCACATGACCTTGGATGGCATTCTACTAAAAGAACAAGAAAAACACAAATGAATATGCATAGAAAAGAAACAACTAATGTACCAATTTAATTGCAAGTCGGGTGAATATAACGCTTGTATGACTTTGATGACCAACGACCTAACTTTTTAACTTCCTCGGCTGACATGCCTGCCCCAGCCGCCTCTGTAGCTGCGCCTATTCTAAAGGAGTGGGAAGAGTAACCCTCAGGATTGATTCCAGCCTCCCTACGGGCCGCCGAAAGAACAGCTGTGAACTGGTACCGGGAGAGGCAGTCCCCATTCAGGTAAAGTAACAAAGCTGGAGACACTATACCATGACGAATTGCAAAGTAGGACCCCATTCGAGCTACAGGACAAATGTGTAAGCCTGGGGCCGCCTTGAGTTTAATCACAGCCCCCCTCCCTTCTTGATCCGTTTTGGACCTTCTCAACCATATCATCAAGTTGTCCTTACCTAACTGCACATCCACCCACTGATGGCCCCATGCCGAATCAGTTTGTGCAGATCCCACTAATTCGCTGACCCTAAATGCGCTGTAAAAGGCCACGGTAAATGCTGCCGCGAAAAGTGTTGATTCATAAGGTGACTCGCACACCCTAGGCAGGATAGCTAACAGGCGGCCCAGTATAAGTGCGTTGAGGGGGCGTCTGCCATCCTTCTCTGAACCCTCAAGTCTAGCCCACCCAGCCAGTGACTTCTGAATGAGGAAAGTATTGTTCTGATCAGTCGCGCCCTGCACTTTGGCGAAGAACTTTATGGCTGAGAGGTGGGCCCGAGCACAAGATACTGTCTTGCCCAGTTTCCTCAAGTCACCTAGAAACAGACAGATAGTGTTCGTATTGAACATGTCATAGATATTCTGTGCGTGCAAGAAAGACATAGCTGGCAAAACATTTTTTGTAAGACACTCTTGTGCGCTTTGAAAGTGAGGCTGCCACTAGATCCGGTAAGGCGGGACTCCAATCTTCCACAGTTATGACGGGAACTCTGTTATCACCTTTGCTGCTTGCGGGTGGAAATCCCAAAATTCCTGTGACTTGGAGCGAGATAAGGCATCAGCAGAATTATTAAGAATACCAGGTACATGCTTAGCTCGAAATGAAATGTTAGCTTTTAAACACAGGAGGACCAAATGCTTAAGTAACCACAGAACACATTTGCACGAAGCCCCCTGCTTGTTAGTAGCCTCAACCACCACCATATTATCTGACCAGAAGATCACACTCCTATCCCTGAGTGCCTCCACCCAAAAGGTCAACACTAGAACGATGGGGAACAACTCAAGAAAGGCGACATTCCTAGTGATACCGCTCTCATGCCATGCCATAGGCCATTCCCCCATACACCATTTGGAGCCCAATATTGCTCCAAAACCTACGCTGCCTGCGGCATCTGTAAAGAGGCCTAATGCGCAACTAGAAATCGGGTGTGAAGGCCACAAAACAGAGCCATTAAATTGCTGTAGGAAGGAACGCCATATCCTCAAGTCATCCTTAACCTCGCTGGATAGCCAGGTATGGTGGTGCTTCTCTATGAGACCAGCCATTGACCTAGCAATAGACCGAGTGAAGGCGCGCGCCATAGGAATGATCTGCAACACAAAATTCAGTTGGTCCACTAACACCTGAAGTTGATGGAGTGTCACTTTCTTGGACGACAGTACTGTGTCGATGGACTACCAGAAGGCCTGAACCTTCTCAAAAGGGAGACGGCACTCCCGAGCCACAGTGTCAATTTCAATCCCCAAGAATGTAAGGCATGTTGAAGGACCCACAGTCTGCTCTGACGCAATGGGCCTCTGAGGTCCCTAAATAGGGAGATCAATGCATCTAGTACCCCCGCGCATACGCCTGAGTCCGGTGGCCCCAGGACCAGGAAGTCATCTAGGTAGTGGATCACATCCCTGTGGCCTGTGCGTGAAGTGAATATCCATTGTAACAGGGAGCTAAACTGTTCAAAATATGTGCAAGACATGCTCACCTCATTGGCTATTATCATGGTAGAAAGCACCCCCAAATTGAAACCCTAGAAGATGGTAGTCATCGGGGTGAACTGGGAGGAGCCAGAAAGCAGACTCCGACCGGAAGCCAAAGAACCGGCCTGAGCAGCCCTTGCCCAGCACATCACCATATCGCAAGGGGCCCGGGCCACGGAGGCCCTGTGTCCTATGCCCCACACGCCTCCCCATGCAGGGGGGGCGCTCACGTTGCACACCCCACACTAGTTTGAAACAGGTCTGCACGGTGTAGATAAAGGAGATGTGAGCCAATGGTTGATCCGTTATTGATTTTGACAGCCCAGATGGCTGCAAGATCTATTTTTACAAATGCTTTAAAATATACAAAGAGTGGGCCTTGGCTTTTCCCAGAGCAGTATTTCTCTCTTATATCATGCTATTGGCTGTGTAGTGAATCATAGAACACGCACTTGTGCAATGTCGTTGTCCTACCCAAACCTATTCTGACAGCGAGACAAAGAGGAGGCAGGGATATTCCAAGTAACTTGATTTTACTAAACAAATCACACAAGGCATTTTTTTAACTTGTTCACTATACAGAGTACGAATAAAACATATCATGACACACAGTATTACATCGAGAATTCACACGTTTCTGATTACATCCACTTTCAGGAAGCAGGAACGGAAATCCAACACATTTATATATATCACAGGGTTATACAATACTGAATATGACATCATGATAACGATGAACTACATATCTACAAAACTTGCAACAGGGAACTGCTTACCGCACCATCCATTCTCGGGGCACCCGTGACCAAACTAGTCACAATCCATGAAAAATAAATCCATGGGCCACCCCGGAGAAAGGCTAGAGCGTAGGTCAGGCCTCTTTCTAACCAGCCCCATACCCACCTGAAACAGAAAAGCACGGGAAACTGCTGAGGTAAGGTTAGAAGGCCTGAATCACCGCAAGGACAACCCTCCTTTTAACGAACCCCGTACCCACCCGAAACTCCCAGGAAGAGAGTTGAAATGCGTGGCTCTAGTTGCTATAGTTATAATTACTGGCCATTCTGTCCTCTCACACCTGATCAAATCTATAACAATTTGGAATCAGGGTGGGTGGGTTTTCCTCGGCCTAGTGCGACTCCATCCTTGGGGGATTATGAGACAAATTGGTTGTCCGCGAGGAGGCACAGGTTCACTTACAGGGTGCCTGGCCTCTGGGGATAACCCCATCCGGGTCTTGAAGCGCTTGCTGAGCACGACGGGAAACAGGACCGTAAGGAAATCTGGAGGGTAGCGGGATACAGAGAAGCCTCCATGCCTACAAGGTTCGTCACCTCCCTTCACACTTAAGCGACTAATAGCGCACTTCCGCTGTTTGTGGGGTGCGTTTGTCATTCCGCCTTCCACGAAGTGCGCGCTTTACCATGCAGGAGGGAGTATTTTACCTCCCAGAAATACACTGAATCATCACACATTAAACACTTTTTCTCAGAGATGCATTGTATAGAAAGCAATCTTTTTTTTGCTGCTGTGGGCAATTTTAGTGCATTAGTTACGACGTAAAATGCAAGCCAGACCAATTGTGTTTTGAAGTACTTGTTTTCCGAAAGCCGACAGGACTGCCCTTTTCCTCTAATAATGGCCCTGGTTTTATATTCAGTAAAATGGGAGTAATTGAAAGCCATAATTAAAGAAGTGGGGTGTCACACCCATCTTCACTTGGCGTTCAAGATAGACGTGGCGAGAGCTCTGTAAACCACGGTATGGAACATTAATGCCACACATCAAAAACCATTTAGTAAAGTTCTTCATTTAGAAAGGTGTTTGCCGCGAACATTTTGGGAGGTTTACAATGCAGCTGATATTTTTTGAGAAACTTCCATGGTGACGACGAGCAGATGCTGCTTGCTGTAAAGTAATTTTCAGATGTCTTAATTGTGCCTGTAGAGAGGCTCATGAATATCGAATATATATCATCTACAGGGAACTTTGGTGGCGCCTAAGTGGACAGCCATGCATCCATGCATTTCCCGATCAGTAGGCAGTATTAATTGGACGGTTTAATGACCCATCCTGATGGTTGTTGCACCTAATTGACTCACTTTCCCATTGGCTTCACAGACTGAGCTGGTATTATTCCTCCAGCTGGGA
The DNA here is from genome assembly GCA_963921515.1 of Calotriton arnoldi. NCBI lineage: Eukaryota > Metazoa > Chordata > Amphibia > Caudata > Salamandridae > Calotriton > Calotriton arnoldi. The sequence continues at coordinate 750,287 of CAWUFW010005187.1, forward strand.
GAGAGCAGTAGAAAACAACCCCTCAGAGAATCATCATCTCCTACCTTGGGTGAATACCTACAGGTGATAGTTGTAAATGTTGTGCTACTGTACCAATAGAACATGTTTTTCCTGACTAAGGCCCCAACTACGGGCCAGGCAGAGTGGATGGATTCTCCGGATGGAATTTCTCTCTTTCCTTGATTCTGAGAAGGAAGGCTTTTTCAGAGCTGGTTTTTCCGAGCGTAGGACAACCAGACCCGATGTTGCCATGCTTTAATTCCTTACTGCAAAATCGCATGAGTCTTTGGCTCAGCATCAGCCAAGACTCGTTACCCAGTCTTTTCTGACAGGTGGGCGCATACAATGCGCCCGCCTGCCAGGAATAACCTTACCTCCCTGTCCTACTCCCTCCTTCACCCTCCCTCACCTTTCATCCCAACCAGCGGTCCCCGCATACCTGCAAATAGCAGCAAATAACTGGTGGTGGATGTCTGTGTTAGACCCTAGAGAATTGGAAATTCTTTGTGGTACCGTTTATTTAATTATTTTATTTTTGCAATTTTATATAGCGCGGACATGGCCCGAAGGAATCGGAACGCTTTACAACAGTAGCATGATACAATGGTAGGGCAAGTTACAGGTACAATAATTGCGTTCAGACATATTGCATTGAAAGCTATCACCCGAACAATCACTGCCACGTGATAATTCACAATTCCATGGGGTATAACTTGTAATTGTAAGGTACTGGGTCAGATATACGGCACGATAACAGTAAACTCACTCGTGAACCTACCAAACAAGAAATCGTTCCCCTGTACCATGAAGCTTGTCAGTTGCTTATATGGCCTTTAAGCTTTATTCTAACCTCCTGACTGGCCCTCTTCCTTCAGGCTTTAAATACTGTTTGGCACTACCTGCACAGGAGCGGAACGCTACAACGTCCATGTTTTCCCATACTATAGGGACTTGTATGAATTAGTTGCCATCATGGAGACTCTGTTCTGAATTGCAGGACCAGAAAACGACCTTTTTTGTATATCTCAATGGAACACATTCAGAAGATGGTTGGGTGTTGTTCGCATCAATTTTTCATGGTATCCTGTGTTTCAGACTACTGCAGGCATCAAACACCAAGGTTGCTCACTTTTTCCGGGGCAAATCCAGGACCCTGTCACACGCGTTGTTTTCGGAGAGGTGATCTTGTGGACAGCACCCGCAAGCACTGGTTTGCCTCGCCAGAGAATAGCTAAACATCTTAAATGCTCCGGGGTAACCCGTTCACTCATGTGCAGTCACCTAATCAGAACATTGCATTTGAAACAGGCAGGCAGAAGCACTACCATAGTGATTGTTGCAGCAGCCTCGCTTCCTGGAGTATGTACATTGCTTGCCATGTTCCGGGCCTCTAACCCCATGGCTTGCATTGATTTCAGTATGCAGGGCACCTGCTTCCGTCTTCTATCACTAAGGCATACTTCCATGCACAAGTGTTGGGAGGTGGTCCTTCATTAGTCCCCATGACTACAAGCTGTCACACTCCTGTCTCTGACTCAGGTAGATGGTACAAGGCTTTAGCATTCTGAAAGTGTGCAGTTGCAATGGGTAGATGTTTGTGTAAAGTCCCCATCGAGCCCTGCAGTGTAGAGTGGTAGAAAGTGGAGGCAATACACTACTTCTGGGGTATTCTACTGCAGGTACAACACACCACACGACCTTCTCCTATCACAAAAAACATTCAGTACACTAGTGACTTCACATGAGAGATTGTTGGATGGGTTGTGTGCCTTTCACAGGGTGTGTGTTGGATATTTTAGCCAATTAGAATGTCCAATTTTTTAGGTCTCGCCTAGCGTTGCAGCGCATGCGCTGCTCGCTTTGCGAGGCATGCTGTATTAGGGTATTTTTTTGAAGTGGTGTGGAAGCCCCGCCCATGTTTTTCATTGGCTGGCGTCATCGTCCATGGTAAACGCTGGCTTCCAATTCATAATGAGGCTTCTTAGTCCCTCCCTGTTACCGCCCTGTCTCCTATTGGGACCGCCCATCAGTACTGGATCGTTTACTTGCGGCGTTATACTGTCTCCTTCAATTAGTGGGTAAGCACTTTTTTTTATCATTCGTGCAATGGCGACAGCTTGTTTAACATCGCGGCAGCCTCAGCACTAATAATGGCTGCCATGCTATTCTTTTGTAACTTGCGATCGCCTAACGCAGCTGCATGCCTTTTTTTCTAATTATTTACTTTTCCTGTGAGTGCAAGGCAGGTACTGTGAAGGTCGGGTGCTTGGGTAGGGCTCGGCAGCGGGAGGTGCCTGGGCTGATCGCGCTTCAGTACTGTCCGTGAAAGACCGCTCGGCTCCCCCGAACATCGCGGTTCGTGCTCGAGAAAGAACATTCTGGGCTATCTGGGCATCTTGTTTCTTTGGGCGATGGCTTGTTTGTGTTTGCAGTCGCCACTCCCTGCTCTACTCCCGGGCAGCCACCGCAGCCTCAGAGCCCCGCCAACGCTGCAGCTGCTGGGCATGGTGTGCCGTGCAGACTCGGCCCGCCATATTCCCAGCACCGGCTCTGACATCCTGGGAGCCACGAACCGTTCGCCTGACACTCGGAGCTCCCCAGCCGAAAACGTACTATTCCCAAGCATCTTACTATGCAAATTCCCAACAGTTTAAAGGTGAATGTTGCCAATTTCCGATTAGAAAAGGAGATGCCGGTTATGTGGCCCCTCTCCCCCGTTTCAGCACAACATCTTGCCAACTCTGAAACTTGCAGGCAGTGTGAACACTGGAGCTGCATAGCCAGGAGCTCGGAAGAGGACACATGGGGAATAACTGAAGCGGCAGAGCTCACTAGCCATGTATTCAAGCTTGCTCTACAAGGCAGAGGGTGCACTAACCTGCCATGGTCACTGACCGCCTCGGTGCAGCCCAGCGCACCAGCACACCCTTAGCCTGATGTTGGCAGTGCCTCGCCAGACAATGCAGCTGGTCACATTCCCTCAGGGGGGCTGCTTAGCCTCCGGCTGCAGTGCGTGCTGTCCGCTCCAGTGCCTTACTCTCCTGGCTGCCATATGCAGTCAGCTGCCCCGTATCCCTCACCACCCACGTGGTGTCAGAGGTGCGTAGCTACCCAGACCGGCGGCAATAACCCGGCCTGCGAAGGAAGCGACTCTTTCATGGGCTGCTGTAGTGCAAGTACACATGGGCTGTGGCAATGCTGTTCACCATTCCTCTCTAACATAAGTCCCTGTTTACGTGTAGAAACCTAGGTACTGCATGCGAGTGGGACTGGTTAAGTCCTATGTGAGGCGAGGGAATGTCATTAAATGTAACCCTTACCCGTGAGCACAATTAAAACTGAAGAAGGTTTTGGAGTAAAATCGGAGTGTATCCTACCACCTTCTGATGCTGTTACACTTATTCAGTCCCCCGGTTAGTTTGCACCCTCAGTTTAAGATGTCATTAGAGTGAAAACATGTTGAAAAAGCGCAACGCGTTAGCAGAGGAATTTCCCTTTTTTATGGCTTAACAAACTGACAATGATAGGCTGAGACTTGACCATTTAGACAATTAAGATTTATTGTTTTAAGTTTTTTTGCACATGAAATCATTTGGCTGACATTATTATATGTGCAGGTTCATTTAAAATTAATCTTCATTTTTGTTATAGTTGTATTCATTGTTTTATCAATTCATATTAAATTTGTTTGTGTTGTATATTTTATTGACATGATTATTCCTTGTAAGCATCGTTTAAAACATATGGTGTATTTATGCTTTGTCAAGATTTGTGTCGTAGCGTGTATAATGTGTCCAAGTGTTTCGATTATTTTCATCACATATGGAGGACAAACCACATGTTTTAGATTCACTAACCAGCACCTTATAAAAGGGCATGTCACATTTGTTTTGAACTAATTGAATTTCAGCAATAGACTGACGAGTTTCGGTTTATACGACCTCGGTGAGTAAATTGTGTGCTTTGATTTAGTTGGCTAACAAGAGAAGATGGTGTAGATACGGGTTGGACCTGCCAAAAGTTGTTTTTGGCACACAGCACATTTAGAGATTTGAGGTGCATTTCACTTACAAGATTTGTTTTATTTCGATAAGTTGTTTCTTAGGCATGGAGTACGTTCTGTTGCTTCGGGTGTATTTCACTCATTCACTTTTATAAAGTTCTTTAACATCTTCTTTTCACCCTTTTGACAAACAATTTTCTGCATGTAAGCACAATCTAATTAAATGTTCAAGTACATTTATTTTCATTCTGATCGAGTGTTGCTTTTATCTTAGTTACCCCCAACAATAAAGTCAGTCATTGAACCAACTCGGTTATGCCAGAGTTTAAAATGGCCTCGCCCCTGTGCGCAATATTAACTTGGTTACCCTTGGAGCAGTGACGAACAGTAGATGTTATAGCACCCAGGATAATGTGCTGCATGGCTAAATACTTATAAAGTCCCAAAGGCGAGACCTATTTGCTATGCCAGTGCTTGTTTCACATTTTCGCCAATCACACTTACCCAAACATTCTATGCCTGTCATGGTATGCGGTAAACAAACAAGCATAACGGCACATGAAAGGGCGGGAGAGAGAGAGAGGAGGCAGAGATAGAGAGAGGGAAAGTGAAAGCGAAATATAAACAGAGAGAGGGAGAGAAATCAGAATTTCCTAGGATTGACTCTCATTCCATCTGTGATTGGACGTTGAGTCCCAGCACGTACTAAAGCTAATTGCAAGTTGGTACCTCGAGTGGATCCTCGTGCTAGAGAGCTATGCTGATCGGGGGAGGAGGGGTTCTTAGGATGATTAGGCCCAGAGACTCTAGTGCGGCACACCAATGTGAAAAAATAAACACATCTTTCCTCTCAGGTAGAACAAAACTAAACATGTGAAATACATTCTAATTGGTATTTCAGAAAGAACAGTACCTACTTGGATTTGAGGAGACACTCTGAAGTTGAATCCGAGTTGGATTCGTTTTTCAAGTTTTCATGTCGGAAACTAGATTAATATGTCCTCATAGGGAGGCTGAGATTTTTGTGTGGTCCATGGGTTAAGAGGCTTGAATGAGGTTCATTTGTAAGTAATTAATGTTGTCTCTTTTCGATTATGTTCTTTAATGTTTCTACTGAGTGTATGATGGATGCCGTTTAGACAGTTGGCTGTTAATAAGGCTCTGCCCTCATTATTTGTCGTCTAGGTAGGCGTTGACTGTGACAAGGGAGATTTCTTTCTTCGGGTACCACAATGGGAGTCCATAAGCATGAGTCTCTGTTTGGATATGATGTGAGCCAGACAGTGAGCCTGTGCCTTGTTTCTTTTCATGAGGATGCCCGGTTTATCATGGCAGCTTTCAGTGATGGTGGCATCTGTGTGCAGCATGGCACTGGAAGCTGAGGTAGACGGGGAGGTGTAGCGAGGCTGGATAGCTCTTGGTGGAGGGATTGCAGATGTACGTGTTTGAATAATCTGGAGAGCAAGGCCCAGATTTACTAATACTTTGTGCTGGGTTTGCATTGCTTTTATAATGCAAACCCGATGAAAAGTTTTCTGCTGGGATTTACAATCCAATGCAAATTAGAATTTGGATTGGATAGTTTCTCATAATAATGCAAAGTTGCGCTATGCGCTGCCTTCCTTTACTTTGTGTTTAGTGGGTGTTCCATGGATGGTAGATAGGTGTTCCCACGTAACCACCAATGGGTTTTGACACAAATCCCTATCTACAAACATTTGTAGACAGGGGTTTGTCCCAAAATGTTACAGTTTCTCTAGTCAGGCGTAACGTGGAGAAATGTTCTAATTTCTCCTTGTTTTCTCAAATTTGCATGCACGCTGCATGGTACAGCACACATAAAAAGCAGGAAAATGGGTTAAAGAATAGTTTTTGTACTAGAAGGGTTCCCATCCAGTACAAAAACAATTCCTTACAGAACGCACAGACCCTTTCACTATGGTGCAAGAGAGTGTACGTTGGTGCAAGGCAGCCTAAAGTGCACCAGCACTGCGAGTGAGAGGAAAACAGCACCATATCTTAGTGGATGTGTCACGGTTCTGCTCTGTCCCTTTCACGCTACACAGCAACTGCTTTTTTTGAGTTTTTCATAGATTTGGGGCCACATTTCTGAATTTGAGCTGGTTGGACCGTAAAGCATAGATTGATGGCTTGAGAAAAAGTGTTGTAACCAATGAAATCTAGATTGTCACCTTTGGTGTGGGTATGATCAGTAATATCTTAAGTGAGATCAAGAGTTTTGAGGAGGTAAAGCAGAGATTTCGTCCTCTTGGTGATGGGTACGCCTGGGTAAACGAAGGAGCATATTAGTAACGTAGACAATTTGTTATGGTGGCTTTCAGGTTAGAGAATTCATCAATTGAAACTCTTCTTGCGCTGCGTGGTGGGTTTGTAGATAAGATGGTAGGTGACATACTTTTCAGGGAGGAATCATAGCTGTCAAGAGAAGATTTGAAGGGTCTGATGGTGAAACTAACCAGTTCTGATCAGGCCCCTATTGATTTACACATGCCATAAAGTCCAACCTCTTTTTCTACTTTTGGTCTTGTAAGAGGACATGGTTACAGAAGAACATTATGTTCTAAAATGTATTAAAAACGTAGAAAAAGATTATGTTTCTTGTTAACTTTCCCCCATTTAACCCTTTTGATTCTTCTTACTTACCTCACTTTCTTATGTTTTGTCAGTTCGAATTCCAACAATTGTAGTCATCTGCTCAAGTAAAACACGACCTGTGTTTATTAAACCCTACATTAGCTGTATTGTGTTTGCCATTTGTAAAGCACATTGCTGCCACTATGTATGTTTGTTTAGGTATGGAAATAGGGCAGACCTAGTGAGGAACCAACAGAGCACTAAACAAAAGAGTGAGAGCCCAAAAGGGAGTGTCACTAGTAGGATCAGGCGGAGTAGTGGGCACTGAAAATACGCATGCCGGTTTGGCCGGCTGTCCACAGCCGACTAAACCGACATGCACACTTGGATATCTCCAGGCTATTCCTTGGAGATATCTGCAGTGCTCAGGAGCACCGGCTCCCAGTCCCTGCTGGAGCATGAAACCGGTCTGCTCTGCCCAATCCCAGTGCTTCTCTCATGCTGGGAGTAATAGCATGAAAGAAGAACTGGGATTGCGTGGTGAGCTGGGAGCCTGTGCTTATGGGAACTGCAGGGCCTGGAGCAGAGGCGCAGCAAGGCGCGGCACGGGAGCAGAAGGTAAGTGTATTTTTATTTATTTTTCCCCACGCTGCCCCCACACTGCTCCACCACGTAGAATGGGCAGCAGCTGCGACTGACCTCCACCACGTCGGTCCCTGGGGTTTAGAAATTTCTCAAGTATATCCTCAGCTATCGAATTGAACTTCACAAGAGTCTGTGATGCTTCTTAGAACCTCTCTTCTATCAGGTGGCTACCTGCCTATAATAATGGCATATAGTGTTTCAAACAGGGGCACGGGATGACCGCTAAATTTTTATTACTTTTCAGAATTCAAGGTAGTCTGTGAGCCTTCTAAATCGAGTCAGAAGTGAGTTCCAGAACTTAGTGATCTATACCAAAAGTGCCACCCCCTCATGCAAGTCTTTTGGATTGTAGGAGTCATAATTAAGGGTGCTGCCTTTGATCTCAGGTTTCTCTTTGGCTGATAGATTTGAAGATTGGGCTCCTTCACCATGGAATACCCAATATGAAACTCACAGGGGCAGATTTACTATTCTTTCATGCAACGCAGCAAGGGAATGTTATGTGTTTTGTGAAAGGAAGAGAGCAGAAATGTGATATATCCAATAGGATATTGCACACTTCTTTGCTCTTCATGCACTGGCGCACTTGTGGCTGCCTAGTGCCAATGCAGGGACCCTTTGCGCTGCAACACAAGGGGCCTGCATTGTGGTCAGGACTGTTTTTGTGCAGGAAGAATACAGCACAAATGCAGAGAGGAAGCAACAAGGAGAAATAAAGATATTTCTCCTTGCTACACCTCACTCGAGTAGGCGCACCATTTTGGCGCAAACCCAGGTTTACTGACTAGTAAATCTGGGTTTGCATCAAAATACATGGGTGGATCTGTGTAACACCTACCCGATGCAGGGTAACGCAAGGCAGAGCAAGGCACTGCCTTGTGTTACTCTGCAGCTGAATAGTGATGCACAGCCTCGCAAATCTCGATTTGCGTGGCTTTGCAAATGCCACCGCAGTACTTGCGTTGTCTTGCGTCGACTTACATGAGCAAGGACAACATAAGTGCTTAGTTAATCTGGGCCAAAGAATCTTGAAGAAATCGAAGGGCCGTAATTTTATAGACTAATGTTAGATGTGCAAGAGGAACCTGACAGAGTTTCTTCTATAAGAAATGGGGGGCGGTGGCAACTATATGTAGCTGGAGTAGTCTAGCTCGGAGAAAGCAAGTGTGATGGTGTCAAGCATGAATAGGGCGAATCCCAGGAAGAAGAAAAAGAAGTTGTACTAAAGGGCCCTGAGTGTCTGAAAAAGGATTTAATTACTTGATGTACATGTGGTGTTAGTGTAGAGCGAGGTCTGCATCCATGATGACTGAGGTTTCTGACCTTGCTGGCAGTGGTGGAGGTGCTCAAATTTCAATGGGCCACAGGGCATACGCTGAGTTGTAGAAAACTTTCCAATCAATAGAATGCCAGTTTTTGAAAGGTTGAGTTCATGCAGTTGCAGGTCAACCAATTTACTTCTAGGATTTAAAAATCTCAAACTATAAGGACACCACACCTGTGTTTTGAATGTATACATTCTTTAGCTGTATTAGGCAAGTAAAATGTCTGTCGTCATTACCTGATAGAACACAGGTAATCTGTGCAAAGCACCGTCCCATGTGGGGGCCACCAGCGACTAAACTGCAGGAGTGTTTAGAAACTGAACAAGCATTAGCAAAGCCAATACATCTGGCTTGCATTTTGTTCCCTGACTAAAACACAAAAAAAGGATGCAGCTATGAAAAAAAAAAAAAATTATTACTTTTAATGCATCTGTGGGAGAAAGAATTTATTGCGTGATAATTCTGTGTATGTTAGATTTAAAATAGCACCGCATGCAGTGCAATCCAATAATTCCATTAGAGGAGGAATGATACACCAAGTATCCCATAATATGAGGTGAGAGGGATATACTCCACTGGGTGGAGCCAAAGCTCACTATATTTATATTTTACAGAATTGTTAATAACAGGTTTATTGGAGAGTTGCACAGTCAAGTCAGCACTACAAAAGCAACATAATTCTGTAAAACTAGGTAAACATTTTTGTACTTGAGACTAAAATAACTTCAGTGTGAGATGAATAATCAATTCAGCGCCTGGAAAACCGTCACACATGCCCTGGTCACAAGCAAGCTGGAACACGGGAACAGCGTCTATGCTGGGATCAACAAAAACTCACCAGAAGGCTGCAGACCATTCAGAACTCGGCAGCCACAATCACTCTCAACCTCCCATGCCACACTCACATCACACCACACTTGAAATAACTCCACTGTCTCCCCATTCACAAATTAGCCCAATTGAAAACTCCTCACCCACACTTTCAAATGACTATATAACATTAGCCCAGCATACCTCAGCAATCACATCTGCTTTCACAAATCTTCCAGACTCCTCCGCTCAACCGGACTCCTACTTGCACACATCCCACGCATACAAAAATCCAGATCCAGTGGTCGAGCCTTCTGCTACACCGCTCCGAAAGGCGCTACACATAAGAGCCTCCTCCTTACTTCTTGAATTCCACACAAAGCTGAAGAACCAACTTTTCGAGTAGTCCCACTAGGCACTAGTTGTGACTAGACTCACACCTGGTCAGGGCCAGGGTACCAACCCCAGTGATGGTGCGCTCTACAAATTTGCATAACATATTCTCAAATTCCAACGGGGAGTGAGAAAGCAAAACAATTGTGAAATTGCTCCCACGTAACACAGGCACAATTCGCCCTTCTGTTTGAATGAAAAGGGAATAGAAATATATTCCAGCAGAATATTGCAAGAGCTGAGCTCACTGTAAAGATGCCGGATCTGTTTCATTAGTAGCGCGCTAGGAACTTTCAGCAGGATGCTAACAAGGCGATATATTTAGCAACAGTTAGTGAATGTGACATAAATCAAAGGCTAATCTTAGTAATAAGATTTGGGATAAATAAATGATGGCAACAGCAGCGGGAGATGTGAAACAAATGCCGAAAAGCACAGTCAGGCAGAAGGGAGGCTGCTCCAGATGAACTTGAAAGGAGACAAGATGCTTTCAGTATTGCCTATTAAAAAAGAAATCAGCGTTTCGCGTCTTGAGAAGTATCTGCACTTAGGGTTAATGGACAGCAATTCCAAAGGACCTGTGACTCCATTAGTCTCCGGGCTGTGCGCTTCCAGTAATACTGGAGAATTTGGTGAAAAAAAGCATTGGCAAAGCAAAGAGGTCTGAAATTTCAGTCCTAACTAAACATTGAAAAATGCCTGCTGAAGTGAACACACGAAGTATACGATTGTTTTTTGTATATAGTTCACCTGAGAGATGAAGAATTTACTATGCACTTTTGAGATGAGATGTGAAATGTTTCTTCAGGCATTGCAATGCAAGCACCAATCCGAGGCGCAAAAAAATACCAAACAGCCAATAGCATACATGCCAATATCTGGAAAGCAATAAGAGGGAGATTAAATAGAAATACTTGGGTGGTTTATTTTCCCCGTTGACTTCCACTGAGGTGGGGCCAATTTCAGGTGGGAGAAAGCTAAATGAAAGACATTTTTGTCTTTAAGAATCGAGAGTCTCCACTGGGTCTGTTAACTTGTTTGCAATAGATTGAGGAGAAGAAAAATACTCCTGTGGGAGAAGTCGAAGCTAACTCTATGTATATTTTAAAGATTGGTAACAATGTGTCTGGCAGACAGCTACACTACAGGATATGAAGCATGCCACTAAATAGGATGTAACAGCTACAATGGTTCAGGGAAAGTAATTTATGCTAAAAGGAAAGGATAACACTAACCAGAATCACTCAATACAACAATGAAAGGACAAAAAGAACGGTACCCACAACAATTGTTTTTTCAGAAAACGTGATTGTTATTGCAAATATTCGTATAAAACATGTGAACCTCTCCGATAAACCTGCGATTATCGGAGAGATTCACATGTGACTTGTCGAGGTGAATTTAATTCATAGTTTTTTTGGTGAAGTGATTAGTGCTTTGAAGGAGGTTCCCACAAGTTTGGCCAGGAAAGTGTTCATTTCTTAAGGGTCAGCTTCATTTTTCAGTGAAATGACATGTTCTACTTTCAGGCTGTCAGAAAATGCACCCTGTGACAGTGAGGTGTTTATTATTGAAGTCCAGAGAGAGGAAATGAGGAGTTTGATCTCTTTGATTGGAGAGCAAGGGCTCCGATCAGAAAATGTGAACAGCCTGCTTCGTACTAGATATGATTTTGTTGAGTTTGTCTACTCTTAGCATCCTGAATTAAGTCCACTTGGCATTGTTTTTTTGGGTTCATTGGTGAGGTAGGGAAGCCCACTGACTTGTCAGTGTAGATCTCGAGAGAGCCATGCATGAGATGTGGATAGGGACAGATTGTCTTTTTATTTATAAGTCAGAGATTGTTCTATCTTCTTGATCTTGTGAGTGAAGACATAGGAGAAGCAGTCACTCTTAGGTAAGGAGTCTATAACAGTTTCGGTGAAAAATGTTGTTTGTTTTCTAATGATGCTAAAAAGTTTGCTTGGACAGCTTCTTGTCTCATCTAGTTGGCATCTGAGGATGGAGGATTTTTCTTTGATAATTAGTTTTTTTACTGGTTTCTTTCATTTGTTGGAATGTTAGATGAAGGTTAGTAGGCTCTGGTCTCCACCTTCTCTTCGCTATTCTGAACTTTCCCTTTTCTTCAGCTAGATCTTTGTTGAACAATGGGCAAGAATTTTCTTTCTATGTTTTAATGGAGCAAACTCTTGGAATATATAGGACATAGTAGTATTTTAGAGTTAAGTCATCCACTGTGTGTGGATCGTTTGGAGTGTGGTGGTGAGACCTGACTTTGAATGAAAGTTTGTTATTTCTGATGTGCTTAGTGTCTCTGACACTTCATTTAGGGCTGTTCATTTGTCCTTTGAAGGTTATTTTTTCAAAGGATATTTTGTTGGGTATGAGGGATTGTATATTGATAAGGTCCATTATTATCTTATGAAAAGCTGGTTGTTACCTCGTGAGTGGGATATGCCATGGATTTTGGTTAGCTTCGAGTCTGCAGTGAGGATTTCTGACTCACTTCTTATCTAGATGCTAGAGCGATTTGAACTTGGTAGTATCGCCTTCTGTTTTTAACCTTGCCAATTGGACCCTCATTAAAGTCTGTCACAGACTTGGGACACCATATAGGCAATTTTAACGTTTAGATCCCCACCCACCATATCAGTGCTCCCTCGAAAGTCGAGGTAAGAAGCACACCCCGAAAAAACATCTATTGGGGTGAACTTGATGATGAAGCATGTCACTAGAAACACTAGTGGGTGAGAGTTCTTTTACAAAAATAAATATTTCTCTTGGGTGAAACCAAGAAGATTTCCGTATGAAATTAGTGGGTTGACTCTCTTTTGACAACCTAGACTTAAAAGAACTGAAATTTAGAGGGGAGGCTGAAATAGAGTGGGAAGATTGCAGTCTATAGAGAAATATTTGTAGATTAGATTGGAGGACAGCGTCCTAGGTCACCTGTAACCTGTAGCCTCTCAGGTTGTTGTCTGATCCAGTGGATGACCAAATTATGAAAGGTTTAGATTTGTCCACGTTTTTCATTCAGTTGTATATGTCAATGCTTTCTAAATGCAGAACTACAATTAATATCTTATAAACCACATTTCCCTCCATTTTAATAATAATTTTAGGTATTATGAGAGCAGTCAGATATATTCTCTAATGGAGCCCTTTGTCAGTAAAACTAGTGCTCTACAGAAACAAGGGAGGACTGGACAAGTATGAGATGGCTTCTATATGTTAATGTATACCAGAGAAAGGTAAACTTGAAACTCTGGTGGGTTCAAATTAAATTTATTTTTTACTAAATTCCTAAAAGAACTCACCAGTCAGGCCAGTCTCCTTGAGAGGAAGAACTGAGATGGCAGCTGCTTTTAGGCCAGGAAATGCCAGACCAGGCAGATTGTGCCCTCTGGGTCATCCGACCCAGGGAACGAATGGAATCCACAGAGACGAGGGGCGGAGTAACACTGCATGACGCAATGGGGAGAAAACACAACCCCAAAATTCAACCCCCTTCCACTCAGAGCCTGGAGCATCCTACAGAGTAGGCCAATGCAAGGGAGCATGAAGATGGCAGCCTCAGGAGACCCAGCTCTCTGAGCCGGGTCATCGTCAGGAGCAGAAAGATGGCAGCCTTGGTAGATCAAAATCCTCATTTGGAGGGATGGAGCATGGTTATAACGCAGGAGGCACCATGGAGAAAAGGCAGCCCTCTGCCACCCAGACTCAGGAGATTGGGCCAAAGAGAGGGTGCAAGAAGACAGCGGCCTTGGGAGACCGATGTTTGTCTCTCACCACCAGGTGTTTCCTGGCACTGAGAGAAAAAAATACATTACACCATCCACCCTACACGAGGCAGGAAACAAACTATCCTTCCTCTGATGGCTCCTACTCTGTTGAAATTTAAGAGGAAGTTTTCTGTCGACGTAGCCAATGGGTGATCCATCAAAAGAAAATGTAAGGTCCGCCTGCTTCTAAACAAGGTGGGAAGACCAAGGGCTTGGCAGACAGAGTACCCTGTTTGCCAACTCTAAATCAGGATATATAATTTATTATAAATAGAATCCCAGAATACTTCTCCGAATATTGGAAAGTATTCAGTATTTCCAGGTGTTGCAATTTGATTCCAAATCTAATAGCAAAATTTAGCTGCTGCAACCAAGTGTATTTATGTCTTGCGAAGAGCACTCTGAAACATGAGGAACCTACACTTCATGAATCCAAAATGGGCAGCATTGTTGCAAATCTCGTGAGACTTCCATGGTGCCCTAGAACTGGTGGTCTGTCCTGACTTCAACTGATTTCTTCATATAGTGTGTGTTAAAGGCTCGAAGACTGACAAGTGGCACCCACACTCTTCGTGCGCTGCTTACCTCTTCTGCCTCAAATGAATTGTGTGCCTATGAAGTTCAAAGGGGCGCATCTTCTCACCTTTCCTAAGACCACATGTAATTCTGGTCTGCAGATCATGAAATTGAGGCAGTTTCCTAGTATTTTCCTACCACAGTTACAGGCAAAGTGAAATTTGACCTTGTTGTGTTGGGTGGTGGGCAGCTGTCAGGGTTCAGGTAAAGGATCAGGTACACGGATGCTAGAGGCACTTATATATAAGTAATTGGGAAGTTAGAAGAGCTAGAACTCTAGAACACTACATTAGCTCTAGATATTCACGTGCTTCTTGGGTCGGATCATTACCGTGAGAAGAGTGGGGACCTATATTTAAGACTACACTTGAAATCGAGCCTTTGGCTGGAAATGAGTTGCTTAGTTGCATTGGCTCTCCGATTTCATATTAGTTTACATCAATATTGCATCTGTCACGTTTATTGTTTTCCTCTGTTCAATTCCCTCAGCTCCTTAATTAGTCTTGTCCTTATTTGTGCTGTTGCTTGCAGTCTCGCATCTTATTTCACTGTAGAGACTTGCTGGTTTGTTTGCAGCAGCAGTTCCCTGGTTGGCTCATAGCTCATCACAGCAACACCCGCTGCTGGAATTGGAAAGCACTGTTACATACATTAATTATTATTGTTTATCCATCTGGCATCATATACTTACACTTTGTCCTCTGTCATCTAGCTGGCCCAGATCTACCAACCTTTATACCACCCAGAGTGGTGCAGTTCCTTTAAAAAAAGTGTTACAAGGAGTGGGCTTCAGTACGGTAATTCTCTTTCTCCCTCCCTTTCCCTGATTCTCCCCAGATTCTTAGGTTTGGTGGAACATTCCATTCTGTTCACCAGTGCAGGTATTCAGGGATGTCTTGGGCTTTCAACTGATCTACGACTCAGATACCCGATACCTTTGCCAGGCCCAAAATGGACCTGTTTGAAAGTCCTATTCAAATGGTGACTCAAGCCATTACTAAGATTCAAAAGAGCTTTTCAGAAGTGAAAAATGTTGTTACATAAAGTGGCCAGCTCATTCCTAGATTTGCTTAGCCTACTCTGACTACTCAACATAGTGAAAATCCTACGGTGAGTCCTAATAATACTGGTGAATGTACATCTTTTAATATGGAAAATAAAGCAAAATATTCTTGTAACCAGTAATTTGGTCCTAGTATTTCCTGCAAGGTTTGGAGGAAATCCTCATAACTTCCAAATCTTTATGGCATAGTGGCAATTTCACTTTTTGGTGAGACCACAACTGTATCAAGATGATACTTCCAAGATAAAGTCCATGTTATCATACCTCAATAAAGATGATTGGATGTGGTCTATGCCTCTTATATAGAACCAGACTACTACTTCAGATATAGGCTCAACAACAACCTTACAGAGCTGAACAGCAAACTTCTAACTGCTGAATGTGGCCTCCTAAAGTCCCTGAAAGTGGTCTCTGCAAAAGAACTAAAGCAAATTGGAGAGACATGAAGGACAATGTCTTTTGAAAAAAAGAACGCAGAAGGAGAACCGAACTCTGATTTTATTGTGGAACGGAAAGACATTTGGTGAGAGCTTGCTCCGAACTTTAGGGAAACGAGTCAGCTCACTCCTGAATAACAGACACAGAATGAGCTTACAGATTACTGGTGCTTGTTAAAGACTGAGCTCATTATTTTTCTGCAAGTGCTTATAACAACATCACAAAATAAACTTATGATTGATGGAGTGTTGAAACCTTTCAAACGCTCACTCAATTTCACAGATCAATCAATCAACCAATCAGTGAATTGTAAGCGCGCTACTCACCCGTGAGGGTCTCAAGGCGCTGAGGGGGGGGGGGGGTCTGCAGATCTGTTTAGCTGAAGAGCCAGGTCTTAAGGGTCTTCCTGAAGGTGTTCAGGGAGAGGGCGCGTCTGATGTCTGCCGGTAGCTTGTTCCAGGTCTTGTCTGCAATGTGAGAGAAGGATCTTCTGCCTGCTCTGGCTCTGTGGATGCGCGGGGTTTCGGCCAGTGCGAGGGTGGAAGATCGGAGGTTTCTTTTGGGTACGTGGAAGTTGATTCTGTCATTGAGGTATTTGGGTCCGTTGCTGTGTAGGCATTTGTAGGCGTGAGTGAGGATTTTGAAAGTGACTCTTTTCTCCACGGGGAGCCAGTGAAGACTTCGTAGGTGTTGGCTGATGTGTTCATGTCGGGGGATGCCGAGGACGAGTCTGGCGGCGGTGTTCTGTATTGTTTGGAGTTTGCGGAGTAGGGACTTGTTGATGCCGGCGTAGAGTGCGTTTCCATAGTCCAGTCTGCTGGTGATGAGTGCATGGGTGACTGTCTTCCTTGACTCAGGGGGGATCCACTTGAAGGTCTTGCGGAGGATGCGGAGGGTGTTGAAGCAGCTGGAGGTGACGGCGTTGACCTGTGAGTTCATGGTGAGTGATGAGTCGAGTACGATGCCGAGGTTCTTGGCGTGGTCTGAGGGGGTAGGTGGGCTTCCAAGGGCGGTCGGCTACCAGGTGCTGTCCCATGCAGAAGGGGTGGTACCGAGGACGAGGACTTCTGTCTTCTCGGCATTGAGCTTCAGGCAGCTGTTGGTCATCCAGACTGCGACGTCTTGCATTCCTTTCTGGAAGTTGAGTTTGGCAGTGGTGGGGTCTTTGGTGAGGGAGAAGATGAGCTGGGTGTCGTCGGCGTAGGATACGATGTTGAGTCCGTGTTGTCGGACGATAGCTGCGAGGGGGGCCATGTAGATGTTGAAGAGGGTGGGGCTCAGTGATGAACCCTGTGGGACTCCGCAGGTGATTTTCGTGGGGTTGGAGAGGAAGGGTGGGAGTCTGATCCTTTGGCTTCTTCCGGTGAGGAATGATCGGATCCAGTCCAGGGCTGTTCCTTGTATTCAATTCAATTCAATTCAATTCAGAATTTGTAGAGCGCACTACTTACCCGCGAGGGTCTCAAGGCGCTGGGGAAGAGAAGAAGGGGGGGTGCCGCTACTGGTCGAACAGCCAGGTCTTGAGTAGCCTCCTGAAGGTCAGCAGGTCTTGGGTCTGACGTAGGCTGAGTGGAAGGGTGTTCCAGGTCTTGGCGGCGAGGTGGGAGAAGGATCTGCCGCCGGTGGTAGTTCTTCGGATGCGAGGGAGAGGTCGGCGGAGCGGAGCTGGCGGTTGGGGACGTAGAAGAAGAGTCGTCTGTTGAGGTAGGCTGGGCCGGTCTTGTGGAGTGCCTTGTGTGCGTGGATGAGGAGTTTGAAGGAGATTCTCCTGTCGACGGGGAGCCAGTGCAGGTTTCTCAGGTGGGGGTGATGTGGCTGTGGCGTGGTACGTCGAGGATCAGGCGTGCAGAGGCGTTTTGAATGCGTTGCAGTCGTTTGATGAGCTTGGCCGGGGCTCCCGCGTAGAGGGCGTTTCCATAGTCGAGTCTGTTACTGACGAGGGCTTGGGTGACTGTTCTTCTTGTATCTGTCGGGATCCACCTGTAGATCTTGCGGAGCATGCAGAGGGTGTTGAAGCAGGAGGAGGAGACTGCGTTGACTTGCTTGGCCATGGAGAGCATTGAGTCGAGGATGACTCCCAGGTTGCGTGCGTGGTCGGTGGGTGTCGGGGCTGCCCCCAGTGTCATAGGCCACCAGGAGTCGTCCCAGGCTGAAGGGTTGGAGCCGAGGATGAGGACCTCCGTCTTGTCCGTGTTCAGCTTTAGTCGGCTGCTCTTCATCCAATCGGCAACGGCCTTCATTCCTTCGTGGAGGTTGGGTTTGGCGGTGAGGGGGTCCTTGGTATGCCAGCATCATGTAGTCTGGCGACTAGTGTGCGGTGGGAGACGGTGTCGAAGGCCGCTGATAGGTCGAGTAGAATGAGGGCTGCGGAGTGGCCTTGGTCCAGGAGGGTGCGGATGTCGTCTGTGGCGGTGAGTAGGGCGGTCTCTGTGCTGTGGTTGCTTCGGAATCCGGATTGGGACGGGTCGAGGACGGCGTTCTCTTCAATGAATCGTGTCAGTTTCCTGTTGACTGTTTTCTCTGCAACTTTGGCTGCGAAGGGGAGGAGCGAGATGGGCCGATAGTTCTTGAGGTCGGTGGGGTCAGCTGTGGGCTTCTTGAGCAGGGGTCTGAAATCTGCGCGCTTCCAGTCGTCTGGGAAGGTGCCTGTTTTGAAGGTGGTGTTGATGGTGCGTTGTAGTTCGGGTGCGATGGCGGCCGCAGCTCTGTGGTAGGTGTGAGGGGTGCAGGGGTCGGTGGGGGCCCCCGAGTGGATGCTTTTCATGGTCGAGGCGGTGTCTTCGGCCGTGATCGGTGTCCAGTTGGAGATGGTGGGCTGGCTGGTGTTTCTGGGGGGCGGGGGCCGTCTGTGGCACCTGGTGGATGGTCGATGAAGTTGTCATAGAGGTTTTTGATCTTGAGGTGGAAATAGGTTCCAAGCTTGTCACAGAGGTCTTGGGATGGTGTGATGTCTGTGGCTTCGCTGTGTGGGTCGGTGAATTCCTGAATGACACTGAAAAGTTCCTTGGAGTTGGTGGAGTTGGCCAGGATTTTGTTGTGGATGAAGTTCCTCTTGGTGGCTCTGATCTGGTTATGGTAGTCCATCAAGGCGTCCTTGTAGGTGGTGTGATTTTCGGTTGTCTTGGTGTTTCTCCAGTTCTTCTCCAGGCATCTGCAGGTGCGTCTGGCTTCTTGGAGAGCGGTGGTGAACCAGGCGGCTTTCCTGGGGCGTTGTCTGTCGGGGTCCCAGGATGCTTGTTTCCGGTCCAGGGAAGACATGGCTTGGCAGTTCGGGCTGGACTGTTCCCATGAGGCACAGGGTCAGACTGATTTGCATATGGCCATGTCTGAACTGGGGTGGCGGAGTGAGCTAAAGAACGATGATGGATTAAACCCAGATCAGTTGACTGGAGGTGAGTGCTTGCAATGTTCAACACTCCGTCCATCATCCCCTTTGGTTTTGCTATGTTCGCCCTAAGTTGGCAGGGTATGCCCAGACGTGGGTCCCTTGCTCACTTTGCCACTGGATTCAAGATAGCCTGGCTGATGACGGCTGTAAGCCAGAAACCGGTCCCAGGATGCTTGTTTCCGGTCCAGGGAAGACATGGCTTGGCAGTTCGGGCTGGACTGTTCCCATGAGGCACAGGGTCAGACTGATTTGCATATGGCCATGTCTGAACTGGGGTGGCGGAGTGAGCTAAAGAACGATGATGGATTAAACCCAGATCAGTTGACTGGGGGTGAGTGCTTGCAATGTGCAACACTCCGTCCATCATCCCCTTTGGTTTTGCTATGTTCGCCCTAAGTTGGCAGGGTATGCCCAGACGTGGGTCCCTTGCTCACTTTGCCACTGGATTCAAGATAGCCTGGCTGATGACGGCTGTAAGCCAGAAACCGGTCCCAGGATGCTTGTTTCCGGTCCAGGGAAGACATGGCTTGGCAGTTCGGGCTGGACTGTTCCCATGAGGCACAGGGTCAGACTGATTTGCATATGGCCATGTCTGAACTGGGGTGGTGGAGTGAGCTAAAGTACGATGATGGATTAAACCCAGATCAGTTGAATGGGGGTCAGTGCTTGCAATGTTCAACACTCCGTCCATCATCCCCTTTGGTTTTGCTATGTTCGCCCTAAGTTGGCAGGGTATGCCCAGACGTGGGTCCCTTGCTCACTTTGCCACTGGATTCAAGATAGCCTGGCTGATGACGGCTGTAAGCCAGAAACCGGTCCCAGGATGCTTGTTTCCGGTCCAGGGAAGACATGGCTTGGCAGTTCGGGCTGGACTGTTCCCATGAGGCACAGGGTCAGACTGATTTGCATATGGCCATGTCTGAACTGGGGTGGCGGAGTGAGCTAAAGAACGATGATGGATTAAACCCAGATCAGTTGACTGGGGGTGAGTGCTTGCAATGTTCAACACTCCGTCCATCATCCCCTTTGGTTTTGCTATCCTGTTTAAATACCCATTCCTTTTGATATGTGTTAATGTTTTGGAAACCAAAGTCTAGTCGCAAAACATTAATATTTTACCGTCTACACAAAGGTAGTGGTAACCCATTTGCAAATGGGAAAGGATCTCCAAAGGACCCATTCATTTATGTGAATGTTAATAAAATATTTTTTAAGAGTAGACAGTGGACCCATGGACCACTATTTAGTCTTAAAAAAAGTTTTAAAAACTTTTCATCATTTTTTAATGTATTCCGTTTTTCTTCAGGGAGACCAGTCTGCATTACAAAAAAATTGTGCTATTTAAAAGCAGTCCCACACGTGGTGGTCTGCTGACCCCAGCAAGCCTTCCTCCCTGTTATGGCAGTGAATCATAGTGGGCCGCATTTTGTGATCTACCGCATTAATTTTTAAGAGGTAGGTCGAATTGTGACCCACCATGATTCAGCATTTTGTGAACCGACCTATTAGTACATATGTCTATTTGCAAAATACCAATGTATTTGGTGAAAGCCAGCAAAGTGCAGCTTCTTATAGACTTGGGTAAGGGGTTCCACAGCTTGGGGGTCGAGGAATGAAAAGAATGGCCTCCCATGCAGGTCAATTTGACTCTGGAAACTGTACATAGGGACGAGTGCAACTGACCAAGAGAGGAGTGAAATTTGAATGAGGTGAATGGCAGGATCTAGCATTTAATCAATTAAAAGGAACTTTTGTTTGTCACAAAATTACTGTCTGGACAGTTAATTAAAACTCGCTGTACATAGCTACGATGAAATGTGCTAACATCTACTGTGCTAGGTGGACCCTGTTCTTTTCCTTTTTCCCACATATTTTTATAATTTTTTTTATGAGCACAACATCTTCATTCACTTGAATAGCATCAACCATGCAGCACAGCGAATTCCAAAGTGAAAGGTATATGAACATTTGAGAGCATTTGACATCAACCGTATTTTGAATTGTACAAATAGTTAAAAGGAAGGGCACCCTGCAGCGAACCCAGGTCTAAACCTCACCACCACAGGGAAAGTATGTAATGTGTAACAGCTCCGTAGGATTAACAAAGTGGTGGGTGGTTATGAGGAGCATGACAATCAGCTTGGCAAAGTTTAGCAAAGTTTTATAGTGGTATCATGACTCATCGGCAACAAGACATCCTGGTCAAAGGGGAATGATAGAATGAATCAGGAGAGATTTGTGGTGGCCTTGTGTGAAATCCTCATTCATAGAGTAGATGTGCAACAGAAGCTCAGTTTTAAACATCACATATAGTGACTACCGTCTGGCAAAATCTTCCATTCCCTCCCCACATCTATTGAACATGATACCTACGGACTTTATAGTCAACCTACCTCCAAGTCAGAGTTATACCACTTTGTTGTTTGAAATTGACTATTAAACAGAAGATGAGACATTTGATTCCACTGAAAAAACTCCCAACAGCAATGGATTTGAATGGGATCTTCTGAACTCAGAATATGCGCAGATTGTCCAGGGTAGGGATGTATCTAACTTAAAGTTTTCAAAATGGCGCCCATTTGAGTAACACCCAGTAATATGTCATAAGTGGTCAGACTCTCAACTGCAGGGTTAGAAATGTTAAATCTTCTTGTACTAAACATTAAAGCAGAGACACTGATTATTTGTATAAAGTTGGCAAGGTCAAGACTGCAGAAGAAAAATATTGGGTTGGAAGCAGATTATGTATAAAGTGAAAAAAACTGAACACATAAGGGCTGGACGAACACACTGGACCCATGAGCTTCACTAGACCTCACTGAGGACAAGACTTTGATTAGGGATCAGCAACTGATTTAATTGATAATATCTCTAAGTTCGAAAGGACTAGAAAGGTAGGTCAAATGGCTCCATAATCAGGTTAGAGATCTCCAAACAAAAAGAACAGGGTGTGGTATGAGAATATCGTTGTCACAATACAGTCTGATGTAAATATTATGTTCTAAGCCTTGTCTATGAAAATGTTGCCCCGTTAGAGTTACTAATATAAAATCTTTCTGGACAAGGGCAAGAAGTGTACAGGATAGGTCCTGATGGTACGAGTTATGATTGTGATTTTATTTTGGCAGCTTTTGATACCATTTGCCATCAGACTCCTTTATCCAGACTGTCAAAACTGGGGATAAAGGATGTAGTTCTGTCATTGTTTACTTTCTATCAAAGTGGTCCTTTCAGATCTCTCTCCCCACCTACACTTCCTCTGTAGATCTTGTCTGTATAGCGTCCCTCATGGCTGCATCCTTTCCCCACTACTGTTTAATCTATAATTATTTATTTTTGGGGATGATAGCCAGATCTTTGTAAAGCTAATGGACAACCCGTGCAGTCTGGTGGAAAAATTACATTATAGCCTTTTAAATGTGCAGCTCTGAATGAGTTTAAACCATCTAAAACTCAATGGTGACAAATCAGAAATCTCTGTCCTTTAAATCTTCCCCATTTTGGGAACTTCTTTTTGCCCCCAGACCCTAGGCGCTGTGCTCTCACATGTGCCTGCAATAAGAAATTTGGGAATCAAAATAGATTTGTCTTTGACCGTGGCTGATCAGATTTCATCCTTATGAAAGTCCTGCCTTTTTCAACTCCATTCTTGAAAATAGATCCTGCACTTTTTCCTTTATGACATAGAGTACAGAGCCATAAAGCATTTGTCTCTGCCCATTAAACTATTGTAGCTACATTTACCTTGATATTCCATCCTATCAGATTCAAAAGCTGCAACTAATGTAAAATTATACAGCAAGACTGTTGCTGGGTTTGGGCCCACAAGATCATATTTCTGCAGCCCTTGCATCTTTTCATTAATGGCCAGAAAAAAAACTCATTGTTTTTAAATGATTAAGTTCTGTCGATAAAGCTATTTTTTCTCCAAATCTGTCACCTGTATCGCCATGACTTCAATGGTACGAGCCGACACACTTATTAAGACCTAAAAACAAATTTCTGGTGCGCTTTCCCAAATTCAAATGCAAAACTATGGGTGGTAGGACATTTTCTGTTGCTGCTGCCTTGAAATGGAATTCATTGCCTCCCCTCATTCTCCAAGAGTCTAACATGCGGAATTTTAGTAAATCAAGTCAAGTCAAGTCAAGAGATACTTTATTTCGGCCGCACAAGACCTTAAAAGCGCAATTAAGACATTTAAAAGTTCAATACAATTTATTAGTCTAAAAATGTTTTTGTATACACATAAAAATATACAAGCATTAAAAATATTTTAAAAAGTATTAAATAAGCTAATAGGCGCTAAGTATCTCAGCATATAATACAAAATTATGTATGTTAAAAAACGGATTAGAATACAAAGACCCAAATCATACTAAGTGCATAGAGTGGGTGGTTTAGGCTTAATCTTTCTTTAGAAATGCACGGCGAGCACACCACATTAAAAACAAATAACGGGAGACTGAGTATACAATTGGCATGCCGGTATCATATTTAAGGATCCTATAAGCCTGTAAGTAATGAGAGGTTCCAAGGTTCCTACAGAGCTGTCGTAACCAACGAACCCTCAGTGCCTTATAGGTGGGGCAGAAAAACAACACATGCAAATTAGTCTCTGTACAGTTTTTACATGACGGGCAATCTTTCGTAGAACTACCCCCCCCCACTTATAGGTAACAGCACATAAGGGGAGCACACCATACCTAAACTGCATGTAAAGTTTTTTAGCAAGGGAGGGCTGTATATTATCTATGCTAGATTCTAAAGTATATTGCAGTTTGACTTCTAAAAAGGATGATGTGAGTGTGCCTATCCTGGGGTCCCTTTGTAATAGATTGAGAGGGTGGTCCTTAAAGTTCTTTATCAAAACTTTTCTTGGTGTTGCCAGAGAACTTTCTTCCGGACTATCCCATAGATCTCCCATTCCGAGGGTTAAGAAGGAGTTCTTTATGTAGGTAAGCCAGGATATTTTACTTGCTCCCCTGAGGTCGGCCACCTCCCTCAATTCCTCTCTATACATAGATAGTTCTGGAGTACTCCATAGGCGGCGCCAATAAAGTAGAGGTCTAAGCGCAACCTCCAGTGCCATTGGGTTGACACCCAGATCCATTCGGAGCGGAGTTAATGGGGTACTTTTGGGACATCCCAACAACTGTCTAAGAAATGAATTTTCAATCCTGGCTAGTTGTTCAGATGGCCTGTGACCCCATAATTCCGCTCCATACAGGGTAGCCCCTCTGGCTTGCGCCTTGTATATTTCCAGCACCGGCCCCAACCTCTTATGTACACACTTCCTCTGCTGTTTGGCAAGGCCCCCTGACGTTTGCGTCAGCTTAAGACAAGCCTTCTTAATTCGATCACCCCACTCCATTTTCTCGTTTACGGATAATCCCAGATATTCACATACAGGAACTTTCTCTAAGAATTCCCCTGCTAATTGTGGGTTGGGTCGTTTGGAGTGCCCTGCGTTGAACACCATATATTTTGTTTTCTGGGTGTTAATTTCCAAACCCCTACTCTTGCAAAATAACTGGAAAATATCCAATACCCTTTGGATACCCATCGGTGATCTTGACAGCAGGAGGGTATCGTCTGCGAACATCAAGGCGGGTACCTTGCGGCCTGCTAACTTTGGAGCGTCTATGTCCCCTCCCGCTGTCAAGGTTTCCACAAGGCCATTAATAAAAATACAAAAGAGGGTTGGGGCCAAAACACACCCCTGTCTCACACCTCTCTCTATGGGTATGCGATCGGTAAGGTCTCCATTCTTCCCATATCTGATTTGAGCGTAGTTGTTCACATGCAATCTTTTCAGGATCTCACATAAATACGGAGGCGCCCCCAAATCAGATAGGATAGCCCATAGTTTGTCCCTGGGAACTAAATCGAAGGCCGATTTTAAGTCCACAAAGATCATGTAGAGACTGCCACCCTCTAGGATCACTATTTTCCAGTGCAATAATTGCAACCTGAAAACTTGATCAATTGTGGACATTTTTGTTCGAAAGCCGGCCTGGTAAGGGCTAAGAATGGAAGACTCCTCCATCCAGTTCTGCAATCGATCCAGAAGCACTCGGGCAAAGATTTTTTGTGCAACATCGATAAGGCTAATGGGCCGATAGTTCGCAGGATGGAGGGGTGAACTCTTCTTAAAAATAGGAATGATTTCCGCCCCTAGCCATGTTATGGGGATCTCCATTCCCTGCAGAATAGCATTGAAAATGCTCCACAAATATGGAGCCCAAACGCTAGGTTCAGTACGATAGAGATCTCCAGGGATCCTATCTAGCCCTGGAGCCTTTGCAGGTATTACTCGGGCAATTGCAGCCATTACCTCTTTTAACGAAATTGCCGGAGTTTCCAGGCGGGCTGGATATGGGAGGGAGATATGAATTTCAGCTTGCTGTAGGGTGCCCTCTACCCTGGAATAGAGTGACTGAAAATGGGCCCTCCAGACCTCGGCACCCAAATTAGGCTTAAAAGCTTGTTTATCCTCTTTTGAGTCTGTACTTATTAATTTCCAAAAGGTCCTCATATCCCTCCTTTTTAAGGCATCTCTCAAGTTCTCCCACTTTTCTACTTCCCACTCCTTTTTGGCTTCCTTGATTGCGTGTTTGTATAATAACCTATTTTCCTTTATTGCCAGCTTATCATTACATTTAATAGCAGTGAGCAGGGTTGTCTTAGCCTTTCTACATTTGCTATTATACCAAGGATGTCTGGGTGCACTAACTTCCTTTACTTGTGCTACATAGGAGAAACTATCCGCCAGGGCTGCCACTAGGCCTTGGTGGTTTCCAGCAATTTCGCTAAGTGGACGAGTAGACTCTCCAGGCTCACTCAATTGAGATGCAACCTCCAGATATGGCATGATTATTTGGTAGAGTAAAGATAATCTTTCTTGGGATTCACATAGGGTACCCCATCTTACTCTCCTCCTACAACTAGTTAGGATTGGCCCTGATGTTTTCAACAATTGACCCTTATGGGCATCCCCAGTATACGGAGAGTCCAGTTCTAAGATCAGGGCATTGTGATCACTATCGTATCTGGGGACGATCTTAAAATTAACCATCCGATGCCAAGATTTAGTATTCACCATAATATAATCTATGATCGAAGGGCAGCCCGACCTGTTATAGGTGAAATTCGCCGGACTATCAGAATTAGATCGCCCATTACATGCCCTGAGCGAATGATTCAAAGCAAGGGTATTCAACTGTACAACTAGTGGTGTCCATGCCCGAACTGGCGGAGCGTTGGACACTGGAATAGCCCAATGCAGGTCTTCCTCATTTAAGTCACCAGCCTCCAGGTCCTTCAGTGGTTCGTACTGACAATTAAAATCACCGGCCAGAATCACTATGTCATTATCAATGACTGTGGTTATGAATGATGATAATTCGTCAAGGGTGGAAGACTCTTGCCCATACCCTACTGGCCGTGAGTATACATTAATAAGCACTAGCCTGGTCCTGGAGGGAAAGCGTAGGATAACACAAAGAATATCTCTAGATGACGTCTCTACCTGCTTCACTATGCAGCCCAAGTGTGTAGCAACTCAAGTGGTAAGTCCCCCAGATGGTCTACCCTTCCCCCCTGATGTAGCAGATAAATTGTAGGTTACATAGCCAGATCTATGGATGGTCTCCCTGGCCCCAGTTTCCTGGAACATACATATATCAGAATCTTGAATAAAAGCACCCCACTCCGGGTGATCTATTTTGGAGCGGAGGCCTGCGATGTTCCAGGATAATATTTGGAGCTTCGATAGAAGATTTATGGGATTACTAAGGTTTTCAGACTCCTTATCCAAAGGCCGGTGGCTGCTCCCAACTATGGGCTGGATTTCTTCTGCAGTTATTGGGGTTGGGTTCGCCAACTGTTGGGCGTTATAAGTCTCCGATGGTAACTCTACTTTATTATTGAGAGAAAATTCTCCCGGCGTCTCATTCCTTTCTCCACTTCTGGCTTCCCCGACCTTTTCTAGGCCCTGCGTATGGGACGTTACAATACCAACGAAGTGGGGCGCCTGGTCCACGATCAACGGCTTAAATGAGCCAGGTCTATTGGCCTTATAACTGAGCTCAATAGAACTCGGAGGGGGTACAATAGAACTCGGAGGGGGTATAGAACTCGGAGGGGGTAACTAAAGACTTGGGGGCATATTTACAATGAAATGTTGGATCGCGGAGCTGCACAAAAGTTGGTAGCGCCTTGCTCTGACATTTCCAAAACGCAGGGATGCGCCATATTTACAACAATAAGGCACACCCCTGTGTTTTCCCTAGTGCTGGTGCTAGAATTAGCTGCCTAGCACCAGTGCAGGCACCCTTGTACCATAGTGCATGGGTGCCTGCGTTGCAAGGAATGATTGCTTATATGCTGCGCATAAACAATCAATAATGGCGATTTGTTACTTCTATGTTTGCTGCATTCTGCTGCACACATAGAAGGAGCAAATCGTCATTATTTGATGATTGTTTATGCACAGGAAGGGACACCTTCCTGTATATAATCAATCACTAATGGCGTTTTGCTCTTTCAATGTGTGCTGCATAATGCAGGACACATAGAAAAAGCAAAAACGAGTAGAAATAAAAGTATTTCTCCTCGTTACGCCATTCTAGCGCCTGCTATTGCATGGCACTGCTTCAGTTTTACACATCCTTGTAAATATGGGGCAGTGTCAAGGTGCAATGGGTTTTGCGGTGGAAAGCCCACAGCAACACCCATTGCACGCCCCTTTCACGCAAAGTGATGCGTGTAAAGGGGCATATATACAAGGCGACGTTAATCCACTCAAAGTGGCTTAGCGCCACTTTGTAAATATGGAGAAGGACATAGCGCCACCAAAACTTCACTAAAAGTGACGCTCTAGTGGCGCTATCCCCTTGTAAATATACCCCTTGGCTTTTCCCTAATGGCTGATAGTTGTGTTGTGATGTCTCCCTGTATTTTCAACTCAATTACTCTTTGCTATCTAGTTTTGGCTTAAGCATGGTTTCTTATAATGGCCATGATACCCTTTCAGAGTGAAAGTTGGCCTATACAAAAAACCTAACCTAAAAGCTTGCTCATGATGATGGAAGGAAGAATCTCTGCTGCTCCTTTGCCCAAGTAAACTTTGCTTCCAGACCAGCATAACTGCAGGAAACATATGGCTTATGAACAAGCTCAGCAGTGTGAGTCAACCTGCACATAGATAGCGAATCAGCTTTTCTTCTGCAGAGCTTCAGGTGCTCAGGGCAGCTATTGGCATTGCAGGATAGTCCATGTGCTTCTTGCTTTTTAGTCAATGCTGCAAGATGTAGCAGGAATCTAAGCATGACAGAGAGTAACCATCATCAAAGGTTGTGATCCATGCAATGCACCTACCCAACACTGATGGGAAGGGTCTCATCAATGTCCAGATGATGAATGAAGTTATTTATCCAGATGTCCATTATTTACGTCACTTTGTTGGCTCTGGCAAGAAGCCTTTGTGAACGAAAGTGCTATCTTCAGAGAGTGTGGAGGCTTCCTCCTTTTTCTTCTGTTTTAAAGGGATGTAGGCATATGGATTTTGAAATCAGACCACTTTTGACAGCGTAACATGTTGATGTGGGTTGTCACCAGGCAAATCTGAACAGAAAACCATTTTTGCTAGGTGAAAGCCAGCACCAGAGGAAATGGGAGAATGACGGGATTCACAATAGCAGGGGAAATCTACAATAAACAAAGATAACCCAAAATAACCCATAGACTGTTTTTTGTAATAGGGTCCTATTAGCCGTCACATTCATGATGGGCAAAGTAGAACTATCACCTGAGTAAAAGCAACCAGAGAAGACTTTTTCACACCGCACCTGATCATGGACTGGATTGACACCAGAGTGTCTCTTGGTGATGCTTGTTCATCGAGGCATTTCTTGAATCTACCACTTAGCAGGTCCTGGGTGGCTTTTGCAATGTTTCTTATGTTGCAAAAACAAACATTGCAAATGTAAGTTAGGATGTGGTATTCATCAATATACTGGATCCCTTCTACAGTTGCACACAAACTGTTTGAAAAGTCATTGGTCACCTGGGATATCTTTGACAGTAAGTGTGTGAGGGGTTAATTGAAAAGGGTTAATGGTAAGCGGCTAATGGTATGGGTAAAGGGTTAAAAGAAATGTGTTAAGGGTAAGGAGTGAAGGGCAAGCTCTTAAGCACAAGGAGGTAGAGTTAAGGTTGTAAAGGTAAGGGATAATGCATTAATGGTAGGAGTAACGGTTTAAGGGTAAGAGAGAAAGGGGTAAGAGGTTAAAGGGAAAGGTAAAGGTACATTGGTAGGGTTAAGAGTAAGAGATTAAGGGCCTATTTACAATCTTGGCGGACAGGGTTACTCCGTCACAAACATGACGGATATCCCGTCCGCCGTATTACAAGTCCATTATATCCTATGGAACTTTAACTAGAACTTGTTTGTCACCACTTTTTTTTTCTCTCTCTCGCAAATGTCATTCTCCTTCCCTTCCGTCCCCTCATCTCCCTGAGCAAAACCTACTGTGACACATGCACGTACTATTCTCTATTTCAGCAAATTTCCCACAACTCATTTATAAGATCACAATCTCTCCTCCTTCCACTGAAAGTCATACTAATTTAACCTAAAAATACCTAACCTCCGCTAACTCCTGTATTAATCCCACCAACCATGTGCTTATCCCCCCCCCCCCACTAGTGATTGCAACCAACCACTACTACTTTAGTTCACCATAAAAACTGAAATAAATGCATGGAATAGTTTGCTTTGAGCGCACAAGACTAACCCTAATAACTAACAGTAAGCCATGACACCATATGATCATGCACGACATATTCAAAACACTACACCATAACAACTCAACACACCATCCATGATCACGCCTAACTATACCAAACCAAGCAAACCATAACACATATAATAAATACTATATACCTCCAATAAATTATCACCCCACAGTGCTGCATGCAAATCATGTTTATCAACCACTTCTTAACCTTCATTGTGTTGGCTCTACACAAGCCAAACCATACGACTTTGCAGTAAATGAAAGACATAACCCCAAAAATGTCGACAGGTAAGACCCAATTGAATGACAACCAGTGCCACCATAAAGGGCGATAATTAATCATTAGGGACATATCTGTTTTCAGTACCACACTCAAGTGAACTTTATCAACGGATGGTCCTGACATCTCATAAGGAACTATATTAGGACAGCAAATCACCTTGGTGCACGGGTATTATGAGGGCCGGCTGGTCAAGGCACTACAAAAAGAGGTGTCGAGCATTGGGAGGGGAGAGAAAACGACCTGTTCATGCACATAGCACAAACAACCTGACTACTGAAAGGCACCCAATATTCAACCATGTTGAAAAGAATACAAGACAAACTCAAAATGCACCATCAAGACTTCTGGCAACACTGACATGCACAGCATATCACTAACACGTCAAAGACTCAGCACTCTTTCCCCATCTCCTCATACTCACACAATTAATGGTAAGTAGCAAGACCAGCTCCTGAGATTTATCTGCTAATGACCACAAACAAAATGTTGTATTTTGGGAGACAGAGTGCACAGAGAGAGAGAGAGAGAAAGAGAGAGAGAAGGAGGGAAAGAATGAAAGTGTGCGAGAGAGAGAATGAGAGAAAAAGCGACCCTAATCACTTCTAATGGAACCTCCACAAGTAGTGCAAAAATACACATAAAATAGCAAGTATTCACACCCAGCATAAGAGAAAATGAATAAATTATGGGTGCAAACACACCAACACTGTCCTAAACTGGGGAGCACTTCACTGAATACGCGATTAGAAAGCTCTGCCTTTCGTTTAATCCATCTGCAGTGCCAGGCATTTCCTCCAAAATTAGAAGCCACGGGGACCACTTAACTATATCAAAGAGGGGATTGTAAATGTTACCTGTAGTCCAGGGCAGTAGATGATGTGATGGAAAGCTTGACTCCCAGCCCTGCTTCACTCTCTGTGGGAGCTTGGTCGAACAGTGAGAGCTTAGCTCTAAAGGGTTGGCATAAAGATTGAAACTTGATGTGTAATATAATATAGCTATCACAGAGCTAATAAATATGTAATGCCTTTCCAGGGATGTTATTTTGCATCGAAAGAATACCATTTTAACAATACCAGAGATACATGACTGGATAAACAGTAAAAGGCACAACAACAATATCATAAATCAACAAAGCAGCAAACTATAACAAAAGAAATACTGCTTGTGATCACTAACCAATTCCAAACACTGCGCTTCTCTGCTCCCTGGTTTAAGATTATGATTTTCTATTGCATTGAAACTTGAATTTTTGGAGACCCAAAGGTTCTAGTGACACCAAATCAACAGCTACATGTCCAAGGGTACAATTCTTTTTTACTGAAGGATGGCAAACAGTGATCTGGCAATGGGCGAAGCTGGTGAGTTGTCCTAAAGGCGAAAGGGAACCATAACGACCATATTACCCAATGCTTAGGTTGACACAAGAGGGATATTAGGGGAATTGGTACCACACAGAGAGGAATTAAACGTCTATTAGCCTTACTATTATGGAAGAATGAAGTACCTTTTGATTCATGAGAAGAGAAGTTACTTTGACTCAAGCATTTTGGGATTTTGTTTTTGAAAATATAAAAACATACTAAAAGGATATTACCATCATGTTGATCGAGCGTTTCATCAAACTCTTAATACATTGACAGGAACCATTGTGACGCCAGTTCCTGCCAATGTTAAGATATTTTCACTGGGCTGTTAGACATCTCTAAATTTGGCAGGCGGTGCACTCTCGGCATGGTGGGAGTAAAGTACTCCACCACAGTGACGGTTTAACCTCCGTCTGCCGCACTCTAAATAAGGCCCTGCATTCTGTTTAAAAGAGATATCTAAATATTATGGTTGTTTAAAATACTTCACAAGTTCAGCAACTAAACCAATACTTTTCTTAGACAATATGTTACTTGCCTCTTTCGGTGTAGAAGGGCAGGCAGTCAGCACATTAAAGCAAACTGAAGGAGCTGCCATTGAGCTGCTGTCCTCAAATTATTGTGGATACTTGACTACAGATGATATAAAATTATCGGATGCTTCCAGTTCTTTTCATTTTCAGCTAATGAGTAAAATTGGCAAAACCTATATTTCAAATTCAATGTTTGTTTTTAATATAACAATGCATGAGAGCAGAACGTGGAAGGCCTTATAAATATTTGCATTTAATAGACTTCTCAACAGAATTGGCGGCCTGGCTCACATGAGATACCTATTTGGTCTCTTCAGGAAGAGCAACAGAATGCTTAATAAGCGCAATGTCATTCCGTCTGGTCTGCAACCTCCATGTTAACTCAGACCATCATCTTCAAAGCAGCATTCACCAAAGAATGCAATGTGGCTGAGCTCCTTTAAGCAGCTCTGCTAAAATCAATCAAAATTATAGTTTCCACTTTTGCCAAGATTTCGACCTTGACAGGTGTGAACGATATCCGTTTCCAGAGAGCTCCTCCATCTGCCTGCTATCTGTTTAATTTAAAGGTAGGTAATGACACTTCAATAACGTATGTTTTTAAACCCTCCCTCGACACACCAGGTGGCTGCCCTGTTCAATCAGGTGGTAACTCATGTCAACAGATTCATAAGTTGATGTTCAGGGATAGTAGCAGTGGACATGGTGGCTCAGCCCCACTGGCAGGATTGGCTACTGTGTCTCGATATTAGCCTCAGAAATTTGTGTGTGAGTGGAACTCCAAGGGTGTTCGATTCCTAGAGGTGCTGGGAGAGCCCAAGGGATTCATGGTAGGGTGTGGGGAACTCAGGTTTATCCCAAACCATAGCTGTTCCCTTATATTCTCCAAGTGCACTAGGCCTGAAGAATCCCAAAGACCCACTTCCAATGCTGCAAACCATTCATGGCAGTTTGGTTGAAAGCCCTGGCGTTCTGCAAAACCACTTAGCAGGGATTTGATATCTGGGAGGGGACAGAAACAGCTGGCAGAACCAAAGGCAGCTTTAACACTACCTCTTTTGACTTGGAGATGCTAAAGAGGGCTTCTCCTATTCATTCCCAGGACCCTCCCAGATGCCCTGATACCAGTCACACTTAGGGAGAGAACCAGTTTTGACCCTGTCGGATGGAAGGAGTGATCATCTAAACTGAGGCGCCGGTAAGGAGCTGAAGACAGCCCTGCCTGGTGGCAGCTGGTTTCTACCATCTTGAAAAGGGGCTCTTGGAGAATTTTACAGTAAGGCAAAGAGGAAATGAGCCTGCAAAAGGAGGTGAAGGGACTCTGAGAAAGTGTTAGGATTTTGTGGTAGAATTTCTCACTCACTAGTTCACAGGATCATTCTGGGTATCTCAACCACCACCTCCTCAGAACATTCCCAGACCGGGGAAAACATCACTTCAAGAAGAATGCCCTGCTTGAAAAAAGAATACTCCTGAACCCTGGCCCCTGGATGAAGACCACCAAGATCTGGAAAATCTGTTATTCCCCCAAAACTCATAATATGCGCGGTTTATTGCACCCAATGAATAACATAACCTGGGGTATCGTTATTTACAAGGTGCAATAAATAGCTTCTTGTTTGCCGCTCACTCGTAATCAGGCCCTTAATCTATACCACCTCAGCTACATCGCAGTCTGCCTGAAATCACACCCAGGTTCTGGTCAAACAGAAAACTAACTATTGATTTGCTATATTTGCCCTAAAAAGTTAAACAGAAACATATCACCAGTTTCCCTTAACCTATTCTATTGATCTTAGTGTCATTTCTGCTCATTAAATTTGCCATACTTTTCTAAATAGATTTTGGAATTTTATTGTGTTGTGTTCTTTACTTTAAAAATGTTAGTATTGCATCAATGCTGGCATACACTTCAAATTAATAGCCTCATTCCTGACACATACCTTTTATTGTATCTTGTAAAGCAGTTTTCAGAATGATTTTATTTTGCTTTATCTATAAACTGGGATACATAGGATATTTAGGGTGTCTGCAAAAACAGCATTGATTAAATTAGTACATATAAGTGACTTGTTAGCTGCACCACTTAAAGCTGTAGCTCGCAGTGTGTAAAAGGTAAAGAAAGTGTAAAAACAGATCACAGGAACCGTATTTTTAATAAAAGTGCCTACCGAGGCATAGCACAAGATTTGTATAACAGATCTACAATATGCTTCCCAATGGGAGTATGACATTTGATGTACCAGACTACCAGGCATTACTAAGGTGTAATGGGTAAACTGTGCAGGGAAATGCCTATAACAGTGTGAGTGGCCGCCACTGACTTATATTTGAACATGCAGGCATTAGACAGCATCTGAGGGATTAGGAATTTTAAGTAATAATTAGTACAAAAATAAGCCCTCGGGTGCAACATCTCTCCGAAGAGGCCACTGCCTCCACCATCACAACCCACTATTCGCTCCATCCACTGCCACTGACTGCTCCAAAAACTCCTATCAGTGTTAGTTCAGCAATGCACAGCAATGCTCAGCCAAACATGACAGTACACTACAAACCAATCAAAACACTTCCACATTTCTAGCCAATAAGCAGCCAAAAACAGAAAATTAACTTTCAATTTCCACACTGCAAAATGTCAATAGCTAGTGAGTAGTGAAACCAAACCACACAGCTATCCACATCTACCAGCACACTCAAACTCAAGTGGACAGCGGCACCCCCATTGGCATCAATTTTCCTCTCTCCAAATGGTAGTTGCAAAATTGACATCAATAGTATCACCCCCCCAAACATGTGACACCACCTCACCTTGACGGCAAACATATCAAGAGCAACTAGTCCAAACGGCTCCTTCTTACAAACAGACTGCTTAAAACCCCAATATCTTCCATAAGTGCACCCCATAAGGGCACTCCCCACATCATGAAGCCTCCCACCAGTAAACCACAAATCTCATCCTTTACTGCCCACTAAGTCATCCATGCCCGTAAAGGTCTGGCCCACGTAATGCACAACATGGCCTACCAGGAGGTTCGGTGCTCAAAGAGCTCTCATTGGCTTGTGCTGTCTGTGAATCAAAAACCAAAACATCTCTTCCTCACATGAAACACTTAACATAACAAGCACTGATAATGCCAGTACGTCTGGTTTATGAATGATAGTGTCTTTTGTATCACTGATGTGTTTAGGCACTAAGTAAGTCATCATGCATACACTCTGTCAATCAGATTTGCACCCATGCATTCATTCATCCATCCACCTGCTCAAAACTGCATTGACCCTCTAACACAACCACAAAAAAACACACTCAAACTCACTAAGATATGCAAGATAAGTTAAAAGAATACAAGTAGATAAAAGAAAACATACTGCTGTCTAAACACGACGGCATATGCTTGCAATAATGAAACTACATGTAGTAGCAAGTGTCAGTATTGTAGAGGTAATGTAACTAGCATATTGTTGTTTTAAAGTTCCAGCATGGCCGCCACATTTATATCCAATGTGTTGGCTATCTTAGAATGATAAAATAATGGTACACTATAAACAACTATCAGGCACATGCATCAACCATTTTTGCGACCGCAAACGGTGCGATTTGGAAAAATCGGCCGTTTGCGCCCGCAAAAAGGGCATTTGCGATGCATCAAGGTTCAAGGCACTCGCAATTTGAGAATTCGCAATTAATTGCGATTTCTCAATTTGTGATTGCATTTAAGGAATCGCAATTTGCAATTCCTTAAATGCAATGCAAGAACCACTTTAGAATAGCGATTTCGCTACTAGGGGGCGCAAATTACCATCAAGTTGGACTTGATGGTAATTTGCAAAATCTTTGAAAAATGCACTAAAGTGCATTTTTCAAAGTTGTAGGTTACACACACACATGCCCTTGGGGCATGTGTGTGCGCAACATGTGTGCACAGAGCAATTTCAGGGGTGCAACAGGGTGTCCTTTGACACCCTTGCACCCTTGAATAGCATGCGCAATTTGCGAGTACCTATTGGTACTCGCAAATTGCGCATGTATCTCCCATTCATTCCTATGGGCCTGTAGGTCCATAGGAATGAATGGGAAGGCATTCCTTAATTGCGACTCTCAATTTGCGAGTCGCAATTAAGGAATGTTTGGGAATCGCTAATTTTATGGCGATTCCTTCATGCATAGGCTTTTGCAATTCCTTAATTGCGATTCCTTAATAATCGCAATTAAGGAATCGCAAAAGCATACATTGATGCATGTGCCCGTTTATTCCATAATGGTCTCCTACTTTATAGGAACTGGCCACATGGAATACATCACACTGCAGGTGAGCGGCAAGCAGGTACCCTGTTAACATTGACTGGAGAGCTATAATATCCTCTTATGAAACATTGAAATAAAAAGAGGAGAGCAAAGAAATGAAAGGGGAGTTATAAAAGGAGAACATTAAAAACTAAAGGACGGGCCACCCAGCCCTGACAGTAAAGCACACTATTTTCAGGTGGATGTACACGTGATCAGAAAATGTGGTCATTCACATGGCAAGAGAGCCAATGACTTTTGTGGACTGAACCATTACCCCATGCAGTTCGCTGTCCTGGATGGAAGAAGCTTGTAAATGACACCCAGACAGAGCTGATCCAAAGGCTCCCTATGCATCTACATGGATATTATTTATATAGCCCCAGAAACATGCCATACCAGTAGTCAAGTTTCTGGGGTTTATGTGGATACCTCGCAGAAAGGCACCCTCCCCCCCCCCCTCTTAATTTCATGTGGCTTTTCACATTTTATCCTTGTTTTTTTATATCGTGCTGTAAAAATGTGTAATTATATTTTTTAGCATTTCATTTTGTACATGCAAGTCGACATTTTCATTTGCTATTGCAACATTCTGGCATCTACCTACATGAACTATGATTCCCACAGGTTAGAGTGTATTGTATTGCACTGTTTTATTTATTTAATTACCATGTACTGTTTTACTTGCACTTGCACTTTTATGGCCCGGAGGCCAAAATAAAGTCATTTGAAATGAGTGTAAATGACACATAGACAGACCAATGACAGAGCAGAGCTGATCCAAAGGCTCTCTATGCATGTACATGGGTAGTATTTATATATAGAGGTGTATGTGCTTAATTTTTTTATAACAAGATCCTGGCAGACAGCTAAGAAGAGATTTTAGCTAGAATCATTATAGTGCAAATTGTTTACTTTTAGGGTTTGTCAGAGGTGGTAAACCACACAAAAATACCTATTTTAGGCTTTAATACAGCGAATAACAATCCACCCTCAAATGCCTATTGACTTTAACATTTACTTTTCACAATCAATATGTTAGTTCTACTTATAATTCATAATAAACAGATCAGATCTATGACAATAGAAATATTTTTACAGTGGACCAGTCATGCCTCTAGGTGTTATCATTGGCTCGTCACCATAGTCAACTGAGACCTCCTGCACTGAGCCTAAGCTTACAAGGCAATCACCAGTCATACAGTCATAAAATCACAGAGCATTAACAATCCACGCTGAGGGCCTTCAGGCTTTACCATCTGATTTTCTGTGGCGTGTACTTCTTCTATGTCGATCAGCTAGGGATGGAATGTGGAGCGATGAGAGGGGAGGATTGGGGGAGGAGCAGACACGGTGAGGTGCTGGTGGCATCGTTTGGAAGAAAGACACATTAAAATAATGACCCTTTTGCACATTGTGTAAGAGTGAACTACTTCCTCACAAATTAGTGATGAGGATAGTATCTCTGACCACCAGTCGGCCACCGTTCGTATCTGCAGCATTGCCTGGACTCTCATCTTACCTCTGTCTTTGAGGCCTCATTTCAGGCTGTTGTCATCCTCCCTAATTACCGCATTTGTGGAAAATCATTTTTCGGGAGGAGGAGGGACAGGGCGTGACATGTTCAACACATGAAGCTATGTTATTATATAAAGCGCACCTTGAAAGGAGGCCTCTGACTTCACTTCGGATCATCCATGGTTTATGCTGTTTTGGTGAGTTTCCTTGCCAATCCACAGAGATGTTGATAAGATTAATAACAACACAAAATGTTTAAAATTGTGCAATTAAATTAACCACAGGTTTGAGCAGCAGTAAGTGCAGAACCCCTTGGCAGTAAGGCTAAGGTCTGCCTTGGTCTTGCATTGGATGGAATTTTATCTTTTCATTTCAAGTAAGCTGAATAGAAAGTGCTCCTCAAAAGGAGGCCTCTGACTTCACCTGGGTGATTAATACATCCGTGGTTTATGCTGCTTTGGTGAGTTTCCTTGCCAATCCATGAAGATGAAGATAAGATTAATAACATAAAGTAATTAAACTTGTGCAATTAAATTAACCGCACGCATTCGTTTTTCATTCAGAAAATGTCAGTCCTGACACCATCCCGTGCTGCTTTATTTGAAGCAATTTGCCGCTTTTCTAAATGGTATAGTTTATGCCATGTTTGTCTATTCAATTATCATTTTGGGAAATACGCTCACCAGTTGCATTTCTATTTCAGCATCCCAATTGTAGGTGCAACCATGATAAACTGACTCGCCCAGTTTTACCGGTTTGATTACCCTGGTAGGTTGAAGTACCACTTGATATACTTCAACGCCAATCAGTCTATGTTTATATATATTCCTGATTGCTTCTTTAATTTTATTTCTGTGTGCCTAAACCCAATTTTGAAGTTGTCCTTATAAATAGTGTGACACTTCTACGGTTTGGGGATTTTCAGTGCCATAAATTCTGGGGTAGGTAACACATGTTTAACTTGCCTGTCGTAACAAACTTCCAATGAGGGTTCACTCTCTTGTGCAACACTTATATTATTCAATTGCAGTGTGCCAATACCTAATTTGAAGTTGGTCCAGGACAAACTGTCTGATATTTATTTGACAGAAGAAATTCTGCCCCTATCCCTTAGGTGTCTCCGTTATAGTTAACTTTCGTCATGATGATGACCCCGCTCTAAATGCTTATGTTGAGGGGTCGAAACAACAACAAGTAACATATGTGGACTGTGTTTTTAAGAATTTTAATGGTGGCTGTCAACACTCGTTTCACGGGTGTGGACTTCAAAACATTCTATTGTCCCTAGCAGCCACATTGTATTGTATTGTAATTGCATTTATATATCGCTTACTACCCCTGACGAGGAGTCGAAGCGCTTTTTTGGTGAGTAGCACGCTACTCTGGAACCCATAAAGGATTAGTGGTGAATTAGTATAGTGAAATATGAAAGTAATTTGAGTGGTGGAAATGGTATTCAGTTATTTGGATAGACAAGGGTAGCAGAGGGATAGAAGAGGGAAAAAAGGTTTGCATTTATATAGTGCTTGGTACCCCTGATGAGGTGTCGAAGCGCTTTTTTCGGCGAGTAGCACACTACTCTGGAACCCATAAAGGATTAGTGGTGAATTAGTATAGTGAAATAAGAAATTTGAGAAGTGGACATGTTAGTCTGTTGTTTTGATTGAAAAGGATAGTGGAGGGATAGAAGAGTGAAGGATTTAGACTTTTTTTGTTTTTTTGTTTCGTAGGTCATAGTAGTAGGAGGGGGCTTGGGATGAGTAAAAAGGGATGTGGAGGGGAAGAGTCAGAGGGAAGAGTTTAGAAAGGCTTGTTTTGGGGGATCGGAATAGTAAAAGGAGGTATGAGATGATGCAAGGAGGAGAGGAGTAGGGAAGTGTCTCAAGAGGGTTATTTTGGGGATCATAGTAGTGGTATGGGGTTTGGGATGAATGAGAGAGTGGAGGTAATGGATATATTGATAGAGGTATAGAGTGAGAAATAAGGTAGTGCATTGGAAATAGTAGAAAGAGGTTTGAGATGAGTCAGAGTTGAGGTAGAGCTTCATATATATGCAAACTGAGTTTAGTATTTTTTCTGTACACCATAGCTCATAAAATGCAATTACTCAAATGTGTTTTGCAACTGAAATATTATTGGATTAATTTACAAAGTAAGTGGCACAGTTCTTCCATATTCATTTTCTGTCTAATATGTTTAATCAACTTTTTAACAAATTCCCCCTTTTTGTTTACCCCTGGAGAGTTTCTTTACTATTCCTTTACTGTTTAAGGTACATGCTGCAAGACTTATTGTGTGTGATTTCTGCCCTTCCCATCTCCAAACTTGTCGTCATTAAATGCA
Source organism: Calotriton arnoldi (assembly GCA_963921515.1). Lineage (NCBI taxonomy): Eukaryota > Metazoa > Chordata > Amphibia > Caudata > Salamandridae > Calotriton > Calotriton arnoldi. The sequence goes on from CAWUFW010005187.1 coordinate 790,439, forward strand.
TTCTTAGGCACAGGCCAATTAGAGTGGTTATCTTTCCCTTATGGTCATTACTTCTCTCTCTTCGCTCATACCCATATACTACTTATTTAGCTAACAGTTTTACCTCTTCCAGGAAGGGCCTTTTACAACCAGCTCATTTCCCCAGTAGTCATGATGTCGGATTTCATTTTATTGTGTATTGCTGTTGTCTACAGTGGTATGTCATTATTTAAATTTCCTTTTTAAGCAATCACATTCGTTCCAAGCTTCTGCAATGGGTTTTTTACGTAACCCATGTCATTCCTCGCTACGAAGCACTCTGCTCTCTGCTTCCATCCAACTCAGCTCGTTTTGTCTCCAACTCACTAATGTTCGAGGCATAGCTACTTTTCATCGCATGGTTAAGGCTCTTTTGGATAACTTTGAGCAATATCTACAAACTTAGAGACTAGTTTATTGTTTTTGGGTCTTGGGCGAATTTCCAAACAGGCAGCCCTGAATATTTTCCAGGGTAGCTGTTGCAAAGTCATGCTGTGCCCTGGGCACCTCCCAACTTTTGCTGACTGGTACTGGTGGTAACTGACTCTGACTGACCCTGGGCTCTGCCTAACCAGGCCCAGGGCCAGTGCTATGCTGAAGACTCATGTAGAATACAGTGAAAACACCTACATACACTAGGGTACACTATGAGTTATGGTACCCCTGTGATTGGCATGACCTCCCCCATAAGGTCCTAGTACATATAAGGCAGGGGGATTGAAACTACCTTTAAGTCCCTAGTAGAGAATAGGGCAGGGCAGTTTAGAGGCCAACAGCCTTTTCTGCACTTGCATGTGTGCACTGCTGGAGCCTGAGGTCAGTTTAAAAGCAGCCCTGTGTTGCAGGACTGCTTTTAAAATGAAAATTGTGCCCAAACTCGACTTTGGTGTTTCGGGCACTTAAAAATGGATAAACTACAATGTTTGGGCATGGTAGGTGTCCCCAGGGGTAGGGGGGGCAGGTACTTTTAAGGAGAATCCTTATAAAAAGGTTTTTATATGCCATGGGGTTGGTGAAATTGCACCTTTAACTCCCCACCTTGTAGTAAAGTGCTTACCAAAATCGACATTTGTGCTAGGAGCACTGTGAAATTAGGATATGCAATATTTTGATATATTCAGAACCCCTAAAGTCTTTCCTACGTATTCCAGGGGTGCGGGGTACTGTAGATATAAGAAGGGCCCTTATAAAACCTGTTTTATAGGCCCTGGTATTGGAGAAATTGCCCAGTTAATTTTTCCATTGAGGATCCCCAGCCCATAGGTTAACATTGGAAGAGGTTATTAGTTAATAACTGGAGAAAGAAAAGATCTAAAACTAGGATTAAAGGACTCAGTAGAATGGTAATGGTAAATCCAACAATATAGTATTGTTTAATTTCTTCTAAAATGTACAGACAAGAAGTTATAAGACTGTCTGTAAGCCAAAATTCAACCCTGTAGTGCTCTGCCCTGATTGGTCAGAGATAAGTGGACTAGCCTGGCTGCTTTGAATAGGTGATAAATGACCCCTGGGGTTAGGAAGCCTTTCGGGGAGGAGTGGCTGCTGGGCATAGGAATGCCAGAGCCAGGGGGAGGGATAGTAAATAATGCTCTTCAAGGGAAGGAGGAGACAAGCTATAGAAACCAGTTTTCATTTACACCTCTCCTCTCTGCCCTGCAGCCAGATGGGGGGGATCAATGAGGAATTCCCAGATGTAAGGGCAGTGAACCTATGCAGATAATCCATCCTATGGTCTGGTTTAGTTAGTTCTGCTCCCTCTGCTGAAAATTCTGACAAATTTAATTTTGGAGGAATAGTGCTTTCTGGGTTAGCATTGTGCCACACTTTGGAGGAAGTGGTCATGCTCTGGGGTGCTGCCCTGCACCTAATTGGACAGAGTGCCCTCCTGCTTGACCCCAGAGAACACTGAATAAGTATCCGAGGGGGGCAGTGCCTCTCAGATTGGCTTTTTGGAAACCTAAGAGAACCAGAAGGGCCCATGCTGAAGAGTTTGATGTGCATTCACCAGGCCCTGCACTCTGAAGATTGCACCTTTTTTGCACCATCTGAAACTACAGCCCTGTGGATCAGACCTGCTTCAAAAGGACTAAAGAGTGGACTCCCTGCAAGCTTCAGGTTAACAGAGCTCACCTGGACCTTCACCACAAAGAATCCTCAGTGGATTTGTAAGGATTTTGTCCAAGTGGATTGTGGGAACTGAAGTCCCAAACTTTCAAGGACCCTCTTGGAGATTCCAGCCCCTTAGTTTGTGTTTTGGACACTTTGGACCCGCAAGAGGACCTTCAGGAAGGAGTTCCTAACAGGATTAAGCCTGCTGGGGGAGGCTGCACAAGTCTGGTGAGAAATCCTCCAGAACAATTGCTAAATGTGAATGTGTACATGTATATATGTTGTACATAGCACAAATGCACTTTTTATTCACCTTATATCACTTTCACTACGCCGTCACTCTTTAGGAGCACCATGTATAAGTATTATATCGTACTATGTGAATTAATTGATATATTCATAAATGAGATATATATAAATAAATGCACTAAAGCATAACTGAAACATACTCATTTTAGAGGTTTTTCTTCTTTCCCTATAGCAACACTATTGCAGTGGTAGTCAAGGGCTACACTAACCCCATAGGGACCACTTTATTATTTAATAATTGTTTTTTATTAAGTGAGACAGGTCACCCTAAAGGGTCTCTAGGCGCGGCTCCTTTCAACAGGTTCAAAACAGCAGAACACGGGACAATTAAAAATGTATAGCTAAAACAACCGTGTTTTAAGATCTTATGTAAAATGTCTAAAATTAGTGCTTATACGCAAGCGTAGTGGAAGCTGATTCCAGTGCAAAGCATGAGTCAATGATGGCATTAACATGCTCTTTCATGGAAAGAGGCTCATCCACCATGATACCCAGGTTTCTGACCTCAACCTTTGGAATTGGGACTACATCCAGGCAATTCGGCCACCAGTTATCAGACCATAACGAGTGGGCCTTACCACACAGAACAATCTCTGTCTTGCTTGTATTAAGCTGCAGACAGTTTTGCTGGATCCATGTGGTAATATTAATCATACAGTCTTGGAATCTGACCTTAGTAGACAAGCTGAGTGTCATCTGCATAAGAGATTACCTCAAACCCATAGGATTTTATTGCTTGTGCTAGTGATACCACGTAAATAATGAAAAGAGTAGGACTTAATACAGATCCCTGTGGCACTCCCCGGTCCAAGGCTTTGATTCATGAGACAAAGGACTCTAACTGCACCACACTGGTGTGGTCACTCAGGAAATTCTTCAGCCATTCCAAGGCTTTCCCTCCGACACCAATCTCTCACAGTCTTTTAATTAAGACTGCATGAGAGATGGTGTTTAATGCTGCTGACAGATCAAGAAGGACCAATAAGGATGAGTATCCATCATCTAAAGAAAGCCTTACATTGTCTAAGACCGCCACTAGTGCCGTCACTGTGCTATATGATGAAATGATGAACGGAAGCCTGACTGGGAAGAATTAAGCAAATTATGGTTTTCCAAGAAAGCTGTCAGTTGTGAATTCACCAAGGTTTCCATGACTTTCCCCAGAAAAGGAAGCAAGGAAATAGGTCTAAAGTTTCCTAACTCATTAAAGTTTTTAGAATGGGTTTAATCCTGGCAGATTTCTACTTTGCTGGGATAGCTCTCAGGCTGAGATAGAGATTGAAAAACTTAATGAGATAAGGAATAAGGGCCAGGGCCAAAATAGCAATAATATAAGGTGGGGCAATGTCTTCAGGAGATCTAGACTTAATTCGATTTTTAAGGGAGTTCACTTGATCTGGCACCACCCTATTAAACTCCTCCAACTGCACCGGACAGACTGTTTGTTACGAAATGTACTCCCGGTTTATTTCATGTGTAATTCCTTTTCCAAAAGAGTTACAAATTTTGGAAAGAATTTTTGTCAAAAAAACAGGAAGATCTTCAACTAAAGCTTGAGAAGCAGGAATAGATTCTTTACAGGATAAAGGATTAGTACATTCTTTAAGAATCGTGTACAATTCTTTAGATGAATTAACAGTATTGTCTATTCGATCTACAATGTGGGCTTTCTTAGCCATTTTAATGTTATTGAGATAAAGTCTGAAGACCTTTTTATAAATAACTCTGTCTTCAGCTTTTTTTGAAGACCTCCAATTCTGTTCTAGCTTCCTTAATGCTGACTTTTCATTCTTCAAAGAATCTGTGAACGACGGGGCAACAGGCTCCTTTGCTTAGGCTTACTAATTTTTGCGGGTACCACCTTATCCAGTGTACGAATTATAGCATTCTCAATAGTTTCCAGGGCAGTATCCAAACTAGAGTGGTTCCTTAGTAGAGGAGGAGAAAAATAGAAGGAAAAGGAGGCAAGGGCAAGTTTCCTTCACGGCCTAATCGTGCCAACTGTAGACTGTTCCTCTTGAAAGCGAAATGTTATTGTGAATGGTCTGTCCAGACCATTGGAGCAGGCGGATTGACCAATAGATTATGTACATTTGTAAACAATAGGTCCAAAGTGTGTCCTGCTATATGGGTAGGTCCCTCTACCTTTTGGTGCAAACCTAAGGATTCTAAATCCATGGTGGTGTCAGGGTCTGTTTTACATTTGGCTTCGTGGTTAAATTCCCCCACCAGTAAAAAGTTGTCTGCAGCAAGAATGTGAGGGGCTAGACATTCCATCAGTTTGTTGCTAAACTCTCTTTTTATCCCAGGTGGCCTATATGAAAGAGCCCCTCTCCAGGTTCATCTCCAAGGGGTTTCCATTTTAAAAATACAAATTTCAGCCCATTCTGTTATGAGTGATTCCAATAAAATGATTTTTGTCTGATTGTGAAAAGCAGTTGCAAAACCCCCCTATCTTTGTTTCTCTGTCTAATCTGATTAATTTATAGTCTGGTGGGAACGCCAGTGAAGTGTCGGGGAGAGCTGCTAAGCGCTGCCAAGTTTCACAAAAGAACCATACATCTAGTTTTTCCAAGTTCAGCATTTTGTTATGTGCCGTGTCCCATGACATGTCCCACACTGTGGCGGGCATCTTGCCTGACCTTGCCTTATATTGCATATGCTGCCAGTAATTTATGCCTGAATATTGATTTTTATCACTCTAGTGAATGAACACTGAGCCAATTGGAAGTTATGATTGACTTTCACTCATAGTGTTGGCACTCAAAAGTGATAAGTCAATGCGTTTGTGTGCTGATCTTCATGATCTCAACCAAAGTATATGGGTGGATTGTGAGCCGTTACCTAATATATCTGGAAAGTTAAGCACATTGAAGGGGGTGTTAGGTTTACTACGCTTAATATGTCTGCTGCTTAACACCAGGTGCAATTGACTGAGGATTACAAACATCTTACTCCCTTTGTTTTATTTATTTATTTATTTATTTAGTGTTTTATATAGCGCGAACATGACCCTGAATGGGGTATCAGAGCGCTTTACATTTGCATATCTATAAACAGTTTTGTTACCAAGTCAACAGTAATTGTACAAGTGATTTTGCGAAAAACATTAAAGCAACACAAACATATAAACAGAACCCCAAAGAGGTTAATGTTCGATGAGAGGTAGCATGCGTATGATCATGTTAGATCAGTGATAATGTCAAGTCTGCTGCGATTATGGGAGATATTTACTCATGTAAAAAGATTTGGCTTCATTTTTGAAAGCAGAGATTGACGAACTTTTTCTAATGTTAGGGGGGAGAGCGTTCCAAATTCTAGGCGCTGCACCAGAGAAAGCTCGGTCATAAGTTCTTTTCTTACGGAATCTAGCCGGTTTCAGTAGTAGCCCTCCCTGACTCCGGGAGACACGGCAACCTCCTGAAAGTGTGATTTTCTGGGCTAGGTACGCTGGTGTTTTGTAGTGTATCGCTTTGTGGGTAATACATGCCACTTTTAGTTGAATTCTCGCTTCGTAAGGCAGCCAGTTAAGCGCTTTCAGATGAGGGGTGATGTGGTCGAATTTCCTGGAGCCAGTTATGAGTCTTGTGGCCACATTGAGACAAGCTTTTAGTGGGGGTGTTGAAATCTTGGGGAGACCAGCTAGGGTTGTGCAGCCGTACTCGATCCTTGAAATTACTAGTGCTTGGACTGCTGTTTTAAGGTCTGCCTTATTTAAGAAGGGTTTCAATTTTCTGAGGTAGCTTAAATGGAACCGGGCATTTTTTGCCATTGTGTTGATATGCAAAATCATATTCAGGTTTTTGTCTAGTATAATTCCCAGTGATTTGGTAGACTCAACAATCCTCGGAGTACAGTTTAATGCTGTGATCAACTTGGTCCACTCTAGGATGTTCGTAGCGCTTTTCTGGGATGCAGGAGGGTGCATATTGCCACAGGCACATGCCCTATGGCCTGGCATCTGCATCCTCGATGTTTCAAAGGATAATGAGGATTATGTTCAGAGACGTTGAGGGATGTGTTCTGTTTCAAGACAATGTTTTGGTACATGGAGAAGATGTGAGAGTACATTACGATAGGTTGAGGCGGGTGCTGGTGAAGTTGCGTGATCATGGTTTGACTTTGCATGTCGACAAGTGCAGATTTAACAAGGATGATATTGACTATTTGTGTCATCATATTTCTCAGGAGGGTGTACAACCAAAAATGAAAATCTTAAAGGGTATAGAGAGAATTCCTGCACCTGTTGATAGGAACCAGTTGAGGTCATTTTTGGGATTGGTAGAATTCTATTCTAAGTTTGTACCACATTTTGCATACAAGACATTTCTCCTGAGGAAGCTGCTGACGAAAGGTGAGAAGTATGTGTGGGATAGGGAGTGTCAGCTTTTGAGAATGTTGAAATGGATATTGTAAATGCTAATCCACTCAAAACTTTTGATATTAGTGATGATAGTGTGATTGTTACAGATGCCAGCAATGCAGGTTTGGGTGCAGTGTTTATGTAATAGAGGAAGGATGGAAGAGAAGAGGTGATAGCTGTAGCTTCTAAGGCACTTTGTGATGTGGAGGCCTCTTACTCTACTATAGAGAAAGAAGCTTTGGCTTTGTGGTGGGATGTACAACATTTTACGACTTACGTATGGGGTGTGCATGTCATCATTTGCTTTGATCATAATCCATTTGTGAGTTTACTTACCACCAAAAATACTGGGAAGGCCACTCCCAGAATAGTGAAGAAGCAGTGTTGCCTACAGGAATATGATTGTGAAGTTGAATATGTTTCTATTTAGAAAAACTTTGAGGCCCATTGTTTATATTGCATTTACCCCTAACCGACGTTGAGTGTGATAAGGATTCTGAGGATGTTATCAGTATGGTCTGCACTGTTGAGTGTATATCTGCGGTCTTCAAAGGAGTTTTACATGGAGATGAATTTCAACGTGCCTTACAGAAGGACAATGTGTTGGCATAGGTAAAGAATTTGATTATGTCTGGATGGCCCGATTCCAGGTTGGTTGGATCAGAATTTAGATCATATTTCCAAGTTTCTCAAGAGTTAACTTTTGATCAAGGAATGTTGCATCATGTTCAACAAGTAGCAGTACCATTGGCCTAACGGAAATGAGTACTGGATTTAGCTCATGAAGGACATGTAGGAATCTGAGCTATTAAGCAAAGAGTGCATGAGGAATTTATGTGGCCGGGAGTAGACAAGGCTGTGAAGGATTATGTTAGGGACGGCAATTGAAGTACTGATGGTTCCATGGTATAAGTTGGCACTGGACATTCCAGGCCCATATAAGATGTTAAGACAGACTTCTAAGTATGCTACAGTGTTAATTGATTATTTAACAAAATGGCCGGAAGTGAAATTCGGGAGTGCTGTTAGGACTCAAGTTGTCATACAATTTCTGCAGGAAATGTTCGGAAGAGAGGGGTATCCCAGTAAATTAGTAACTGAGATGGAAAGGTTTTTGCAGGAGATGGGTGTCAATCATTGTACAGCAGTTCTCTTTCATATCAGGTGTAATCGATTAGATGAACGATTTAATTGCACTCTCAAGGGGTGTTTGCAGTTAGCTTCCATTATTAGGCTTACTTGGAGAACTGTAATTGAGGATATGCTGTGGGGAATGAGAACTACTCCTTATGACAGAACTGGTATTTCTCCTTTTGTTTTGCTGAGGGTGTGTGTGCCTAGTAACATGTTAAGGAGGGAATGGATGGGTTTGTCTACCACTGATTCCATATTGCAAGGGGTAAAGAATGTGAGGAAGTGTATTCAAACGAAGAGTGGTGGTACTACTGAAGGTGGTGGGAGTTTCTGGGACAGGTTTTGGAAGGGTTGTTGGGAACATGTTAAGAGACCTGGTCATGTGACCTTCAGTGAATCTAAATGTACTTCTTCCATTCAAGCTGTGGAAGTATGGTCTAATGATGTGCGCACGAGTGATTGTAGAGTGTGGAACGAAGAGAAGTTGGTGATTGTTCCTGATGGGCAACTGGATTTTGTGCGACAGCAAATAAAGACTGCAAATGGAGTGTGGCCTTGGAGGTAGTGTTCCAGATAAGGGTAAACTACGAAGTGACTTCTCACGAAGGATACGTTATGTTCCCAAATAGCTCAAAGATTATGTTGCATATTAACACTTGTGTCATCTTCACAGGGCATATATAGGGTTTTTGTTATGGTTAGAAGAAACAATTATTTTTCTATTTTAAGAATATTAAGATATAGTTTTAATCTGCCTTTATGTTGTTGTGTTATTTTAAGGGAAAAGTTATGTTTGGTTTAATTCTTCTATGTTGATGAGCCTGGGTTGGAATATGGAACGATGAGAGGGGCGGATACTGATGCTGGCGGTTGGGAGAGGAGCAGATGCAGTGAGTTGCTAGTGGTCCTTTGGAAGAAAGCCACAATCAAATACTGACCCTGGTGCACAACGAATATAAGTGAACTTCTTCCTTACAGTTTCACAGTAAATAATTCAGCCCTACTGCCTTTGCAATAGTTTTTCATAATAAACAAACCACATCTATGGCATCTGGCATAAGATTTCCCTGCACACCAGCCACACCTACACCTGTTATATTTTGGCTTGTCACCATAACCAACTCAGGCCGACTGTACTGAGTGTTACATTTTCCCACAAGGCAACCATAATACATACAGTCATAACATTTCACAATGTATGCAACATTTCAGTTGACAAAGCAAAATACTATCTTTCCTTACACAGCTTAAAACAGATTCTCACAGTACAAATCTTCTATACAATGGCTTGTCAGAAAGAGTAACCAACCTCAGAAATGTTGCCTACTAAGGTATTCTGTGAGATTCCATGTAACAAAAACCTGTCTGTAGGCTTTCATTCAAAGTAATAACGACCCAAACTAAAATACCTATTGATTTTAATATATGTTTTTCACAATCAATATGGCAGGCCTGTCTTCATGTAACTTTTCATAGTACAGGCCTATAGCCTTTATCATTGACTTGTCACCATAACCAAGTCAAGACTACTGTACTGAGCACAAGCTTGCCACCAGGCAATCATCAGGCATACAGTTATAAAAGTACAAATGTATGCAAAGTTACAGTTAGCAAATCAAAATACTATATCTCCTAAGAGAGCCTAACAAGGATTATAGCAAAGCATATGTTTTATCTCCACTGTTTAATCAGGTAACTCACAAATACTAAAACCCTATGGTAGTCTGTGAGATTCCATGTAACAAAATACTTGCCTACAGGCTTTACGACAGAGTAATAACAATCCATACTTAAAAGTTAATTGTTTTTAAAACATGCTTTTCACAATAAGAAGGCCAGGCCTACTGGCTTTGTCATAAGATTTCATAATAAACAGATCCAACCTATAAAATCTGGCATGACTTTTCCCAATGAACCGATGAAGCTTATACCCTTCACCATTGGCTTTACTCCTTACCCACACTGGCCCATTAAAGTGCACATAAACTTGCAACCATCAAGCATACAGTTATAGAATAACAAATGTGCAGAAAAATACATCTTACAAAAAACAACCCCTCCCAACAGGTAAATTGGAGACCCACATTCTGCATCTCCTTCTCCTACCGTTAATATGGAAGGCAGGCAGTGAAGCACCAGGGATCTAATTAAGTCCCACACAAAGCTCCAGCTACCTATCAACAGGTAAGAATAATCAAAGCTAACAACATAAAAACATAAATATGCTAAACCAACTGCCTTTGTCATAACGTTTTATAATAAGGAGACCAGACATATGGCATTGGATATAATGCTTCCCAGTGCATCAATCACGCCTTTAGCTTGTCACCACAACCAACTCAGGCCTACAGTATTAAGCATAAAGTTTTCTACAAGGCAACCATTAGGCACAAAGTCATAATATTAGAAAGTTATGCAACATAACAATTTGCTAAGCAAAATAGTATTTCTCCTAATAGGGCCTAACAAGGATTCTTAAAGATCAAACCTTCTGTATCATGTATTATATTCAAATGAAGTCATTACTTTATAGAAAGTATTCCTACCTAAAGATTTATTGCAAAGCTCATATTTTTTTTATTTAAAAATGTCTTAGTTTAATTTCAGTTGTACCTCTTTTCTATTGATGTTATTTCACCTACATGAGTAGATTTTCAACCTGGTATTTCCATGGAGGAAAAGCATCTTTGATTAATACTCCACACTACAGGTTAGCCCTGACTTAATAATGCCTTTCATGTGTAGTATCCTGTTTGTGTAGACACAAATATAGATTTTTTTATCCAATAAACAGAGAACATCATATTTAAAATATAAACTAGAAAGCCTCCCTCTAACTACAGTGTCTGTACCATTGATGTGCCTGTAATATAGTGACACTAGAGGTCCTCTATCTTTAAATTGTTGAAAGCATTAGTCCACTTTCTATTTCTTTGCCCGCTTTTCACATAAACCAGAGCTGCTTGATTGCAGACCCTTTTGATTAAAAAGACAACTTAATATATGGTAACTGTCTTTCCTTTTATCAAATACATTCATATCCCTTCTGGTCACTTTGCTGCATCCTAAAATATGTGGAATACCTGGAAACTATAAAGGAGAATTCACTCACAATAGAGACCCAGAGAAAATGTAGTGGAATCCACCAAATTCTACATTTTGTTGATGTCACAGAATTCAACTACTTTCGTTGCCTCGATTTCTTATGAGGTGTACCAGTGAGGCCCTTCAACCACTACGTCATAAGGGACTGCTACGCCCATCCAGAAAGTCATGGGTTCTTTGAGCCACTGTGATAAGCTGCACAGCAACCTACTAGAGTGATAGAAAGACTGGGAAAATCCAATTGGTTGAAGCGTGGGCAAAGAGAATGCTAAAATGCCAAGTTGATCAGCTATTCTTGTTAGCTACATGTTACTCAATACGAACATGGCCATGCGTTCAGGCCAACCTGACTATGTACTATCTCAAAATTGAGATGGGGAGGTTTTGCTGCTCTGTGGCAATCCAGATGCAGTGGATGTCCTGCCATTTACCGCTCAATTTCCCTGTCTCCTGATGCAGTTGCTGAACCCAAATTGTTAGACGTATTCCGGAATCTGCATCTGCTGTCAGAAGACAGTCAAAGAACTGTTTCTACCACGCCTACTGATGATCAGTTACATTTTCTAGCACACACTAAAAATTACTGATAATTTTCTCAATGCTGAACTGCGATCAGTGAGGCAAATACAATGGGATGTGCACATTATATCCAAGATGAGTTTTTAATATATTTAGTACGCGTTCACTGCACTTAAGTGTTTCTATTATAATTGGTCTTATTGGATGAACAGTTTTAATCTTTTTAATGCATTAGAGAAATAGTATTTAATAGCTTAATGTTTTGATTACCACTGACTTTGCTAATGGCACTTTCTCAACGTTGTCTACATTAGAGGCCTTGGTACATAGGTAGCTTATGTCTTTTCCTGCTCAAAAAGTCGAATTAGCTTCAAATGCCTGTTAAGGCTGCCATCAAGTTTCAAATACCCCCTTTTCCTCCTTCTCTTGGGTAAGGTATTGGCGCTTACTGAAGAGCGTAAGATCATCACAGAGAGAGTTCTGGGAATTCATCGGACGAGGACACAGAGACAGCACACCTAGACGCAGTGGTGTATCGGGGTTCTTGATGTTTATTGATCTCGTAATAAGTTTTGACACTGTACCATCCACCATCTACATTTTATTGGTACAGCTTATCAAGCCTACCATGGTGTCAGATAATGTAATTGAGTGAATTATTTCTAACAATTGTGCATTAGTCAGGGTGATTAACATAGATCCCAACTACCCCTATGCTATACGAGGTCATGTCTATCACTGCATTTCATCAATGTTTATGTCCAACCCATGCATGAATTAATTCATGAAATCAGTGCCATATAGAATCTAACACATACCCTGATGACACTCTGGACAGGTTGAGGCTATCTGACGATCCCAGGAGTGATATCAGAGTGGTGTATATGTTTTTTGACAAAATTCTGATTGGATAATGGATCATTTGGATCATTGGATGATCTAAAACAACTCTAGGAAAATACTCCTCAGTACTGACTCTAGTGCTGCTAGCTACTTACTCCTTTACTCCTTTTTCAATTGTGAATATTGATATCGCAGTACAGCCTTCAGGTGGGGGGAGTAGTATTATGTTTTCAGGGAAAGCACAGATGTATCAAGATAATCTTCCAGCTAATACTCCACTAAGACACACCATTTTCATTCAGATCGTGATTGTGTCATCTTCACGAGGGCTATCGTTTGAGGAAAGATAGACTATGACGATGGAGTGTATTCATCTTGATGCTATTTTGAAGGATGAGCACAGAGGAACCGGAGAAGATGTGAAATGTCAAGGAGTCACTAGCATGTGGTAGTGAGCTAGAAAGGAGATTGATTGGTTTGGGGAGTACTTGGACAAAGGGGGCAGTGATGAGCCTGTTGGAGTGAATGGGGTGCGTTCAAGAGTGGAGAGCCTGCCTGCAGCTGCCTTTCAGAAGTTGTGAGTGGAGCAAGGAGGAGTTTTATGCTTTTCAGTGGCTTTGGGAGTGTACGATTCAATGGGTTCACAACGGTAGCGGTGGTGTCATGCCACCAGGGTACTAGCCAACCATATATCAGGAGTAGGAAACTATAGGTTTGACATGTTGAATGTGGGTTGTATGTCAGTAATGAATTCAGAAATATTATGTGACATCAATATTGTGTCCTAAATGTTGCATACAAGGCATTGTCCGGTGGTGGGGTAGATTTTGTATTGTCAACACTAAATGGGGAAATATTTTTGGGATCAATATGTAAGAACACAATATTTGTGCCAAATAATATCCAGGCAATGATTTACTTGTACCTAGCCATTGAGTATGACTGTCTGTATCCGGAACCCGGTCTTAGCTATGGAAGTCAAGGCTGCTCTAGAAACTAAATTGCCAACTGTTGTGACTTTTGAGTCTTTGCACCTTGTACTTTCTGAGGGCTTTTTCAGTGAATTGTTTAAGGTTCTTATAATAGAATGCATTTTATATTTTACAGACTGCTTCCCTGTGAATATATTGGATTTTTAACTTTCACTTTCTTTTATAGTGTGCTGAATCCATGTAATGGTTTCAATTACTGTGGCAGTCAGGTCATATATGAGCACTTTAGAGTAAGTGATCAACAAAGTCCTTTATGTTAACAGCTTGAAAACCAAGAAACAGATGTTGACTATTTTTGTGCAAAAGGCATAGAACGAAGGAAATCATGATTGGCCTTTCATATTTGGCCAACTACTGCTCATCAATTCTTGCACATGGTAAGAAGAAAAGATCTTTATAAATGCAGCAACAGAAGGTAAGTTTGCGGGTCTTGGCTTATGATCCCACCTCTCCACCACAGGTGAATTTTCAACAGCTTTAGCAAAGCCCCCATAAGTAGGTCAAAAGATCTTTGTGGATCCTCAATGCATATGTTTTGTTAATAGATCAAAATTATGCGCTGCCAAAATGGGGTTTTCTTAAGGAATGTAGGTCACATCACTAACAGGAACAAGTTACAATGTGGACTGTAATTATAGAAACGGATTTATCCTGGAACTTCCGAAATTTCTATTTCAATCTCCGCTAGATCATTTTTCAGGCAGCTATATCTACTTCACTTCTACTTAGTTTTAGAACATGCTCTCTAGGTCAACGGGGATCCAGGATTAAAACAGGGACGAGGACTCCGGGCCTCAAAAGTATAAAAGGGTTTTACCTATTCTATGTCTATGGGCAAATGCGTTGTTTCAGAAGGCATACATGCATTTGCCTAATGCACTATCTAAGCAATGTCGATTTAAAGGTGGGGTTCATGGCATCATAAAGGCCAAGCAGCAGCGGTATCTAGGGCCCGATGTACGATGGTATTTTACATTTGCAAAACCTGTGATTTGCAAAATCACTGGTTTTGTGGCAGCAAAATACCATTTGCAAGTGCACAAAACCTATTTTTTGAGTAAAAAAAGTTTTCTGACATGAAAAACAGATCTTGCGCACCATACCAAATCACAGTTTGGAAGGGGAGTAAATTGGAGCCCATTCCAAATTGTGAGCGCAATTCTGGTCACAAACCATTGCACAGTTACCAGCATCTCAAAGGAGATTGAAGGCTTCACAAAGAGGAAGGGGTGCCTTTGGGATTCCTTCCCCTTTGGGAATCGTGATGGAAGCTGCAAGGGAATAGCCAGTGGAACAGGGGACCATAGCCGCCGCCTCCTGATGTTTTACTGAATAGAACAGTTTAATTTTTTTAAAGCACTAATGATTTCTTTAAGGTACACAGCTGTTTTTTTAAAAAAGTTTTCCGTTTGGAAATGCAAACAATGATATGGTGGTCTGCTATTGCTTCCAGGCCACCATCCCTTTTTTGTAGCCATTCGCTCGGGATCGCATATTGTGGCCTGCCTAATAAATAATCTTTATAAGCAGGTAAATCTACGACCCCAGCGAATTGTGATTTTGTTAATTGACCTAATAGTACACAAATTGACTTGCAAAATCAGACACTGGTCTCAAACAGTTGGTGCGCAATTTGCAATCACTTTTTGTGACCAATATATTAGTACATCTAGCCCCTAATTCGTATTGCCTGGTGGAGCAGTATTACACCATTATCTTCTGACAAATGAAAGGCAGATCATTATTACCAATTATGCCTTCTTGTGAAAGTAAGCTGGTTAACCTGCAAAGCTTTAAAATTCAGTTGCATTTTCCAGTATCTATGAAGAGAGACCAGAGTTGCTCACCACTACAAGTTTGTTAGTATATTTTGCTCACACGCTAGGAACCTGACCCTAGCTCGAGAAGTGTGCATGAAAATTTGAATTATGCATCATCAAGCCCTAGCAACTGGTACAATTTACCCGAAGCCTTTCAATGCAAAGGGGAACAAAATCCACAATACTCTAAAATGCCTGAGTGGGCAATAACGATTGCACTGAAGTTCTCATTCAATATATTAATTTCTGCAATAACTATAGCACTGAGGTTCTGATACAATATATTATTTTGTTCAAAAACTATTGCACCGAGGTTCTCAAACAATATAATCATTTATGCAATAACTGTTGCACTGAAGTTCTAAAAAAAATGTATTCATTTATGCAGAAGAAGTAATTGCTATATATCTAATTTCGAAAGGCTTGACGATCTGCAACCTAATAAGCTAGCATTTTTATTTGATTTCCCTAAGTGTGCTAAATCCTTTACCTCCGGAATGCCAAACACCAGATAAGCTGTAAAATGTAATAAGAGCATGAAGCGTCTGCTACAAATATGAATACAGTATCATATGTTTGGCTTTAAAGCTGTGTAGGAGTCGGTGGGAATAAGCATCTCATACAGGCTAATGCAAAATTAAACCGAAAGAAGGTGGTAAGAAGCAAGCAATAACAAAGCAAGGAACTGCTCGCTCATCTCAGTGCTTTATTTGAGCCAGTGGCTGTGGGTGGGGCACAATGATACTCATTTTTAGGTCTCGCCTGAGCCAGCGCATGCGCTGCTCTGGCGAGAGTTTTAGTAAGCGGGTTTTGGAAGTGCAAATATTGGTTTGCTGGCGAACAGCTTGCGTTCACGCGAGCGTGCACGCGCGATCAAGCGCCATATGGCTTCCCTCGCCGTCTGGTTTCTTTCGCGATTATTTTCACTTTCGCGGCCGCGCGGCCGTGTCAGTTTCACGGCCGCGCGGCCATTGCTTGTTTAACTTTAAGTTCCTGCGCCGACATAGTCCAGAGGACTTCCTTCGAAGCAAAGCATTAGTCGGCATGTGGCATTTCACACTAACAATACAAACACACTAATTTGAAGACTTTTTAATGCTACAATCGCTCGACTACCCTGTTTTTTTTTAAAGATAAATTGCACGATTCCAGGTGGCGTCTATTCTGCTTCCTCATCGGAACCTTGTAGTTATGACGCTATCCCGCATAGAAACGTTGATAGCTTTTATTAATTGTAGGCAAAGCTTTATAATTGCAAGAAAATGGATAACTCAATCAAGTGTATCATCATTTGGGCCAAATTACCCACGCTGCTGCACACAAGTGTGCAACTTTAAGGGGATACCTTCTAAGGCAAACATGCCCCCATCAAAGGTGTATTGACTTTGTTTTGAGTTCATTTCAATACTTTTTCAAAGGTACATTTATGAATTGTCCCTTTGTGATCTGTTATTTCTTCCTTGATACATTGAAAACATTTGCCTGCATTTTTACCTTACTGATCATCAAAGCTCAGAAGTCACCCTATTTAGCTAGTGCATTAACACCTCAAACAGCTTATTTATATCCTTCGTTCCACACATGAATATCTCTTGTTGATCTCATTTTTTAGGTCTTGCCTAGACTGCGCATTTGCTGTTTCTTTGAGACCTTTTGTTTTCTAATAGTGGTCCCAGAGGCTGCCCATTGCTTACCATTTGTAGGCTTCCTTCCTCTTCGTGTTTGTCCCTCCCTGGCGCATGGACACGTTACTTGTGTCCCCCTACTTCTTAATTTTGCGTTCTACAAGAGCTGTCTCCCTCGTTTACTTGCCCACATCCATGTTCCTTCATCCACACAGCCTCCCTGTCTGCCTCCTTGTCCCCAGCCCCTCCCTATCTCCCTCTGTTGTCGTGAGCTTGCCCCCGGCTCTACCCTCCGTTGCCCATGTGTTTGCTCCTTCCCTCTGTTGTTCATGTCCCCCCCAGACTAACCCACGTTCTGTTTTGCCTTCTCCATGTCACCTCCTGCCCCTCCATCTTGCTGTCACCACCTGCCTTCCTGTCACCTTGCGCCCTCATCGCCTCCTGCCCCTTCATCCGTGTCACATCCTGTCTCCCTTCGTGTTGCCTCCCACCCGCAATAAACAAAAATGTTCGCTGACGCGACCGGCACTGGTTTTCTCATAGCGCTTTTTTCCCCACATCCTCCATTGTCTGTGTTTCCCATTCCCTCCCTTCGTGTTCCCACCTTCCCCGCCAGAAATTAAAAGAAAAGGCTCTTTGACATGGCCAGTGCTGGCTGTGTCATAGTGCTTCTTGCGTCTTACCTAAACAGCGCATACGCAATCTGTGCAAGACATTTTAACATAGTGTGCTTACAGCCTACCCATAACTTACCATTTGTTAGCTTCAGCATCACTCTCATTTGCTATGCACCGGTCTGTCACTGCATACCTGGGTCATGCCCTCTTGTTTGAACCTCCACTAGAGCATGGACCAAGTACTTGTGTCCTTCCACTGCTCCCGTCCTTGGAATTCTTTTTTTTTTTGTGTTCAAATGCCATATGGATGCTGTTTTTGTTCAGGCCGTCTCCCCTTTCAGCTTCTCGAATACCAAGGCATTTACATCGAGTAACTCCCTTCCCTGTCGTGGTAGCCTCTTTTTCTCTCCCCATCGGGGTAGCCTCTTTTTCCCTCCTCGTCGGTGTAGGCTCTTTTTCCCTCCCATGTTGCTTTATTTCCCTCCCATCTTGCTTTATTTCCTTCATGTCCCTATTCGTTTTTTCTCCCCCTTTCAACAGACAAAAGGGGGAAAAAAGCACTATGGCGTGGCCAGCGCTAGGTGCTTCATAGTACTTTTTTTCCGTTTACTTGTCTGCTCTCCATCCCAACCTGACCTCCCTTTCACCACCACCAGTCGCCTGACAGTCAATAGCTTGCCCAAAGTTGAGACCCTTTGCCAGTGCTTGTTACTCTCAGATGCGCTACACAGTAGCCGTGCTACTGTACAACATGACAAAAAAAAATACAATGACAAAGTCAGTAGTGCCAATGAATGCTTGGTATCATTAACCCTTGAGGTCAAAGATTTGGAGTTTCTAGAACACAGTCATGGTCATAGGGTGCTGACTTTCTAATACACTCTGAACAAAATTCAAAGCATCAGCTGTGGATTGAATTGACTTTTGTGATTGCATTCTCTACATAACTGGAACTAAAAATTAAACTCTGGGCTAAACTACCCAAGTGAAACACTCCAGACCTGTTAAATGCCATTGAGCTACCCTATGCTAACACTTTGTTCAGGTTAAGATAGGAAACAGGTGCAAGTTCAAGGAAAATTCCAAAACTAAACTGTCTCAAGCAAAGCTGCGTGTTGGCCCCATCATATTCAACTTCTCCATAGCAGACGTGCGCAACTCGTAGTCTCAGGCCCCCACTCCCCCAGATAAAATTGGTATCTCAATATTTACTGATATTGTAATCCGTGGACGATTCAGCCCTACTTAGCAAAATGCCTAGAGGACTGCAAAGCTCTTAAACCATCTGGTCACTTACCGCCTATTAACATGTTGGAAGTAAATATTGAAAAAACTAAAACAGTGGTTGTCATCAGGAAATCAACAAGAAAGGATCTTGGTATCTAAATAAAGTGAACATTGCTACAACAGAAGCATACAAATAATTTGGCTTCCATCACCCAGGGTCTTACAACCTTGAAAAAGTTCTAGAGCATAGATCTATCTCTCTGGGTTATGTTTATAAGACCCTACATATCACACTTCAGTGTCCCTCCCTAGAGTCTTTATCGAAGGTAATGAGAAGCATATTGAAACCAACATTGGCTTATGGTATAGCCTCCCTCCAATAATCAATAGCATTCTAGCTTGATACAACGATCTGCAAAATCTAGCAGCGTTTTTGCCTCAAACCGAAAGTTTCACAAGTTCAAATTAGATTGGAGTTCGAGCTTGTGCAAACAAACTTTAGAAAGACAATCATCACTAGTTAAAATCATTCCTAAATCAGTCAAGTATAGAAAATGCTTTAAGCCATCTTACCTGGGAAGAAATCGATGCTGAGAACTGAGGGGCATATTATCAAGGGCTTTATCGCCGCTTTCGCGGCACTTTTTGCCGCTAAAGCGGCAATATTTTTATCGCCCTATTAGCAAGCTGTCGCTAACAGGCGTTAGCGACAGCTTTTAGGCGTTAGCAGCCGGGATTTACATCGCCTTGCATGTCAGCGATAATTATCGCTAATGACATGCAAGGAAGGCGTTCCCTACTAAAAGCGACTGAAAACTGTCGCTAACACCACTACCCCCTATTAGCAAGGCAGGCGAAGCGATAAAATAATTCGCGCTAAGCGAGTTTATCGCTAGATTTTATCACCTGCTAGTGAGGATGACTTACCTGTTTAAAGTATAGGAGGTGGATTCTAATGCTGAATCCACCTTAGCGATAATGCGAGAATATCGCTGCTTTTCCAGCGATATTCTCACATTTTGCCGCTATCGCTGGAAATTTTATCGCTATGGAGATAAACCTTGTTAATAGGGTGTTATCTCAGCGATATTTTCCAGCGATAGGCGGCGTTAAACAAATTCGCGCTATGCGCGGTTAGCGATAAATATCGCTATTCCTTGATAATATGCCCCTGAGTGATTAAAAATCATGGTTTTGTCCCTTTGCAAGGCACAGGAAAAACAATCAACTTAAAAGAAGCATGGGATAGCAGAATAAATCAAGCATTTGAAAAAAATATGTATATATAAAATCTGTAAAAACGCTATATAGCCTGGAGGATGGACAAAAAGACGCTATCCTAGAGGATGGACAAAAATCTTTAGCAAACACTCCCACGCCTGGACTTTCATAAACTCACACACAGGAGCGCGGAGCAAGATTACTAGCAGCAACCTTTTTCTTTACATGTAAAACTCAAGCTACTTCAGTATTATTTTGGCATTTTTCTCTGCAAAGACCAGTCTCCTCCATGAATTATAATAGAAGCTGACAAAAGATGTAGGTTCTGCAGTTATTGCATGGAATTAGCACTGCATAGCCTTTGTTCCTTTCCTTATTTAGATCAGTTGTGAAGGTCCTGCTTCAAACATACGGGGATGTCAACAAAATCTAATCTCATGCCTAAATGGGGAAAATGTACATTTGAAAGGCAGATTTGTTAAGTTCTTGAGTGCACGCACCTGAGAAACCTTTTAACTCTTTTTATGAAATTTGGCTCCGAAAAAGATCTGCTAGTATGCAGGATTTGTATGTTCCAATTTTGCACAATGCTTTTATTTTTGTAATGATTTTCGTTATTCTGACAAATTTTCTATCTGGAACTAAAAAGGACTCCGGCAATACAAATAGAAGAGGACTGTTAATTATTTGTTGTACCAATTAACCAACTAAACAATCTGAAGGATTTAGGAGTAATGGCACACTAAAAAAACTTCTGCCAGTGTACTACTATGCATGCAACTGCATCTGAGTGACAGTGTATCCTTCTATAAAATATATTTGAAAAAAATAATTTAATATAGTAAGCTAATGATTTTAGAGACTATGACCCTAGTGGCATCATTACTTATGGAATACAAAAACAAATATGGGTTTAGCCTATTCTATTGGTCTAGAGACGTTGCTCACAACTATGCTCTTGTCCTAGAAGGAAACCTTGAGGTATTAAAAAGGGAAGAATCGATCCTTGCATTTTATATTAAGTGGTAAAAGTTTTTGCTAAGTGCATTTTGCTTTATTAAAATAACTGCATTAACAGAAATCATCTTATTCCTAGCGAGGAACCAGACTTCATACTAAATAATTTTGGCACAGATGAGTATCTTGCTTTACAGTGAAAAGTAGAAACTATGGGGCCGATTCCGATCTCGGCCGGTAGGGCTCCGAATCGGATTCGGCTTAACCGGATCTGATTCGGAGCCCTATTGCCCGACCGATTCGTACGCGCGTCCGGGCGAGCGAATACGATGCGAAATCGCCGACCGACTCGTCCGGGCGTCCCGACCGCTCCGACCGACTCATTCCCGGGTCGAACCGCACCGACCGACTCGCTCGGACTCGACTCGCACCGCGCAATGGAGACGTTTCCCGGCCGGGTAAGTACGATGCGCGCCGCGAGCAGTCCGACCGAGCCGCGCACTCTGGCTCGAAAGAGCAGTCGGAGCCATACTTTGGGGGTCCGTGTCGGACCCCCCTGTATGCGTAACCACGCGAGTCGCACACAGGGGGGACCCATGGGTCCCCCCTACCTGTGCGTGTACGGCACAAGTCGCTTCGCTGCATACACGCTGTAGGGGGAGCCCGCGTACGCGTTGTACGACCGGCTCCCATTGACTTCAATGGGAGTCCGACCGACTCGAGTCCGATGGCATACGTGCGCATCGTACTCGTTCGGTCGGGCTGCACGGGTCCGATTCGGTCGGAAATCTCTCCGGGTCCGGCTCGGTCGGAGAGATTTCCGGCCCGAATCGGAATCGGCCCCTTACTATGCAAATTATGTCAAATCTACACATTATATGCCGAATTTGTCACTGCTGTTGATAGTGTAGACCTTTACTAGACCATGGCAAAATATTGAGATAAGGATGTTCCTGACTATGAATTATATTTTATTTACACCATAGAATTCTGATAAGGACTCAAATCACCGAATGGGATAACCCTTACATGTTTGCACAATTAATGTGCAAACAGGGCTACAACCTTGTCCCTCTCATGTTTCTTATTTACGTTCAAATCTAATACATAGGCTACAACAGGAAATGCAGTGCTCTGCTCATTTCAAGTAAAAAAAACAAATTGATCATTCTTCACATTTTTATAAATCTGCCAAATTGTAGCTGTCTATTAGATTTGAGCACCTGCACCTAATTTTTATGTGCACTTATTTAAAGTTTCATTTACTTTTGAAATCTGTCCTTGGGTTTTACAGCATAGAGCTATGGACTTCCCTTTCCTCCCCACAATTAAAAAAAAAAAGCATTGGCATAGCCAATAGGTCTCGCGTTTGGGACTTTATAAGTATTTAGTTATGCAGCACAATATCCTTGGTGCAACAATATCAACCGTTGCATGGCTAAACACTTATAAGGTCCCAAAGGCGAGACCTATTGGCTATGCCAATGCTTGTTGTAGACTGACACCTATTTTTCCTTCAGGAGACTTTGATCAATACCAAGAGAAAGAAAACACAAATGTGTGAATGCAGGGAGAAGAGAAATACGAAAAAATCTGTGACGAATGGAGAAAGCAGGGATGGAAAAAAAGCAAGAAAGAGTGAGATAAAGAGACGGGGGACATATTTACTTTTTCTGACGCTCCGGTGGCGTAGCGCCATATCACATATTTACAAAGTTGCACTAAGCCACTTAACGTGGCTTAATGCCACCTTGTAAGTACGCCCCTTTCCACCCCAGACTGATGCGGCATAGAGGCAGGAAAAGGGTGTTGCAGTGGCCATTCCACTGCAACACCCATTGCTTTAGGACGCTGCCCCAGATTTACAAGGCTGGGGCAGCGCCAAAAACTAAGGTTAGTTAATACCTAGTCTTAGAATGGCGATACGAGGAGAATTAATGGATTCCTCCCCTTTTTTTGCTCTTTCCATGTGTGCTGCATTCTGCAATACACATGGAAAGAGCAAATCGCCATTATTGATTGTTCATGTGCAGGAAAGTGTTCCTTCCTGCACATAAACAATCACCCCTGCAGCGCAGGCACTCTTGCAACATGGTGCAAGGGTGCCTATGCTAGCACTAGGTAGCTTTTTTAGCACCAGCGCTAGGAGAAACGCAGAGGTGCGCCATATTTTTGTAAATTCGGCGCATCCCTGAATTTAAAAAATGTTGGAGCGCAAAATTTGGTATAACACCGTGCTCCGACATTTTTAGTAAATATGCCCCAGGGAGTGTCTAGTCGTGGGTTAAAGATGGATGAGGTGGAATCAAGACTATGCAGAGATAGTATTCTGCACTCACCTTCAATAGCGCCGGTCACGGCCTTCTGAACAAATCTTTGGCCCCCGGTCCTTTTTCTTTGATAAATTATGCACCACTTGTGAGCTAGACTGCAGAAATTATGTAGCACCCAGGTATGTGGGGTATAGCATTTCAAGTAGAGAGGCTTTCATGCCTAGAGTTACTGGATCAGAACCTAATGTCAGATAAAATAGTGGGCAACCAAGTTTGATAAACCACGTTCCTTTATTTACAAGAAAATAAACCTGCACACATTGACTCAATGGACTAATGCATCCACTGCGGAGAACTTAGGGGGTCATTATGATGGCGGGCGGATCGCCCCCGCCGGGCCGGCGGTAGTCACCGCCGGCCCGGGTGGGGCGATGCGCCCGCCATCCACACAGCAAAAGACCCCCCGCCATATTATGATGGCTGGGGGGTCCGCGGCGGACGGAAAGACCGCCCGCCGCTTTTCCGCCGGTCGACTCGTCGACCGGCGGAAAACAAGGATAATATGGTGGCAGTGTCTGCAAGACACCGCCATCCATATTAAGATGAATGCGGAGAGCAGCCTTTCCATGGCGGCGTTGCCGCCATGGAAAGGCATACGGTGTTTGCTTTTTGGGGCCTGTTGCGGGCCCCCAGGGTGTTGAGGGGGGTGGGGGGTGCACATTGGGTGTACCTATTGTACCCCCCCTGCATTTGTATGCACAAGGTGGCAGGCACCGTGCGGTGCCTGTCACGTTGTGCATGCAAATGCATCATGTGCATTCACAGCATTGTGGCGGGCGGTGCTGTGAGCACCGCCCGTCACAATGCTGGAAATAGGGTGTCCCACCGCCACAGTGGCATCCTAATGTCAGGTGAGGGACCGCCGCACCCCTTGCGGACGGTCCCGCATTCCGTTACGGTGGCGGGCGGACTTTGTCCGCCCGCCATCGTAATGACCCCCTTAGTTGGAACCCATTGTTATCTGGTAAATTCCGACATTTCTACTCAGCCTTTCATCCTGCACTGTGATGAGTAAAAATTAGAGGAGCAGTAAAAACTACTGAGCAATGCCTGCCTACTTTTTAAGTGCAGTGTAGGAGAGTAGGATCTGCTTCACATGGGTACCCCCACTTTTTGCTGATGCTTCACTGTTTTTCGACCTTAGTCTGGCTGGGGCCCTGCTAATCAGAACCCCAGCCTAGCTGCTTCCCCTCTAAAATGGTTTCCATGTGCCTTAGGCACATCTCTGATTGGAATCTGGAGTGCCCTTATAAGTCCCTAGTATATGGTATACTATGTACCCAGGGCATAGGTACCTCAGAGGCCTGCCAGGGGCTGCAGCATGTATTGTGCCCCCCCTGGAAGGCCATCCAAACTGACACCACAGGTCTGCTACTGCAGCCTGGGTAAGGTGGTGCATGCACCCCTTATTGTGATATAGGCTACCTATATCACTATATACATACACACATATAAACCTATAAGTCACTCCTATGGCAGGCCTTATCAATCCTGAAGGCAGAGTGCGTGGTTCCTATGTGAGAGGGTGCCCCTGCATGAGCAGGGCCCCTCTGCAGCGTTCGGAGACCCTTCTCTGATGCTGTTTGTAGTGCAGCCTGACCATATACTCTTAAGCGCATTATAACCTCGCGTTAAATGCTAACTTTGGGATGGCTGCACGGAAACATGTCATGTTTGGTGTCAAACATCTTGGAATACTACCCCCCGCCAGTTCTGGCGGCGGGGGTAGCATTCCACCCTTCTAGAGGGAAAGACATGTACACACCGGTATGCCCGGTACTGACTTTCCAAGCCCTGGCATCACAAAATGGATGCCGCTGCCACAGACACGAGTCTGGCCTCCTGCTGCTGACCGAAACTCCGGCAGGGGAGGCCTGGACAATAGGTTTCCTGTCCCAGGGAGGTGTGACCACCTCCCCAGACAGGATAGTGTGTATTGGGGCTGGGCGGGAGCACTCTCGGGTGCTTTGAAGTCCTGCACTGGGGGCACATTTGGTGTCCCTGTGCATACCCCAGTTCAAACCGGATCAGGGGCTTCCAGCCCCTGCTTTGGCGCAAACTGGACAAAGGGAAAGGGGTGTAGCCACCCCTCTGCCCTGACCCACCCATAGGTGGGACCACAGAGTAAGTCCAACCCCTAAACTTAGTATAAGTATGGGACCCCAGTCCTTAGGACTTTAGATTATCCCTGGACGAAACTCTGACACAGAATCCTGGACCTTCGACGCTCTACTTAAAGATTAGAGGTCAGAAGAATCTCCCTTGGGGTCAAGGAGTGACTCCCCTGCTTGGCAGGCACCAAAGAAGCAATTGTCCGGACTGCATCGCTGAAGCTCCCGTTGGACGCCGAAGTCTTTGCATCACCAGAGGTGGATTTCCAGACTTCCCCGAGGCTGCCCTGAGTCCCCAGCAAAGCTGAGGCCCGTAGCTGTCGTGGGTAACGTGGAACCGTGACCCCTGGACACCGCACGCATTTGCAAGTGCATCCTCTTCTGGGTCTCTCACGAAGTCGTGCTTTGGGCTCCGAGTAGCCCCAGCCTCCAGCACCAACTGCACCGAAGATCACTGGCCTCCACTCCACGAGTGTCCTGTGAGCCAGCTCCACGTGCACCGTCTCAAGGCTCCTTTGCGGTCGCTAGCCCGTTGGCTAGTAGCCCTTCACGAAGGCCAATCTTTTTCTACTTGGGCTCCCTGGTTGCTCCAGGCTTGCCCTCACTTACCCTTGCTGGGTGAGTTCCTCAGACCTTGCTGGTCTGCATCAATCGTCAATCTTCATGTTCATCAAGACTTGCCGTTGCCAAGGCTTGTTGGGTCCAATCCGGTCGCCGACACCTCAGCACTCGACAAACATCGTGTACCAGCCTGAATCCTGCTCCTTGTTGCCGACAACGCCTCCTGGACCTCGTAGCTGAAGAGTCAAGACAACCATCAACCTACCTGAAGCACTCGACATCGGTGGGCATCTGCTCATCGCCTTCCTGGTCACTGGCTAGTGACTCAGACTCTGTCCCCTCTGCTTTCAGGTTCTTCAGATCTCCGATCCACCCTTGGATCCACCCGGACACTTTTCACTTGGTCGCCAGCAGCACTTTGCAGCAGATCGCCATTCAAATCGACGACGAAACCCGACCCCGAAAGGCACCTATGCACCCGGCTTCCCTGGGTGAGGTAACAAGAGTACTCCGGTGCTCCCGTGGGTAGAGACTCTAGAACGACCTAGTTCTCAAAGGGTTTGCTCCAAGTCCTTCTTTAAGTGTCCCTTATCTTTAAATTCCAAACCGCGACTTTCTCCATAGAAGTTAACGGCGATTCGCGGCTGTGTTACTACACTGCACGCGTCCCCCGTGGGTCCCCTGTGTCACTACCTTGGGTGGTTCCTTGTGGTCCAAGCACTTCTAGAGGCTCTAGGCCTAGTGTCTAGCTCAGTCGTGGTTCTTATACCACTTTATTGGTATATGGTTTGGTACGCCCCTAGGGCCCAAACGTGTATTTGTGCTATTACTGTGTTTAAATAACTTATAACTTATGTACTTCGAACTCTAGCCTCATAAAGAGACTAGAGGGGTGTGTTTAGTAATAAATACATATATTTTGAATATATACCTGGTGTGGTACTCTTTCATTTGGTCACTCAAGAGATTATAGACTGGTAAAACAAGCTGCTTTACATTCCTTCAAGACTTAGCCTGAAGGCTGCTCTCCATAGCTACCACTAGGATAGCTTTCAATAAAGGTTGTCTTTAACCTATCTCCAATAAGGGGTTGTTTGGACTGGTGCAAGGTGCCCACTATAATTAGTGGACAGCATATACCAGGCCAACTTCTCACATTGGTGTGCAGCGTGTGGGATTCCAGCTTGCTATTGTTTTACCAGATAATCTCAATTGAATTGATCAACTGAAAACCACTAAAGGTACCTAAGGTACATATAAATTAAGCTTAGTATACAGTAAGTTCTACTGAACTTAGAGTTGTGTGTTAAGGGACAGCACACCCTTTCTACAACTCAAGAGAGTTTAGTAGGCCACACTAGAGTAGGTAGTGCATACACCACACCTCACTAGTAATGTCTTCAAAGCCAGGACCCAGTGAGTCCTTGCCAGAAGCCAGTGGGCTTCTTCCCTCCAAGTATGATAAACTCCCATTCTTGGAATTGAGAGCATTATGCAATACTAGGAAGTTGAAGGCAGGCAAAAGTGCCAGCACCCAACACCTCAGGGAGGTGTTACTAGCTGATGATCTCAGCAGGCCCCTAGGGTCTGAAGGGGTAGGCAAAGAGGGTGGGGCAGAAGATGAGGGAGGGGCCAGGGGTGAAGAAACCCAGGACCCCCCTCTGAAACTGGCCAGGAAGGTGAAAATGACCTTGTCCTGGAGAATCCAATTCCTCCTGTGGAGGAGGAGGAGGGAGAGGATCAGACTGACCTCCCCTTTGTCCCCCCAGGAAGAGTTCTGAGTGTGCCCAGAAGGTCTAGGTCTCCTTCTCAGGAGTCTAACCACTCTGACACCTCAATAGGGTCCTCTGTCTCCTCTCATAGGAGGGAATCCTCTCATGAGAGAAGAAAGAGACTGATTCAATATGAGCAAACTCAGCTTGAACTCAGGAAACAGCAATTGGCTATAGACAGGGAGTCCCTAGATCTCTATAGAGAGAGACAAAAGTTGGGACTAGAGTCCCATGGTGGCAGCAGTTTCCCCAAAGATAGGGAAAGGTCTTATGACCATAGAAACCTGAGCAAGATTGTCCCTCCCTACCAGAGTGGGGATGACATCCACAAATGGATAACTGCTCTAGAGAGGGCCTGTAAAGTACAGAGGGTCCCTCAGGAGCAGTGGGCAGCAATCTTGTGGCTCTCCTTTGCAGACAAAGGTAGAGACAAGCTCCTCACTGTTAGAGAGGAGGATGCTGATAATTACAAAGTCTTGAAGAGTGCTCTAATTGATGGGTTTGGCCTAACCACTGAACAATACAGGTTAAAGTTCAGGGATACCCAAAAAGCACAGACTCAAGACTGGGTAGACTTTGTTGATTGTTCTGCCAAGGCTCTGGAAGGTTGGTTATTGGGCAGTAAGGTATGTGACTTCACAGGATTGTACAATCTGATAATGAGGGAGCAGATTCTTAATAACTGTCAAAATCAGCTGTTGCATCAGCACCTGGTAGACTCTGATCTGACCTCTCCCCAAGAATTGGGAAAGAAGGCAGACAAATGGGTCAGAACCAGGGTGAAGCAGAAGGTACAGAACCAAGGTGGTGACCCTAAGAAGCAAGATTCGAAAACCTCTGATAAGGGTGGGGAGAAGGGTAAAGATCAAAAGTCTTCACAAGGCCCCCAAAAATCTTCTTCAGGTGGGGATTCACAGTCTACCAAAGGGAAAGGCCAAAGAAAACCATGGTGCAAGGTCTGTAAGCAAAAGACCCACTGGACCAGTGATTGCACCAAGTCCAAAGACTCGACTCCAGCCCCCACCAATGCCCCTAAGGCACCTGCTCCCCCTAGTGCAGTTACAGTTGGTGGTGGGAGTACTACAGCCAAGGGTTTAGTAGGGTTGACCCTGGGTACTGAGATGGGCTCTGACCTAGTCAGAGAACTCACTCAGGCTGTCCTAGTCTGTGATGGAGGCATGGATATGACCTCCTCTATGAGTCCCAGTAATCTGGGCAAGTACAGACAACAGCCTTTAATCAATGGACGAGAGGCTTTGGCATTTAGGGACACAGGGGCAAGTGTCACCATGGTGACACAAGACCTTGTGAATCCTGGGCAAGTTATACTTGGTGAGATGTACCAAGTGACCAATGCTAGCAATGTCAGAACAGACCATACTCTGGCAGTTGTTAACTTCTCCTGGGGAGGGGTAACTGGCCTTAAGAAGGTTGTGGTAAGTGCAGACCTACCAGTTGAATGCTTGCTTGGCAATGACTTAGAAACTTCAGCTTGGGCAGAAGTGGAGCTCAGGACCCATGCAGAAATGCTGGGGATCCCTGCAGATGTGTTTGCTGTGACCAGGTCACAAGCCAAAATGTCTAGCACTGAACAGGCCTTGGATTCTGGAATAATGGACCAAGTGCCTTCCAAGAAGAGGAGTAGTAGGGTAAAGGCAGTGCCTTCCCCTTGGCTCAGAAGGAAGATCAGTCCCTTGAGGGGGATGATCTCAGTCCTGAGGAAGGAACTGTCCCAGAGGAGCTTGAACCTGAACAGGTTGAGTTCTTGGGGACAGGGGGACCTTCCAGGGCAGATCTGAGCCAGGAGCAGCAGAGCTGCCCCTCTCTTGAACCCCTCAGACAGCAAGCTGCTGCTGAGGCTGCTGGGAAAGCTAGTGGTCCCCATACTGTGTATTGGGATGATGGACTCTTGTACTCAGAGTGTAGAGACCCCAAGCCTGGTGCTACCAGGAGGTTGGTTATACCTCTGAAGTTCAGGGGCTTCCTATTGACCCTAGCCCATGATATTCCCTTAGCAGGTCACCTGGGCCAGAACAAGACTTGGGACAGAATTGTCCCTCACTTTCACTGGCCCCACATGTCTGAAGACACCAAGGAGTTTTGTCGCTCCTGTGTAACCTGCCAGGCCAGTGGCAAGGCAGGTGGCACTACAAAGGCCCCCCTGATACCACTACCTGTGGTGGGGGTTCCCTTTGAAAGGGTGGGGATTGACATTGTTGGTCCCATGGATCCCCAAACAGCATCTGGGCACAGGTTTATCCTGGTGGTAGTGGATCATGCCACCAGGTACCCAGAGGCTATTCCCCTTAGGACCACTACAGCACCTGTGGTGGCAAGGGCCCTCCTGGGAATTTTCTCAAGAGTGGGCTTTCCTAAGGAGGTTGTATCAGACAGGGGTGCTAACTTTATGTCTGGATACTTAAAAGCAATGTGGAAGGAGTGTGGAGTGACTTACAAGTTCACCACACCCTATCACCCACAATGCAATGGTTTAGTTGAGAGATTCAACAAAACCTTGAAGGGCATGATTAAAGGGCTCCCAGAAAAGCTTAGGCGAAGATGGGACATACTCTTGCCCTGCCTTTTATTTGCATACAGGGAGGTGCCTCAAAAGGGGGTTGGCTACAGCCCTTTTGAACTTTTGTTTGGTCACCCTGTCAGGGGTCCACTGTGCTTGGTGAAGGAAGGATGGGAGTTACCTCTCAAGCCCCCAAAGCAAGACATAGTGGACTACGTACTTGGTCTCCGCTCCCGGATGGCTGAGTATATGAAAAAGGCAACTAAAAACCTTGAGGCTAGCCAGGAACTTCAGAAGGCCTGGCATGACCAAAAGGCTGTACTGACTGTTTATCAGCCAGGACAGAAGGTGTGGGTGTTGGAGCCAGTGGCCCCAGCAGCTCTCCAAGACAAATGGAGTGGACCCCATACCATTGTTGAACAGAAGGGTGAGGTTACCTACTTAGTAGACCTAGGAACACCCAGGAGTCCCCACAGGGTTCTCCATGTCAACAGGTTAAAACCATATGTGGACAGGGCAGACATGGGCTTGCTCATGGCTACTGATGAGGGACAGGAGGAAGAGAGTGACCCACTCCCTGACCTGCTCTCACAGAACCCTGATGATGGGTCAGTGGATGGTGTAGCCTTGGCAGGCAGCCTCACTACCCAGCAGCAAACTGATTGTAGACAGGTGCTCAATCAGTTCAGACACATGTTCTCACTGACTCCAAGTCAGACCACCTGGTGCACTCATGAAGTGGACACTGGGGACAGTCTGCCTATTAAAAATAAGATTTATAGGCAACCTGACCATGTCAGGGACTGTATCAGGACAGAAGTCCAGAAAATGTTGGATTTGGGAGTTATTGAACCCTCAGATAGCCCTTGGGCTAGTCCAGTGGTCCTTGTGCCAAAACCTCACACCAGTGGTGGGAAAAGAGAGATGAGGTTTTGTGTGGACTACAGGGGTCTCAATGCAGTCACTAGGACTGATGCCCATCCAATACCTAGGGCAGATGAGCTAATAGACACTTTGGCATCAGCCAAGTATCTAAGCACATTTGACCTGACAGCTGGCTACTGGCAGATCAGACTAGCTGATGATGCAAAGCCAAAAACAGCATTCTCAACCCCTAGTGGGCATTATCAATTTGTGGTGATGCCCTTTGGTCTGAAGAATGCACCTGCCACTTTTCAGAGGTTGGTGAATACAGTCCTTACAGGTCTGGAAGCCTATAGTGCAGCATATCTAGATGATATTGCTGTCTTTAGCTCCACCTGGGAGGATCACCTGGTCCACCTCAGAAATGTTTTACAGGCCCTGCAGAAAGCAGGCCTGACTATCAAGGCCACCAAGTGCCAGATAGGGCAGAGTCAGGTTGTGTACCTGGGCCACCTTGTGGGTGGAGGCCAGGTTCAACCCTTGCAGAGCAAGATCCAGACCATCATGGACTGGACTGCTCCAACTACCCAGACTCAGGTGAGAGCCTTCTTAGGCCTGACTGGGTACTATAGGAGATTTGTCAAGGGGTATGGATCAATAGTGACACCCCTGAATGACTTAACTTCCAAGAAAATGCCCAAAAAGGTTCAGTGGACAGTTAGCTGTCAAAAGGCATTTGATGACCTGAAGCAGGCCATGTGCACTGCTCCCATTCTACAGAGTCCTGATTACTCCAAGAAGTTCATTGTTCAAACTGATGCATCTGAATTGGGGGTAGGGGCTGTACTGTCACAATTGAATGAAGAAGGTCAGGATCAGCCAGTAGCTTTCATTAGCAGAAGGCTGACCCCTAGAGAGAAACGTTGGTCAGCCATTGAGAGGGAGGCCTTTGCTGTGGTCTGGGCTCTGAAGAAGTTGAGGCCATACTTGTTTGGTACTCACTTCCTTGTTCAAACAGACCATAAGCCCCTCTTATGGCTAAAACAAATGAAGGGTGAAAACCCCAAACTGCTTAGGTGGTCCATTTCCCTACAGGGGATGGACTTCACAGTGGAACATAGACCTGGGAGTAACCATGCCAATGCAGATGGACTCTCTAGGTACTTCCACTTAGAACATGAAGACTTAACTGGGCAAGGTTAGTTTAATGTCCCTACGTTTGGGGGGGTTGTGTAGGAGAGTAGGATCTGCTTCACATGGGTACCCCCACTTTTTGCTGATGCTTCACTGTTTTTCGACCTTAGTCTGGCTGGGGCCCTGCTAATCAGAACCCCAGCCTAGCTGCTTCCTCTCTAAAATGGTTTCCATGTGCCTTAGGCACATCTCTGATTGGAATCTGGAGTGCCCTTATAAGTCCCTAGTATATGGTATACTATGTACCCAGGGCATAGGTACCTCAGAGGCCTACCAGGGGCTGCAGCATGTATTGTGCCACCCCTGGAAGGCCATCCAAACTGACACCACAGGTCTGCTACTGCAGCCTGGGTAAGGTGGTGCATGCACCCCTTACTGTGATATAGGCTACCTATATCACTATATACATACACACATATAAACCTATAAGTCACTCCTATGGCAGGCCTTATCAATCCTGAAGGCAGAGTGCGTGGTTCCTATGTGAGAGGGTGCCCCTGCATGAGCAGGGCCCCTCTGCAGCGTTCGGAGACCCTTCTCTGATGCTGTTTGTAGTGCAGCCTGACCATATACTCTTAAGCGCATTATAACCTCGCGTTAAATGCTAACTTTGGGATGGCTGCACGGAAACATGTCGTGTTTGGTGTCAAACATCTTGGAATACTACCCCCCGCCAGTTCTGGCGGCGGGGGTAGCATTCCACCCTTCTAGAGGGAAAGACATGTACACACCGGTATGCCCGGTACTGACTTTCCAAGCCCTGGCATCACAAAATGGATGCCGCTGCCACAGACACGAGTCTGGCCTCCTGCTGCTGACCGAAACTCCGGCAGGGGAGGCCTGGACAATAGGTTTCCTGTCCCAGGGAGGTGTGACCACCTCCCCAGACAGGATAGTGTGTATTGGGGCTGGGCGGGAGCACTCTCGGGTGCTTTGAAGTCCTGCACTGGGGGCACATTTGGTGTCCCTGTGCATACCCCAGTTCAAACCGGATCAGGGGCTTCCAGCCCCTGCTTTGGCGCGAACTGGACAAAGTGAAAGGGGTGTAGCCACCCCTCTGCCCTGACCCACCCATAGGTGGGACCACAGAGTAAGTCCAACCCCTAAACTTAGTATAAGTATGGGACCCCAGTCCTTAGGACTTTAGATTATCCCTGGACGAAACTCTGACACAGAATCCTGGACCTTCGACGCTCTACTTAACGATTAGAGGACAGAAGAATCTCCCTTGGGGTCAAGGAGTGACTCCCCTGCTTGGCAGGCACCAAAGAAGCAATTGTCCGGTCTGCATCGCTGAAGCTCCCGTCGGACGCCGAAGTCTTTGCATCACCAGAGGTGGATTTCCAGACTTCCCCGAGGCTGCCCTGAGTCCCCAGCAAAGCTGAGGCCCGTAGCTGTCGTGGGTAATGTGGAACCGTGACCCCTGGACACCGCACGCATTTGCAAGTGCATCCTCTTCTGGGTCTCCCACGAAGTCGTGCTTTGGGCTCCGAGTAGCCCCAGCCTCCAGCACCAACTGCACCGAAGATCACTGGCCTCCACTCCACGAGTGTCCTGTGAGCCAGCTCCACGTGCACCGTCTCGAGGCTCCTTCGCGGTCGCTAGCCCGTTGGCTAGTAGCCCTTCACGAAGGCCAATCTTTTTCTACTTGGGCTCCCTGGTTGCTCCAGGCTTGCCCTCACTTACCCTTGCTGGGTGAGTTCCTCAGACCTTGCTGGTCTGCATCAATCGTCAATCTTCATCTTCATCAAGACTTGCCGTTGCCAAGGCTTGTTGGGTCCAATCCGGTCGCCGACACCTCAGCACTCGACAGACATCGTGTACCAGCCCGAATCCTGCTCCTGGTCACCGACAACGCCTCCTGGACCTCGTGGCTGAAGAGTCAAGACGACTGTCAACCTACCTGAAGCACTCGACATCGGTGGGCATCTGCTCATCGCCTTCCTGGTCACTGGCTAGTGACCCAGACTCTGTCCCCTCTGCTTTCAGGTTCTTCAGATCTCCGATCCACCCTTGGATCCACCCGGACACTTTTCACTTGGTCGCCAGCAGCACTTTGCAGCAGATCGCCATTCAAATCGACGACGAAACCCGACCCCGAAAGGCACCTATGCACCCGGCTTCCCTGGGTGAGGTAACAAGAGTACTCCGGTGCTCCCGTGGGTAGAGACTCTAGAACGACCTAGTTCTCAAAGGGTTTGCTCCAAGTCCTTCTTTAAGTGTCCCTTTTCTTTAAATTCCAAACCGCGACTTTCTCCATAGAAGTTAACGGCGATTCGCGGCTGTGTTACTACACTGCACGCGTCCCCCGTGGGTCCCCTGTGTCACTACCTTGGGTGGTTCCTTGTGGTCCAAGCACTTCTAGAGGCTCTAGGCCTAGTGTCTAGCTCAGTCGTGGTTCTTATACCACTTTATTGGTATATGGTTTGGTACGCCCCTAGGGCCCAAACGTGTATTTGTGCTATTACTGTGTTTAAATAACTTATAACTTATGTATTTCGAACTCTAGCCTCATAAAGAGACTAGAGGGGTGTGTTTAGTAATAAATACATATATTTTGAATATATACCTGGTGTGGTGCTCTTTCATTTGGTCACTCAAGAGATTATAGACTGGTAAAACAAGCTGCTTTACATTCCTTCAAGACTTAGCCTGAAGGCTGCTCTCCATAGCTACCACTAGGATAGCTTTCAATAAAGGTTGTCTTTAACCTATCTCCAATAAGGGGTTGTTTGGACTGGTGCAAGGTGCCCACTATAATTAGTGGACAGCATATACCAGGCCAACTTCTCACATTGGTGTGCAGCGTGTGGGATTCCAGCT
The DNA here is from genome assembly GCA_963921515.1 of Calotriton arnoldi. Lineage (NCBI taxonomy): Eukaryota > Metazoa > Chordata > Amphibia > Caudata > Salamandridae > Calotriton > Calotriton arnoldi. The sequence goes on from CAWUFW010005187.1 coordinate 825,477, forward strand.
TGCTATTGTTTTACCAGATAATCTCAATTGAATTGATCAACTGAAAACCACTAAAGGTACCTAAGGTACATATAAATTAAGCTTAGTATACAGTAAGTTCTACTGAACTTAGAGTTGTGTGTTAAGGGACAGCACACCCTTTCTACAACTCAAGAGAGTTTAGTAGGCCACACTAGAGTAGGTAGTGCATACACCACACCTCACTAGTAATGTCTTCAAAGCCAGGACCCAGTGAGTCCTTGCCAGAAGCCAGTGGGCTTCTTCCCTCCAAGTATGATAAACTCCCATTCTTGGAATTGAGAGCATTATGCAATACTAGGAAGTTGAAGGCAGGCAAAAGTGCCAGCACCCAACACCTCAGGGAGGTGTTACTAGCTGATGATCTCAGCAGGCCCCTAGGGTCTGAAGGGGTAGGCAAAGAGGGTGGGGCAGAAGATGAGGGAGGGGCCAGGGGTGAAGAAACCCAGGACCCCCCCTCTGAAACTGGCCAGGAAGGTGAAAATGACCTTGTCCTGGAGAATCCAATTCCTCCTGTGGAGGAGGAGGAGGGAGAGGATCAGACTGACCTCCCCTTTGTCCTCCCAGGAAGAGTTCTGAGTGTGCCCAGAAGGTCTAGGTCTCCTTCTCAGGAGTCTAACCACTCTGACACCTCAATAGGGTCCTCTGTCTCCTCTCATAGGAGGGAATCCTCTCATGAGAGAAGAAAGAGACTGATTCAATATGAGCAAACTCAGCTTGAACTCAGGAAACAGCAATTGGCTATAGACAGGGAGTCCCTAGATCTCTATAGAGAGAGACAAAAGTTGGGACTAGAGTCCCATGGTGGCAGCAGTTTCCCCAAAGATAGGGAAAGGTCTTATGACCATAGAAACCTGAGCAAGATTGTCCCTCCCTACCAGAGTGGGGATGACATCCACAAATGGATAACTGCTCTAGAGAGGGCCTGTAAAGTACAGAGGGTCCCTCAGGAGCAGTGGGCAGCAATCTTGTGGCTCTCCTTTGCAGACAAAGGTAGAGACAAGCTCCTCACTGTTAGAGAGGAGGATGCTGATAATTACAAAGTCTTGAAGAGTGCTCTAATTGATGGGTTTGGCCTAACCACTGAACAATACAGGTTAAAGTTCAGGGATACCCAAAAAGCACAGACTCAAGACTGGGTAGACTTTGTTGATTGTTCTGCCAAGGCTCTGGAAGGTTGGTTATTGGGCAGTAAGGTATGTGACTTCACAGGATTGTACAATCTGATAATGAGGGAGCAGATTCTTAATAACTGTCAAAATCAGCTGTTGCATCAGCACCTGGTAGACTCTGATCTGACCTCTCCCCAAGAATTGGGAAAGAAGGCAGACAAATGGGTCAGAACCAGGGTGAAGCAGAAGGTACAGAACCAAGGTGGTGACCCTAAGAAGCAAGATTCGAAAACCTCTGATAAGGGTGGGGAGAAGGGTAAAGATCAAAAGTCTTCACAAGGCCCCCAAAAATCTTCTTCAGGTGGGGATTCACAGTCTACCAAAGGGAAAGGCCAAAGAAAACCATGGTGCAAGGTCTGTAAGCAAAAGACCCACTGGACCAGTGATTGCACCAAGTCCAAAGACTCGACTCCAGCCCCCACCAATGCCCCTAAGGCACCTGCTCCCCCTAGTGCAGTTACAGTTGGTGGTGGGAGTACTACAGCCAAGGGTTTAGTAGGGTTGACCCTGGGTACTGAGATGGGCTCTGACCTAGTCAGAGAACTCACTCAGGCTGTCCTAGTCTGTGATGGAGGCATGGATATGACCTCCTCTATGAGTCCCAGTAATCTGGGCAAGTACAGACAACAGCCTTTAATCAATGGACGAGAGGCTTTGGCATTTAGGGACACAGGGGCAAGTGTCACCATGGTGACACAAGACCTTGTGAATCCTGGGCAAGTTATACTTGGTGAGATGTACCAAGTGACCAATGCTAGCAATGTCAGAACAGACCATACTCTGGCAGTTGTTAACTTCTCCTGGGGAGGGGTAACTGGCCTTAAGAAGGTTGTGGTAAGTGCAGACCTACCAGTTGAATGCTTGCTTGGCAATGACTTAGAAACTTCAGCTTGGGCAGAAGTGGAGCTCAGGACCCATGCAGAAATGCTGGGGATCCCTGCAGATGTGTTTGCTGTGACCAGGTCACAAGCCAAAATGTCTAGCACTGAACAGGCCTTGGATTCTGGAATAATGGACCAAGTGCCTTCCAAGAAGAGGAGTAGTAGGGTAAAGGCAGTGCCTTCCCCTTGGCTCAGAAGGAAGATCAGTCCCTTGAGGGGGATGATCTCAGTCCTGAGGAAGGAACTGTCCCAGAGGAGCTTGAACCTGAACAGGTTGAGTTCTTGGGGACAGGGGAGGGACCTTCCAGGGCAGATCTGAGCCAGGAGCAGCAGAGCTGCCCCTCTCTTGAACCCCTCAGACAGCAAGCTGCTGCTGAGGCTGCTGGGAAAGCTAGTGGTCCCCATACTGTGTATTGGGATGATGGACTCTTGTACTCAGAGTGTAGAGACCCCAAGCCTGGTGCTACCAGGAGGTTGGTTATACCTCTGAAGTTCAGGGGCTTCCTATTGACCCTAGCCCATGATATTCCCTTAGCAGGTCACCTGGGCCAGAACAAGACTTGGGACAGAATTGTCCCTCACTTTCACTGGCCCCACATGTCTGAAGACACCAAGGAGTTTTGTCGCTCCTGTGTAACCTGCCAGGCCAGTGGCAAGGCAGGTGGCACTACAAAGGCCCCCTGATACCACTACCTGTGGTGGGGGTTCCCTTTGAAAGGGTGGGGATTGACATTGTTGGTCCCATGGATCCCCAAACAGCATCTGGGCACAGGTTTATCCTGGTGGTAGTGGATCATGCCACCAGGTACCCAGAGGCTATTCCCCTTAGGACCACTACAGCACCTGTGGTGGCAAGGGCCCTCCTGGGAATTTTCTCAAGAGTGGGCTTTCCTAAGGAGGTTGTATCAGACAGGGGTGCTAACTTTATGTCTGGATACTTAAAAGCAATGTGGAAGGAGTGTGGAGTGACTTACAAGTTCACCACACCCTATCACCCACAATGCAATGGTTTAGTTGAGAGATTCAACAAAACCTTGAAGGGCATGATTAAAGGGCTCCCAGAAAAGCTTAGGCGAAGATGGGACATACTCTTGCCCTGCCTTTTATTTGCATACAGGGAGGTGCCTCAAAAGGGGTTGGCTACAGCCCTTTTGAACTTTTGTTTGGTCACCCTGTCAGGGGTCCACTGTGCTTGGTGAAGGAAGGATGGGAGTTACCTCTCAAGCCCCCAAAGCAAGACATAGTGGACTACGTACTTGGTCTCCGCTCCCGGATGGCTGAGTATATGAAAAAGGCAACTAAAAACCTTGAGGCTAGCCAGGAACTTCAGAAGGCCTGGCATGACCAAAAGGCTGTACTGACTGTTTATCAGCCAGGACAGAAGGTGTGGGTGTTGGAGCCAGTGGCCCCAGCAGCTCTCCAAGACAAATGGAGTGGACCCCATACCATTGTTGAACAGAAGGGTGAGGTTACCTACTTAGTAGACCTAGGAACACCCAGGAGTCCCCACAGGGTTCTCCATGTCAACAGGTTAAAACCATATGTGGACAGGGCAGACATGGGCTTGCTCATGGCTACTGATGAGGGACAGGAGGAAGAGAGTGACCCACTCCCTGACCTGCTCTCACAGAACCCTGATGATGGGTCAGTGGATGGTGTAGCCTTGGCAGGCAGCCTCACTACCCAGCAGCAAACTGATTGTAGACAGGTGCTCAATCAGTTCAGACACATGTTCTCACTGACTCCAAGTCAGACCACCTGGTGCACTCATGAAGTGGACACTGGGGACAGTCTGCCTATTAAAAATAAGATTTATAGGCAACCTGACCATGTCAGGGACTGTATCAGGACAGAAGTCCAGAAAATGTTGGATTTGGGAGTTATTGAACCCTCAGATAGCCCTTGGGCTAGTCCAGTGGTCCTTGTGCCAAAACCTCACACCAGTGGTGGGAAAAGAGAGATGAGGTTTTGTGTGGACTACAGGGGTCTCAATGCAGTCACTAGGACTGATGCCCATCCAATACCTAGGGCAGATGAGCTAATAGACACTTTGGCATCAGCCAAGTATCTAAGCACATTTGACCTGACAGCTGGCTACTGGCAGATCAGACTAGCTGATGATGCAAAGCCAAAAACAGCATTCTCAACCCCTAGTGGGCATTATCAATTTGTGGTGATGCCCTTTGGTCTGAAGAATGCACCTGCCACTTTTCAGAGGTTGGTGAATACAGTCCTTACAGGTCTGGAAGCCTATAGTGCAGCATATCTAGATGATATTGCTGTCTTTAGCTCCACCTGGGAGGATCACCTGGTCCACCTCAGAAATGTTTTACAGGCCCTGCAGAAAGCAGGCCTGACTATCAAGGCCACCAAGTGCCAGATAGGGCAGAGTCAGGTTGTGTACCTGGGCCACCTTGTGGGTGGAGGCCAGGTTCAACCCTTGCAGAGCAAGATCCAGACCATCATGGACTGGACTGCTCCAACTACCCAGACTCAGGTGAGAGCCTTCTTAGGCCTGACTGGGTACTATAGGAGATTTGTCAAGGGGTATGGATCAATAGTGACACCCCTGAATGACTTAACTTCCAAGAAAATGCCCAAAAAGGTTCAGTGGACAGTTAGCTGTCAAAAGGCATTTGATGACCTGAAGCAGGCCATGTGCACTGCTCCCATTCTACAGAGTCCTGATTACTCCAAGAAGTTCATTGTTCAAACTGATGCATCTGAATTGGGGGTAGGGGCTGTACTGTCACAATTGAATGAAGAAGGTCAGGATCAGCCAGTAGCTTTCATTAGCAGAAGGCTGACCCCTAGAGAGAAACGTTGGTCAGCCATTGAGAGGGAGGCCTTTGCTGTGGTCTGGGCTCTGAAGAAGTTGAGGCCATACTTGTTTGGTACTCACTTCCTTGTTCAAACAGACCATAAGCCCCTCTTATGGCTAAAACAAATGAAGGGTGAAAACCCCAAACTGCTTAGGTGGTCCATTTCCCTACAGGGGATGGACTTCACAGTGGAACATAGACCTGGGAGTAACCATGCCAATGCAGATGGACTCTCTAGGTACTTCCACTTAGAACATGAAGACTTAACTGGGCAAGGTTAGTTTAATGTCCCTACGTTTGGGGGGGTTGTGTAGGAGAGTAGGATCTGCTTCACATGGGTACCCCCACTTTTTGCTGATGCTTCACTGTTTTTCGACCTTAGTCTGGCTGGGGCCCTGCTAATCAGAACCCCAGCCTAGCTGCTTCCTCTCTAAAATGGTTTCCATGTGCCTTAGGCACATCTCTGATTGGAATCTGGAGTGCCCTTATAAGTCCCTAGTATATGGTATACTATGTACCCAGGGCATAGGTACCTCAGAGGCCTACCAGGGGCTGCAGCATGTATTGTGCCACCCCTGGAAGGCCATCCAAACTGACACCACAGGTCTGCTACTGCAGCCTGGGTAAGGTGGTGCATGCACCCTTTACTGTGATATAGGCTACCTATATCACTATATACATACACACATATAAACCTATAAGTCACTCCTATGGCAGGCCTTATCAATCCTGAAGGCAGAGTGCGTGGTTCCTATGTGAGAGGGTGCCCCTGCATGAGCAGGGCCCCTCTGCAGCGTTCGGAGACCCTTCTCTGATGCTGTTTGTAGTGCAGCCTGACCATATACTCTTAAGCGCATTATAACCTCGCGTTAAATGCTAACTTTGGGATGGCTGCACGGAAACATGTCGTGTTTGGTGTCAAACATCTTGGAATACTACCCCCCCGCCAGTTCTGGCGGCGGGGGTAGCATTCCACCCTTCTAGAGGGAAAGACATGTACACACCGGTATGCCCGGTACTGACTTTCCAAGCCCTGGCATCACAAAATGGATGCCGCTGCCACAGACACGAGTCTGGCCTCCTGCTGCTGACCGAAACTCCGGCAGGGGAGGCCTGGACAACAGGTTTCCTGTCCCAGGGAGGTGTGACCACCTCCCCAGACAGGATAGTGTGTATTGGGGCTGGGCGGGAGCACTCTCGGGTGCTTTGAAGTCCTGCACTGGGGGCACATTTGGTGTCCCTGTGCATACCCCAGTTCAAACCGGATCAGGGGCTTCCAGCCCCTGCTTTGGCGCGAACTGGACAAAGGGAAAGGGGTGTAGCCACCCCTCTGCCCTGACCCACCCATAGGTGGGACCACAGAGTAAGTCCAACCCCTAAACTTAGTATAAGTATGGGACCCCAGTCCTTAGGACTTTAGATTATCCCTGGACGAAACTCTGACACAGAATCCTGGACCTTCGACGCTCTACTTAAAGATTAGAGGACAGAAGAATCTCCCTTGGGGTCAAGGAGTGACTCCCCTGCTTGGCAGGCACCAAAGAAGCAATTGTCCGGTCTGCATCGCTGAAGCTCCCGTCGGACGCCGAAGTCTTTGCATCACCAGAGGTGGATTTCCAGACTTCCCCGAGGCTGCCCTGAGTCCCCAGCAAAGCTGAGGCCCGTAGCTGTCGTGGGTAACGTGGAACCGTGACCCCTGGACACCGCACGCATTTGCAAGTGCATCCTCTTCTGGGTCTCCCACGAAGTCGTGCTTTGGGCTCCGAGTAGCCCCAGCCTCCAGCACCAACTGCACCGAAGATCACTGGCCTCCACTCCACGAGTGTCCTGTGAGCCAGCTCCACGTGCACCGTCTCGAGGCTCCTTCGCGGTCGCTAGCCCGTTGGCTAGTAGCCCTTCACGAAGGCCAATCTTTTTCTACTTGGGCTCCCTGGTTGCTCCAGGCTTGCCCTCACTTACCCTTGCTGGGTGAGTTTCTCAGACCTTGCTGGTCTGCATCATCGTCAATCTTCATCTTCATCAAGACTTGCCGTTGCCAAGGCTTGTTGGGTCCAATCCGGTCGCCGACACCTCAGCACTCGACAAACATAGTGTACCAGCCTGAATCCTGCTCCTGGTCGCCGACAACGCCTCCTGGACCTCGTAGCTGAAGAGTCAAGACGACTGTCAACCTACCTGAAGCACTCGACATCGGTGGGCATCTGCTCATCGCCTTCCTGGTCACTGGCTAGTGACCCAGACTCTGTCCCCTCTGCTTTCAGGTTCTTCAGATCTCCGATCCACCCTTGGATCCACCCGGACACTTTTCACTTGGTCGCCAGCAGCACTTTGCAGCAGATCGCCATTCAAATCGACGACGAAACCCGACCCCGAAAGGCACCTATGCACCCGGCTTCCCTGGGTGAGGTAACAAGAGTACTCCGGTGCTCCCGTGGGTAGAGACTCTAGAACGACCTAGTTCTCAAAGGGTTTGCTCCAAGTCCTTCTTTAAGTGTCCCTTTTCTTTAAATTCCAAACCGCGACTTTCTCCATAGAAGTTAACGGCGATTCGCGGCTGTGTTACTACACTGCACGCGTCCCCCGTGGGTCCCCTGTGTCACTACCTTGGGTGGTTCCTTGTGGTCCAAGCACTTCTAGAGGCTCTAGGCCTAGTGTCTAGCTCAGTCGTGGTTCTTATACCACTTTATTGGTATATGGTTTGGTACGCCCCTAGGGCCCAAACGTGTATTTGTGCTATTACTGTGTTTAAATAACTTATAACTTATGTATTTCGAACTCTAGCCTCATAAAGAGACTAGAGGGGTGTGTTTAGTAATAAATACATATATTTTGAATATATACCTGGTGTGGTGCTCTTTCATTTGGTCACTCAAGAGATTATAGACTGGTAAAACAAGCTGCTTTACATTCCTTCAAGACTTAGCCTGAAGGCTGCTCTCCATAGCTACCACTAGGATAGCTTTCAATAAAGGTTGTCTTTAACCTATCTCCAATAAGGGGTTGTTTGGACTGGTGCAAGGTGCCCACTATAATTAGTGGACAGCATATACCAGGCCAACTTCTCACATTGGTGTGCAGCGTGTGGGATTCCAGCTTGCTATTGTTTTACCAGATAATCTCAATTGAATTGATCAACTGAAAACCACTAAAGGTACCTAAGGTACATATAAATTAAGCTTAGTATACAGTAAGTTCTACTGAACTTAGAGTTGTGTGTTAAGGGACAGCACACCCTTTCTACAACTCAAGAGAGTTTAGTAGGCCACACTAGAGTAGGTAGTGCATACACCACACCTCACTAGTAATGTCTTCAAAGCCAGGACCCAGTGAGTCCTTGCCAGAAGCCAGTGGGCTTCTTCCCTCCAAGTATGATAAACTCCCATTCTTGGAATTGAGAGCATTATGCAATACTAGGAAGTTGAAGGCAGGCAAAAGTGCTAGCACCCAACACCTCAGGGAGGTGTTACTAGCTGATGATCTCAGCAGGCCCCTAGGGTCTGAAGGGGTAGGCAAAGAGGGTGGGGCAGAAGATGAGGGAGGGGCCAGGGGTGAAGAAACCCAGGACCCCCCCTCTGAAACTGGCCAGGAAGGTGAAAATGACCTTGTCCTGGAGAATCCAATTCCTCCTGTGGAGGAGGAGGAGGGAGAGGATCAGACTGACCTCCCCTTTGTCCTCCCAGGAAGAGTTCAGAGTGGGCCCAGAAGGTCTAGGTCTCCTTCTCAGGAGTCTAACCACTCTGACACCTCAATAGGGTCCTCTGTCTCCTCTCATAGGAGGGAATCCTCTCATGAGAGAAGAAAGAGACTGATTCAATATGAGCAAACTCAGCTTGAACTCAGGAAACAGCAATTGGCTATAGACAGGGAGTCCCTAGATCTCTATAGAGAGAGACAAAAGTTGGGACTAGAGTCCCATGGTGGCAGCAGTTTCCTCAAAGATAGGGAAAGGTCTTATGACCATAGAAACCTGAGCAAGATTGTCCCTCCCTACCAGAGTGGGGATGACATCCACAAATGGATAACTGCTCTAGAGAGGGCCTGTAAAGTACAGAGGGTCCCTCAGGAGCAGTGGGCAGCAATCTTGTGGCTCTCCTTTGCAGACAAAGGTAGAGACAAGTTCCTCACTGTTAGAGAGGAGGATGCTGATAATTACAAAGTCTTGAAGAGTGCTCTAATTGATGGGTTTGGCCTAACCACTGAACAATACAGGTTAAAGTTCAGGGATACCCAAAAAGCACAGACTCAAGACTGGGTAGACTTTGTTGATTGTTCTGCCAAGGCTCTGGAAGGTTGGTTATTGGGCAGTAAGGTATGTGACTTCACAGGATTGTACAATCTGATAATGAGGGAGCAGATTCTTAATAACTGTCAAAATCAGCTGTTGCATCAGCACCTGGTAGACTCTGATCTGACCTCTCCCCAAGAATTGGGAAAGAAGGCAGACAAATGGGTCAGAACCAGGGTGAAGCAGAAGGTACAGAACCAAGGTGGTGACCCTAAGAAGCAAGATTCGAAAACCTCTGATAAGGGTGGGGAGAAGGGTAAAGATCAAAAGTCTTCACAAGGCCCCCAAAATCTTCTTCAGGTGGGGATTCACAGTCTACCAAAGGGAAAGGCCAAAGAAAACCATGGTGCAAGGTCTGTAAGCAAAAGACCCACTGGACCAGTGATTGCACCAAGTCCAAAGACTCGACTCCAGCCCCCACCAATGCCCCTAAGGCACCTGCTCCCCCTAGTGCAGTTACAGTTGGTGGTGGGAGTACTACAGCCAAGGGTTTAGTAGGGTTGACCCTGGGTACTGAGATGGGCTCTGACCTAGTCAGAGAACTCACTCAGGCTGTCCTAGTCTGTGATGGAGGCATGGATATGACCTCCTCTATGAGTCCCAGTAATCTGGGCAAGTACAGACAACAGCCTTTAATCAATGGACGAGAGGCTTTGGCATTTAGGGACACAGGGGCAAGTGTCACCATGGTGACACAAGACCTTGTGAATCCTGGGCAAGTTATACTTGGTGAGATGTACCAAGTGACCAATGCTAGCAATGTCAGAACAGACCATACTCTGGCAGTTGTTAACTTCTCCTGGGGAGGGGTAACTGGCCTTAAGATGGTTGTGGTAAGTGCAGACCTACCAGTTGAATGCTTGCTTGGCAATGACTTAGAAACTTCAGCTTGGGCAGAAGTGGAGCTCAGGACCCATGCAGAAATGCTGGGGATCCATGCAGATGTGTTTGCTGTGACCAGGTCACAAGCCAAAATGTCTAGCACTGAACAGGCCTTGGATTCTGGAATAATGGACCAAGTGCCTTCCAAGAAGAGGAGTAGTAGGGTAAAGGCTGTGCCTTCCCCCTTGGCTCAGAAGGAAGATCAGTCCCTTGAGGGGGATGATCTCAGTCCTGAGGATGGAACTGTCCCAGAGGAGCTTGAACCTGAACAGGTTGAGTTCTTGGGGACAGGGGGACAGGGGGACCTTCCAGGGCAGATCTGAGCCAGGAGCAGCAGAGCTGCCTCTCTCTTGAACCCCTCAGACAGCAAGCTGCTGCTGAGGCTGCTGGGAAAGCTAGTGGTCCCCATACTGTGTATTGGGATGATGGACTCTTGTACTCAGAGTGTAGAGAACCCAAGCCTGGTGCTACCAGGAGGTTGGTTATACCTCTGAAGTTCAGGGGCTTCCTATTGACCCTAGCCCATGATATTCCCTTAGCAGGTCACCTGGGCCAGAACAAGACTTGGGACAGAATTGTCCCTCACTTTCACTGGCCCCACATGTCTGAAGACACCAAGGAGTTTTGTCGCTCCTGTGTAACCTGCCAGGCCAGTGGCAAGGCAGGTGGCACTACAAAGGCCCCCTGATACCACTACCTGTGGTGGGGGTTCCCTTTGAAAGGGTGGGGATTGACATTGTTGGTCCCATGGATCCCCAAACAGCATCTGGGCACAGGTTTATCCTTGTGGTAGTGGATCATGCCACCAGGTACCCAGAGGCTATTCCCCTTAGGACCACTACAGCACCTGTGGTGGCACGGGCCCTCCTGGGAATTTTCTCAAGAGTGGGCTTTCCTAAGGAGGTTGTATCAGACAGGGGTGCTAACTTTATGTCTGGATACTTAAAAGCAATGTGGAAGGAGTGTGGAGTGACTTACAAGTTCACCACACCCTATCACCCACAATGCAATGGTTTGGTTGAGAGATTCAACAAAACCTTGAAGGGCATGATTAAAGGGCTCCCAGAAAAGCTTAGGCGAAGATGAGACATACTCTTGCCCTGCCTTTTATTTGCATACAGGGAGGTGCCTCAAAAGGGGTTGGCTACAGCCCTTTTGAACTTTTGTTTGGTCACCCTGTCAGGGGTCCACTGTGCTTGGTGAAGGAAGGATGGGAGTTACCTCTCAAGCCCCCAAAGCAAGACATAGTGGACTACGTACTTGGTCTCCGCTCCCGGATGGCTGAGTATATGAAAAAGGCAACTAAAAACCTTGAGGCTAGCCAGGCACTTCAGAAGGCCTGGCATGACCAAAAGGCTGTACTGACTGTTTATCAGCCAGGACAGAAGGTGTGGGTGTTGGAGCCAGTGGCCCCAGCAGCTCTCCAAGACAAATGGAGTGGACCCCATACCATTGTTGAACAGAAGGGTGAGGTTACCTACTTAGTAGACCTAGGAACTCCCAGGAGTCCCCACAGGGTTCTCCATGTCAACAGGTTAAAACCATATGTGGACAGGGCAGACATGGGCTTGCTCATGGCTACTGATGAGGGACAGGAGGAAGAGAGTGACCCACTCCCTGACCTGCTCTCACAGAACCCTGATGATGGGTCAGTGGATGGTGTAGCCTTGGCAGGCAGCCTCACTACCCAGCAGCAAACTGATTGTAGACAGGTGCTCAATCAGTTCAGACACATGTTCTCACTGACTCCAAGTCAGACCACCTGGTGCACTCATGAAGTGGACACTGGGGACAGTCTGCCTATTAAAAATAAGATTTATAGGCAACCTGACCATGTCAGGGACTGTATCAGGACAGAAGTCCAGAAAATGTTGGATTTGGGAGTTATTGAACCCTCAGATAGCCCTTGGGCTAGTCCAGTGGTCCTTGTGCCAAAACCTCACACCAGTGGTGGGAAAAGAGAGATGAGGTTTTGTGTGGACTACAGGGGTCTCAATGCAGTCACTAGGACTGATGCCCATCCAATACCTAGGGCAGATGAGCTAATAGACACTTTGGCATCAGCCAAGTATCTAAGCACATTTGACCTGACAGCTGGCTACTGGCAGATCAGACTAGCTGATGATGCAAAGCCAAAAACAGCATTCTCAACCCCTAGTGGGCATTATCAATTTGTGGTGATGCCCTTTGGTCTGAAGAATGCACCTGCCACTTTTCAGAGGTTGGTGAATACAGTCCTTACAGGTCTGGAAGCCTATAGTGCAGCATATCTAGATGATATTGCTGTCTTTAGCCCCACCTGGGAGGATCACCTGGTCCACCTCAGAAATGTTTTACAGGCCCTGCAGAAAGCAGGCCTGACTATCAAGGCCACCAAGTGCCAGATAGGGCAGAGTCAGGTTGTGTACCTGGGCCACCTTGTGGGTGGAGGCCAGGTTCAACCCTTGCAGAGCAAGATCCAGACCATCATGGACTGGACTGCTCCAACTACCCAGACTCAGGTGAGAGCCTTCTTAGGCCTGACTGGGTACTATAGGAGATTTGTCAAGGGGTATGGATCAATAGTGACACCCCTGAATGACTTAACTTCCAAGAAAATGCCCAAAAAGGTTCAGTGGACAGTTAGCTGTCAAAAGGCATTTGATGACCTGAAGCAGGCCATGTGCACTGCTCCCATTCTACAGAGTCCTGATTACTCCAAGAAGTTCATTGTTCAAACTGATGCATCTGAATTGGGGGTAGGGGCTGTACTGTCACAATTGAATGAAGAAGGTCAGGATCAGCCAGTAGCTTTCATTAGCAGAAGGCTGACCCCTAGAGAGAAACGTTGGTCAGCCATTGAGAGGGAGGCCTTTGCTGTGGTCTGGGCTCTGAAGAAGTTGAGGCCATACTTGTTTGGTACTCACTTCCTTGTTCAAACAGACCATAAGCCCCTCTTATGGCTAAAACAAATGAAGGGTGAAAACCCCAAACTGCTTAGGTGGTCCATTTCCCTACAGGGGATGGACTTCACAGTGGAACATAGACCTGGGAGTAACCATGCCAATGCAGATGGACTCTCTAGGTACTTCCACTTAGAACATGAAGACTTAACTGGGCAAGGTTAGTTTAATGTCCCTACGTTTGGGGGGGTTGTGTAGAAGAGTAGGATCTGCTTCACATGGGTACCCCCACTTTTTGCTGATGCTTCACTGTTTTTCGACCTTAGTCTGGCTGGGGCCCTGCTAATCAGAACCCCAGCCTAGCTGCTTCCCCTCTAAAATGGTTTCCATGTGCCTTAGGCACATCTCTGATTGGAATCTGGAGTGCCCTTATAAGTCCCTAGTATATGGTATACTATGTACCCAGGGCATAGGTACCTCAGAGGCCTGCCAGGGGCTGCAGCATGTATTGTGCCCCCCCTGGAAGGCCATCCAAACTGACACCACAGGTCTGCTACTGCAGCCTGGGTAAGGTGGTGCATGCACCCCTTATTGTGATATAGGTTACCTATATCACTATATACATACACACATATAAACCTATAAGTCACTCCTATGGCAGGCCTTATCAATCCTGAAGGCAGAGTGCGTGGTTCCTATGTGAGAGGGTGCCCCTGCATGAGCAGGGCCCCTCTGCAGCGTTCGGAGACCCTTCTCTGATGCTGTTTGTAGTGCAGCCTGACCATATACTCTTAAGCGCATTATAACCTCGCGTTAAATGCTAACTTTGGGATGGCTGCACGGAAACATGTCGTGTTTGGTGTCAAACATCTTGGAATACTACCCCCCCCGCCAGTTCTGGCGGCGGGGGTAGCATTCCACCCTTCTAGAGGGGAAGACATGTACACACCGGTATGCCCGGTACTGACTTTCCAAGCCCTGGCATCACAAAAGGGATGCCGCTGCCACAGACACGAGTCTGGCCTCCTGCTGCTGACCGAAACTCCGGCAGGGGAGGCCTGGACAATAGGTTTCCTGTCCCAGGGAGGTGTGACCACCTCCCCAGACAGGATAGTGTGTATTGGGGCTGGGCGGGAGCACTCTCGGGTGCTTTGAAGTCCTGCACTGGGGGCACATTTGGTGTCCCTGTGCATACCCCAGTTCAAACCGGATCAGGGGCTTCCAGCCCCTGCTTTGGCGCGAACTGGACAAAGGGAAAGGGGTGTAGCCACCCCTCTGCCCTGACCCACCCATAGGTGGGACCACAGAGTAAGTCCAACCCCTAAACTTAGTATAAGTATGGGACCCCAGTCCTTAGGACTTTAGATTATCCCTGGACGAAACTCTGACACAGAATCCTGGACCTTCGACGCTCTACTTAAAGATTAGAGGACAGAAGAATCTCCCTTGGGGTCAAGGAGGGACTCCCCTGCTTGGCAGGCACCAAAGAAGCAATTGTCCGGTCGTGACCCCTGGACACCGCATGCATTTGCAAGTGCATCCTCTTCTGGGTCTCCCACGAAGTCGTGCTTTGGGCTCCGAGTAGCCCCAGCCTCCAGCACCAACTGCACCGAAGATCACTGGCCTCCACTCCACGAGTGTCCTGTGAGCCAGCTCCACGTGCACCATCTCGAGGCTCCTTCGCAGTCGCTAGCCCGTTGGCTAGTAGCCCTTCACGAAGGCCAATCTTTTTCTACTTGGGCTCCCTGGTTGCTCCAGGCTTGCCCTCACTTACCATTGCTGGGTGAGTTCCTCAGACCTTGCTGGTCTGCATCATCGTCAATCTTCATCTTCATCGAGACTTGCCGTTGCCAAGGCTTGTTGGGTCCAATCGGGTCGCCGACACCTCAGCACTCGACAAACATTGTGTACCAGCCCGAATCCTGCTCCTGGTTGCCGACAACACCTCCTGGACCTCATGGCTGAAGAGTCAAGATGACCGTCAACCTACCTGAAGCACTCGACATCGGTGGGCATCTGCTCATCGCCTTCCTGGTCACTGGCTAGTGACTCAGACTCTGTCCCCTCTGCTTTCAGGTTCTTCAGATCTCCGATCCACTCTTGGATCCACCCGGACACTTTTCACTTGGTCGCCAGCAGCACTTTGCAGCAGATCGCCATTCAAATCGATGACGAAACCCGACCCCGAAAGGCACCTATGCACCCGGCTTCCCTGGGTGAGGTAACAAGAGTACTCCGGTGCTCCCGTGGGTAGAGACTCTAGAACGACCTAGTTCTCAAAGGGTTTGCTCCAAGTCCTTCTTTAAGTGTCCCTTTTCTTTAAATTCCAAACCGCGACTTTCTCCATAGAAGTTAACGGCGATTCACGGCTGTGTTACTACACTGCACGCGTCCCCCGTGGGTCCCCTGTGTCACTACCTTGGGTGGTTCCTTGTGGTCCAAGCACTTCTAGAGGCTCTAGGCCTAGTGTCTAGCTCAGTCGTGGTTCTTATACCACTTTATTGGTATATGGTTTGGTACGCCCCTAGGGCCCAAACGTGTATTTGTGCTATTACTGTGTTTAAATAACTTATAACTTATGTACTTTGAACTCTAGCCTCATAAAGAGTCTAGAGGGGTGTGTTTAGTAATAAATACATATATTTTGAATATATACCTGGTGTGGTACTCTTTCATTTGGTCACTCAAGAGATTATAGACTGGTAAAACAAGCTGCTTTACATTCCTTCAAGACTTAGCCTGAAGGCTGCTCTCCATAGCTACCACTAGGATAGCTTTCAATAAAGGTTGTCTTTAACCTATCTCCAATAAGGGGTTGTTTGGACTGGTGCAAGGTGCCCACTATAATTAGTGGACAGCATATACCAGGCCAACTTCTCACATGCAGTAGCAACACTCCTCAGAACGGGCATTACACTTTTAAAATGACGTCGTGGATCAGGGCAGTTCGTCTCAGTGGATCAGCAGTACTGTGATTGGACAGTAAGTTAAGCACTCACTGTTAAGTGATGTTTGTGATTTGCAGTTCACAGATGGAAATAGTAGTACTTTCTAAACAGCGTTTCATTCTTCTTTGGTTTGTATCGACAGCATCTTCCCAGTAAAGCTGCCACGCTTTCATTGAACAACAGCAACACTACAACTACTTTACTATTAACAGGTAAACGTTGGGATAGTCTCAAAACCTCTGAAGACTGCAATAATGTTAGTGGCACAGAGCCAGTACTTCTCATCAGGGTTCACGCATCATTAGATGCATGGTGCCTAAACATCTCTACATGCATTTAACTGGACCAAATTAAGCCCTCTTCTTACACTTTTCTTGGGCAGAAGCTGCACTTTCTTAGCCAGGTAGCTGCACTTTCATTGGACTGAGTTAGGCGCTTTCTGCTGAATGTGAGCTACAGGTCTGGGTTCAAACCTACCAAAGATCATCTCAGTCTTCGATCCCTCTGAGGTTGGTTGAATGAGTTCTTATCTAGAATAGGTAATGAAAATAGTAAGTAAATGTTTTATGTAGAAAATCTTGCAAAAACTCTGCAAAAAGGAAAGACTATTATTTTTAGGTCGAAGCCTAACAGACAGCACAGCTGTCTGGTTCCAAAGACTTTTTGGGGACATGCTGAAAGCTTCCCTGGGAATGCATTCCACCCATTGCTTACCATTAGCTTTATGTTTTGTAACTCACATTTGATTGCTTTCTATTTGCTGACTTTACTTGTTTTAGGTTGCCCAGCATGTCCTTGTCCCTCCCGTGAAGCATAGCCTGTTTACCAACTCTCTGACTTGCTCCCTGTATTCTTCCACAAAGGCTCGGTCTCTGAGAACTCATTTTTTCTTTTTCATGTCGCACTCCACAAGTGTTTTCAGTTATCTCCCTTATATGCAAGTTCAGAAAGCAGTAAAAGTGCTGTATTTCTTTGAATAGGTTTCCTGCCACCTATCTTTCTGCATAACTCATTCTACTTATCTCTGCCACTACTAGTTCTTCTATCTCACATGCCTGAGAGGAGTAATGTTCTGTCTACGAGCTTGTTTATTTTGGTCAGTGTTCTTTGCTAATAACAGAACTTAAACAGTCCTCTTCCTCAATTTCACGCCCATGCCAGAGGCACTGGTAGTAGGGCAGTTGGGGGTGCTGGAGCACCCCCAAAATAACCATGCTGAATGAGCAATAAATAGGCCTTTAAAATTTGTTTTTAATCTGGTCACGTGTGCTGTGCATTCAAAGACAGAGGTCAAGTGGTAGGCTCTGTCTTCTGAGGGAGGCTGGTGTTTACTTTTCTTTCTCTGACTGTAAAGTGAGAGGATTTATGTGACAATCTTGCTGGGTACTGCAGATGTGAAAGGAAAGGCTGTAGGATATTGTTTTGTTTAGCACACAAAAACAATTAAATGGCAGTAAATGAACTGTAAAAATATTTTAGAATATATCAGAATTAGGAAAGCATAAATGAAACACATTTTTTGTAATTCTGGAGTGAGGTGAAAGCAAATATTTTAATGCAATCAAAACAAATATATACACTAGGTGATGCCGATTCCCACACATTATCGTTTGTGCATGCTACAGGTTTATCAGTAAAACTGTATATCTGTGCAAATGTAATGGTAATTTCAATTGAAAATGTGATGACTGTAATGTCAGTGCGCTACCACACCATGCATACTCAACTTTATTCCACTGCACTCTATGCCACTCCACTCTATGACATTCTGCTACACTCTACGCCACTCCACAATATGCCACTTCAAATTACACCACTCCACTATACACCACTACTCTCTATGACACTCTGCCCCAACTCCACGACATTCTACTCTGCTTTACGCCTCTCCACTCTATGCCACTCCACTCTATGACACTATACTCCCCTCTACGCTGCGCCACTCTATGCCACTACGTACTACAACACTCCATTCTACTCCAGGCTGTGCAACTACACTCTACATCACTTGAGTCTACAACATACTACTTAATTCTCCTCACTCTACGACACTCCACTTTACGATACACTCCTGCACTCTATGCTACTACACTCTATGACACTCTGCGCTACTCCATTCTAGTCCACTATATGCCACTTTACACCACTCCACTCTATGATACTCCACTATACAACACTATATGCTGTTATATTCCCTAACCTAGGCCTAAGTAGCAAAGTGACCTTTTACCTACATTTGTCCTGCCTTGCTCTGCATAACGGTTCTAGCACTGACCTTTTACCCAGTTATGTGCTGAATAAATGTCCATTGGCTACTTTGCAACTAGCCTCATTTATTATGTATGAGGATTCTTGGTAAAATCCCCTGCACATGATGTACATAACAGGATTAACATACTCTGTACAAAAGTCATCGCTATCTTCATCCTAGGGCGACAGGGCTACTTTGCATAGTTACAATTATTGATTTAGGCTCATTTATATAATAGTACTTACAACATATTGATTGTGGTAGAAACCCCAAGGCTACCTTTTTGGTATAAAAGAACCGCACCTTTACTAGGTAACTAGAGGAGACGCTTCCACGCTGACAGAAGACACTGAGGTCCCTGCACGCTGAAGCTTGAACACGCAGCGGTCCAACATCCCTTTCGGGGTGTCCAACTCGTGACCAAGATGGGGTCCTTCATTCTCTCCCATCAGGTAATGGGGATGGCTATTTCCTAGGGGATTCTTGGGGTCAATCCCACATACCTGCAAGGTACACTTAGGTACACTTAGGTAGGGTCCGCATCGTAGGAGTACGCTTGATTACTGTCATGTTTATATGCCTGCATATATTCACTATTTTAGCCCTATGGTAGAATTCTACCTCCTATTTATTCTGTTGGTGCTTGTTATCTCTTACGTTAGCTTCTGTCTATTGATTATCTCAGCAAAAATGTTTTATGCTAGAATGACGCTGGTTCAATAAATGCTTCTTGAAAACGTCCCCAATGTTTAATCTTTGTATCTCTCTGAGGCTAAGTGAGCATGATTGACTGAGCAAGTACTGTACTGTTTCCACGATCCCTGAAGGGTCAAGGGTTGCCATGTTCAATGGTTGCCAGAAACTATTCGCTCCTTGGTAAGGTTCAGGGGCTTATAGTGGTACTGGGAGCTAGCTGGTCTATAGGCTGACATATCCTGTGGGGGTGTCCGGAATCAGCCAAGACACCAATCCCTTAGTTTATGTTGTCCAACAAACACACATATCCTATGTATTTTTAGGAACTACACGACAGTGCCACTTTACTCCCGTCTACGCCACTCCACTCCACGATGCTCTATGACACTATACTCCACTCTACTCTACTCTATTCCACTGTACGCCACTCCACACTACACCACTCCACTCTACTCCAGTCTATGCCACTCCACTCTATGCCAGTTCACTATACTCCACTTTAAGTCACTCCACTTTACAAGACACTGCTCCACTCTATGACAGTCCATTGTACGACAATCTACTCCACTGAATGCCTCTCCACTGTACGCCACTCTATGCCAATCTATGCTACTCCTACCTACTCCACTCTATACCACTCAGCTGTATGACACTCCACTGTACGACACTCTATGACACTCCACTCTATGCTACTTTACTCCACTCTATGCCACTGCAATCAACGCCAGTCTACTCCACTCTATGCAACTCTGTTTTATGACACTACTCCATTTTACACCACTCCACTCTATGCCATTCTCCTTCACTCTACACCACTCCACTCTATGACACTCTACACCACTATAGGCGACTCTATGCCCCTCTACTCTATGACACTCCACTGTACGATACTACTCCATTCTACGCCACTCCACTCTACAATATTCTACTCCACTCTATGCCACTCCACTCTACAACACTTTACTCCTCTCTATGCCCCTTTACCCCATTCTTAGCCACTCCACTCTACACCCCTCCATGCCATTTTGCTCTACTCCACTCCACTCTATGACACTTTACTCCACTCTATTCCACTCCACTCCACTCTTTGCCACTCCACTCTTTGCCACTCTACTCCACTCTATAACACTTTCCTCCCTCAACACCACCCCAATCTACAACACTCTACTGCTCTCTACTCCACTCTATGTGACTTTACTCCTCTCCACCACACTCTACTCCACTCTATGCCACTCCACTCCATGACACTCTATGCCACTCTATGCCAATCCACTCTATGCTACTCCACTCTATGACTCTCTAGTCCACTCTATACCACTCTACACCACTTACTCCACTCTTGCCACTCCACTCTACACTGCCACCCCACCGTAAGACACTCTACTCCACGCTATGCCACTCCACTCTACGCCACTCCACACCACTTTACTCCACTCTACGCCTCTCCAATCTATGCCACTTCACTCTACAACACTCTATGCCACTCCACTCTGCATCACTCTGTCACTTCACTCTATGCTACTCCTCTCTATGACACTCAGCTCCATTCTACACCAGCCCACACCACTTTAATCCACTTCACTCTATGACACTCCACTCTACTCCACTCCACTCTACAACACTTTACTCTATTCCAGTCTATGATACTCTATTCTACTCTGTGCCACTCCACTCATTCCACTCTAAGCCACTCCACTCTACAACACTCTACTCCACTCTATGCCACTCTACGCCCCTCTGCCTACTCTACACCACTCCACTCTACACCCTTCCATTCCACTTCCATCTATGCTGCTCCACTCTATGCCACTCCTATCTATGCCACTCCACTCTACACCACTCCACTTCACTGAATTCTACTCCACTGATCTCTATGCCACTCCTATCTATGCCACTCCACTCTAGACCACTCCACTGCATTTGACCCCACTTCACTCTATGACACTCCACTCCATAACACTCTACTCTATGCCACTATGCGCCACTCCACTCAACAACACTTCACTCTACTCCACTCTATGTCACCCCACCCTATGACACTCCACTACATGACACTCTACTCCATGTTATGCCACTCCACTCTAAGCCACTCCATACCACTTTACTCCACTCTACAACTCTCCAATCTATGCCACTTCACTCTAAAATACCCTACTCCATTCCAGTCTATGACATTCTACTCCACTCTATGGCACTCCACTCTATGCCACACTATGCCACTCCACTCTGCAACACTCTACTCCATGCCACTCTATGCCCTTCTACGCCACTTTACACAACTCCACTCTACACCCCTCCATGCCACTTTACTCTACACTGCTCTACTCTATGCCACTCTTCTCCTCTCTATACCACTCATCTCTATGCCACTCCACTCTACACCACTTCACTCCACTCCTCTCCCCTCCACTGCGTTCTACTACACTCTATGACACTCCTATCCACTCTGTGCCACTCTACTGCGTTCTTCTCCACTCCACTCTATGGCACTCTACTATATCACACTCCACTCCACTTTATGTCACTTTACACCTCTCTATGCCACTCCACTCTATGCCACTTCACTCTACTCCACTCCATTCTACAACACTTTACTCTACAATCACCACTCCACACTATGCAATTTAACTCTATTCCACTCCACTGTACTATACGCCCCTCCACTCTACAACACTCTACTCCACTCTACAACACTTTACTCACTCTACAACACCCACTCTACAACACTCTACTCCTCTCTACTCCACTCTACGCCACTTTACTCCACTCTACAACACTCCACTTTACTCCACTCTATGCCACTCCACTCCACGACACTCTATGATAGGCTCAGCAAGACCCATCATCACACCTACTAATTACCTCCAAAGTCAGTGTTTTGAGATTTCTACCAATGGGGGATAGGATTGATTTTGAGATAGCTCAGTTCGTTTTATTTCAATGGAGGTGACCCTTCACACAGAGGCATATTTATTAAGACTTTTGTGTCACCTTTGCACCACTCAAGGGGGTGCAGGGTGGCGCAAACCTATAATGAGATTTACCAAGCTATACAAGGCCACCTTATGTGGCCCTGTGTGGCTTGGTAACTCTGGAGGAATGCAAGGCAGTGCAAGACTCTCCCTTGTGTTACTATGTCCCAGGGAGGCGTTCCACAGGTGTAGCGTGGGTGCTTCCATGCATCCACCCATGGATTGTGAAGCCTTCCCAGATTGGTCAATCCTGGCATACCTGGAAATGCATCCGAATTTTACGCCTTCCAAGGCAAGGCGTAACGAGGAGAAATATCTTTATTTCTCCTATTTTTTCCTCTTTCTACATGTGCTGCATGTAGCAACACACATAGAAAGAGGAAAAAGCCTCAGAGGATTCTTTTTGTGCAGGAAGGAGTCCCTTCCTGCACAAAAACAATCCTGCCTGTAACTCAGGTACCCTTGCACCACCGTGCAAGGATGCCTGCATTGGCGCTAGGCAGCAGTTTGTGCGCTAGCACAAGGAGAGAGCAGGAATGAGCCCATTCCTGCTCTTTCCCTTTCACGCAGCACAGGGCAGCAAGGTGTCTTGCTGCGTTGCATGAAATAATGATAAATATGGCCCTAAGTGTCGCAGCCTGGTGGCCACTGTCTGTTCTTCCAAAGCTCTTTGTGGAGGATCTGTGAGATACATCAAATGTGGTGTTCACAGTGACCAATACTGGATAGCCTTGGAGAAAGTGGAGTACAAACACAGAAATAAACACTTAACTGAACAGCATAAAAGTGATATATAGAAATGCTTGAATTGATCATAACAGGCATGAGTTATCCTTGTTAGTGCTCATCAGCAAGGTGCAGCTTATGTCCTATGGCACAGAGAGCTTAGGACACACTAAGGACAAATGAAAGGGAGGATAATTATTACATTAACTTGTTTTTATATAGCGCTTCTTATCACACGTTAGCCATGTGTGAGCACTGTACGCGTGGTTGTTACTATCATCCAATTAATGGAACATGATGTAGTAACCATGTGAGAATGAAAGACTGAACTGGCATGTATTCAAGCACATGAATTTTAGACCACCGTGTTTGTCAACAGCAAGCACTCAACTCACTGAGCCATCCTGCCAGGTAAAAAAGCTTGACTCAAACTAACCCACTGGACCACACATTATATGCCATTGTTTTTAGTTCGTGTGTACCATCACAGACCAGGTCCAATCATTGCAAATTATTCTAGGCCCCTTCTCAAAAGTGATGGTCTAGCCAAAAGACAGCTTTTACTCTTAAACTCAAATCTCCTACTGATATTTGTTGCCCTGTGCTAGTCCTTTTAGGAGCATAATAGAGATCACAAACACGTTCACTTGTTACCTTGCAAAACCTCAGCAGTAATCTGCATCACAAAACATTTCTCACTTGAACACAAAGAAAAATAGCCTGGGAATGCTGTAAGTTCACTGTAATCAAAGCGCGCTGCTACCTGAATGTAAAACAGCAAAAACAATGCTGGCCTGCAGAGCACATCTCATTGATTTGTGATGGCACGCCTGCTGGTGTATTGCATGATTTGTGACAGCAAGTCTTCTGGTGTTATTGCATGATTTGTGACGGCATGCCTGCTGGTGTGTGTACTGCATGATTTGTGACGGCACGCCTGCTGGTGTACTCCATAGTTTGTGATGGCACAAATGCTGGTGAATTCATTGCATGATTTGTGACGGCATGCCTGCTGGCGTGCACATTGCCTAATTTGTGACGGCACACCTGCTGGTGTATTGCATGATTTATGACAGCACACCTGCTGGTGTCTTGCATGATTTGTGACGGCACACCTGCTGGTCTACTGCATAATTTGTGATGGCACGCCTGCAGGTGCATTGCATGATTTGTGACTGCACACCTGTTGGTGGGGTGTACTGCATGATTTGTGATGGCAAGCCTGCAGGTGTATTGCATGATTTGTGACAGCAAGCCTCCTCATGTATTGCATGGTTTGTGATGGCATGCCTCCCGGTGTACTGCATGATTTATTTGGCATGCCTGCTGGTCTATTGCATGATTTTTGACAGCATGCATTCTGGTGTGTTGCATGATATGTGACAACACGCCTACAGCTGTATTGCATGATGTGTGACAGCATGCCTCCTGGTGTATTGCACGGTTTGTGACAGCATACCTCCTGGTGTATTGCATGATTTGTGACACCATGTCTTCTGATCTATTGCATGATTTGTGACGGCACGGCTGCTGGTGTATTCATTGCATGATTTGTGACGGCACGGCTGCTGGTGTATTGCATGATTTGTGACAGCAAGTCTTCTGGTGTTATTGCATGATTTGTGACGGCATGCCTGCTGGTGTGTGTACTGCATGATTTGTGACGGCACGACTGCTGGTGTACTCCATAGTTTGTGATGGCACACCTGCTGGTGAATTCATTGCATGATTTGTGACGGCATGCCTGCTGGCGTGCACATTGCATAATTTGTGACGGCACACCTGCTGGTGTATTGCATGATTTATGACAGCACACCTGCTGGTGTCTTACATGATTTGTGACGGCACACCTGCTGGTCTATTGCATAATTTGTGATGGCACGCCTGCAGGTGCATTGCATGATTTGTGACTGCACACCTGTTGGTGGGGTGTATTGCATGATTTGTGATGGCAAGCCTGCAGGTGTATTGCATGATTTGTGACAGCAAGCCTCCTCGTGTATTGCATGGTTTGTGATGGCATGCCTCCTGGTGTATTGTATGATTTATTTGGCATGACTGCTGGTCTATTGCATGATTTTTGACATCATGCATGCTGGTGTGTTGCATGATATGTGACAACACGCCTACAGCTGTATTGCATGATGTGTGACAGCATGCCTCCTGGTGTATTGCACGGTTTGTGACAGCATACCTCCTGGTGTATTGCATGATTTGTGACACCATGTCTTCTGATCTATTGCATGATTTGTGACGGAACGCCTGCTGGTGTATTCATTGCATGATTTGTGATGGCACGCCTGCTGGTGCATTGCATGATTTGTGACAGCAAGTCTTCTGGTGTTATTGCATGATTTGTGACAGCATGCCTGCTGGTGTGTGATCTGCATGATTTGTGACGGCACGACTGCTGGTGTACTCCATAGTTTGTGATGGCACACCTGCTGGTGAATTCATTGCATGATTTGTGACGGCATGCCTGCTGGCGTGCACATTGCATAATTTGTGATGGCACACCTGCTGGTGTATTGCATGATTTATGACAGCACACCTGCTGGTGTCTTGCATGATTTGTGACGGCACACCTGCTGGTCTATTGCATAATTTGTGATGGCACGCCTGCAGGTGCATTGCATGATTTGTATCTGCACACCTGTTGGTGGGGTGTATTGCATGATTTGTGATGGCAAGCCTGCAGGTGTATTGCATGATTTGTGACAGCAAGCCTCCTCATGTATTGCATGGTTTGTGATGGCATGCCTCCTGATGTACTGCATGATTTATTTGGCATGCCTGCTGGTCTATTGCATGATTTTTGACAGCATGCATGCTGGTGTGTTGCATGATATGTGACAACACGCCTACAGCTGTATTGCATGATGTGTGACAGCATACCTCCTGGTGTATTGCATGATTTGTGACACCATGTCTTCTGATCTATTGCATGATTTGTGACGACATGCCTGCTGGTGTATTCATTGCATGATTTGTGACGGCACGCCTGCTGGTGTATTGCATGATTTGTGACAGCAAGTCTTCTGGTGTTATTGCATGATTTGTGACGGCATGCCTGCTGGTGTGTGTACTGCATGATTTGTGACGGCACGACTGCTGGTGTACTCCATAGTTTGTGATGGCACACCTGCTGGTGAATTCATTGCATGATTTGTGACGGCATGCCTGCTGGGGTGCACATTGCATAATTTGTGACGGCACACCTGCTGGTGTATTGCATGATTTGTGACAGCAAGTCTTCTGGTGTTATTGCATGATTTGTGACGGCATGCCTGCTGGTGTGTGTACTGCATGATTTGTGACGGCATGACTGCTGGTGTAATCCATAGTTTGTGATGGCGCACCTGCTGGTGAATTCATTGCATGATTTGTGACGGCATGCCTGCAGGCGTGCACATTGCATAATTTGTGACCGCACACCTGCTGGTGTATTGCATGATTTATGACAGCAAACCTGCTGGTGTCTTGCATGATTTGTGATGGCACACCTGCTAGTCTATTGCATAATTTGTGATGGCACGCCTGCATGTGCATTGCATGATTTGTGACTGCACACCTGTTGGTGGGGTGTATTGCATGATTTGTGATGGCAAGCCTGCTGGTCTATTGCATGATTTTTGACATCATGCATGCTGGTGTGTTGCATGATATGTGACAACATGCCTACAGCTGTATTGCATGATGTGTGACAGCATGCCTCCTGGTGTATTGCACGGTTTGTGACAGCATACCTCCTGGTGTATTGCATGATTTGTGACACCATGTCTTCTGATCTATTGCATGATTTGTGACAGCACGCCTGCTGGTGTATTCATTGCATGATTTGTGATGGCACGCCTGCTGGTGTATTGCATGATTTGTGACAGCAAGTCTTCTGGTGTTATTGCATGATTTGTGACAGCATGCCTGCTGGTGTGTGATCTGCATGATTTGTGACGGCACGACTGCTGGTGTACTCCATAGTTTGTGATGGCACACCTGCTGGTGAATTCATTGCATGATTTGTGATGGCATGCCTGCTGGTGTATTGCATGATTTATGACAGCACACCTGCTGGTGTCTTGCATGATTTGTGACGGCACACCTGCTGGTCTATTGCATAATTTGTGATGGGACGCCTGCAGGTGCATTGCATGATTTGTGACTGCACACCTGTTGGTGGGGTGTATTGCATGATTTGTGATGGCAAGCCTGCAGGTGTATTGCATGATTTGTGACAGCAAGCCTCCTCATGTATTGCATGGTTTGTGATGGCATGCCTCCTGGTGTACTGCATGATTTATTTGGCATGCCTGCTGGTCTATTGCATGATTTTAGGCAGCATGCATGCTGGTGTGTTGCATGATATGTGACAACACGCCTACAGCTGTATTGCATGATGTGTGACAGCATGCCTCCTGGTGTATTGCACGGTTTGTGACAGCATACCTCCTGGTGTATTGCATGATTTGTGACACCGTGTCTTCTGATCTATTGCATGATTTGTGACGGCACGCCTGCTGGTGTATTCATTGCATGATTTGTGACGGCACGCCTGCTGGTGTATTGCATGATTTGTGACAGCAAATCTTCTGGTGTTATTGCATGATTTGTGACGGCATGCCTGCTGGTGTGTGTACTGCATGATTTGTGATGGCACGACTGCTGGTGTACTCCATAGTTTGTGATGGCACACCTGCTGGTGAATTCATTGCATGATTTGTGACGGCACGCCTGCTGGCGTGTGCATTGCATAATTTGTGACAGCACACCTGGTGGTGTATTGCATGATTTATGACAGCACACCTGCTGGTGTCTTGCATGATTTGTGACGGCACACCTGCTGGTCTATTGCATAATTTGTGATGGCACGCCTGCAGGTGCATTGCATGATTTGTGACTGCACACCTGTTGGTGGGGTGTATTGCATGATTTGTGATGGCAAGCCTGCAGGTGTATTGCATGATTTGTGACAGCAAGCCTCCTCATGTATTGCATGGTTTGTGATGGCATGCCTCCTGGTGCACTGCATGATTTATTTGGCATGCCTGCTGGTCTATTGCATGATTTTTGACAGCATGCATGCTGGTGTGTTGCATGATATGTGACAACATGCCTACAGCTGTATTGCATGATGTGTGACAGCATGCCTCCTGGTGTATTGCACGGTTTGTGTCAGCATACCTCCTGGTGTATTGCATGATTTGTGACACCATGTCTTCTGATCTATTGCATGATTTGTGACGGCACGCCTGCTGGTGTATTCATTGCATGATTTGTGACGGCACGGCTGCTGGTGTATTGCATGATTTGTGACAGCAAGTCTTCTGGTGTTATTGCATGATTTGTGACGGCATGCCTGCTGGTGTGTGTACTGCATGATTTGTGATGGCACGACTGCTGGTGTACTCCATAGTTTGTGATGGCACAGCTGCTGGTGAATTCATTGCATGATTTGTGACGGCACGCCTGCTGGCGTGTGCATTGCATAATTTGTGACAGCACACCTGGTGGTGTATTGCATGATTTATGACAGCACACCTGCTGGTGTCTTGCATGATTTGTGGTGGCACACCTGCTAGTCTATTGCATAATTTGTGATGGCACGCCTGCAGGTGCATTGCATGATTTGTGACTGCACACCTGTTGGTGGGGTGTATTGCATGATTTGTGATGGCAAGCCTGCTGGTCTATTGCATGATTTTTGACATCATGCATGCTGGTGTGTTGCATGATATGTGACAACACGCCTACAGCTGTATTGCATGATGTGTGACAGCATGCCTCCTGGTGTATTGCACGGTTTGTGACAGCATACCTCCTGGTGTATTGCATGATTTGTGACACCATGTCTTCTGATCTATTGCATGATTTGTGACGGCACGCCTGCTGGTGTATTCATTGCATGATTTGTGACAGCAAGTCTTCTGGTGTTATTGCATGATTTGTGACAGCAAGCCTGCTGGTGTGTGATCTGCATGATTTGTGACGGCACGACTGCTGGTGTACTCCATAGTTTGTGATGGCACACCTGCTGGTGAATTCATTGCATGATTTGTGACGGCACGCCTGCTGGCGTGTGCATTGCATAATTTGTGATGGCACACCTGCTGGTGTATGGCATGATTTATGACAGCACACCTGCTGGTGTCTTGCATGATTTGTGACGGCACACCTGCTGGTCTATTGCATAATTTGTGATGGCACGCCTGCAGGTGCATTGCATGATTTGTGACTGCACACCTGTTGGTGGGGTGTATTGAATTATTTGTGATGGCAAGCCTGCAGGTGTATTGCATGATTTGTGACAGCAAGCCTCCTCATGTATTGCATGGTTTGTGATGGCATGCCTCCTGGTGTACTGCATGATTTATTTGGCATGCCTGCTGGGCTATTGCATGATTTTTGACAGCATGCATGCTGGTGTGTTGCATGATATGTGACAACACGCTTACAGCTGTATTGCATGATGTGTGACAGCATGCCTCCTGGTGTATTGCACGGTTTGTGACAGCATACCTCCTGGTGTATTGCATGATTTGTGACACCATGTCTTCTGATCTATTGCATGATTTGTGACGGCACGCCTGCTGGTGTATTCATTGCATGATTTGTGACAGCATGCCTGCTGGTGTATTGCATGATTTGTTCTGGCACGCCTGCTGATCTATTGCATGATTTGTGACGGCACGCCTGCAGGTGTATTGCATGATTTGTGATGGCACGCCTGCTGGTCTATGCTTAATTGTAATGGCACGCCTGCAGGTGTATTGCATGATTTGTGACAGCACGCCTGTTGGTGGGGTGTATTGCATGATTTGTGATGGCAAGCCTGCTGTGTATTGCATGATGTGTGACAGCACACTTGCAGTTGTATTGCATGATTTGCAATGACATGCCAGTTGGGGGGGTGTATTGCATGATTTGTCATGGCACACATTCTGGTGTATTGCATGATTTGTAACGGCATGCCTGCTGGTGTCTTGCATGATTTGTGACGGCACGCCTGCCGGAGTATTGCATGATATGTGATAGCATGCCTGCCGGTGTTTTGCATGATTTTGGACAGCATGCCTGCTAGTATATTGCATGATTTGTGACGGCACGCCTGCCGATGTATTGCATGATTTGTGATGGCACGCCTGCCGGTGTATTGCATGATTTGTGATGGCACGCATGCCGGTGTATTGCATGATTTGTGATGTCACATCTGCTGATATATTACATGATTTGGGAGGGCACGCCTGCCAGTCTATTGCATGATTTGTGACAGCACGCCTGCCGGTGTGTTGCATGATTTGTGACGGCACGCCTGCCAGTGTATTGCATGATTTGTGATGGCACCCCTGCCGGTGTAATGCATGATTTGTGACGGCATGTCTGCTGGTGTATTGCATGATTTGTGACGACGCCTAGCATGCCTGCAGGTGTATTGCATAAAATTTGACGGCACGCCTGATGATATATTGCATGATCTGTGACTGCACGCCTGCCGGTGTATTGCATGATTTGTGCCGGCACGCCTCCGGTTAATTGAATTGTTACTTGATTATTACAAGTGCTGTATTAGCATGGAATTAATGCGAGATGCTTGCAACTGCGATTTGTATCAGATTTCATCACCGCTACACCCGAGATCTGAGAAGATGACATTTAGACTTGCATACTAAATATGTACACCCTCTTAGAACATGCCGCACCCCATTCCCCAAAGGAACGCACACTGGGCCTCCTAATTCCCTAATCCCCACTTCTCCGCCTTTGCTAGCCCCTCCGCCTCATTAACAGCCACATGCTTTATCTGGGCCTCTCCAAATTAACAGAGGCAGAACAGCCAGTCATTATCATTTATGAAAGTCAGATGCCAGCAGCTAATGAAGATTGATTAACAGGCTGCGTTCAGCAATCTGAGTGCCACATTTGAAATGTTACCTACCGTCTCACTGTGACAAAATACATCTTAACAAGAATTTTTCCAGAGTTCCCCTTTCAGCTTCTCGAATACCAAGGCATTTGCATCGAGTAACTCCCTTCCCTGTCGTGGTAGCCTCTTTTTCTCTCCCCATCGGGGTAGCCTCTTTTTCCCTCCTCGTCGGTGTAGGCTCTTTTTCCCTCCCATGTTGCTATATTTCCCTCCCATCTTGCTTTATTTCCTTCATGTCCCTATTCGTTTTTTCTCCCCCTTTCAACAGACAAAAGGGGGAAAAAAGCACTATGGCGTGGCCAGCGCTAGGTGCTTCATAGTACTTTTTTTCCGTTTACTTGTCTGCTCTCCATCCCAACCTGACCTCCCTTTCACCACCACCAGTCGCCTGACAGTAAATAGCTTGCCCAAAGTTGAGACCCTTTGCCAGTGCTTGTTACTCTCAGATGCGCTACACAGTAGCCGTGCTACTGTACAACATGACAAAAAAATACAATGACAAAGTCAGTAGTGCCAATGAATGCTTGGTATCATTAACCCTTGAGGTCAAAGATTTGGAGTTTCTAGAACA
This sequence comes from Calotriton arnoldi, assembly GCA_963921515.1. Classification (NCBI taxonomy): domain Eukaryota; kingdom Metazoa; phylum Chordata; class Amphibia; order Caudata; family Salamandridae; genus Calotriton; species Calotriton arnoldi. The sequence continues at coordinate 856,501 of CAWUFW010005187.1, forward strand.
CAGTCATGGTCATAGGGTGCTCACTTTCTAATACACTCTGAACAAAATTCAAAGCATCAGCTGTGGATTGAATTGACTTTTGTGATTGCATTCTCTACATAACTGGAACTAAAAATGAAACTCTGGGCTAAACTACCCAAGTGAAACACTCCAGACCTGTTAAATGCCATTGAGCTACCCTATGCTAACACTTTGTTCAGGTTAAGATAGGAAACAGGTGCAAGTTCAAGGAAAATTCCAAAACTAAACTGTCTCAAGCAAAGCTGCGTGTTGGCCCCATCATATTCAACTTCTTCATAGCAGACGTGCGCAACTCGTAGTCTCAGGCCCCCCGCACCCCCAGATAAAATTGGTATCTCAATATTTACTGATATTGTAATCCGTGGACGATTCAGCCCTACTTAGCAAAATGCCTAGAGGACTGCGAAGCTCTTAAACCATCTGGTCACTTACCGCCTATTAACATGTTGGAAGTAAATATTGAAAAAACTAAAACAGTGGTTGTCATCAGGAAATAAACAAGAAAGGATCTTGGTATCTAAATAAAGTGAACATTGCTACAACAGAAGCATACAAATAATTTGGCTTCCATCACCCAGGGACTTACAACCTTGAAAAAGTTCTAGAGCATAGAGCTATCTCTCTGGGTTATGTTTATAAGACCCTACATATCACACTTCAGTGTCCCTCCCTAGAGTCTTTATCGAAGGTAATGAGAAGCATATCGAAACCAACCTTGGCTTATGGTATAGCCTCCCTCCAATAATCAATAGCATTCTAGCTTGATACAACGATCTGCAAAATCTAGCAGCGTTTTTTGCCTCAAACCGAAAGTTTCACAAGTTCAAATTAGATTGGAGTTCGGCTTGTGCAAACAAACTTTAGAAAGACAATCATCACTAGTTAAAATCATTCCTAAATCAGTCAAGTATAGAAAATGCTTTAAGCCATCTTACCTGGGAAGAAATCGATGCTGAGAACTGAGTGATTGAAAATCATGGTTTTGTCCCTTTGCAAGGCACAGGAAAAACAATCAACTTAAAAGAAGCATGGGATAGCAGAATAAATCAAGCATTTGAAAAAAATATGTATATATAAAATCTGTAAAAACGCTATATAGCCTGGAGGATGGACAAAAAGACGCTATCCTAGAGGATGGACAAAAAATCTTTAGCAAACACTCCCACGCCTGGACTTTCATAAACTCACACACAGGAGCGCGGAGCAAGATTACTAGCAGCAACCTTTTTCTTTACATGCAAAACTCAAGCTACTTCAGTATTATTTTGGCATTTTTCTCTGCAAAGACCAGTCTCCTCCATGAATTATAATAGAAGCTGACAAAAGATGTAGGTTCTGCAGTTATTGCATGGAATTAGCACTGCATAGCCTTTGTTCCTTTCCTTATTTAGATCAGTTGTGAAGGTCCTGCTTCAAACATACGGGGATGTCAACAAAATCTAATCTCATGCCTAAATGGGGAAAATGTACATTTGAAAGGCAGATTTGTTAAGTTCTTGCGTGCACGCACCTGAGAAACCTTTTAACTCTTTTTATGAAATTTGGCTCCGAAAAAGATCTGCTAGTATGCAGGATTTGTATGTTCCAATTTTGCACAATGCTTTTATTTTTGTAATGATTTTCGTTATTCTGACAAATTTTCTATCTGGAACTAAAAAGGACTCCGGCAATACAAATAGAAGAGGACTGTTAATTATTTGTTGTACCAATTAACCAACTAAACAATCTGAAGGATTTAGGAGTAATGGCACACTAAAAAAACTTCTGCCAGTGTACTACTATGCATGCAACTGCATCTGAGTGACAGTGTATCCTTCTATAAAATATATTTGAAAAAAATAATTTAATATAGTAAGCTAATGATTTTAGAGACTATGACCCTAGTGGCATCATTACTTATGGAATACAAAAACAAATATGGGTTTAGCCTATTCTATTGGTCTAGAGACGTTGCTCACAACTATGCTCTTGTCCTAGAAGGAAACCTTGAGGTATTAAAAAGGGAAGAATCGATCCTTGCATTTTATATTAAGTGGTAAAAGTTTTTGCTAAGTGCATTCTGCTTTATTAAAATAACTGCATTAACAGAAATCATCTTATTCCTAGCGAGGAACCAGACTTCATACTAAATAATTTTGGCACAGATGAGTATCTTGCTTTACAGTGAAAAGTAGAAACTTACTATGCAAATTATGTCAAATCTACACATTATATGCCGAATTTGTCACTGCTGTTGATAGTGTAGACCTTTACTAGACCATGGCAAAATATTGAGATAAGGATGTTCCTGACTATGAATTATATTTTATTTACACCATAGAATTCTGATAAGGACTCAAATCACCGAATGGGATAACCCTTACATGTTTGCACAATTAATGTGCTCAAACAGGGCTACATACAACCTTGTCCCTCTCATGTTTCTTATTTACATTCAAATCTAATACATAGGCTACAACAGGAAATGCAGTGCTCTGCTCATTTCAAGTAAAAAAATAAATTGATCATTCTTCACATTTTTATAAATCTGCCGAATTGTAGCTGTCTATTAGATTTGAGCACCTGCACCTAATTTTTATGTGCACTTATTTAAAGTTTCATTTACTTTTGAAATCTGTCCTTGGGTTTTACAGCATAGAGCTATGGACTTCCCTTTCCTCCCCACAATTAAAAAAAAAAAGCATTGGCATAGCCAATAGGTCTCGCGTTTGGGACCTTATAAGTATTTAGTTATGCAGCACAATATCCTTGGTGCAACAATATCAACCGTTGCATGGCTAAACACTTATAAGGTCCCAAAGGCGAGACCTATTGGCTATGCCAATGCTTGTTGTAGACCGACACCTATTTTTCCTTCAGGAGACTTTGATCAAGACCAAGAGAAAGAAAACACAAATGTGTGAATGCAGGGAGAAGAGAAATACGGAAAAATCTGTGACGAATGGAGAAAGCAGGGATGGAAAAAAAGCAAGAAAGAGTGAGATAAAGAGACGGGGGACATATTTACTTTTTCTGACGCTCCGGTGGCGTAGCGCCATATCACATATTTACAAAGTTGCACTAAGCCACTTAACGTGGCTTAATGCCACCTTGTAAATATGCCCCTTTCCACCGCAGACTGATGCGGCATAGAGGCAGGAAAAGGGTGTTGCAGTGGCCATTCCACTGCAACACCCATTGCTTTAGGACGCTGCCCCAGATTTACAAGGCTGGGGCAGCGCCAAAAACTAAGGTTAGTTAATACCTAGTCTTAGAATGGCGATACGAGGAGAATTAATGGATTCCTCCCCTTTTTTTGCTCTTTCCATGAGTGCTGCATTCTGCAATATACATGGAAAGAGCAAATCGCCATTATTGATTGTTCATGTGCAGGAAAGTGTCAGCGCAGGCACCCTTGCAACATGGTGCAAGGGTGCCTATGCTAGCACTAGGTAGCTTTTTTAGCACCAGCGCTAGGAGAAACGCAGAGGTGCGCCATATTTTTGTAAATTCGGCGCATCCCTGCATTTAAAAAATGTTGGAGCGCAAAATTTGGTATAACACCGTGCTCCGACATTTTTTAGTAAATATGCCCCAGGGAGTGTCTAGTCGTGGGTTAAAGATGGATGAGGTGGAATCAAGACTATGCAGAGATAGTATTCTGCACTCACCTTCAATAGCGCCGGTCACGGCCTTCTGAACAAATCTTTGGCCCCTGGTCCTTTTTCTTTGATAAATTATGCACCACTTGTGAGCTAGACTGCAGAAATTATGTAGCACCCAGGTATGTGGGGTATAGCATTTCAAGTAGAGAGGCTTTCATGCCTAGAGTTACTGGATCAGAACCTAATGTCAGATAAAATAGTGGGCAACCAAGTTTGATAAACCACGTTCCTTTATTTACAAGAAAATAAACCTGCACACATTGACTCAATGGACTAATGCATCCACTGCGGGGAACTTAGGGGGTCATTATGATGGCGGGCGGCTGGGGCAATCCGCCCACCATCCACACAGCAAAGACCCCCCGCCATATTATGATGGCTGGGGCGTCCGCGGCGGACGGAAAGACCGTCCGCCGCTTTTCCGCTGGTCGACTCGTCGACCGGCGGAAAACAAGGATAATATGGTGGCGGTGTCTGCAAGACACCGCCATCCATATTAAGATGAATGCGGAGAGCAGCCTTTCCATGGCGGCGTTGCCGCCATGGAAAGGCATACGGTGTTTGCTTTTTGGGGCCTGTTGCGGGCCCCCAGGGTGTTGAGGGGGGTGGGGGGTGCACATGGGGGGTACCTATTGTACCCCCCTGGCATTTGTATGCACAAGGTGGCAGGCACCGTGCGGTGCCTGTCACGTTGTGCATGCAAATGCATGATGTGCATTCACAGCATTGTGGCGGGCGGTGCTGTGAGCACCGCCCGTCACAATGCTGGAAATAGGGTGTCCCACCGCCACGGTGGCATCCTAATGTCAGGTGCGGGACCGCCGCACCCCTTGCGGACGCTCCTGCATTCCGTTACGGTGGCGGGCGGACTTTGTCCGCCCGCCATCGTAATGACCCCCTTAGTTGGAACCCATTGTTATCTGGTAAATTCCGACATGTCTACTCAGCCTTTCATCCTGCACTGTGATGAGTAAAAATTAGAGGAGCAGTAAAAACTACTGAGCAATGCCTGCCTACTTTTTAAGTGCAGTAGCAACACTCCTCAGAACGGGCATTACACTTTTAAAATGACGTCGTGGATCAGGGCAGTTCGTCTCAGTGGATCAGCAGTACTGTGATTGGACAGTAAGTTAAGCACTCACTGTTAAGTGATGTTTGTGATTTGCAGTTCACAGATGGAAATAGTAGTACTTTCTAAACAGCGTTTCATTCTTCTTTGGTTTGTATCGACAGCATCTTCCCAGTAAAGCTGCCACGCTTTCATTGAACAACAGCAACACTACAACTACTTTACTATTAACAGGTAAACGTTGGGATAGTCTCAAAACCTCTGAAGACTGCAATAATGTTAGTGGCACAGAGCCAGTACTTCTCATCAGGGTTCACGCATCATTAGATGCATGGTGCCTAAACATCTCTACATGCATTTAACTGGACCAAATTAAGCCCTCTTCTTACACTTTTCTTGGGCAGAAGCTGCACTTTCTTAGCCAGGTAGCTGCACTTTCATTGGACTGAGTTAGGCGCTTTCTGCTGAATGTGAGCTACAGGTCTGGGTTCAAACCTACCAAAGATCATCTCAGTCTTCGATCCCTCTGAGGTTGGTTGAATGAGTTCTTATCTAGAATAGGTAATGAAAATAGTAAGTAAATGTTTTATGTAGAAAATCTTGCAAAAACTCTGCAAAAAGGAAAGACTATTATTTTTAGGTCGAAGCCTAACAGACAGCACAGCTGTCTGGTTCCAAAGACTTTTTGGGGACATGCTGAAAGCTTCCCTGGGAATGCATTCCACCCATTGCTTACCATTAGCTTTATGTTTTGTAACTCACATTTGATTGCTTTCTATTTGCTGACTTTACTTGTTTTAGGTTGCCCAGCATGTCCTTGTCCCTCCCGTGAAGCATAGCCTGTTTACCAACTCTCTGACTTGCTCCCTGTATTCTTCCACAAAAGCTCGCTCTCTGGGAACTCATTTTTTCTTTTTCATGTCGCACTCCACAAGTGTTTTCAGTTATCTCCCTTATATGCAAGTTCAGAAAGAAGTAAAAGTGCTGTATTTCTTTGAATAGGTTTCCTGCCACCTATCTTTCTGCATAACTCATTCTACTTATCTCTGCCACTACTAGTTCTTCTATCTCACATGCCTGTGAGGAGTAATGTTCTGTCTACGAGCTTGTTTATTTTGGTCAGTGTTCTTTGCTAATAACAGAACTTAAACAGTCCTCTTCCTCAATTTCACGCCCATGCCAGAGGCACTGGTAGTAGGAGCAGTTAGGGGTGCTGGAGCACCCTCAAAATAACCATGCTGAATGAGCAATAAATAGGCCTTTAAAATTTGTTTTTAATCTGGTCACGTGTGCTGTGCATTCAAAGACAGAGGTCAAGTGGTAGGCTCTGTCTTCTGAGGGAGGCTGGTGTTTACTTTTCTTTCTCTGACTGTAAAGTGAAAGGATTTATGTGACAATCTTGCTGGGTACTGCAGATGTGAAAGGAAAGGCTGTAGGATATTGTTTTGTTTAGCACACAAAAACAATTAAATGGCAGTAAATGAACTGTAAAAATATTTTAGAATATATCAGAATTAGGAAAGCATAAATGAAACACATTTTTTGTAATTCTGGAGTGAGGTGAAAGCAAATATTTTAATGCAATCAAAACAAATATATTCACTAGGTGATGCCGATTCCCACACATTATCGTTTGTGCATGCTACAGGTTTATCAGTAAAACTGTATATCTGTGCAAATGTAATGGTAATTTCAATTGAAAATGTGATGACTGTAATGTCAGTGCGCTACCACACCATGCATACTCAACTTTATTCCACTGCACTCTATGCCACTCCACTCTATGACATTCTGCTACACTCTACGCCACTCCACAATATGCCACTTCAAATTACACCACTCCACTCTACTATACACCACTACTCTCTATGACACTCTGCCCCAACTCCACGACATTCTACTCTGCTTTACGCCTCTCCACTCTATGCCACTCCACTCTATGACACTATACTCCCCTCTACGCTGCGCCACTCTATGCCACTACGTACTACAACACTCCATTCTACTCCAGGCTGTGCAACTACACTCTACATCACTTGAGTCTACAACATACTACTTAATTCTCCTCACTCTACGACACTCCACTTTACGATACACTCCTGCACTCTATGCTACTACACTCTATGACACTCTGCGCTACTCCATTCTAGTCCACTATATGCCACTTTACACCACTCCACTCTATGATACTCCACTATACAACACTATATGCTGTTATATTCCCTAACCTAGGCCTAAGTAGCAAAGTGACCTTTTACCTACATTTGTCCTGCCTTGCTCTGCATAACGGTTCTAGCACTGACCTTTTACCCAGTTATGTGCTGAATAAATGTCCATTGGCTACTTTGCAACTAGCCTCATTTATTATGTATGAGGATTCTTGGTAAAATCCCCTGCACATGATGTACATAACAGGATTAACATACTCTGTACAAAAGTCATCGCTATCTTCATCCTAGGGCGACAGGGCTACTTTGCATAGTTGCAATTATTGATTTAGGCTCATTTATATAATAGTACTCACAACATATTAATTGTGGTAGAAACCCCAAGGCTACCTTTTTGGTATAAAAGAACCGCACCTTTACTAGGTAACTAGAGGAGACGCTTCCACGCTGACAGAAGACACTGAGGTCCCTGCACGCTGAAGCTTGAACACGCAGCGGTCCAACATCCCTTTCGGGGTGTCCAACTCGTGACCAAGATGGGGTCCTTCATTCTCTCCCATCAGGTAATGGGGATGGCTATTTCCCAGGGGATTCTTGGGTTCAATCCCACATACCTGCAAGGTACACTTAGGTACACTTAGGTAGGGTCCGCATCGTAGGAGTACGCTTGATTACTGTCATGTTTATATGCCTGCATATATTCACTGTTTTAGCACTATGGTAGAATTCTACCTCCTATTTATTCTGTTGGTGCTTGTTATCTCTTACGTTAGCTTCTGTCTATTGATTGTCTCAGCAAAAATGTTTTATGCTAGAATGACGCTGGTTCAATAAATGCTTCTTGAAAACGTCCCCAATGTTTAATCTTTGTATCTCTCTGAGGCTAAGTGAGCATGATTGACTGAGCGAGTACTGTACTGTTTCCACGATCCCTGAAGGGTCAAGGGTTGCCATGTTCAATGGTTGCCAGAAACTATTCGCTCCTTGGTAAGGTTCAGGGGCTTATAATGGTACTGGGAGCTAGCTGGTCTATAGGCTGACATATCCTGTGGGGGTGTCCGGAATCAGCCAAGACACCAATCCCTTAGTTTATGTTGTCCAACAAACACACATATCCTATGTATTTTTAGGAACTACACGACAGTGCCACTTTACTCCCCTCTACGCCACTCCACGACGCTCTATGACACTATACTCCACTCTACTCTATTCCACTGTACGCCACTCCACACTACACCACTCCACTCTACTCCAGTCTATGCCACTCCACTCTATGCCAGTTCACTATACTCCACTCTAAGTCACTCCACTCTACAAGACACTGCTCCACTCTATGACAGTCCACTGTACGACAATCTACTCCACTGAATGCCACTCCACTGTACGCCACTCTATGCCAATCTATGCTACTCGTACCTACTCCACTCTATACCACTCAGCTGTATGACACTCCACTGTACGACACTCTATGACACTCCACTCTATGCCACTTTACTCCACTTTATGCCACTGCAATCAACGCCAGTCTACTCCACTCTATGCAACTCTGTTTTATGACACTACTCCATTTTACACCACTCCACTCTATGCCATTCTCCTTCACTCTACACCACTCCACTCTATGACACTCTACACCAGTATAGGCGACTCTATGCCCCTCTACTCTATGACACTCCACTGTACGATACTACTCCATTCTACGCCACTCCACTCTACAATATTCTACTCCACTCTATGCCACTCCACTCTACAACACTTTACTCCTCTCTATGCCCCTTTACCCCATTCTTAGCCAATCCACTCTACACCCCTCCATGCCACATCGCTCTACTCCAACTCCACTCTATGACACTTTACTCCACTCTATTCCACTCCACTCCACTCTTTGCCACTCCACTCTTTGCCACTCTACTCCACTCTATAACACTTTCCTCCCTCAACACCACCCCAATCTACAACACTCAACTGCTCTCTACTCCACTCTATGTGACTTTACTCCTCTCCACCACACTCTACTCCACTCTATGCCACTCCACTCCATGACACTCTATGCCACTCTATACCAATCCACTCTATGCTACTCCACTCTATGACTCTCTAGTCCACTCTATACCACTCTACAACACTTACTCCACTCTTGCCACTCCACTCTACACTGCCACCCCATCCTAAGACACTCTACTCCACGCTATGCCACTCCACTCTACGCCACTCCACACCACTTTACTCCACTCTACGCCTCTCCAATCTATGCCACTTCACTCTACAACAATCTATGCCACTCCACTCTGCATCACTCTGTCACTTCACTCTATGCTACTCCTCTCTATGACACTCAGCTCCATTCTACACCAGCCCACACCACTTTAATCCACTTCACTCTATGACACTCCACTCTACTCCACTCCACTCTACAACACTCTACTCTATCCAGTCTATGATACTCTATTCTACTCTGTGCCACTCCACTCTATGCCACTCTAAGCCACTCCACTCTACAACACTCTACTCCACTCTATGCCACTCTACGCCCCTCTGCCTACTCTACACCACTCCACTTCACTCTACACCCTTCCATTCCACTTGCATCTATGCTGCTCCACTCTATGCCACTCCTATCTATGCCACTCCACTCTACACCACTCCACTTCACTGAATTCTACTCCACTGATCTCTATGCCACTCCACTCTAGACCACTCCACTTCACTCCACTGCATTTGACCCCACTTCACTCTATGACACTCCACTCCATAACACTCTACTCTATGCCGCTATGCGCCACTCCACTCAACAACACTTCACTCTATCCACTCTATGTCACCCCACCCTATGACACTCCACTACATGACACTCTACTCCATGTTATGCCACTCCACTCTATGCCACTCCATACCACTTTACTCCACTCTACAACTCTCCAATCTATGCCACTTCACTCTAAAATACCCTACTCCATTCCAGTCTATGACATTCTACTCCACTCTATGGCACTCCACTCTATGCCACACTATGCCACTCCACTCTGCAACACTCTACTCCATGCCACTCTATGCCCTTCTACGCCACTTTACACAACTCCACTCTACACCCCTCCATGCCACTTTACTCTACACTGCTCTACTCTATGCCACTCTTCTCCTCTCTATACCACTCATCTCTATGCCACTCCACTCTACACCACTTCACTCCACTCCTCTCCCCTCCACTGCGTTCTACTACACTCTATGACACTCCTATCCACTCTGTGCCACTCTACTGCGTTCAATCAATCAATCAATCACGGCATTTATAGAGCGCGCTACTCACCCGGGAGGGTCTCAAGGCGCTGGGGGAGGGGGTAAGTTACTGCTCGAACAGCCAGGTCTTGAGCTGCTTCCTGAAGGAGAGATGGTCCTGGGTTCGCCGAAGGTGAGTGGGGAGGGAGTTCCAGGTCTTGGCTGCCAGGTAGGAGAAGGATCTTCCTCCGGCGGTGGTTCTGCGGATGCGTGGTACGGTGGCGAGGGCGTGGCTGGTTGATCGTAGCTGGCGTGTGGGCGTGTAGAAGGTCATGCGGTCGTTGAGGTACTTTGGGCCCAGGTCGTGGAGGGCCTTGTGTGCGTGGGTGAGGAGTCTGAACATTATTCTCTTGCTGACGGGGAGCCAGTGCAGGTCTTTCAGGTGTCCGGTGATGTGGCTGTGTCGGGGGATGTCCAGGATGAGTCGTGCGGAGGCGTTCTGGATGCGCTGGAGTCTTTTTTGAAGTTTGGCTGTGGTTCCGGCGTAGAGGGTGTTCCCATAGTCCAGTCGGCTGGTGACGAGTGCCTGGGTGACGGTCTTCCTGGTTTCAGTGGGGATCCATCTGAAGATCTTGCGGAGCATGCGCAGGGTGTTGAAGCATGAAGATGAGACGGCGTTGACTTGTCTGGTCATCGACAGGGAGGAGTCCAGGATGAAGCCCAGGTTGCGTGCGTGGTCCGTTGGCTTGGGCGCGGTGCCCAGGGCCGGGGGCCACCAGGAGTCGTCCCAGGCGGAGGGTGATGAGCCCAGGATGAGGACTTCCGTCTTGTCTGAGTTCAGTTTAAGGCGGCTGTTCCTCATCCAGTCGACGACGTCTCTCATCCCGTCGTGTAGGTTGGCTCTGGCGGTGGTGGGGTCGTTGGTGAGGGAGAGGATCAGCTGGGTGTCGTCGGCGTAGGAGATGATGTTGAGGTTGTGTCGGCGTGCGATGGCTGCGAGGGGGCTCATGTAGACGTTGAAGAGGGTTGGGCTGAGTGAGGATCCCTGTGGAACGCTGCAGATGACTTCGGTGGCTTCGGATCTGAACGGGGGAGGCGGACTCTCTGGGTTCTTCCGGCGAGGAACGAGATGATCCATTCCAGTGCTTTCTCTCGGATTCCGATGTTGCTGAGGCGCTTCACTAGGGTGCGGTGGCAGACGGTGTCGAACGCCGCGGAGAGGTCCAAGAGGATGAGGGCAGCTGTTTCCCGTTGTCGGTTAGGGTTCTGATGTCGTCGGTGGCTGCGATAAGGGCGGTCTCGGTGCTGTGGTTGGCCCGAAACCCGGACTGCGAGGGGTCGAGGGATCCATTCGTCTCGAGGAAGGCGGCAAGCTGTCTGTTGACGGTCTTCTCGATGACTTTGGCCGGAAACGGAAGGAGCGAGATGGGACGGTAGTTCTTAAGGTCGGTGGGGTCCGCCGTTGGTTTCTTCAGGAGGGCGGTAAGCTCGGCGTGCTTCCAGCTCTCCGGGAAGGTGGCGGTGTGGAAGGAGGAGTTGATGATGTCCCGGAGATGGGGTGCGATGGTGGCGTCGGCTTTGTTGAAGACGTGGTGTGGGCAGGGGTCGGTTGGTGATCCGGAGTGGATGGAGTTCATCGTGCGGGTGGTGTCTTCGGTGCTGATCGGGGTCCAGTTGCAGAGGGTGGTGGTGGCGGGCGTTGGTTCGGCGGTAGGGTGCGTTGTTTGTGCGTCGAAGCTGTTATGTATGTCGGTGATCTTGCGGTGGAAGAACGCGGAGAGTGAGTTGCAGAGGTCTTGCGAGGGGGTGATGTCGTTGTTTCCGGCGCTGGGGTTGGAGAACTCTTTGACGATGCTGAAAAGTTCCTTGCTGTCATGGGCGTTGTTGTCCAGTCGTTCTTTGAGTGCCGACTTCTTGGTGGCACGGATCAGCTGGTGGTGTTTGCGGGTGGCGTGCTTGAGGGCGGTCCTGTTGTCTGTGGTCTGGTCGAGTCGCCAGGTTTTCTCGAGAGTGCGGCAGTTCTTCTTGGATTCCTTGAGTTCGTTGGTGAACCAAGGGGTTTTCTTGCTTCCGGGTCTGCTGGGAGGGTTTTTTAGTGGTGCGAGGTCGTCGGCGCAGGCGGTCAGCCACTTGGCGAGGTTGCTGGCTGCTTCGTTTGGGTCCGTTGTGTTGGTGGGTGTGTTCTGGCTGAGGGAGGCGGTGAGCTGCTCGGCGGTGATCTTACTCCAGCTCCGGCGGGGAGCCTGTTGCGGGTGGTGGTGGGTCGTAGTCTTTCTGAAGCTGAAGTGGACGCAGCTGTGGTCGGTCCAGTGGAGTCCGGTGGCGTGGCTGAAGGAGATGTGCTTGCTGGACGAGAAGACGGGGTCAAGCGTGTGGCCGGCGTAGTGGGTGGGCGTGTTCACCAGTTGCTTGAGTCCGAGGTTGGCGAGGTTGTCCAGCAGGGCGGTGGTGTTTCTGTCGTTGTTGTTCTCCAGGTGGAAGTTGAGGTCCCCTAGGAGGATGTAGTCGGCGGAGGGCATGGCGTGCGGGCTGATGAAGTCTGCGATGTTCTTCTCCACTCCACTCTATGTCACTCTACTATATCACACTCCACTCCACTTTATGTCACTTTACACCACTCTATGCCACTCCACTCTATGCCACTTCACTCTACTCCACTCCATTCTACAACACTTTACTCTACAATCACCACTCCACACTATGCAATTTCACTCTATTCCACTCCACTGTACTATACGCCCCTCCACTCTACAACACTCTACTCCACTCTACAACACTTTACTCACTCTACAACACCCACTCTACAACACTCTACTCCTCTCTACTCCACTCTACGCCACTTTACTCCACTCTACAACACTCCACTTTACTCCACTCTATGCCACTCCACTCCACGACACTCTATGATAGGCTCAGCAAGACCCATCATCACACCTACTAATTACCTCCAAAGTCAGTGTTTTGAGATTTCTACCAATGGGGGATAGGATTGATTTTGAGATAGCTCAGTTCGTTTTATTTCAATGGAGGTGACCCTTCACACAGAGGCATATTTATTAAGACTTTTGTGTCACCTTTGCACCACTCAAGGGGGTGCAGGGTGGCGCAAAACCTATAATGAGATTTACCAAGCTATACAAGGCCACCTTATGTGGCCCTGTGTGGCTTGGTAACTCTGGAGGAATGCAAGGCAGTGCAAGACTCTCCCTTGTGTTACTATGTCCCAGGGAGGCGTTCCACAGGTGTAGCGTGGGTGCTTCCATGCATCCACCCATGGATTGTGAAGCCTTCCCAGATTGGCCAATCCTGGCATACCTGGAAATGCATCCGAATTTTACACCTTCCAAGGCAAGGCGTAACGAGGAGAAATATCTTTATTTCTCCTATTTTTTCCTCTTTCTACATGTGCTGCATGTAGCAACACACATAGAAAGAGGAAAAAGCCTCAGAGGATTCTTTTTGTGCAGGAAGGAGTCCCTTCCTGCACAAAAACAATCCTGCCTGTGACTCAGGTACCCTTGCACCACCGTGCAAGGATGCCTGCATTGGCGCTAGGCAGCAGTTTGTGCGCTAGCACAAGGAGAGAGCAGGAATGAGCCCATTCCTGCTCTCTCCCTTTCACGCAGCACAGTGCAGCAAGGTGTCTTGCTGCGTTGCATGAAATAATGATAAATATGGCCCTAAGTGTCGCAGCCTGGTGGCCACTGTCTGTTCTTCCAAAGCTCTTTGTGGAGGATCTGTGAGATACATCAAATGTGGTGTTCACAGTGACCAATACTGGATAGCCTTGGAGAAAGTGGAGTACAAACACAGAAATAAACACTTAACTGAACAGCATAAAAGTGATATATAGAAATGCTTGAATTGATCATAACAGGCATGAGTTATCCTTGTTAGTGCTCATCAGCAAGGTGCAGCTTATGTCCTATGGCACAGAGAGCTTAGGACACACTAAGGACAAATGAAAGGGAGGATAATTATTACATTAACTTGTTTTTATATAGAGCTTCTTATCACACGTTAGCCATGTGTGAGCACTGTACGCGTGGTTGTTACTATCATCCAATTAATGGAACATGATGTAGTAACCATGTGAGAATGAAAGACTGAACTGGCATGTATTCAAGCACATGAATTTTAGACCACAGTGTTTGTCAACAGCAAGCACTCAACTCACTGAGCCATCCTGCCAGGTAAAAAAGCTTGACTCAAACTAACCCACTGGACCACACATTATATGCCATTGTTTTTAGTTCGTGTGTACCATCACAGACCAGGTCCAATCATTGCAAATTATTCTAGGCCCCTTCTCAAAAGTGATGGTCTAGCCAAAAGACAGCTTTTACTCTTAAACTCAAATCTCCTACTGATATTTGTTGCCCTGTGCTAGTCCTTTTAGGAGCATAATAGAGATCACAAACACGTTCACTTGTTACCTTGCAAAACCTCAGCAGTAATCTGCATCACAAAACATTTCTCACTTGAACACACAGAAAAATAGCCTGGGAATGCTGTAAGTTCACTGTAATCAAAGCGCGCTGCTACCTGAATGTAAAACAGCAAAAACAATGCTGGCCTGCAGAGCACATCTCATTGATTTGTGACGGCACGCCTGCTGGTGTATTGCATGATTTGTGACAGCAAGTCTTCTGGTGTTATTGCATGATTTGTGACGGCATGCCTGCTGGTGTGTGTACTGCATGATTTGTGACGGCACGCCTGCTGGTGTACTCCATAGGTTGTGATGGCACACCTGCTGGTGAATTCATTGCATGATTTGTGATGGCATGCCTGCTGGCGTGCACCTTGCCTAATTTGTGACGGCACACCTGCTGGTGTATTGCATAATTTGTGATGGCACGCCTGCAGGTGCATTGCATGATTTGTGACTGCACACCTGTTGGTGGGGTGTATTGCATGATTTGTGATGGCAAGCCTGCAGGTCTATTGCATGATTTGTGACAGCAAGCCTCCTCATGTATTGCATGGTTTGTGATGGCATGCCTCCTGGTGTACTGCATGATTTATTTGGCATGCCTGCTGGTCTATTGCATGATTTTTGACAGCATGCATTCTGGTGTGTTGCATGATATGTGACAACACGCCTACAGCTGTATTGCATGATGTGTGACAGCATGCCTCCTGGTGTATTGCACGGTTTGTGACAGCATACCTCCTGGTGTATTGCATGATTTGTGACACCATGTCTTCTGATCTATTGCATGATTTGTGACGGCACGGCTGCTGGTGTATTCATTGCATGATTTGTGACGGCACGGCTGCTGGTGTATTGCATGATTTGTGACAGCAAGTCTTCTGGTGTTATTGCATGATTTGTGACGGCATGCCTGCTGGTGTGTGTACTGCATGATTTGTGACGGCACGACTGCTGGTGTACTCCATAGTTTGTGATGGCACACCTGCTGGTGAATTCATTACATGATTTGTGACGGCATGCCTGCTGGCGTGCACATTGCATAATTTGTGACCGCACACCTGCTGGTGTATTGCATGATTTATGACAGCACACCTGCTGGTGTCTTACATGATTTGTGACGGCACACCTGCTGGTCTATTGCATAATTTGTGATGGCACGCCTGCAGGTGCATTGCATGATTTGTGACTGCACACCTGTTGGTGGGGTGTATTGCATGATTTGTGATGGCAAGCCTGCAGGTGTATTGCATGATTTGTGACAGCAAGCCTCCTCGTGTATTGCATGGTTTGTGATGGCATACCTCCTGGTGTATTGTATGATTTATTTGGCATGCCTGCTGGTCTATTGCATGATTTTTGACATCATGCATGCTGGTGTGTTGCATGATATGTGACAACACGCCTACAGCTGTATTGCATGATGTGTGACAGCATGCCTCCTGGTGTATTGCACGGTTTGTGACAGCATACCTCCTGGTGTATTGCATGATTTGTGACACCATGTCTTCTGATCTATTGCATGATTTGTGACGGCACGCCTGCTGGTGTATTCATTGCATGATTTGTGATGGCACGCCTGCTGGTGTATTGCATGATTTGTGACAGCAAGTCTTCTGGTGTTATTGCATGATTTGTGACAGCATGCCTGCTGGTGTGTGATCTGCATGATTTGTGACGGCACGACTGCTGGTGTACTCCATAGTTTGTGATGGCACACCTGCTGGTGAATTCATTGCATGATTTGTGATGGCATGCCTGCTGGCGTGCACATTGCATAATTTGTGATTGCACACCTGCTGGTGTATTGCATGATTTATGACAGCACACCTGCTGTTGTCTTGCATGATTTGTGACGGCACACCTGCTGGTCTATTGCATAATTTGTGATGGCACGCCTGCAGGTGCATTGCATGATTTGTGACTGCACACCTGTTGGTGGGGTGTATTGCATGATTTGTGATGGCAAGCCTGCAGGTGTATTGCATGATTTGTGACAGCAAGCCTCCTCATGTATTGCATGGTTTGTGATGGCATGCCTCCTGGTGTACTGCATGATTTATTTGGCATGCCTGCTGGTCTATTGCATGATTTTTGACAGCATGCATGCTGGTGTGTTGCATGATATGTGACAACACGCCTACAGCTGTATTGCATGATGTGTGACAGCATGCCTCCTGGTGTATTGCATGGTTTGTGACAGCATACCTCCTGGTGTATTGCATGATTTGTGACACCATGTCTTCTGATCTATTGCATGATTTGTGACGACACGCCTGCTGGTGTATTCATTGCATGATTTGTGACGGCACGGCTGCTGGTGTATTGCATGATTTGTGACAGCAAGTCTTCTGGTGTTATTGCATGATTTGTGACGGCATGCCTGCTGGTGTGTGTACTGCATGATTTGTGACGGCACAACTGCTGGTGTACTCCATAGTTTGTGATGGCACACCTGCTGGTGAATTAATTGCATGATTTGTGACGGCATGCCTGCTGGCGTGCACATTGCATAATTTGTGACGGCACACCTGCTGGTGTATTGCATGATTAGTGACAGCAAGTCTTCTGGTGTTATTGCATGATTTGTGACGGCATGCCTGCTGGTGTGTGAACTGCATGATTTGTGACGGCACGACTGCTGGTGTACTCCATAGTTTGTGATGGCACACCTGCTGGTGAATTCATTGCATGATTTGTGACGGCATGCCTGCTGGCGTGCACATTGCATAATTTGTGACCGCACACCTGCTGGTGTATTGCATGATTTATGACAGCAAACCTGCTGGTGTCTTGCATGATTTGTGACGGCACACCTGCTGGTCTATTGCATAATTTGTGATGGCACGACTGCAGGTGCATTGCATGATTTGTGACTGCACACCTGTTGGTGGGGTGTATTGCATGATTTGTGATGGCAAGCCTGCTGGTATATTGCATGATTTTTGACATCATGCATGCTGGTGTGTTGCATGATATGTGACAACACGCCTACTGCTGTATTGCATGATGTGTGACAGCATGCCTCCTGGTGTATTGCACGGTTTGTGACAGCATACCTCCTGGTGTATTGCATGATTTGTGACACCATGTCTTCTGATCTATTGCATGATTTGTGACGGCATGCCTGCTGGTGTATTCATTGCATGATTTGTGATGGCACGCCTGCTGGTGTATTGCATGATTTGTGACAGCAAGTCTTCTGGTGTTATTTCATGATTTGTGACAGCATGCCTGCTGGTGTGTGATCTGCATGATTTGTGACGGCACGACTGCTGGTGTACTCCATAGTTTGTGATGGCACACCTGCTGGTGAATTCATTGCATGATTTGTGACGGCATGCCTGCTGGCGTGCACATTGCATAATTTGTGATGGCACACCTGCTGGTGTATTGCATGATTTATGACAGCACACCTGCTGGTGTCTTGCATGATTTGTGACGGCACACCTGCTGGTCTATTGCATAATTTGTGATGGCACGCCTGCAGGTGCATTGCATGATTTGTGACTGCACACCTGTTGGTGGGGTGTATTGCATGATTTGTGATGGCAAGCCTGCAGGTGTATTGCATGATTTGTGACAGCAAGCCTCCTCATGTATTGCATGGTTTGTGATGGCATGCCTCCTGGTGTACTGCATGATTTATTTGGCATGCCTGCTGGTCTATTGCATGATTTTTGACAGCATGCATGCTGGTGTGTTGCATGATATGTGACAACACGCCTACAGCTGTATTGCATGATGTGTGACAGCATGCCTCCTGGTGTATTGCACGGTTTGTGACAGCATACCTCCTGGTGTATTGCATGATTTGTGACACCATGTCTTCTGATCTATTGCATGATTTGTGACGTACACGCCTGCTGGTGTATTCATTGCATGATTTGTGACGGCACGCCTGCTGGTGTATTGCATGATTTGTGACAGCAAGTCTTCTGGTGTTATTGCATGATTTGTGACGGCATGCCTGCTGGTGTGTGAACTGCATGATTTGTGATGGCACGACTGCTGGTGTACTCCATAGTTTGTGATGGCACACCTGCTGGTGAATTCATTGCATGATTTGTGACGGCATGCCTGCTGGCGTGCACATTGCATAATTTGTGACCGCACACCTGCTGGTGTATTGCATGATTTATGACAGCAAACCTGCTGGTGTCTTGCATGATTTGTGATGGCACACCTGCTGGTCTATTGCATAATTTGTGATGGCACGCCTGCAGGTGCATTGCATGATTTGTGACTGCACACCTGTTGGTGGGGTGTATTGCATGATTTGTGATGGCAAGCCTGCTGGTCTATTGCATGATTTTTTACATCATGCATGCTGGTGTGTTGCATGATATGTGACAACACGCCTACAGCTATATTGCATGATGTGTGACAGCATGCCTCCTGGTGTATTGCACGGTTTGTGACAGCATACCTCCTGGTGTATTGCATGATTTGTGACATCATGTCTTCTGATCTATTGCATGATTTGTGACGGCACGCCTGCTGGTGTATTCATTGCATGATTTGTGATGGCACGCCTGCTGGTGTATTGCATGATTTGTGACAGCAAGTCTTCTGGTGTTATTGCATGATTTGTGACAGCATGCCTGCTGGTGTGTGATCTGCATGATTTGTGACGGCACGACTGCTGGTGTACTCCATAGTTTGTTATGGCACACCTGCTGGTGAATTCATTGCATGATTTGTGATGGCATGCCTGCTGGCGTGCACATTGCATAATTTGTGATTGCACACCTGCTGGTGTATTGCATGATTTATGACAGCACACCTGCTGGTGTCTTGCATGATTTGTGACAGCACACCTGCTGGTCTATTGCATAATTTGTGATGGCACGCCTGCAGGTGCATTGCATGATTTGTGACTGCACACCTGTTGGTGGGGTGTATTGCATGATTTGTGATGGCAAGCCTGCAGGTGTATTGCATGATTTGTGACAGCAAGCCTCCTCATGTATTGCATGGTTTGTGATGGCATGCCTCCTGGTGTACTGCATGATTTATTTGGCATGCCTGCTGGTCTATTGCATGATTTTTGACAGCATGCATGCTGGTGTGTTGCATGATATGTGACAACACGCCTACAGCTGTATTGCATGATGTGTGACAGCATGCCTCCTGATGTATTGCATGATTTGTGACACCATGTCTTCTGATCTATTGCATGATTTGTGACGGCACGCCTGCTGGTGTATTGCATGATTTGTGACAGCAAATCTTCTGGTGTTATTGGATGATTTGTGACGGCATGCCTGCTGGTGTGTGTACTGCATGATTTGTGATGGCACGACTGCTGGTGTACTCCATAGTTTGTGATGGCACACCTGCTGGTGAATTCATTGTATGATTTGTGACGGCACGCCTTCTGGCGTGTGCATTGCATAATTTGTGACAGCACACCTGGTGGTGTATTGCATGATTTATGACAGTACACCTGCTGGTGTCTTGCATGATTTGTGACGGCACACCTGCTGGTCTATTGCATAATTTGTGATGGCACGCCTGCAGGTGCATTGCATGATTTGTGACTGCACACCTGTTGGTGGGGTGTATTGCATGATTTGTGATGGCAAGCCTGCAGGTGTATTGCATGATTTGTGACAGCAAGCCTCCTCATGTATTGCATGGTTTGTGATGGCATGCCTCCTGGTGCACTGCATGATTTATTTGGCATGCCTGCTGGTCTATTGCATGATTTTTGACAGCATGCATGCTGGTGTGTTGCATGATATGTGACAACACGCCTACAGCTGTATTGCATGATGTGTGACAGCATGCCTCCTGGTGTATTGCACGGTTTGTGTCAGCATACCTCCTGGTGTATTGCATGATTTGTGACACCATGTCTTCTGATCTATTGCATGATTTGTGACGGCACGGCTGCTGGTGTATTCATTGCATGATTTGTGACGGCACGGCTGCTGGTGTATTGCATGATTTGTGACAGCAAGTCTTCTGGTGTTATTGCATGATTTGTGACGGCATGCCTGCTGGTGTGTGTACTGCATGATTTGTGACGGCACGACTGCTGGTGTACTCCATAGTTTGTGATGGCACACCTGCTGGTGAATTCATTACATGATTTGTGACGGCATGCCTGCTGGCGTGCACATTGCATAATTTGTGACCGCACACCTGCTGGTGTATTGCATGATTTATGACAGCACACCTGCTGGTGTCTTACATGATTTGTGACGGCACACCTGCTGGTCTATTGCATAATTTGTGATGGCACGCCTGCAGGTGCATTGCATGATTTGTGACTGCACACCTGTTGGTGGGGTGTATTGCATGATTTGTGATGGCAAGCCTGCAGGTGTATTGCATGATTTGTGACAGCAAGCCTCCTCGTGTATTGCATGGTTTGTGATGGCATGCCTCCTGGTGTATTGTATGATTTATTTGGCATGCCTGCTGGTCTATTGCATGATTTTTGACATCATGCATGCTGGTGTGTTGCATGATATGTGACAACACGCCTACAGCTGTATTGCATGATGTGTGACAGCATGCCTCCTGGTGTATTGCACGGTTTGTGACAGCATACCTCCTGGTGTATTGCATGATTTGTGACACCATGTCTTCTGATCTATTGCATGATTTGTGACGGCACGCCTGCTGGTGTATTCATTGCATGATTTGTGATGGCACGCCTGCTGGTGTATTGCATGATTTGTGACAGCAAGTCTTCTGGTGTTATTGCATGATTTGTGACAGCATGCCTGCTGGTGTGTGATCTGCATGATTTGTGACGGCACGACTGCTGGTGTACTCCATAGTTTGTGATGGCACACCTGCTGGTGAATTCATTGCATGATTTGTGATGGCATGCCTGCTGGCGTGCACATTGCATAATTTGTGATTGCACACCTGCTGGTGTATTGCATGATTTATGACAGCACACCTGCTGTTGTCTTGCATGATTTGTGACGGCACACCTGCTGGTCTATTGCATAATTTGTGATGGCACGCCTGCAGGTGCATTGCATGATTTGTGACTGCACACCTGTTGGTGGGGTGTATTGCATGATTTGTGATGGCAAGCCTGCAGGTGTATTGCATGATTTGTGACAGCAAGCCTCCTCATGTATTGCATGGTTTGTGATGGCATGCCTCCTGGTGTACTGCATGATTTATTTGGCATGCCTGCTGGTCTATTGCATGATTTTTGACAGCATGCATGCTGGTGTGTTGCATGATATGTGACAACACGCCTACAGCTGTATTGCATGATGTGTGACAGCATGCCTCCTGGTGTATTGCACGGTTTGTGACTGCATACCTCCTGGTGTATTGCATGATTTGTGACACCATGTCTTCTGATCTATTGCATGATTTGTGACGACACGCCTGCTGGTGTATTCATTGCATGATTTGTGACGGCACGGCTGCTGGTGTATTGCATGATTTGTGACAGCAAGTCTTCTGGTGTTATTGCATGATTTGTGACGGCATGCCTGCTGGTGTGTGTACTGCATGATTTGTGACGGCACAACTGCTGGTGTACTCCATAGTTTGTGATGGCACACCTGCTGGTGAATTAATTGCATGATTTGTGACGGCATGCCTGCTGGAGTGCACATTGCATAATTTGTGACGGCACACCTGCTGGTGTATTGCATGATTTGTGACAGCAAGTCTTCTGGTGTTATTGCATGATTTGTGACGGCATGCCTGCTGGTGTGTGAACTGCATAATTTGTGACGGCACGACTGCTGGTGTACTCCATAGTTTGTGATGGCACACCTGCTGGTGAATTCATTGCATGATTTGTGACGGCATGCCTGCTGGCGTGCACATTGCATAATTTGTGACCGCACACCTGCTGGTGTATTGCATGATTTATGACAGCAAACCTGCTGGTGTCTTGCATGATTTGTGACGGCACACCTGCTGGTCTATTGCATAATTTGTGATGGCACGACTGCAGGTGCATTGCATGATTTGTGACTGCACACCTGTTGGTGGGGTGTATTGCATGATTTGTGATGGCAAGCCTGCTGGTATATTGCATGATTTTTGACATCATGCATGCTGGTGTGTTGCATGATATGTGACAACATGCCTACAGCTGTATTGCATGATGTGTGACAGCATGCCTCCTGGTGTATTGCACGGTTTGTGACAGCATACCTCCTGGTGTATTGCATGATTTGTGACACCATGTCTTCTGATCTATTGCATGATTTGTGACGGCATGCCTGCTGGTGTATTCATTGCATGATTTGTGATGGCACGCCTGCTGGTGTATTGCATGATTTGTGACAGCAAGTCTTCTGGTGTTATTGCATGATTTGTGACAGCATGCCTGCTGGTGTGTGATCTGCATGATTTGTGACGGCACGACTGCTGGTGTACTCCATAGTTTGTGATGGCACACCTGCTGGTGAATTCATTGCATGATTTGTGACGGCATGCCTGCTGGCGTGCACATTGCATAATTTGTGATGGCACACCTGCTGGTGTATTGCATGATTTATGACAGCACACCTGCTGGTGTCTTGCATGATTTGTGACGGCACACCTGCTGGTCTATTGCATAATTTGTGATGGCACGCCTGCAGGTGCATTGCATGATTTGTGACTGCACACCTGTTGGTGGGGTGTATTGCATGATTTGTGATGGCAAGCCTGCAGGTGTATTGCATGATTTGTGACAGCAAGCCTCCTCATGTATTGCATGGTTTGTGATGGCATGCCTCCTGGTGTACTGCATGATTTATTTGGCATGCCTGCTGGTCTATTGCATGATTTTTGACAGCATGCATGCTGGTGTGTTGCATGATATGTGACAACACGCCTACAGCTGTATTGCATGATGTGTGACAGCATGCCTCCTGGTGTATTGCACGGTTTGTGACAGCATACCTCCTGGTGTATTGCATGATTTGTGACACCATGTCTTCTGATCTATTGCATGATTTGTGACGACACGCCTGCTGGTGTATTCATTGCATGATTTGTGACGGCACGCCTGCTGGTGTATTGCATGATTTGTGACAGCAAGTCTTCTGGTGTTATTGCATGATTTGTGACGGCATGCCTGCTGGTGTGTGAACTGCATGATTTGTGATGGCACGACTGCTGGTGTACTCCATAGTTTGTGATGGCACACCTGCTGGTGAATTCATTGCATGATTTGTGACGGCATGCCTGCTGGCGTGCACATTGCATAATTTATGACCGCACACCTGCTGGTGTATTGCATGATTTATGACAGCAAACCTGCTGGGTGTCTTGCATTATTTGTGACGGCACACCAGCTGGTCTATTGCATAATTTGTGATGGCACGCCTGCAGGTGCATTGCATGATTTGTGACTGCACACCTGTTGGTGGGGTGTATTGCATGATTTGTGATGGCAAGCCTGCTGGTCTATTGCATGATTTTTGACATCATGCATGCTGGTGTGTTGCATGATATGTGACAACACGCCTACAGCTATATTGCATGATGTGTGACAGCATGCCTCCTGGTGTATTGCACGGTTTGTGACAGCATACCTCCTGGTGTATTGCATGATTTGTGACACCATGTCTTCTGATCTATTGCATGATTTGTGACGGCACGCCTGCTGGTGTATTCATTGCATGATTTGTGATGGCACGCCTGCTGGTGTATTGCATGATTTGTGACAGCAAGTCTTCTGGTGTTATTGCATGATTTGTGACAGCATGCCTGCTGGTGTGTGATCTGCATGATTTGTGACGGCACGACTGCTGGTGTACTCCATAGTTTGTTATGGCACACCTGCTGGTGAATTCATTGCATGATTTGTGATGGCATGCCTGCTGGCGTGCACATTGCATAATTTGTGATTGCACACCTGCTGGTGTATTGCATGATTTATGACAGCACACCTGCTGGTGTCTTGCATGATTTGTGACGGCAACCTGCTGGTCTATTGCATAATTTGTGATGGCACGCCTGCAGGTGCATTGCATGATTTGTGACTGCACACCTGTTGGTGGGGTGTATTGCATGATTTGTGATGGCAAGCCTGCAGGTGTATTGCATGATTTGTGACAGCAAGCCTCCTCATGTATTGCATGGTTTGTGATGGCATGCCTCCTGGTGTACTGCATGATTTATTTGGCATGCCTGCTGGTCTATTGCATGATTTTTGACAGCATGCATGCTGGTGTGTTGCATGATATGTGACAACACGCCTACAGCTGTATTGCATGATGTGTGACAGCATGCCTCCTGATGTATTGCATGATTTGTGACACCATGTCTTCTGATCTATTGCATGATTTGTGACGGCCCGCCTGCTGGTGTATTGCATGATTTGTGACAGCAAATCTTCTGGTGTTATTGGATGATTTGTGACGGCATGCCTGCTGGTGTGTGTACTGCATGATTTGTGATGGCACGACTGCTGGTGTACTCCATAGTTTGTGATGGCACACCTGCTGGTGAATTCATTGTATGATTTGTGACGGCACGCCTTCTGGCGTGTGCATTGCATAATTTGTGACAGCACACCTGGTGGTGTATTGCATGATTTATGACAGTACACCTGCTGGTGTCTTGCATGATTTGTGACGGCACACCTGCTGGTCTATTGCATAATTTGTGATGGCACGCCTGCAGGTGCATTGCATGATTTGTGACTGCACACCTGTTGGTGGGGTGTATTGCATGATTTGTGATGGCAAGCCTGCAGGTGTATTGCATGATTTGTGACAGCAAGCCTCCTCATGTATTGCATGGTTTGTGATGGCATGCCTCCTGGTGCACTGCATGATTTATTTGGCATGCCTGCTGGTCTATTGCATGATTTTTGACAGCATGCATGCTGGTGTGTTGCATGATATGTGACAACACGCCTACAGCTGTATTGCATGATGTGTGACAGCATGCCTCCTGGTGTATTGCACGGTTTGTGTCAGCATACCTCCTGGTGTATTGCATGATTTGTGACACCATGTCTTCTGATCTATTGCATGATTTGTGACGGCACGCCTGCTGGTGTATTCATTGCATGATTTCTGACGGCACGGCTGCTGGTGTATTGCATGATTTGTGACAGCAAGTCTTCTGGTGTTATTGCATGATTTGTGACGGCATGCCTGCTGGTGTGAACTGCATGATTTGTGATGGCACGACTGCTGGTGTACTCCATAGTTTGTGATGGCACAGCTGCTGGTGAATTCATTGCATGATTTGTGACGGCACGCCTGCTGGCGTGTGCATTGCATAATTTGTGACAGCACACCTGGTGGTGTATTGCATGATTTATGACAGCACACCTGCTGGTGTCTTGCATGATTTGTGACGGCACACCTGCTGGTCTATTGCATAATTTGTGATGGCACGCCTGCAGGTGCATTGCATGATTTGTGACTGCACACCTGTTGGTGGGGTGTATTGAATTATTTGTGATGGCAAGCCTGCAGGTGTATTGCATGATTTGTGACAGCAAGCCTCCTCATGTATTGCATGGTTTGTGATGGCATGCCTCCTGGTGTACTGCATGATTTATTTGGCATGCCTGCTGGTCTATTGCATGATTTTTGACAGCATGCATGCTGGTGTGTTGCATGATATGTGACAACACGCCTACAGCTGTATTGCATGATGTGTGACAGCATGCCTCCTGGTGTATTGCACGGTTTGTGACAGCATACCTCCTGGTGTATTGCATGATTTGTGACACCATGTCTTCTGATCTATTGCATGATTTGTGACGGCACGCCTGCTGGTGTATTCATTGCATGATTTGTGACAGCATGCCTGCTGGTGTATTGCATGATTTGTTCTGGCACGCCTGCTGATCTATTGCATGATTTGTGACGGCACGCCTGCAGGTGTATTGCATGATTTGTGATGGCACGCCTGCTGATCTATTGCATGATTTGTGACGGCACGCCTGCAGGTGTATTGCATGATTTGTGATGGCACGCCTGCTGGTCTATGCTTAATTGTAATGGCACGCCTGCAGGTGTATTGCATGATTTGTGACGGCACGCCTGTTGGTGGGGTGTATTGCATGATTTGTGATGGCAAGCCTGCTGTGTATTGCATGATGTGTGACAGCACACTTGCAGTTGTATTGCATGATTTGCAATGACATGCCAGTTGGGGGGTGTATTGCATGATTTGTGATGGCACACATTCTGGTGTATTGCATGATTTGTAACGGCATGCCTGCTGGTGTCTTGCATGATTTGTGACGGCACGCCTGCCGGTGTATTGCATGATATGTGATAGCACGCCTGCCGGGTTTTTGCATTATTTTGGACAGCATGCCTGCTAGTATATTGCATGATTTGTGACGGCACGCCTGCCGATGTATTGCATGATTTGTGATGGCACGCCTGCCGGTGTATTGCATGATTTGTGATGGCACGCATGCCGGTGTATTGCATGATTTGTGATGTCACATCTGCTGATATATTACATGATTTGGGAGGGCACACCTGCCAGTCTATTGCAAGATTTGTGACAGCACGCCTGCCGGTGTGTTGCATGATTTGTGACGGCACGCCTGCCAGTGTATTGCATGATTTGTGATGGCACCCCTGCCGGTGTAATGAATGATTTGTGACGGCATGTCTGCTGGTGTATTGCATGATTTGTGACGACGCCTAGCATGCCTGCAGGTGTATTGCATAAAATTTGACGGCACGCCTGATGATATATTGCATGATCTGTGACTGCACGCCTGCCGGTGTATTGCATGATTTTCGACGGCACGCCTGCTGGTGCATTGCATGATTTGTGATGGCACGCCTCCGGTTAATTGAATTGTTACTTGATTATTACAAGTGCTGTATTAGCATGGAATTAATGCGAGATGCTTGCAACTGCGATTTGTATCAGATTTCATCATTGCTACACCCGAGACCTGACAAGATGACATTTAGACTTGCATACTAAATATGTACACCCTCTCAGAACATGCCGCACCCCATTCCCCAAAGGAACGCACACTGGGCCTCCTAATTCCCTAATCCCCACTTCTCCGCCTTTGCTAACCCCTCCGCCTCATTAACAGCCACATGCTTTATCTGGGCCTCTCCAAATTAACAGAGGCAGAACAGCCAGTCATTATCATTTATGAAAGTCAGATGCCAGCAGCTAATGAAGATTGATTAACAGGCTGCGTTCAGCAATCTGAGTGCCACATTTGAAATGTTACCTACCGTCTCACTGTGACAAAATACATCTTAACAAGAATTTTTCCAGAGTTTCTCAAAAAATAATTAAAGAATCTGCATTTTCTGGAGCCTGACCCATTACAATGTCCAATATCTCACAAAGGAGGGCCTAATTGGAGTATTTACCACCATCTAACCATACTACTCCTCTAAACTGAAACTCACACTCTGTACGTGGGTGGTCGAAAAAAGTAGAAAAGGAGGGACTGGGGAGCACTATTGTATTAAGACGAGAACCCTCACTCACCCTAAGGTGACATGCTTCATCATTGGGTCCCCTCTTCACACTGGGACAGCAAGGTACCCAGTGTGGGCTACTGCTCTCCCGTAGGAGAGGAGCGGGGGTTGTCACAAACACTGCAAGTGCTATTTCTTGTGTGGGGAGGGAGGGACAGAGTGCAAAAATGATATGTGAATTAAAAATCTCTAATGTTTTATTCTGGTACCCCCAATGAATAGGATTAAAAACAAGCTCAGTGAGATAGGGATATGGATGTTCCCCTATTCTATGGTCTGGTTTCTGCTCTTATTGATCAAAAGGTTCATAGCATTCTTTGGGACCAAAGATGTATGTCACTCTGCTAATACAACCAAATTTAAAAAGCAAAAAACCAAAAGACCATACTTACACGGTATTGTTCAACCTCGTGGCACCATCCTCTGGTGAGGTCCACAAGATTCATCTGCAGTATGTCAGAAATAGCTCAACCTTTAACAGTCCTTTCGGGGCGGGTCAGAGCTTAGGAGTCTCAAGCGCAGCATCTCATGAAGGGCTGGCAATGTCTGACAGCTTGAAACAGCAGGACCAAAGCCTGGAATTCCACTGAGTGACTTTGCCATTCTTAGACCAGTTCCTTGAAATTTTAACCCCAGGTCGATGTACTGGTTTGTCAATGCAGTGGCGGTGTAGTAATGAGCTTGAGCATTTTTATGCAGTAGGAAAAATTAAAAATACCTCCTAATTTTAAGTCAGGTAGAGCAGCCCGACTCATTGAATTTGCCACACGCCCTCCCCTCAAAAATCCTTCTGTTTAATGAGTGCCCACCAGTCTGCAAATAAAGAATAGGGAAGTGGAGTATGAAACAGAACTCAAATGCTCTGAGTGGGCCAAGAAAATGCCTACTGCCTCTTCAGTCTGTGGGACCAGACAAGACACTCTAATAAGTTCAATGCACAGCTGCTAATGGTTTCTTCTTTTATTCTTCATTGATTAACAAACAATATCACAGGAGAAGAAACCTCCTGCACTCTGACTAAATTAGACATTTCCTTTAGAGTTAAACCACATAAAAAAATCCATATTTTACACAAAGAAAAGAGAAAGAGAAATACAAGACATTTCCTCCGGATCAATATCAACAGATAAATGAAACAAAATAAAATTTAATTGCATCACTAGTACAATTTAAAGGATACATCCATGATCATGACTTGCTATGAAAGCCAAGTTATGCAGCAAACTTAGCAACATACCTTAAGGAAAATTAACTGAAAGCATACAAGGCCTACTAAAAAAGAAAATAATCGTAAGCTCTCCTCCTTCACATTCTCCTCTCAGGATATACACAAGGAACCAAAACAAGTTTGCTTTTGTTCCAAATAGTTCCATTAGTTAACTCCACTATAAATCTTTTAACTCTCTTAATTTTGACATTCCCTTCTTTTCCTTCCCATTTTCCCCAGACTCAGTCTCCTTACACCACAAACCCTGAACACATCCACACATTGTTTTTCTCACCACACCATTCAATTTATTTTCTCCTTCACTTTCTTTTTTAGCTACTCCATCATGGTTTTCATCCATCAATAACGTTCTTAGTCATGAGCAAGGTTTCCTACCTTTCATTTTTTTAAATGGCTGTATCCTTACACAATGTCACACTTTATGTTCACACTAGTTCATCTACCGTATTCTTTACAGCTTTATTAATGCTCACCGACAATTGTATTCCTTTTTTCAGCACTCAATTCAATCTTTTAACATTTCCCTCACTTTGGGGAAAATACACTGAGGTTCAAATGTGGGTTATACCAATTTTCTGCACAAAACATGTAATTTACTAAGACATTAGTTGTACACCATTGTCAGTAACTAGCTCTTTTGGCAATCCTTCCTTTGGAAATACCTCATTTAAAAATGTAATGACGTGGTCATCTGACTTACAAATTTGACTTCTGGCTATTGAGAACAAATCTTGCACCCATTCCTTCGCATAAAGAAGACCACTAATATCTAAACCAACATTTCCTCATGCCTTCATGGGTCTAACAATTGCTTTGTTAGGATGTAAGGTTGTTTTCTGTGATTTGCCATTCCAAGCATACTCCAAACAGCATTGTACCCTCTCTTGCTCACTTCTGTCTAATCCTGGCCACCAAAAACCTGGCCTCAATCTACAATTGATTCCATTCATGGGTCGATAAATGAGTATCATGTTGATGAGTGAATACATGGATGGATGGATGAATGGACTGTTCCCATGAGGCACAGGGTCAGACTGATTTGCATATGGCCATGTCTGAACTGGGGTGGTGGAGTGAGCTAAAGAATGATGATGGATTAAACCCAGATCAGTTGACTGGGCGTAAGTGTTTGATTAGCTCAAGCGCTCCGTCCATCATCCCCTTTGGTATCGCTTTGTTCGCCCTAAGTTGGCAGGGTATGCCCAGACGTGGGTCCCTTGCTCACTTTGCCACTGGATTCAAGCTAGCCTGGCTGATGACGGCTGAATAGCCAGAAACCGGTCCCAGGATGCTTGTTTCCGGTCCAGGGAAGACATGGCTTGGCAGTTCGGGCTGGACTGTTCCCATGAGGCACAGGGTCAGACTGATTTGCATATGGCCATGTCTGAACTGGGGTGGTGGAGTGAGCTAAAGAATGATGATGGATTAAACCCAGATCAGTTGACTGGGGGTGAGTGTTTGATTAGCTCAAGCGCTCCGTCCATCATCCCCTTTGGTATCGCTTTGTTCGCCCTAAGTTGGCAGGGTATGCCCAGACGTGGGTCCCTTGCTCACTTTGCCACTGGATTCAAGCTAGCCTGGCTGATGACGGCTGAATAGCCAGAAACCGGTCCCAGGATGCTTGTTTCCGGTCCAGGGAAGACATGGCTTGGCAGTTCGGGCTGGACTGTTCCCATGAGGCACAGGGTCAGACTGATTTGCATATGGCCATGTCTGAACTGGGGTGGTGGAGTGAGCTAAAGAATGATGATGGATTAAACCCAGATCAGTTGACTGGGGGTGAGTGTTTGATTAGCTCAAGCGCTCCGTCCATCATCCCCTTTGGTATCGCTTTGGATGAATGGGCTATCCACCGACCCACAGTGATGCATCCATCGCTCACTCTATCTATTTACACATCCACCCACACATACCCCCCTTTCTGTCCCTGGCTTTATCTTCAACAGTATTTCATATTATGGAACTTTTTTTCACTGCTAGTAGTAAAGTATGCTCTCGATCAGTCCCATATGAATAATGCTGTAGGGTGAAAAAATCGAGACTGGCTTCAAATGTCACACATGGCATGAGCCCAACTGGCAGCAGATATGCCTCCAACCCTCCACAACATGCTTTAAACCAGACACGTTTGTAATAATTTTCACTCTTTGCAATGCAGCAACATCCTTCCATTCATCTCAATTAACCGCAATGAAATATTGTATTGGCCTTGAGTTGTCTCAGATTATGCCTGAGTAGGTCATCCCAGTGAAGAGGAGCGCAGGTTTCTAGAGGGTTGGTGGAGGTTCAGTGGATGGCTGATGTAGGCAGGTCCTAGGTTGTGGAGGGCTTTGTAGGCGTGCGTGAGGAATTTGAACTGGCATCTCTTCTGGATGGGGAGCCAGTGGAGGTCTCACAGGTGGGGGGTGATGTAGGTTCGTTTGGGAAGGTCCAGGATGAGACTGGCTGCAGCGTTCTGAATGGTCTGGAGTCTTTTGAGGAGCTGGGTGGAGATGACAGCGTATAGTGCATTGCTGTAGTCAAGGCCGCTGGTGTTGAAGGTCTGAGTGATGGTCTTTCTGGTGTTGGTTGGGAACCATCTGGAGATTCTGCAGTGCATGCAAAATGCGTGGAAGCAGGAGGAGGCAACTGCGTTGACTTGTCGTTTCTTGGTCAATTGGCTGTCGAGGACGAGGCAGAGGTTGTATGCATGGTTGATCGGTGTGGGTCTAGGTCCGAGTTCTGCAGGCCACTAGCTGTGGTTCCATGCAAAGGTGTTCTTCCCAAAGATCAGTACTTTGGTTTTGTCAAACTTAAGTTGGAGGCAGTTGTCTCTCATCCATTTCGCTACATTGGTCATGGCGTTGCAGAAGTTTGAATTTTGCGATGAAGGGGTCCTTAGTGAGGGAGAGGATCAGTTGAGTGTCATCTGTGTATGAGATTATGTTGAGTCCATGGGATCTGACGACATCTGCAAGGGGGTCATGTAGATGTTGAACACAGTGGGGTTTCAGGATGATCCTTGTGGTCTGCCCTAGCTTGTGTAGTGGTCAGAGATTAACCAGCCCTCCTTTGCTCCTTGCTCCCTGCCTGGAGGACTGAGAGTGTGAACTGTGAAAAAGGATGGAAGGTTGTGTGATATCGAGCCTGCACTCAAGCCGAAGGACTTGTTGCCAGGAGATCCCTATAACTGGCTGAGTCTGTTTTTAAGGTTTTACAAACCTGCTAATCCTGAGACCCCTGTCAATTGCAACTTCTTGCAAGGGCAGCCTTGGTTAAGCTCAAACTATAAAGGAATAAACTAAGGCTGAGAGGCTGAAAAGTAATGGCCAGTGTGAGGAGTGTGTGGGGTCCGTAAGTGATGGCTATAAGTGGCGTAGTGGCAATTTTTAGGGACTTCTGCCGGAGTGTAGAGCCGGAAAGCAGAGACGGTCTGGCTAGGTCCAGGTGCGGTCTGCAATCCCCCTGTGAGCTGACTCACACTTGGCTCAAACTAAGAACAAGGTTGTCCCCAACATTGACTTTAATGCGCGTTTACAGCGGGGGAAAGAACTACTGATCCCCCAGGTCATCTCCTCCAGGAGGCGGGGCACTACTCCAGCATGCCAGTTCGGGCAGTTAGGCTCTTCATTTTCCCTTTACTGAGTAAAGACCAGGCCAGGACAGGACCATCTGCGGCCGTCCAAGCCTGAAGGAGGCCGGCTGGGCCTAGGTACTGGGTTTTTCATAATTTCAGCACCGTTACATCATGGTTAAAAAAAACCTGCCCACTGCCAAGCCCCAGGGCAAGCCTTGTACATCGATAATGAACCTTTTGATGAGTGCTATGGGCTCAATTGACAAAGAGATCACTTTGGTCGAAGAGAGACTGGTGACATCTCACCGAACATCAGCAGTCATTGAAAGTACTTTACCTTTGTCTGCTTTGACTCATAGTGTTGGGGGTTCTAAGGGTATGATCATGGGCACAGTAACCAACGTTTGTGTGCAGCCTAATACTGAGGACATTACTACTATTTCTCCTCCTGGTTCAATTTCTCATCCCTCTGTGAAGCATAAGAAAATGCCAGCTCCTTCCCCAGAAGCATTAGTTTATAACGCTCAGGTTGGAACGGGGTTTTCTGGTAAGCCTTGTAGACCTGCTATTAAAAGAGTAAATCTACCATAACTTCTGTAGTAATTTCAGAGGATTTTAACCATTTACTTATATCTGTGCAATCTTTGTAAACCCTAATAAAATCATCATTAGATTCTTTGTCTTCCAGATTAACATCAGTTAAAAATACTATGACTAGCTGCCTAGAAATTTTGCAATCGAATATCAGACCTAACTTACAATCAAATTTGATTGCAAACACAGCTCCTCTCTCTGTTGCCCCTTCTCACACACTAACATCGCACATTAACAAACACCGCATTCACCCCTCCACCTGAGTTTGGTACTGTTACTTTCCCATCCGCTGATATAGCCTTGCCAACTCCCTTTCCAAATGTGCAATTTAATAACTCCAAAACGGTTTCTAACTCACATACAACTGGTGGTTTGTCGTCAGTCCCTGATATTTCCCTGGAAGCCACATCGTATGTTGTTATCTAGGTGAATGTACTGACTCTTTCTTAACCTGATTCTGAGTCTTGCGACAGCTTAAATAACATAGCAATTCACTAGTTGGATAGTAAAACTGAATTGACTAAGGCCCCGTTTGAGGACCTAAATATGGTAAGAAGGGTTAGCTGGATTGGTAGGAGTGCCAATTCTCTTCTAGGTGATTGCGTAACTTTCTCTTTTAAATCCCCCTGCTTGGTAGAGCTCATTTTGCAAAGTACAAGAAAAACTCTGCCCATAAGGACAGTTACCAACAAAAGCCATTGACAGCTGTCAGGCACCTTTTTTCCACCCTCCTTCCCACCAGTTATGGGGTGGTATCCTGAGAATGGCCACTCAGTCTGGGTCTGTACCTTGAGGCTGAACAGGGGAGAGGGGTGAGTCCTCCCTCACCTTGCTCCTTCATCTGGGCTTCCATACCCTCCGCTTGGGAGTGGTACCCCCAAAAATCTGAACTATCAGGGTGCCCTTGGCGGCCGCCCTTCTCAGTTCTCCTGACACAGAGGGCAATTCATTCCCCAGAATACAATCTATGGGCATCTTTGGACTAACTTTAATACTCCCCTGGGTCACCTCCCCACCCCAAACCAGGGATATCAAGGCCATAGGGCAGAAAATGTCCTGCCCATCGGCCTGAGTTACTCTAGACACCTAGCTGGTGTGCTGCTCTGGAGAAACTAGCCTTTCCACTATCATGATCTGGCTAGCCCCGATTCTCAGTTATTAAACCACAAAGATCCACCCTCAGATAGTTTCAAATGCCATGTCCTCCCAGATTGAGTATGTTTCCTACAATGGTGGGAAAAACACACAGTGTTTTTAAATACCCCTCACACACCAAAAGGGCCCTTGGTGTCATGCTTCATCATGGGGTCTTCCCGCCCTCTACGGGACGGGCGTGCTACAACCTACGGTTACGCGGGAGCACTGTTGTCGTGAAAAGACTGTGTCGTGTAGGAATGTGAGTGGAAGGGTCAGGGGTGAATAGAAAAGTGAGGTTAAAAAATACCTGGCTCCTCAGGGCAGTGACAGGATGCATTCACTTTCACCTGGTGGAAGTGACAACTCCCATCCTCAGGGATCACCAGCTCTCATTCTGAGCCTATCTCCCAGCTAAGGGAGATCATGGCATGGTCTATAACCTGCCCGAGAGGATTACTTACAAGGTCTGGGTGGAGCTCGTGGATTTCTACTATGCGGAATTCCATGGAGCGGACCAAAAACTCAGCAAGATTCTGCGGAATTCCGCGGATGGGCAGAGCTGCTCAATGCACCCATTCGAGCTACGTTTTTGACGATAAGTAGCGTGCTGCATGTTCTTGCGCTGGAAACTGCACGCAAACGTCACCACACGGTTTGCATGGGCACATCCATTTTGTTTTCTGTTCTGTTCTGGGCCATGGGGCCCGTTTTCATATCCATCCTTAATCTTTTCAATCCTCTCCCATCTGACTCATCCACCCCTCATTTTTCTTTATTGTTTCAGTGTGTGTTTTTTCGTTTGTGCATTTTACTTTTTTTGTCATTTTTGGTTTTTTTGTGTCATTTTTTAGTTTTCCCTTTAAGTCTTTAGTTTTACTTTCTTCTTTCTCCTATTTCTTTTTATTTTGACCACCCAGTGCCATGGCAGAGCTGGGTGACAGAGGGAGAGGCCATATTTCTTGGAGGTGGCTGCACTAGTTTTTTATGTGCAGCTCCATCTCTCCTCTTTGCTGGCAGCAAGCGGCAGGCCTGGCAGCGGGTATGGCCTGCGCAGGCGAGGGTGCACCGGAGCTTTGGTCCAGCACAACCAAAGTCAGTTGACGCACCACTGGGCCAATATCCTGGACAGGGAGCCGGACTTCCTTGACCTGCTGGGCGTTGAGGTAGCAGGGCTCAGTGAGTAACAATTTATTTGTTGTGTTCTCTCTATGCTAATACTTTTTTACCAAATAGCATGCTGCTCACACTCAGAGGTAAGTTAAGTTTATGTTACAAATATTATGTGATCCAGTCAGGTGCTCGGTGCTACCTAATCATGCTCGTTGGCACTTTCTTGCGCTGATTATTTAAGAATTCATGCAGACTTCTCTGTCCTGGCACTAAGATTGTGGTAGCAGTAGTAACATCAGTGAGTTAGCGTTCTCTGTGCCTTTCTTTATGTGGCTCTAAATGTCCCAAGCAATCTCCCAATGATGTGTGATATGCATCTGTGCACTGAAAAAAGGGAGACTGAGTTGGTCAAAGGGGATTGAGATTGAGAATGAGATCAGAAGCAAAGATCATTCATTGCAATGCATTAGTAGATCCAAAATGTAGTTTAGGTTTAGGAAATTTGGAATAGGGCTTAGGTTTAGGAACTTAGGAATAGGTCAACTCGATTCGAGTAGTATAGGCGATCTGATATAGAAAAGTACAATGTTACTGTGTTTGCCTTTGCCTGTTAAAATATTTTTGGGGAGATTATTAACTGTACCACTAATCATTTTTATTTTACCTTTTTTATTTCTTACATCAGGATCCAGGGCAAAGAAGAGGGCTAGCAGCATGTAGGTGGGTCAGGGAGTCGGGGGGGCCACCACGAGTTCCGCTGCAGGTGGAAATTCTGTCACTACCACCAGCGCCGGGGCCGAGCCGGCAGACCTGCTTGCCCCATTAAGTCCCGCTGTTGATATTATTATTACCCTAACTTTTACTGATCCACATTTAGTATAATTTTTTTTTACTGTGCCTGTCTCCAAATTTTTTCCAACTCCTCTTCGTTCTAATGTTTGTAAAGTCTTATTATCCTTGCATTATCCTAGTTATTTTCTGTATTTCAAGTTCCTGTAGTTGACTTAATAGTGTCTGTAATAGTCTGTCTGTAGCTTCCTTTCTGCTTTGTCAGTAAGCTTTCCCTCTCTCCTTATATATCTTGTGGACTGATGCTGTAAGAGTAAGAGATCTAATTTTAGGACAGGTACTCTACTGTGAAGATTGCATGCCCAAGTAAGCTGTTCTTATTCTATGCATGTTTGTTGAGAGGGCTTTATTTTTCTTGCTCATGCTCAAACAGTAAAACTAAAGAGTGATCATGGTCATGGGTGGACCCCCCAATGTTGTGAATGTATTATCATTCATTTATACAGTAGTAGTATAACAGTAGTTTCGATGACAGTGCAGCATGGCTGGAAACTAGTGTGAGCACTGTCCCATTGCATTTGCCAAACAAAACCATATGTAATTCACTGACCAATTATTCCTCCCCTTCATTGCACTTCAATGACTGAGAGTCATCATAGCTCTACCCCTCCATTGCGAAAAGTTTTTGGTTGGCTTGACTGCTTGCCTTTTCAAACATTGCCAACCACAAAATGCTCAATGTGATATTTTTCATAGAAGATACTGCACCCAAACGGTAGTAATTTATTGTGGTTGAATTTTGTTTAAAAAACAAAATAACAAGGGGAGTGTGGCATCTAAAATGTGTAATGTTTTTTCTAGCCGCACAGACCATCAGTGCTGGGGCAGCGACAGCACCAGTGGAGCAGACACAGTGACAATCGAAGCGAGAGTCCCATCGGTGGCAGGGACAAGCGGTGGCAAGTCACATTGCTTGCTTATTCACAATTACTAGTATACTCATTGCAAGGGCATTGTGAACGCCCCCGCTTTGGCAGCTACAGTGGGAGCTGAGGTAATGGCCTCTTCTATCTGCACTCACTCAGCAGACAAAAGCTCCTAATGAACTCTAAACATGATGGTTTGATGGAAAAAGGAAAAAAAGGATGACAACAGGTGTAATATTATATGAATGAAAGGATGCATGGGTGAATGAAGGTGAAAGAATGTATAGATTGGTGATAGGATGCATGGGTGGGTGAAGGATGGATGAAAGGGTATGTGGGTGAAAGGATGCCTGCCTGGGTGGTTGAAAGGGTTGATGGGTGAAAGGAATTCTGGGGTTGGTTAAAGCTGGATGGGTGAAAGGGTGGATGGGTGAAAGGACGTATGCATGGGTAAATGGATGCATTGATGAAAGGATGGTTGAGAGCCGTGGATAGGTGAATGAATGGATGGATGGATATTTATGGGTGGATGGTTTTCAATGGTGAAAGACTGGATGAGAGATTGTAAATCTTAAATGGTGGGTATCAAAGTGTGAAGAATACTAGAACAATGAAATGATGACTGGATAATTGTTTGGATGAAGAAACAAGGGAGTTCTTCTGGAGAGGGTCGTGCTCACCTACTTTGTTTGCTTGGAATGGTTTTATCAAAGCTTTGGTTCAAAGTGGGGGGTATTTCTGTCTACTTCTTCGACTCACTGTATTTTTTAAGCAAGGCATATATGTATCCCACCCAACACCTCACTTTGTATGGCATTTCGCCAGTGCCACCCATGACCTTACTGCTGCATGGTTCAATTCGGCACTGCAGTGTTGGCTGTGCAATGTGCTTCCATTAATGTGGCATTTGCAAAGTTTTCAAGGCATGGCAAAGCGAAAACAAACTGTGTTTCCCTTCCCTCCCAGTGCCCACTCAGTCAGTTCCTATTACTTCACTCCTTTATTCTTTCCTAAGTTTTGTGCCAGCCTGCCAAAAAAATTGAAAAATCCATTCTTGGCATGCGCCACATTTTTCTGGCCAAGTGATTTACATATTTCATAGGTTCCATTACGGATTTACGCCTGTTCAAATTTTTCCCTTTCAACATTTGTCAGCTACAGTGACTGATTAAGCCAAAGCTTATGCACATGAGACCCCACTATTCTGCAGTAAAACGTCTACTTACCAGGCCAAGTTTCCTTTCCTTACTGCCAAGCAAATGCAGTTGTTGGAAATAATTATGAATTTTGGTGGAGTGTGAGGCCAGGGAGTAAAGTGGGACTAAATGCCTTGAATTTTACAGTTGGGATAGTCTGTGACGAATGTACCAAATGCAAACTATATATCCCATTTCCTAATCCTTTAACAGACAGCAGTGCATAATTTTTCCCTCTGTTTACTTACAGCACACAGAATATCAGCATTTTATATGTGACATGTGTGATGTTGTAAAACTATTATTTATCTGCCTTGGAGTCAAGGTAAAATTGGAAGCCATTTTGGAGAAGAGGAGGGCCTTTGGAATAAGATTATTGTCCATTACTGCTGCCCTAGTTGCAGACTGCAGAGAGTAGCAAAGTACCGACTTCCAACATGCTAGCTAGCATCTCGCCATTAATTTAGCACAACAAGAATACTTGTACTTCATAGTGCAAAATGCCTTACTAATTAATGAGAGGTAATTTATTTTTATTTTTACACACAAAGTGTTGTAAATAACTGTTATTTTAATCAGGTGTGCTGTTATTCTACCTTAATTCCTTTGAGCCAGTTAGTGCATTTGCCTTTCAGTGAGGCATGAGTGGGTAAAAAGTGGCTGTGACACTAATCACATAAAATTCGAATGGCCCTAGGGGACCAGAAATGTACTGCTACTTTGCTTCTATATAATTAACAAATGCTTTGCACAGAGCATTGTTTACAATTTGTCTTTTTTCTTTCTTGATATAGCTACTCTGCATGGTCGACTACCTACTAGGCAGGAGATAGCAACCCGGCTGTGGCAGCAGAGGCTGGAGGCCATATGGGCCAAATTGCAGCAGCTGGGGGTCCTTGAGAAGGAGGAGGAGGAGGCAGTTGCTGCTGCCTAGGGTCTCAGCCAGCCCCCAGCACCTCCATCTTCCCGGCAAGAACAATACCAGTGCCGCCAGCAGCTGACAGTCACCTGTCACACCACCACTGCAGCACCCTTGTGCTCAAACCACATTTTCCAGTGCCGCATCTTGCTGAGGTTGCCGTGTCTTGAAAGCAGAACAGCAAGCATTGAGGGGCACCTCAAAAAGCGTTTTACTCATGTGTAGTGCCCTCTTCTTTAGCCCCTTTTTTATTATTTGTTTTGGTGTGAGGGACATGCTTCGGTGGAGAGAGTGGGAATGAGGGGAGTTGGTACCGGGACTGTTTCTTGGACTTTTTCATTGGACATTTTGAACATTGGGTGAAGACGGGGAGATTTGTTTAGCAAGATGGGTGGGCCTGTTGTCAGTGGAAGGGGTGGGTTTTATTGTTCAAAATGGGTAATAAATAATTATTTTACTTTATATATTCCTCAAATCTTTTTTCGGGTGTTTAACTTTGCACTGCTGCCTTTTAGTGCAGCCTGATGGTTAAATCTGCTTTAAAAAGTATATAGCAGTTAGTTATACAATACCCTTGTCCTACTACCCTCTGTAACTATATTGATCACTAGGGGGGCATTACCATTGCCTATATTACCTACAACAATGCTCCATAGTTCTCTTACCTGAATAGATAAATCGAGTTCTACTACCTCTCTCAGTCTTCTTACTGCAGGGTTTCCCAAGGTGCCATGGTGGTGGTGGTAGTAATAGTAGCAGGCTAGTGTGCTAGCAGGGATTCACAAGCGAGGTCCCACTCCCAACTAGATTGAAAGAAAGCACAGAGTTAGTGGGTTATAATATAATGAGATCATAACTTTAGAAAGACTGATGACCAGACTATCCCCATTACACAACAAAGAAGACCTGATATGATAACAAAAACTAGCAATAGTAACTTCATCTGAGCAATGCAGAGCTAGTATATAACTAAACTTATGAAATCTCTGCATCAGGAGAAGTGGAGTTAGAGTCAGGAGTGGACAAGGTTCCGCGCTTGCGCAATACAACGCAAGGCCAGAATGTTGATGTGGATGAATGATGTTCTTCTATATGTAAAATATGAATCACTTTTATGCGTGGGTGAGTAAAATGGGGCCAGCGTGGGCTATTGCTCAAGTAATAGAAGGTCCTGCAGTGAGTTGGTGTCGCTTTCACCACATCCCCCCCTCCAAGTGTGTGATCTATTTATGGTGTGATAAATAACACAGCCCGGGTTAAGAGGTTTAGGGGCTTTATAAATGGATGAGAAAGTCAATCTGGGAAAGGTCTGACAAAGACAGCAACTATACAAACACAACAACAGTATTCATCTGGCCGATGAGCAGCACATCATCATCAATCTGTTGTGGAAGGAAATGAAGGAATGAGTATGACACCATTCAGTTAAATGCATTGAAAACAGTCCTTCAGCCCCAGAGACCCAAGTAATTATATATCTAAATGTTAAATAATTTAGCTTTGAAAAATACAAATTATGGAGAAGTGAACCCACACAGCTCTAAAAAATTATTCTTAAAAGAACAAACATTGGCAAAGCCAATAGGTCTCACAATGGCTTTGTTATTTTTTTATTATTTCCTGATCCGAGTTGGATTGGTAAATTAGAAAATGCAGCATAAAAGTATTTTTTAGGTGGTAGTAACACAGAGGACTCACATGAGGAGCAACATGAAGGGTGCAGGTGGGGAATGCATAGCAGGGGGGAAGCATATTTAAACAAAAAGTGTTACTTTACATAGTCTAATAAGTATGCTCCGACATAAAATGTAAAGAAGTGCTAGAATGTGGGAATCCAGAGTCCAATTACAATAGTGCAGAGGTCTTCAAACTGTGGGCGCACCCCCCTGGGGGGTGCCAATGGGTTCCCAGGGGGGCGCAAATGTCTCTGCAAGTTCATGTAAATAAAGATGGCCTGGAAGTGCGGCGATGTATATTTGCTACATTTCCAGGCTGTCTTCATTTACTGGGAGCCCTTAAAGTGAGAACTGCGATCAAAGTGCTGTGGGGGCAGGGGTCAGTGAGTGTGCTGGCAGGGTCAAAGAGGTTGCTAAAAAAAATAAAAAGCCCAAGCTAGCCTCCAAGCTGTAGCAGTGTAGGCTTTTTTGTATCGCTACTTGTTGGCACGCTCTGAAAAAGGTAGAATGTTACCTCGCTGTGCTGTGTTCTATGTTTTCCTATTGGCTGTAATGTAGTAGTAGTTAAAAGGGGTCTGAGATTACAAGGTGTCATAGAGGTGAAGTCTGTTCAATGGGTGCTCCCCAAATCAGCTATTTAGCACCAAATATTCTTCATAGGTCCCCCTTAATGTGGTGCAGCTATTTAGAGAAGATTTATCCTCTGCATGTTGCGAGAGGAGCACTCACCAGCAAGTCCAAGCTGCCTTGCCTGTGCACATTGTCAGGCGATGGTCTTGAAGGCTCAGCGCGATGGCAGCACGGAGAGGTCGAGTCCCAGGGCCCCCGTGAGGACTCGTCTGCAGTTCTTGTCTCACTCCAGAGGGCCGGCACTGGAGGGCACGAGCAGGCCCACAGTCAGTGGTTGTATGTGAGTCACCAATTTTGAAAACTTATGAAAAACAGTGTGTTTCTTTCAACAAATGTATCTACGGTTATTTGGCGAGAGTCTGGAAGAATGGTATTCCATAAGAAGACTATTCTAGCCATTGCACTTCATTTGGGAGCTCATTGCTCTAATTTGTGAGCATTGTTTGGGCTCTTCAAAATAAAAGAAATATTCTTTTCTGATTATTGGCAAAAATAACGAAACGTGTGCCAGAGGTTTTCCATTCGTGACAGAAAACATTTGACCCGTGGAATAATTGGAGTGTGATTAAACTAACCTGCAAAATGACTGACTTGAGTAAATTGAGCTGCATCCACCATACTAATTTTCTGGTAGAAAACTAATATCACATATTTACGGGCTTTCTTCTTTCTTCAAACCCCAAAGCTTCCATCTTCTTGCTGCTAGTATCACCAGTGTCTGTACCGTGTCAAATTTGTTCTTTCTATTTTTTATGTTTATGACTGAAACAGAGCAATATTATATTCAATGTTCTGTAAAATTGAATCCCGCCTTTTCAAGGTGCTCTTCTACAACTGTCAAAAACACTAGACATTCCACAGTGCTCCACATCTGAATGCAAACTAAGCAAGTGTGAATTTTCCTTGGTGCACATTGAATGCACACCAGGGTAACTTCTGCTTGTTTCCTGCAACGAGTAAGGTAGCAAGGAGGGGGGGGGGGGGGAAATGGTGGGTTTAGAAATGTGTGAAATGCAAATCGCTCCCTCCTGAAAACAATGCTGAGTCTGGTGTCTTGGTGCGTTCTCTATGGGGGCATGTGTTTGCCCTCATCCCCCTCCACCTCCCTTTTACTCATCCCAAGCCTCCTCCTACTGGTATGAGCTCCAAAACAAACAAATAAAAATTAAAAAAATCTAAATCTTTCCCTCTTCTATCCCTCCACTATCCTTTTCAATCCAAATAACAGACTAACATGTCCACCACTCAAATTAATTTCATATTTCACTATACTAGTTCACCAGTAATCCTTTTTGGGTTCCATAGTAGCGTGCTACTGCCAAAAAAGCACTTCAACCCCTCATGAGAGGTAACAAGCGCTATATAAATGCAAACCTTTTTACCTCTTCTACCCCTTCACTATCCTTCTCAATCCAAATAACTGACTAACATATCCACCACTCATATTACTTTCATATTTCACTATACTAATTCCCCACTAACACTGTATGGCTTCCAGAGTAGCCTACTGCTCGCCGAATAAGCACTTCAACACCCCATCAGGGGTAGCAAGCGCTTTATAAATGCAATTACAATACAATACAACACAAAGGGGCCGATTCCGATCTCG
Source organism: Calotriton arnoldi (assembly GCA_963921515.1). Lineage (NCBI taxonomy): Eukaryota > Metazoa > Chordata > Amphibia > Caudata > Salamandridae > Calotriton > Calotriton arnoldi. The sequence continues at coordinate 899,842 of CAWUFW010005187.1, forward strand.
GTCGGAGGCGCACCTAACACCATTCGGTCGGGAAAAAAGCCATGCGAATGCCTGTTTCCTGACCGATCCGCACATTATTCCGAACGAGCAAGTACGATGCGCACAACAGCATAGATTCCGACCCAGTCGTACTCACCCAATCCAGGTCCTGTTCCCCGACCGAACCGGATCCGGAATCGTAGAATCGAGCCGCACGGAAGCAAAAATGCAGCCCTGTCCGGCCGGACAAGTACGATGCGCTTCCCGTACGCGCCGAACCCGTCGCTATGCACGGCATGTCAAAGCATCCGGGAGAGGCGCACATAAGCTCCGATTCGCGCCACAACACGATCCACGGCTACGAGACGAACACGCCAGCGACGAGGACGAGGCGAAGCAAAGAGAAAGACGAACGAGACGAACCAACCATGAATCCCTTTGTGCCGATCCTACCAATATTCTACCTCTATTACCGGAACAGGCACGGACGCGTACGGCGCAGAAGGTAAGTCAGACACCAACAACAAAAACAAACAACACGTACCCGACACATCACACACAGAGGGATGCAGAAATACCTACACCAGCAACAGCAGCACCATAGGGGCGGGATGGCCCTCACCAATGCCACACATACACATAGGGGCCTGTATGCCTACCACTACTACCACCCCTACCCAGGGTGGGCTGGATGCCTGTCACTACTACCACCTCTACCCATGGGGGCTGGATGCCTACCACCACTACCACCCTTACCCAGGGGTGCCAGATGCCTACCACTACTACCACCTCTACCCAGGGGTGCCAGATGCCTACCACTACTACCACCTCTACCCATGGGGGCTGGATGCCTGTCACTACTACCACCCTTACCTAGGGGGTGCCAGATGCCTACCACTACTACCACCCTTACCCAGGGGGTGCCAGATGCCTACCACTACTACCACCTCTACCCAGGGGGTGCCAGATGCCTACCACTACTACCACCCTTACCCAGGGGTGCCAGATGCCTACCACTACTACCACCTCTACCAATGGGGGCTGGATGCCTGTCACTACTACCACCCTTACCCAGGGGTGCCAGATGCCTACCACTACTACCACCCTTACCCAGGGGTGCCAGATGCCTACCACTACTACCACCCCTACCCATGGGGGGCTGGATGCCTGTCACTACTACCACCCTTACCCAGGGGTGCCAGATGCCTACCACTACTACCACCCTTACCCAGGGGTGCCAGATGCCCACCACTACTACCACCTCTACCCATGGGGGGCTGGATGTCTGTCACTACTACCACCCTTACCCAGGGGTGCCAGATGCCTACCACTACTACCACCCTTACCCAGGGGGTGCCAGATGCCTACCACTACTACCACCTCTACCCATGGGGGGCTGGATGCCTGTCACTACTACCACCCTTACCCAGGGGTGCCAGATGCCTAACACTACTACCACCCTTACCCAGGGGTGCCAGGTGCCTACCACTACTACCACCTCTAGCCATGGGGGCTGGATGCCTGTCACTACTACCACCCTTGCCCAGGGGTGCCAGATGCCTACCACTACTACCACCCTTACCCAGGGGTACCAGATGCCTAACACTACTACCACCTCTACCCATGGGGGCTGGATGCCTACCACTACTACCACATTACCCAGGGGGTGCCAGATGCCTACCACTACTACCACCCTTACCCAGGGGATGCCAGATGCCTACCACTACTAACACCCTTGCCCAGGGGTACCAGATGCCTACCACTACTACCACCTCTACCCATGGGGGCTGGATGCCTACCACTACTACCACCCTTACCCAGGGGTGCCAGATGCCTACCACTACTACCACCTCTACCCATGGGGGCTGGATGCCTGTCACTATTACCACCCTTACCCAGGGGTGCCAGATGCCTACCACTACTAGCACCCTTGCCCAGGGGTACCAGATGCCTACCACTACTACCACCTCTACCCATGGGGGCTGGATGCCTACCACCAACACCACCCCCACTCATAGGATGGACAATGCATGACACAACCAGCACACCACAACCTAGGGAATGCAAGAAAAAGACATCCCCCAACACCATGACAAGCGTGTGTAGACTGTGTCAAATGCCTACAACACTGAACATGACTTTGAACATACAATGTGACCCCCTATCACATGTGCCACACATAAATGTGTGTGGCCCCCACAATGCAAGCAGGCCATGACCATTGTGGCAATGGGGTCCAAAACCCCATCATCACAGTGACCAAAATGTTAGTGTGGGGTCCATAGCTGAAGCACATTCAGAACATTGTGGCAATGGGGTCTAAACCCCCATCATCACAGTGACCAGAAGGTAAGTGTGGGGTCCATAGCTGAAGCACATCTTGAACATTGTGGCAATGGGGTACAAACCCCCATCTTCACAGTGAACAAAATGTAAGTGTGGGGTCCATAGCTGAAGCACATCTTGAACATTGTGGCAATGGGGTCCAAACCCCCATCATCACAGTGAGCAAAATGTAAGTGTGGGGGCCCATAGCTGAAGCACATTCAGAACATTGTGGCAATGGGGTCTAAACACCCATCATCACAGTGACCAAAATGCAAGTGTTGACAAAGAAAAAGCTGCAACTGCCAAACTGCATGGATGATTCCTGGTCACAGAACATAAAACACATCAGTGGCAAAGTAGTGCATGTGTCCCATTGCAACATAGATTGGGAGAGGCAAATACTGCAGTGCAAATAAGACATACCTTTGGCCATGTGCAGACAAACAACACCCATGGGGGCTGACACTGTCAACATTCATCAATGACACAATGACAGAAGTGACCATCAGAATGCAGACCCACATATTTGCACCAATGGGCACACAAATGCAGATACCCTCTGGAGACTGTAGATGTGAGGTGAACAGATACCATACCATGGCAGCAATGGGACACACAAACCATGATCATTGTGCTGACCGATGACCTAGGAGTCCCAGGGACAGCAGGGGAAACCCACCAAACAACATACTGCCAATGGCACACCAGTAGTTAATTCAAGTTTATTTGGAACAATTGGTCCTCAAACATTACATATACATATTAAAAACAACTAAAATTACTCATCCTTAAAACATAAAAACATAAAACACATCTTAAAACACACATCGTTATAAAATCCCTCCAACAGCTGCACCAAGGTGTATTATTGTACTAATGCAAATTAAAACGTGCCTTAACTCTTTGCATAAATTTACCAATGGCAACAGCTATATCTAAGTAGCTCATTTCTGTCACTAAAAAGTACAGCCTGGGCCCTATTTTTAATATCATATTTCTTAAAAATCGGTCTTAAAAACAATATTTGAATATCGAGAAACTTCTGACAGTCCATTAATATATGTAATAAATCACATGGGGTGCCCAAAGTACAAGTGCATCTTCCCTTCTTGTCAATCATAGAGTTTTTCACCCCATTATTTACATAACAAGGGTTCACCCCCATTCTTACCCTTAAAACCTCTCTTCGTAATTGATAGTCGGGTAACCTGTCAACATAGGGGAAGCATTGTTTGTTTTTCCAAGTGGTAACCATAAAATGTACTGAGATTTTATTCAGGAGGTAATTGTGGTCCTGTACCTGCGAAATTTCTTTCCCTTGCGTCCTAAGTCCCTTCTTGTCAACATTGATCAGATAAGTAATGGGGCATAGTTTAACCTTCAACAGACAACACAGCTTTGTCATAATAGCTCTAATCTCTCTTGCCCACTTTAATTCACTATTCTGAATTTCATTTTTACACCAATGTGATATTTTAGAGTTCTCGCCTGTTCCTAGACGTTGCCAAAAACGAAGTAGGGCCATACCAGCTAAAATACCCCATGAGGTCAATCCCAATTCAAGTCTTGCAGCCTGGACCATTGCCGACATAGGGAGTGAGAATAGGTTTTTTAGAGTTTTACCTTCTTCGACATCCCAACCCTCTTTGCCGCTTAAGTATAGCAATTCTGCGCCATACAAAAATTGCGGGGGTACCATGGCTGCATAAGCTTTTAGAACCGGTCTATCAGACATCGCGCCATAAGCTTTATTACATTTTTTCAGTCCACTGACCGATGCTGATGCTCTCAATTTTAGAGCATCTAGGTGGGTATGCCATTTCAGACTTCTTTCAAACCACATTCCCAGATACCTATATTCTGTGACCTTTTCTAGCTTCTCAGCCCCAAGAACCATGTAAACCCGACTTTCCTTCGACCAAAGCTCAGGATCTTAGTCTTGTCCATATTAACAACAAGTTTTTTCGTTCGGCAATAAACATTAAACATGTTTAACTTCCTTTGCAGGCCAATTTCAGTTTGATCCATAATCACTAGATCATCCGCATAAAGCAGGCATGCAATGTGCTTTCCATCTTGTTTCGGGCTTGCCCCATTTACATTTCCTAATGTTAACGGCAAGTCTGCTAAAAACAGAGAGAACAGCAAGGGGGCAAGTACACAACCCTGCCGCAACCCATTACCAATCTCAATCCTTCCAGATAAACTTCCGTCTGTATCTAAAATTATCTGGGCCCAGTTATTTGTATGGAGAATTTGTATCAAACTTAACAAATCCTTTGGGATGCCATATCTGATTAAATCCTCCCACAGCAGCTCCCGGTCCACCAGATCGAAAGCTGCGCGGAAGTCCACAAAACAACAGAACAGGCTTCCCCTCTGTTCAATCGATTTCCGCACTATGGACCAGAGAGCAAAGCAATGGTCAATTGTGGAATGTCCCGCTTTAAAACCCCCTGTTCCGGGGTATAATCTGATTTCCTTCAGCCCAGTCTTTAAGTGAACCTAAAACAGCTTTCGCAAAAACCTTTTCCCCTATATCCAGGAGATTTATTAACCTATAATTCTTTGGTGTTTTTAGATCGCCCTTTTATGAATTGGTCTTATAATTGCACCCCTCCAATTTTCTGGTACGATCCCGGTCTCCAAAATCACCTGGAACATCCTTGCGAAAAACTCTGCCCACCACTCGGTCTAGTTTTTATTATCACTGCCGGCAGATTATCTGGGCCTGCCGCACGAGTAAGGTTCAAACTTGCTATAATTTCCTTTACGTGACTGAAAGTAAAATATTCTTTTATGTCATCCCTCACCCGTGTCCATGCTAATGTACTTGCATCTTCTTGTATTGGCCATTTCCCATATATTTCTTCCAGGTAACCCACCCAGTCATCTTCAGGGACCATACAAACTAGGGATCCTATTTTTCTCCCCGCACTTTCTTGGACCAGTTTCCAAAACCCTTTGACATCTTTAGTTTCAATTACCTCTAACATATTTGCCCAGCAGTTATCTTTATAAGTTCTCTTTTTATTCCTAATTAATAATTTATATTTTCTCCTTAAAGACTGGAGGGAATGTAGTATTTCCACATTATACCTTATCCTCAGTCTTCTCTCCTTCTGCCTGATCTGAGCCTTGACTATGCGGCATTCCTCGTCAAACCATGGGCACTCCATTTTGTTTACTCTATAGTTCCCAGGCCCTGATTTACTTCCTTTACATTTTATCCTTAAACTCTCCACCAACTTACTTATTGTGCTTTCAAACCAGGCACTTCCATTTTTAACTGAGAATTCTTCTAAAGGAATAGACTGCTGAGTTAGTATTAGCTTCTCAATATGTTCCTCCGATATACGGGTTGTCAACCGTTTTGGATACTCCACATGTACCTGTAATGCCCTCTCTCTATTTTTGGTGCTTGTTAAATGTAATCCTGTCCTCAATGGGTAATGATCACTGCCTTTCAATTCTACTACCTCAAAATATTCGATTTGTCTGAAATTCCAGGCATGCAAAAACACATAGTCTATCGGGCAGGGTTGCTGGCCCTTCATAAATGTGCGCCTCGCTGGCCAATCCGACAGCATTCTAACATTTACACATACCATGCCTAGTGAGGCCATCAGCTGTGCAAACACCGCATCCTGAGGCGAGGTCTCCCCTCTAGGGAAGTTGGCCACTTCAATATTATAAGATGTTAATAGTTCCTTATACCAGCTATCCACCCTGCAGGGATCCAATCGATGGTTGAAGTTACCTAGCACCAATAAAACATCCTTCTGGTACTTTTCACTTACAAACACTATGTCCTCTTTCAGTTTTCCCAGATTCTCCTTATAATCGTGCTCCTTTCCCTTCTGTATGTATACATTTAAAATACATATTCCTTCATAACAAGGATTTGGCTTCTGTAGCAGAACCCTGCAGCCTAGTGCCCATTTACAGTGTAGTTTCACATTTTCAACCTTCCTTACAATATGTGTAGAGATCAATGTTAATTGTCCCCCGATGGTCTGCCCAAGGGATTTTTCTTTGCTGCTTTAGAATGTTGAGCAAATCCTTCGGTAACTAGGGTTGCTAGGGTATCGTCACACAGCCAAGTCTCCTGCAGGTACACAATATCGTTACTCCTGATAAATTTATCAAAGCTCTTTCGGTTCGATATTTTCTTATAGCCATTTACATTCCATGATAGAATTGCTAGGCTGTGTGACGACCCATGCTCCTAGTCGATCTCACTCAGGTACCCCTCCTCTTCATATTCCTCAAACTCTGGGGATGCTAGGACATTAAACCTGTTTCCAGCAAGCATATCTCTTTTGTATCTTGCGGTTTCATTGTCAGTTATGGTTATCGCAAGATCCTCCTTCCTATTCCAACTTGCGTTGATTAATCTTATCTGCCGTAACCCTAGTGCTGCGTGGTTCGTAAGGAAGTGCTGCCCCTGGATTTCCTCCCTTCTTACCAGTCTAATACCCTCCTTTTGCAGCTCATTTTTAGCTTTTTCCACTGCAGCTTTCACCAGGGCTGAGTAGAGAAGGACCTTTGTTACTTCACCCCTTTACTACTTGTAACGAACCCTACTTCTCTAATATCCTCTGTACCAATATTGCAAAGGCTTACACATTTAGACAGGGAGAATAGAAGTTGTGATCGGTTTAGTGGGATTAATTTCCTAGCTTTTTTCCCGCCTTTGCCCTGACCGGATGGTTCTAGGAAAACCCATAAATCCGGTGAACATACTTGCCTTATGTCATGACGGTCACCCAACGCTACACCTTCCCCTCTCCTTGTTAATTCACCCACTTTATCTTTTTTCATAAAGGCATTACTATACCTAGAGCTTCTAGGCCCCGTTTGTGGAGTTGTCCTTCTTTCAGTAACACCAAAGATATGCCAATGCAGTGGTGCAGATGCACAAACACAAACAGGCAGACCCACACTGCACATCAAACACAACAGGTGAGGGGGGGGGTGCCAGTGTCCCCAGGCAACCACACAACACATGAGGAGGCCTGAATACCAATTACACAGATGTGCATACAGTGCCACACAAAGGTAACTCATGGATCCAAATCCCCTATGTGGGAAATCGGGCATTGTCAGATGAGAGGGAGCACAAATCACACATGTCACACAAGCATGTAGGAACAGCAACTGACACAGCAAGACACAGACACACCACAGCACTACCCCCAGGACCCCCACAATGTGTTGACCCTGGGCTGCATTACAATCCCACTGTGATGACAAAGCTAAATGTCGTTCACACTGTGAACCACAGTCATGTGTCCTGAGCAACAAACTACCATCACACCTACACAAGCACAAATCATTCAGCACGGCCAGTAAGCCAAGGCCAACATGGAGGCAGGGGTCTAGCCGGGCAACAACTCTCATCTGCACACACTCAATACCACACACCTCGACCTCCAACAATGTGCAGCAGTGAAGCACACATGCACTGGTGACATTGCACATGCACCCATGACAATCCCAGGCTGGTTGGTGGGAACCAAGGTGCAGAAACACATCACACATGGCCACTCAACAAGACTCCTGAATGTCTGACACACTGCACACTACGCTGTACATGGACATGACGGCAATACCACACCAACCAATGGGATCCCAGCCACAGTCACACACCAATGAAGAAGCCAAGGACACCCACAAAGAACACACATAGACAACTACCAACATTGCAGCCTGGACCCTGAGGAGTGCCAGCAGTCACACACACAACGTGTCACATCACTGAAAGATAACACAAACTGGAAATCACATGACAGGTGTAAACAACAAGTGCCAAGGGGAATCCTGACTGTGACCCATCTGCGTCTGCACACAAACTCAGCCCTGACAGCAAACACACCTATGGGTGACACCCTGATGACCAGTAATGTGCCATGCACCCACATCACAGAGAATCCAGGGAGAAGACTTGGGGGAACATAGGTCAACTCAGCAAGCATCACAAACAGGTACAACACTAGGGATCCCAGCATGCACAGCAAAACGGAAGTGAACACACAGACATGCTCATATAACACACACCTTGGGCGCAGGCAATGTCACAGGAGTACACACTGCCATGAGGGGACTCCACTCCTGTGTGAGGAAAGCTGTGCCATATGTTGCCTCAGTAGGGCTCCATCATGTCAGCTGAGCACTTGGTCACACAGTCAACAATTAGCACCAAATGAAGGGTCCCGTCACATCAGCCTGGTCATGGGAGTGCCAACGAAATCATCAGCACAGATCCAACACACTTGTATAGCAATGTTGCACTGACAACACAGATGAGTCCTTCCCCATTGATGCCCAAACTTGCATGTCCAGTGGAGATGGCCACACGGTCAGGGAAGTAGACGAATTGAACAATGGCAGGCACAACAGATGTGCAGGGGTGGAAGCCACAGATGTGAAATTGCTAATGTAAGTAGGAAATCCCATTGCCAAATATTGAACACATGACACCCTCAGATGCTGCTAAGGATGACATGGATACACCACAGGATAGGACACATTCCCCCTGGACCACATGTGTTCCTGCACAGTAACACTTCATTATCATGAGACCAAATATCACCATCACTGCAGCAAGGGCATGGTTAGCATCATCAACAACATGTACATCAGAAGCTAAAGCACTAGAGAACAGAAAGGTGCTTTATTCAGCATATGTGGGTCTAACAGTTGATGTCCAGCAAAAAATTAACAAAGGCCAATGGCCAGTCCAACATGAAAGTCAAAACAGGGTGACAGTGGCAGATGTCACCCTACGCATGCCTGCACTGATGAAAGCCAGGGACAATCCCTCGGAGGGGCATACGGGGGGCAGGCCAGGCACCGCAGGGACAGGATCATGGCTCACCAGAAGGAGGCAGGGAAGGGGTGGTGGGTGCTGGAGAGCCACTGACAACTGCAGTGGAGGTGTCTGACATGGTGTGTGCCGGCACAACTGGGGGCATGACTCTGATGGTGTGGGTGCCGGCAAGACTGCAGGGGACCGTGCAGATGGAGTGGACAGGTTCCCCACTGCAGTGCCCAAGTCAGACAGGGTGGTAGTGGACTCCACTGCAGTGCCTACCTCCAGGGGAGGAGAATGGGGATCAGGTAAGGTGGGCAGGCCAGAGGGGAGGACACCGTCTCCACACCAGTGGCACAGACAAGCGCAGCGGGGGGTGTGGGGCCGGAAGAGCAAGTGGCAGGGGGAGAAGGCCTGATCCTTTTTTGGGATGGTGTATCTGTGGGTGGGGGAACCTGGGGCAGGGTGTGGTGGGGGCACCTGTGGAGTGGGGGCCTGAGGGATGGAGGAAGGAGACTTGGTGCCTGAGCTACAGGGCGGTGGCGGGGTCTTGCTCTTCCGGGTCCGGGGGACTTGCGGATGGGGGCGTCAGTCGGTCTGCGCCTGGGGGAGGGTGTCCGGTGGCGAGGGGCACTCCGCTCCGTGTGGGTGGGCTTCCTCTTCCCCCTGAATGCTGTATCAGCTGGATCGGAGGGGAAGAGGCCGAGGTCACTGAGGAAGAGCCGCTGGGTCTTCGGGGTTGCAGGTGAGGCAACGGAGGGGGCTTTGGAGGAGAGGCAACTGTGGACTGCGCAGTGCTCGTGGATGCGTGTGTGTGTGACTGGGCCCCATCCCCTGTGAGTGTGGTTTCAGTCCCCTGACTGTGCGTGCGTGTGCGTCTTGTCTGTGGCGTGTGTGTGTGTGCTGCTCGTGTCTGTGCTGGTGTGTGCCTGTGCCGGTGTGTGTGTGCTTGGGACAGGTAAGGTGCTGGGGAGTGTGGATGGGGCAGAGACAGGAGGGGTGAGGGACTGTTGGAGGAGGGACACTGCTGCCGTCAGGGAGGAGTCCATGGACCTATTGCCCCTCTGTAGGGCAGACATGCCCGATGAGATGCCCTCCATGAACGACACCAGCTGAGTCAACAGAGTGGTGTGTGCATGGAGGACACTCAGCATCGCTGTCTGCCCTACATGGAGCTGGCAAAGGAGGTACACAGACTCCTCACTCAGGGCAGCAGGGGACACAGGGGCAGGGGTGCGGTGCCTGGCCCGAAGGAGACACGCTCCCGAACATGGGAGCCTCCACGGACCTCGGGAATGGGAGCCGATGGGAGGGCGGTGGTGGTGGTGGTGGCGGGGACAGCAACACTAGCTGGGGTGTGGTGGCTGCTGACACCCGCCTCCATAAGGGAGTCATCCTCCGAGCTGCTGTGGTCCTCAGCTGAGGTGGATGGTGCTGAGGACTCCTCGGTGTGGCTCCCCTCGCCCTCCGTGCCACTGGGTCCCTCCGACCACTCCTCGGCTGTTGACCCAGTCTGGCTCTGCGGCTCCTCCTGGTCCGTGGAGCTGTCCCCTCCTGTGGCCGTGGATGTATCTGCAAACAATAGGGAAACAGACAGACATCAGTCACCTGCACCGAACGCACACACCACAGTAAGTACAGCACAATACAGAGCAAGGCCTGGCATCCTTAGTTGAACATTGCTAAAATTGCCCAAACAGAATAGGAGAAGCCAATTGTCAGTCTGATCGTCAACCATGGCACTCACATCCCACCTGGCCTTGCACCCATCTGCCTGGCGTCCGTTGGCTGGCAATACCCCAGTGTGGACACATGCACCGCCTACACAGTAGTTGGACGGTGCAGAGAACACGGTGAAGCATGTGAACATGCACACATCACAACTCTTGCCACTGAGTCAGTACAGGTGCCCGGATGAAAGTGATGCCCAGAGTCAGATATATGAAATGCATGTGATGCATACCAGCGACAGACACCACGATGCACCCATGTGCTGATAGCCATTACCACTATGGTGTGCATGTAGCACATGTAACTCCCCTGCAGGATCACTCATAGGAAGTCACATGCCATGGCACAGGCATGCCTGCTAAGTCATACATCACTGTCTCCAGTCACATGGGCAGGGCAGCCACACAACAACAGTCTGCACTGTGTCACAATAGTAGGTCATGGGGAATGCAAGTCCTGGAGCTGAACAAGTGCACATGTACATCCCCCACACACCACATCATCTGAACCCTTATCTGTCCAGGTCATACTGATTGGACATATGGGTGACCTGTAACACAAGCCTCTGAACCTGAGCACCTCACAATCTGCTGTGAATGGGAAACAGCTGCATGGACCTCACATTCGCATACCCCAGTCTGCACGTTCAGGTGTTCAAACACCTATGTGTCACACAAGTATCGTCTCCTATGATCACATCTCCGGTGGCATGCTGAGCCCCAACCGATAAACACCCCAGCAGTCCTGACATCGAAGCCACAGCACACTGACACAGAGGCTGACACCTGAGGGGACATATCACTGAGCACAACGTGTCAGCTGATACACGGGAGTGGGAGTACAGAGTGCATTGCAGGGCCTGGAGTAGGCATGACTGTCCTGCCCCACATGAATGAGGGATGAACCCTGGACAGTAGGCAGCTGGCTAAGTATGTGTGACACACGTAATATACACACTCCTGGGGCCCAAACATTGTTCCCACCCGCAGCTTGGGTGTGTGCCAGTTACCCCAGGCACATGTGGTGGATCAGCTCAGCAATTGGACCACAGATCAAAGTAACACGCAGATTACATGTCAGAACACAGGCATTGTGTAAGCAATGGACCCACCCATGATGCCCACCACAGTTAGGGGAACAGATGCTGTCCCCACCTTGAGTCAAGCAAACTGCAAGGACACAGTACCCAAGTGACACAATTCCCTGACTGCAAGTGCCACACCTGGGTATCAGATGAGGAGTGGGCAGTGCACAATCGAGGGACATGGGTCCTGGACCACATGACTGATGTACTGTGGAAGTTTAACCAGACCAGAGGAGGGCACATAGCATGGCAGACAGAGTACACAATGCAGTCATGGACTCACCCCCTCCGTGCTGCTCCCTGGCCTTCAGCTGCCCATCCAGATCAGGGAAGACCACCGCCAGGATCCTGAGCATGTGGGGGTCAGGGTCCGGTGTCCGCCCCTCCTGCGAGGAGGCGACAGCTTCAGCTGGACCCGTGCGATCCTCCGGGTCCAGCCCCGAAGGTCCTGCCACCTCTTCTGGCAGTTGCGGATCCGGCACTTGTAGTCCCCACGGATCTCACTGCCCGGACGATGGTCAGCCATATCTTCTGCTTCTGGTGGGCATCAACCTGTGAGGATGACAAAGTGAGAATGCTATTACTACACATGCAACATATCCGTGCATTACACAGTTGTGTATACATGTCTCAATCACAGGGGCACATGATCTACACAGGCAGTGCAACGATGGCCATGGACAGTATGCCAGCAGTAACTACATGGTATCATTGCCTGGGAAGTAAAACCTTGTTTAAATGCACTGTCACTGCACTATACCTGTCCAGTGCATGTAACTACACACTATGGGGGGTGACAACTACTCAGTGAGCCTGCTAGCCAGTGGCGTGCAGACTGTTAGCCTTGCTAGTCAGACAACATGCACATTTAGGAAGGCAGTGGACAGAACACTCACCTGCTCCCCTGCTTTCCCATACAGCTTGCTGTACTGTGGAAGGAGGCTGTCCAGCAGGGCCTGGTTCTGCTCAGTGCTGAAGGCTGGGGCTCTCTCCACAGTACGTGCCATTGCAGGGTCCAGAGGGTGCAGATACAGCAGCAGTGGTGGTGGCAGATGTCGTCCTGGAGCATGTAGTGCAGGCAAGTGAGCTCTCAGGGGAACAGCCAGCATTATATGTGTGCTGCAGAGGCAGTTACTGTCCCATGTGTCCAAAGTGATAGGTCCAAGTCGTTAGCATCTTCTGAATCTGGCCAATCCATGGAATTGCGTTTCAGGAGACCTGGGCGTTGGCCCCGGTCTTTCACCATGGCTACCTAAATTTTTACAAATCCGCAGTAGGTGGGCATAAAGGAAGACCTTCCGGAGGATTAACATTATGGGTGAGGCAGAGCTCCACTTCTAAGATAACCGAATTGGAGACTGATAATAAGGATATTTTGGCGTTGCTTATTTGTCCTAAAAACTCGCCTAAGTTACTCATTGTTAATGTTTACGCTAGGGGTCTGGCGGGCGGCAGGTCCTCAAAGACAATTAGCGATCTTAGTAATTTCTTAGTCGGAAAGGGAGAAGGGTTCAACACAATTATTGCTGGAGATTTCAATACCACATTTGAGCCTTTGGACTTTGAGGATGGCCACCTAAGTGCAGACGAAGACGCCCAATGGGGTATTCCCCAATTGGAAATTCCACCAATTAAAAAATGGACCGAGGCAGCCCTTCAGTTGAAAGCTTTTAGCCTAGAGAGGGTGTGAGAGCAGTAAATGGACGTACACCATCCGACCGCTCAGGATCACATACTTATAACAATGGCCTGAGAAGTAGTAGAATAGATTACATCCTTATTAATATAGAGTATTGGTCTTCAGTAGTGGATATGAAGGTCTGTACAAGGGTTGAAAGTGACCATGATCCACTACTGTTGAAAATAAAAGGCCCAGCTCATGTAGCATTCTTGCCCCCGGTTGAGGTAATTGAGACCGCCGATGTAACAATTAGCAATGACATGAGGAGGGTTAAGTGGTCCCGGGTTGTTGAAAACGAAAGCTGCCTTATAAGCATGAATGCCGAGGTTTCAAACACGTTAGACCTACTCGAAAAATTTAAAAACCAGGATGAAATCAATCATAATATAACACACATTCATGAATCTATGTTTGAAAATATAAGGCGTTTTTTACAAAACCTTATAAAACCCCTAAGAGATCATTACCAAAGTATGACCATTGGTATAATAAGGCATGTAAGGCAGCATACAAGCAGTTGTCCTGGGCTATAAAATCCAATGATATAGATAGGATAAGAACAGCCCGAAAGCAGTATAAAACCACACAAATACTGGCAAAAAAGGCATGGGACGAAAAAGGTGGCAGGATCTTTTGCAAGCTAGCAAGATGAACAACACACAATCATTCTGGCAGCTTGTAAAATGGGGCCGTGAAGGCCAAGGAAATGCCCCGTCAAATCATATTGCCCCAGACCAATGGGTATCATTTTTAAGCATCAATTTGCTGTTGTTGAGAATACTCTCTTATTTATAGTTCCAAGTGTAGTAACCCCGGTAAAATTCTCTTTAAGGGAAGTCGAAATTGCTGTGACCTCAGCACCAAAAGGTAGGGCACCCGGCCTGACTGCATCCCAGTGGACTTATTTTTATCCGATAAAGAAAATTGGTTTAGGTATATTTTGTTTCTAGCAAATGCGATTGCCAGGGGAGCTACTATTCCTGACTCTTGGCGTGGGGCGGAAATCCTCCCTATTTATAAGAAGGGGGACCGTTCCAGCCCCAAAAACTATAGGCCCATCAGCCTGATCGATTCCACCCAAAAGATCATGGCTAGATTGGTTCTGAATAGAATACAGACATGGATAACGGAGAATAACATACTATCCCCCTTCCAAGCAGGTTTTAGGGCTTTTGTAAGCACGATAGATCAAGTTTTTATTTTGTATTAATCTATTGGCGTGTTGTATTGTTAGCGGGTGGAACTATTTATGCCACTTTCGTAGATCTTAAAGCAGCTTTCGATACGGTCCCGAGAAACAAGCTCTGGGTCGTATTGAGAGACCTGGGAATTCCCCCTGAACTTTTGCAGCTGGTGGTAAAATTGCATGAATCAAACTTTGCGCAGGTTCGATGGGAGCCCAAGGGAATACTACCCCCAAATTTCCAATTTTAAAAGGGGTACGCCAAGGATGTGTGCTGGCTCCAACCCTGTTTTCACTTTTTATAAATGGTGTGGTTAGATATTTTTCTGATTACCCAACTGATGCTCCCTCTGTTGCAGGTATCAAAGTGCCAATTCTCATGTTCGCGGATGATACTTTAATTTTATCCAAAACCCAAGCTGGGCTGCAGAAAGCCCTGATATGTTTTGAAAAATTCTGCAAGGAACATGAGTTATTGGTAAATGTGGATAAGACTAAATTTATGGTGTTACATAACCACAAAGTTATCAAGTCAAGGGTTGTTATGAACAACGAGTCTTTAGAGCAAACAGATTTATTTACCTATCTTGGAGTAAATATCAATCGTAAGCTAGATTGGAAGCCCCAAATTGAAATAATGGCGCTCAAACATTCTCAGATAGCAGGGGTGATTTTGAAAGAACACAGGCTTTCTCAGACAAAGCCTATCGGCCCTGCACTCCAAGATTTACCATGTAAAGGTTATGGCGTCCATCTTATATGGGGCAGAACTCTGGGGGTTCGAAAATCTGTCCACCCTAGCACAGGCCCAAAAAGCTTCCTGAGAGGTTTGGTTGGTCTCCCTCAGAGTACTCCTCTTACTCCTTTATATTTTGATCTGGGGTGCCATTCACTAACAGAGGTTGCTAGGTTTAAACCATTGGCCTATTGGAGAAGGCTCTGGTCTACTCCGGAACTAGCCCATTATGCCTCAGCTCTTATGGACATCAGGGAATTGACACTTCTCATAAGATCAGGTGGCTACAACAGGTCAAAAGATCCCTGGTGGACATGGGCATGAGGCAGCTTTGGGAGGAACCAGCACATAACACTTTTCCTTCTAAAAAGGTATTTAAAGATGCGTACTGGACTATGATTAGATCTGGTATTCTGAGTTCCTCCAGATCGTCATCGTTGACCAGTACCTTCTTGGATCACAAGCTGGAACCATTATATTATATGAAGAATTCTGGGATTTTATAACCAAGCCCATTGACAGAAAACGTTATTTTCAGTTCCGGATAGGAACGTTGCCAACTAAAGTTTTCACCAAGACCTGGCACCCTTCCCAAGATAGCAAATGTCAATTTTGCCAGAGTATGGATGAAACAATCTCCCATATATTTTTGCTTGTCCAGCATATTGTTCTCCTCGGAGAAAATGGCTCAAACCAATTTGTCAGAACCTTGGTACTAGGCTGAGCGATACTGCGCTAAGATTACTAAAGACTAGTACCCAAGAGGCAATTGTGATTGCTGTAGCGAAATTCTTGGGATGGGCCTGGAGAATAAGACAAAAGGCCGAAAACAAGCAGACTGCGACAGTGTCTATTAATGCTCTGTCTTCTGCTTAGTTTTCTAGTTCTGTTACACATATATTCATAATTTTTTTATATTTGTATAGGGGCCAGATGGTATAGATCATTTTATGAAATGTTTCCTTTTAAGTCTGTATCGTTTTTAAACTTTTGTAAGGGAACTATACTAATTAGTTTTTAGTAGATGTCTTTGTTGTCTTTTAAATTTGTATTTGTATAGTCTTGATGTGAAATGGATTTTATATATGTATTATGTGATGATGTAAATATTTTTGTCTTTTATGATCATTTTGGTCGAAATAAAGACTGACAAATGAAAAAAATGAATTGCACCACTTACACACGCCCACAGCATCCTTCAAAAGTTCAACTTCATGACACCCATGAATTTGCAACATTGTTGTGGGTGACCAACTGAATTTCCAGCATCAGACTCGTTCAAAATTTGAAAACGCGTCCGTTGCCAGGACAGGCCATAGCCAATGGGTGCACACCGATCGGTCCATTGCTGTTCAACGCGTACCCGGGATGCAACGCGTACCCGCACACATTGAATGCAATGGGCCGGCCGGGCACACCGATCGGTCCATTGCTGTTCAACGCGTACCTAGGATACAACGCGTACCCGCACACATTGAATGCAATGGGCCGGCCGGGCACACCGATCAGTCCATTGCTGTTCAACACGTACCCGGGATACAACGCGTACCCGCACACATTGAATGCAATGGGCCGGCCGGGCACACCGATCGGTCCATTGCTGTTCAACGCGTACCCGGGATGCAACGCGTACCCACACACATTGAATGCAATGGGCCGGCCGGGCACACCGATCGGTCCATTGCTGTTCAACGCTGCATCCGGGATACAACGCGTACCCGCACACATTGAATGCAATGGGCCGGCCGGACACACCGATCGGTCCATTGCTGTTCAACGCGTACCCGGGATACAACGCGTACCCGCACACATTGAATGCAATGGGCCGGCCGGGCACACCGATCGCTCCATTGCTGTTCAACGCGTACCCGGGATACAACGCGTACCAGCACACATTGAATGCAATGGCCAATGTGTGCGCACCGATCGGTCCATTGCTGTCCAACGCGTATTGCGAATACAACGCGTACCAGCACACATTGAATGCAATGGCCAATGTGTGCGCACCGATCGGTCCATTGCTGTCCAACGCGTATTGCGAATACAACGCGTACCAGCACACATTGAATGCAATGGCCAATGTGTGCGCACCGATCGGTCCATTGCTGTCCAACGCGTCCCTGTACATGTCACTGGCATATGTCACCATGCCTGTCACAGGTGAACATATGCCAGCCACATACACTTCCCAGGGAGTGAGGGGCACACCTACAACACCACAGCCTGCCCAAACTGTATCCTAAGGCATGTAAGGCTGCATTACCTATTCCGTGTATGGGGGTGAACATGTTGTTCTGTGGGTGTCACTTGGGGCAGCCACCCCAGGCTGTGCACGTGTTCATGGGGACAGTATCCTTGGTGTTTCGTGTACATGACCACTGTGATGTGCAACTGTTCATATCTGAGCATGTGGCATGGTCACATTTCACGGTGGTGTATGTGTATGTCATGTCACATGCCCCCTGAGTCCCATGTGGGACGGTATGTTTAACCCAGGCTGACCCATTGGCACAATAGTGATGGCCCTCCGCAGTCTGTGTGCATGTTGTGTTTACAATGTCTCTGATTTCATGTGCACAATGGGAGACAGTCTCCACATCCACGTTGTTTGTGCATGGACTTTGATGTTGTGCGTGTGTGTGTCACAGGCGTCTATGTCTGTCCTGCCGAGGCAACAGGGACCACTACCTGTGGGGGTCATGGTTGTTTTGCTGTGGTGTATACATGATACGCCATGTCATGCCAGTGTCCATGTGGCAATACAGGGTCCCTGGGAATCTACCTGTCGTTGGGCTGTGATGCCTGGGGCACATCTGTCCTCACATGTCACTGTGGGGTGTGTTTGTAACGTGGCAGCAGGAGATGGGAAATGTGACACGTCCTCATGATACCCAATGGCACAACCTGGGACTTATTGATGCCACTTGTTGAACTGTGATGTTGGATGTTGGCCATGTATGTGCCATACATGTCCTTACGGAACTGCACACATCATGTACTTGTGCCTCATAATGATGTATCGTGTGATATTGAGTGTGTACAATGCCACATATGTGGGGTGAGTGACAATCTTTCTTTGTTCACCTATGCACTGCAGGGCACCAGCTGTCCATAGACCATTCCCTGACCTGGCAACGATGGTGGAACGTGACAGCATCCGAAGGTACCGCTTCACCAGGCAGCTGATTGATGATTTGGCAGTGCGCTTGGCACCACACCTGCAACCTGGCCGGCCGTACCCTACAGCGCTGACCCCCAAGGTGAAGGTGATGGCAGCCCTACACTTCTTTGCCACCGGTACCTTTCAACACACTCTGGCGACTGCTGGTGGGATGTCACAGACCATGTTCAGCCGTGTGCTCCGAGATGTATTGGAGGCTATGTTGATATACCTGAACCAGTACATCTATTTCCCTAGACTCCAGCAACTGACTGACGTGAAGAGTGACTTCTATGCCCTGGGGAGGATGCCGCATGTCATTGGCTCCATTGATGGGACACATGTGGCTTTGGTACCACCACAGGCCCAGGAGCAGGCATACAGGAACCGCAAGCACTACCACTCGGTCAATGCACTGGTGGTCTCTCTTGCAGATATGACCATCTCACACGTGTGTGCCCGTTTCCCCGGTTCTGCACACGATGCCTACGTGATGAGGAGTAGTCGCATCCCGAGGATGATGTCACAGATGCGGAACCAGCGTGCCTGGCTTGTTGGTGTGTACTGACTTTGTACCATTGTGTGTGTTCTGCAATGTAGTGTTCCACCCTCTTTTCCAACTCAGCTAATGTGCAATTGTCTGTATGTAGGTGACTCCGGATATCCCAACATGCCGTGGTTGCTGACGCCCCTCAGGAACCCTGTGACACCAGCCCAGGTGCGCTACAATGAGGCACATGGTCGGACGAGGAGAGTGATTGAGCGGACATTTGGTCTCCTGAAGAGCCGCTTCCACTGCCTGGACAAGACAGGAGGGTCCCTCCCATATGCCCCGGCAAAGGTGTGCAAGATTGTCATCGTCTGCTGCATGCTACACAACCTGGCAGTGCGGAAGGAGTTGCCTCTCATCCTGGATGACGATGACCAACGTCCGCCACCTGTGGAGGATCCTGGCCTGGACCACGATGCCAGTGATGATGATGATGATGATGGTGATGTCCGCACACAGCTCATCACCAACTTCTTCAGCTGAATGTAAGTATCCAGAGATGTCATGTAACTGATGTGAGTTTGCATGATATGTGTTGGTGGTGCTCTGGTGCTGTTTGAGTGTGTGCATGTGCTACATGACTGTATGCGTGTAGCGATGTGTCCTTACAGGTAGTCTGTACTCCCCAACAGTGTTGACATGCTAACTTGGTTCTGGGTGGGTATCTTGTGACATGTATTGGGCATGAGTATTGCAGTTCTGTCCTGTTCTTCAGTGCTTTTGACTGTGTGTCATTTCTGTCCTTCACAGGATACTTTCAGAGTCGTTTGGTCAACTGTGATCCCCGACACCGTGATTCGACTTCCAGGGTGGTAGCTGTCGTGTCCCTACAGGTGATGTGCATCACACCCATGGACTTCCTTCCTTCTACACTTGTTGACTGTGTGCCCGCTGCCAGGTGGGATTACCTTGCATCTGTGGTGGTTACAACATGTTGCAAATGTGTATTAAACCTGTGCTTCACTTTGTGATGTGCGTTGTCTGTGGTCACACATCTGACTGACATTTGCTTACTGCACCAGTGGGCTAGTTAACACAGACTGTGAATAGGTGTTGGGTCTGTGCAATGCTACGTATTTCCTGGCAACATCAGTGTAGGCGATGAGTCAGATGGCCATGGTGTGTATGTGTTGTGTAGCCCTGGTGGTGTGCCTCCCTCATATGTGTGACGTCGCCATGACTCACATGCCGGTGTTGTACTTGCTGTAGCGGTTAGCATGCACAGTGTCATTTCCCAGATCATCATCGCCACTTCAGAGACAACGTAGGAATCACAACAGAGGCAAGTATGGTGTATTAGTGAGTTTATTGACATACATGTGTGAGTATAGTGCACAGGATGGTGGGTGCTGTACATTTTGATTGTAATCCAAAGTTCCTAGATGATTTGGAAGTCCTGGTAGCAGAAATGTCCAGAGTAAAGTCCACAGTCATCTGAGACATTGGTCCAACTTGAGCTCCCCATGTCATGTGGGAGAGTTGTGTTGCAGTCAACAGGGTGAACAGTTTGCGCACAAAGGTGATTATCCAGAACAGGTTTTGGCTTCCTGGGGGTTGCACATGGCCATCGGCCTCTCACTTGCCTCTCCTCGGACGGCCCCTCTTCTTTGGGGGGGGACCCTCAAGTGCAGGCTGCTGCGGTGCAGGGTACTCTCCGCCAGAGTCATCCTCCCTCCCTGTGGCAGTTGCAGTTGTTTCAGCACCAGATGTTGTGGGCACGCAGGGAGGTGTTGACTGGTTGCTGCTCATCTGACAGAGGCATTGTAATATGTCCCTATGCACCGCCGTCATCTCTTGCAGTGTGTCCCACTTGGACTCCACGCGGGACATTTGTGAGTCCAAGCGGGCATGATGGGCAGCCTGCTGCTGTTTAATGTCCCTGAGGAGCCCCACTACCTGGCTGAGCTCTCCGGTGCTGGACTGGTACGCATCGGCTATGCGTGCCAGTTGTGGGTCATCATGCAGTCCAGACCCCTCTGCGATCAGTGACCTGTGTCTCCCACCCCTCCCACCACCCCATGCAACACGTGCAGTACCTGAGGTGGCACGCACAGGTGACCATGGGCACCCTTGGGGGTTGTTGGTGGTGTTGGTGTCCATGGCCCCACGTTGGTTCAGGGTCCCTGTGCTGGTGGTGGTGGTGCTCCTTGGTCTTTCCATGTCGGCAGGGGTGGTATGTGTGTTGACAGTCGTTGGAGGGGTGGGTGCAGGGGGTGCAGCTGGTGGTCCTGCTGGTGCTGCATGATGACTTGCTCCGGAGGTGCCAGGTTGGTCTTCTTCATCCGAGGAGGGCAGAGGCTGTTCCACACCAGTGAGCTCCGTATCCTCTTGAGCCTGGGACGGGGACTCCTCAGCGTCTGCTGCTGTGTCCCCATCATCACCTGTTTTTGGGAGACACACACAATGTATGTTATGTTTCTGCAGGCATCAATGGTTGACACACCTGACAGTTGTGACTGTGCCTCTGGATGCGGGCCTGTACATTGCATTGTCCTAAGTTGTCACAGTCAGGGGTTGATATTGGTGTAGCACATTGTCCTGCATTATTTGGGCATTTCCATGTGAATGTTGGGGTGTGTACATGGTCTGCATTGGTTGTATTTGGTTGACATCCGGCCCTCCTTCCCACCCAGCCAGATATCCCACCATGGAACTTGCTTCCATTGCAGGGAGTGCAATTTGTCTTTCAGGATGTCAGTCAGTGGTGTCCTGCTGTTGATTGGTGCACAGTTGCCAGCAGGGCCTTGTGCTCCCACAGCAGTAGCCAGTGTCAGACATCTTGTCAGTTGTTTTCCACTCCCTGTGATGTGGGCATGGTTCATGGTGGTGTTGATGTGCGCATTGTGAGGGTGAGCAATATCTGTGACTACCACTCCCACCATGCTATTGCCTCCACCCCCTTCCCAGCATGCCCATACTTCCTTCCTTTTGAGTGTACTTCACTGTGTGTGGGTGTGACAGCAATGGCAAGATGTCAGTCAGTGGTGTCCTGCTGTTGGTTGGTGCACAGTTGCCAGCAGGGCCTTGTGCTCCCCACAGCAGTAGCCAGTGTCAGCCATCTTGTCAGTTGTTTTCCACTCCCTGTGATGTGTGCATGGTTCAGGGTGGTGTTGATGGGCCAATTGTGAGGCTGACCAATATCTGTGACTACCACTACCATCATGCTATTGCCTCCACCGCCCTTCCCAGCATGCCCATACTTCCTTCCTTTTGAGTGTACTTCACTGTGTGTGGGTGTGACAGCAATGGCAAGATGGCTGACAGTGGTGTCCTGCTGTTGGTTGTTGTCCAGTTCCCAGCATGGCCTTGTGCTCCCCACAACAGAGCACCAGTGTCAGACATCTTTGATGGGGCTTTCCACTCTCTGTGAGGTGTGCATGCTTCAGTGTGAGCTTGCTGGGCCATGTGGGGGGGGAATGTTGAGCTGTGACTACCACTCCCATCATGCTATTGCCTCCACCCCCCTTCCCAGCATGCCCATACTTACTTCCTTTTGAGTGTACTTCACTGTGTGTGGGTGTGACAGCAATGGCAATATGACTGACAGTGGTGTCCTGCTGTTGGTTGTTGGCCAGTTCCCAGCATGGCCTTGTGCTCCCCACAACAGATCAGCAGTGTCAGACATCTTTGATGGGGCTTTCCACTCTCTGTGAGGTGTGCATGCTTCAGTGTGAGCTTGCTGGGCCATGTGTGGGGGATGTTGAGCTGTGACTACCACTCCCATCATGCTATTGCCTCCACCCCCTTCCCAGCATGCCCATACTTCCTTCCTTTTGAGTGTACTTCACTGTGTGTGGGTGTGACAGCAATGGCAAGATGGCTGACAGTGGTGTCCTGCTGTTGGTTGTTGGCCAGTTCCCAGCATGGCCTTGTGCTCCCCACAACAGAGCACCAGTGTCTGACATCTTTGAAGTGGCTTTTGACTCCCTGTGAGGTGTGCATGCTTGGGTGTGTTCTTGCTGGGCCATGTGGGTGGGGGATGTTGGGCTGTGACTACTACTCCCATCATGCTTTTGCCTCCACCCCCCTTCCCAACATGCCCATGCTTCCTTCCTTTTGACTCAACTTCCCTGTGGGGTTGTGTGCCTGTGCTGACAAGATGGCTGACAGTGTTATCCTGGGGTTTGTTTTGCTACAAGTCCCATGTGTGTCCCTGTGCTTCACACTGCATGACCCAGGGTTGTGGTTCTTTGTGGGATATTTGATTGGTGTGTGAGGCAATGCTTTCTCCCAGGTGAGTTGTGTGTAGTTTGTGTTAGGGGGTGTGTGGGTGGAGCTGCTGGTGACTATGGTCAGTGCTGTGAGTCCTCCTTCCCACCTAGCCAGATATCCCACCATGGAACGTGCTTCCATTGCAGGGAGTGCAAGTTGTCTTTCAGGATGTCAGTCAGTGGTGTCCTGCTGTTGGTTGGTGCACAGTTGCCAGCAGGGCCTTGTGCTCCCCACAGCAGTAGCCAGTGTCAGCCATCTTGTCAGTTGTTTTGCACTGCCTGTGATGTGTGCATGGTTCATGGTGGTGTTGATGTGCGCATTGTGAGGGTGGGCAATTTCTGTGACTACGACTCCCATGATGCTATTGGCTACACTGACTTGCCCAGCATACACAGTATTCCTTCCTTTCAGTGAGCTTCCCTGTGAGGTGGTGTTGTGGTGGTGGCTACATGTCTGACTGTGTTTGTTGGTTATATTTGTGCCACTGCCTAGCTCTATTTGTTGTTAGGTTTGTACATGTCATGACACAGTTACATTTCACTATGAGCTGGCATGTATTGTGTTTATCTGGCTGACATACACATTTTGGGATGATCTGTTTTGGTTGGTGTGTATTTGCTAAGGGTGCATGGTTTGACTCTCCCTTGACAGTGATGTGTGTGTATTGTGGC
This sequence comes from Calotriton arnoldi, assembly GCA_963921515.1. Lineage (NCBI taxonomy): Eukaryota > Metazoa > Chordata > Amphibia > Caudata > Salamandridae > Calotriton > Calotriton arnoldi. Next base: position 923,971 of record CAWUFW010005187.1, read on the forward strand.
ACAATATTGTGTAAATTTGTTGTGTACTCACCAGGCTCTGGGATGTTTTCTAGTCCATATACGCTCACTGGTGGTAGGATGGCCCGCACCTTCTCCTCCCAGGGTCTGAGGTATAGTGGTTTGGCAGGAGGGCCACTGCTGGTGTGTTGGCTCAAGATGTAGTCCTTCTTCAACAGCTCCTTGACCCTCCTGCGCACGTCATACCACCTGTTCTGGATGTCTACCTTTGTGCGCAAACATGGTGATTGTGCATTCACCCTGTCGACGATCCTCTCCCACATCTTGGTTTTCTGCGCCATGGGTGTCTGTTGGACCAATGTGCCAAACAGCTGTGGCTCTACCCTGAGGATCTCATCTACCAGGACTTCCAATTCACTATCTAGGAACTTGTGATTCTTCTTTGGGGCATGGTGTTGGGTGGTGCTGGTGTGTGATGTGTGTGTTGGTGTGCAAGGGAGGGTGTGTGAGTGTGTGTTTTGCTGGGTGTATGTGAGGGTGCTATTTGTTGTGGTGCTGCTGGTGTGTGGCTTGTGTGATGGATGAGCTGTGAGTGTGTGTGGTTGCTGTCTGTTGGTGTTGAGTGCTGGCAGGTAATTTGAATTTGCAAGGGATCATGGTAGGGATTTGTGTCCTTTATATGGGTGGAGTTGTGGGTGTGTCTTTGTTCCCTGTTTCCCCCCCCCAGTATTTATTTGCTTTGTGATGGCTTGTTTGGCCTTTTTTTGTGTTTTTTTTTCCTTGGTTCTTTTTGTGCATGTAGGAGACGTTCTTGTGACCGAGTCGGACCCTCCAGTTGTCTCGTACGAGCCTCTCACATTCGTTCACGCTGTGTTTGTGCTGTTTTCTGTGCTGCGTACGCGTCAGTCGCGGGGTTTTGGGTTGCTTCGGCTCGCAGTTTTGAATGCGTGTTGGTCGTGCGGCTTGGGCTCCGTGCGACTCGGTCGTGTTTTCCACGCGTTGCATCGTACTTGGCGGGTCGGAGTTCGCGGGTCGGAGTTCGCGGGTACGTTTCGTTCGGGATTCTTCCTGGTGCGTGTCGGTCGGTTCGATTCGCGTGCTTTTCCGGCCGGATGGCTGTTTTCCACGCGGCTCGGTCGTTCGGCTTGTGTTCCGTACGAGTCGGTCGGATTTAGCACGCTTCTCATCGTACTTTGCGGGTCGGGCTGCACCGGTACGTGTCGGTCGGTATTTATTCCGGCTCCGAGTCGGTCGGTACGTTTTCCGGCCCGAATCGGAATCGGCCCCAAAGTGTTTTGTGTTTTCACATCATTTAAGTGTGTATAAAATAATGTAACAACAGCTTAATTGAAAAATAAATGCAAGTTAAACTAACTGGTGATAAATGCACTCTTTTAGGTTATGAAACCTCAGTTAGCAACTACCATCACTGCAGATGTGTGCGTGTGTGTTAAAGCTGAGAGACACATAATTAACTCTAGTTGGTGCAGAGGAATAGTGGCCTTTGTATTTATAGTCAGGGACACTGGAATTATGCAATTGTGCAGTTTTGGCATTTTGCGCATAGTTGTGGATTTTCAGCATTTGCCACATAATCCATCATCTGCTGCATAATTTGCAGATTTTAACAAAAAAAATTGTTTCTAGCTCAAATGGTTCAAAAGTTACTAGAAATGCAGCAACACGTTACCTTGCAGCGGAAGGCTCTTTCTAAAGGTTGACTGGTCACCTTTCCGTTGCTTATTGCTAGATGTGGGTATTAAAGTTGTACTTATGAGGGGAAATATATGCCAGGACAGTGATAACAAGTGTAAAAATGGCAAAATAATGCAGTAATGCTATCACAAAATATGCAGCATTATGCAACACAATTCTCCTTTGCTTGCTGCATAATTTAGCCAACCCTGCTGCATAATTTGGCCTTCTCCTGCCACATAATTCTAGTGGCCCTGTTTATAGTGCTATGAGGCCTCAACCTGTGGCAAAAAGCATTGTGAATATGTAAGTCATTATTTTAAAATAGTATTTACATGGCCTAAGCTAGGCTGCTGCTGCTAAGCTATGCTGCTGCTGCAAAATGATGCAGTGATTGAGCTAAAACAATTCTTACAAAATATACGTTTTAGTAAGTAATAAGTAATCAAATTGCATCTAATGCAGACCTTTTTGTAAGTGTCTCAACTATTCCAGATCTCAGCTGATAACACCCCTACATTGCAACTCAAAAAGCATAAATCTTTGCCACCATGAAGTTTTAAGCAGGGCCGCTCGAATAATTCAGCAGGAGAGGACCACATTATGCTGCAGGGTTGACTAAATTATGCAGCAAGAACAGGTAAATTATGCAGCACAATGCGGCACATTTTGTGGTTAGCATTACTACATTATTTTGTCATTTTAACTCATGGTAATGCTGTCAGGGGAAATATTTCACCTCATTAGTACCAGTTTAACACCCAAATACAGCAGTAAGCAACTATAAGATTACCAGTCAATATTTGCAAAGGGACTTCCACTGCTCCAGAATACTTTGCCATGTTCTAAGTAACTTTTATTCCGTTTGAGCTAGAATCACGTTTTTTTTGTTGGAATCTGCAGATTATGGATTATGCAGCAAATGCGGTAAACTCATAATTATGTGGAAAACACTGTTGCTGCAGAAACCCATAACTCTAGTGGTCGTGACTTTAAGGGACTTAATCAATTAACGGCTGGTAAGAAGGCTGGTTTCTGCTTTAATTTTCTGCACTACCACCACACCTTTCACTTTCAGGCAGAGGACCCTCAAAGTCAGCATTAACCATTCAGGGGAAGTGTTTTTTGTGAAAGCTGAGTCCATGGGATGGCAGGTAGAAGGCCAGCAGGGTTATATTCAGATGCAGAGCGCTAATCCTCCCGACCCCTGGGGCCTCACAGTAATGGTCTAGGAGACAGAGGAAAGGATTGAGATTCATAGATATTGTCAAAGAGAAGGCCCAGAATAGGGAGCATTGTATGGGGACTCAGTTTTATGTTTACAAATGGCCAGAGACAGCTTCTTCAGAGAGATACCCCAAAGAAGGGGACAATATAAGTGGTCTCTTTGTTTTTTGTTTTTTTTAAAAAGGGCCATTCCTTAGTGAAGCTGGTACTGCTGCCAGGTGTGTAAGTGGCCACTGCTGGTTATTATTAAGGAAGCAGATGAAGCAGGACTGGGGCTAAGGGGTTGCAGGGGCCCACTGCATCGCAATTGTGACTGTCTACCTTTAAAAAAGGAGCATGCCTGCTTATTTTCCTTTCTCGCATTAGGACTGATGTGATGGTCCATCATGGTGGGGATGAGGTGAAAGATGCAGAGGAGATTGCCTGCTACTCAGGACTGCAGTTATGATTAGTGCAGCAGGTGTAGTTGCATTGGGGTCCAAGAGTGTGAGGGGCTCATAACACCCCAATTATGGGGATAAGTATGTTTGGGATAATACATGTTTTTGTTTGATGCAATTGCTGTTTTATAAATCTCATATTTAGTGCAGTTTATAAGCCATAGAAAAAGTACTCCTGAAACCATCTCTTAAGCCCCGCCCCCTGCACGCAGCCATGTCCCTCCTGCTCCCCAATCCTTGCCATAAAGGTTTGGAGGGCGGCCCGATCTCAAAACATTTTGCTTAGGGGGGGCTCTGAGCAAAAACATTTGAAGACCTCTGCAATAGTGAGTATAAATGTACTTTGCATTAGACAGTACTTAACCAAAATAACTGTAACAAAAACCAACCACAACAGAAAGCATATGGATTCTGGTATGCCAAACAGAGCAAATCGAAGTCAGGAGAACCATTTTTAAGAACAGAGGAACATTGCCTCAGAAATAGCCAATAGCTATTCCTCAAGACAAAGAAATAATAGCTGCATTTAGTTGAGTGTGTTTGGTCAAGCCAGGATTGGGCCTTCTGCAGATGAACTGACAAGTAGAGGGTAAAAGGACAGACACACTGGCTTCTGTGAGAGAAAATGAGGTAGTCCATGGTGGTTCAGACAGAGAGAGCAGAGATGTTAATTGCGATGCTTAAGTAACCAAACGCTAACTTTGTAGCGCCGGTTAGAAGAACGTTTTGTGATACCAGCCCCAGTTCCCCATCAGAGATTGTTTCACTCACTAACAAGCATGCTGCAGGTTGTTCGTTTATATAACACACCTTTCTGTAGGTCTGTTTCCAAGGAGGAGGTGTAGCCTTATACATTGCATGATGTTTTAGAGCAGCCACCACAGCACAACTATGATGTTAACTGTACCAAGGGCAATCTCTGAGCCTGTGAATTTATGAGCACTTTGACACTGGAGGCGAAGGGTCTCTGCACTAGGGATTCTGGGAACTGTGGTCCAAAGGGCATTAGAAGCTGAATGTTCACAGTCCGGACATTCTGTGAACTGTAGTCCACTGAGATCTGCTGCTAAAAGTGAATAGAATCATTGCCATTAAAAGAAAATGTAGGCAAATATGGTCAGAATTTTAACATTTCATAATTTAAATGTAAGGTTCAGGATAATAAAATATAAAACATATTCACATCCAATACAGAATAGAATTGGTACACTGTCATATAAATTGCATTCTTACGCTATTTTGATGAGATTGGAGTCTTTCAATGGTACTTTGAATTAATTAGCATCCCCCTGACGCTCATTGTGTTGAGTTGCCACCTTTTTTCTTGGCTATCTGAAGCGATGTGATGAGATAACATGATTTACAGCCCTGCTTACAACAGCACTTGGAGAAGTCAGGTGAAGGCTACATTACTAAAACATGGGCAGACACAAACAAAAACTACAGTAAGGGCCTTTTAGTTTGAGAGCACATTTGAGGCATCTTTAAAACTCATTTTTATTTATAGTTTAATGGCAATTCAACCAAGCTTGTGGTTATCTTGCCAAATTTTACAAAAAGGTCCTGCCGGGTGAATGTGTTTTGTTCTGAAAGCGTCTCAAAAACATAGGCAGAAAGAATTGAAAAAAATAGTTGCGATTAGCTTGCCTAATTTAATACCAAAAAGCTCCCATCGGGTGGATGCATTTTGTAAAGAAAGCACGTTCAATGTAATTTCTCAAAGCTTTGTAAAATTAATCAAATTTAAAACGTCAAATTTCTGACAAAAGTATTGCCTTTGTAAAGACAAATTAGATGCATGTTTGCACTAAAAATGTTGTTGCTGAGAGCTAAGGGATTACTAACGTACTTAACCACAACAACCTGGAAGTGATCCAGGAAAGGGAACTAGAGGCACGGGGTATTAGGAGAAGGCAGCCTCCACATCAAACTGATTAACACACAAAGCCTCTCCTAATTATTGACCTAATTGCTATAATGCCTGCTATATGAGTGTAGGCATCTCACAAAAGGTGAAAGACTGGTCTCACACACCACCTGGTGTCATGCTTCATCATTGACCAGTCCTCGCCCTCTAAAAACTTGGTTTGATAGAGGGCGGGCATGCACCTGAAGACAGGGATGCACTTCTAAAACTAAGTGGGGGCCCTTAACAAGAAAGTGAAGTTAAAAAGCCATTACGGATGTCAAACCTCTTTTTAATGTAACTGACATCTGTATGGGGTTTAAAAGAAATGATCGGTGTATTGGGGATATCGTGGTCCCCCACCGTATAACTAATGGTCAACATGTTTCTGCCTAGTGGCCCAAAAGGGTCCGCGGCATTCATCAGGACCTATCATACACCAACGGGCTCCTACCTTACCATTCAGTGTAGGTGAGGTATCCACTATGTGGGGTGATCAAGGTCACCCACCACAAATTTGCGGCTGTGTTATTCCAGCCTGTATAAAATAAGGAGACAATAAACATTTGACAGAAATAGCAATAAAGTCACATAATTATGTGAAGATCATTCGAAACGCCACATATACATGCCAAAATCAGTGAGTGGCTATAAGTGCAGCAAACTGTGTCAGTCATATGTGCACCTAAAGATAATGACGGGGGATACTTGGTCCCCAAAGCTTACCCTATTCCCTGGGACCTACTTGCCCCATAGGTAGAGTGAGAAAGGAGGACCCCTTAGGTCACGTGCCCTACAAAATATGGAGAAAAATGGAGAAACGGAGAAGAGAAAAGAACATCCATAAAAATCAGATACAATAATCCAATAGCGAGGAGACTTAGGCAAACTGCTCCAAAATCGCTTGAAATGGAAAAGCACTAAATGCGTGCAAAACAGGAAGTGCAAACATCCATTCAAACCATTCATACTCTTACTGTTGTTGAAAGGATCTCCCGCTACTGCACCTATGTCTGCATGTCTCACCTCCTCGCTGGTAAATGAGGGGAGACAGGGAGCACTTTATATAGGAATGGCGCCTGGGCGTGGTTGTGTTAATTAATATGTAATTAAAGTTAACTAACTAGCAATCTCACCGATGTTCAAAATTGTGGCCACCTGACCTGTAAATGGCTGACATCCGGTGTCTCTAAAAAGTCATGGAGATCGCTGCCTGACCTGCCTGGCAGCCAATGCGACCCACGGAGTACGAAAGCGATTGTTTTCATCATTGTTGGATGGCGCTCCCATCGTGGAGAAACATGTAGTGAACACATGCGCATGCGCAGGTGTTCGACACAGTATGGAGATACGTATAGTGAGCGCATGCGCAGGTATTGATACACTATTCCTGAGCGATCAAAGAGTGGCATCACCCAACATGATTTCAATAAATATAGCGCTGCCAAACGTGGTCGCGTTACCTACTCAAGTGTATATATATATATATTCTCAAGCTCATGACTGTTTAGGAATTTTATGGACTCCTAGTTCATAACAGTTTTAGTCACATGCGCCCGTAATTAAAGGGCGGGGGGACATTTAAAATCAAAGCAGCTGGATTATAAGACCCGCAGATAGCAGGTGCTCAAGAGAATAAGAATCTTATGTGGCTCGACTTATTCGATTATATGCATATTATCAGATAATATGAATATTAGGTATCAAGAGTACAAATTAGAAATAGCGCAATGTATAAGGCGCAATGTCTGTATCACAGTTGGTGTTTTAGGACTCAAAGTTTACTTAGCGGTGTGGGTCAAATGGGGCCAAAGTGTAAGATATGGATGACAAAATCTCAGCCATACTCTATACTACTACAGCGTAATGCAAAAAGGTTGACTTAAATGCAAATGTGTATTTCTGGTATAATGCTCAATGTCAAAACTAGGGTTTACAATGAATATGCATGATTTATAGCGCCATTTGCAACCAGGGAATTTCGTCGTTCAATCCTTTCTCCCAGGACCGTAGTCTGTACACCCATCGTTGCTCTCTAATGTGGAGTGGTCTTGTCAGGTCCATTTTATGTTTCTTCATAACTTCTAGAACCACCCATTTAAGGTCATTTTCATTATGGTTAAGTTCTAGAAAGTGCCTTGTGAATTTGGTGTTACTTTTCTTGCACCTGATAGTACTACGATGTTCATTAATACGGATTTTGATCTTCCTGGTTGTCATGCCCACGTACATGAGACTGCAGGGGCATATGAGAAGATAGACCACATTTTCTGTATTGCAATTGCTAAAATTGTTCAGTTTCCATGCATTTCCAGTTCCTATATCAACTTCTTTGGTGGTAATAGTCAAAGGACAAGCAACACAGCCTCCACATGCATAGTGACCTGTTGGTCTCTGGGTGTTCCACAGAGTGATCTGGTTTACTTCTGTTCGCTGAGGATCTTTGGCATGTACTAATGTATCCCGGATATTTTTGCTTCTTTTAAAAGCAAACAAAGGACACTCCCAGTGGCGATTGGCACCGTTCAGGATATGCCAGTTCTTTTTAATGATTTTCTGTACCATATTGGACGCCGGTGTATAAGTAGTAACACATACAAGGCGGTCTGTTTTTTCTTTAATTGTATCCTCAAGGAGGGCCTCCCGGTTATGATTCCTAGCTCTTTTTTGGCTTTCTTAATCATTTTTTTGGGATAGTTTCGATCAAGAAGTTTCTTTTCAAGTTCATCCGCCTGGGTAATGAAATTCTCTGTTTCTGAACAATTCCTGCGTACTCGCAAGAATTGACCTACTGGTAAGTTGTCTCTTAATGCTTTGGGATGGTAACTCTCGTATAATAGAAGACTGTTCTTATCCGTAGGTTTCTTATGTACTTTTGTACTAATGCCTTCTTCTGTTAGGCTGATGTCTAGATCAAGAAAGACAACATTCGTCCTGCTGATGGAATGGGTAAACTTAAGATGATGATCTTTCGTGTTAACCCAGTCTATAAAGCTATTAGCTGTCTCTTCATTACCCTGCCACACAATGAAGATATCGTCGATGTAGCGTTTCCACATTTTGATTTGTTGAGTAAAAGGATTAACAGTACTGAAGATGTAATTTTCTTCAAAATGGTGGACATAAAGGCATGCTAAACTGGGGGCAAAGGTACTGCCCATTGATGTTCCGGTAACTTGATGGTAGATGGTTTCTTCGAATTCAAAGTAATTCTCTGTAAGGGCAATCTCAGCGCATTCCATTACGAAATGGCGGGGAGTGAGGAAGTTCCACTCAAGATTCAATAGAATTTCTTCCACTACTTCTAGTGTGCGCCTTTGAGGGATGCTCGTATATAAAGCTTCTATATCCATAGTGATAAGGATATCCTCTGTTTTGTTAATTTGTGTATCACGCAGTAGGCACAGTACATCCTTTGTGTCTCTAAGGTAAGATGGTGATTGCTGTACTAGGGGTTTCAAGAACCAATCGCAAAATTGCGAGAGGGGCTCCAAAATAGACCCAATACCAGAGACTATAGGTCTTCCTGGAGGTGGTATTCTTCCTTTGTGGATTTTGGGTAAGATATAGAACCTTGGTGTTCTGGGATTCTCACAGATAAGAAACTCAGCTTCTTGTTTCGTAATCCAATCCTGACTCAAGGCCTCGTCTACCATAGACTGGATTTTCCTCATCAAACGTGGTGTAGGATCTTCTATATGTATCTCGTAGCTGGTGTCATCTGAGAGTAAACGGTTACATTCGTCCCTGTACATAATTTTGTCCATCAGGACAGTTGCACCGCCTTTATCAGCCGGTTTGATGGTAAGTAAGCTGTTGTTTTTCAAATTTTCAAGTGCATTACGTTCTGGTTTCGTAAGGTTTTGAAAGCCCTTTTCTTTGCCAAACTTAATCTGTTCTATTTCTCTAAGAACTTTCTGTTCAAAGGCCAATATATGGCAAGGAATGGTGTAAGATGGGGGAACAAATGTCGATTTTCTCCTCAGACCAGTATTAGACATCTCATGTTGTTCTTCCCTTATGTCGCCAAAGTGGTTGCGAAGTTTAATTTTTCTGAAAAACTGGGCCAATTCCGTATTAAGTGTAAATGGATCATTAATAGGTGTGGGTACAAAACCTAAGCCTTTCGAGAGGACTTTTTCTTCATCAATGGAGAGGGTATGTGTACTCAAATTGACGATGTTAGTTATTCTCGGCTCGTCGATGGACCGTTCCCTCTCCCTCTGCTCCTCGTTCCCATTGCAACTGATTGTTGGTCCTCCCATTGTACTCGGGTATTCTGTTTTTTTCTTCCTTTTCCCCTTCCTCGGCCTCTGTATAAAAAAGGCTGTGGACCTTGAGGAAACCCAAAACCTGAAGGGTAAAAGGGTTGCTGCCAGAAACCGAAGGGTGGCATAGGTGGTTGCATCATAGGATTGCGATAAGTCTGCTGTCGTCTTCCCTGATAGCCATCAGTGCTCTCATCACTACTGCTTCCACTTGTGCTCCTCTCATCTCCTGAACTAAAAGTCCAATTCTGTGGGGTTGGTCTAAACCGAAATTGGTTCTTACCCGAGTATTGTTGCTGGGGTTTCTCATAATACTCGTCAGTAGTATACGGATATGTGGTTTCCTGACTGAACTTCTGAACATCTTTTTTAAGTTTCGTCAATTTTGACTGAGTGAGGTATTCCTTATAGTCAGTGTGGTCTTTATTTATCTCATCCAATTTTTTCTTAAATACAGTTAGGTGTACCAACGTTTTAAGTTTACTCTCACTTTGTTGGATCTCAATCAGGAGTGCATCAGCCAATTCCCTGGCTGTGTTGATGATAAGGACTAACCAGTCTTTAGTGCATTTCCATGCAATTCTAGACCAGTTAATCCGAAATACTTTATTGTTGAGAAAAAGTCTTGGTTCATTAGTGACCACCAGGCCTCTTGGGGCGCTATTCTTGCGCAAGTACTCTGTCATAAATGCTCCATGCAAAGTCGTCCGAATCAGTTCTTTTTTCTTAGTGGATAGTGCTTCCCACTCATCTGAATTCTGGACCACTTGTGATACCACTGATTCTGCTAATAATGATGGTGTTCTAAGAATTTCTGCGTAGTTCTCCTCACCGAATGCTAGTTCAGTTTCCATGTTTATGTTTAGGCTGAGCTGGACTAGTCCAAATAATAGCCTAAAAACAAACCCACTCTTGGGTCAGTATTCTACCCCTAAAATGTTCCCACAGCTATCCGCTGTACTCACGTACTTAACCACAACAACCTGGAAGTGATCCAGGAAAGGGAACTAGAGGCACGGGGTATTAGGAGAAGGCAGCCTCCACATCAAACTGATTAACACACAAAGCCTCTCCTAATTATTGACCTAATTGCTATAATGCCTGCTATATGAGTGTAGGCATCTCACAAAAGGTGAAAGACTGGTCTCACACACCACCTGGTGTCATGCTTCATCATTGACCAGTCCTCGCCCTCTAAAAACTTGGTTTGATAGAGGGCGGGCATGCACCTGAAGACAGGGATGCACTTCTAAAACTAAGTGGGGGCCCTTAACAAGAAAGTGAAGTTAAAAAGCCATTACGGATGTCAAACCTCTTTTTAATGTAACTGACATCTGTATGGGGTTTAAAAGAAATGATCGGTGTATTGGGGATATCGTGGTCCCCCCACCGTATAACTAATGGTCAACATGTTTCTGCCTAGTGGCCCAAAAGGGTCCGCGGCATTCATCAGGACCTATCATACACCAACGGGCTCCTACCTTACCATTCAGTGTAGGTGAGGTATCCACTATGTGGGGTGATCAAGGTCACCCACCACAAATTTGCGGCTGTGTTATTCCAGCCTGTATAAAATAAGGAGACAATAAACATTTGACAGAAATAGCAATAAAGTCACATAATTATGTGAAGATCATTCGAAACGCCACATATACATGCCAAAATCAGTGAGTGGCTATAAGTGCAGCAAACTGTGTCAGTCATATGTGCACCTAAAGATAATGACGGGGGATACTTGGTCCCCAAAGCTTACCCTATTCCCTGGGACCTACTTGCCCCATAGGTAGAGTGAGAAAGGAGGACCCCTTAGGTCACGTGCCCTACAAAATATGGAGAAAAAACGGAGAAGAGAAAAGAACATCCATAAAAATCAGATACAATAATCCAATAGCGAGGAGACTTAGGCAAACTGCTCCAAAATCGCTTGAAATGGAAAAGCACTAAATGCGTGCAAAACAGGAAGTGCAAACATCCATTCAAACCATTCATACTCTTACTGTTGTTGAAAGGATCTCCCGCTACTGCACCTATGTCTGCATGTCTCACCTCCTCGCTGGTAAATGAGGGGAGACAGGGAGCACTTTATATAGGAATGGCGCCTGGGCGTGGTTGTGTTAATTAATATGTAATTAAAGTTAACTAACTAGCAATCTCACCGATGTTCAAAATTGTGGCCACCTGACCTGTAAATGGCTGACATCCGGTGTCTCTAAAAAGTCATGGAGATCGCTGCCTGACCTGCCTGGCAGCCAATGCGACCCACGGAGTACGAAAGCGATTGTTTTCATCATTGTTGGATGGCGCTCCCATCGTGGAGAAACATGTAGTGAACACATGCGCATGCGCAGGTGTTCGACACAGTATGGAGATACGTATAGTGAGCGCATGCGCAGGTATTGATACACTATTCCTGAGCGATCAAAGAGTGGCATCACCCAACATGATTTCAATAAATATAGCGCTGCCAAACGTGGTCGCGTTACCTACTCAAGTGTATATATATATATATTCTCAAGCTCATGACTGTTTAGGAATTTTATGGACTCCTAGTTCATAACAGTTTTAGTCACATGCGCCCGTAATTAAAGGGCGGGGGGACATTTAAAATCAAAGCAGCTGGATTATAAGACCCGCAGATAGCAGGTGCTCAAGAGAATAAGAATCTTATGTGGCTCGACTTATTCGATTATATGCATATTATCAGATAATATGAATATTAGGTATCAAGAGTACAAATTAGAAATAGCGCAATGTATAAGGCGCAATGTCTGTATCACAGTTGGTGTTTTAGGACTCAAAGTTTACTTAGCGGTGTGGGTCAAATGGGGCCAAAGTGTAAGATATGGATGACAAAATCTCAGCCATACTCTATACTACTACAGCGTAATGCAAAAAGGTTGACTTAAATGCAAATGTGTATTTCTGGTATAATGCTCAATGTCAAAACTAGGGTTTACAATGAATATGCATGATTTATAGCGCCATTTGCAACCAGGGAATTTCGTCGTTCAATCCTTTCTCCCAGGACCGTAGTCTGTACACCCATCGTTGCTCTCTAATGTGGAGTGGTCTTGTCAGGTCCATTTTATGTTTCTTCATAACTTCTAGAACCACCCATTTAAGGTCATTTTCATTATGGTTAAGTTCTAGAAAGTGCCTTGTGAATTTGGTGTTACTTTTCTTGCACCTGATAGTACTACGATGTTCATTAATACGGATTTTGATCTTCCTGGTTGTCATGCCCACGTACATGAGACTGCAGGGGCATATGAGAAGATAGACCACATTTTCTGTATTGCAATTGCTAAAATTGTTCAGTTTCCATGCATTTCCAGTTCCTATATCAACTTCTTTGGTGGTAATAGTCAAAGGACAAGCAACACAGCCTCCACATGCATAGTGACCTGTTGGTCTCTGGGTGTTCCACAGAGTGATCTGGTTTACTTCTGTTCGCTGAGGATCTTTGGCATGTACTAATGTATCCCGGATATTTTTGCTTCTTTTAAAAGCAAACAAAGGACACTCCCAGTGGCGATTGGCACCGTTCAGGATATGCCAGTTCTTTTTAATGATTTTCTGTACCATATTGGACGCCGGTGTATAAGTAGTAACACATACAAGGCGGTCTGTTTTTTCTTTAATTGTATCCTCAAGGAGGGCCTCCCGGTTATGATTCCTAGCTCTTTTTTTGGCTTTCTTAATCATTTTTTTGGGATAGTTTCGATCAAGAAGTTTCTTTTCAAGTTCATCCGCCTGGGTAATGAAATTCTCTGTTTCTGAACAATTCCTGCGTACTCGCAAGAATTGACCTACTGGTAAGTTGTCTCTTAATGCTTTGGGATGGTAACTCTCGTATAATAGAAGACTGTTCTTATCCGTAGGTTTCTTATGTACTTTTGTACTAATGCCTTCTTCTGTTAGGCTGATGTCTAGATCAAGAAAGACAACATTCGTCCTGTTGATGGAATGGGTAAACTTAAGATGATGATCTTTCGTGTTAACCCAGTCTATAAAGCTATTAGCTGTCTCTTCATTACCCTGCCACACAATGAAGATATCGTCGATGTAGCGTTTCCACATTTTGATTTGTTGAGTAAAAGGATTAACAGTACTGAAGATGTAATTTTCTTCAAAATGGTGGACATAAAGGCATGCTAAACTGGGGGCAAAGGTACTGCCCATTGATGTTCCGGTAACTTGATGGTAGATGGTTTCTTCGAATTCAAAGTAATTCTCTGTAAGGGCAATCTCAGCGCATTCCATTACGAAATGGCGGGGAGTGAGGAAGTTCCACTCAAGATTCAATAGAATTTCTTCCACTACTTCTAGTGTGCGCCTTTGAGGGATGCTCGTATATAAAGCTTCTATATCCATAGTGATAAGGATATCCTCTGTTTTGTTAATTTGTGTATCACGCAGTAGGCACAGTACATCCTTTGTGTCTCTAAGGTAAGATGGTGATTGCTGTACTAGGGGTTTCAAGAACCAATCGCAAAATTGCGAGAGGGGCTCCAAAATAGACCCAATACCAGAGACTATAGGTCTTCCTGGAGGTGGTATTCTTCCTTTGTGGATTTTGGGTAAGATATAGAACCTTGGTGTTCTGGGATTCTCACAGATAAGAAACTCAGCTTCTTGTTTCGTAATCCAATCCTGACTCAAGGCCTCGTCTACCATAGACTGGATTTTCCTCATCAAACGTGGTGTAGGATCTTCTATATGTATCTCGTAGCTGGTGTCATCTGAGAGTAAACGGTTACATTCGTCCCTGTACATAATTTTGTCCATCAGGACAGTTGCACCGCCTTTATCAGCCGGTTTGATGGTAAGTAAGCTGTTGTTTTTCAAATTTTCAAGTGCATTACGTTCTGGTTTCGTAAGGTTTTGAAAGCCCTTTTCTTTGCCAAACTTAATCTGTTCTATTTCTCTAAGAACTTTCTGTTCAAAGGCCAATATATGGCAAGGAATGGTGTAAGATGGGGGAACAAATGTCGATTTTCTCCTCAGACCAGTATTAGACATCTCATGTTGTTCTTCCCTTATGTCGCCAAAGTGGTTGCGAAGTTTAATTTTTCTGAAAAACTGGGCCAATTCCGTATTAAGTGTAAATGGATCATTAATAGGTGTGGGTACAAAACCTAAGCCTTTCGAGAGGACTTTTTCTTCATCAATGGAGAGGGTATGTGTACTCAAATTGACGATGTTAGTTATTCTCGGCTCGTCGATGGACCGTTCCCTCTCCCTCTGCTCCTCGTTCCCATTGCAACTGATTGTTGGTCCTCCCATTGTACTCGGGTATTCTGTTTTTTTCTTCCTTTTCCCCTTCCTCGGCCTCTGTATAAAAAAGGCTGTGGACCTTGAGGAAACCCAAAACCTGAAGGGTAAAAGGGTTGCTGCCAGAAACCGAAGGGTGGCATAGGTGGTTGCATCATAGGATTGCGATAAGTCTGCTGTCGTCTTCCCTGATAGCCATCAGTGCTCTCATCACTACTGCTTCCACTTGTGCTCCTCTCATCTCCTGAACTAAAAGTCCAATTCTGTGGGGTTGGTCTAAACCGAAATTGGTTCTTACCCGAGTATTGTTGCTGGGGTTTCTCATAATACTCGTCAGTAGTATACGGATATGTGGTTTCCTGACTGAACTTCTGAACATCTTTTTTAAGTTTCGTCAATTTTGACTGAGTGAGGTATTCCTTATAGTCAGTGTGGTCTTTATTTATCTCATCCAATTTTTTCTTAAATACAGTTAGGTGTACCAACGTTTTAAGTTTACTCTCACTTTGTTGGATCTCAATCAGGAGTGCATCAGCCAATTCCCTGGCTGTGTTGATGATAAGGACTAACCAGTCTTTAGTGCATTTCCATGCAATTCTAGACCAGTTAATCCGAAATACTTTATTGTTGAGAAAAAGTCTTGGTTCATTAGTGACCACCAGGCCTCTTGGGGCGCTATTCTTGCGCAAGTACTCTGTCATAAATGCTCCATGCAAAGTCGTCCGAATCAGTTCTTTTTTCTTAGTGGATAGTGCTTCCCACTCATCTGAATTCTGGACCACTTGTGATACCACTGATTCTGCTAATAATGATGGTGTTCTAAGAATTTCTGCGTAGTTCTCCTCACCGAATGCTAGTTCAGTTTCCATGTTTATGTTTAGGCTGAGCTGGACTAGTCCAAATAATAGCCTAAAAACAAACCCACTCTTGGGTCAGTATTCTACCCCTAAAATGTTCCCACAGCTATCCGCTGTACTCACGTACTTAACCACAACAACCTGGAAGTGATCCAGGAAAGGGAACTAGAGGCACGGGGTATTAGGAGAAGGCAGCCTCCACATCAAACTGATTAACACACAAAGCCTCTCCTAATTATTGACCTAATTGCTATAATGCCTGCTATATGAGTGTAGGCATCTCACAAAAGGTGAAAGACTGGTCTCACACACCACCTGGTGTCATGCTTCATCATTGACCAGTCCTCGCCCTCTAAAAACTTGGTTTGATAGAGGGCGGGCATGCACCTGAAGACAGGGATGCACTTCTAAAACTAAGTGGGGGCCCTTAACAAGAAAGTGAAGTTAAAAAGCCATTACGGATGTCAAACCTCTTTTTAATGTAACTGACATCTGTATGGGGTTTAAAAGAAATGATCGGTGTATTGGGGATATCGTGGTCCCCCCACCGTATAACTAATGGTCAACATGTTTCTGCCTAGTGGCCCAAAAGGGTCCGCGGCATTCATCAGGACCTATCATACACCAACGGGCTCCTACCTTACCATTCAGTGTAGGTGAGGTATCCACTATGTGGGGTGATCAAGGTCACCCACCACAAATTTGCGGCTGTGTTATTCCAGCCTGTATAAAATAAGGAGACAATAAACATTTGACAGAAATAGCAATAAAGTCACATAATCAACGTACACAGTGATCTCTCCTTCCAACATGGTGCAGCAGTACATGCCCGAGCTCCTCCTGGCCAAGACAGTATCGCACCGACCATGCAGCTAACGTGTACGGTTATCTGCAGGCTATGAGTTTGAAAGCACGTTTGAGGCATTTTTAGAAAGAATTTTTATTTATTTTTTAAAAGCTATTCAACAAAGCTTGTGGTGATCTTGCCTAATTTTACAAAAAGCTCCCATCGGGTGAACGCGTTTTGTTCTGTAAAAAATGTATGGTTAGAGATGTTAGAATGTTTGAAAAAAGCAGTGTCTGAAGACAAGAAATGCAAGTCAGTACGGCAGCGACCGTAACGGTATAGACTCAATGCAAAACAAACAAAAAACTCTGGTAAATTTATTAAACAGCAATCCCTTACCAAGAAAGGAAATGCTTCTAAATGAAAGCAAAGGTAAATATCTATTTACAAGTGAAAGTTAAACATGTTCGCTCCTTACCTTGCAACTCGCACCTTCGTTCAGCTTGCAATTCCAGTAAGTGAGGAACTAAAACTGAAAGTACTTTTAAAAGGGGTGGGGATCAATGAAGCAGAAATAGGTGCCGCTTGGGAGCCATCATTTTAATTGGATCCAATTGACAAACTTTGTGTTTTTTTGCTATAAGGATTTAAATGGAAAGCGGGGGGATTGAAGTTATGTGGCCGGCATGGAGAAGCAGACATAGGTCCATGAATTTTAGGGGCACAAAGAATCACACAGGAGAGTGAGCAGTACCCCTGCGGGAGATTTGGAGGGTTAAGGGGGGTCAAACACAGACAGCGAACAGTAAAGTGGATCTCTGGAGTGCAGAGAAGCATACGGTGCTTTAGAGTGACACATATACAAAGAATCACACAGGACAAAGGGAATACCCAGGGGTTGTACCACCCGTAAATAATCGAGAAAGGCATCCAAAACGGATATAGTCAGCAAAACAAAACAAGTTTGCTTTTCAAGTTATCGGTGTGAGAGGATGTGGCATCCCATATAGAGCTGACAACTTTGGGACTGGAGAAACAGGCTAGAGTCTCTGTGTTGGCCCTCCCCATACCGATTGGAACAAATCAACTTAAACAATGGCAAAACCGAACAGAAATAAAATTACAAAAACTACAAATGCCTTGCAAATTTCGATCCAGTACGGCAATGGTTGAACTCACTTTGAGTGAACGTGTACAGGGGTGAACTCATACAGGAACAAAAGCCCACATAAAAAAAAAAACAAGCAATAAATGGTGCAGGACCAATTCAAAGAAAAAAAGAGTGCGCCCAACGAAACATAAATAAACAAAAGAGTGGGCGGACGCGTTACATGGGCTGTAGTCATGAAAGTGAAAAACGCACCCACAGGCGGGACAAATAGCAACATTTCACCAATGAAAAGAAAGAAATTTAGAAAGGCACGTCAAGGAACAAATGAAAAGTGATGCACGTGATAAAACCCCATAGAGTAGATACAGCATGTCTCGAGGAACCTACACAAAACCCAGAGCGATAACGTGTGATTGGGAATTTATCTAGACCTCACATAGGGATACTCTAATCACTGTGTAGATTAGGTTACATAGGTACTGAAGAATAGCTGCTAGATCATTTTTTTCGACTCACACAGGCTTAAAACATGTTGTTAGAAATGGGGGTCTCTAGTTGGCAATGTTTTGCACCTTTGTCCAAGTAGGGACCCTTCTTCCTAGTCAGGGTAAGGGAGATACACTTCTAAAATAACTCCTGCTCACCCCCTTGGTAGCTTAGCACTAGCAGATAGGCTTATCTCCGAGGCAGTGTGTAAAACATTTGTGCACACATACAGTAATACAGTGAAAACACTACAAACGGACACCACACCAGTTTAGACACATAAGTAATCTTTATCTAAACCAAACAATACCAAAACGACAAAAATCTAAAATACAGTAATCAAAATGTACTTCTTAGAAGGTAAAAACAGTTCTGTCCATAGCAAACTATAGATACGACACTTTCAACACAAAGTACCTTGGATGCATCACAATCATAAACAAAAACAGCCGCAAGGAAGGTGATGCGTCGGTTTCCTATGCGCAGGGAAGATGATGCGTCGGTTCCTTACTCCACGGGAGGTGATGCGTCGGTTCCTTACTGCCATGCAGGGGAGGTGATGTGTCGATTCCTTACTGAAGGGGAGGTGATGCATCAGTTTCTTACTGTGTGGGGAGGTGATGCATCGGTTTCTTACTGCGGTCCCGGTGCCCTTGTAGATTTGGCACCCCGGTGTGATGCATGGGGATCGGGGATGGGTCGGTTCTTGATGTGTCGGCAACGGCACTGTGTTGGTCTCTCCAACTGCGGTCTCATGATGCGTTGGTTCTTGCAGCCGCACAGCAGGGTCTGCTTCGGAATCCGTGCAGTGATCGTGGACTTCAGAAATCGGTGCACAGAATTCAGTGTGCGGCGATTTTTCCAGCTGTGGGCAGGCGCTGCATCGGTTTTTTCGGCCGCACGGCAGCAATGAGTCGGACACAGGTGCGGATGCATCGCGCTTCTGGTAGTTGCGTCTCCTTTCCAGCTCCCAACAGCAGGAACAACCTCCAGAGGCCCAACTCAGCAACAGGCATCTCTTGGCAGGTCAGAACTCCCAGCAAGGAAGTTCAGGGGAGCTGGTGGTGAAGTCTTTGTGTCCCTGAGACTTCAGAACAGAGGCACGCTCTACTTCAAGCCCTTGGAAATCTTCTTCAAGCACGATACACAGCACACAGCAAAGTATTTTCATCTCCTTGGCAGAAACAGCCACTGCAGGCCAACCCCAAACAGCACACAGCAAAGGGGCAGTACTTTTCCTTCAGCTTTCCCAGCTCTTCTCCTTGGCCGGGGTTCCTCTTGAGTCCAGAAGTATTTTAAAGTTCTGGGGTCTGGGCCCCACTATTTATGTTCAATTTTTCTTTGTTTTCTTGTGGCAGAGAGGCACTGTGCTCAGTAAAAAACAGTTCTGTCCTCTCTGGTCCAGCTTCGCAGCAGGAGATGGAGACAGGATTGTGCTAGGCAGACCAGGCCCATTCAGGTGCAGAGAAACTCCTCCCCCTACTCTAAATGCAACCCAGGTCTATTCAGCCCAGCCCAGACTCATCCACGAGGGGCAGGACACACCTCAACCCCCCCAGTGGCTGTCTACAGGGAATGCACATCCTCAGCCCCTGTCACTCCAAAGCCAGACAGCCAATCCACAAACCAGCAGAGACACATAGGATGGCTAAGCAAGAAAATACACACTTGCTAAAAGTGGTATTTTCAAACACATAATATAAAAACCATCTTTACTAAAAGATGAATTTTTATATTGTGAGTTCAGGCATATTAAACTCCATCTTTCTATCTTGTCCCAATGGGACATGCAATGTTATAGGTACCTCCCATTCTATCCTATGGGACAGATAGCCTTTAAATAGTTAAAAAAGAAATACTCTGTAGTTCACTATCAGGACATGTCACACACATCAGTACATGTCCTACCTTTCACATACACTATACCCTGCCCACAGGGGTACCTTGGGCCTACCTTAGGGATGACTCACATGTAATAAAAGGGAAGGTTAGGGCCTGGCAAGAGGGCACACTTGCCAGGTCGACATGGCAGTAGAGACTGCGTGCAGACACTGCAGTGGCAGGTCTGAGAACCCTTTGAATGGCTGCTTGTGTGGGTGGCACAATCAGTGCTGCAGGCCCACTAACAGTATTTGACTTACAGGCCCTGGGCACACAAAGTGCACGGTACTAGGGATTTAATAGTAAGTCAAATAAGCCAATCATGGAAACACCAATCCATTTTCACACTTTACAGAGGGAGCACTTGCACTTTTGGCACTGATCACCAGTGGCAAGGTGCCCAAAGCATCTAGACCAGCAAAAAAGAAATTCAGCACACATCAAAAATACAGGAGGCAGAGGCAAAAATACAGGGGAAAACCATGCCAAGGATGCCAGGTCTAAAACATGTTGACCCAGTAGATGTCTTAAATAATTATTTCTAGTGGACAGCGTCATTATTTTTAATATAGGCAAATGAACTCTATCACTAAACAGTATTTTTAGAGGACCCCTTTTTCTATTTGTAGATTGCACTAACACTTATGCACTAATTTACACCAATCTACACTATTAGCGACGCACCCAGCCTTCACAGACGGCATAATAAAAGATGTCCGGTAAAGTGCCCCTTTGAGGTTGACTGTTGGGCATTGCAGTGCCGGCCCGACGTGGATCAAAAGACCGATGATAAAGCATGACACTCATCTGGGTGTGTGAGGGCACTTACTCCTAAGGAGTTGCACTCCCTGCTGACCCCTTAGGACATGTTCAACCTGTAGTAGCAACCTTCTCTCTTGCTTTCAGTAGGAACTGCATACCCCTTTTAGAAAGTCTATTTTGATGAAGGGCAATCTCGCCACGGTTTGAGGCGAGAGACTGATCCTTCTCCCTGTGACGAATGCACCAGCTGCACTGAACACACACTCAGCAGACACACTGGGCACCGGACAGGCCAGATACTTTATTGCCAGCCTGCTGAGCTGTGGCCATTGGTGCATCTGCGCAATACGCCAATGGGTTTTGATCCACATAGACCTCTCTTTGGTCATCCAGATACTCATGGAACATCCTCTCAATGGTTATTGGTGCTACCACTTGCTCAACCTCTTTTGCCTTTGCCTCTGCACTGGACATAAGCCCTGCCCTTTGATACCAGGTCAATGCAATGGTTGTGGATGATTCTTTTGTTCCTGTTGTTTCCGCTGGTGTTCTTGTTGCTGGTGTTGGCTGCTACGAGACAGCAGGACTGACCTGTCTGGAAGTTGAAGGCAGCATCCCAGAAGATCTTTCAGTGAGTGGGACTCTATGTTCCAGCCGTTCATCTTCCAGGACTCTGACTTGCTCAACAACTCACTTCTTGTATTCTGAAACATCCCCCTCTGAAAAAGGAATAAAAGTGAGCAGCATTTTTTTGTAACATGGATCCAGTGTTGTGGCATGGATGTACCCTTTGGATGACACAATGTCTCTTTGCAGCCTTGTATTCTCAGCCAAGTGAAGTATTAAGCTCCTAACCAAGGTATACTCATCTTTGTTTTCATCACCCACAGCGCCAAACCTGTCAGACATGCTTTTTAACTGGTCGTTTAGCAGATACACCAATGGCATAGCCTGCCCCATCATACTGTCCTCCTTGCTGACTTCCCATGTAAAAACTTCAAAAGGAAGTAGCATCTCTGTCAGGCATTTGGTTTTAGTTATATCCCCTCCTTTATGGATAACATACTCATTGATCGGTTTGTACTGCTCAAACAGACACTCCAACATGTAATAGGTTGAGTTCCAATGTATTGGACCCTCCTGTGTGAGAGCTTTACCTGGTACTCTATTAGCACGCTGAATGGCCCTTAACTGCTTCCGGGCTTAAAAAGAGTGGCTGAAATGAGTGCAGATTGTTCTGCAGATGATCAGTAAGTTGCTAACTAGGTATGTTTTGAGCAAGTCCTGCACAGTGATGTTGATGCAATTCACCAAACACAGGACCCTGAACTGGTCACCATCTGCCATGGCCATAACTATATTACTGCCATTATCCGGGGCAACAAATCCAATTCTGAGACTCTTGTTTGCAGCCATTCAAACACCTTGCTGTTAAAGTCTTCCAAGATGTTTTCAGCTGTATGGGATTTCTCCATGGCGAGCATGGCTACTATTGCATGCCGCCAAATGCCCTTAAAAGTATCTCAACACTGAGACCAGAAGCTATCTGTTGTTACAAAAGAGATGCAGTGAGTTGTGATAAACATGTAATCAGTGTCTTGACAACTGGCCCACATGTCTGTTGTCAGGTGGCTAGCCTGAACAGCAGTCTGCTGCAAAGCTTTTGAAACAATGCTAGCACATCGTAATTGAGCACTGGAACAGCCACTCTGGCAAGGTAGGTCCTGCTGGGAACCTTACATTTTGGGCAGATGGCCTCCACAAACTCTAAAAAAAAAACCACTCCTTTCACAAAAGAAAAAGGGAGGATGTCCAGCGCTAACATTTTAGCCAGCTTCCCATTGTACAAATATACCATTGGGTGGTTGTGTTTGTAGGACCCCTCCTGCTTAAACATGCTCATAATAGTAGCCTCACTTGTTTGTGTTTGTGGTGCCATTGACAAAGGCGACGTCTGCAGTGGACCAGGATGTGGTAAACTCAATGTGCGTCTTGGGGCAGTCACTGTATGCTGTAGCTGTGGTGTCTCCATCTGAATCTTGTGCCATTGCGAGAATGCTGAGGTGGGTGATAATGGTGCACTGCTGGGGACAGGGCTGTTTTGCATAAAGATGCCACCTTTTCTTCCTCATCATCACCGACACCTCCCACTTTGATCAGAGTCTCTGGAGGCAATTTCCCTCTCATATCACCTTGAACACCACCACATGCAGAAAGTTGATTAAGGTGCACTCCCAGTGGCGCATGTGATGTTTTTTCAAATGGGTCACTAGGCCTCCAGTGCCATAGTGCGTACCAAGCTTACCTCGATGAACACTAGCATTGCAAATGAAGCATATTTAAATGTTAGCCTCCTGCTTGCTTACCGTAAAGAAGTTCCAAACTGAGGAGCTGTACCTTTTCAATGAGCCACTGGTGCCACTGCCAATGCCCGAAGAACTGGAGGTAGGCGGGTGCGTCGAAGGTCGGCTCTCTGCAGCATGTACTTCTACTGAACTAGTAGTGGATTCAGGTCTCAGCGTGGGCCTTTCAAATTTAGGAGCTGGGGCAGGTGGTGGTGCCACATCCTTTGGAGCAGGTTGAATAGGAGAAAAAATGTTGGTCTTCTCTGTGCCAGCTTCCACAATGACTGGCTCATCATCATCCTCACCCACTTCCATAATTGTAAAGCTTTCAGGAACTTTCCTTTTCCTGAGCCTCTCGTGGCTCTCTGGCCTCAGACTTAGCCGGGGTCCAATCCATGTCAAGAAGAGGGACTTGTAGAGGAGGGTGGAGTACCCTTCCTTTTTTTTCTGGAGATCTGGAAGCCAATGGTTGTAAAAGAGGAGGCTCTTGCTCAGCAGGAAATTCAACCTCCTTTTCTGCTCCTACTTCAGTAAGATCAATTGCTGGCTGCGTCTGTTGTCCACTTTTCTGCAGCGATTGGCTACTACTTTGTGAAAGAGACAAATCCAATTCAATGTCACTGCTCGTCAGCGTCAACATAATCGCAGTGGCTGCCTTGCTGAGAGACATAGGCTTTGGCTTAGGTTGGGGTGGTGCAGTTGATGCTGGTGTGCTGCACCCTTCTTGCTCCCCGGAGGCTGGTGGGGTAGGAGCAAGTTTGCCGAAAAAGGTTTTGGCTGGCACCCTGGTAGTGGAAATCTGCTTCTTCTTCTCCTCCTCTCTGACCACTTTCTTGGCAGCATATTTCTTTGGGGCAATCGTGAAGCTCTCAGTTGACAGTGGCACTTAGCTGCACAAGCGAAAGACATTGGAGGACTCATGTGACTGTCTGACAGTACTGTGGGTGATGGCTCTTGTGCAGCTAAAAGCAAACAAGTAAGAAAAACATTTAGTGAAACGTGGCATTGTTGCAGTTTGAACTGGTATAGACAATATAATTTAGTGTGGTTACTCAAGTTATCATTATTATTCTAAATAATTAACAACAGTGCATTTCAAAGTCAAACCACACCACCAGAATGTAATATTTAATTTCCAATCAGGCTAAAATCATACAGATGTAACTGTTTCCTTTGTCTGCATCTAAGGGAGACACCTGTGGCAATCAGGAAGGTGCAGGGAAAAATTGTATAATGCTTTAAAAATGAATGCTGGTGTGCATCTATGGCAGGCAAGGGGGACCAGGGGGAAATTGAATAATCCTTAAAAAATTAATGCTGGTGGGTGTTGTGCACGTGTGGCAGGCAGAGGGGGTCCAGGGGAAAATGAAATAATCCTTAAAAAATGAATGCTGTGGTGTGGCTGTGCGCCTATGGCGGACCAATGGCAGATGGATAGTGGGGAACTGTAAAAAGAAAATCCATAAAAAATAAAGAAAAATGTAAATAAAAATATTTAAATAAAATGAGAAAATATAAATAAAAACAAAAATAAAAACAACAATAATTAATTGCTGGTGGATTAGGGGACACTAGGGGACTATGAAAAGCCCATTGGGAGGCAAGGGGGTGTTGCTGAAAAATTCAAAAAGCATATAATATAAAACTGTTAATATGCAAATACCACAATGATCCTCAAGCATAATATTAAACTAATATCAGGAAAAAGTAAAACAAAAATGGAAAACTGGAAAAAAGGGTGGCTGCACAAAATGGCCACTGGCCACATGGTCAACCAACAACATCAAGCAAGGAGGCATGGCGCAACAACAAACATATGCAGGTCTATGGCAAAAGCACCCTGGCTGGCTATACAAAATGGCCACTGACCACATGGTCAAGCAGCAAGCAAGGAGGCATGACCACAACAAAGAACACATGCAGGCCTATAGCAAAAGCACACTGGCTGGCTACACAGAATGGCCACCGACCACATGGTCAAGAAGCACGCAAGGAGACATGGCCAAAACAAAGAACGCATGCAGGCCTATGGGAAATGCACCCTGGCTGGCAACACAAATTGCCCACCGACCAATTGGTCAAGCAGCAAGCAAGAAGGCATGGTCACAACAAAGAACGCATGCAGGCCTATGGCAAAAGCACACTGGCTGGCTACACAAAATGGCCACCGACCACATGGTGTGTTATGTTCCATATAGGTACCCTATATAAGCGCAGGTAACTTTGCAACCTTTCACCTATATTCTTCCCTACATTACATACATAACGGTTCTTAGGCACTGACCTTTTACCTAGATATGACACTGCATTCAGAACGCGGGTTTTTCCCTGGTTCGATTCTCATACATTATGCATGAGGCTTCTTGGAAGCACAGTAGGACTAACAGTAGGATTACCATCTCCTGTATAATATCTCTGTATAAAGTTCAGGCCCAACGTCATCCTTTAGGCCGACACAGTAACACAGCAAGGTAGAACCCCTGGGGAGACCTGTGGGTATATATACAGCACATCTTGCTTAGGAAGATAGAGGAGACCGTGACTTCCCGGCTGACACACTCACCAGAGACGCTGAGGTTCCTGCATGCAGACGCTCCAGCTCGCAGTGGTCTAACATCCCTCGCGGGGTGTCCAACTCGAGACCAGGACGGGGTCCCACATTCTCTAAACTCTCAGGTAATGGGGTGGACTAGATCCTAGAGGGATTCTTGGCATAACACCTACACAGATGCTAGGTACATTTAGGTACATCTAGTTAGGGAGACATCGTAGGAGTACGCACTTTATATCATGTGTTTTATGTACTTGTTTATATTCATGATTTCTGCAAGATGGTAGAACTATACCATCCCTTTACTTTCGTAGTACTGCTAATCATATATCTCTGCTACTGTCTAATGTTTGTTGCAGCTCATATATTCTACACTAGAATAACAACTGTTCAATAAATTCTTATTGAAAACGACCAGACTGTTTATTCTGTGTATCTCTTTGAGACAAACTAAGTAAGCATGAGTGACTGAGCGAAAGGTAGTATATTGTTTCCACGATTCTGAGGGATCAGGGTTGCCATGTTCTGAGGTTGCCAGAATCTATTCTCTCCATGATAAGAGGAGATTATAGTGGCACTGTGAGCTAGCTGATACAGACAGGCTAACGTATCCGGTGGGGGTGCACGGAATCAGTCCGCCACCAATCCCACAGTTTATGTTATCCAAACGCGCAGATCCTGTATAGGTAATATAGGAACTACACGACATGGCGCCCAACATTGGTTGGGTACTTATTTAACAGTAGAATCTGAGTAGTTCAGTCGTGCTATTCTCAGAGACCCCTACTCACAAAACACCAGAGACGTCTGGAGTGGGTGGGCACAAACTCCGCCACAGCTGAGTAGGCTAAAAATCCTATTTATTGGCTGTTGGTTAATCAAGCTTGAAGGACACAGTGTTCCTAAAATTGTGCATATCACCTTATCTTGGTTCCCTTGAAAAGTTATTTAGTGTACTAAAAACAATGACTAACCAGGTCTTAGATCCACTTCAACAAGAACTGCCCCTCACAGACGAGGAAGATGCAGGCGCAATACAAATTGCACCAAATTTTAGAAATACAGTCCCCCTGAGACTGCTAGAGCATGGTTTATCATCTAGGGGTGGCATAGTAGTTTTCGTGATAGAGGCACACGAATCGAACAGAGGTATTTTATTCGTGGGTTACATTCCCAGCAGCAAATGCAAGAACAAAAACATTTTACTCCTACACAGAAGGAGATGCACCAGCGGAATACTGTCCGTTTGAGGACATAGAGGTTCCGCTCACGTACCAGGAACACTTATACTGGTTTAAAGGCGCCCTACCCCACATAAGAAGAAGAGTAAGACTCGGCCCGCTCGGGAGAGAAGGGGCAACATGGCCAATATTAGCGGCCTACACACCACATCCTGACATTGAAACAATGCCACCAGGAGACTTACTCATACAACATAAAGATTTAATTAAAATCTATAGGAACTTGACGCAATTCGTCATGAGGACACTTACAGTCCAACCAGCAATAGTTGCAACAAATGGAACTCAAATTCAGGGTACAGCAACTAAAATTGCACCACAAACATTACACGTGGTAATGGGTACAATGCCCACAAAACGTGAACAAATGCCATTCTGGGTAGCTCAGAAAATAACACAGTTAGAGGCAGTATTCCTGAATACTACCCCGTATGAAAAACACAGAATGCTAACAATCTGGTTGCCCATGGGGATAACACCACAAATAGAGGATTGTACCACTTGGGGTACAGTCTTTGCTGCCATTTATACCAGAACTCATGGTATCCCGCCATTAGCAGTAATACCAGATGTATTGAGACATATACAAAACGAGTATGGAGCAGAGCCTGCTCTGAACTTAGGGATGAAGTTACTAGGTAACTATGCCCAGGTATCAGCCATAATACCAGCTAACATTAAGGGGGAAGCAGCTTCAGTGGCCATCCACCAACACCTGAGGGAGTTCAGTCCTTTAGAACAGGAACACGGACTACCAAAAATAATTGAAATTGCGTATGCAGAATTAGGCAGAGACAGTTTGGGTGGGAAAGCTTTAAAACCACAACTGATGGGCAGTCCGGAAAAGGACACTACTAAGCAGACACCTGCTTCAACATAGAAGAAGTGGGACAATAAAAAACAACAAAACTTTAAAGGAAACAGATCTCAATCCAAAGGTAGATCTCCTCCACAGGAGCCCTCCGAAAAGAGGTATAACCTTAGGAATAGGGATAATATTAGGAAACCTGACAGGTATCAGGATACTGATACACGTTCCTCTCGTTCCTCTCAGGGTTCATCGAAAAACTCCGAGAGGGAAGGACGGTCAGACAGACAAGAAGAGCGTACAAAGTCCAGAGACAAGCAGCACTCTCAAGATTACACTTCTAAAAAAGAAGAGAAACAGAAGCAAAAGCCACAGTTCAAAAAGAAGAAGGTTGCAGGTCTAAAGATCAGACATGCCCAGAATTCTGAGGACTCGACTACTGAACAGGGAATGGGCTCTGACGATGCTAGACAGTGCGGCAGAGGTAATAATAGCTTGCCAGAACCTGATGGAATTTTTTTGGTGACAGCGGACTTGAATGATTATATCACGGTAGAAACACCTGATACTAGGGTAAGTGTCCCACATAAAGTATATGAAATAACGCTCCAAATGGAGGGGGACAAATGTAGAACAGTGAGAGGTCTCTTTTGGGATAACCTGACGTTTGGCTATGACATTTTATTAGCTGAACAAGATTGGCCGCCAGCATTCGTCATGGATTTCCCTAAAGGAGAAATGGTAATTCTTACGGCCTTCTCAGACCATATTCCCAGGCATTTACAACACACTTATGCGCAGGAGTGGGCGGTAGCCCAGGCTCCGGCATTATATAAAAACCATGTTGGATGGGATGAGGATTCAACCCACCACATAATTCCTTTAAAAAATACTCCAACTGCACAGAGGCAGTATCCAATAAACCAAGAAGCTAAAAACAGGTCAGGGAGATCTTAGATCAACTTGAATACCAAGGGGTGATCGAAAATTGCACCTCATCGATGAACAATCCTTTGTTTCCGGTCATGAAACCTGACAATTCATATTGTTTAGTTTGGGATTATAGACATTTAAACACTTGCACTAAGACGTTTGCAGTCCAAAATGCACATAGTGCCGCATTAATGAAAAACATTGTGCGGAAAAAATATAAAACAACACTTGATATCTCAAATGGATTTTTCTGCCAAAATATAGCACCTGAAAGCAGGCATCTAACAGCATTCTCAGCGCTAGGGTCTCAAGGTCAATTTTGTCGACTCCCCCAGGGGTATAAGAACAGCCCGGGGTTGTTTTCGGCTAGAGTAACTGAGTTACTTCAAAATTTGGATGAAGAGGCATTGTCCTATGTGGATGATATTTATCTAATGGACGATGACCTAGAGGAGCACTTGAACAGAGTGAATACCATAATTTTGGGATTCGCATCTGAGGGCTACAAATTCAACTTTAAAAATCAAAAATTGCCCATCTCAGTGTCCTGTTTTTAGGATATGAGCTTTCAAGTGAAGGAAAAAGCCTGGCAGCCAATTTGTTAGAAAAATGTGCGCTGCTCCAACCTCCAAAATCATTGAAAAACTTACAATCAATCCTGGGATTCCTACATTTTGGTAGAACCTTCAATATTAGATTACGCAGAAAGAGTAAAACCTTTCTACGATTTAATAAAACCTGATGTTTCAGTAAAACAATGGACACAGGAACATACAGATACACTTTGTTCCTTACAAGCTGACATGATAGCTTCCAAACACTTACAGACACGCGTAAACATACGCAACCTGGTGATCCGTATAGTTGCGAGTCAATCTGGGTACACCTACCTAACATATAATGAGGGTGAGACAGTACCAATTGCATACAAATCACATTTGTACACAAATACTGAGATGCGCTTCGCATCTACAGAAAAGATTTTAACAGCAGTACAGACTGCTGTAGTAAGAGAAAGAGCACTGGCTCAGGGGAAACGAATAATAGTAGTGACTCCAGTTCCAGCTTTCGAAGCTGCGACAAAGGCAAGCGTTCCTAATGCTAAAGCCTTACATCCGGGATGGATACAATGGGCTAATTCTCTCACTGCAACAGATGTAGAATACAGGTACGACCAAAATTTAAAGACACAAGCATTTCTGCAATACGAACAAGAATATCCTCTACCAAACAAAATAATGCCTCTAGATCAGTATGAATATATAATTTACACTGACAGATCAGCTCAACCAGCCATAGGAAGTAAGCAACAATATAGCGCGGCATGCACCATCTTTAAAGGTCGCATGCGGGATGGAAAATTCCACCCAAGTTGCACAAAAACGCAGTCTCTAGGAGACTGCACGGCACAGCTGGCGGAGTTAAAAGCGCTGATATTGGCACTGGTAAATACGGATCGAGAATTCCCCACACTAATTGTGTGTGATTCCTTTTACTGTGTACAGTCATATAATTAATATTTGCAGCACTGGGTTCAAAACGGGTTCAAAGATGCAAAAGGTGGCACAATTAAGCATAAAATGCTATGGGAACAGGTAGTGGAGTTGAAAACCGAACTACCGAGAGCTCACGTGATACATACACTGAGTCATCAGCGTGATGCCGTTCACGTTGAAGGGAATTCATTGGCTGATGAAGCCGCAAAGGGGGCTGTACGCACGGCTTCCGTAGCTGCAATCACTCGTTCTAAAACGAGAATAGACAGTGAGATTATGGTAGCTATCAATGCTTGTCCCAAAAACCGCGGCGCAGTACCAAAATGGTTTCCACTCAAGTACTCCTACAAGTTAGATGCCAATAACATTCCATTTGCTCAGATTCCTGGAGTGGGGGATAGAGTAATTCCAAACATGGATCGTAGGTTAGGTTTAATTCTGGTAGCACACGAAGGGATAGGTTCTGCACATGCAGGAGTTACGGCGACTGTTTCTTTGTTAAAACAACGCTATTGGTGGCCTGGATTAACAAAGCAGACTAAAGACTATGTCTTGAAATGCGACATCTGCCAGCAGATGAAAGGTTCCACCGTAACACGTCCAGCACAGACACCATTATTAATATCTGACAAACCCCTAGCGTGTGTTTACTTGGACCACTGCGGCCCCTTACAAAGAGATGGGGCTTACAGGTATATCATGGTTGCAGTGGATTCCTGCTCGAGATTCATATGGGTGTGGCCCCAAAGCTCAGCTGACGCTCGAACTGTTATAAAAGATTTGCGAGTCTTTATAGGGACATACGCAATTGGCACATTACATTCTGACCAGGGTCCTGCGTTTAGCTCTCGGGCTTACAAGGAGGCCATGCGAGGATTGAGTGTAGCATTGCGGTACTCATCTCCGTACCATCCCGAGGGAAATTCAGTTGTGGAGAGAAAAAACCGGGACATCATTTGTTTGCTGTAACACTTTTCGCCCTAAGTGGGATGGGTATGCCCAGACTCCAAGAAGTTCAAACGGAAAGACTCATCACGTTCGAAGAGTCCCCGGCACCGAATGATGGACTATGCAACAATGCTAAGGAACTCGTTCCTCTTGAACCTGAAGTTCAAATTCAGACTCAAAATGAAAGACAACTCGCTATTCGACCAAATACAGATGTCTACGTCAACATGCCTCGACGAGAGCAAACCACGATTTCTACAAATCCTGATGCAATACCAACAATTGATCGAACTGCTTCTGGCTACTTCATAAACTTTGATACGTTTTCTTTGGATCCAAGCGAACCGGAAACGACGCCAGCCAAAAAATCATGCAAGCAGCAAGTAAAAGACTTTCTGAACTTTCTTAAAAAGACTTACCTGGTGTCACCTTGGGTAGAACTATGGGTAATCACCGGGATACTTTTCTTTCTTTTCTGGCTAGGCTTAGTGATAGTTTTTAGCATGCTTATTAATGGAAGGTATCTCCGACAAAGCTCAGCAGCCCAAAAGGTGAACTTACTTTTAAAACCACACCAATCATCTCATCGAGAATAAAGAGACTTGTCATCAGTGAACATTACAGCAGTTCCTTTACCTGATGGTATAGTTTGGGACAAGGTTGATTTCGATATATTTGGTATGACCGAAATTTTAAGAATTCCTCATTTATTTAAAATATCGTTGAGGGATATCATTACCTCAAGTAAATTTTCCGATGATTGGGCTTTCAAAACTGTTAATAACATGTTATCTGATTTGGAAAAATCTGCTGCGTTTTCTAATAGTGAAACATTGGAAGGCACATCAGATTTCGAGACTAAGTATTGTTATCAACGCTATGGTCATCACTTTTTACATAAATCTGCAAATCCTAGACCTGTGTTCACATACCACCAGTAGGAACATTGTCCAACACCACCAAAAGGCAGTTCAAAAACATTTACACAAAAGTTTCCATATTTTTCGGGGTTTAATATGTCTGACCCAGCCTCATATTTTTATAAGGTTGCACCAACATCAGCGCAGAAAAATATGTTAACAAACACCAAACAGATTTACTCTGCTTCCTTTATTGCCCAGTTGTCTGAACAAGGTTTCGACTTATGGAAAGACACCATAGACTTAAAATCAGTCTGGGGTACTAGAGAATGGCAAATTCAGGGAACAGAAGCTTTGTTTAGAGCATGCCTTATCCCTCAACAAATCATGTTTTTGAATGAGACAGTCCAACAGACGTCTTGCCTTGGACTAGCCAAGAACAAAGACTTGAACACACCTTCGCTGCCAACTCCATCACACACTGAGGGTAACATAATATCACAGGAAGAGATTACAGTAGATGACATCATACAATACAACAGATCAGACCCCGATTGGAAAAAATGGTTGATTTGGCCCACACACACTAATAGTTGTCAGGCAAGAATCATGGATAAAGCCAAAGGGTTTAGTATCCAAGGGCCAGATCCACGTTATGTACAGAGACAACATCCAGGGGTAGTGACATCCTACAGTGTTGGGAAGTTGTGCCTCGATTGGCTAAAAACCTCAACACTCACACAGGTGAAACAACACTTATCCTTGCTGTCACAGGATGTGGATCTTAGGGATTTTTAATGGGCCCCAGGAAGCCACGTCAGAAACCAGAAACATTTCTACTATGCTGTCTATAATGAAATAT
This sequence comes from Calotriton arnoldi, assembly GCA_963921515.1. Classification (NCBI taxonomy): domain Eukaryota; kingdom Metazoa; phylum Chordata; class Amphibia; order Caudata; family Salamandridae; genus Calotriton; species Calotriton arnoldi. The sequence continues at coordinate 956,667 of CAWUFW010005187.1, forward strand.
GGAAAATATCCCAACAAGAGGCTGCAGAGAGACTACGAGAGATAGACAGTATAAATCTAGAAAAATCTCTAGCAGTGGTAGACAATGGTTTAACTACATTGACCTCCAGGATATATTCCTTAGGCAACATTGTATCTTCTGCGATAGACATACTGGAACAAGATTTGGCCATATTACAACACGGGCAATCACAGTTACGTTCTATTATGTTATTAAGCTGGACGCTGCAATCTTTGCGTGCAGGCTACGTGCCTTGGCGCTATATCAACAGTACGTCCCTGTTTTCTGAATACAATCTAACAGATAAACAGATAGAAATGGCACAAAGGGAGAGGAGCTAAATATACAATGCTGTGTATCGAGAAACTGGATAGATTAGCATTTACAGTGGCAGAATCACCGTCCACAGAATGGCTAATCCATGGCCACATAACTCTACCGGTCACTACTTTTCAGTTTCAGTATTACCTTGAACAAAAGCAAGTAGGCAGATATGACAAAATGGGTAAGAAATACATTAAGGAATCATGGGTATTACCATACAGATTTCGATCCCGGAGTGGGGATCGAGAAGTGTTTCTGACCGGTACAAACTGTGAGAATGCTTTAAGTGGATCACTCATATGCCAGGATATAATGCTGCATGGGGCTTGTAATGGTTCTGTGGTGAAACTGTCCTGCCATTTGAGGGGTGCCCCAGCTGCTGTGATTACTCCAGCATTTAGGCTACTTTCGAATGGGAGTTACTTGATGCTGAACAGTCAAGGCTGCTGTGACATGCTCCCGGGCATCGCATATCTGGTAATCGTGAGCTCCAGGGTTACTTGATGTATGTAAGTATTGTTTCCACCGACACATACAGTCAGGGAGGCGCTGTTATGGCCTTCACTGAATGTTTCTTTAGCACGGTTTGATACTCTAAGCAGAATGAAAGCCATGCTTCTACAGAAGTCTGTGCCCTTAACCTCCGCTCGAGAGACTTTTGATCTCCAGATCGCAAGGTCGTCGGCAGAGATACAGGCGCTCATTCATACAAACTGCCCTTTCCGTTTCGTAGAAATGGTAAGTCGTATCTTCAACATGTCTGATACGACAGGCATTGTCCACCTATTTAAGACCATAGGTTCTGGACTTCTGAGCACCTTTCAGATGGTACTTGGAGTTATCCCAAACTTCATACACTCCGTATTTGGAAGCATCTTTGGAGGACTTCCGCTCATCCTGCTCCTAGCAGCAGGTATCCTGATTGTTTTATATTTGCTACGCAATGGACACCCCAGTCACCAAGGAGATGGAAAAAGCACTCCTGGAGCGTAAATACCGTGACCGCATGGTACAACATCTAGGCACACCTTGCCTAAGAGAACTAAGTGCATCTTGGTTCTTGTCATCCGACCAGTCTGAATGGACTGCATCTTACCTGTCCTCCGATGCCTGTTTTGCGGAGAAGAATGCGTGTTAGACCTGTGTTTGACACTCCCATCATGTGCGCAACCGGACGTGAATTTGTTACTGGACCCGATAACGGCCCATGTTCTGCACAGTGGCGGCTGGTCCATAGGGGCGCCGGGGCAGCGCCCCACAAAAGAAACTGCTCACTGCAGTTCGGGCAACAGGAATGTAAGCAGACGAATTGCCAGCTTTCACAATTCGTCTGTTTACATTTCCGGGCCGGCCTGTGCTTCACGGGTGAAAGACTAAAGTGCGCATGTCAACGCACAGCGCACGCAGGCGAGAGCAGGAGTCCAGAAGATGGTCTGACTGCGCATGTGAGTGAGGAGCGTTGCTCCTCACTCACATTCACAAACCATTAGGTATGCTGCGCATGCCTAGTGTAGTACAGGCGTCTAAAGATAGGCTCCTGCTCGGGCGGTGATGCGTTTTTCGCAAAGTCGCCCCATGCCCTATCAAATGCCAGGATGCAGAGTAAACAAGGGTCAGCCGCCCGGGCCCCCGTCGCATCCAGTCAGTATTTCCTGTTGAGCGGCAAAAGAAAAGAGCGGGGAGAAGTAAGTTCCACCACGGACGTGATGCGACGGAGGAGGAGATGCCTGGTAAGTTTTATGTTTTATTCATTAAATTAACCCCCCCCCCCAGTCATGCCGGCCACACGTGTGGCCTGCAATCACTGCATCTCCCACTATGAGTGTGGGTCGGGAACATTTTAAGTCCTGTTTTCAAAACACTTGGTGGTTACAGTACAGCTATGCCTTTTCAAAACCTGACATTTATATGGAAAGGCTAACAGCTTTTCCACTTGCATCCCCGAGTGTGAGTCCTCAATCATGCTGCACTGTGTGAAGCACACCGCCAGTACAATGCGAGTGGTAACTGTGTTTTTCACTCTATTTTTCAATGCAGAATGTGGCTTTGCATTCAAACGTTGATGAGAGGACGCATTTAGTGCTAAAATATAGTTGTAAATGATGGATTTTCAGTTGATGCAATTTTGCTGAAATTTTACACACCACTACCCCTTCCTGGAATAAAAAAAAAACCATAAACTACAGCTACAAAGGAACGGTCGAAACTTCATGAGCGCCAGAAGTAGAAATGTAAATGGGTTTGGATGCACAAAAGCGCCACAACGAAAACAGAGAGGAGGCGCTGGATAAACAGGAATTATTACAAAACCAGAAAGATAATCCCGTTATACAATAAGCAATCCTGTCACGATGCCAGGTAATGCCTCCGAGGCAAACGGCAGCCTTGTTCCCAAAATACAGCTCTATGTTCATTGAATGCTCAGGTGCAACCGGGTGTATTAAGCGCTTTGCGAAAGGGGCCCTAACTCTGTTTATTGTATATTTGAATAGCGCTACTTGGACTCTAACAGTTGTTTCCAGGCGCTCTGGAGCTGGGGTTTGTTGGAGGTCTTGGAGGCTTATGGAAGTGCTTGGAAGCTGGTGGAGTGTGATAGCGCTTTTCATGTTCTTCATTTTTGGAGCTTTGTTTGGAGTCTTTGAAACATCTGGGTGTGATTGGGGCCCAGGGTCTGAGGTGTATCCCTCTGGTGCGTGTTTGGTATTTTAGGAGCGCGCAGCCTCAACATGTTCCTGTCCCAGGTCACCCCTTCACTTGACCTTGGGACGATGGCTCCTTCTGGTCTGGCGTGTTGTCTACGCTCATTGGCCGCCAGCTCCTGCCCTTTCAACAGAGCCTCTCCCTGAGGCTGCTGCCTTCTAGCAGCCCCTCCTCTGCCTCCAGTGAGGCAAGGGCTTGGACCCTCAGCATGACTAGAAGGCCCTCCTTGGCTAGTGACGTGTCTTGGAATTACGCCAAAAGAACAGATTCTCAGCCCAGTCCTCGCCAAGCTGGTGGCAGAGCTCAGTCATAGCAGTAGTGAGCTGCGTAATGGCCAAAGGTGAAACTTTTCTTCACACTAAATATGTTTGGAAAATCCCCGTGTCTGTGATGGCATCTGTGCTCGGGCACCCGTCTATCAAGAGATACTGGTTCTGAATGCCCATCTGTGGGGCCTCCAGGCAGCTCGGGAAGTGGTTATTCCTGGAGAGGCCTCGGGTCCGGATGGGCATGTTTGCAAGGAGTTGTATATATGTGTGTGGGGCCGTTGAGAGAATTTGTCTTCATCCAAAGCCTAGTAATAAACACTTTGGCTGTGGTTTCTGAAAAGGCAGAACCCTAAAAGGAGTATGAATGGATGTATACCATGTCTCTCTCAGGTGACTGAGCATTCTCAAAAGCTATCTCCTTCCCTGTGGCCTACTGGCAGGCACTCACCCGGTGGCCAGATAGTAACTATCCCCATCTCCCACCTGGAGTGTGGGCAGCTTTGTATGGTATCTGAATTACATATGTCTGCCATGCTCTTTGTTCTTTTAACAGACAAGTCCGGTGCACACATGGGCGAAATATAGTCCTCATGCCCCGATTACATTGCCAGTAAGTAAATAAGGAGCAATGAAACATGTCTTCTGTTCTTCTTAAAATGGTCTAAACGTGGTATGCTCTTTTTCATCACGAGTGTGGCCATAAAAATTAAAGACGGTTGCTATGTGCTGCACGCAACTCCTTTTTAATGTATTTTTCTTGTGAGAAAGAATTTTCTCCTCTTTATATGGGGGCCGAGGGAGGTTTTATTGAGATGTGTGCTACACATAATAGGATTATATAGAAAACATGCACACATACAACATTCTTCTGATCTTGTTCATTTGTTGGTTCCTCCGTATGTATTGGAAAGCTTTCGATGATGAAAAAGTGAGCATATTGCTGAGAAACTACCAATTAGCTCCCTGGTGGTTGTTTAAGTGAGGTACTTCCTATATTTTTATATATCTTTATTTTCATATATGGTTTTTCCCTACGCGTAGGACCCGTCTAGATGGATAAGAACCTTTTCCATCCCAAAAGTGAAATAGGGGGACCCCATGTATTGAGAATCAGATGTGTGAGACATATCAAGGGCTTTTGTTGTGAATGAATGGTTTGAGTGGGGGGTGCCGTTGACATTTTTCCCCCTAGAGCTCCTTCTTGTTTATATAGGAGTAATTCCAACTAATGCTCACGAGGTTGTGGACAGAAGGGCATACTGCTACACACCCTCTGGGGCTGTCCTAAGCTCCATCCATTCTGGTGGGGGTGAGGTGTAGGATCTCGGAGGCAGAGGGGCGCGGGACCCGGTCAGGTACGTTTTCATTTTATTTTTTAGCCGCGACTGGGTACATTGCTTCAGACATCTTGGGGTAGTGCTTTGGATTCTACACAGTGCAGTGGTTTTATGTTCCCTGCATTCAAATTGCTGTTGTGATATTGTTTTAGATGTTAAAAAGTGCAGTGCGTGAGGTGTTCTCATCCTCCCCTCCTGTCAGCACTAGGCTGGCACTTGACATCAGATGCTCTATTGGTTTAGTGCACTGAATGTGTAGCTTTAATGTTCTCTTGGTGTGGCACGTTATATGACCGGCTGGGTGCATGGATTGGATGTTCTGTTGGCCCTTTGCGTGGTATGCTCCATGGTGCTGTGTTCTATTGTTGTATTAAAGTCCTGATGGTGTAGTTCGGTCTACTAATGCTTGGATAATATACTGGAGCAGTGATTGTATGTTCCATTGGTGCAGTGTGTTCAGTGTTTTGTTTGTGCTGTAGGTTCTGTTGGTAAAGTGCTGAACAGTCCTGTTGGTGCTGTGCTTGGTATGTGCTTTGATTCAGTGCAACTAAATGTTCTTTCAAAGTGGTGTATTCAGTGTTCTGTTTGTGCCGTCATTCTAAGCACTATCTCCTCAGGCATTATTACATATTATGGTGCTGCAGTGCTTGAAAGGTTCTGGTAGTGCTGTACATGGTATGTTCTCTTTTTTGGGGAGCTTAGGTGTCCTTCTGATGTTCCCTTGTGCAGTGCATTAGAGGCTACTGTCTCGCTGGTTGGTAACGCATGGGCAGGGCTAGCTACATGGCTCAAAACAACTATGGGATGTAGCACTGCTGCACTAAACACCGATTCAGATTTAACACAGGCTTTCCACTTGGTATGGGATGATGGTTTTAATGTCCCCACGTTTGATTTGTGTAATGCAATAGAGATCACAGGGGTGACCTTAGTAGAACCCACAGGGTGAGGGATGTGGAGGGGACGGGCCGACGACTGGACAGGGTCATCAGACCTCAGAGTGGTTGACACCTTCCTGCTTTCTCAAATTTGCTTGAAAATGCACAATTTGCCCACACTTTTTTCAAAATTTTCTCGAGGGGAGAACCCCCCCGAACCCCCCGTAGGTGGTTCGGGCGCGCTCACTACGCTCGCGCGCCGCAGTGAAGTACGACAATTGTTTTACGCCCCCCCCACTTTCAAATGGCACCATCCGCCACTGGTTCTGCAGTGTCCTCAGCATATTCTAATGTTGATGGCGGCATTCCTTGAGCCACCGCAGGTAGTAACTGCACCTGTTGGTTTGAACACCGGCTCCTCCACTGACACCCAGGCTTTGGACAGCGCAGGCTGCCCCAGCACCGGCTGCGGACAGCGTGGAACATCATCTGTGCTCAATTGACATACTATGCGAGGTGTTACAGGGGCCATCTATGGCGGGAGCAAGCAACGGAAATGTTGCGTCTACCAGCCAGGGCACATAAACATTTGACTCATTTGGCTCGTCGTGTGCTGGTAGAAATTCGCCCTTTTTTAAACAAGCTCAATTTGGGAACTCAAAAACAAAATTGACATTCCTTTCATTTTTTGGGCATACAAAGCTTTTTAATGCTTATAGTGGTTCGGACTATAATTACGGACACTATTAGAGCTAGGGCTTGGAAAAATTTCTTTTTCATTTTTTACGTTTTTTAGAAGTTTTTAAACATTTTTAGCTAAAGAGATGTTTTTATAAACTTTGTGCGTACCGCTATCTACTTATGCTAGTAGTACAGTAATAGGTTACATATGTCGTCCAGTCGGAAGAGGAGTGGGAGTTATATTCCACATAGGTACCCTATATAGGCGCAGGTAACATTGCAACCTTTCACCTATATTCTTCCCTACATTACATACATAACGGTTCTTAGGCACTGACCTTTTACCTAGATATGACACTGCATTCAGAACGCGGGTTTTTCCCTGGTTCGATTCTCATACATTATGCATGAGGCTTCTTGGAAGCACAGTAGGACTAACAGTAGGATTATCATCTCCTGTATAATATCTCTGTATAAAGTTCAGGCCCAACGTCATCCTTTAGGCCGACACAGTAACACAGCAAGGTAGGACCCCTGGGGAGACCTGTGGGTATATATACAGCACATCTTGCTTAGGAAGATAGAGGAGACCGTGACTTCCCGGCTGACACACTGACCAGAGATGCTGAGGTTCCTGCATGCAGACGCTCCGGCTTGCAGTGGTCTAACATCCCTCGCGGGGTGTCCAACTTGAGACCAGGACGGGGTCCCACATTCTCTAAACTCTCAGGTAATGGGGTGGACTAGATCCTAGAGGGATTCTTGGCATAACACCTACACAGATGCTAGGTACATTTAGGTACATCTAGTTAGGGAGACATCGTAGGAGTACTCACTTTTTATCATGTGTTTTATGTACTTGTTTATATTCATGATTACTGCAAGATGGTAGAACTATACCATCCCTTTACTTTCGTAGTACTGCTAATCATATATCTCTGCTACCGTCTAATGGTTGTTGCAGCTCATATATTCAACACTAGAATAACAACTGTTCAATAAATTCTTATTGAAAACGACCAGACTGTTTATTCTGTGTATCTCTCTGAGACAAACTAAGTAAGCACGAGTGACTGAGCGAAAGGTAGTATATTGTTTCCACGATTCTGAGGGATCAGGGTTGTCATGTTCTGAGGTTGCCAGAATCTATTCTCTCTGTGATAAGAGGAAATTATAGTGGCACTGTGAGCTAGCTGATACAGACAGGCTAACGTATCTGGTGGGGGTGCACGGAATCAGTCCGCCACCAATCCCACAGTTTATATTATCCAAACGCGCAGAGCCTGTATAAGTAATATAGGAACTACACGACAGGTGAAGCAGCAAGCAAGGAGGCATGGCCACAACAAATAACTCATGCAGGTCTATGGCAAAAGCACACTGGCTGGCTACACAAAATTGCCCCTGGCCACATGGTCAAGTAGCAAGCAAGAAGGCATGACTGCAACAAAGAACATATGCTGGCCTATGGCAAAAGCACATTGGCTGGCTACACAAAATGGTCACCAACCACATTGTCAAGCAGCCTTCAAGTAGACATGGCCACAACAAAGAACGCATGGCAAAAGCAACCTGACTGGCTACACAAAATGGCCACTGACCACATGGTCAAGCAGCAAGCAATGAGGCATGGTCACAACAAAGAACACATGTAGGCTTGTGGCAGAAGCACACAGGCTGGCTACACAAAATGGCCACTGACCACATGGTCAACCAGCAAGCATGGAGGCATGGCCACAGCAAAAAACAAATGATTGCCAATGGCAAAAGCACACTGGCTAGCTACGCAAAATGGCCACCAACCACATGGTCAAGCAGCAAGGAAGGAGGCATGGCCACAACAAATAACTCATGCAGGCCTATGGCAAAAGCACACTGGCTGGCTACACAAAATTGCCCCTGACCACATGGTCAAGTAGCAAGCAAGGAGGCATGACTGCAACATAGAACACATGCAGGCCTATGGCAAAAGCACACTGGCTGGCACCACAAAATGGCCACCGACCACATGGTAAAACAACAACAGCAAGCAAGGAGGCAAGACTACAACAAAGATCACATGCAGGCCTATAGGAAATGCACACTGGCTGGCTACACAAAATGGCCACTTACCACATGGTCAAGCAGCAAGCAAGGAGACATGGCCACAACAAAGAACACATGCAAGCCTATGGCAAAAGCACACTGTCTGGCTACACAAAATGGCCACCGACCAAATGGTCAAACAACAACATCAAGCAAGGAGGCGTTGCCACAACAAATGCAGGCCTGTGGCAAAAGCACACTGGCTGACTACACAAAATGGCCACTGACCATATGTTCAAGCAGCAAGCAAGGAGGCATGGCCACAACAAAGAACACATGCAGGCCTATGGACACTAACTACACAAAATGGATACTAGCCACATGGCATCAATCAATAAGGATTCATAAAGCGTGGCTAATCGTTTGATAGGTTATCCAGTGCTTGCAGGTCCCGAAGGCTTATTCGAACAGCCAGGTCATGAGGGCCATTCGGAATTCTGGAAGTGAGGTGATGGTCCAGAGGTGCGTAGGGAGGCTGTTCCAAGTATTTGCTGCGATGTGGGAGAAGGAGCATCCTCTCCTTCTGCTACAGTAGATGTTGGCAGTATGGGCAAGTGAAAGGGAGGCAGAGCGTAGTTGGTGGAAGTTCAGGTGGTGGTTAATGTATGCAGGTCTTTAGTTGTGTAGAGCCTTGTGTGCATGGGTCAGCTGCTTGAATTTGTATCTGTTCTGTACAAAGAGCCAGTGGAGTTGCCTGAGGTGGGGTGTGATGTGGGTTCATCAGGGAAGGTCAAGGATGAGTTTTACTCTGGCATTCTGTCTGGTCTGAAGTCTCTGTAGGAGGTGTGCAGCAATTCCTGCGTAGAGGGCATTGCTGTCGTCCAGCCAGCTGGTGATGAGTAGGGGTGGGCGGAATTTGCGTAGTCGGCTACGCAAAGCTCCGCGAAACGGTAAAAAATCTCCACGAGCATGCAAAAGTTCCGCGAACACGCGGAATTGCTTGTTCCGCCCGTTCGCAATGCTTTTTTCCTGTTCAGGCACGCGGTTTGCGTGCTCGGGGAGAAATATCTCGCAAACACGCATTTTGAAAGCGCGAACAAGCAAAAAATTCAGCGAAGCCGTGGTTCGCGGAATTTTTGGCAATTTCGCGTTCTCCGCGGAATGCGAAATTACACAAATTCCGCAAGCAGAATGGAATTTACCACCCAGGTCTGGTGATGAGGGCCTGTGTCACGGTGCGTCTCATGTGTAGGGGTAGCCACTTGAAGATCTTATGTAGCATGCGCAGAGTGAGGAGGTAGGCAGAGGAGAAGGCGTTGATCTGTGATTTCACTGTGAGCTTGTTGTCAATGATGATTCTCAGGTTTCTGGCGTGGTCGGAGGGAGTAGGTCTGGGTCCTAGGTCTGATGACTACCAGGAGTCCTTGCATGTGTTGCTGCTGTTGCCAAAGATCAGTACTTCGTTATTGTCTGTGTTCAGCTGCAGGCAGTTGTCCTTCATCCTGTCGGCAACTGTGGAAGTTGGTTCTGGTGGTGTTGGGGTTGAAGATTCACTTCTACATTCGTCTGTTGAAGCGTTTCTTTGAGCATTCTGTTTCGTTTAACGTGGATTCCGCCTCATGTTCGGGTTTCCTTAGTCTCGTTGCACGGGTCAGACATCTACATCGCGCAAGTACTAATTGGCACCCCATGTCCTACAAGATTAAAGCCTCGCCCTGATGAAGACCTTCATATGAAATACTCACCTTGGTCCCACTCACTGAAGGTCGAAACGCGTTGGCTCCCACCCAAGAGAGGGTCAGAGCAACTGAATAAGAACAGCTTGTCCCACAGTAGGTGCATTCGAGCTAAACTAGTGAAGCTCGCGACTCGAGTTTGTAAACAAATCTTTGACCTCTCTAGGACCTGTATAACAAAGTATATTGAGGGCAAAATAAAAGTCCCAATATTGTTCACAAAGTAGTAAGACCTATGTAAATTTGAAAGTTTACCTTTTGGATATTAATGCAAGGATTATTATAATTAGGTTTTGTGCACGAGTTGTATGATTTTTGTGGTCATCAGTCACACACATATATGTCATGTAAAAAGTGTTTATGTTATTTGTCTTTGTTAGTTGTTTTAACAGAAATCACTGATGTACATATATAAAAAATAGAGGTGTATGTTTCAATGTGTAAAGTGACAGGAATCTCATTTTTGACAATTAAAAATTGAAGAATGAATTTATAAATAAATATAGCCCAGGGTTAATTAGAAGGACCACTGAGGTATAAGAAAAAATTAATTGATGGTGTCAGAGGTATTTTGTTTTTGTTGTTGTAATTACTGATTCCAATCTCTGAACTCCCTGATCTGAATCACTCCCCTTGTTTGTAATTGCGGTGGTGACAAAGGCATTAAGAAGAGTGGTGAGTTCCTGGCTGATCCTTTGGTTTCCGAGGTTGAAGATTTGGTGCAGGCGTGGGTCTGTGGGAGCTCCCGAGTGGATGAATTTCATGGTGGAGGTGGTGTCATGGTTGGAGAAGATGTTGCAGGTGATCAGTGTGTGGTTTGCGTTAGTTACTGTGGTGGAGTACCTGTCAAAGAAGTCCATAGGTGTGGTTTAGGGGTCAAAGTTTCTGTATATGGTTGCGATCTTGTTGTGGCAGAAGTGGGCGAGAATGTCCCACAGCTCCTGTAAGGGTGGGATGTTGTTTTTGCTGGCAGTCGGGTTGGAGAATTCCTTAACTATGTTGAAAAGTTCCTTAGTGTTGCTAACGCTGGTATTGATGTATGTGGCAAGGACTGTCTTCTTTGTTGCCTTCAGCCGGCAGTGGTAGAGGTGGAGGGAGGTCTTGAAGGCTGCTCTGTCGGAGGTGTCCCTGCTGGCGTGCCATCTCCTCTCTAACTGTTCGCTGTCCTGTTTTGCTGTTCTAAGATCTTGGGTGAATCAGCTGGCCTTTTTTGAGGATTTTCTCTGGATGTTGCTCTTGATGGGGACGATGCTGTCTGCACAAATGGTGATCCAGGTGTTAAAGTTTTTCAGTCCCTGTTCAAAGTTGATGGCGGTAGCAGGATTGGAAGTGTTGAGGGCGTTCGCCCAGCTGGTCGCTGAGATTTTGTTCAACCTCCGGTGGGGGGTGTTGGTCATCTTGGGGATGCCGGTGCGGGGCCTGGAGATGCTGAAGTGGACGATGGGGTGATCGGTCCATGTGAGTTCTGTCACATGGCTGTATTTGACGCAGTTGCTGGAGGTGAAAATTGGGTCCAGCTTGTGCCCTGCGTTGTGTGTAGGGTCGTGGATGATCTGGGTCAATCCGAGGCTGCTCATACTGTTGAGGAAGTGTGCAGTGCTTTTGTCATAGGAGTCGTCGATGTGAAAATTTTGGTCACCGAGGAAGATATAGTCCTTGGAATCTAAGGCGAGGGGCGCAATGAAGTCTGTGATGGCGTTGCAGAAGCTGGAGCATGGTCCTGGGGGTCGGTATGCAAGGGTGCCTCTGATGGTTGTCTAGTCCTTGTTAAGGGTGGGCGGAATTTGCGGAGTTGCGCTACGCAAAATTCCGCGAAACGGCAAGAAATCTCCGCGAGCACGCGGAATTTCGCGTGCTCGCGGAGATTTCTTGTTGCACCCATTGTAATCTATGCAGGGTCTCAGGGGCAGACGAGCATCGTGCCAGAATGAATCCTGCCCTGCATATTTATCGAAGAAGATGCCACCGTTTTGTGCAATTCCTCTACTCAGAACTGGAGTACTTTCTACTGGCTAATCAGTAAGTGAAGAAAGGAAGAACAAGTGAGAGAAGCAGACTTTTGAGAGAAGAAACAGGAACAAGGGAGATGTGCCGAGGTTTTGAGAGAATAAAACATGAACAAGTGAGGGACAGAGGTGTGAGAGAAGAAAACAACAAATAAGGTCGGAGGTGTGAGAGAAGAAAACAGGAACAAGGGAGAGGGCAAATGTGTGAAAGAAGAAAACAGGGAAGATGGGACAGAGATACGAAAAGAGATACGAGGGACGTCGGGGTTGGCAGAAGTGAGAGTCAGAAGTAGGAGGGGCAGAGGTGTGGGGGTGAAAGTGGGGGGGTAGAGATTTGAGAAAAGAAAGTGATGAGCGGAAAGAAATGTCAGAAAAGAACGAAGGGGAAGGACCAGAGCAGAAGTGTGGGGGAAGGAAGCTGGGATGGGAGGAGGGGGAAGTGAACTGAGAGGTGGACGGAGAAGACAGGTGTGTGAAAAAAGACAGCAAGGTGTGAGAGCTAGAAGCTTGTGAGAAGCAAGGACGAGAAGAGGGGCTGGTGTGCGAGAGGAGAGAGGGGAGGGACAGAGGCTCAGAAGTGGTAGAGGGGGACGAGGGAGTGAGTTCAGACAGAAGGAGGGAAGGGGGAGCAGAGGGACAAAGGTGTAAGAAAAGGTGTGGCGTGGGGGAGAGCAAATGTGTCTCACGTGGAGTGACGAAAGAGAAAGCGAAACTAGGCGAGAGAAGAAAGTGACAGGCGGTGGGAGGTGCCTCGAAGCTTCGGTGCCTGGCAGGTACACCTCATGGGTGTGTAAACAAACACACGGCAACACGAGTGTGTGAATTAGTAGTGAGAGGGTAAACAAAGAAACAGATTACAGGAAGAGGCACGACTCAAAAGGAGATGAGAAACACCTTGTTTGAAATTCTTAGAAAAGAGACACATTGTGGGAAGTGCAGAATCACCCTTTAAAAAAAAAAAAAGATATCACAAAAGACACAATCCACACGTCGTTTGTAGAAAATGTGTTTAATATTCCACGGGACTGATTCAGGTTTGTAAACATCGTCAAAAAGTTGTATTATTTTAATTATTTTAAAAAATGTGCAGAGAAATAAGGTAGAGGATTAGAGAGAAAAAAAAAGAAAAAAAAACGTAAAGCGGAAAAAAAGACAAAGAAAGAAAGAGAAAGGAACTTCAAAGTTATGATAGGAAGGAGAGACAGGCCTAGGAAGACCGCACAGAAGAAAGGAGGAAAGAGCATGAGCGAGAGAAGGCAAGACACAGAAAGAGGGGCGGGAGGAGCAAGCAGGGCATGAAACAAAACGGGAAGAAAACAATGAAGTAACAAAAGTTATTTGGTAGGCGTGATGGAGAGCGTGATCTGAAGCGAGAGGACCAAGGAAGAGGGAAAGGAGGGAGGAGTGAACAAAGAGTGAGAAAGAGGTGGAAAAAAGATGAGTGAAAGGGCGTGATAGTGAGTGAGAGTGCAGGAGGTGTGCCAGGGCCACCGAGGGAGAGAGACAGGCTGCAGGGGGCAGAGATGAGGAGAGTGAGGGAGGGGGTTAAGATAGCCCCACCCCCCCACACACACACACCAATGGTGCAACAGCATCGTGGTTTCCGCATATTGTGCAACCGCACACTATATACATTTAATATTTCATTCTGATGTCTGGGGTGATCTGATGCGTGGTACCCCGGTTCTAGCCCTCCTTAGGGTGTCGATTAGGGGTGTCTTTCCACCCCTGTCGTGCATGGCCAGCAGCTGACCCACAGGGCGGGAAGAGAGGGGTCCCCCCTGAACCTGGGACGGGCAGGTGCACCCCGCCAACTGTGCCCCTCGTGCTTGGTCCGGCCGAGTGGCCGCTGCCTTTGTCCTGGCAGGGGTGAAAGGGGACGAAAGGGGAGGGGACCCCATAATCCTGGTGCTCGGGGGGGAACGCCTAGGTCTGCTTTGGGGGACTAACTGGCGGCGGTGGACACTGTGAAACGATGGAGGGTCCGTGTCTCCTTGGAAGGATGTCTTCTGTTAGACACGCAGAGGAGGGTGCCGAGAAAGTGTGGATGAGCGCTGGCGTGTGCAGCAGCGTGGGGGGTGGGGAGCGAAGGGGGGAGGAGGCGGGGGAGGGGTTGGGGGAGCGGGGGATGTGTTGTTAAGAACTGGCTTGGGAGAAGAAAAAAAGCAGAGGCATTAATATTCACTAAGAACTAGCCGAGCTCGCACGAGGAACTGCTGCTCGGGGGCTGTTGTCGTCTGCGCCGGTCCTGGACCACACACCCCCATGCACACACGCACACATGCACTCGTACACACCTCATGCACACGCGTTCACCCCTTGCCTCCCCAGCCGCACATTCTCCAAGGGTCTGTGTCTTTCTTGAGCATGGTTTCTCCCCGGAGCCCCCTCGCGCTCTCCAAGACCCCGCTTCTGTGAGCACCGTGCGCTGTGCGTGTGTGTCTGCAGCTGGGGGTACCTGCACACTCACCCCTTGGTGCTAAGTGGCTGATTAATGCGTTACAGAATTTGAGCTTCTACTCGGGCTCCTGCTTTATTTATATCTGTAAGTGCTTCCTGGTGAGGTTTAATTAATACCTCATGCCCCCGAATTCCGTTCCGCGGCGGATCGCGGAAGTTTCGTCATTTTCGCGTTCCGCGCGGAACGCGGAAATGCCGAAATTTCGCAAGTTCCGCGATCGGAACGGAATTTGCCACCCACCCTTAGTCCTTGTGGAGCTTGAAGTTGAGATGTTTCATGGGGTTTCATGGTGTTGTCGGTGGTGGTTGTACACTGTATGGACTCTTTGTGGATGATAGCTGATCCTCCTTCTGGCATGGCATGGAGAACAAAGACAAATAGTGGCCTATGGGAAACACACACAAACACACACTGGCCAGACAAAGAAGGCATTGGTAACACAGAAGAAAACTACCATTAATTCAGCAGTGCCAAAAATGAAAATTAAGTAACCTATAAAAAGTTACAACAAGTCCACGCACATCCTCTCAAGACATCAAATATTACCGCACATATACACTTAATGTACACATAAAAAACGTGAAATACAAAAAAAACAAATTTTTAATTTAATCCAATGCATTCCAGCCCTAAATGATGTTTTATAACAACATATATCACAGACACAGTTGTTTCATGCACCCATGACTAGTACTGGCTTGGGCCTACTGACAACATGGAGAAAATGCACTGAACTGTGCAACATTTTTCCTTTACAAAAGAAGAAAAATTAAATCCCAAAATATAACTAGGCCCCTAATGAAACTGTAGATGACCCACCACAATAAATTAAAAAATCTAATAAAGGTTAACGAAATACTGGTGCATGCCCTCTATCAAACAAACAACATCATTATACAAGAGTTTTTGAACTTGCTTGTAAAATATGAAAAACAAGGGGCATATTAGCAAGACCCACGTTAAAATTATCGCCGTTTTAGCGGCAGGAAACTGCCGCTAAAACGGCGATAATGGGCTTGCTAATATGCGTTATGGAATTCCAATAGAAGCCCAGGTTAGATGTGCAGGACATCTAACCTGGGCTTCTATTGGAATTCTATAACGCATATTAGCAAGCCCATTATCGCCGTTTTAGCGGCAGTTTCCTGCCGCTAAAACGGCGATAATTTTAACGTGGGTCTTGCTAATATGCCCCAAAGTCCTTAAATCCAAATGTTAATATGCAGAAGACAGAGAGTGATCAATCCAGCTCCAAATCCAAATGAAAAGTGACCAGAAGATGGACAAAGCACTGGGATGAGCCTGCTGGACAGGAACAGGAAGTTTGTGTCTCTGGTTCACTTCATTCTTGATAGAAACAAAAGTAAAATAAAAAGAAGGCTTCTCAAACTAAAAAGCAACCGGAACGGTCTTTTGTAGGAGAATAGTAATTCACATATGCCTTTTTGAGTAGATTTAGCTGCTTCTCGAGTAGAAAATCTGCTCGAGGTGTAGCTATGGTCGCTCCCGCTCGCCAGTGTCACGAAAAAGCACCTGAAGCCGCGCTAGCGGGCGCCAAGTCTCGTACGTGCTCGCTAGTGGCCGACAAGTCTCATCGCACTCACCAGCACGCATCAAAACAAGTCCAGAGTGCCAACAGAAAAAACTCAGCTAAGGGGCAGAAGGCAGAATTTATCTGGAACTCCGCGTTCCAAGTAGAATGCTGTGTCCCCGAATTTGGCAAACTCTGCTAGTGGAGTGAATTTCTACTACTTACCCCTAAGGCCATATTGCCCACCCCTGTGGATGTCCCAACAGTGGGTGACTTCTTAGGATAGATAGAGTCCCCCTGCCTGTGTTCAGGCCAAGAGCAATCAAAACAGCAGGGTTGGAAATGGGGCATCTTGGGGCACCGCCCACCAGAACCTCCTCCCTGTTTCCTCCACACCTATTTTAGGATCTGTCTGTGTCTTCCTTGTCTGCCCCCTCACTCAGCTGGAGCGAATCTGAACCACCTTTCTTTGGTTCATACCCAAGTAGCTTCTTTTGGACCCTGGTTTTGAGCCAGTGGTCCGCCTCCTTAGCAAGCATCCTGGGACCAGTGAGCTTACTATCGATCAGGTGATGGTGCAGATCTCGAAAACAAAGACTGAATATGTGCTCGCTTGCATACAAATTATACAACCCCTGATAATCCTTCGCTTCACTGCCCTTCACCCAACCATCCAGTGCCTTGCAAAAGGAATCCACAAAATCCACCCAGGAATGCTAGTCCAGACTACAACTGTCCCTAAACTTCTGCCTGTACTACTCATGGGTAAGGCCATTTTTTCTAACTAGGGTGTCTTTCATAGGGAGATACCTCATTGTGTCCCACTTATCAAGGGCCAGTAGGGTGTTCCTCCCCTCACTAGGGATGTGCTTCCAGAGGCTAGCCCCCTAATCCTCTTCAGGGATCCAGTGCATCTGCAAAGCCTCCTCATAAGCTTCAAACCACTTGTCAATGTCAGCCCCCACAACAAAGTCAGGCACCAAACCTTTGGGAACATGAACTCTCCTGTCTACAGAGGACACCACAGGTATGCTGCCACCATCACTGCTGGACACTGCCTGTCTGTCCTTGCTGTCCAGCTCCTTCAGAAGCAGTTCAAGAGCCAGTAGTAATTCTTTCTCCTCCAAGGCTCTATGCCTCAGAGTTCTTCTGTTCTGCTTCCATGGCCAGTTTATTCTCCTCTATCCTGAGCTTGGCCATCACCAGCCTGAACTCCCTCTCTGCCTTCCTGTCTGACAGCTCCTCTGTAAACAGGCCTTGGGAAGAGATACTTCTTTCTGCTCTGGCAGGAAGTTCCAACTCAGGTGGTGCATCCTCCCCCTCAGCAGACAGTTGAAGAAGCATGGTGCAGATGAAATGATGCATTGGTTCCGAGGTACGGCAAGGTCCTCCGCCATCGTCTAAGATCCCGTGGATGAGGATAGGCGATATGAAGTCCAGCATCAAGAAAGTGTCGCACTGTTGGGTGATGCATCGACTCCGAAGAGCTGCCAGGCTGCGATGCGGAGTCCAACGTGGTCATCAAGGCTGTAGTAGATAAGGGATACGAGGGACTGTGCCGAGGATGCGTCGTACAGTGGCAGTTTCAAAGAAACAGCGGAGGCGATGCACTTCCTTGTGGCAGGTCCGATCTACTCAGTAGTGACAATGCGTCAGTTCTGCTCGAGGTGGCGCAGTGCAGCAGAGGTGATGTATCAGTTCCACTGAATCCACAGGTGCTGGCAGAGCACCCTATGCCCACTTCCAATGGTCTGTTGTGTACCTAAGGCTTCAGATCAAGTGGCCAGTGAACTAGCCCTTGGAGTCACTCCTGGGTTCTGGGTTCAAGAAATGCAGGTCCAGTCCTTCTCACTCAAGCAAGAGGGCAGAAGGCAGCAAGTCAGCAGAGCATTGCAGCAGTCCATTAGAGTATAATTGAACCCTGCCCTCTGGGCTGTCCAGGGCTGCCCCTACAGTGACTTATGTGTATAAAGATGTTTGGCCCAGGCAAAAGTTTAATTTGCCAGGTCAAAATGGCAGTTTAAAAGAGGGCAACGGAGTAGGAGCACCTCTCCGCTCTTTGCCTGGCCTCCCAGTTCCATCGCTAACCTACCCCCGCTGCCCGAATGAACCTATCCGGCGGGGGTGCAGCGGCTACTCCAACACAGGGAACAGACCCCACACAGCCCCTCCAGAGAGCAGAGACAAAGCCACGGTCACAGTCAGCCGTCAAGGGCTGTGTCAAGCATGCTCGTCCTGGGAGCACCGAACCTGAGGGACTTCGGCTTGCCGGGTTGTGGCGCGACAGCACTCGAGCTCTACCTACTGTGGCATAGGTCAAGACTGACCCCCCCAAGGACCAAGGCAGTGCCCCAGGGCACAGGGAGGGGGTGGAGGAAGATAGAGACCTCTCACCGGCAGCACCAGGCCTGCGTATGGGCCAGCGCTGCCCAGCCTCATCTCGGCCGTACAGAGAGGAGCAAGGGGCCCAAGGACTCACATGAGGTCAATATGCAGGCCACCTGGCCCTAAACTGTGCCCGCCCCGGATCGGCCCACACTATTGGGGTGCTGTTCGCCCCTTGGATGTTCAGTACAGCCGTACGGGTAGCCTCGGTGAGCCAGGGCCCCGGCGGGAGAGAAATTACTAATGTGGACCAGCCATATGGAGGGTATGGATTCTGGGGTGGTGGGGATGTGAGGAGAGTGTTGACAGCCCTCACATAGATATTGGGTAGCTCACCTTGGCCATCGAGTCCCCCTGCCAGGACCGCTGAGGGGCCCCTGGAGACACCACAACAACAGGAGTGCTGCAAGGTGCTCAGTGTCCATGCGATCACCTCAAACGGATTTGTTGAGACTGAGGCTTAAGCTTCACAGGTACGACTGCACATCGGTTGCGAAGCAATGGAACAAGGACGCTGTGATGACTGAGTCCAGCTGTGCCCCTGCAGACTGTTGTCCCGGACAGGATGGCGACACACAAAGCGCAAAAGGACTCCTTCCTTAAAGATATGCTCACCAACGTCTCCTTCAAGAGAACCGACTCACGTTGAAAGCAGACCCCTGACAAAGGAGACAACTGCAACCCCTCCCCACAGTGATTCTCATCCTCATGAGCGGAGTCACTACACACCAGGGCCTTCATTGAGGATCTATTTGGTATGCTCTGCCAGGATATTACGCTCCTACAGGAGGAGGATGGGAATTACATGAAGGACATGAAACAAGAACTGGGGGAATTGGGCCAAAGAGTCTCCACCTTAGAAAACAACACGGATGCGAGAGAAGAGGAACTGGACGCTTATATGAGGGAGCTGATTGATCTGCGAGATCAAAACTTCGTACTACAAGCCCACCTGGACGAGTTGGAAAATAGTGCACAACAATTGAACATACACATTTTGGAAGCAGCATGGGGAGCCGAAAAATGAGACATTAATTGGTATGTAAAGCAATTACTCCACCACTTTCTCCCCGATCTGGCTCTGCCTGACACCAAACTAGACAGGATCCATAGGGTTAACAGAGCTGCAAAATTGGAAATGCTCCACCGGATAGCCTGACTTGTCTACACTATTATCTACACAATTATCTCCAGAAGGAGGCGATCATGGACGCAGCTCACCAAATGAGTACAATTTGAGGGCGCTACGATTTGCTTGAACCAGGATCTTTCCCTGGGCACCCTACAGCATCGCAGGCGGCTTAAAACGATCATGGTCCTTCCTACAAAGTAAAGCAATAAAGTACCGGTGAGCTCATCTCTTTCAATTCCTTTTCACCTGAAACAATGAAGCCCATGAGGTTCATTCACTAACGGAAGCAGCGGCAATTCTGGAACTGCCGGAACTGGCGGAGAAACGCTCCCACTGGGAGCTCTCCTCTGTAGATATCGAGCAGCAAAGAGATCCAGTTGGTGGATGAAGGTGAAGGGGGGAAAGCAACTGAAAGCAAAGCCCACAGATGCCAAAATCCAGTGAGAGCGGCAGGGGATTCTAGAGAAGCTCCAAGCTGACCACCTGGAGTCTTAAGTCTGAGACTTTGGTCGACCTGAGATGCAATAGGGGGCGGAGGGGTTGGGGGGTAAAGGGTTGCTTGATGTAAAAGCTGCACATTGCACAGGAGACTGGGCTGGAGGGAACCAGACGTATTATAACAGGTATGCTGGAGCATGGACCTAATGGGCATTTCCTAGCCCTATATCTTGATTGGTATAATCAAGTTGGGGTTATTGGTAGTTTTATGAGTTCGCTTGTTCAGTTCATGGGGACATTTGGGAACCAAACCACAGTAAAACAATATGCCATCCACAACCCTGGTCATCACATGATCAACACACAAGAGACACCTACGTCCTTGCAATATCTACTGAGGGACCACATGGCAGAACACTTCGCGCTCACGACTGAAGGGCCTTAGTCTAAATATTTGCTCTCATGTGAAACATGGCTCAGGCTTTGTTTACTGAGGGACTCTAGCTGTGACATTTGTCTACTCCAGGAGACTCACAAACACTGGAAGTACTGGGGTCGCCTTCAGTCCCGCTGGTTCATGCAACAACTTTTGTTGTCTGACCCGTACAAGAGGGGGGAATTGCAACACTACTGGTCAACAAATTTCAAGGCAAAATCCTATGCACAGTAGCAGAAAGTACTGAGTAGTGCTGAGAATAGTGGAGCATGCTCACACATTTACACTCTGCAACATGTACGCCCCCAACGAAAACCAAGAACAATTCCTTCAGGTGATATTCATGGATAGATCAAGTTATTTAATTCAGATGCAATCTTAGTTTTTATTGGGACAGGGCCCCCACTGACACTCTTCTATTTTTGTTCAGACATACAAGTACTGGACTTGATTTTTCTTGACACCCTGATGGACTGGCTCCTGCGCTGTGTTTGCAAGTTAGCATGAATGTTTCTATTGTCTGCCTTCATATGTCAACTTTGGCCATGTCTTTATTAAGAGAAATTGAACATTGGATATTGGGCTTTGTGAAGGAGGAATTGTGCATTGGCATAGCTTAGGGGCGAGGGGTTTAGTGTCTTGGGTGGTGCATAATTTAGGAATGGGATGGAAATAGGTTTTGTGGTTGGATTGTGGGCTGGGCAAGTTTCAGCTTTTTCATGTGCCTTAGCAGGATGTGTAAGAGGGGAGGGGGGCGGAGTGCTGCAGTGTGTTGGTAATGGTATTTCTCGTTATAAAGGGAGAGACTGGGAGGATGGTGTGGTTGTTTTCAGGAATTAATGTGGAGAGTGAGATGAGGGCTCAGGTGGAGGGGACGTTGATAACGTGGTGCAGTAATAGTGACAAGGCTACTTAGATAAGTAAGTTTATGTGGATGACCAGAAGATACGGGGAAGTGAATGTAGAGAGGCGCAATGGTGAGCTGGGTGTGGCTAACCATGATTTTATTTGGTTGGGGTAAGGAGAGACTAGAACGGGAGGAGATCCTAGAAAGCGTAGGAACAATTTGACTTCCTTATGGCATTGTGAGGGAAGAGGGTTGTGAGTCCAAATGTAGATCTTGGAATGTCTTCCTAGTCCTGATTAAAACTTGCCCAGGGTGGGTTGGCTTGTAGGTTATTTGGGGGACGGGGGACAAGTGTTGGAGGAAGTTTATTGCAGGGGCATTGGGGGAGAAGTGGAAGGTTTTGTAATGATGATAAGGCCTGTGGTCAAGAAGGAGTCCAAGACTGGTTTGGGAAAGAAATAGTGTCGGTCACCAAGGTGCTGGTTGTGGATCTCTGAGCACTTTTCCAAACAGTTAAACCCACGACCAACAAACCTCATAAACTAAACATCCCCTGCTCAGCCCCTAATGCAAACAATATTGTCAGGATTTTCTCCAGCAAGATATTAAATATACACTAAGACATAAAATCACACTTATTGCAAATCCGAAAAAGAAACATTAAGGAATGATTCTTATTAAAAAAACTTGGTAGCTTCAGATCCCAGCGCGGTAGTAATTATCTGGCAAACAGCTGTTAAATCTTTAATTTGCCCAAGGTATAAAGACAATGTCTATAAAGTAATGTTACAATGGTACCTTACCCCAGTAAGACTGAAACCAATATTTGGTATCTCAAACCAAAGCTGGAGGGGGTGTGAAGAGATGGGGTCATACCTACACATATGGTGTCATATTTCATTTGAGGCCCTGCTACCTGACTGTAATGTAGACATCTGTATTTTTTATGTTTTTAATTCCCCATCATATGTTCCTGGCATGAAAACTTTAAACAAAGGCGTTAAAAATAAAACAAACATCTTGGCACTCAGGGGATAAATTAGGTCAGTGCACTGACCAACCCCCTCAGCATATGTAGATGATTCTACTGCAGCAAACGTGCACTCGGGGCATTGCCAGACTAATTTTAAAGATAGCAAAAGCCTCCCTTAAAGTAAACTCTTTCTGATCTTCTACCATGTCTGTAATATGTGGAGTTCTTTATTGTCTTATCATTTTGCCCTCACTATTGTCTCTACATGAAAGCAATTGGTTAGATGCTCCCAGAAAAAGAAATCACGATACACCAATGTACTGACAACACACAGCTCTTTTTTAGATCTGAATACGTTTTTATTAACATATTTCCACTGCATACAATTATCCTGAGTAAATCATATGCAGATTAGATGAGCTTTGCGATGAACATCTTAATAACTTTGAGGGGTGTGAGAGTTTTAATGCTCGAAGACGCCTTGGATCAGTCAGCTCCCTAAAGTCTCTGCCGAAGTAGTCTAATAGGCGAGGCGGTTGTTTGGTTGTTTGGAGAAAGCCCTCTCCTCCTCCGTGCCATTTTAGAAAATGTCTCTATGCCAGGAATCCACCACACGAGCTTGATCCATTTGTGTTCCATCTGTTAGCCCCAGAGGCTGAGAATAGTTTGTTTCGCCGCCAACAGGAGGTGAAAAATCAGTTTACCTAACTTACCATGCAGTGGGCAAACCTCTGGAATAGGGCGTCCCAGCAAGACCACCACTGCACATCTGGTTATGCCCGACCCGATGGCAAAAGGGTTGAAGTCTGGGGAAGGACGATAGGCTATGGGTAAGGGTCTCCTCTTCCATACACTGCCCTCCAGTACTAAGAGGTACTCCTATTCTGCATTGTGGCCAGGCGTAGTGCCAGCGGTGTAATATCCTGAGTGCAGTTTCTCTCCCTCCTGAACATGATGTGTAATTGTTTGCCCGAGTCAATATCCCATGTTCCATGGTGATGTGTAGTTCCATCTCCCAGGCCCTCTGGGAGGTGTGTTTATTGTGGCAGTGTGGGGTATTCAGCATGTTGTATATGGTGGATATAGCGTGTTTGTTGTCAGTGGAATGTAGAAGGTTCTTTTTAAATGGCGAATAGGCCCTTGACCCTCCAAGTTTGATCTGGGTGTTGAGGAGCCAACAACTCTTTTTTTTTTAAGTATCTAAATCATCTGACATTAAATTTTTTAAAAATCTTTCCTTGAAAAACTGGTGAACTGGAGGAGTTTGTCTTACCTGAAACTGAAGCCACCAAAAATATGAATTCCTCCTCCTCTACTTCATGGAAACCCCAAAATGAATCTCTCAACATTAACACCATAGCATCACTGCCAACCTGGTCCCCTCGCTAAATTATTGCATTTCACCAAGGACCGAAATCTCTCTATGTCACCCACGTCACTAAACTTTCAAGAGCTAAACCATCCTAACTATTCCCACTAAAAGTAAAACTGAATATTATCACGACTTCACAGCAGCAGTGGCTCTAGTTCTCTTTCACCTTCACCGGGGCAATGCCCTACAGCTTTCCTGAAATTCATTCTGCCTCCCTTCAAAGCCATTCTCACTGAGCCAGCTTGCCTTGCAAAGGTGCAAAAAAATGACACCCCAATACTCCAGTTCTGAAAGAACTTTGAGACAGATGTACTAGGCATTTTATGAGTGGGAAAAGTTTTTAAGGCTCCTAAAATGGGATTCCAAAAGAATACTGATTCAGTAATTGGAAGGGGCATGTTGTAGGAGTCTTTTCCAAATACCAAATCGGTATCTAATGTATCTGTGTGTTCTGACCAAAATCCGGTTGCAAAACAGTGATTTTTTGGGAACATCGCCAAGGACATCAAATGACATCTGTAGACTTATTCACAAAAGGGAAGGGGCTGATTTTTACCAACATCTCAAAGGAGGTGGTAACTCATCCCATTGATGACACCAATTGTAATTAGTTGTAATTTGCGACCTACATGCATGAAGTAGATCTGACTCTGACCCACTATGATTCAGAATTATAAGTACTGAGGTACTAGCACATAAATCGGTTCTTAAACATTTATACTGGTCGCATATTGTGACCAGTATTTTGTGACCAGTATATAGTACATATTGCCCTTTATTGGCTCCACTTCAACCAGAACTGACTTCGAAATGGCCTGAATTGCCTATAAGCAGAGCCACAGCAATTATGCGATTGTGCGCTGATTTTTGCATAATTATAGATTGACCGCATTTGCCACATAATCCATCACCTGCTGTATAATCTGCAGATTTTAACAAAAAAATGGTTTCTAGCTCAAATGTTCAAAAGTTACAAAAAATGCAGCGGCACGTGTTGATGTGCAGCGGATGGCACTTTTCAAATCTGGACTGGTCACCTTTCTGTTGCTTATTGCTATATTTGAGTATTAAACTGGTACTAATGAGGTGCAACCAACGCCCAGACAGTGTTGCCAAGTTTAAAAATGATAAAATAATGAAGTAATACTATTACAAAATGTGCTGCATTATGCCGCATAACCTGGCTTTTCTTGCTGCATAATTTACTCAACCCTGCCGCATACTTGGGCCTCTACTGTTGCATAATTCCAGTGGCACTACCTATAAATTGGTACACCTTGGCCTCTCTGGCTACCTCTACAAGAAACTACGCACCCTAGGAGTTAAGAGAAGCCTCAGAGTCACACCAACCTCCTATTGCAGTTTCAAAAAATACCAAAAGGAATAAGACGCTGAGACAGTCATTTTCCTGCAAAACTTCATGAATATGGAATCCACTCCTAGAAAAACCAACACTGATCCTTAACTTAATAACTTGTCAAAAATATTTAAAAGCTCACGTTTTCAGAAATCACGCGGAATTCTTGAGTCTGCCCTACATTACTTACTGTTTTAGAACAGGGTTCTACAAAGTCGATCCTGGAGGGACGGATCGATGCCAGATTTTTAAGATGACTACATTTATGAAAATGGGGATATGCTAAAAACCTGGCATGGATTCAGCACTCCAAGGCCGACTCTAAAGAATGTTCTAGAACACTGCCGATGACTTAATTGTAAATCGCTCTATTGACCTTGTGGCTAGGTCCGCACTATAGAAATAATTTTAATAAACACATTTTAAAAAAAAGAGATTACAACATCCTTTTTCTCTAAAAGGGTTAAAACAGGAGAAAATGCATGAAAAGTTCTTATTACCGATGCCAAAAATCTATTTAATTCGCCATACAGTCTCCTGTGAGCAAAAATAACAACATAACCTCAGCAAAGAAAAACAAGAGAACCCTGCAATGAAACGTATTATGAATCAAACGAGTTCACAGTGTATCCCTTTTTGTATTCACGAAAGTGAAATCATATTGATTTTGACAGTTTAGGGGCCTGGAGACTTTAGCAAGATGTGAACAAAATTGATCGTCATCTGGGGAAGTAGGAACTGAAAAGCGACGAAGTGAAAGGAAGACAAAACAAGCAGGTCGCCGTTGCGGTTACGAGGCGGTTGGGTGGGTCGTCTCAGAGGGGTGAGTTGTGTCTTGCCTTCCTGCCTGGGGCCTAGGACACCAGGCTCTGCGGGCCGCTCTGCACCACCTGCACTCTGTCTGCATGTGTCAGTTTCAGGAGACGTCCCCGCTTCTATTATTAGTGATGCAGGCGGGGCGCCCGAGGTGCCTCGCACGCATCAGAAAAATCCAAGTGGCAAGGGAGAAAAACGCGCAAATATTTGAGTTGGGCGGGCTTCAATCAATTCGCCTTTAGCGTTTTTTTTCCCTCCTCTAACTTAAATGTTATTCTTAAACTGGAGTGACAGTCACGGCATCGAACGTCTATTGCTACAAAACAAGACTGTACTTTTTATTGCAACCAGGACGGTGATTTTAAGACGTTATTAATGTTTCTGCGCTGACTAACAGGCGACAAACTTCCAGGTGTCAGCTACAAGCAGGAGTGCCCAGACAGGCCACTGGACATAACTCTGTGCACTCAGTCAGAAGTGTGGCGCAGTTAAAGTGGAGGCGGCCATTCTGTGTACAGTGGAAATATAAACACGAGTACGCAGAGGTGGGAAGGAAATTAGGTCCCTGGACATACATTGAATGCATGTGCTTGCGCCAGATTTGCCGTGCAATAAACATGGAAATGCTCGCTATGAGTGCGCATGTGCATGGTGTCGTCATCTGATGTAGAGTGGCATGAGGGTGGGTGTGAGCGGTCAGCAGAACTGGTACTTTTTGCTCAGAGACCATCCAGGGCGAAACCACATATGCCTCTTCCAGGGACATCTTAAGGATTTTGGGGGCCCAGCCCTGCCAAGTATCACGCATCAGGCGTGAGACTAACGCATTTCAGTGCGCGTGGTCCACATCACCGCACTGAAATGGAAAGTCACGCATTATAGCGCCTCTCACAGCTGTCAAGCGGAGTGTCTATGATGTATACACCATGCTGAAAACTGTGAGAGTGGTGCGCGATGCTCCCGCCATAGTTAGGAGCTGGCTGGGCTCATCTGCGCTAGCGCTGCTACAATGTAACACAAATCCACACTACAGCCGCACGATAACTTTGATGTCAGGAGTCACTGTCAGTGTGCCCAATGGCTACTGTGGAGACAGTGTGTGAGTCTTTTAAAGTTGTCAGACTCATTTTAATAGGCGCGTAGTCCGCGGGCGTGAGCGGAGCGGAGCGGGAGGCATTTGCAAGTTAATCATCCTGCAGCACTTTGCAATAGCTCCTTGGGCCGGAACATTTATCATTAGAAATATCCTCGAAAAGCTTATTACTTGCCGGCCGCTACAAAATCCTCTATTGCCCACGGCGATAACACTCTCATTGGGTCTCCTCCGTGTCACGAGGGGGCCCTCAAGGTAAAGAGGAACGAGAATCTGCGTAGGCTGAGGCCTTGATGGGCCCTGCCTGGTGAATGTGCCGGGCGGGCGAAGCCAGATGTGCCCCAGCCAGAACTGCCAGAACTGCCAGCCCTTGCTGGTGCCCCGGAGACAAGCTACAGCCCGCAACACGAAAAGAGAGGTGGGGAACCAGTGATCAGCTCCGGTCCTGAAGAAGCAGCATGTGCGACAAGAACTAACACCGTGCTGTGGCATTTCCTCAGCTCAGTCTGGGTAATGGCACGGCAGCTAAGTGCTTCGCTCTCACCACCCCGGCGGCGCCGGTATTATATTGAGCATTATGTATCCTGGACTAAGTCGACCCCGGCCCCATCATCGTCAACGGCGGCTGACTCACAGTCATGAGCCAGACCCACCCGGACCAGGTAGATGGCGTTGGTTACCCCGCCGGAGTCCAAATCGCTGGGGCCTGGCCACGCAGGGGGCCCACCTGTTGCCACGGACCCGACACGCCTGAGAACGTCAACCAACGAAGTAAGTGCCTAAGAGACCGAGCCGGTATATTAATCTTAATTAAAGACGTGTTGTGCTGTCACCCATCAAACATAATAAAGAACCAAAGTAGCAGTTTGTATTTGAATTTCACAAAATGCTTTTTCCTGGCTGCATATTTTTCTTGTGCTTTGCAGCAGTTACATTCATAGAGTTTCTCATTACTCAAATGGATGTAGTTTCTGATATTTGTATATTTCCCTCGTCTTCTTTGCTTGATTTAGCTCGCAAAAAGTGTCACTCCTAGTCATTGAAATGTCACTCATAATTACTCTGAAAATATGACAATGTCACACATAGCAATCTGAAACCTTGACAGCTATGGGGGCCCTGGGCCAAACGAATTTTGAAGGGCCCTGTTCGGAACAGCTTTGAATTTATGATCCAATTTTAGCTCTTTCATGCCCTCTTTGGCCAGGTCACTGACATTGCTCAGGAACACTAGTCCAAATTCTAATATGTGTTTACATCTAATAGTCAGGGATAGTGTTGCGTGATTTCAATATTGCACAGCAGCAGCTCACTAATATTACTGCAAATAATCTCTCTGATTACCCTCCCATTTCTCATATGTGCAATCCTGTTTTGATTAAAAATATTTTTTTATGGATGTTGCACAAAACATAAACACACTTTCTCTGCAAAATGTCTACAATTGACTCACACATCACCCACGTAAAAAATAAATTTAAGGAAAATGGTATTTCATCTATTTAAGAATTATTAAAGGTCATCAGGGAAGACTTTCTGCAGAACAGAGCTGGCTCTATCAGGGGGCCCCTGAAAGGTTGGAGCCCTGGGCCAGAGCCCACTTTGCCCATGCCTTAAAACGTCTCTGGCCTCTTCCTCCTATTCATCCTCTTTAACAGCGTGTGTGATAAAAAATGGAGGGGTAGTGAGAGTGTGAAGGGCCAAGAGAAAGGAGATCCATGAGAAGAACATCTGTTAAAATGCAGAATTGGCACCAACAACATCCAGAAATAGTGTTTAAATGCACTATTCTGTGAAGCCACGTTGGCCGGCAGCTCAGTGGTGTAGGTGGGGGGGGGGGGGGTGGCCCTTTTTTGGGGGCAGCGGGTGAGGTGAGCAATTTCGGCGAGTGCAAGCTAAGTGGGTTTATTTTTTCAAAATTTTATTTTCCTTCATCGTTGTCTGTCGAACCTTTACCCGCACCAGCAGTCACTGGGTGGCAAACTCAGGGACAGCCACAGGCAGCAAAAGCTCTAGTTACACCACTGCGGCAGCTCCTGCACCCTATGAAAATCTGTGCCCTGGTGGTGCATCCAGCTCGCACATGGTATAGGCCGGCCCTGGTGGTCAGTCATGCAGTGGACTATAACACAGGGTATGCAGAATAAGGGTCCAGTTCCTCCTACCAAGCTGAGAAGTTTAAGTCCAGTTACAATAATGAAGCGTGACATGCACATATTCAGATGTTCTGTGCAATAAAGGAGACTTTGGGCCTTGTTATGAGTGTGGTAGAATGGGGTGGGATATTTATTGCACCTGGTAAATATTGATTCCCAGAATGAGATATTTACTTAGTGTGGAAAATACCGTCATTTTGATTTTTGTATTCAGAAATGAGACACCATGTGTTTAAATCGGTATTTCCCGCACTAGAAGTGAATACCTTCTGTTCCAATAATGCATGGGAAAAAGCCAGAACGTGTGGGGTTGGTATTCCCTGCACTAAATTTTGCATTTTGTGCCTTTTTTTCTGCACGTTGTACTCTGATATTTTCTGTACGTTGCACTCTGATATTTAGGTTTTCACCTGCCAAAATCTGTCTGGAACAAACTTGCATGGTGACATGGCATTGACCATGTTACTCAAAATTCCAATCCGTGCTCATGCGCTCGTTTGATTAAAAATTGGAATTTACAGTGCTTAGTTCATAAAACAATTGCTCCCGGGGCCCAAAGTCCTGCTGCTGTCGCTACAAATATTGGGGGGGCTGAATACCAAGGCTGTGCGCTGCAGTCTTGATTCCGCTTCATGCCTCTT
This sequence comes from Calotriton arnoldi, assembly GCA_963921515.1. Classification (NCBI taxonomy): domain Eukaryota; kingdom Metazoa; phylum Chordata; class Amphibia; order Caudata; family Salamandridae; genus Calotriton; species Calotriton arnoldi. Next base: position 986,261 of record CAWUFW010005187.1, read on the forward strand.
TTATTCATTAACAGACACGTCCTGCCCCCTATCTCACTCTTGCTGGTTCTTTCTCATCTCCGCTATTCCCTGATGTCAGTGTTTTCCCATCTTTTTCTTCCTCTTTCATTCTGTGTTTTGTGATTTTCTTTCTCTTGCTTTGGGTGAAAGTCTAATGAGAAAACATAAGTGCTGGTCCCAAAAATGAGTGCCAGTGGCCCCTATCGGCAACCACCGGCTCAAGTTAAGCACTAGGAAATTACCACCCTATACATAGGGAAATTATTGTCCTTGTCACCTCATCTCCAAGAGGCAATATAACACTAAATACTGTGAGCTCAGAATGTAGATTTATTGCATCTATCTGTAATCTGATTAGAGCTTTGATAGAACAGAAGTGTGCCAACTTTCATGGACCTTTTGCTGATCTAATTGATAGATCAAGCCTTGAAAAAGTGACTTTGGAAGGAAAGAACCCCGTTTCGGCTTCTCATTAGTTTAATGAAATAATGCTGATATTTAAAGTTCTGCTTGCATCATGGATGCAACCTTGACATATATTAGATCCAAATGTACAAAACAAATCAGAATTGTAGTGCAAAAAACATTCCCTACAACATATGTTGATGTGTTATTAGTGTCATTTATCTCCTTTGTAGAGGTTATACTGGGGAGAATGGTTGATGTCTTAGAGTATGCGTGAAGAAGTGCTTGTAGTGCATGCAGCTAAATACAGGGGAAAGGGGCGAGCTCTTGGAGTATAATTGAAGGATTGAAGAGATTTGTATGGATTCTTATTTTTTTGCATCAGTAGCAATGGACAATTTCATGCTTGATTTCACATGTTCAAACTGATTTGACAAAATTCCCTTTGAAAAAATGTCCTATGATATGTAGAAGTGCTTTTCTAATATATAGTAACTAGACCACATTTCTGTGTGAAACGCCGTCTTGTCCAAAATGGAAGTCAACTCTGTCACTCTTCCTATGCTCTTCTCCCCTGCACACATCCTCTCCCCACAAGCTCCGCAGCACATGTCAAGCTGAAATGATATTCCCACTGGTATTACTGTTCTGCTCATGATTCTGAAGTTCAGCTGTAACTTGCAACATGTTGCAAAGCCTTCTGCTTGTTCACTGAGACCTTCATTCGCATAAAGTGTTATTGTTAATGTAGCTTGTTCTGCTTGAGCCCCTCCAGATGATATTAGCATAGAGGGTTTTAAATAATTATTCATATAGTGGGCTAGTGCTTAGGTGTTAAGGTTATGCGACGTTTATTTTGCATGTTCTCTGATTTGTGGAAGAAATGATACATTCATTTTCACCATGATGAATGTACATACATTCGTATTTAATATTCAAACATTGTGTATAAAATCCCTCTATTTTGGGGGTGAGTAAAAAGACTTTGCTGTTCAACTAGAGAAACTGTCTGATTCTTTTCTGATTTTGCTGCCCATTGGGACCCTTAGAATGTTTTCTGATTTTTGCATACTATATATAACTCTGCATTTCAGAGCTTCATGGCATTAACTATGTACCTTTTGTTTTTGAATTCTGTAATAAAACCTTATACCTTTTCATTAATCTAGAGCTCAATTCTTGATGGGGCCCAGTAAATTAATAAATAGCATTTTTCTTAAAGTTGATGCTCTGGGTGCATTAAAGCGGAGACACATTGCCTCCACCTGCGTCGATGTCGAGAGCAATCCGGGGAGCAAGGGAGGCTATACGTCATCAGTCTCGCAGATGTGGGTGATGCATCGGTCCTGAGCTGTGCACCGTCAAGGATTGCGCCAAGATGCAAAGAACACCAGGTCATCATCAAACTGCTGGGCTGAAGGAAATGCAAGCAGCATGAAGCAATGCATCGGCACCCAGACACGCAAAGTCGGAGATGCATCGGAAACTGGAGATGATGCATCGTGCAGTCGGCAATATGGTGTCCCGGCCCGTGCAGCAGTAGCGATTTGTCAAGGGAAATGCGCTGGTTATTATCAGTGGAACATCGTTGATGCGTGGATTTTCACAGATGTAGCACTTTAAACTCACTTCCAAGGGCCCAGGACTGGGTTGGCACCACTTGGCAGAGCAGGACTTACAGCAGTCCTGGTGCTGTTTGCATGTTGAAGAAAGAATTTTTGATATCACAGAGACTTCAGAAAACAGAGAGGCAAGCCAACAATTTCTTGGAGATACTTAGGTTCTGGGATGTAGAGATGCAGGTCCAGTCCTTCTCACTCCCAGGCAAGAGGGCAGCAGGCCAACACCACAAAGCAGTTCAGCCAAATGGCAGTCCCTCAAAGCAGCACAGCAGTCCTTCTTCCTGGTAGAATGTCCTCAGTTTTAAAAGAGTTCTGAATTGGTGGTGTCAGAGGCCCAGTACTTATACCCAGTTGGGACTTTGAAGTGGGGGAGACTTCAAAGAGATGCATTTGAAGTTCACAAGTCTGTTTCTCTCTTGCCCTGGCTCCAGACTCACTACAGGGGGGTATGCAACCCTTTGTGTGGGGTTAGGGCACAGCCCTTTCAGATGTAAGTGTCAGCTCCTCTTTCCCAACATGCCAGGATGGCCCATCGGGATGTCGATGACCCATCAGTCACACCTAAGCTCCCTTTGTGTGTGGCTGTCCAGAGGATATGCACAAAGCCAGCTGTCACCCACCACAGCCTTGTATACAGAAACAGGCAGAAGGCACCAAATGGTTACAGTAAGAAAATGCCAACTTTGCTTGTTTTCGGTCCAGGGAGGATCTGGCTTGGCAGTTCGGTCTGGACTGTTCCTATGAGGCACAAGGTCAAGACTGATTTGCATATGGCTGGGTCCAAACTGGGGTGGCGCGGTGAGCAAAAGAACGATGGATTAAACCCAGATCTTTGTGACTGGGGGTGAATGTTTGCATTGTTCAGCATTCCGTCCATTAATTGTTCCTTTTGCATTTGTCACCCTAAGTGGGAAGGGTATGCCCAGACGTCGGTCCCGTGCTCACTGCACCACTGGATTCAAGCTAGCCTGGCTGATGAGGGGTGATGCCCCAAGACCGGTCCCAGGATGCTTGTTTCCGGTTCAGGGAGGACCTGGCTTGGCAGTTCAGACGGGACAGTTCCCATGAGGCACAGGGTCAAGACTGATTTGCATATGGCTGGGTCCAAACTGGGGTGGCATGGTGAGCAAAAGAACAATGGATTAAACCCAGATCTTTGAGACTGGGGGTGAATGTTTGCATTGTTCAGTATACCGTCCATCAATTGTTCCTTTTGCAACTTTCTAAAAGTGGCATTTTCAGAATTGCAATGTAAAATCCAACTTCACCATAAATTGTGCTTCTAAATTGTGATTCCAGAGACACCAAATTTGGGGGTCTATCTATTCCCAATTGGAAATTACACTTGTAAAATGTAATATGGCAATCCCAATGTTATCCTCTGGGAGAGATAGACCTTGCAGTAGTGAAATACAAATGTAGGAGTATTTCACTACCAGAACATGTAAAACTCAAAAGTACATGTTCTACTTTTTAAATACACTACACCCTGCCTATGGAATGTTTAGAGCCTACCTTAGGGTTGACCAATATGTAAAAAAAAAGGAAGGTTTTGGCCTGGCAAGTAGCTTAACTTGTCAGGTTGATATGGCAGTTTAAACCTACACACACAGGCTCTGCAGTGGCAGTCCTGAGACATATTTAAAGGACTACTCGAGTGGGTGGCACAATCAGTGTTGAATGCCCACTAGTAGCATTTAACTTACAGGCCCTGAGTACATGTAGTGCACTTTACTAGGGACTTTTAGGTATATTAAATATGCCAGTTGTGTATAAGCCAATGTTACCATGCTTTAAGTATAGACCACATGCACTTTAACAGTTGTTAGCAGAGGTAAAGTGCCCAGATTTCTAAAGTCAGCATAAACAAAGTCAGCCAAGACAGTAAAAACAGGAGGTCTGAAGAAAAAAAGTCAGGGGAAACAACTCCAAGGATGCCAGGTCTAACAACTAAATACAATTGAATGGTTAAGGTACCAAATGTGGCTTAAGGTTATGCCTACTTGGTCTTCAGTGCCTTCTAATCAGTCCAAGACGCTCTTGAAAGTTATAGCCTAAGCTAATCATACCATAAAAGGATGGGCCTGTGTGAAAGTCGAATCATTATTCGCCATCAGAGTAGACTCACTTTGTGTATGCCAACAATTTTTTGGCATATGTGTTAGTTCTAGTGAGCGGTATAAGAAGACTCTCAAACTGTGATTTAAAAAAGTTTGTCATGTATGTTTTGATGTCATTGCGGAATGATTTTGCTCTTTTTAATTGAGTCTGAGGGTAAGGTGCAAGTGTGTAAAATATAGAGTAAGGAAAATATAACTATATTAATTAATAACTTTTACATATAAATACCTTTATTTGCTACATTCATTTAATGTCTCATTCAAAATCACTAACACGCAAAACTTTATCATTTGTGTTGTTCATGTGCGGTGGGGCTGTGTGCATTGCTCATAAGCAAAAAGGTGGTGAGGGACCTATTCAAATATATGGCAAACTTAGCTCCACCAATGAGCTGCATCTCTATCCATACTGCTAGTGTTAAAAAAGAAGCAGCAGTAAAGTCAATAGGTCTCGCCTTTGAGGCCTATTGGCTTTGCAATGCATTTTGACAATGCTGTGCAGCATGGCCAAAAAATAAAAGGTGTGATGACACACTTGTAGTGGCTGGATACGTAATTAAAAAATGAAAAAGAAGTATAGTGAAAGTGCTTTTTTAAGACAGAGATGCCATCGGCAATTTACTGCTTTATGCCCCCCTAACTAAAAAAGTAATTTTTTTTTTTTTTTTTTTTAAAAGACGGTGGTTATTTGGGGCAATGGACAAGCGGGTGGGATGGGAGAAAAGCAGCAAACGAGAAAGAGCAAAGTGAGGTCAGAAGTACACGAGCGAGAAAGCAACATGGTGCGCTGGCAGGTAGGGAGTTTGGTGACAGAAAATAACTAGAGAGCTTGCAACAAGAGCAAGAGAGGGGTTGGTGTTAGGTGGGGGAGAAGCACACATGGGAAAGAGATAAAAAACACATACACTCTCATGGAGTGCAATAGAAATAAGTGTATTTCATTTTCCACATAATGCTGTCTTCCAGGTCAGCCAACTTCTAAAAATGCCAATAGCCAATGGCAGAAGGGGGCTGCCTAAAAGCCCCCTCTACCGTTCTGTATGTATCTATATGGGTTGTGACCACATGAGGTTGCTGACACAGAGCGACAGCTTGTTGTAGGGAATACCTATAGCAAACAGGTATAAGAAGCACCTGACTGTAACATATGCTTTTCCACCTCTGTATGTGGCTTCAGGTTTTCATCATCTCACAAATGAGGTCTATGTAGGGTCTCATTGTATACCTCTTCCATTTTATTTTAGAATAGGGTAATCCAGTTGCCGAATATTCTCTCCCTCTGCTTCTCTCAGCTGGTCCACACATTACCTCTGCATACTTCCTCATGAACAAAGTACCATAATGGTAATGAGTGGCCTGGCACTTGTTCTTACATGCCAACACAATCGATTCAGGAGGGGGTGTTCTGACTTTGAAAGAAAATGGTTGTCTTAGCTCTCTCCAACTACAAAATACTTTCCCCGATTTACTTTCCAAACTTCCTCTGCCCTGATTCCAGACGTTGGCTTCTATGATCTACACAGGTATGTTTTATGACTTGCACATTCTTTGCACTTCCCATTGGCAAGTGTGAAAAGGAGTGCAATGCACGATATGCAAATATTTGGTGAAATTCTCAATTTTAGTATATTATTTACAAAATTCGCAGTTGGTCAGCTGAAATATTTCTGCTTTTTACATCTGCCTCTCAGTGCAGTGGTTAGGCTGCCTACTGTGGAATCCAGGAGCCATGGATTCGAGCTCTAGAGTTCCAATTCGGCCATCTATTAAAATGGAGACCACCGCAACATAAAACAGTAGGTGTATAAAATAGGCAGTTTCACATTTGACCATACTTGACTTTTCCTTTCGGTTCATATGTACTTTTGTAACTGAGACAGGTGTCTTTCTAAAATGTAAACTTGAAACACGAGGCCGTTGTTACATCTTACTCGAGCCTTAATCCTGACAGCTTTTTCTGACGAGCTATTTCCTAGAAATCGTTCTGGCTGGCTTTTGCATCCTCCCCCCTCCCCCACCCATGTCCTGTAGGCTTGGCTGCTAACTGAGAGCAACTGGCAGGGAGGCAGGCGCTGGGAACGGATGAGTAGAGCGATTGTCACCTTGGAGAGCCTGTCGTGAGAGCAAGAAACTTTGGCAAGACAAGTAAAGGGGAAAGATGCCAAACACTGCATAGAAAGCAGCAGCCGTTGAAAACGGTGCCAATTTAATAGAAAATAATTAGTTGCTGTTATGTGAATAGTTTTGAAGAGTTCCCAATTTTGGCAAACAAAGATTGTAATGTATAATTTTTAGCGAACGTTTGGGTCCAGATTCAGAGCCATTCTGGGCTGTGAGAATATCGGGCTATCCTCTGAAAAGTGGGAAATACCATGAAGGAGTCATTGTTTCCCCACTGATCCCAACATTCTTCTGCATTTTTTGCCAATTTCTTCTAAAGTAGGTTACATGTTAGTGGATGAAAATATCAGGCGTCACGATTTAACTGGTAACTCCCTTTGCTAGCTGAATACCTTTGTTATGTATGGAATTGATAGAGAGCTTTATAGATACACGGGTAGCAGTATCTTAAATACATCAGTTTATTTAGATTCTTCTTTTCACCCCAGTCTCATCTCTCCAGCCTCCGTCTCTCCAACTGTCTCAACAGCACATTCCACGCAGGGAACGCTCATGGAGAATGTTGGTACTTCATTCTGTACGCAGGAGGATACCACACATCTCCCTTCCCATAACAAGTTAACATAGAATATCAGCTATAAGAAACTTACACATTTAAGAACTTTAAGAGTAAACACAGAGTTTGAACAGTGAAACAGTGACCCAAGGGTAACAACGGTTACGGCTGCACACAATCATCCAAATACTTGGGTTTGCAAACACTTCTTCTCACTCCACCGAGTGCCACAGTCTCATCACCTATAGTTAATTCCTTACTGTTTTCCACCCCATGCGTTACTTTTGCCACATGACTCGAATTCCACACTCTATGGCCCTCTATTCTGATACCATCTTTGAAGACGTTAATCACTTTCATGGGTTGTAAATATTTGGACCCGTGTGAAGAAGACCCTTTTCGAGGAGACTTTATCCTGACAACATCACCTATTTTAACTACTGTACTGTTGACCGCTTTGCGCACAGCAAACCACTTCTTGTTTCCAATCATCTTTGTCATTTCCAAATTATTCTTTGTTACGTCATCCCTCTCACACTTTAAATTATTGGTCTTGTCCAACAACCAAAATGGACAAAGTAAGGTGCCCGCTTTCCTTTTCTTGAATAACTCAAACAGTGTTATTCCTGTCATGGTGTGGGGCGTGAAACTATAATTTTTGACTCTATTTGAAATCTCAGTCATCCAACACTTCTGATTGGCTACCGCCCTCTGATTGGTTTGCTTCAAAACACAGTTGAACCTTTCAACCATTCCATTGCCCTCTGGATGATAAAGGGCTGTCCTCCTATGTGTGATGCCTCTCTCACTCAAGTACCTTTCCATCTCCAGAAAGTTTATCACGTCTTTAGTTTTGATAGAGTTTGTTATGCCTATCTCAGGCCACATTGAGTGCATGTCCAGTAGAACAATGACATACTTATCCACACTCGATGTTCTAATGGGACCCAAAATATCAATGACTGCTTCTTACTAGTCTTCTTTGGGCAACTTCCTTAAATTCATAGGTTGCACCCTGGATTTTAACATTTTGTCACACTTACTGCACTCTACACACTCTCTGACACTTCGTTCAATACCGATGTCCATGCCTGGCTACTAGTAAGCTTGTCTTATAATTTCTTATGTCTTCGAAATCCCTGGATGCCCATCATGGGCAACCTCAATCAAAATCAAAAGTTCTCTCAGACTGCTGAGAGGAACCAATCTCGTGCAAGAAGTAGCCAATCCCAAACTGCAAGTTCAGACCAAATTTTCACAAAAGGTTTTATTGCTTCATCACCCTTGACACATGTACTCCAACCAAACTTCACTCCTTTGATCACAGTCTGCAACGTATCATCACTCACCACCTTCTGAAGCCATTCATCCTCTTTGTTCACTCCATCATTGATGAGACATACTAGAAACTTATTTTCATCTGAATAATCATAATCCTCCACAGCTTGTTCAACCTCATCACTTTTATCCACCAATTGTGAACAACAATCAGCTACATTATTACTTGCACCTGGAATATACTCCACATGAAGTCAAATTCTTGAAGAGCAACAGCACATTTCCTTATCCTAGCAGAGGTATTATCCAAACCTTTCTTGTCCACAATTTCCTTAGGAGGCTTGTGATCCGTTTTAACCAAGAACTTTCCTCCCCACACAAACTTTCTTAACTGTTTGATGTCCCAAAATACAGCCAACGCCTCCTTTTCTACAACAGAACAATTGAGTTCAGCTCCTTTAAGACACCTTGATATAAAAAGGATGGTCTTCTCCACCCCTTCCTGCCTTTGTAAGAGCATAGCACCCAATCCTGGAGAACTTGCATCCGCCATTACAATGGTACCCTGATCAGGTTCGAATCTTTTCAAAGAGGCTGCATGTGACAAGTGATACTTCAACATCTCAAACTCCTTCCCACACTCTTCACTCCATGCTAAATTGCCACCTTTTTTGCCAGTTTGTTTCAAATTATAAGTTTTGTCAGCAAACTTAGGAATTAATTTGCGGTAAAACTCGGACAGCCCCAGAAATTTCACTACTTTGTCTTTATTTCTCGGTGTGGACATCCTGGTGATGGTATCAACAGGTTCTTTCCTAGGTTCAATGCCAGAAGCTGTGATCGTATGTCCCAAATAATCAATCTCGGTAAGATTGAACTTGACCTTTTCTGCTTTCAATGTGATACCAAATTCACTCAATTTCCACAGTACCTTCCTCACACATTCATTGTGTTCCTCTAAGCTCACACAGAAGACTAAAATGTCATCTTGGTAGATTCTCACACCATCCATACTCCCAAACATATTCTCCATCATCCTCTGAAAAACTGACGCCTCAGAAATGAGACCAAAAGGCATCCTCAAAAATTTGAAGGTACCATATGGTGTTATAAACGCTGTCAGATCTTGCGGATCTGGATGTAACCTCACCTGATGGTAGGCAGAGGTAAGATCTATGGAAGAGAAATATATGGCTCCACCCTGTAAGTTAAGCATCTCTGAGATGTTAGGTAAGGGATAGTGAACCACCACAACACATCTGTTGAGCTCTCTCAAAACTATACACAGTTTGGCTTAACTATTGGCTTTAAGTGCCATGACCACCAGAGCCAACTATTCCGTGGCTTTCACTTCTTTATTTATCCCTCCAGATTTCAATTTCTCCAGTTCCTCCAACATTTTTTCTTTCACCCTTATTGGAACCCCTCTGACTTTACCAACCACTAGAACTGCATTATCCTTTAGTTTGATTTTATGTGCAACCCTTTCAGACATCTCAAATGTCCTCTGAAAACTTCGGGAAACTCCATTTCATAATTAGCAGTGTGAGTAATCTCTGGACACGAAATTTGTTATCACTCCTACACTCCAGACTATAAAGACAAACCGATGGGGTCTCATTGGGATCTAGAAACACATTAAGGTCCTTCTAATCCCTCCAACTTACTAAAGAATCCCCTCTCTCCGAGACATACACTTTCCCACACACACGCCTATCCTTGAAATCAATGCATCCATCAAAGTACCCAGCTAACTTTATTGGCTCTCCTCCATATCCTTTAGGCTGAATATCAGGCTTGTGCAACACCACTCTGTCTATTAGACATTCCTGATAAACCTCATTAGGAATTAATGTGATCTTTGCTCCCGAATCAAACAACATGGGAACCAGCACTCTTTCAATCAGAACAGTTTAAATGGGACTATTGACCCCAAGTGCCAAAACTTGTAAAATAATTATTTCCTCCGCATCATTCATCACATCACACGTGATTTCACAAACATTCTGCTTTACGCCACCACTCCTACAACATTTAGATACATGGCCTTACGACCACACATTTTACATTTGGCTTGCCAACCTATACATTCTTTGTAACTGGTGATATGACCATATTCAGGGCACCTAACAATGAGATCCCATCCTCATCGCCAATGTAAAGATACACAGGAAGCAGTATCTTAAATATATCGTTTTATTTAGATTCTTCTTTTCACCCCAGCCTCATTTCTCCAGCCTCCATCTCTCCAATTGTATCCACAGCACGTTCCACACAGGGAACTCTCATGGAGAAAGTTGGCACAACATTCTGTACGCAGGAGGATACCACAAGAGCCTCTATCATTTATTTCAGTGTCTGAAAGTCATAACTCCTTGCTATGACTTCACAACAGTTGATAGCAAAACTGTTATCAACTGTTGGGATGCCTTAAAGGCCTTTCAGGCTGGGTGACAGGGCTCTCTGAGAGCCTGTGAGTGCAGCTCTGCTTGTCTGCTGTGACTGAAAGTAGAAAGCACAGCTGCAGGAGGGGGAAGGAAGGCAGGGACAGTAGTGGGTTTTGGTTAAGGACAACAAGTAAGATATTTATTTTTCACATTTGCGACAGGGAGGAGAGGGCATGCCATGTATACCTCTCCTATTGTCCTCTGCCCCTGCACAGTCATTGAAGGCAGGGGCAGGTGAATTTGGGGGCCATATATAACATAAAATTATAAATGGGTAAAAAGTGAATTATAGGGATGTTTTTCACCTCAGGGTTCTGAGTAAGCCTGGGTGGAGTTCGCAGAGTTTTACTCCGCGGAACTCCGCGAAGTGGCAGAAAAACTCCATCGCTCTCCGCCGAGTCTGTTAAGTCATGCTGCTTGCACTGATTTTTAGCGCCGGGAGTTTGTACCACACTTTAAAGTCTGCGCAAACGCCACTACGCATCGCGCCAGATGACCCAGCTGCTTTGTGCCGCTCAAATCAACATTCTACTTGAGAGGCAGCTTCCTCAACGTGAATGGCAGATTTCTCAACGCGAGCGGTAGCGACCTGCCACGACCCCCGCGATGAGAAATCTGGCCGGGAGGTCTAGCGCGTGATTGTTTCTCGTGAGCGCTCGTGAACTTACCAATGGCGAGCCGCTCGAGAGAAAAAACTCCGCTCCGTGTCACTTCGCAGAGTTTTTTGGAACGCCGCACTCCGCGCGGAGTGTGAAGTGGGCAAAACTCTGCGAACTACGCCAGCGGAGCGGAATTCTTTACCCACCCTTAGTTCTGAGTGACATCATAAACAACTCAAGCTTTGCTTACATTGTCTATTTGACATCACTCAGAACCCCTCGGTGAAAAACATCCCCGTAATTAATTGTTACCCATCTACAATTCTATATATAATACATGGAATTCTGTAATCCCTACACAAACATCAGTCTCTAATTTCTTTTTTCGACTTGTGGCGCACCCGGTCGCCGATTATAAAGAAAAGACATCAGAACACTACTATTATAAGTTATTACAGTCAAGTTCTGATGTCACAATGCCTGCTGCCAGAGCCAGCAGTCAAGGTGAAAGGCAGTTCAGGTCACTAGCATAATTGAAGCAGCTGTTTAAAGCCATTGCTTTTTTCTTTCTGCTTTATTTTAATAGCTTACAATGACAAGCAGAGAGAACATGCTTATTTTTGGCACTCCTTAGATAGTTAGAGAAGTTAAAATCTTTCTGCATGTTTCTACACATGCTGAGCTATTGCAGCTGTTTTTATTTTTAAAACTGATTTTATTGAACTGTTTCTAATATCTGTTTGCAATAAATATCTAACAGGTTTTTGATGTGTTTAATTTTGCACTAGAGGTTTCATTTTTATTGTTCATGTTTGCAAACATGCTCACTCTTACATATGAAAGAGCTATGCACCAAGGTTTTAAGTGATTTGTGGGAAAGGTGATGATGTGACCATGTATTATATGGATAAAGTATTCCCTGGTGTACAGGATAAGGAGTGAGGAGTTCCATAACCTTATAAAGGAACTCGGCCTTCGGCCTTGTTCTTCTATATGGTATGGAACTCCACATTGACTTGCAATATCCTTATAATGTATGGCAGGGGTACCGTATCTCTTATAGAACGATGCCTTTAGTGCTGGTTTTCCTCCAGAAAAGGCATTCCCAAACATGTTTTTCGAAAATCATTTTTGATATTTTTTGCTGCAGATGGATTATATTACTAATAATTCTTGTAAAATATCAACTGCTTAGTGTAGTAATTATAGATCATTTATAGTATTACTTACAATTGATAGTGGTAGTATAGAGGAGGTACTTTCCTTCAGTGTATAAATAATATGCCACTTCTAACATCAGCGTAAGGAACTGAAAATCATCCTTTTGTTCTGTTGAGTACTTTCTCATTATTGTTTGCCAAAACAGACAAGTTCTTTTTTAGAATGTTTTAGGCAGATGGTGAGCTTAAGGGCTATGCATGGGTGGAGTACAGGCCTTTGATGAGCCATGGGTGGAGTGCATGCCTTTGATGAACCATTGGGTTTAATTTTTCACATTCCTACTGTCAAACAGACCTATTGCTTTCATTATACATAAATTGGACTTTGGGTCCGCCCCATTTCAACAAGCCTCTTTCCGCCATTTTCTCTAGACTTTGTCAAACAAATATTGACTAAGCACAGTGGGGTGATCATATATCACTTCATTTTTTTATCCGATTGGGTGTGCCCTCTCACCGCCACTCGAGTGCTTGCATTGGACTGCATAGGAGAGTACTTGACAACTATAGGCTTTACTGTCCTCTCCTGATTACGCCTTCCAGTGTGTCTTGCTCTAATGTGTTAACTCTGCATGTGTCAGCACATTGAACCTAGATGTATTGTGTTTCCCAATGCTTGTTTTGTGGGTACAGGAAGGAGCAAGGGCAGATAAATGAGGCATAGATTGTAGTGGGATACTAACCTTGAAAGATACCATCTGCTGTGTAGGTGTGTAATGTTTACAATGTAGTATTTACCACAATGGATGTTACAACGCAAGCCTTGACAGAGCAGGGAAGTACAAGGGCCCTTTTGAAGTCGTTTACAGTGCAGGCCTTTACAGCACATGTACGTATTTTTTAAATGACATCATTTTGATGTAACTTAATAACAAGATGGGGTTTAAGGGTTAAGGGATGGTGTATTAAGGGGTCAGTGGGTGGATACAGGCAAAGGTGGCAAGGAGTTTTTAGGGTTCAGGGATTCCTAGAGGTAAAAGGATATTATGTGTTTTTAGGGGGAAGTTAGTGGTAAAGGGAGGTAGTGTTTCAGGTTCAGGTGTGGGTAGAGGTAAAGGGATACAAGGGTTTTTAGGGTTCAGGGGTGGTTGAGGCTAGGGGAGGTAATGAGATTTTAGGGTTCAGGAGTGGGTAGATGAAAAGGAAGGTATGTGTTTTTATGGTTCGGGGCAGGTAGAGGTAAAGAGAGTTAAGGGTATTTTTTAGATTGTAGGGGTGGGATGAGGTAAAGGGAGGTAAAGAGTTTTTAGGGGCAGGTAGACATATCTGGCGAGGATATCCAGATAGCATATACATATACATATATATAAATATATATATATATTCCAATCGAAGTTGCTCACACATGAAAATGCCACACACAGCGTGTTATTTTCCTTGTTTAATGGCGAACTGCAAAGTAAAAACCACAGCTGTTCCGGCAAATTTCTGCACCCAAAATTACCAAACGCGTTTCAGGAAACCTTCTCCCTTGTTCACTGGCTTGGGCAATATGGCGACCAGGTAGGCAAATAGTGACGCCGCACTCGCAGCGTGATTTATAAGTCCTGCCCCAATGGGCGTAGTGCATTATGGTTATTACAGTCCATGCCTCAAAACACGCTCCTTCTAAGTGTCTCTTACCACAGTGGGTTAGCAGGAAACACGCCAGGTAGGTACCTTGCATTCTCAGCGTCCACCAGTTAGACACGTTGTTCCTGCGACACCTCATTTGTCATCGGCGAAGCGGGACCCGCACTGTCAGCGGGGGGCGTTTTCGCGGACCGAGCCGGCCGCAACATATTCCAATCGAAGTTGCTCACACATGAAAATGCCACACACAGCGTGTTATTTTCCTTGTTTAATGGCGAACTGCAAAGTAAAAACCACAGCTGTTCCGGCAAATGTCTGCACCCAAAATTACCAAACGCGTTTCAGGAAACCTTCTTCCTTGTTCACTGGCCTGGGCAATATGGAGACCAGGTAGGCAAATAGTGATGCCGCACTCGCAGCGTGATTTATAAGTCCTGCCCCAATGGGCGTAGTGCATTATGGTTATTACAGTCCATGCCTCAAAACACGCTCCTTCTAAGTGTCTCTTACCACAGTGGGTTAGCAGGAAACACGCCAGGTAGGTACCTTGCATTCTCAGCGTCCACCAGTTAGACACGTTGTTCCTGCGACACCTCATTTGTCATCGGCGAAGCGGCACCCGCACTGTCAGCGGGAGGGTGTTTTCGCGGCCCGAGCCGGCCGCAACATATTCCAATCGAAGTTGCTCACACATGAAAACGCCACACACAGCGTGTTATTTTCCTTGTTTAATGGCGAACTGCAAAGTAAAAACCACAGCTGGTCCAGCAAATTTCTGCACCCAAAATTACCAAACGCGTTTCAGGAAACCTTCTCCCTTGTTCACTGGCTTGGGCAATATGGAGACCAGGTAGGCAAATAGTGATGCCGCACTCGCAGCGTGATTTATAAGTCCTGCCCCAATGGGCGTAGTGCATTATGGTTATTACAGTCCATGCCTCAAAACACGCTCCTTCTAAGTGTCTCTTACCACAGTGGGTTAGCAGGAAACACGCCAGGTAGGTACCTTGCATTCTCAGCGTCCACCAGTTAGACACGTTGTTCCTGCGACACCTCATTTGTCATCGGCGAAGCGGCACCCGCACTGTCAGCGGGAGGGTGTTTTCGCGGCCCGAGCCGGCCGCAACATATTCCAATCGAAGTTGCTCACACATGAAAACGCCACACACAGCGTGTTATTTTCCTTGTTTAATGGCGAACTGCAAAGTAAAAACCACAGCTGGTCCAGCAAATTTCTGCACCCAAAATTACCAAACGCGTTTCAGGAAACCTTCTCCCTTGTTCACTGGCTTGGGCAATATGGAGACCAGGTAGGCAAATAGTGACGCCGCACTCGCAGCGTGATTTATAAGTCCTGCCCCAATGGGCGTAGTGCATTATGGTTATTACAGTCCATGCCTCAAAACACGCTCCTTCTAAGTGTCTCTTACCACAGTGGGTTAGCAGGAAACACGCCAGGTAGGTACCTTGCATTGCATATATATATTAATATTGAAAAAAAGAAAGGTTAAAGTGACGTTATAGGTAGGAATTGTAATTATATTATACCTCAGAAATTCACCAAAAAACCAAAAGTTAACATTTTGTTATGGTTAGGTGAATATGTCAGTGCCAACATAATATTTTAAACTAAAAAAAACACAGAGATTAACCAGTTATAGTTAGCAGTGCCTATGACCTGACATATTACATCACTTATGACATGCTCTAGTACATCATTTATGACATCACTAATGACATCAGCCAATAAGTGTGTTAGTTTGTTGTATAGTTTACATAGCGGAGGGTAACCACTATATTACATCTCTAATTTTAGAAAGCCTGTGTCCAGTTAATGGGTTTGAGTGTTTACAAAACACATGTGCTCTTAATGCATCATAGGTGAGAAGAGAGTTATAAATATTTGTATTCAGGAGTAACTCTGTGTGCAGGTGACAGTTGATGACTTGTGTCCAGTATGTTCCATACAAGTTTTTTGGTTCTGCAAAAAAGTTTCCAACAGGGCAAAGATTCTATGTAGAAGTGTTGTATGCAGCCTTGTGTACACAGAATCTTCTCAGCATTACAATTTCTATATAAGATAGAAGACTGTGTGTACCAGGTACTAACCTGGTCTATCTCTAAAGTTTTCACAACACTATGTAGACCGTAGGTAGTGTGACCTTTAGCACCTTCAGACCTTGGACATTTTAACTGAATAATCTCTCTTTTAAGTGAATAGTCTCTCTTTGAACAAGTTTTGCATAGAGTTAACTAATATTCATAGTAGATACTTTAAAATACTCTGCAGTGAATTTCTCATGAGAGTTTCACTGTCTGCACACTTTGTGGTACAGACTAAACTCTCTGAATAGAGTAAACACTGTTTATAGTACCCACTTTTTACTCATATCCACTTCATTTCTCACTGTAGGTTCAGTGACACTTAAGGGTTTCATACAGGTAAAGACTGTCCGCAGTAGGGCATTAGTTATGTAACAGAAGTTGAGGAATTTGTTTTTCTCTGAACAGCCTTATACAAATTGAACACCATTTGCAGCAGGGGTTACTCATCTACATGTGGTTGATTGTTAGTATGAACTCGGCTACCCATGAAGTGTATGGTATGGCGTTAATGTTGAACCAGAGTAAACCTCTATGCCGACCTATTTTATTTAATCAATGACCCTGAAGGGTTCTGAGCTGCCACACCTCAAAGCATATCATACATTTATATTACGTTCACAAATATGAACTGATTTATTAGACATAATTCTATGCTGTTAAAAATTCCTTCTTTATTTATTTCATTATGAAAGTACATATAAATCTCTAAAGTTCACACATAGACATGTAATAATGACACAATAAATATTTTGAGTTTACACAATATTTCTTTTACAATTCATTTCAAAGGATTTTGGACATCCCACACAAATTAGATATACAAACAATAAAAAATTACTCACTATCATCGTTCATTCAGTCCCACTAACATACTGTCACATGTACTCATTCACACAATACTCTTTCAACCACATACTCTTAAAAAGTAAGGGGAGGATTTATAGACCCTATGGTGGATTGTCAAGCTATTCGCAAGGAACACCACTTTAGGGGAAAGGATTCTCTAAAGTCGCTTTGTTGAAAACATTTAGCGGTCTACGCGCGTTTCAGTGGAAAACCACCTTCCTCAGGACCCGGTTTACTGGAGATGCATAAAAGAATAAAGATGTAGGGATGTCTGAAAATAGAAAGTGCATACATTAGAATGCTAGGTATAATGGCAGTATTTATTTAGTGACAAGAGAAACTACCTCTATTTTTAAAAAGTATTTAAGTTAGTTACACTCTTCGCTCATCTTGGTGCTAGGGTCTCTGTCGGTGACAAGAGATAGTGTGATGCATACAAGATATATTTATCCAAACAGGGGAAAGGATATAGGTGTCCTTCGTCCCAAAGTATCAAGGTTCAGAATAGAAAGAGTAGGCATAAGTTGACAGGCATGCAAGATATCCTAAGTGCCAGCTATTCGTGACTACTAATGTTTTATATAAGTGATGTCAAGAGTGTCCCATAGGGAAACCAGAATGATTATGCAAACCTTCTTAGAGCCACTGTAGGCGGACCATTCGCAATTTAGGACCCTCTGAGGTATATCCAATGCATTCAATTATCTATAAGTAAACGATTGGTGTGTTAGAGGTAAGTTCTAATATAGACTGTCTCTAGTTTGTGCTCAGAGTGATAAGTGCGTTCAATACCTTAGAATTCTAATCGTTCATCTTGTTGACGTACTGTCAGGATTGCAATACCGCAGTTAAATAGTAGAGAGCTGCAAAAATAGCAGAAAGAGATTTAGATGCCTTTTTTCCTTGTTACAGTTGCCATGAAGGCTATCTATGCTTATAATTTAAAAGAGATTAATTACCCCTAATAGAAATGAAACCCCCTTTCCTTAGGGTGGATCTGGTGGAAACGGCGGGGGAGAAAAGCCCCTCTGCAAAGTCCTTATATTCAAGAATACAGTGTAATGTCCAACTCTTCACAGCCTGTTCTTAGTTGCAGAATCGCTGTTGGGTGAAAAGGAACAAACAGATTTTAAGCGCACTGACCTATGTGTACTGTTTAATAGGTCTTCCCTGATAGTGGTGGCATTGGTCTGGCTCGCATCAATCTCTAAGGTTCTGTTTCTGGGTAACGATGAACGATTAGAATTCTAAGGTATTGAATGCACTTATCACTCTGAGCACAAACTAGAGACAGTCTATATTAGAACTTACCTCTAACACACCAATCGTTTACTTATAGATAATTGAATGCATTGGATATACCTCAGAGGGTCCTAAATTGCGAAAGGTCCGCCTACAGTGGCTCTAAGAAGGTTTGCATAATCATTCTGGTTTCCTTATGGGACACTCTTGACATCACTTATATAAAACATTAGTAGTCACGAAGAGCTGGCACTTAGGATATCTTGCATGCCTGTCAACTTATGCCTACTCTTTCTATTCTGAACCTTGATACTTTGGGACGAAGGATACCTATATCCTTTCCCCTGTATGGATAAATATATCTTGTATGCATCAGACTATCTCTTGTCACCGACAGAGACCCTAGCACCAAGATGAGCAAAGAGTGTAACTCACTTAAATACTTTTTAAAAATAGAGGTAGTTTCCCTTGTCACTAAATAAATACTGCCATTATACCTAGCATTCTAATGTATGCACTTTCTATTTTCAGACATCCCTACATCTTTATTCTTTTATGAATCTCCAGTAAACCAGGTCCTGAGAAAGGTGGTTTTCCACTGAAACGCGCGTAGACCGCTAACTGTTTTCAACAAAGCGACTTTAGAGAATCCTTTCCCCTAAAGTGGTGTTCCTTGCGAATACCTTGACAATCCACCATAGGGTCTATAAATCCTCCCCTTACTTTTTAAAAGTATGTGGTTGAAAGAGTATTGTGTGAATGAGTACATGTGACAGTATGTTAGTGGGACTGAATGAACGATGATAGTGAGTAATTTTTTATTGTTTGTATATCTAATTTGTGTGGGATGTCCAAAATCCTTTGAAATGAATTGTAAAAGAAATATTGTGTAAACTCAAAATATTTATTGTGTCATTATTACATGTCTATGTGTGAACTTTAGAGATTTATATGTACTTTCATAATGAAATAAATAAAGAAGGAATTTTTTAACAGCATAGAATTATGTCTAATAAATCAGTTCATATTTGTGAACGTAATATAAATGTATGATATGCATTGAGGTGTGGCAGCTCAGAACCCTTCAGGGTCATTGATTAAATAAAATAGGTCGGCATAGAGCTTTACTCTGGTTTTGTATCCCTTTCCTCCCTCCTCTTGGACCTAAAATTAATTCAGGGAGGGCCTTTTTCCCCTTTTGTTATGGCGTTAATGTTGTACATAACACAAGCTTGCTTCACCTAAGAGGGTTGTATGTGTGATGGCATTAATGATGTTTTTTGAGCTTTAATGAGCTATTTTGTACTTACTTTCAGACCTCTAATGCCATACTCGTTTATAGAGTAATGTGTACCAAAGAAACATGGTTGATGTAATCAGTGATGTTATCAATGATGTCATTTGTGGTGTTATCAGTGATGTCATAAATGATGCCATGGAACATGTCGCAAGTGATGTAATATGTGAGGTCATAAGCAGTGCATGGCCACATGCCCCACCCTCTCGAACCTCATTAGTCCCCCCTCCCCAGGACCGCTTTTTTTTTAAGTGGAAGGGGGCCACGCGGCACCCCTTCCTGAGCCTATTTGGCCCTGGGATCCTATTGCCCAGGACTGTATACATATAATAAAAGGGGAGGGGGCATGTGCCCCCCTCCCTGAGCCTATGATAGCCCTGGATACCCCACACCCCATGGCCATGTATATTTTAAAGGGGAGAGGACCGCATGCCCCTCCATGCCGTAAGTACGCGATGACCATCTCGAAATTGGCAGCAACGAATCCTACAATGTTTGCTTTCTAACATGTTGGAATCATACCCCACACCATAAGCGGTGCGGGAGGTATGATTCCAAGCACTGGAACGGGCCTCCATTAGGCTCTCAGTGCTCCTGGTACCAGTCTTCTTGACCTGGACAGCACAACATGGCTGCTGCCGACCAGAGACACGATTATGCCCTCCTGCTGCTGAGCCAAGCTCGAGCAGGGGAAGGCAGAACAATAGTTATCCTGTCACATGGAGGTGTGACCACCTACCAGACAGGATTTAATGTCTGGTAATTGGGGCCGGGTGGGTGCACTTGCCAGCGCCACTCAGTCTGCATGAGGGGCACATTTGGTGCCTCCTTGCATAGTCCAGTTCAAAACAGCTCTGGGAGCCGTTGGCTCTCACTCTAGCGCGAAACTGGACAAAGGACATGGGAGTATCCTCCCCCCTGTCCAAACCCTCCCCTGGGAGGGTCCCACGAATCGTCCCAACCTTTTCTTTAGGGTACTTAAGGGCTTACCTGGGTGTAGGTCCCTAGATTCATTGTGGGACATGATTTAATTCAGACACCACTTCAACTTCTACCGTCCTGGCACTCTAGACTTCGCTGGACTTCATGTGGGCTCGACTTCGTCCCCCTTTCAGTCTGCTGCATCGTCTGTGCCTGTGCACCATACAGGAACCTTCCAAGGCCTGTCGGTATCCAAGACACCTGAAGGAATCTCCCTTGAAGTGAAGGAATCACTTCCCTGCATTTGCAGGCACCGCAACTAAGCTGGCTGGTCTGCTGATCCTGAGCTCCTACAGACTCCCAAAGGTTCAACAACACAAGTTGTGGTTCTCTACAGCTCTCGAGGCCTGCCATGTCCTCTCACCAAGTTTGAGGCCAGTATACCTTGTGGGAGCCTCAGGAACCGAACCCCTGTGCACCGCGTCGACTTGCCGTTGAAAAGGCTTGTTGGCTTCCTTACACCAAGATCTTCGGGCTCCAAGTAGCTCCAACCTCAAGCATCTCCAGGGACCAGAATCTTTGTCCACACCACATCGGTTGCACCGTGCCCTGCATCTTTTGGTGAGCTGCTCGAGGTCCTCTAGCGACTTCAGTGCCTCCGGCCTGTGGGTCCTGCTAAGGGTCATATTTATTTCTTTTGGGCTCCCCTGATTGCTCAGGGCCTGCCCTGACTTCCCTGCTTGTAGTGAGTCCCCTGGACCATGCTGGTCTCGACATTGCACATTCTTCCACTTCTACATTGTTTGCAGTTGCCAAGGCTTGTTGGTGCTCCCAATGGACACTGACCCCTCAATTATCGACATCCAACAAGGGACAGCTTGTGTATGGCTCCTGGTCTTCCTCAGCATTGCCTGGTCCTCACAGCTGCAGAGTCAAGGTCACGTCAACTCTCCTGCAACTCCCGACATCGGTGGGCATTCGTCTTCTAGGTGTTCGGGTAACTCCTGAGTGACATAGACTCTGTCCCCTCCGCTTGCAGGTACTTCTCATCCTGAATCCACCTTCAGATTCCACTGGACACTTTCTCCTTCTCCAGCAGCGGCATCTTCCTAAAGTCCTCCATTGGGTTCGACTGCAGTTTCCGACACTACGTCACACCTATGCACCCGGCTTCCCTGGTGTAGGTAACGTGGATACTAGGTGGGGTGGCTCTCCAACCTTCTGTCTTCCATGGGGTTTCTTCAGGGTCCACTGGGAAGGGTCCTTAATCTTTAAAATTGCAACAGCGACTTACACACTGATTTGTACGGAGAATGCAGATTGCGTCCCCACACTGCACACGATCTCCATGGGGCTCCTAGTCACTCACCTTCAGTGGTTCCTTGGGTCCCCAGCACTTCTACGTCCTCTGGACATTGTCTTGACACGAGTCGTGGTTCTTATACCACTTTCTTAGTATATGGTTTGGTCCAGCCCCCGGGGTCCACTGTGTATTCTGTGCTATTTACTTGATTTCTATGCAAAGTATTGTGTGCATTGTGTATATCTGCGGGTAGGAGGTATTTGTACATATTAGTGAGTGTTAGATAATAAATACATATTTTTATAAATACATTGTGTGGTTCTTTTTCACTTAATCTATACATATAAGATTGATTTTTGGTAAAACAAGCTGCTTTACACACCTTCTGGACTAAGCCTGAAGGCTGCTCTCCACAGCTACCACTTAGAGAGCCTTCTAAGGTTGTCTAAGACCTCTTAAATCACCATAAGGGTTGTCTGGACTGGTGCAGGGTGCCCACTTACATTAGTGAACATCATATACCAGGCCAGCCTCTCACAGCATATATATATATATTACCTACTGGCGGTCGCCAGTAGGTAGTTATAGTTAGGACCTTGTTTCTATTCAAAAAGTGTTTTTTCTTTTGCCAATATCTTTGTTGCCGTTTAACGAAACTTCGCGAAATTTTCAAAACTAATGACCAGCTCCGGTCAGCTCCTGTCTTGAAAGTTTCAGGGTGATTTGTCAAGCGGGGGCGGAGCAAAAAGGGGGGTCCCAAAATGCGTTTTCCCCATGTTAATTTCCATAGGAAATTTTGGAACAGGCTACAGCCCGAACTGCTGAACGGAATTACACCAAATTTGGCAAAAAGGTAGCTCTTGCTTCAGAAAGCACCATTTTTTTTAAACGGTGTAAATCTGTTCCATTGTTCCTGAGAAATTCAAAAAATAAAAATGTATATATCTGAGCACCGAGGAGGATTCGCGAATCCTCCCGAGCACAAGCTTGATTCTGATTGGCTGCCAACACTCCAAACCAGAATGTGTTGGCAGCCATCTTGTGACTCGGTAACTGAGTCACAAGAAAACAGTAAAACAAAGGTTAAAAAACAAGAAAAGGAGGCAGGGTAGAAACATCCCGACCCCCTAGGCCTGCTCAGGGGGTCCAAAGAAGCATTTAAAAAAAAAAAGAAAATCGGCCGGATTCGCGCTAGGTGCGCAAATCCGGCGAAAAAAAAAAAAAAATGAAGCGCGTGCTCCCGCGCTTCGTTTCTTAAAGTCCCCGGGTGGGCCAGGTACCGGGGGCAATGCCAAATTAATTAGCGGGGGTCCGTGGGGGCCCCCGCAGCCCCGGGGTCCGCCACCTCCCTGGGGCTTAATTATTATTATTTATTTTTTTAAAAGCATGGGGGGACTCCTGCCCCTCTCACGCAGCCCCGGGGACCGCCTCCTCCCCGGGTCATTCATCATTAAGGGCGGGGGCATCACGGGCCCCCCCAAACCCCGGGGACCGCCACCTCCCCGGGGCATTGAATATGTAAATTCGGGGGTCCGTAGCGGCCCACCAGCCCCGGGAACCACCACCTCCCAGGGGCTTTAAACACTAAGGGAGGGGGCTGCGCTGCCCCCCTCCTGGAGCCCTCAATGGCCCTGGGGACCGCCATCCCCCAGGGCCGGCTCCTGCAATGTCCCGGGGTGCCCACCCCCGGGACATTGCCGTTTGCTAAGGCAGGGCGGGAGCACCCTGCCATAGCAAACACTGCTTTGCTTAGTTGAAGCGTGAGCAGGAAACCTGCTCTCGCTTCAACAAAGCAAAGCAGAATTGCTTTAGGGCAAGGGGGGCTGCATGTTAGCAGCTCCCCTTGCCCAAAAGCAATGCCAGCTCCCGCAGGAGGCGGGGAGCCGGCAGGGAACGCGGGGGCATGGGGCTCCCCCTGCATTCCCCAACGTGAGGGCCGGCCCCTGGGGATGGGGTCCCCGGGGCCAGAAATGGCCCAGGAGGGGGGCCACTCGGCCCCCTCCCCTTTAATTTAATTATATAAAAAAATACAGAAGGCCGGCCCCGGGGGATGGGGTCCCTGGGCCATAATTGGCCTCAGGAAAAACCCAAGGCTGGCCATGCCCCGGGGGATGGGGTCCCCGGGGCCAGAAGTGGCCCAGGGAAGGGGGCCATGTGGCCCCCCTCCCGAATATTTAATTATTTTATTGAAAAAGGAGGCAATGCTCCGGGGGATGGGGTCCCCGGGGCCGATAAAGGCCTCAGGAGGGGGGCCGCACGGCCCCCCTCCAAAATAAAAAAAAAGAAAAGGCTGGCCAGAACCCGGGGGGATGGGATCTCCAAGGCCCCAAAAATATTAAGAGAAGGGGGGCCACACAGCCCCCCTTCTAAAAAAACAAAAAAACAAAGAGAAGCCAGCATGTCGCCAGAGGCCCGCCCCCTCCCTGCGCCAGTCTGCAAACACGCCTCCTGGAGCGTTTTTAGTTGGGGTATTAAGTCCCCTTCATTCCTAAGAGTCCTTAGGGGCCAACTCGCCCACCAGGTACCTCCAGTAAGCCCTACACAGTGGGATTGCTGAGAGGTGGTCCGAGGCCACACCCCTTTTTACGCCACTCTGCAAACGCGCCTCTTGGCGCATTGCTGGTGGGGCGATGAGGTCCTCTTGTTTACTGAGGACCTCAGGACACAAGTAGACTTCATCCCCCGAGCAGCAGTGCACCAGGAGGCCTGTTTGCAGAGTGGTGTAAAAAGGGGTCGTGGCCTCAGACCACTCTCAGCAATCCAGCTGTGTGGGGCTTACTGGAGGTACCTGGTGGGCTAGTTGGCCCCCAGGGACCCTCAGGAGGCAAGGGGACATCATCCCCCAACCAAGAGCGTGCCAGGAGGCGCGTTTGCAGAGTGGTGGATAAAGGGGGCGTGGCCTGTGTCCACCTATCAGCAATGCCACTATCTTGGGCATACTGGAGGTATCAGGTAGGCTAGTTGGCCCCTAAGGACCCCCAGCAGCGAAGTGGACTTTAATCCCCATGCAAGAGCGCGCCAGGAAGCGCATTTGCAGAGTGGTGGGGAAAGGGGGCGTGGCCTGCTATGAGAACTTAGCAATGCTGCTGTGTGGGACTTAGTGGAGGTAATAGGAGGGGTAGTTGGCCCCCAAGGTTGTCCTTGGGGGCCAACTACCTCTCCTGTTACCTCCACTAAGTCCCACACAGTGGGATTGCTAAGAGGTCTTCGGAGGCCAAGCCCCCCCTTTCTCCACCACTCTGCAAACACGCCTGCTGGCACAGTACTGGTTGGGGGATGAAGTCTACTTTACTCCTGTGGGACTTTGGGGGCCAAGAAGCCCTCCTAGTACCTCCTGTAAGTCCTACTCAGTGGAATTCCTGAGCACTGGTTGGAGGCCCAGCCCCCTTTCTCCAGCACTCTGCAAACGCGACTACCAGTTAAAGAAGTATTTGTAATGTAATAGGTCTCGCATTTGCAAGAGTTAGAGCTATTGGCGTTGTAAATCTAAACGTTTTTTACTAATGTTTTTTGGAGTGGAGTGGATGTACTTTGTGTGTAGTGGGATTATGTGATATGTTGTGCAGTGAAATTATGTGGATAGAAAGTATGTGGTATTTAGTGTATAGGATTTATGTAGAGTGGGATTATGTATTATGTGAGAGTAATTATGTGGTATGGTAGTCTGTGTTGTGGAGTGGTAACCTCAGGTTTAGTCTTCCTCGTTTCCATAGAAGCTAAATTATGAACTCAATGAGACAAAAAAAAGAAGGAATCACTGAGGAGCACTTCTGGAGAATATACCTCTTTTTAACGCTTTATTTTTCCCCGCAGAGAATTACAACGCGGTCGTTACAACGACCGCGTTGTAACCACGCATACCATTACCCCGCAAGTCGGGGGGGCGCTGGATGTTGGAATAGTATAATTTACTATTCCAACTCCAGTCTGTGCGGACAGTAGGAAGGTGTTGGATTTTAAATCCAACACCTTCTGCCCGCTCCGCAAGTCGTTGTTCCGACTTGCGGAGTAATGGTATACGTGGTTACAACGTGGTCATTGTAACGACCGCGTTGTTATTCCCTGCAGGGAAAACTTTTCGTGGTAAACGATGTTTACCCTTCTGGACCTAGTCAGAGGTATGAGCAGGGCCACTGGAATTATGCAACTGTTTGGCTGCACCGACTTTCGCACAATTATACATTTTCCGCATTAGCCACATAATCCATCATCTGCTGCCTAATCTGCAGATTTGAACAAAAAAAGCCTTGTTTCTAGCTCAAACGGCTCAAACATTACCAAACATGCAGCAACAAGTGTTAAAGCGTGGTGGAAGGTCCTTTGCAAACCTAGAATGGTCACCTGTTACTTATTGCTAAATGTGCGTGTTAAATTTGTACTAATGGTGTGCAAGCCACTCTTGCTTCTTTCTGCACCTCTCTTGCCTCTTTCTGCATTTCTGTTGCTTCTTTCTGCACCCCTCGTGCCTCTTTCACACCCATCTTCCCTCTTTTTGCACCCCTCTTGCCTCCTTCTGCACCTCTGTTGCTTTTTTCTGCACTACTCTTGCTTCTTTCTGCACCTCTCTTGCTTCTTTCTGCACCACTCGTGCTTCTTTCTGCACCCCTCTTCCCTCTTTCTTCACCCCTGTTGCCTCTTTCTGCACCTCTGTTCCTTCTTTCTGCACTTCTTTTGTTTCTTTCTGCACCTCTCTTGTTTCTTTCTGTATCCCTCTTGCCTCTTTCTCCACCCCCTCTCTTGCTTCTTTCTGCACCTCTCTTACCTCTTTCTGCACCCCTGTTCCTTCTTTCTGCACCCTTCTTCCCTCTTTCTGCACCTCTGTTCCTTCTTTCTGCACTTCTTTTGTTTCTTGCTGCACATCTCTTGCTTCTTTCTGCATCCCTCGTGCCTCTTTCTGCACTCCTCTTCCTTCTTTTTGCACCCCTCTTGCCTCTTTCTGCACCTCTGTTGCTTCTTTCTGCACTACTCTTGCTTCTTTCTGCACCTCTCTTGCTTCTTTCTGCACCACTTGTGCTTCTTTCTGCACCCCTCTTCCCTCTTTCTTCACCCGTTGCCTCTTTCTGCACCTCTGTTCCTTCTTTCTGCACTTCTTTTGTTTCTTGCTGCACATCTCTTGCTTATTTCTGCACCCTTTGTGCCTCTTTCTGCACCCCTCTTCCCTCTTTTTGCACCCCTCTTGCCTCTTTCTGCACCTCTGTTGCTTCTTTCTGCACTACTCTTGTTCTTTCTGCACCTCTCTTGCTTCTTTTTGCACCACTCGTGATTCTTTCTGCACCCCTCTTCCCTCTTTCTTCACCCCTGTTGCCTCTTTCGCCACCTCTGTTCCTTCTTTCTGCACCCCTTTTGCCTCTTTCTGCACTCCTTTTGCCTCTTTCTGCACCCCTCTTGTCTCTTTCTGCACCTCTGTTCCTTCTTTCTGTACTTCTCTTGCTTCTTTCTGCACCTCGCTTGCTTCTTTCTGCACCTCTCTTGCCTCTTTCTGTACTCTTCTTCCCTCTTTCTGCACCTCTCTTGCCTCTTTCTGCTCCTCTCTTGACTCTTTCTGCACACACAGGGCTAATTTTAAACTGACCTCAGGTTCAGCAGTGCAAACATGCAAGTGTAGAAAAGGGCTGATGGCCTCTAAACTGCCATGCCCTATTATATGCTAGGGACTTAGAGGTCGTTTTAATCCCCCTGCCCTATTATATACTAGGGCCTTACAGGGGAGGTCATGCCAATCACAGGGGTACCCCAACCCATAGTGTACCCTAGTGTATGTAGGTGTTTTCACTGTATTCTAAGTGTCTTTCAGCATAGCACTGGCTCCGGGCCGGGTTAGGCAGAGCCCAGGGTCAGTCAGAGTCAGTTACCACCAGTACCAGTCAGCAAAAAGTTGGGGGGGCAGGGCACAGGATGACTTTGCAACAAGGCCTCTTTCTGCACCTCTGTTGGTTCTTTCTGCATATCTCTTGCTTCTTTCTGCACCTCTCTTCCTCTTTCTGGACTTCTGTTGCCTCGTTCTGCATTTATCTTGCTTCTTTCTGCGCCTTTCTTCCTCTTTCTGCACATGTCCTACCTCTGTAGGCATAGTTAGAAATTTTCATTTAAAAAACCTTAGAAATTCACTGAAAAAACCATAGGTTTCAGGGACATTATAGTTAGAAATTAGCATTTAAAAAAACTTTGAAATTCACTGAAAAAACTATAGGTTTCAGGGACGTTATAGTTAGAAATTAGCATTTAAAAAACCTTAGAAGTTCACTGAAAAAACCACAGGTTTCAGGGACGTTATAGTTAGTTGGACATTTCACTCTTACAAAACCAGAGAAATTCGGCCGTTATAGTTAGTTGAGCTAACTATAACTTGCGCCCCCACAATGCACTGCTGATGACGTCACATATTACATAATGTGGGCCCTGGGGGAGCAGGGTATCCCTTCCTTGCCCCCTTATATAATTTTTTTCAGATTTACTTTTTATTTACTGTCTGGAAAGTTTTGGGGTGATTCGTCACACATCCACTCAGAGACCCAGAGAGCAACTCACATCCCACTCACAGACACACACAGCCAGTCACACATACACTCACACACCTTCTCACACACTCGCACACCTACTTACACACCCACACAAACAGTCAAACACCCACTCACACACCCATACAGCCACTCTCACACCCACTTAGAGACCCAGAAAACCACCCACACCCACACACCCACTCAGAGACCCAGAAAACCCCTCACACACCCACTTACACACTTATACAGTCACTCACACACCCACTCAGAGATCCAAAGAACTACTCACACACCCATTCACAGACCCACAAAGGCACTTACACATACACACACACCTGGGTACAGCCATTCACACATCCACTCACAGACCCACACAGCCACTCACACACCCAATGACAGACCCACACAGCCAGTTCAGGCATGCACTGACACACTCACCCACCACACACTCACACACTCACTTACACACCCACACAACCACTCACACACCCAGTCACACAAGGACATTATAGTTAGGAAATAGCATTGAAAAACTGTAGAAATTTACTGAAAAAACAATGGTTACAGGGACGTTATAGTTAGGAAATAAAATTTAAAAACCTTAGAATTTCACAAAAAAACAAAGGTTAAAGAGACGATATAGTTAGGTTCAGATTTTTCACACACAAAGCCATAGAAATTCTGCAGTTATAAGTTATCTCAAGTAACTATAACTTGTGTCCATAACTCACGCCCTCGCCATGCACTGCAAATTACCCCACATATTAAATCACTCATGACATTTTCTATGACCTCATTGATAATATCAGTGCAACATTTGCAGTGAAATCAGTGATGAGAAAACTGTGCATGGTGGGGGAACGAGCGACAATGGGCTCCTGCATTCACTACTGATTACCGGCATTTTCATTACCTTCCAG
Source organism: Calotriton arnoldi (assembly GCA_963921515.1). NCBI lineage: Eukaryota > Metazoa > Chordata > Amphibia > Caudata > Salamandridae > Calotriton > Calotriton arnoldi. The sequence continues at coordinate 1,015,336 of CAWUFW010005187.1, forward strand.
ACATTTGCCTTGAATTCCCTTGAGGTATCAGATGTGGTGCCTATTCTTACTAATCCATGACCACGTCCCAGTCAGCAGTTCATCATTACTGTTCATTGTGCTTGATTCCCACGGCACATATGTCTGTGTCATATCTTGTCTGGGTTCTCCTACTGAGTTTCCCCAAGTAAGTAATTTCTTCTTTTTAGAGCACTTTGGGTGTTGTTGGTTTCACATCCGTTTTGAGTCCTGAAGCATACAGTCAAGGTGTCCCTATGATTATTGGTCCTGATGAGACCCAATAACCTAAAATAGATCGAAACGTCGTCAAAATTAAATAACACAAATAAACCAACTTTCAAATTCCTTTAATTGGCGTAAGGGCACAGATTTATCATAATTTCCTATGACATATGGATACTTATATGGTTGTTTGTTGTTCTAAGGAACACATAAGTTTATGTTGCCTCTTTTTGTTTTATGTATGTACTGTGTATTATTGTTTTGTTTGATTCCGCTTTTCTTCACATGAGACACCATGCACATGATATATATATATATATATATATATATATATATATATATATATATATATAAAGCAATAACTTTTGCATACCTTTTTGACTACTCTTTCTTCCTTCCTAATTTTGAACAGTATAGTTGTATTCAGCCATTGTTGCTTTGTGTTATTGGAAAATTAAGTTTATTACTAATAAGAACTATTGTTTTTCTAAAATACATTTTCTTAGAGACACCGTTTTATTAAGATGGATACAGTTTCTAGTTTCTAGTGTTTTGTTTATCATGCTCCTGCTCATTCACCCTCTCAATCAATGTCCCCCTGCAAGTCTTCTCTCCCCACAGTTTCTGTGGAGCACAATACACTGTGACTCAACTGGTTATTTTCCTTAGAGAGCATGTATTATGAATTCAAGTTTCCATCATGTTCCCAAAGTATGATTTTGAAGGCCACTGCCACTGGAAGTTCCGATGACGACTTGCTAGCACACCAGTGTATGAGCCTTTCTTTGTGAATGTTTCATACTTTGTTTTATATCTCTGGAATGCTGTTTCTGTGAAGCTAATGGAAGATTCCTGATCACCTTAGAAATGGGTTTGTGTTATTAAACTTTTAATGACGATCTTAATTCTTATTTGTCCAATATGTGCTGTTGTTAATCATGCCATGGTGGATATGTAGTTTTGCTCATTGTTTATGCATAAAATTTGTATAAAACTCTCTGGTTTTGGGGTGAGCTATGAGACTTTTCATTTTCCTTCGAGAACTCTGCCTGACAAATTAGAGATTTTCTTTTTCCCTGAGGATGTTGTCAATGTTTCTTATGAGTCTGACATTTAGATTTTAGAGAAACTTTTCTGGTTATTAGAAGTTAAAATAATTTCTGATTTTGGACTATGTACTCTGTATCTGTGGCTTCATGGAATTTTACTGCATTTCCCTGTACATTCTATTTTGAGATTTTTGTAATAAAACATTTTAACTTTTTATCAATGGTCCCATTCAATATTTGATTTTTTGAGGTAAATGTTGGGGTGGACAAAATATTGGGGTTCAGTGAATTATTGGGGTTTGGCTCACTGATTTAATTAACACATCCAGACCCTCAGTTATGTGAGGCATATTAGTCCTCATTCAGATGCAAACTGGACGTAATGATCAAATTCAAATTACATTTGGTGTAGTAAAACAATACTTTTACCCCGCACAAATGTTTCCAGGAACAACCTAGTGGGTTTTTTTTCAGGGAAAATACCACAATTCTGAGTATGGCAGCTCAGTGTTAAATATACAATATTACAGTATTGTACACATCGAATGCCATTCCAAGAAAGTAAAGATCAGGATGGAGAGGTAATACTCCACCTGTTATATACCTCAGAATATATTGGGTGCAGTATTACCTTCCAAATTATTGGGCAGTCTCAATGAGTGTAGGAAATTGGATTACTGGTTGAGGGGGGTGAAACCCTACTTAAGCAGCAATCACAACTGTCAGGGTGAAACACCAGAAACCCCAAATTAACCTGTGCTTAGCCCTCTGGCAGCTTGGCACAAAAGCAGTCAGGCTTAACACAGAGGCAATGTATAAAGTATTTATGCAACACTTCAAACAGTAATAATGTGAAAACTCAAAACAAGAAAAATCGCACACCTATTTAGAACAATAGAGTAAAATGTAATAAATTATTTGAGACCAAAACAACAAAAATCCGATTAGTAGAGTAAGAGAAATGCAATTTTAAATGTTTAGTGAAGAACCAACCGCTAAGAAACAAGAAGCGCCAACCACGGATATCTGGTCACGGTACACTGGGCCCAAGTCACAAATTCAGGCCTACCGTGATGGAGTGTGAGCCGAATACAGGACTGGGTTCAGTCCACTGAGAAAGTACCTTGTGGGCCTGGGTGTCAAGACACAAACTCTTTGCATGTGTCGGCGTCGAAGAGCAGTCACGAGGAACTATAGTGCGAGGTCCGGTGTTGAGATGCATCCTACAGCGGTGGTTTGGTGAGCTGTCATCAAGGAGATGCATCATGCAGCAACGGGTTCATGAGTTGTCGACGAAGAGATGTGATGCATTGTCCTGCGCAGCTGTCGAGGAAGCCACTGTGGCTTGCGAGGAATTCCAAAGTGATGCTTCGGCATCAAGGATGAGCTGCATTGTGCTGTATCGAAGTCGATGGTGAGCTGCTCCGCACTGCATCAAGATACAGAGAGATGCATCGATGTCGAAGAAGCCTGTTATGTCACTGTGGCTTAGAACAGGGGGCCCGCCAAATGACCCTTAGAAATTTACTGGAGTTCTGGATCCACATAGGCAGGCGGGATTCCACAGGGTGGTTCACAACAGTAGAAGAGTCCTGGTGCAGCAGCAGCAGGCCTTGGGTAGCTAAGCAGTCCTTGGTCAGCAGGCAGGGCAGCAGGGCAGACTTCACAGCTGGGCAGTCTTCTTCCTGGCAAATTCCACAGGTCCAGACGTGATCTGAAGCGTTGGGTCTGAGGGTCCAATATTTATGCCGGGCGCTCAATTTGAAGTAGTCAAAGTTTCTAGAGGTTTCCACCCCCAGAGATTCTTTAACTTTTATGCCTTCCTGCCCTGGCACCAGCTTGTCAGGGGGTCACAAAATGCTAGTGTCAAACTATTGTGAGTGTGCTCAGGCAGAGCCTTTGTGATGTGCAGATGTGGTAGGTGACAACTTCTTCCCCTCATCAAGTCAGAGATGTCCCATCCTGCCAACACTTATTCTCCTTTCGTCTCACTGTTTGGGAGCAATACACAAAGACCAACTTTCAGCTACACCTAGTCATGTGACCCAGGATGCAGGCTGGTTGGGGCAAGAAAATGCCAACTTTCCAAAAGTGACATTTTCAGAATTGTGACTTAAAATCCAACTTTAACATTAAAGAGGGTTTTGAAGTACAATTCTTTAGACACCAAACTCAGTATTCATACCTGCTCGCAATTGAAATTTATCACTTATTAAATGAAATAAGTTAACCCAATAATATCCTATGAGAAAGGCAGGCCTTGCAGTAGTGAAAAACAAATTTAAGAGTTTTTCACTACCAGGACATGTAAAAGTTAAAAGTGCAAGTCTAACTTTTTAAATACACTACAGTCTGCCATACGGGCTATTTAGTGCCTACCCTGAGGTGACGTATATGTGTTTAAAATGATGAATTAGGCCTGGCAAAAGGTTTAATTTGCCACATCAAAACGGCAGTTTTAAACTGCACACACAGGCTGCAATGGCAGGCTTGAGACATAGTTAAATGGCTACTTAAGTGGATGGCACAATGCACATTGAGTGCTACAGGCCCACTAGTAGCATTTAATTTACAGGCCCTTGGTACATGTAGGGCCCCTTTACTAGGAACTTACAGGTAAATAAAATGTGCCAATTGGGTGTAAGCAAATTCTACCATGTTCAAAGGAGAGAGCACAAGCAGTTTAGCACTTGTTAGCAGTGGGAAAGTGTGCAGAGTCCTAGAAGCCCACAAAATGGGTTCAGAAATCAAGAGGGGGAAGGCAAAAAGTTTGGGAATGACCCTGCAGAGAGGGCCAAGTCCAACATCACCACCCCTCCAGCCAAAAGTGAGGGTAGACTAATCAATACCTTGATGGGCTTTCCTGCTTAGATGATAGAACATGAACAAAGGCCCTCTTGTGGAGTGGCACCTGTCAGTTTTATGCCCCTCTAACCTCTGTTGAATCCCTCTGTCTACACGTTCGTGAGCCACTGAACTGACACATGGGGAACACTTCTCCTCACCTAGGGACCGCATCTGTGCAGCACTTAACCTTAACTTGCTCACAGATGTATCCCAGAAGGCAGACACTATCACCATGGCCAACTAAGGTATTTGGCCCAATCCATCCCTTGGATCAGACTTCTGTCCCCAACTCAAAGAAATTCCATCCCTAAAGACAGCAACCAACAGAGGCCACTGACAGCTGTCATTGTTAAGAGTCAGGTCAGGCCATCCAGGGTTCTGTATACTGTGATGTCTCTCAGAGTGGGGGGGTAAAAGTTTGTGTTTTAGGCACCCATCTTACCTTCCCACCAGTCCCAGGGTGGTAGTCTGAGACTGGCCACTCAGGCCAGGGTCTATACCCTCAGGCTGCACAAGTGCTTGGTGAGCCAGGACTTCCAGGGGAACCACCACCCTCCTCAAGGGAGACACACTCTGTCTGTCTCATGCAGGGGTCTGCCTGGTGCAGGACCCCAGCCCTCTGTAATAGCACAGAGAGCACCTCCAGATCAGAAGTGTCCTCATCAAAGTCAATCTGGGGGTTCTCTATTCTCAAAGCAGGTGACCTCTGATCCAATGGCCCTCCCACTGTCGACTGTTTCTACCTCAATCTGGACCTCTGTACTCTCTCTTTGGAAGTGGTGCCCACAGAAAACAGAACTGTTAGAGCACCCTGGGAAGTCGCCATTCTCAGCTCTCCTGACTCTGGGGGCAACCCATTCCCCAGCATCCAGCCTGTGGGCATCTGGGGACTAATTGTAACCCTCCAGAGGGTCACCTCGCTATCCCACTCTAAGGATACCAGAGCCATGAGGTGGAAAAAGTCCTGCACCTGGACATGAGATACCCTACACACCAGGCCGGTGTACTGCTCTGGTGAAACCAGCCTTTCCACTGACATGTTCTGGCTAGCCCCAGTGTCCCTCAAAGCAGTGACAGCGATCCCATTCACCTTCACTTGGTGGAAGTGACCACTTCCACCCTCAGGGACCACAAACACACCCTCTGAGTCACCTATCAGGTATGGGAAATCATGGCATGGCCTATGACTTGCCCCTGGGGACTACTTACCCCTAAGCCACATTGTCCACCCCTGTAGAGGTCCCACCAGTGGGGGGTTTGTTAGGACAGAGTCCCCCTGCTGTGTCCAAGCTGGGAACACTCAAAGCAGAAGGTTTGTAAATGGGGAGCCCTGGGCCACCGCCCACCAGAACCTCCTCCCTGTTTTTGAGTAGGAGCATGGGAAGCTCTCCACCCACCTTATTCTGGAACCTGTCTGTGTGTCCCTGCCCCTTCCCCTCACTCTGCTTAGGTTAACCTGAACCACCCATCTTGGGGTCTCTCCCTGGTACCTTCTTATAGACCCTGGCCCTGATCCAGAGATCCACCTCCTTAGCAAGCCCCCTGGGTTGTGAGTTTATCCTAAAGAAGCAGATGTGTTGTGAAGTAGGGAAGCTGCGATGGCGAATGGTAGTCGGTCATAGTGGATTAGTTGACTCTTGGCTTGTTCAATTGCAGTGAGGGTGCAGGCCTGAGAAAAAGTGAGCAATTTAAATGCGAGGCTAGGTAATTTAAATTTGAGAGAACAGTGCAAATTGTTTAATGAGTTAGGACAAAGGGGTTACATGACAAGCACAATGGTTTGGAGATGCAGAGTATTTATACCACTTCTGAAGGAGATGCAGGGATTGAAGTGTGACAAATGGTGGGTGGAATGAACGTAGAAGTGCACGAGGATTTCTAATTTTTTTTAAATCTTCTGTGGGAGCTTCCTCTGAAGTCACTAGATTAAATGTTAGATAGAGTGGCGATGATGCATGGGGAGTAGAAAAGAGACTTGAGTAAACAGAACTTGCATTGTGGTTGAGGCTGAAGAGGTAAGGTCACTCTGGTGAAAACTCAGATTTGGCTGATTCTTAAGAGGCCCTGTAGACATGAAAGGCATCCAGTTAGGTCTGTAGGTTTTTATGAGTCTCAAATGCTTTCCATTCTTGATTTTAGATTGCGGTTCAATGCTGTAATCAAAGGCTGGGGACATGGTTATGTTGTGTGAAAGAGTGGGCTGGATGGTGTGAGTCAAAGAGGAGTGAGATCTTTGGGGTTTTGATTATGGAAGGTGAGTTGAGTCAGTTGTTATTTTGCATTTGGAGTTGGGTGTTGCTGTATATTACTTGTGGGCCAAAGGGGTACAACAACGTTAATTAATAATAAATGATAAAAGGGAAATGAGTTGATCATTGTGGTACAGTGGGACAATGCATTTGAAGTAAGGATGAGATCTAGGGTTTGCCAACATAAAGGGTGAAAAAGGAGGAGTACGTTTTATTGACAGAGTGGTGAGAGAATTTGACTGAAAGGAGTGTGTGGCCTGTGGTGTGTAAGATCAAGATTAAAGTCACCAAAAAAGCATGGAACGAACGTTTTGAGGTGCATGGTGATGGAGCAAGGACTCACAATGAGACTTGCTCGTAAGCAATCCTCTCACAGTATTAATTAATTAAACTTTGTAATGTCGTTATTAATAAGTGCATACACTACACCGTATCCGAGAGACGCTTGCCTATGTGTTTAAAACAAATAAGTAATCCTTGTCTAATCAAAAATGGCCGCTAAAGTGCGGGAACTCCATTGCGCATGTGTCAACCATATCACGTGGTATGACGTCTTTCTTTGCTTGGAGGGAATCTTTGCTTCTGCGCAGTGTGTGCTAAAATGGCTGCTTGATGTTCTCACATGCTAAAGCTTACGCATTTGCTGCAATTAATAAAGTGGTATTTCTAACGCTATTAATGCGGGATAGATTTTTAATTAAATGGGAAAAGAGTAGAAGTAGGGGGTATTCAGTGAAAACATTTATTTTTGATTTTAATATGTTTCTTCTTTGATTTTTTATTAGTTCGTAAATTGGGCCTGGGTTAACTGAACAGCAGCTCAAGAGCTATGGAACTTGCGCATGCGCTCTGAAAATAACAAGACAAAGCGATGAAGTCAACTTGGAAGATATCCAAGGACACGACCCGTTGGTCACCTCCACTGTACATCTGAGATGTTCTATCAATTGCAACAATGTATATACATTTTGTATTAAATTTTGTCGTGAGACAGGTGGGAAATAAAGCAAATGTATTAATTGTGAGGGGCGGTATTTTAAAACAATGGGCTTAAAGAAATTGAACTAAATTGTCATGGTGTGAGGATCAACCCCCTGTCCCTGTCCAATCAGAAGTAGTGGGCCCATAATTTTGAAACATTAATGGGAGGTCCTGGGTGTAGAAGGGTATAATAGATATAGAATTAGCTAATTAGTTAGCATTAGGGCGCACAGGAGCCAAGCACAAGAACAGGCTTTGGGTGCTCAACGAGCTGATCGATTGCAGACTGAACCGCTGTCCAGAGAGGTCCTGAGGTGGGGGCGGCGGATTCCATTAGAAAGAAGACACGGAAGAATCGAGGAGGAAACGAAGTGTCAGAGAGGGGAACGACGCAGGCGTCGTTGGTAGAGAGGCCATCTATCCTGTCTTGAACCTGGTCCGGAGGTCTTGGTCTTCATCCTTTCTTGGGGACCCTCTTCCAACTCCTTGGCCAAGGGGTTTGGTTTTCACACCTTTAGGTAACTATAAATGCATAATCTAGTTTGTACTGCTGTCTCTATCTTCTCTTTTCTGAGGGACCGTCATTGATGCTTAATAGGTGATATTATAGTATATTTCCTTCTTGATATGCGATTAAGTATTAAGTGCATTGTAATTTACTCTGCTAAAGAATTTAGATAAACATTTTAAAACTTCCTGAGTCAGTGGTTATTTCAGGTGTTTTATGAAATCGTATATGTATGATCTCATTTTAAGCCCAATTATCAAAGGTCCATTGGTAAGTCATTACTCTTCAATCAGGAAAGGTAATTGGTAGCAGGGAGTTTGATAAAGAGTACAACTGATTCCCACCAGCGGTGTCTATTAGTTAGCGTGAATGAATGGGCCCAGGAGAGTATTTTGTGTATGAATGCTTGTTGCTAGTAACCCGCTGGATCAATGGTTGAGTATAGGATTAGGCTCATCAAAGAAGGACTACTTCACGCTTAGAAGGGATGTTTGTGACCTACAACAAGCAGTTTGAGAGTCATGAGTGCAGTGGTTCTAAGGTGAGAGAGATTAATCAAAGGATGATGATGGGGAGAAAGGAAGGATCAATTTAGCAGAAGTTCAATACTGTCACTACGTTGGGAAGCTTGTAATATGTGCATACATGCAGTGCTTAACTGGTGAAAGAATGCCTGGCGGTGCCCAAAGCTCTACTCAGAATCCTACGACTGGTGCAATTAAATGTGGGTGTACCTAATACCAAGGCTGTATAGTTTTTTATTCCATCTTGTGCCTCTTTAATCCACTAGCAGACACTCCCCGCCACTTTATCTCACTCTTGCATGTTCTCGTTATTTTCCTTTATGACAGTTCTTCCATCTTTCTCTTCCTCCACCTTTCCGTTTTGTTTGTCTTTCTCTGTCTTGCCCTTGGAAAATGTCTGACGCAGAAAAATAAGTGCCAGACCCTAAAAATGAGTGCTGGTGACCCCCTCCAGCATCCACCGGCTCACATTGAGCACTGCATACGAGTACCATCATCAGCTGGTTCAGCTCTCATCAGTACATGTCTCAGAGATGGCGCAGAAGTGTAAGTGATTAGCAAAGTAGTCAGTGCTGAACACCACATTAATGTTGATAGAATGGATGTACTCTAGGTAACAGGAGATGGTACCTAGGGTGTTTTGATTGTTCATGCAATTGTGGATCTCCTTACTGCTTAGTCACCGATGAGCGATGAGGTTGGAGCAAAGAGAATTGAAACCAGATAATACGGAAAGATAAGAAATCGAACCTTTCCCTACTGGATGGGGAGTGCACCAGCAGCAAAATAATATTCTGCCTCAGGCAACAAATATCATTGCACAATTCCTGGAGGGGGAGGAGAGATATAAATAGCTATGATCCAGAAGGGTTAACAAATGTCTTGCTGACCTCGCTCAACCTACTCTAATCTTTCATTTTATAACCTTGAAAATTTGAGACAAATACTTTCTACCCCTGAAAATGGAAAACATTGTGAGCTGTGAGTACGTCCTTTATCTATTTAGTGTTCCTAATAGACAGAAAGGTCCTATGTTGATAAAACATGAAATGTTACAGAGATGGAAGGTTTTCAACTATTCTGAAGCTTTGAATATATCTTTTATATGAGAGGGTGAACAATTTCTCCCAACTTATCATTATCCTTTGGAATATTTTGTATCCATGACAATTATAAAGATGGTCCAGCTTCCCCACTGACTCTTCACAAAGAGTTAGACAGTCAGGGAACAGTTTTTGCCCAATTCTTTCTGTTCAAACTCTGTTTCAAAAGTAAGATTGGAAAGGCAGGGTATGAAATGGCTGCTGACTAGAACTGTTAGTGCCGGATATTCTATTCATGTGAATAGAAAGAAGAGAGATGCAACAAATGTTTTTTAAACTCTGTGTGAATTTCTTGATTTCCGTCATAGATGTGATGTGTTCAATTGACCAATAAAGGAGAAGCCAGACATCTGGGCGGGACTTATAAAAAAACCGACTTCACTTGGTTCGTGTGGTTTTTCTTCTCTTTGCCATTGCACACCCCACGCTGTCCGTTTTTATAATTTTTAGCCTTCGCTCAACGTATCTTCCGAATACTCGTTGTTTTCAGTTTTGGCGTGAAAGGATAGGTTTATGTTGAAAGCAGTTGAAATATTTTGGTGGAAAAGCAGGCCTGTTCTCTCCCTGCTCTGTAGACCTCCACCATTTAAAGCACGGACGGAAAGGCCTTTCATTCCACCAGGCAATTATCTGTGGGCTGGAGCCCTTGGTGTCCGGTTTTGAAAGCCCAGGCTGGTTCCAGGTGCCTCTGTCACGAGAGAGAGAGGAGAGAGAGAGAGAGAGAGAGAGAGTGGGAGAGAGAGAGAGAGAGAGAGAGTGGGAGAGAGAGAGAGAGAGTGGGAGAGAGAGAGAGAGATATGGCTGGATGAAAAGAGAGGTAGCATGAGAAAAAGGCAGTGGACTGGTGCACAACAGTGATGTGATAAGGTCATCATGGGCCCTAGTGAAAGCGATGAAAACGGGCCTGCCAGCTATTGGGTGGGCAGTAAAATACATTTATAATACAGGTGCTGTAGGCTCCTAAGTACCCTGGGCCCCCGTGCCACTGTCCATGATACACCACTGACATCTACGCCCCTGGTATTCTCTATATAAATACTGGGCCCTTATGTTAGCAAATGTCACTTTGTAGGGCTAAAGTCTCAAATGGGCAGACTTCTTTTCTTAACCATAATATTTTGCTAGAATATTTTTTTTTTAATTCCTAGAAGTTGTTTCTTCAGCTCGTTGTCTATGATATATGTTAATTAAAATTAGATTGTGCTGCAACAGCAGAAGCCAGTCTCCTGCAGAACTCGAGTACAGGTGTGCTGGCAGTTTTCCACCCGGGTGTCTCAGAGCTTGGTACTTGTCTATGACTGTGTCGCTTTTTAATTTGATGACTGACGCTTAAGCTGTCCAATTACAAAGCAGCTAAGCTCCCTACAAGCAGCAGCCAACCTCACACCTACAGCCTCGAAACTGCTCCTTCACCTCTGTGTCTCGCTTATCGTAACACTAATTCTGGGAAGAGTAAACACAGATCCCGATCCCAGGCAGGTACTATCAACAACACATAAAACTCAGGCAGGTAGTTGAATAAACTGAAGCATGAGGTTTGCACGCAGGGCGCCCTCCCACCTCTTGGCCCCGGTTACACTGGATCCTTAATAGCTGAGCCTCTAAAACACACATGCACACCATTTTCATTTCTTGTTAACACTTTCTATATATCAACAGCTGTTCATTCCTCTTTTACTTACTTTCCTATAGAACACTGATTATATCTGCCTCACACGCGGCCATTGTTTCTGTGTGCTCAGCAGAGAGGCCAAGGAGTGGATGAGTATATACTTAACATATTATGACCCATTGACAGGCACTGTGAGAAACTCACACTACTTTCAACCTTAACCTCAACCTCAGACCTCTCAATTGTGCCCCATAAGGAACACCCATCCACAAACGAAAACCACCCAGGAACCTATAGGCGACTCAATTATCTGTATTCACTATAGAAAAGCAATTGTTCGATTGAAAATTAAACTTCTGGAAAAAACAAGAAATCTTAGGGAATGCAAGATGAACCAAAACCTTTGAAATGTAATCAGGGACTGCATCACTGGCAAGGATTACCTCTTTGAGGGTTTTTACACTAATTATCAGGAAATCGATTGGTGTTTTCACCTGTAAAGTTAAGGACGTGAATGCTGGGCACTTTAAGGACCCATTTCAAAGTCAGTTTTTATGGTCTGGCTTGACCATAAGGCTTACATATGGCTAACAGATTTGGGTTGGGCAGAAGTTGTGCGTTTCCACAAAAAAAACAGAAGTGCTTGCCCTCCACCAGCTGTGACCATTTTGTATATTTATCCAGCTACCTAAGCTTGAACTTCCAGTCGCGCACACATGACAATGAAACGCTATTAAAGTGCCTTAGATAACTAGACAATGTATGTTGATTTTCTCTGGCAGCAGCACAGACGGGAGGAGGTCTGGCTTTACAGTACAAATGCCATCTGTCCTTTTAACTTACACCAATATTATTCTACTATTCTTAGCTTCCACACAAATACATATCTGTTCCCATGTTATTTACTTGAAATGCTTCACATTACCACACAACATTCCTTTAAAGCCAGACCTATTGGAATTGCCAATGCTTGCTAATTACTGCCGATGGCGAACTCTGAGGGAACTATTGCCATTTAAAGTGACCCTTTCTCCCACTTGTGCATATAGGTGCTCACACTGGCTCACTAACCTTCATGCTTGCCCGAGTTGCACTGTCTTTAGATCGAGCCTATCAGAGAGCGCAAGCTATCTGTTTACGAAAGACATATTTGGAGCTTACTAAGAACATCGAGGGGTTTATGGTCCGCCCATTGCTTATCATTGGATGGCTTTACTGTCTTTCTCATTTGTCTGCTTCTTATTTATTACTTGCCTTCTCCATCCTGTGTCTGCGTGTCCCCTGGCTCACTGTCAATGTGTCCTTCTACTGCTAAATTTTAGGGAACTACCTTTTTCTTTGTCTTAAGCACTCCACATGAGTGCATGTGTTTTTGAGCTGCCCTCCAGGTGTGTTTCTCTTCCCCCTCTTTGGTCCATGTTGCTCTCTGCCATCCATGTGCTCACCCCAGTATGCTTCTCCTCCCACACTGCTCCGCGATGCGCTCTCTCTCTCTCACACATTTGCTTTTCTTCTCCCGTGCTCCACATTGATCTGTCACTTCATTTTCATTTCTCCATCCTCTCACCCACGCCATCCTTGTTGCTTTCACCCACCAGTGCCATGCATATTGCTTCTGCCCTCCTGTGTTGCTTCCACTTTCCACTCTCCATGTTGCTTTCAATATCCCCCACCCACTTTATTAAATAAAAATTGCACTTTTTTTTTCTATTTGTGAACCAATACAACTCAGATCACTAAATAAAAAGGAAAAAAGCACTTGCTTCATTTTGTACGCATTGTAAGAAATTTGGTTACTGATGGAGGGGTGTGATACCCTATTCAAGCAGGAACCACAATCCTTGTCAGGGTGAATTCACAAGCAAACCCTAAATGAACCTGTGCTCGGCCCTCGGGTAGCTTGGCATGGAGGAATCAGGCTTTAACTCAGAGGCATAGTGTTAAGTATTTGTGCTACACTTCAAACAGTAACACAGTGAAATAACACCACAAAAGGATCCCACAAAAGATTTAGAAAAATAGAGTAATTTTCAATACATAAAACCAGACCAAAATGACAAAAATCCAATCAGTAGAACCAGAGATATGTAGTGTAGGAAAGTAGGATCTGCTTTCATCTTTACCCCCACTTTTTGCTGGTGTCATTCTGTTTTCTGACTAGTCTGACTGTGAACCTGCTAATCAGGACCCCAGTCACTGTGCTCTGTCCCTAAATTGGACTATGGTAAGTACTTTGGTACCTTCCCAATTGGCTACTGGTGTACCCTTCTAGTTCCCTAGTATATGGTACTGAGGTACCCAGGGCATAGGTACACCAGGGGTCTCCCATGGGCTGCAGCATGTATTATGCCACCCATGAGAGACCACTCAAATGTTGACTGCAGGCCTGCCATTGTAGCCTGTGTGACCTGGTGCTAGCACCACTCACCACAGATATAAGGTTCCGTATATCTGAGATCATTGCTCTTAAAACCTATAAGTCACCCCTAAGGTAGGCCTTTCAATCCTGAAGGCAGGGTGCAAGGTTATGAGTGTGATGGTGCCCTGAATGAGCAGGACACCCCCTACAAACCCAGGAGTTGATTCTCCAGGCTTTGTAAGTGTGGTCAGTCATTTTAGACATATAGTGGAGATCAAGTAAATTACGAGATCTCTAATTATATATTGGCTGCACCGAAACTGGTAATGTTTGGTATCAAACATGTTGGAATTCTACCCCAGCACCGATTCCAGTGTTGGATGTAGGATCCCATGTACTCCCCTAGGGAGCCCGCTGGATTCCCAGTACCAGCCGTTCAGGGTCTAACAGCAAGCTAGTGCTGCTGCCGACCACAAACACAATTCTGCCCTCCTGCTGCTGAGCTGGGCTTGAGCAGGGAAAGGATAAACAATAGGTTTCCTGTCACAGGGAGGTGTGACCACCTCCCAGACAGGACTTAGTGTATTGGGCTGGGGTGGGGCGCTTGCCAGTACCACCAGCCGGCTTTGAAGAGCACATTTGGTGCCCTCCTTGTATACTCCAGTTGAAACTAGTTCAGGGAGCCGTTGGCTCCCACTCTGGTGTGAAACTGGACAAAGGACATGGGAGTATCCTCCCTCTGTCCAGCCCCTCCACTGGGAGGGACCCCCTGAATCGTCCTAACCCTTTCCTTAGGGTACTTAAGGGCTTACCTCTGGGTGGCTCTTCAGATGCATCGTGGGACAAGATTCAGATTCGAAACCACTTCCACTTCAACCATCTGGGCACCTTTGACTTCGTTGGACTTCGCCGGGAACCGAGACTGCATCAAGGAAGACTCCTGCTGCTCCTGGTCTCGTTGTCCTGCGAGTCTGTGCCTGTGCTTCATCCAGGTTTTTTCCACGCCTGTGGGCAACAAAGACACCTGAAGTGATCTCCCTTGGAGTGAAGGAGTCACCCCTGCATCTGCAGGCACCGCAACAAAGCTGACAGGTCTGCTGCTCCTAAGGTCCCACGGACTCCGAAATGATCAGCAAAACAGGTGGTGGTTCTGCAACTCCCTTGAGGCCTGCACTGTCTTCTCACCAAGTTTGAAGCCAGTATCCCTCGTCAGAACTGCTGGATCAGAACCCCTGTGCACCGCATCGACTTATCATTGCCAAGGCTTGCTGATTCTTTCCTCCAGAGATCTTTGGGCTACAACAAGCAAGCTCCAGCCTCCAGCATCTCTTGCAACCAAGATCTTAGGCCTCACCGCATCCTCTGCACCGTGGGCCTGCATACTTGGTGAGCTGCTTGAGGTCCTCTTGCGACTCCTGTGCCATTGGCCAGTGGGTCCTCTTGAGAGTCTTCTTTGGCTTCAATGGGCTCCCCTACTTGCTCGGGCCTACTCTGATTCTCCTGCATTTGGTGAGTCACTTGGACCTTGCTGGTCCCCACACTGCACCTTCTTCATTTTCCGCGTCTGTTGCTGCTGCCAAGGCTTGTTGGTGCGCTCGCCAGACACCGACCTCCTGGTTCTCGACTTCCAATGTGGGGCAGCTCGTGAATGGCTCCTGGTCTTCCACAGCATCACCTGGTCCTCACAGCTGCAGCGACAAAGTCACTGTCAACTCTCCTGCATCTTCTGTCATCAGTGGTCATTGGTCTTCCATGCCTCCTGGTCACTCCTGAGTGGAATAGACTCTGTTCCCTTTGCTTGCAGGTTCTTCTCTTCAATAATACATCCTTGGATTCCACTTGACTCTTTCTTCTTCTTCGCCAGCGGCATCTTCACTGAAGTCCTCCATTGTGGTCTACAGCGGTTTCCGACGTCACTTCGCACCTATGCACCCGGCTTCGCTGGTGTAGGTATCCTGGTTCCTGGGGTACCCACAGGTGGGATGACTCTCCAACCTTTCATCTTCCACAGGGTTTCTTCAGGATCCACTGGGAAGGGTCCTTCTTCTTCAAAACTGCAACCTTGACTTCCCCATTGACTTGCATTGAGTATGCAACTGTGTTTCCACTCTGCACACAGCCTCTGTGGGGTTCCTTGGTACTTCTATATCACAAAAAGTACTCCTTGGATGCGAGGATGATAACCGCGTCTTGAACGTAATAACCCTAGAAAGGTACAGGTGGGAAGTCCTAAGAGGAATAGCACCACTAAGAAGTGGGGAAGGAAACAATTCCTTTTGTTTTAATTACCCTCACACACCCTAGTGGTGTCATGCTTCATCATCGGGTCACCCTGACGCCTAAAAGTCAGGGTGGGCTCGACCGTTTTTTCAGGGAGCTCTTAGAAATAATAAGACCAGGGGGACGTTAAATAAAAAACACCAACAAATCCCAGTATCCCTTTAATATTGGATTTGTTAGGGTTATTAAAAAGTGTAAACAGGGGTCAGGATAGGAGTATTTATGGTCCTATGACCCTTCAGCCGACATGTTTCAGTCCTACTAGGGCCATAAAGGTCCCGGACTTTCTTCAGGGCAACAATACCACCTCCCTGGACAACGCAAGAGACACCTCCCTACGCTGCTGTTTATCTAAGGGCAGATAGCTGCTCCTTAGTATGACTTGAAGATAATTTATCTCAATAATCCTGTCATCGCTCCATCTGAAAAGACAAACAAAGACAAAACAGGGCCAAAAACATGTATTACTCCTGGAGTACATGTAAACGCTTCCCAATAGTGATGTGCTGACCAATACACCAGTGTAATTGGCACGGTGTCAACATATCCATCAACTCTTATAACCACAAAGGTGCGTGGTTATGACATACATATAATTTTATTTTAACCACACTCACGTAGGTGGCAAAATATGGTGTAGTGGCGATATCTTGTCGCATTCTACCGATATCCACATCCACGTGTTACGTGTTCTCAAAGTGTATACACCCGTGTCACTCTCACTCAACAGCCCAGGCTGCTATCAATCAAGGGGTTAAAAACTCTCATTCACCACACTCCAAAATCACACTATTACCCTTACCCAGACATGGGCGAGGGAACTCTTCTCCGGGCACCTCGCAGAGTAAGGGGTAGCCCTGTAGTCAGACACTGTTTATTGCAAGAGATAGCGCAAAAAAAGGGGGAAGATAAAAACAACATAGCTTATGAGCGCAAGGAACTGCTAGACTCACAAGATTGATCATAGACGCGCACATACCTGCAATGCCAACGGGCATAAGAATTACTCACATCATCAAGAGTCCTACCCCGCTCTCACACCTACTTGGTGCGGGTCCCGTGGGCCTTTGTGTATAATCGCCAAATGTCAGGAGTTTAAATAACCCTAGTGGGCGCGCCAATACTCCTTCTGCGCACTAATTGGTATAGTCACGTGCGTGTGTATTCGGACAAGGCGCCGTCGCCCAGCGTCACAACTTTCGAAGAGGATGCTGGGAGTAGTAGTTTTTCCTCTCCAGTCTCTAACACATGTGTTGAACTCTATGGGGTAAAGCGCAAAGCTAAACACGTCACAAATTTCGAAACGGATTCTGGGAGTAATAGTTTATTGTCTTTACGTATGTGTTATACTTGTGAGGAGTAGCACGCTAACCTTAACGCGCGTCATCCAAAAGATGCCGACATGCTCCACACCAACACCACAACAGCCAAAAACCATGCGATTGAAAACCCAACGACTGCTCTCATCGAGTACGCAGACGTCAAATCTATTAACACGATATTAGTCGCAGTTGTTAACACAATATTAATCATAGTGCCTGGCAGCTAATACACGGATTAAAAAGCGGATGAAAAACGGGCATCTATGAGGGGAGTCCACTTCACAGACCTGCTCACGGATAATGACTCCCGTTCACCATTATATGCTCTCTGGCTGTTCAATATCCAAAACACTGGGGAGCTCCATTAGGATGAGCAATATAGCTTATCTTATAGTTGAGAGCTGTTAGTATTACAAATACTTATACAGACCGTGTGGGGGGCATAACCATAATGTTTGAAGAATGTTAAACCTGCACCCGCAGGAGTTGAAAAAAGGGGGGGGGGGGAGGGGGGGGGGGGGGAGGGCGGGTGTGTGGAGAGGAAGTTTTGTTCACCTCCTCTGTATTTGATTCCACGGAATGGAATCATTCAGGCCGCATTCGTGTGTCTTCAAACGATACACCCAACGTTGTTCACGTTCCAGGAGTCTCCTGTTAAGGTTACCTGTGCCACTTACTTTCTCTATAACAGTCCATTTAATATCTGTGTCACTATGTTTATGTTCAAGATAGTGAGCAGTAAGTTTGGTGGCTGTAATGGCCCTCCTAATCGTGCTTCTATGTTCACCTATCCGTGTTTTTATTTTTCTGCTAGTCATGCCTATATACAGAAGTTGGCATGGGCACTTGATAACATATACAACATTTTCACTATTACAATTGGTATGTGAGCGCTGTTCCCAAGGAGATGCCATACCAAGATCAATTTGTTTGGTGTGTTCCGTAAGGGGCAAACCACACATGAACCGCACGGGTAATGACCTGAGACTGGTGGATTGTTAAAAAGTGTAAGCTGATTAAGTATCTTGGGTTTATGCATGTTGGTATGTACCAGTGTATCTCTTAAACTTTTATTCCTCTTAAAAGAGAACATAGGTTTCTCAAAAGTAAGCTTGTTCGATGTTAATATCGGCCATTTCTTATTTATGATCTTTTTGATATTGTTAGACAAGGAGTTATAAGTAGTAACACATATCAACATGTCCTTTCGTGGTTTGACATGGGTTTCCAGTAGTGCCTCCCGCGGGGTGTTGCGTGATCTTTTATTAGCCTGTTCAATGATTTTTCGTGGGTAGGCCTTCTGTTGTAATTTAATGGTAAGGAGGGCCGCTTCCTTCTTATAGTCTTGTAAGTTGGTACAATTTCTACGGACCCGGAGAAACTGACCCACTGGTAAGTTCTCTCTGAGGGCACGAGGATGTGCACTATCAAAGTGCAACAGACTATTCCTGTCTGTAGGCTTGGTGTATAATGAGCTGATCAGAGAACCGCCGCTCGCGATTAAGTTAACATCTAAAAAGAAACCATTCCACTATTGGTGGTCATGGTGAAGTTGAGATGTGAATTCAATTGATTCATCCAGATGAGAAAGTTATTCAGGTTGGACTTATCTCCCTTCCAGATGACCAAAATGTCATCGATGTACCTAAACCACTTACAGATGTTATTAGAGTAAGGGTTGGTAGGCCAAATGTATTGATCTTCAAAATGGCCCATATAAAGACACGCTATGCTCGGCGCAAAGGTGCTGCCCATGGAAGTGCCATGTACTTGTAGATACATCTGATCCTCAAAGCAAAAGAAATTTTCCATAAGGGCTAAGCGGATAAGGGTAATAACCCAATCAATGGGTGCTTCCCATTGCCATTCTTCCCGTCTCAAAAGTGCCTCTATCACTCGAACACTTTCCTCTTGTGGAATGCTGGTATACAGCGCTTCTACATCAAGACAAACCATGGTGTTTTCCTCTGGGTCATACTCTATACCTGTCAAAAGGTTAAGTAGATGTTTGGTGTCTTGCACATATGACTTAATTCGCGTGACAAGAGGTCGTAGAAAAAAATCAGTATATTTAGATAATGGTTCAAGGAGGGACCCTACTCCCGACACGATCGGTCTACCAGGAGGAGGATTTTTTCTTTTGTGTATTTTCGGTATAGTATAGAACAGAGGCACTCTGGGATCATCTGCAATCAGAAAGTCATGTTCTTTTTTGTGATCCACTTACGGTCCTCTGCATCCATGGTCAGAGCTCTTATTGTTTTCTTGAGACGTACTGTAGGGTCTCTATTAATTTTTTTGTAATATTTAACATCAGCCAAAAGATTTATACATGCTGTTCTATAGGCATTAGTACTTTGAATGACCGTTGCTCCACCTTTATCAGCTGGTTTTATTACAATGTCTGTTCTAGTACTCAGAGATTTTAATGCTGACCTCTCTTCATTGCTCAAGTTGTTGAAGGTGCCACCCCTTGTTTGTAGTTGTTCCACTTCTTTAGTGACACTCTCCTCAAATGCAAGGACTTCTGGAGGCATCAGGGTTGCTGGTGGAAAGAAGTTTGACTTGGGACGTAGTGTTGTATGGTTATCATCGTTCTCTTGTCTGTCTTTATCCATAAAAAACGCTTTGATGCGGATTTTACGAAAAAATTCACTCAATTCACAGCGTAATTGAAATTTATCCAAAAAGGCTGTGGGGACAAATCCCAATCCTTTGTTAAGCACTGCTAATTCCACGGTGTTTAATGTGGTCTCAGTTAGATTCACAACTAATCCCTTATTACACTCGTGCTCGGTTGTTGGCCTCTGGTATGGCTGCGGGTATTCATGGGTGCCCTCTCGTCTTCCCATTGGACCCTTCTGTTGTTGCCTTTTCTCCCGCGTCTCCCTCTTCTCCCACCCTGTCCTAAAAAACGATTAGGATAATAGTTAGGTTGGAAGTAAGGTCCGCTTTGATATTGGGGTGGTCCCTGAAATGGTGGAGGGCCGAAGGGGCCGGGCCAAGGATATATTTGTGGCGGTACAAAGCCTTGATTGAAATTCGCTCTCCGTGATCGTCTTGATCTATTCCTCCAACTTTTACTTGATCCGTCACTGGACCAATCATCTTGTTCTGTGTCTGAAGCACTCGAGTCACCCTGGTACGAGGGCCCTGAGTCTGAATGTTCTTGAACTTTGTAATCATCCTTGATGTAAGGGTATATTTTCTCGTGGGAAAATTTCTTAAGGTCCTTCTGCAACTTATTGATTTTGCTTAACATCAAATATTCTTTGTGTTCACCGATGTCTTTGTTCACTTCTTCAAGTTTTTTCTTGAACAGTGTGATTTTAATTTCAGTCATCAGAGCGTCTTCACTGATTTTTATTTTAATCTGTAGTGCTTCTGAAATACGTTTGGCTGTATTTATAATAAGGATCAACCAATCACGTGAACAACGCCACGCGATAAGCGACCATTCCTTCCTAAACAGTGGGTCATCCAAAAAGATCCTAGGAGCATTCGTTACTAAGAGGCCAGTGGGGGCTGCATTACCCCTCAAATATTCCGTCATGATTGCTCCATGTAGTAGAACCTTCATTTGGGTACGTTTTAATTCTTTAAGTTCATCCCAATTTTGGGTCTGATTCAGGCTTTGGTTTATATTAGTATCCAGTAACGTTGATGGACCTGCCAGAATGGCAGTTGCAATCTCATCAGAATATCCCAAGCCCAAAGCTTCCGCCATTATAGGCGATGTATACAACAGTGTTTATGCTAGAAACAGGAGTGAGTTTAAAACAAATGGTAGTGAATGGTGGTGAGAGTAAAAGAGAGGGAGTGAGGAGAGGATGATACCGTCTAATGCCAGTATGTGTTTTCTAAAAATAATCTATATTTCTTTATTGGATATTATCCATTACAAGCCCCACAGCTAACGCTGCTCAATATTCTATCACACAATCGGCAGAAATGAGAAAGAGCCCTCTCTCAGTGCCAAAAGGGCCGAGAAGAAATCTCATGAGGGAGTACACCCTCCCATGTTTGAACCACTATATCACAAAAAGTACTCCTTGGATGCGAGGATGATAACCGCGTCTTGAACGTAATAACCCTAGAAAGGTACAGGTGGGAAGTCCTAAGATGAATAGCACCACTAAGAAGTGGGGAAGGAAACAATTCCTTTTGTTTTAATTACCCTCACACACCCTAGTGGTGTCATGCTTCATCATCGGGTCACCCTGACGCCTAAAAGTCAGGGTGGGCTCGACCGTTTTTTCAGGGAGCTCTTAGAAATAATAAGACCAGGGGGACGTTAATTAAAAAACACCAACAAATCCCAGTATCCCTTTAATATTGGATTTGTTAGGGTTATTAAAAAGTGTAAACAGGGGTCAGGATAGGAGTATTTATGGTCCTATGACCCTTCAGCCGACATGTTTCAGTCCTACTAGGGCCATAAAGGTCCCGGACTTTCTTCAGGGCAACAATACCACCTCCCTGGACAACGCAAGAGACAACTCCCTACGCTGCTGTTTATCTAAGGGCAGATAGCTGCTCCTTAGTATGACTTGAAGATAATTTATCTCAATAATCCTGTCATCGCTCCATCTGAAAAGACAAACAAAGACAAAACAGGGCCAAAAACATGTATTACTCCTGGAGTACATGTAAACGCTTCCCAATAGTGATGTGCTGACCAATACACCAGTGTAATTGGCACGGTGTCAACATATCCATCAACTCTTATAACCACAAAGGTGCGTGGTTATGACATACATATAATTTTATTTTAACCACACTCACGTAGGTGGCAAAATATGGTGTAGTGGCGATATCTTGTCGCATTCTACCGATATCCACATCCACGTGTTACGTGTTCTCAAAGTGTATACACCCGTGTCACTCTCACTCAACAGCCCAGGCTGCTATCAATCAAGGGGTTAAAAACTCTCATTCACCACACTCCAAAATCACACTATTACCCTTACCCAGACATGGGCGAGGGAACTCTTCTCCGGGCACCTCGCAGAGTAAGGGGTAGCCCTGTAGTCAGACACTGTTTATTGCAAGAGATAGCGCAAAAAAAGGGGGAAGATAAAAACAACATAGCTTATGAGCGCAAGGAACTGCTAGACTCACAAGATTGATCATAGACGCGCACATACCTGCAATGCCAACGGGCATAAGAATTACTCACATCATCAAGAGTCCTACCCCGCTCTCACACCTACTTGGTGCGGGTCCCGTGGGCCTTTGTGTATAATCGCCAAATGTCAGGAGTTTAAATAACCCTAGTGGGCGCGCCAATACTCCTTCTGCGCACTAATTGGTATAGTCACGTGCGTGTGTATTCGGACAAGGCGCCGTCGCCCAGCGTCACAACTTTCGAAGAGGATGCTGGGAGTAGTAGTTTTTCCTCTCCAGTCTCTTACACATGTGTTGAACTCTATGGGGTAAAGCGCAAAGCTAAACACGTCACAAATTTCGAAACGGATTCTGGGAGTAATAGTTTATTGTCTTTACGTATGTGTTATACTTGTGAGGAGTAGCACGCTAACCTTAACGCGCGTCATCCAAAAGATGCCGACATGCTCCACACCAACACCACAACAGCCACAAACCATGCGATTGAAAACCCAACGACTGCTCTCATCGAGTACGCAGACGTCAAATCTATTAACACGATATTAGTCGCAGTTGTTAACACAATATTAATCATAGTGCCTGGCAGCTAATACACGGATTAAAAAGCGGATGAAAAACGGGCATCTATGAGGGGAGTCCACTTCACAGACCTGCTCAAGGATAATGACTCCCGTTCACCATTATATGCTCTCTGGCTGTTCAATATCCAAAACACTGGGGAGCTCCATTAGGATGAGCAATATAGCTTATCTTATAGTTGAGAGCTGTTAGTATTACAAATACTTATACAGACCGTGTGGGGGGATAACCATAATAATGTTTGAAGAATGTTAAACCTGCACCCGCAGGAGTTGAAAAAGGGGGGGGAGGGGGGGAGGGCGGGTGTGTGGAGAGGAAGTTTTGTTCACCTCCTCTGTATTTGATTCCACGGAATGGAATCATTCAGGCCACATTCGTGTGTCTTCAAACGATACACCCAACGTTGTTCACGTTCCAGGAGTCTCCTGTTAAGGTTACCTGTGCCACTTACTTTCTCTATAACAGTCCATTTAATATCTGTGTCACTATGTTTATGTTCAAGATAGTGAGCAGTAAGTTTGGTGGCTGTAATGGCCCTCCTAATCGTGCTTCTATGTTCACCTATCCGTGTTTTTATTTTTCTGCTAGTCATGCCTATATACAGAAGTTGGCATGGGCACTTGATAACATATACAACATTTTCACTATTACAATTGGTATGTGAGCGCTGTTCCCAAGGAGATGCCATACCAAGATCAATTTGTTTGGTGTGTTCCGTAAGGGGCAAACCACACATGAACCGCACGGGTAATGACCTGAGACTGGTGGATTGTTAAAAAGTGTAAGCTGATTAAGTATCTTGGGTTTATGCATGTTGGTATGTACCAGTGTATCTCTTAAACTTTTATTCCTCTTAAAAGAGAACATAGGTTTCTCAAAAGTAAGCTTGTTCGATGTTAATATCGGCCATTTCTTATTTATGATCTTTTTGATATTGTTAGACAAGGAGTTATAAGTAGTAACACATATCAACATGTCCTTTCGTGGTTTGACATGGGTTTCCAGTAGTGCCTCCCGCGGGGTGTTGCGTGATCTTTTATTAGCCTGTTCAATGATTTTTCGTGGGTAGGCCTTCTGTTGTAATTTAATGGTAAGGAGGGCCGCTTCCTTCTTATAGTCTTGTAAGTTGGTACAATTTCTACGGACCCGGAGAAACTGACCCACTGGTAAGTTCTCTCTGAGGGCACGAGGATGTGCACTATCAAAGTGCAACAGACTATTCCTGTCTGTAGGCTTGGTGTATAATGAGCTGATCAGAGAACCGCCGCTCGCGATTAAGTTAACATCTAAAAAGAAACCATTCCACTATTGGTGGTCATGGTGAAGTTGAGATGTGAATTCAATTGATTCATCCAGATGAGAAAGTTATTCAGGTTGGACTTATCTCCCTTCCAGATGACCAAAATGTCATCGATGTACCTAAACCACTTACAGATGTTATTAGAGTAAGGGTTGGTAGGCCAAATGTATTGATCTTCAAAATGGCCCATATAGAGACACGCTATGCTCGGCGCAAAGGTGCTGCCCATGGAAGTGCCATGTACTTGTAGATACATCTGATCCTCAAAGCAAAAGAAATTTTCCATAAGGGCTAAGCGGATAAGGGTAATAACCCAATCAATGGGTGCTTCCCATTGCCATTCTTCCCGTCTCAAAAGTGCCTCTATCACTCGAACACTTTCCTCTTGTGGAATGCTGGTATACAGCGCTTCTACATCAAGACAAACCATGGTGTTTTCCTCTGGGTCATACTCTATACCTGTCAAAAGGTTAAGTAGATGTTTGGTGTCTTGCACATATGACTTAATTCGCGTGACAAGAGGTCGTAGAAAAAAATCAGTATATTTAGATAATGGTTCAAGGAGGGACCCTACTCCCGACACGATCGGTCTACCAGGAGGAGGATTTTTTCTTTTGTGTATTTTCGGTATAGTATAGAACAGAGGCACTCTGGGATCATCTGCAATCAGAAAGTCATGTTCTTTTTTTGTGATCCACTTACGGTCCTCTGCATCCATGGTCAGAGCTCTTATTGTTTTCTTGAGACGTACTGTAGGGTCTCTATTAATTTTTTTGTAATATTTAACATCAGCCAAAAGATTTATACATGCTGTTCTATAGGCATTAGTACTTTGAATGACCGTTGCTCCACCTTTATCAGCTGGTTTTATTACAATGTCTGTTCTAGTACTCAGAGATTTTAATGCTGACCTCTCTTCATTGCTCAAGTTGTTGAAGGTGCCACCCCTTGTTTGTAGTTGTTCCACTTCTTTAGTGACACTCTCCTCAAATGCAAGGACTTCTGGAGGCATCAGGGATGCTGGTGGAAAGAAGTTTGACTTGGGACGTAGTGTTGTATGGTTATCATCGTTCTCTTGTCTGTCTTTATCCATAAAAAACGCTTTGATGCGGATTTTACGAAAAAATTCACTCAATTCACAGCGTAATTGAAATTTATCCAAAAAGGCTGTGGGGACAAATCCCAATCCTTTGTTAAGCACTGCTAATTCCACGGTGTTTAATGTGGTCTCAGTTAGATTCACAACTAATCCCTTATTCCACTCGTGCTCGGTTGTTGGCCTCTGGTATGGCTGCGGGTATTCATGGGTGCCCTCTCGTCTTCCCATTGGACCCTTCTGTTGTTGCCTTTTCTCCCGCGTCTCCCTCTTCTCCCACCCTGTCCTAAAAAACGATTAGGATAATAGTTAGGTTGGAAGTAAGGTCCGCTTTGATATTGGGGTGGTCCCTGAAATGGTGGAGGGCCGAAGGGGCCGGGCCAAGGATATATTTGTGGCGGTACAAAGCCTTGATTGAAATTCGCTCTCCGTGATCGTCTTGATCTATTCCTCCAACTTTTACTTGATCCGTCACTGGACCAATCATCTTGTTCTGTGTCTGAAGCACTCGAGTCACCCTGGTACGAGGACCCTGAGTCTGAATGTTCTTGAACTTTGTAATCATCCTTGATGTAAGGGTATATTTTCTCGTGGGAAAATTTCTTAAGGTCCTTCTGCAACTTATTGATTTTGCTTAACATCAAATATTCTTTGTGTTCACCGATGTCTTTGTTCACTTCTTCAAGTTTTTTCTTGAACAGTGTGATTTTAATTTCAGTCATCAGAGCGTCTTCACTGATTTTTATTTTAATCTGTAGTGCTTCTGAAATACGTTTGGCTGTATTTATAATAAGGATCAACCAATCACGTGAACAACGCCACGCGATAAGCGACCATTCCTTCCTAAACAGTGGGTCATCCAAAAAGATCCTAGGAGCATTCGTTACTAAGAGGCCAGTGGGGGCTGCATTACCCCTCAAATATTCCGTCATGATTGCTCCATGTAGTAGAACCTTCATTTGGGTACGTTTTAATTCTTTAAGTTCATCCCAATTTTGGGTCTGATTCAGGCTTTGGTTTATATTAGTATCCAGTAACGTTGATGGACCTGCCAGAATGGCAGTTGCAATCTCATCAGAATATCCCAAGCCCAAAGCTTCCGCCATTATAGGCGATGTATACAACAGTGTTTATGCTAGAAACAGGAGTGAGTTTAAAACAAATGGTAGTGAATGGTGGTGAGAGTAAAAGAGAGGGAGTGAGGAGAGGATGATACCGTCTAATGCCAGTATGTGTTTTCTAAAAATAATCTATATTTCTTTATTGGATATTATCCATTACAAGCCCCACAGCTAACGCTGCTCAATATTCTATCACACAATCGGCAGAAATGAGAAAGAGCCCTCTCTCAGTGCCAAAAGGGCCGAGAAGAAATCTCATGAGGGAGTACACCCTCCCATGTTTGAACCACTATATCACAAAAAGTACTCCTTGGATGCGAGGATGATAACCGCGTCTTGAACGTAATAACCCTAGAAAGGTACAGGTGGGAAGTCCTAAGATGAATAGCACCACTAAGAAGTGGGGAAGGAAACAATTCCTTTTGTTTTAATTACCCTCACACACCCTAGTGGTGTCATGCTTCATCATCGGGTCACCCTGACGCCTAAAAGTCAGGGTGGGCTCGACCGTTTTTTCAGGGAGCTCTTAGAAATAATAAGACCAGGGGGACGTTAAATAAAAAACACCAACAAATCCCAGTATCCCTTTAATATTGGATTTGTTAGGGTTATTAAAAAGTGTAAACAGGGGTCAGGATAGGAGTATTTATGGTCCTATGACCCTTCAGCCGACATGTTTCAGTCCTACTAGGGCCATAAAGGTCCCGGACTTTCTTCAGGGCAACAATACCACCTCCCTGGACAACGCAAGAGACACCTCCCTACGCTGCTGTTTATCTAAGGGCAGATAGCTGCTCCTTAGTATGACTTGAAGATAATTTATCTCAATAATCCTGTCATCGCTCCATCTGAAAAGACAAACAAAGACAAAACAGGGCCAAAAACATGTATTACTCCTGGAGTACATGTAATCGCTTCCCAATAGTGATGTGCTGACCAATACACCAGTGTAATTGGCACGGTGTCAACATATCCATCAACTCTTATAACCACAAAGGTGCGTGGTTATGACATACATATAATTTTATTTTAACCACACTCACGTAGGTGGCAAAATATGGTGTAGTGGCGATATCTTGTCGCATTCTACCGATATCCACATCCACGTGTTACGTGTTCTCAAAGTGTATACACCCGTGTCACTCTCACTCAACAGCCCAGGCTGCTATCAATCAAGGGGTTAAAAACTCTCATTCACCACACTCCAAAATCACACTATTACCCTTACCCAGACATGGGCGAGGGAACTCTTCTCCGGGCACCTCGCAGAGTAAGGGGTAGCCCTGTAGTCAGACACTGTTTATTGCAAGAGATAGCGCAAAAAAGGGGGAAGATAAAAACAACATAGCTTATGAGCGCAAGGAACTGCTAGACTCACAAGATTGATCATAGACGCGCACATACCTGCAATGCCAACGGGCATAAGAATTACTCACATCATCAAGAGTCCTACCCCGCTCTCACACCTACTTGGTGCGGGTCCCGTGGGCCTTTGTGTATAATCGCCAAATGTCAGGAGTTTAAATAACCCTAGTGGGCGCGCCAATACTCCTTCTGCGCACTAATTGGTATAGTCACGTGCGTGTGTATTCGGACAAGGCGCCGTCGCCCAGCGTCACAACTTTCGAAGAGGATGCTGGGAGTAGTAGTTTTTCCTCTCCAGTCTCTAACACATGTGTTGAACTCTATGGGGTAAAGCGCAAAGCTAAACACGTCACAAATTTCGAAACGGATTCTGGGAGTAATAGTTTATTGTCTTTACGTATGTGTTATACTTGTGAGGAGTAGCACGCTAACCTTAACGCGCGTCATCCAAAAGATGCCGACATGCTCCACACCAACACCACAACAGCCAAAAACCATGCGATTGAAAACCCAACGACTGCTCTCATCGAGTACGCAGACGTCAAATCTATTAACACGATATTAGTCGCAGTTGTTAACACAATATTAATCATAGTGCCTGGCAGCTAATACACGGATTAAAAAGCGGATGAAAAACGGGCATCTATGAGGGGAGTCCACTTCACAGACCTGCTCAAGGATAATGACTCCCGTTCACCATTATATGCTCTCTGGCTGTTCAATATCCAAAACACTGGGGAGCTCCATTAGGATGAGCAATATAGCTTATCTTATAGTTGAGAGCTGTTAGTATTACAAATACTTATACAGACCGTGTGGGGGGATAACCATAATGTTTGAAGAATGTTAAACCTGCACCCGCAGGAGTTGAAAAAAGGGGGGGGGGGGAGGGGCGGGTGTGTGGAGAGGAAGTTTTGTTCACCTCCTCTGTATTTGATTCCACGGAATGGAATCATTCAGGCCGCATTCGTGTGTCTTCAAACGATACACCCAACGTTGTTCACGTTCCAGGAGTCTCCTGTTAAGGTTACCTGTGCCACTTACTTTCTCTATAACAGTCCATTTAATATCTGTGTCACTATGTTTATGTTCAAGATAGTGAGCAGTAAGTTTGGTGGCTGTAATGGCCCTCCTAATCGTGCTTCTATGTTCACCTATCCGTGTTTTTATTTTTCTGCTAGTCATGCCTATATACAGAAGTTGGCATGGGCACTTGATAACATATACAACATTTTCACTATTACAATTGGTATGTGAGCGCTGTTCCCAAGGAGATGCCATACCAAGATCAATTTGTTTGGTGTGTTCCGTAAGGGGGCAAACCACACATGAACCGCACGGGTAATGACCTGAGACTGGTGGATTGTTAAAAAGTGTAAGCTGATTAAGTATCTTGGGTTTATGCATGTTGGTATGTACCAGTGTATCTCTTAAACTTTTATTCCTCTTAAAAGAGAACATAGGTTTCTCAAAAGTAAGCTTGTTCGATGTTAATATCGGCCATTTCTTATTTATGATCTTTTTGATATTGTTAGACAAGGAGTTATAAGTAGTAACACATATCAACATGTCCTTTCGTGGTTTGACATGGGTTTCCAGTAGTGCCTCCCGCGGGGGTGTTGCGTGATCTTTTATTAGCCTGTTCAATGATTTTTCGTGGGTAGGCCTTCTGTTGTAATTTAATGGTAAGGAAGGCCGCTTCCTTCTTATAGTCTTGTAAGTTGGTACAATTTCTACGGACCCGGAGAAACTGACCCACTGGTAAGTTCTCTCTGAGGGCACGAGGATGTGCACTATCAAAGTGCAACAGACTATTCCTGTCTGTAGGCTTGGTGTATAATGAGCTGATCAGAGAACCGCAGCTCGCGATTAAGTTAACATCTAAAAAAGAAACCATTCCACTATTGGTGGTCATGGTGAAGTTGAGATGTGAATTCAATTGATTCATCCAGATGAGAAAGTTATTCAGGTTGGACTTATCTCCCTTCCAGATGACCAAAATGTCATCGATGTACCTAAACCACTTACAGATGTTATTAGAGTAAGGGTTGGTAGGCCAAATGTATTGATCTTCAAAATGGCCCATATAAAGACACGCTATGCTCGGCGCAAAGGTGCTGCCCATGGAAGTGCCATGTACTTGTAGATACATCTGATCCTCAAAGCAAAAGAAATTTTCCATAAGGGCTAAGCGGATAAGGGTAATAACCCAATCAATGGGTGCTTCCCATTGCCATTCTTCCCGTCTCAAAAGTGCCTCTATCACTCGAACACTTTCCTCTTGTGGAATGCTGGTATACAGCGCTTCTACATCAAGACAAACCATGGTGTTTTCCTCTGGGTCATACTCTATACCTGTCAAAAGGTTAAGTAGATGTTTGGTGTCTTGCACATATGACTTAATTCGCGTGACAAGAGGTCGTAGAAAAAAATCAGTATATTTAGATAATGGTTCAAGGAGGGACCCTACTCCCGACACGATCGGTCTACCAGGAGGAGGATTTTTCTTTTGTGTATTTTCGGTATAGTATAGAACAGAGGCACTCTGGGATCATCTGCAATCAGAAAGTCATGTTCTTTTTTGTGATCCACTTACGGTCCTCTGCATCCATGGTCAGAGCTCTTATTGTTTTCTTGAGACGTACTGTAGGGTCTCTATTAATTTTTTTGTAATATTTAACATCAGCCAAAAGATTTATACATGCTGTTCTATAGGCATTAGTACTTTGAATGACCGTTGCTCCACCTTTATCAGCTGGTTTTATTACAATGTCTGTTCTAGTACTCAGAGATTTTAATGCTGACCTCTCTTCATTGCTCAAGTTGTTGAAGGTGCCACCCCTTGTTTGTAGTTGTTCCACTTCTTTAGTGACACTCTCCTCAAATGCAAGGACTTCTGGAGGCATCAGGGATGCTGGTGGAAAGAAGTTTGACTTGGGACGTAGTGTTGTATGGTTATCATCGTTCTCTTGTCTGTCTTTATCCATAAAAAACGCTTTGATGCGGATTTTACGAAAAAATTCACTCAATTCACAGCGTAATTGAAATTTATCCAAAAAGGCTGTGGGGACAAATCCCAATCCTTTGTTAAGCACTGCTAATTCCACGGTGTTTAATGTGGTCTCAGTTAGATTCACAACTAATCCCTTATTACACTCGTGCTCGGTTGTTGGCCTCTGGTATGGCTGCGGGTATTCATGGGTGCCCTCTCGTCTTCCCATTGGACCCTTCTGTTGTTGCCTTTTCTCCCGCGTCTCCCTCTTCTCCCACCCTGTCCTAAAAACGATTAGGATAATAGTTAGGTTGGAAGTAAGGTCCGCTTTGATTTGGCATTGAGAGAGGGCTCTTTCTCATTTCTGCCGATTGTGTGATAGAATATTGAGCAGCGTTAGCTGTGGGGCTTGTAATGGATAATATCCAATAAAGAAATATAGATTATTTTTAGAAAACACATACTGGCATTAGACGGTATCATCCTCTCCTCACTCCCTCTCTTTTACTCTCACCACCATTCACTACCATTTGTTTTAAACTCACTCCTGTTTCTAGCATAAACACTGTTGTATACATCGCCTATAATGGCGGAAGCTTTGGGCTTGGGATATTCTGATGAGATTGCAACTGCCATTCTGGCAGGTCCATCAATGTTACTGGATACTAATATAAACCAAAGCCTGAATCAGACCCAAAATTGGGATGAACTTAAGGAATTAAAACGTACCCAAATGAAGGTTCTACTACATGGAGCAATCATGACGGAATATTTGAGGGGTAATGCAGCCCCCACTGGCCTCTTAGTAACGAATGCTCCTAGGATCTTTTTGGATGACCCACTGTTTAGGAAGGAATGGTCGCTTATCGCGTGGCGTTGTTCACGTGATTGGTTGATCCTTATTATAAATACAGCCAAACGTATTTCAGAAGCACTACAGATTAAAATAAAAATCAGTGAAGACGCTCTGATGACTGAAATTAAAATCACACTGTTCAAGAAAAAACTTGAAGAAGTGAACAAAGACATCGGTGAACACAAAGAATATTTGATGTTAAGCAAAATCAATAAGTTGCAGAAGGACCTTAAGAAATTTTCCCACGAGAAAATATACCCTTACATCAAGGATGATTACAAAGTTCAAGAACATTCAGACTCAGGGTCCTCGTACCAGGGTGACTCGAGTGCTTCAGACACAGAACAAGATGATTGGTCCAGTGACGGATCAAGTAAAAGTTGGAGGAATAGATCAAGACGATCACGGAGAGCGAATTTCAATCAAGGCTTTGTACCGCCACAAATATATCCTTGGCCCGGCCCCTTCGGCCCTCCACCATTTCAGGGACCACCCCAATATCAAAGCGGACCTTACTTCCAACCTAACTATTATCCTAATCGTTTTTTAGGACAGGGTGGGAGAAGAGGGAGACGCGGGAGAAAAGGCAACAACAGAAGGGTCCAATGGGAAGACGAGAGGGCACCCATGAATACCCGCAGCCATACCAGAGGCCAACAACCGAGCACGAGTGGAATAAGGGATTAGTTGTGAATCTAACTGAGACCACATTAAACACCGTGGAATTAGCAGTGCTTAACAAAGGATTGGGATTTGTCCCCACAGCCTTTTTGGATAAATTTCAATTACGCTGTGAATTGAGCGAATTTTTTCGTAAAATCCGCATCAAAGCGTTTTTTATGGATAAAGACAGACAAGAGAACGATGATAACCATACAACACTACGTCCCAAGTCAAACTTCTTTCCACCAGCATCCTTGATGCCTCCAGAAGTCCTTGCATTTGAGGAGAGTGTCACTAAAGAAGTGGAACAACTACAAACAAGGGGTGGCACCTTCAACAACTTGAGCAATGAAGAGAGGTCAGCATTAAAATCTCTGAGTACTAGAACAGACATTGTAATAAAACCAGCTGATAAAGGTGGAGCAACGGTCATTCAAAGTACTAATGCCTATAGAACAGCATGTATAAATCTTTTGGCTGATGTTAAATATTACAAAAAATTAATAGAGACCCTACAGTACGTCTCAAGAAAACAATAAGAGCTCTGACCATGGATGCAGAGGACCGTAAGTGGATCACAAAAAAAGAACATGACTTTCTGATTGCAGATGATCCCAGAGTGCCTCTGTTCTATACTATACCGAAAATACACAAAAGAAAAAATCCTCCTCCTGGTAGACCGATCGTGTCGGGAGTAGGGTCCCTCCTTGAACCATTATCTAAATATACTGATTTTTTTCTACGACCTCTTGTCACGCGAATTAAGTCATATGTGCAAGACACCAAACATCTACTTAACCTTTTGACAGGTATAGAGTATGACCCAGAGGAAAACACCATGGTTTGTCTTGATGTAGAAGCGCTGTATACCAGCATTCCACAAGAGGAAAGTGTTCGAGTGATAGAGGCACTTTTGAGACGGGAAGAATGGCAATGGGAAGCACCCATTGATTGGGTTATTACCCTTATCCGCTTAGCCCTTATGGAAAATTTCTTTTGCTTTGAGGATCAGATGTATCTACAAGTACATGGCACTTCCATGGGCAGCACCTTTGCGCCGAGCATAGCGTGTCTCTATATGGGCCATTTTGAAGATCAATACATTTGGCCTACCAACCCTTACTCTAATAACATCTGTAAGTGGTTTAGGTACATCGATGACATTTTGGTCATCTGGAAGGGAGATAAGTCCAACCTGAATAACTTTCTCATCTGGATGAATCAATTGAATTCACATCTCAACTTCACCATGACCACCAATAGTGGAATGGTTTCCTTTTTAGATGTTAACTTAATCGCGAGCGGCGGTTCTCTGATCAGCTCATTATACACCAAGCCTACAGACAGGAATAGTCTGTTGCACTTTGATAGTGCACATCCTCGTGCCCTCAGAGAGAACTTACCAGTGGGTCAGTTTCTCCGGGTCCGTAGAAATTGTACCAACTTACAAGACTATAAGAAGGAAGCGGCCCTCCTTACCATTAAATTACAACAGAAGGCCTACCCACGAAAAATCATTGAACAGGCTAATAAAAGATCACGCAACACCCCGCGGGAGGCACTATTGGAAACCCATGTCAAACCACGAAAGGACATGTTGATATGTGTTACTACTTATAACTCCTTGTCTAACAATATCAAAAAGATCATAAATAAGAAATGGCCGATATTAACATCGAACAAGCTTACTTTTGAGAAACCTATGTTCTCTTTTAAGAGGAATAAAAGTTTAAGAGATACACTGGTACATACCAACATGCATAAACCCAAGATACTTAATCAGCTTACACTTTTTAACAATCCACCAGTCTCAGGTCATTACCCGTGCGGTTCATGTGTGGTTTGCCCCCTTACGGAACACACCAAACAAATTGATCTTGGTATGGCATCTCCTTGGGAACAGCGCTCACATACCAATTGTAATAGTGAAAATGTTGTATATGTTATCAAGTGCCCATGCCAACTTCTGTATATAGGCATGACTAGCAGAAAAATAAAAACACGGATAGGTGAACATAGAAGCACGATTAGGAGGGCCATTACAGCCACCAAACTTACTGCTCACTATCTTGAACATAAACATAGTGACACAGATATTAAATGGACTGTTATAGAGAAAGTAAGTGGCACAGGTAACCTTAACAGGAGACTCCTGGAACGTGAACAACGTTGGGTGTATCGTTTGAAGACACACGAATGTGGCCTGAATGATTCCATTCCGTGGAATCAAATACAGAGGAGGTGAACAAAACTTCCTCTCCACACACCCGCCCTCCCCGCCCCCCCCCCCCTTTTTCAACTCCTGCGGGTGCAGGTTTAACATTCTTCAAACATTATTATGGTTATCCCCTCCACACGGTCTGTATAAGTATTTGTAATACTAACAGCTCTCAACTATAAGATAAGCTATATTGCTCATCCTAATGGAGCTCCCCAGTGTTTTGGATATTGAACAGCCAGAGAGCATATAATGGTGAACGGGAGTCATTATCCTTGAGCAGGTCTGTGAAGTGGACTCCCCTCATAGATGCCCGTTTTTCATCCGCTTTTTAATCCGTGTATTAGCTGCCAGGCACTATGATTAATATTGTGTTAACAACTGCGACTAATATCGTGTTAATAGATTTGACGTCTGCGTACTCGATGAGAGCAGTCGTTGGGTTTTCAATCGCATGGTTTGTGGCTGTTGTGTTGTTGGTGTGGAGCATGACGGCATCTTATGGATGACGCGCGTTAAGGTTAGCGTGCTACTCCTCACAAGTATAACACATACGTAAAGACAAGAAACTATTACTCCCAGAATCCGTTTCGAAATTTGTGACGTGTTTAGCTTTGCGCTTTACCCCACAGAGTTTAACACATGTGTAAGAGACTGGAGAGGAAAAACTACTACTCCCAGCATCCTCTTCGAAAGTTGTGACGCTGGGCGACGGCGCCTTGTCCGAATACACACGCACGTGACTATACCAATTAGTGCGCAGAAGGAGTATTGGCGCGCCCACTAGGGTTATTTAAACTCCTGACATTTGGCGGTTATACACAAAGGCCCACGGGACCCGCACCAAGTAGGTGTGAGAGCGGGGTAGGACTCTTGATGATGTGAGTAATTCTTATGCCCGTTGGTATTGCAGGTATGTGCGCGTCTATGATCAAACTTGTGAGTCTAGCAGTTCCTTGCGCTCATAAGCTATGTTGTTTTTATCTTCCCCCTTTTTTGCGCTATCTCTTGCAAGAAACAGTGTCTGACTACAGGGCTACCCCTTACTCTGCGAGGTGCCCGGAGAAGAGTTCCCTCGCCCATGTCTGGGTAAGGGTAATAGTGTGATTTTGGAGTGTGGTGTATGAGAGTTTTTAACCCCTTGATTGATAGCAGCCTGGGCTGTTGAGTGAGAGTGACACGGGTGTATACACTTTGAGAACACGTAACACGTGGATGTGGATATCGGTAGAATGCGACAAGATATCGCCACTACACCATATTTTGCCACCTACGTGAGTGTGGTTAAAATAAAATTATATGTATGTCATAACCACGCACCTTTGTGGTTATAAGAGTTGATGGATATGTTGACACCGTGTCAATTACACTGGTGTATTGGTCAGCACATCACTATTGGGAAGCGATTACATGTACTCCAGGAGTAATACATGTTTTTGGCCCTGTTTTGTCTTTGTTTGTCTTTTCAGATGGAGCGATGACAGGATTATTGAGATAAATTATCTTCAAGTCATACTAAGGAGCAGCTATCTGCCCTTAGATAAACAGCAGCGTAGGGAGTTGTCTCTTGCGTTATCCAGGGAGGTGGTATTGTTGCCCTGAAGAAAGTCCGGGACCTTTATG
Source organism: Calotriton arnoldi (assembly GCA_963921515.1). Classification (NCBI taxonomy): domain Eukaryota; kingdom Metazoa; phylum Chordata; class Amphibia; order Caudata; family Salamandridae; genus Calotriton; species Calotriton arnoldi. The sequence goes on from CAWUFW010005187.1 coordinate 1,051,332, forward strand.
GCCCTAGTAGGACTGAAACATGTCGGCTGAAGGGTCATAGGACCATAAATACTCCTATCCTGACCCCTGTTTACACTTTTTAATAACCCTAACAAATCCAATATTAAAGGGATACTGGGATTTGTTGGTGTTTTTTAATTAACGTCCCCCCTGGTCTTATTATTTCTAAGAGCTCCCTGAAAAAACGGTCGAGCCCACCCTGACTTTTAGGCGTCAGGGTGACCCGATGATGAAGCATGACACCACTAGGGTGTGTGAGGGTAATTAAAACAAAAGGAATTGTTTCCTTCCCCACTTCTTAGTGGTGCTATTCATCTTAGGACTTCCCACCTGTACCTTTCTAGGGTTATTACGTTCAAGACGCGGTTATCATCCTCGCATCCAAGGAGTACTTTTTGTGATATAGTGGTTCAAACATGGGAGGGTGTACTCCCTCATGAGATTTCTTCTCGGCCCTTTTGGCACTGAGAGAGGGCTCTTTCTCATTTCTGCCGATTGTGTGATAGAATATTGAGCAGCGTTAGCTGTGGGGCTTGTAATGGATAATATCCAATAAAGAAATATAGATTATTTTTAGAAAACACATACTGGCATTAGACGGTATCATCCTCTCCTCACTCCCTCTCTTTTACTCTCACCACCATTCACTACCATTTGTTTTAAACTCACTCTTGTTTCTAGCATAAACACTGTTGTATACATCGCCTATAATGGCGGAAGCTTTGGGCTTGGGATATTCTGATGAGATTGCAACTGCCATTCTGGCAGGTCCATCAATGTTACTGGATACTAATATAAACCAAAGCCTGAATCAGACCCAAAATTGGGATGAACTTAAGGAATTAAAACGTACCCAAATGAAGGTTCTACTACATGGAGCAATCATGACGGAATATTTGAGGGGTAATGCAGCCCCCACTGGCCTCTTAGTAACGAATGCTCCTAGGATCTTTTTGGATGACCCACTGTTTAGGAAGGAATGGTCGCTTATCGCGTGGCGTTGTTCACGTGATTGGTTGATCCTTATTATAAATACAGCCAAACGTATTTCAGAAGCACTACAGATTAAAATAAAAATCAGTGAAGACGCTCTGATGACTGAAATTAAAATCACACTGTTCAAGAAAAAACTTGAAGAAGTGAACAAAGACATCGGTGAACACAAAGAATATTTGATGTTAAGCAAAATCAATAAGTTGCAGAAGGACCTTAAGAAATTTTCCCACGAGAAAATATACCCTTACATCAAGGATGATTACAAAGTTCAAGAACATTCAGACTCAGGGTCCTCGTACCAGGGTGACTCGAGTGCTTCAGACACAGAACAAGATGATTGGTCCAGTGACGGATCAAGTAAAAGTTGGAGGAATAGATCAAGACGATCACGGAGAGCGAATTTCAATCAAGGCTTTGTACCGCCACAAATATATCCTTGGCCCGGCCCCTTCGGCCCTCCACCATTTCAGGGACCACCCCAATATCAAAGCGGACCTTACTTCCAACCTAACTATTATCCTAATCGTTTTTTAGGACAGGGTGGGAGAAGAGGGAGACGCGGGAGAAAAGGCAACAACAGAAGGGTCCAATGGGAAGACGAGAGGGCACCCATGAATACCCGCAGCCATACCAGAGGCCAACAACCGAGCACGAGTGGAATAAGGGATTAGTTGTGAATCTAACTGAGACCACATTAAACACCGTGGAATTAGCAGTGCTTAACAAAGGATTGGGATTTGTCCCCACAGCCTTTTTGGATAAATTTCAATTACGCTGTGAATTGAGCGAATTTTTTCGTAAAATCCGCATCAAAGCGTTTTTTATGGATAAAGACAGACAAGAGAACGATGATAACCATACAACACTACGTCCCAAGTCAAACTTCTTTCCACCAGCATCCCTGATGCCTCCAGAAGTCCTTGCATTTGAGGAGAGTGTCACTAAAGAAGTGGAACAACTACAAACAAGGGGTGGCACCTTCAACAACTTGAGCAATGAAGAGAGGTCAGCATTAAAATCTCTGAGTACTAGAACAGACATTGTAATAAAACCAGCTGATAAAGGTGGAGCAACGGTCATTCAAAGTACTAATGCCTATAGAACAGCATGTATAAATCTTTTGGCTGATGTTAAATATTACAAAAAAATTAATAGAGACCCTACAGTACGTCTCAAGAAAACAATAAGAGCTCTGACCATGGATGCAGAGGACCGTAAGTGGATCACAAAAAAAGAACATGACTTTCTGATTGCAGATGATCCCAGAGTGCCTCTGTTCTATACTATACCGAAAATACACAAAAGAAAAAATCCTCCTCCTGGTAGACCGATCGTGTCGGGAGTAGGGTCCCTCCTTGAACCATTATCTAAATATACTGATTTTTTTCTACGACCTCTTGTCACGCGAATTAAGTCATATGTGCAAGACACCAAACATCTACTTAACCTTTTGACAGGTATAGAGTATGACCCAGAGGAAAACACCATGGTTTGTCTTGATGTAGAAGCGCTGTATACCAGCATTCCACAAGAGGAAAGTGTTCGAGTGATAGAGGCACTTTTGAGACGGGAAGAATGGCAATGGGAAGCACCCATTGATTGGGTTATTACCCTTATCCGCTTAGCCCTTATGGAAAATTTCTTTTGCTTTGAGGATCAGATGTATCTACAAGTACATGGCACTTCCATGGGCAGCACCTTTGCGCCGAGCATAGCGTGTCTCTATATGGGCCATTTTGAAGATCAATACATTTGGCCTACCAACCCTTACTCTAATAACATCTGTAAGTGGTTTAGGTACATCGATGACATTTTGGTCATCTGGAAGGGAGATAAGTCCAACCTGAATAACTTTCTCATCTGGATGAATCAATTGAATTCACATCTCAACTTCACCATGACCACCAATAGTGGAATGGTTTCCTTTTTAGATGTTAACTTAATCGCGAGCGGCGGTTCTCTGATCAGCTCATTATACACCAAGCCTACAGACAGGAATAGTCTGTTGCACTTTGATAGTGCACATCCTCGTGCCCTCAGAGAAAACTTACCAGTGGGTCAGTTTCTCCGGGTCCGTAGAAATTGTACCAACTTACAAGACTATAAGAAGGAAGCGGCCCTCCTTACCATTAAATTACAACAGAAGGCCTACCCACGAAAAATCATTGAACAGGCTAATAAAAGATCACGCAACACCCCGCGGGAGGCACTACTGGAAACCCATGTCAAACCACGAAAGGACATGTTGATATGTGTTACTACTTATAACTCCTTGTCTAACAATATCAAAAAGATCATAAATAAGAAATGGCCGATATTAACATCGAACAAGCTTACTTTTGAGAAACCTATGTTCTCTTTTAAGAGGAATAAAAGTTTAAGAGATACACTGGTACATACCAACATGCATAAACCCAAGATACTTAATCAGCTTACACTTTTTAACAATCCACCAGTCTCAGGTCATTACCCGTGCGGTTCATGTGTGGTTTGCCCCCTTACGGAACACACCAAACAAATTGATCTTGGTATGGCATCTCCTTGGGAACAGCGCTCACATACCAATTGTAATAGTGAAAATGTTGTATATGTTATCAAGTGCCCATGCCAACTTCTGTATATAGGCATGACTAGCAGAAAAATAAAAACACGGATAGGTGAACATAGAAGCACGATTAGGAGGGCCATTACAGCCACCAAACTTACTGCTCACTATCTTGAACATAAACATAGTGACACAGATATTAAATGGACTGTTATAGAGAAAGTAAGTGGCACAGGTAACCTTAACAGGAGACTCCTGGAACGTGAACAACGTTGGGTGTATCGTTTGAAGACACACGAATGTGGCCTGAATGATTCCATTCCGTGGAATCAAATACAGAGGAGGTGAACAAAACTTCCTCTCCACACACCCGCCCTGCCCCGCCCCCCCCCCCCCCCTTTTTCAACTCCTGCGGGTGCAGGTTTAACATTCTTCAAACATTATTATGGTTATCCCCTCCACACGGTCTGTATAAGTATTTGTAATACTAACAGCTCTCAACTATAAGATAAGCTATATTGCTCATCCTAATGGAGCTCCCCAGTGTTTTGGATATTGAACAGCCAGAGAGCATATAATGGTGAACGGGAGTCATTATCCTTGAGCAGGTCTGTGAAGTGGACTCCCCTCATAGATGCCCGTTTTTCATCCGCTTTTTAATCCGTGTATTAGCTGCCAGGCACTATGATTAATATTGTGTTAACAACTGCGACTAATATCGTGTTAATAGATTTGACGTCTGCGTACTCGATGAGAGCAGTCGTTGGGTTTTCAATCGCATGGTTTGTGGCTGTTGTGTTGTTGGTGTGGAGCATGACGGCATCTTTTGGATGACGCGCGTTAAGGTTAGCGTGCTACTCCTCACAAGTATAACACATACGTAAAGACAATAAACTATTACTCCCAGAATCCGTTTCGAAATTTGTGACGTGTTTAGCTTTGCGCTTTACCCCACAGAGTTTAACACATGTGTAAGAGACTGGAGAGGAAAAACTACTACTCCCAGCATCCTCTTCGAAAGTTGTGACGCTGGGCGACGGCGCCTTGTCCGAATACACACGCACGTGACTATACCAATTAGTGCGCAGAAGGAGTATTGGCGCGCCCACTAGGGTTATTTAAACTCCTGACATTTGGCGGTTATACACAAAGGCCCACGGGACCCGCACCAAGTAGGTGTGAGAGCGGGGTAGGACTCTTGATGATGTGAGTAATTCTTATGCCCGTTGGTATTGCAGGTATGTGCGCGTCTATGATCAAACTTGTGAGTCTAGCAGTTCCTTGCGCTCATAAGCTATGTTGTTTTTATCTTCCCCCTTTTTTGCGCTATCTCTTGCAATAAACAGTGTCTGACTACAGGGCTACCCCTTACTCTGCGAGGTGCCCGGAGAAGAGTTCCCTCGCCCATGTCTGGGTAAGGGTAATAGTGTGATTTTGGAGTGTGGTGTATGAGAGTTTTTAACCCCTTGATTGATAGCAGCCTGGGCTGTTGAGTGAGAGTGACACGGGTGTATACACTTTGAGAACACGTAACACGTGGATGTGGATATCGGTAGAATGCGACAAGATATCGCCACTACACCATATTTTGCCACCTACGTGAGTGTGGTTAAAATAAAATTATATGTATGTCATAACCACGCACCTTTGTGGTTATAAGAGTTGATGGATATGTTGACACCGTGCCAATTACACTGGTGTATTGGTCAGCACATCACTATTGGGAAGCGATTACATGTACTCCAGGAGTAATACATGTTTTTGGCCCTGTTTTGTCTTTGTTTGTCTTTTCAGATGGAGCGATGACAGGATTATTGAGATAAATTATCTTCAAGTCATACTAAGGAGCAGCTATCTGCCCTTAGATAAACAGCAGCGTAGGGAGTTGTCTCTTGCGTTATCCAGGGAGGTGGTATTGTTGCCCTGAAGAAAGTCCGGGACCTTTATGGCCCTAGTAGGACTGAAACATGTCGGCTGAAGGGTCATAGGACCATAAATACTCCTATCCTGACCCCTGTTTACACTTTTTAATAACCCTAACAAATCCAATATTAAAGGGATACTGGGATTTGTTGGTGTTTTTTAATTAACGTCCCCCTGGTCTTATTATTTCTAAGAGCTCCCTGAAAAAACGGTCGAGCCCACCCTGACTTTTAGGCGTCAGGGTGACCCGATGATGAAGCATGACACCACTAGGGTGTGTGAGGGTAATTAAAACAAAAGGAATTGTTTCCTTCCCCACTTCTTAGTGGTGCTATTCATCTTAGGACTTCCCACCTGTACCTTTCTAGGGTTATTACGTTCAAGACGCGGTTATCATCCTCGCATCCAAGGAGTACTTTTTGTGATATAGTGGTTCAAACATGGGAGGGTGTACTCCCTCATGAGATTTCTTCTCGGCCCTTTTGGCACTGAGAGAGGGCTCTTTCTCATTTCTGCCGATTGTGTGATAGAATATTGAGCAGCGTTAGCTGTGGGGCTTGTAATGGATAATATCCAATAAAGAAATATAGATTATTTTTAGAAAACACATACTGGCATTAGACGGTATCATCCTCTCCTCACTCCCTCTCTTTTACTCTCACCACCATTCACTACCATTTGTTTTAAACTCACTCTTGTTTCTAGCATAAACACTGTTGTATACATCGCCTATAATGGCGGAAGCTTTGGGCTTGGGATATTCTGATGAGATTGCAACTGCCATTCTGGCAGGTCCATCAATGTTACTGGATACTAATATAAACCAAAGCCTGAATCAGACCCAAAATTGGGATGAACTTAAGGAATTAAAACGTACCCAAATGAAGGTTCTACTACATGGAGCAATCATGACGGAATATTTGAGGGGTAATGCAGCCCCCACTGGCCTCTTAGTAACGAATGCTCCTAGGATCTTTTTGGATGACCCACTGTTTAGGAAGGAATGGTCGCTTATCGCGTGGCGTTGTTCACGTGATTGGTTGATCCTTATTATAAATACAGCCAAACGTATTTCAGAAGCACTACAGATTAAAATAAAAATCAGTGAAGACGCTCTGATGACTGAAATTAAAATCACACTGTTCAAGAAAAAACTTGAAGAAGTGAACAAAGACATCGGTGAACACAAAGAATATTTGATGTTAAGCAAAATCAATAAGTTGCAGAAGGACCTTAAGAAATTTTCCCACGAGAAAATATACCCTTACATCAAGGATGATTACAAAGTTCAAGAACATTCAGACTCAGGGTCCTCGTACCAGGGTGACTCGAGTGCTTCAGACACAGAACAAGATGATTGGTCCAGTGACGGATCAAGTAAAAGTTGGAGGAATAGATCAAGACGATCACGGAGAGCGAATTTCAATCAAGGCTTTGTACCGCCACAAATATATCCTTGGCCCGGCCCCTTCGGCCCTCCACCATTTCAGGGACCACCCCAATATCAAAGCGGACCTTACTTCCAACCTAACTATTATCCTAATCGTTTTTTAGGACAGGGTGGGAGAAGAGGGAGACGCGGGAGAAAAGGCAACAACAGAAGGGTCCAATGGGAAGACGAGAGGGCACCCATGAATACCCGCAGCCATACCAGAGGCCAACAACCGAGCACGAGTGGAATAAGGGATTAGTTGTGAATCTAACTGAGACCACATTAAACACCGTGGAATTAGCAGTGCTTAACAAAGGATTGGGATTTGTCCCCACAGCCTTTTTGGATAAATTTCAATTACGCTGTGAATTGAGCGAATTTTTTCGTAAAATCCGCATCAAAGCGTTTTTTATGGATAAAGACAGACAAGACAACGATGATAACCATACAACACTACGTCCCAAGTCAAACTTCTTTCCACCAGCATCCTTGATGCCTCCAGAAGTCCTTGCATTTGAGGAGAGTGTCACTAAAGAAGTGGAACAACTACAAACAAGGGGTGGCACCTTCAACAACTTGAGCAATGAAGAGAGGTCAGCATTAAAATCTCTGAGTACTAGAACAGACATTGTAATAAAACCAGCTGATAAAGGTGGAGCAACGGTCATTCAAAGTACTAATGCCTATAGAACAGCATGTATAAATCTTTTGGCTGATGTTAAATATTACAAAAAAATTAATAGAGACCCTACAGTACGTCTCAAGAAAACAATAAGAGCTCTGACCATGGATGCAGAGGACCGTAAGTGGATCACAAAAAAAGAACATGACTTTCTGATTGCAGATGATCCCAGAGTGCCTCTGTTCTATACTATACCGAAAATACACAAAAGAAAAAATCCTCCTCCTGGTAGACCGATCGTGTCGGGAGTAGGGTCCCTCCTTGAACCATTATCTAAATATACTGATTTTTTTCTACGACCTCTTGTCACGCGAATTAAGTCATATGTGCAAGACACCAAACATCTACTTAACCTTTTGACAGGTATAGAGTATGACCCAGAGGAAAACACCATGGTTTGTCTTGATGTAGAAGCGCTGTATACCAGCATTCCACAAGAGGAAAGTGTTCGAGTGATAGAGGCACTTTTGAGACGGGAAGAATGGCAATGGGAAGCACCCATTGATTGGGTTATTACCCTTATCCGCTTAGCCCTTATGGAAAATTTCTTTTGCTTTGAGGATCAGATGTATCTACAAGTACATGGCACTTCCATGGGCAGCACCTTTGCGCCGAGCATAGCGTGTCTCTATATGGGCCATTTTGAAGATCAATACATTTGGCCTACCAACCCTTACTCTAATAACATCTGTAAGTGGTTTAGGTACATCGATGACATTTTGGTCATCTGGAAGGGAGATAAGTCCAACCTGAATAACTTTCTCATCTGGATGAATCAATTGAATTCACATCTCAACTTCACCATGACCACCAATAGTGGAATGGTTTCCTTTTAGATGTTAACTTAATCGCGAGCGGCGGTTCTCTGATCAGCTCATTATACACCAAGCCTACAGACAGGAATAGTCTGTTGCACTTTGATAGTGCACATCCTCGTGCCCTCAGAGAAAACTTACCAGTGGGTCAGTTTCTCCGGGTCCGTAGAAATTGTACCAACTTACAAGACTATAAGAAGGAAGCGGCCCTCCTTACCATTAAATTACAACAGAAGGCCTACCCACGAAAAATCATTGAACAGGCTAATAAAAGATCACGCAACACCCCGCGGGAGGCACTATTGGAAACCCATGTCAAACCACGAAAGGACATGTTGATATGTGTTACTACTTATAACTCCTTGTCTAACAATATCAAAAAGATCATAAATAAGAAATGGCCGATATTAACATCGAACAAGCTTACTTTTGAGAAACCTATGTTCTCTTTTAAGAGGAATAAAAGTTTAAGAGATACACTGGTACATACCAACATGCATAAACCCAAGATACTTAATCAGCTTACACTTTTTAACAATCCACCAGTCTCAGGTCATTACCCGTGCGGTTCATGTGTGGTTTGCCCCTTACGGAACACACCAAACAAATTGATCTTGGTATGGCATCTCCTTGGGAACAGCGCTCACATACCAATTGTAATAGTGAAAATGTTGTATATGTTATCAAGTGCCCATGCCAACTTCTGTATATAGGCATGACTAGCAGAAAAATAAAAACACGGATAGGTGAACATAGAAGCACGATTAGGAGGGCCATTACAGCCACCAAACTTACTGCTCACTATCTTGAACATAAACATAGTGACACAGATATTAAATGGACTGTTATAGAGAAAGTAAGTGGCACAGGTAACCTTAACAGGAGACTCCTGGAACGTGAACAACGTTGGGTGTATCGTTTGAAGACACACGAATGTGGCCTGAATGATTCCATTCCGTGGAATCAAATACAGAGGAGGTGAACAAAACTTCCTCTCCACACACCCGCCCTCCCCCCCCCCCCCCTTTTTCAACTCCTGCGGGTGCAGGTTTAACATTCTTCAAACATTATTATGGTTATCCCCTCCACACGGTCTGTATAAGTATTTGTAATACTAACAGCTCTCAACTATAAGATAAGCTATATTGCTCATCCTAATGGAGCTCCCCAGTGTTTTGGATATTGAACAGCCAGAGAGCATATAATGGTGAACGGGAGTCATTATCCTTGAGCAGGTCTGTGAAGTGGACTCCCCTCATAGATGCCCGTTTTTCATCCGCTTTTTAATCCGTGTATTAGCTGCCAGGCACTATGATTAATATTGTGTTAACAACTGCGACTAATATCGTGTTAATAGATTTGACGTCTGCGTACTCGATGAGAGCAGTCGTTGGGTTTTCAATCGCATGGTTTGTGGCTGTTGTGTTGTTGGTGTGGAGCATGACGGCATCTTATGGATGACGCGCGTTAAGGTTAGCGTGCTACTCCTCACAAGTATAACACATACGTAAAGACAATAAACTATTACTCCCAGAATCCGTTTCGAAATTTGTGACGTGTTTAGCTTTGCGCTTTACCCCACAGAGTTTAACACATGTGTAAGAGACTGGAGAGGAAAAACTACTACTCCCAGCATCCTCTTCGAAAGTTGTGACGCTGGGCGACGGCGCCTTGTCCGAATACACACGCACGTGACTATACCAATTAGTGCGCAGAAGGAGTATTGGCGCGCCCACTAGGGTTATTTAAACTCCTGACATTTGGCGGTTATACACAAAGGCCCACGGGACCCGCACCAAGTAGGTGTGAGAGCGGGGTAGGACTCTTGATGATGTGAGTAATTCTTATGCCCGTTGGTATTGCAGGTATGTGCGCGTCTATGATCAAACTTGTGAGTCTAGCAGTTCCTTGCGCTCATAAGCTATGTTGTTTTTATCTTCCCCCTTTTTTGCGCTATCTCTTGCAATAAACAGTGTCTGACTACAGGGCTACCCCTTACTCTGCGAGGTGCCCGGAGAAGAGTTCCCTCGCCCATGTCTGGGTAAGGGTAATAGTGTGATTTTGGAGTGTGGTGTATGAGAGTTTTTAACCCCTTGATTGATAGCAGCCTGGGCTGTTGAGTGAGAGTGACACGGGTGTATACACTTTGAGAACACGTAACACGTGGATGTGGATATCGGTAGAATGCGACAAGATATCGCCACTACACCATATTTTGCCACCTACGTGAGTGTGGTTAAAATAAAATTATATGTATGTCATAACCACGCACCTTTGTGGTTATAAGAGTTGATGGATATGTTGACACCGTGTCAATTACACTGGTGTATTGGTCAGCACATCACTATTGGGAAGCGATTACATGTACTCCAGGAGTAATACATGTTTTTGGCCCTGTTTTGTCTTTGTTTGTCTTTTCAGATGGAGCGATGACAGGATTATTGAGATAAATTATCTTCAAGTCATACTAAGGAGCAGCTATCTGCCCTTAGATAAACAGCAGCGTAGGGAGTTGTCTCTTGCGTTATCCAGGGAGGTGGTATTGTTGCCCTGAAGAAAGTCCGGGACCTTTATGGCCCTAGTAGGACTGAAACATGTCGGCTGAAGGGTCATAGGACCATAAATACTCCTATCCTGACCCCTGTTTACACTTTTTAATAACCCTAACAAATCCAATATTAAAGGGATACTGGGATTTGTTGGTGTTTTTTAATTAACGTCCCCCTGGTCTTATTATTTCTAAGAGCTCCCTGAAAAAACGGTCGAGCCCACCCTGACTTTTAGGCGTCAGGGTGACCCGATGATGAAGCATGACACCACTAGGGTGTGTGAGGGTAATTAAAACAAAAGGAATTGTTTCCTTCCCCACTTCTTAGTGGTGCTATTCATCTTAGGACTTCCCACCTGTACCTTTCTAGGGTTATTACGTTCAAGACGCGGTTATCATCCTCGCATCCAAGGAGTACTTTTTGTGATATAGTGGTTCAAACATGGGAGGGTGTACTCCCTCATGAGATTTCTTCTCGGCCCTTTTGGCACTGAGAGAGGGCTCTTTCTCATTTCTGCCGATTGTGTGATAGTTCCTTGGTACTTACCTTGGGTGGTCCTTGGGTCCCCAACTCTTCTGAGTCTTTTGGGTTAAGTCTCGACTTCGGTCGCAGTTCACATTCCACTTCTTTAGTATATGGTTTGGTCTCCCCCTGGAGACCACTGTGTATTTGTGCTTACTAACCTCTTTCCTTTTGAAATATTGTGTGTATTGTGTTCATATCTCCGGGTAGGAGATATACCAATGTGTTAGTGAGTGTGTATAATAAATATAACTATTTTTATAACTATACTCTGTGGTTCTTTTTCGTTTAACCTACACTATATGATTAGTTCTGGTAAAACAAGCTGCTTAACACTCATTCTGGACTAAGCCTGAAGGCTGCGCTCCACAGCTACCACTTAGAGAGCTTTCTATGGTTGTCTAAGACCACTAAAATCACCATAAGGAGTTTCTGGATTAGTGCAGGGTGCTTCACTTAAATAAGTGTGCACCATATACTAAGTCAGCCTCCTACAATCAGGATTTAAGATTTTAGTGAAAATAGCACCAAAAAGCACAATGCACCAACTGTGTATATCTGGTTGCACCAGACTGGGACAAAGTCACAAGTTCAGGCCAATCGCTATGGAGCACAGGCCGACTACAGGGACCAAGTTGGGCCCACTGAACAAACCTTAGCTCCTGGTTGCGGAGAGTTGCAAGGTTTTGTGCCGAGGGTGCGTCATGCAGCCGAGGTATCACGTAGGGTCCGAGGTGCTGCGGAGCTGCGATGTAAGGTCTTGCATCATTGCTGAGGATTCCGTCGACAAGGGCTTACGATGCGAAGTCCGGCGTCGAAGATGCATCGCACTGTCAAGGCAATGCTCGTTTCCAAGGTGCAGTGAGGCTGTGAATTGAGTACCTGCATGGTCGAGGGCGCCGTTGATGAGAGATGCGAGGGCCTGCATCGGGAAACCTTTGCACAGGTGACAGTTCTACTGCGGCATCGATGCGGAATGCTTTGCGTCGGGATAACCCTCACAGCAGAGGCGATGCATTGGTTCTGCTCGTGATTGCGATACACAGGAGAGGAGATGTGCTGGTCCTGCTGGTTCCACAGATGGGCTGACAGAACACCTTTAGGCCCATGTTCAGGACTGGGGTGGCACCATTTGGCAGGGTAGGACTGACAGATAACAGAGTTCAGGTGCTGGGTTCAAGGTTGTTGGAGCCTTCTGTCCCTGAAGCTCTAGTCAAGAGGCCAGCCAACTTACCGTTGGAGTCACTCTGGCAACCTGGGTTCAACAGATGCAGGTCCAGTCCTTCTCACCAAGGCAAGAGGGCAGCAGGTCAGCACAACAGGGCAGAGGTCCAGCAGAATCTTAGTTCTTTCAGCAGCACAGCAGTCCTTCTTCCTGGCAGAGTATCCAATGGTCCAGAAGTGTACTAAGAGGTGGTGTCTGAGGTCCAATATTTATACCTGATGCCCTTCCTCTGGAAGGTGGGAGAAGCTTCTAGAGGGGCCTCTTTAAAGTCCCCAGGCATCCTGCCTGCCTTTCCTGTCCTGGCTCCAGACTAACTACAGGGGGTAAGCAGCCCTTTGTGTGGAGGCGGGACACAGTCTATTCAAGTGTAAGTAGGGCTGGGCCCAGCTCTGCCCTCCCATCCAGCCAGTGATGGCCCATCCTGGCCACCCTAAGCTCTCTATTGTGTGTGGCTGTCTAGGCGAAATACACAAAGCCCGACTGTCAGCCTCACCCAGTCATGTGACCCAGAAACAGGCTACTAAATGGCTAAGGCAGGAAAATGTGAACTTTCTAAAAGAGGTGTTAGACTTGGCATCTTTTGGCGTGTTTCCCCTGACTTTTTGCTTTTTGACCTCCCGGTTTTGACTCTGTTTTTGCTGGTGTAATGATTCTGCGCACTTTCCTCACTGCGGTCCAGTGGGAAAGTGCAAGTGCTCCTGTATAAAATGTGTTATGGATTGGTGTTTCCATGATTGGCCTATTTGGTTTATCTGTCAGTCCCTTGTAAAGTGCACTGCGAGTGCCAGGGCCTATAGACCAAATGCTGTTGGTGGGCTGCAGCACTGGATTGTGCCACCCACGCAAACAGCCCGTAAAGTGTAACTCGGGCCTGCCATCGCAGAGCCTGTGCGCAGCCTGGGGCTGCCATGTCGACTTGGCAAGTGCACACACTTGCAAGTCCCTAAACCTTCCCTTTGCTACATGTTAGTCACCCCTAAGGTAGGCCCAAGGTACCCCTGTGGGCAGGGTGCGTTGTACGTGAAAGGTAGGACATGCCCTGGTGTGTGCGGCATGTCCTGATAGTGAATTACAGCCTAGTTCGTTTTTCACTATTGCAAGGCTACCTGTTCCCCCTAGGCCAGAACGGGCAGTTTTGATTATTACAGTTTATAATCCTAACTGACCCCGGGAACATGGTAGAAATTCGAGTTTAGTATGCCTGGACTCAGAATGATAAAGTGCATCTTTTAGTGAAGTTGGTTTTAACATTCTGTGTTTGAAAATACCACTTTTAGAAAGTGGGTATTTTCTTGTCTAACCATCCAAGCCTGCCTCTGCGAGGTTGTGTATTCCTTGTCTGGAGTGTGAGTGACAGGGGCTGGGGGATGCCCGGAGACAGGGTGAGTCAGCACAGGGCTGAATAGCAAGATCTACATGTAGATGGGTGGGAGGGGTCGCACCTGGGCCCTGAATAGGACAGTGCCTTCCCTCCACAATGCTGGCTCCACCTCCTGTGGTGTGTCTGATGTCCCTGGCCTACTCACTGAAAGAAGGGACGGAGACTTGTCAACAAAGTGCTCCAGACCTGGTTTGGACTAGGCAAAGGCCTCTCTGCCTTCAGAGAACAAAGGAATTTGGGATATAAATATTGGGGCCCTGACCCCATGAATTTAGATCTCGCTGGAATCAAGGAACCTGCCAAGACGAAGAGCTGGAAGAGCTGCCAGGAGGAGTACTGCCCCTTTGCTGTGTTGTTGCTTTGTTGGGTTGGCCTGCAGCTGCTGCTTCTGCCTTGGGCAGTGAAAGGACTGGACTGAACTTTCTACAAACTTGTGCTGAGTATCTCCAAGGGCCTGGAACCGAGCTGGCCTCCTGTTAAGAAGTCTCAGGGACTACAAAGACTTCACAAGCCTCTGGGTACCGCTTCTGGAACGCTGTTTCAGTCGCCACAGAGGAAGGGAACTGCAACCGACTCCGTCAACCGAATCCATCCCTGGCCGGTGACCTGTTTGCACCGCAGACCGCATCGCCCGCTTCGCATCGCAACCCTGGTCTCACCGTGGGCGACGTCCGACGCCGCCAACATCGAGCCGCTGCTTGCACCGTGACCTGTGGGCACCGCAGTTCGCATCGCATCGCTTCACTGGGCCAGCCGGACCAGACCGACGCTGTCGCTGCAACTGGCTCAAGAGTCGTGACCGCACCGCATTTGGTGCACCGCTCGCACGTCTGCGACGCACCGCTCCGACTCGCACCGCTGTCCGACGCCAGCTCCCGCACTCCGGCTAGGTAACCTGCATCGCAACCTGTCAGCACCGCATCGAGCATCGTTTCACCCTGCATCGCACACCTTGGACTCACCGACTCCGTCTGCACGACGCTCATCAAGCCGCTGCCTGCACCGCATCGAGGGACACCGCACCTTGCATCGCTCCGTCTTGCACCGCAACCGCGACGAACGCCGACAGGCTCGTACACACCGTACCAGCCCCAACGAGAAAGGTACTGTAACCGAGTCTGTTCACGACTCTGCTGGCCCGTATCGACGCGGTCGGCTGGAACTGTTAGACTCTGTGGTTTTCAGCATCACGGTAGGCTCGGACGGAGCTACCGACTCGTACGAACTTTGCTTTTGTGCTATTCCTGCAAAGAAGAAGTTAACGTATCAAGTATTCATTCGTAAAGTATAGTATTGTGGATTTTTGTCGTAATTGGTCTTGTCTTGAGTATATAAAATATTGGTTATTTTTCTAAACTGGTGTGGTGTCCGTTTGTAGTGCTTACACTGTATTACTGTTGGTTATGTGCAAATGCTTTACACACTGCCTCTGAATTAAGCCTGACTGCTCGTGCCAAGCTACCACGAGGGTGAGCAGGGGTTACTTCACGAGTGTAACAACCCTTACCCTGACTAGGAAGAAGGGTCCCTACTTGGACAAAGGTGCAAGCCCTTGCCAACTAGAGATCCCATTTCTAACATTGGTTGTCAGCGGTGAGGATAGGACTTGTGTTTGCACTTGACTTACAGTGATTGGTGTGCACTACTACCATATCGCAGACCATTACGTACCACATACTGGTTCTTTTTCTTTTGGCCTATTTTTGATCTTGCCAGTTTTCAACTCACGACTTTTGTCATGCCTGAATCAATTGCATCATCCGTTGCATCTCTGGAAGTTATCTTTGAGGAGGACAGGTTGGAATCCTACGCCGTAAAGGAGTTACGAGCGATTTGTAAAAACTTGAAAGTCCAAATTAAAGGCCTCACAAGGAAGGAGGAGCTACAGAAGGCGCTGAGGGCCTGGGTAGCAGCCAGACATGCCAATGGGCAGCCTGGCGATCTCAGTGAGGAGGTGGAGGAGCCTATTTCCAGGGTGGATGTGCTTTTGGGTAGGGGGAACCCGCCAGGTCAGGCAGCAGCAGTCTGTCCCCAGAGGAGCTGGAGGACAGGCGGGAGGCAAGGCAGTTCGAGCTGCAGAAGCTCAGGCTGGAGAGTGAGCGGGAGGAGAAGAGATTGGCCATAGAGGAGAGGAAGATGCTCTTAGAGCATGAGAGAGAACTGAAGGAGCTAGAACTTAGGAGTAAGTCAGGCTCAGATGGTGGCAGCAATTCGTCCAGAAAGGCAGACAGGATTGTGCACATTCCCAAGAACGTAGGCAAGGAGTTCAAGAAGGGGGATGACATACAAAGGTGGTTTCCAGGGTTATGAGGCAGCCATACACATGAATGGGGTCCCTGAGGAGAATTGGGGAGCAGGATTGTGGCCACTTTTCCCGGAAGAAGCAAGGGATGCTCTGATAGCTTTGGGTAAGGGGTATCACCTCACCTATGCTGACATGAAGGATGCCCTTCTCACGAAGTATGGTCTTACTCCTGAAAAGTACAGGGATCAGTTCAGGTCCAGTAAGAAGTCTGATGCCAACACTTGGTTGGAATGTGTGGATGTGTTCTGCAGGTCTCTGGATGGTTGGGTGAAGGGCAGTAGTGTAACAGATTTTCAGGGGCTCTACAACTTGATTGCATGGGAGCACTTGTCTAGTCTATGTTTTGCAGATCTGCGCCAGCACCTAGTTGATAGTAAGCTAACTGACCCCAGGAAGCTTGCTATGGAAGCGGACCGCTGGGTGAGTACCAGGGTCCACAAGAAAGCGTTTGGGGAGACTCAGCCAAAGGTGGGCAGGGTCCCCAGCAGAAAGGTGGGGGGACAAGGGTAAAGCACAGGAGTTCTCTAAAGGGCCCCAAACTAGTACCCAGGGTAAAGGTTCCCAGCCCCCCGGTGATAAGAAGAAAGGGGTCTCTACAGGGAAGCCTGTTGAGACCGGCCCCACTAAGTGTTATGCATGTGACCAGGTAGGTCACTTTAAGGGGGACCCCAAGTGCCCAAAGGGGACACAGCCACCCACCGGTGGACAGTCCAAAGTGTTGGCTAGTGTAGCGCTTGGGGAGGAGGGGTGCCCACAGGAGGGTGGGGATCCCGCAGAAATGACCCTTGTCTCACTAGGGGACAGTGAGATGGTCCCAGGAAATCAGGTGCCCCCTAACACAAAAAAATATAGCACCTGGGTGACCATTAATGGGAACAGGGTAGAGGCTCTCAGAGATACTGGAGCCAGTGTGACCTCAGTCCGGTGTCACCTGGTGTCTGAGAAGCAAGTAGTCCCAGGAGCATTCCACCAAGTAGTTGCTGTCGACAACTCTGAGCGCCAGTGTATGGTGGCGCAGGTTCCCTTTGAATGGGGGGGTCTCAGGTCCCTTGAGGGTGGTTGTGAGCCCTACCATGCCTGTAGATTGTCTGCTATGAAACGACCTGGAGCAGTCCTCATGGAAGGAGGTTGAGCTCAGGTCTCACTTGGAGATGCTTGGGTTGCCAGAGTGGGCATGCGTGTCTACTCGGTCAATGGCGGCCAGAAAGGGTGATCAAGAGGACTTGGAGCCTGAAACAGTGGCCCAAGTCCCTGCCAAGAGAAAGGGCAGGGGCGCGGGAAACCGGCCCCCGAAGTTCCCACGGACCGGGAGGAGGCGGACCTCGAGGGGGACGCCCGGTGCCTACAGGGGAGCAGGTAGCCGAACTGGGAGACATCTCTGAGCTGACCCATTGGCAGCAAGAAGGGGGTCCCACCAGGGAGGAGTTCTGCAGGGAGCAGAACGAGTGCCCTACTCTGGAGGGTCTGCGGCGGCAGGCTGCAGACCAGGCAGCTGGTAATCAGTCCGGGTCACATCTGATCTATTGGGAGAGTGGTCTCCTATACAGTGAGCCTAAGGTTGCTGAGCCTGGGTCAGCCCGTGTGCTGGTGGTACCCCAGCGCTTCAGGACCTTCCTACTGGGTCTGGCTCATGACGTGCCTTTGGCAGGACATTTGGGGCAGGACAAGACCTTTGACAGGCTTGTCACCCACTTCTTTTGGCCCCAAATGCGAAGGCAGTCAGATGCACACTGTAGGTCTTGCCAAACTTGCCAGGCAAGTGGTAAGAGTGGGAGGAAGGTCAAAGCTCCTCTCCAACCTTTTGCTGTTGTTGGAACACCCTTCGAAAGGGTAGGGATGGATATTGTGGGGCCACTGGATCCCAAGACAGCCATGGGCAACAGGTACATCCTGGTCTTGGTGGACCATGCCACCCGGTACCCGGAGGCAATCCCTCTCAGGACAACGACGGCGCCAGTGGTGGGCCGGGCGTTAATGGGGATCTTTTCCCGTGTGGGATTCCCCAGAGAGGTGGTTTCTGATAGGGGGACCAATTTCATATCGAAGTATATGACATCCCTGTGGAAGGAGTGTGGTGTAACCTACAAGTTCACCACTCCTTACCACCCACAAGGAAACGGTCTGGTGGAGAGATTCAACCAGACCTTGAAAGGCATGATCAAGGGTCTAACAGAACCCATGAGGCGTAAGTGGGATGTCCTCTTGCCATGCCTACTCTTTGCGTACAGGGAGGTGCCTCAGAAGTCTCTTGGGTACAGCCCCTTTGAGCTCCTGTATGGCCACCCTGTCAGAGGACCTCTGAGTTTGGTAAAGGAAGGCTGGGAGGCAGCTCCCAGGAAAACTCCCCGGGATGTATTTAGCTACATGCTGGCCTTCAGAAACCAAACTGCCCGCTTCAGGAAACTCGCTCAGGCGAACCTAGAAGCAAGCCAGGAAGAAATGAAGAGATGGTATGACCAGAATGCCACTCTGGTCGAATTTCAACCCGGGCAAAAAGTGTGGGTCATGGCCCCAGTGGCACCTTGTGCCTTGCAGGACAAGTGGACTGGGCCATATGAGGTAAAGGAGCGCAAAAGTGACGTCACCTACCTGGTGGATTTGCAGGCTCCAAGGAACCCTTTGAGGGTCCTTCACGTGAACTGCCTCAAGCCCCACTTCGAGAGGTCCGAAGTGAGTATGCTCTGGCGACAGATGATGGGGTGGAAGAGGAGAGTGAGCCTCTCCCTGACCTCCTGTCTACCAAGGAGCATGAAGGGTCAGTAGAGGGTGTGATCCTCTCCCTACTCTGACTCAGGAGCAGCAGGGGACTGTCACCAGTTGTTGGGACAGTTCGCCCCGCTGTTCTCTCTGACCCCTGGTGTTACTCACTGGTGTACCCATGACGTGGACACCGGTGACAGCCATCCTGTGAAGCACAAGATTTACAGGTTGACTGACCGGGTCAGAGCCAGCATCAAGGAGGAGGTCTCCAAGATGTTGGCGTTAGGGGTGATTGAGCCCTCCCACAGTCCTTGGGCCAGCCCAGTGGTCTTGGTCCCAAAGGCTGCGGCGCCCGGTGCCACTCCAGAACTCCGGTTTTGTGTGGACTACCGTGGGCTCAATGCCGTCACTCAGGACTGACGCGCACCCCATCCCCAGAGCTGATGAGCTCATTGATCGGTTGGGAGCTGCCCGGTTCCTCAGCACGTTTGATTTAACGTCTGGGTACTGGCAGATTGCCTTAACCGAGGGGGCCAAGGAGAGATCAGCATTCTCAACCCCAGAAGGTCATTACCAATTCCGGGTGATGCCCTTTGGGTTGAAGAATGCCCCTGCCACCTTTCAGAGGTTGGTCAATCAGGTGTTGGCTGGGCTGGAGGATTTCAGTGCCGCCTACCTGGATGACATTGCTGTGTTCAGTTCCAGCTGGGAAGAACATTTACAGCACCTTGAGAAAGTGTTGAGGGCTCTGCAAGGGTGCAGGCCTCACGATCAAGGCCAGTAAGTGCCAGATCGGGCAGGGTTCTGTGGTGTACTTGGGACACCAGGTAGGAAGCGGCCAGGTGGCGCCCCTACAACCCAAGATTGACACCATTCTGGCTTGGGAACCCCCAAGACCCAGACAGAGGTGAGAGCCTTCTTAGGTCTCACCGGCTATTATAGGAGATTTGTTAAGGGCTATGGCACCATCGTTGCCCCCTTAAGAGAGCTGACTCTAAGAGGCAGCCCAGGAAAGTGATCTGGACTGAGTCCTGCCAGAAAGCTTTTGATGCCCTGAAGGCAGCCATGTGCACGGCGCCCGTGCTCAAGGCACCTGACTTCTCCAAGGAATTCGTCGTGCAGACTGACGCTTCAGAGCATGGTGTGGGAGCGGTGCTCTCACAACTGAACGAAGAGGGCCTGGATCAGCCTGTAGTCTTCCTTAGCAGGAGACTACTTCCCAGGGAACAGAGGTGGAGTGCCATAGAAAGGGAAGCTTTTGCTGTGGTCTGGGCACTGAAGAAGTTGAGACCATACCTGTTTGGGACTCACTTCCGGGTTCAGACAGACCACAGGCCCCTCAGATGGTTGATGCAGATGAGGGGTGAGAATCCAAAACTGCTGAGGTGGTCCATCTCCCTACAGGGAATGGACTTTACGGTGGAGCACCGTCCTGGTACAGAACACGCCAACGCAGATGGTCTGTCCAGGTTCTTCCGCCTTAGTGAAGAGAACTCCAATGGGGTTGGGTAGTTCTCCCTACTTTCAGCTGGAGGGGACATGTGTTAGACTTGACATCTTTTGGCGTGTTTCCCCTGACTTTTGCTTTCTGACCTCCCGGTTTTGACTCTGTTTTTGCTGGTGTAATGATTCTGCGCACTTTCCTCACTGCGGTCCAGTGGGAAAGTGCAAGTGCTCCTGTATAAAATGTGTTATGGATTGGTGTTTCCATGATTGGCCTATTTGGTTTATCTGTCAGTCCCTTGTAAAGTGCACTGCGAGTGCCAGGGCCTATAGACCAAATGCTGTTGGTGGGCTGCAGCACTGGATTGTGCCACCCACGCAAACAGCCCGTAAAGTGTAACTCGGGCCTGCCATCGCAGAGCCTGTGCGCAGCCTGGGGCTGCCATGTCGACTCTGGCAAGTGCACACACTTGCAAGTCCCTAAACCTTCCCTTTGCTACATGTTAGTCACCCCTAAGGTAGGCCCAAGGTACCCCTGTGGGCAGGGTGCGTTGTACGCGAAAGGTAGGACATGCCCTGGTGTGTGCGGCATGTCCTGATAGTGAATTACAGCCTAGTTCGTTTTTCACTATTGCAAGGCTACCTGTTCCCCTAGGCCAGAACGGGCAGTTTTGATTATTACAGTTTATAATCCTAACTGACCCCGGGAACATGGTAGAAATTCGAGTTTAGTATGCCTGGACTCAGAATGATAAAATGCATCTTTTAGTGAAGTTGGTTTTAACATTCTGTGTTTGAAAATACCACTTTTAGAAAGTGGGTATTTTCTTGTCTAACCATCCAAGCCTGCCTCTGCGAGGTTGTGTATTCCTTGTCTGGAGTGTGAGTGACAGGGGCTGGGGGATGCCCGGAGACAGGGTGAGTCAGCACAGGGCTGAATAGCAAGATCTACATGTAGATGGGTGGGAGGGGTCGCACCTGGGCCCTGAATAGGACAGTGCCTTCCCTCCACAATGCTGGCTCCACCTCCTGTGGTGTGTCTGATGTCCCTGGCCTACTCACTGAAAGAAGGGACGGAGACTTGTCAACAAAGTGCTCCAGAACTGGTTTGGACTAGGCAAAGGCCTCTCTGCCTTCAGAGAACAAAGGAATTTGGGATATAAATATTGGGGCCCTGACCCCATGAATTTAGATCTCGCTGGAATCAAGGAACCTGCCAAGACGAAGAGCTGGAAGAGCTGCCAGGAGGAGTACTGCCCCTTTGCTGTGTTGTTGCTTTGTTGGGTTGGCCTGCAGCTGCTGCTTCTGCCTTGGGCAGTGAAAGGACTGGACTGAACTTTCTACAAACTTGTGCTGAGTATCTCCAAGGGCCTGGAACCGAGCTGGCCTCCTGTTAAGAAGTCTCAGGGACTACAAAGACTTCACAAGCCTCTGGGTACCGCTTCTGGAACGCTGTTTCAGTCGCCACAGAGGAAGGGAACTGCAACCGACTCCGTCAACCGAATCCATCCCTGGCCGGTGACCTGTTTGCACCGCAGACCGCATCGCCCCGCTTCGCATCGCAACCCTGGTCTCACCGTGGGCGACGTCCGTTGCCGCCAACATCGAGCCGCTGCTTGCACCGTGACCTGTGGGCACCGCAGTTCGCATCGCATC
Organism: Calotriton arnoldi; assembly: GCA_963921515.1. NCBI lineage: Eukaryota > Metazoa > Chordata > Amphibia > Caudata > Salamandridae > Calotriton > Calotriton arnoldi. The sequence continues at coordinate 1,073,506 of CAWUFW010005187.1, forward strand.
GCTTCACTGGGCCAGCCAGACCAGACCGACGCTGTCGCTGCAACTGGCTCAAGAGTCGTGACCGCACCGCATTTGGGGCACCGCTCGCACGTCTGCGACGCACCGCTCCGACTCGCACCGCTGTCCGACGCCAGCTCCCGCACTCGGCTAGGTCGCCTGCATCGCAACCTGTCAGCACCGCATCGAGCATCGTCTCACCCTGCATCGCACGCCTTGGACTCACCGACTCCGCCTGCACGACGCTCATCGAGCCGCTGCCTGCACCGCATCGAGGGACACCGCACCTTGCATCGCTCCGTCTTGCACCGCAACTCGCGACGAACGCCGACCGGCTCGTACACACCGTACCAGCCCCAACGAGAAAGGTACTGTAACCGAGTCTGTTCATGACTCTGCTGGCCCGTATCGACGCGGTCGGCTGGAACTGTTAGACTCTGTGGTTTTCAGCATCACGGTAGGCTCGGACGGAGCTACCGACTCGTACGAACTTTGCTTTTGTGCTATTCCTGCAAAGAAGAAGTTAACGTATCAAGTATTCATTCGTAAAGTATAGTATTGTGGATTTTTGTCGTAATTGGTCTTGTCTTGAGTATATAAAATATTGGTTATTTTTCTAAACTGGTGTGGTGTCCGTTTGTAGTGCTTACACTGTATTACTGTTGGTTATGTGCAAATGCTTTACACACTGCCTCTGAATTAAGCCTGACTGCTCGTGCCAAGCTACCACGAGGGTGAGCAGGGGTTACTTCACGAGTGTAACAACCCTTACCCTGACTAGGAAGAAGGGTCCCTACTTGGACAAAGGTGCAAGCCCTTGCCAACTAGAGATCCCATTTCTAACAAGAGGCATTTTCAAAATTGTAATTTAAAATCTGACTTTACCATAAGAGAGGATTTTTCATTACAATTCCAAAGACAGCAAACATGAACTGCCTACCTGTTCCCATTTGGAAACAGCGTATTAAATGTAATAAGGTAACTCCAATGTTTTCCTATGAGAGAACATATAAAAAATAAAAAGTACATGTCCTACTTTTTAAGCACATGGCATCCTGCGCTCTGGGCAGTGATGGCCTACCCTAGGGTCGACTTATATGTATTAAAAAGAAGGATGACCTAGGGCCAGTGAACTGAGGCTCTAGGGTGGCGATACACACGGGTGACTGGTCAGGGCCAAGGAAAGATTTGCTGCGTCACCGAGCACCAATGCCAGGATAGAGCTGCAGCCTGTGAGAGCTGCAAACTGCTGCCGCCAATGCCCGTGAAAGAGGGCGCCATGCAGTTCACCGAACCCAGTCCTTGGGCAGGTGACAGCAGCAGCCCCTCTGTGTAATGAAGCACTGGGCATGCAGACATTGTGCATGTTGTCACCGGGCTGATTCTTGGGGCAAATGCCTCGATTGAAGGAAAGGTGCCACTGATGTTGGCTACTAGGGGGATGAAAAAATCTGATGAGGTGGGTTGAGCGCAGCGAGATAAATTAGGCATGTTAAGAGACTGAGGCATGCGAATAGACTGTCAGACTGTGAACATAAGGACTACTAGAAACAGAATGGGTGCTGGCTTGCACTAAGAGCATACGCTGATACCACCTGACTCTCTCTTGTACTAATCTGCACTTAAAGACTACATTCAAGTGCAGATCACAGACTGATAGTTCAGCCTCTATCATAGAACATGGGACATACTCCTACAAAGAAAAATGGTACGACTAGCACCGGGCACTCGGTTCAGGTGGACAAACATATTAGGGGTGATGACTGACAAACACATTCCCCCCTGGCATGGGCATCAATTCACCAAAATGCCAGGGGTAGCAGAAGTGACATCACACGCCATTTGACTTTTTCTTTGACTCACATACACATGCTTACACATACACACACACTCTCACATAAACATACTCTCACCGGCAAGCACACATAAAAGCATTATTACTTACCATGGCAACCATATGGTGTCATATTCCAGCTCATTATACTCCATTTCAATTACACTAATAGTGAATGTTATTATTCACTATTTGTGTAATAAAAACTGACAGAAAACTAGAGCAGTGGAGCCCTTACCGGTGTCCATTAGGTCAAGCTGCCCTGTGCTCCAGGCACTAATTTTGCCACCTCTGAGGTCAGGGGTAGCAAAGGCAGTGCCAGGGGGTTACAAGGGGCAAATGACCCCTAAATGACATCCATGCCCCCTGGGCCTCACGTCATACTACTTATCAAACACAGGCTAGGCTACACATTAAGGTAAGCATTATGGGAGGGAGCCACTATCTTGATTGATCCTTGTAATTTCCTTGCCCCACCCGTGTCGCCCCCTCTCCGTCCAAACCCCTGACACTCCTATTTCCATCCTAGACGTTTCTTCTCCACACCCATCAATACCTCTTCCAGTCCTGCACTACCTCCCCCGTCATCCCCAAAAAACTTCCTCATCACGATCACATACCGTGATGTCACATCTGTCACTATTGGTATTGTATGTTGGTGTCTTGTAGAAGGTCTTGAGAGCTGAGCTGAGCTTTCATTTTGTCATATAATCCCATTTTGAGTTGTTTTTGTAGCCCGAATGACTGCTTTCCAGAGACAAGTTTCACTGTCGCAGAGGCTCTACCACAAATCTAAAATGTAAAGACATGTAATCTAAAAGACTAACATTGTCTCAGGACCTCAAAGTGTCACACTTCCAGTGGTGGCTGGCACGGATCAGCGGTGCGGGGAGGCAGGGGGGGACAGGGTGAGGGGTAAATAAAAAATAAAATGAAACGCCTCCTCGCCTCGTCCTCCCTCGCTGCATCCTCCCTCGCCGCGTCTTCCTTGTCGTGTCTCTCCTCCGGCAGGCCGGAACACAGAACAGGAAGCACCCAGGCTGAGGCTCCCCTGAGCCAATCACAACGCTGCAATGCAGCGTTGTGATTGGTCTAGGCGCCGAAGTTCGGCGCTCAGACGGGGACAGGGAGGCTGGGCATGTTCTCCACCCAGGCTGTAATGCAGCCTGGGTGGAGACCATGCTAAGTGCGCATGAATGTTTGGCCGGCCCGAGAGGACCGGCCAAACATTCTTGCACACTTAGGTCGTAAATACCACTCCTCCCCTCCCCTGCACTGTCAGCAGAGCAGCCCCCCACCTAGTAAAGCTACCATGCCCGCAACAGGAAAAAATAAAATGATAATAACTGAAAGTTACTATCATTTTATTTTACCTTACACTGCTGAAAAGCAGTGGGGCGACGCTCCTTCGCCTTAGCGGATGAGCCGCCACTGCACACTTCTGCATGAAATGTCACACTTAAGCACACAGAAAGCGTGGAAATGTCACACATACTGTTGCCACACAACTTTGAGCTGTGACATGCATTGCTTTAGAATTGTTTTTGTGTAGTGAAAGTTTGTCGCTGGGTTTGCCTCACTGTTTCATACATGCTGAATAGCAATTACACACTATGTACTGTTGTAAACCCTGTGTCTGACTTTGGACAATTATGTCTTAGGTAGCTCAAGGACACATTTTTATTATGCACGACTAATATAGCACATTTAACGAATATATGGTTGAGCATATTTCTTTGAATTCATTTATATTTTGGGGCACTCTTTTTCGTACATTTTTCTATTATGGAAGACAGGTTTGAGATAAAAAATAGCTTGTGGGAGCTGTGCAACTGGTGTGTGCTGTGACTTTAAGGCATTTTTTGCTTGAGCTAGTCTCCTGTGGTGTAGTGTGAAGTTTGTTTGCCAGGTATGTTCCTGCATTTAATTTTCAGTTGAGGCACTAGTGAAGTGCATTTTGCGTAATACGTGTAATTAGGTGAGTGAAAAATGTGCAATTCTACTCATCCACAATTTAGGTAAAAAAAGAAACATCCCAAATGTAGGTAAATGTTTCAGGAATTGACAGTGTGAAAGAAATACTACCATTTTGCCTGCTGAAGTGCTCGACATATGCTCAAATCTGCAATATTTCTCGATTTCTGTAGGTGCTAGTCAGCCCTAGATGACACCTTGGGACTGTTGTCCTGCCACACCTGATGGAAGCACCAGACATGCAAGCATGCCTGTGTTCATTGGCCCTGTAAATGCATGCTTCCGCCTTGAGGTTACTTTATTAATATCCAGCCTGTCTTCGTCCAGTTGGCGGCAGTGCTTAATTTGTAAAATATTAAGTGCCAGGGCTCTGACCAGGAGGCCACTGCAGCTTGCACCACCCATCACCCTTGTCATCGATGCCAAAACAACTACTAACCATCTGTCTTACATGTAAATGCAAAAACAACAATTGATGGACAGAATGCAGAACAATGTCGTACATTCACCCCAGTACAGAGATCTGGGCCTAAATCCATCGTTTTTTTGCTCACCATGCCATTCCGGTTTGGACCCAGCCATATGCAAATCAGTCTTGACCCTGCGCCCAATGGAAACAGTCCAGCCCGAACTGCCAGGCCAGGTCCTCCCTGGACTGGAAACAAGCATCCTAGGACCGGTTTCGGGCTTTCAGCCCTCATCAGCCAGGATAGCTTGACTCCAGTGGCATGGAGAGCATGGGACCCACGTCTGGGCATACCCGTCCCACTCGGGGTGACAAATGCAAAAACAACAATTGATGGACAGAATGCAGAACAATGTCGTACATTCACCCCAGTACAGAGATCTGGGCCTAAATCCATCGTTTTTTGCTCACCATGCCATTCCGGTTTGGACCCAGCCATATGCAAATCAGTCTTGACCCTGCGCCCAATGGAAACAGTCCAGCCGAACTGCCAGGCCAGCTCCTCCCTGGACTGGAAACAAGCATCCTAGGACCGGTTTCGGGCTTTCAGCCCTCATCAGCCAGGATAGCTTGACTCCAGTGGCATGGAGAGCACGGGACCCACGTCTGGGCATACCCGTCCCACTCGGGGTGACAAATGCAAAAACAACAATTGATGGACAGAATGCAGAACAATGTCGTACATTCACCCCAGTACAGCGATCTGGGCCTAAATCTGTCGTTTTTTTGCTCACCATGCCATTCCGGTTTGGACCCAGCCATATGCAAATCAGTCTTGACCCTGCGCCCAATGGAAACAGTCCAGCCCGAACTGCCAGGCCAGGTCCTCCCTGGACTGGAAACAAGCATCCTAGGACCGGTTTTGGGCTTTCAGCCCTCATCAGCCAGGATAGCTTGACTCCAGTGGCATGGAGAGCACGGGACCCACGTCTGGGCATACCCGTCCCACTCGGGGTGACAAATGCAAAAACAACAATTGATGGACAGAATGCAGAACAATGTCATACATTCACCCCAGTACAGAGATCTGGGCCTAAATCCATCGTTTTTGTGCTCACCATGCCATTCCGGTTTGGACCCAGCCATATGCAAATCAGTCTTGACCCTGCGCCCAATGGAAACAGTCCAGCCCGAACTGCCAGACCAGGTCCATCATCTCCTTGTGTTTGCTTTGTTTGCCCTAAGTTGGCAGGGTATGCCCAGACTTGGGTCCCTTGCTCACTTTGCCACTGGATTCAAGCTAGCCTGGCTGATGAAGGGTGTTACCCAGAAACCGGTCCCAGGATGCTTGTTTCCGGTTCAGGGAAGACCTGGCTTGGCAGTTCGGGCTGGACTGTTCCCATGAGGCACAGGGTCAAGACTCATTTGCATATAGCTGGGTCTGAACTGAGGTGGCAAAGTGAGCTAAAGAATGATGATGGATTCAACCCAGATCTGTGACTGGGGGTGAGTGTCTGAAAAGTTTCAGCGCTCCGTCCATCATCTCCTTGTGTTTGCTTTGTTTGCCCTAAGTTGGCAGGGTATGCCCAGACGTGGGTCCCTTGCTCACTTTGCCACTGGATTCAAGCTAGCCTGGCTGATGAAGGGTGTTACCCAGAAACTGGTCCCAGGATGCTTGTTTCCAGTTCAGGGAAGACCTGGCTTGACAGTTCGGGCTGGACTGTTCCCATGAGGCACAGGGTCAAGACTGATTTGCATATAGCTGGGTCTGAACTGAGGTGGCAAAGTGAGCTAAAGAATGATGATGGATTCAACCCAGATCTGTGACTGGGGGTGAGTGTCTGAAAAGTTTCAGCGCTCTGTCCATCATCTCCTTGTGTTTATTTACATGTAAATGCGACAGTTCACATTATTCCAGGTCCCCACAGCTGAAGGAATGGCTGAATAGGCAGGTATTAGCAATTTTAATGTATATTGTAGTCCTAAACTACCTTTGTTCTGCTCGTCTCTAAATTAAATGAGCAGCGCCACCATGTGGTGGACTGTTCTAAGTATGGTGTTGAGAATTAGGTGCCGGTGCAGAGCACCGGAAATCAATTAAGTGCTGGTGCTGAGCACCGGAAAGCACCAGCTGAAATTTAGCACTGGTTGTCGGGCTATTTTCTTGGGTGTTGCCAGACTTCTTTTCACCTTCGTTCTTCGGAGTCAACTGCCTAAACCGTAGGACATGGTGGACAAATGGACTAGGGCTCCAAGCTAATCCTACTCCTATTAGGCCAATGGACTGGTGGCGTGACCAGGCCCAGCCACTGCCCACCCACCCTCTAGGTTGGACTATTCCCACTGGAGCAGGGTCAAAACTGATTTCCATATAGCTGAGTCCAAACTGAGGTGGCATGGCGTGCAAAATGACGAAGGACTGGGTATCTAATTACCAGTGGCTGAGATTCATTAATTAATACATTCAATAAGTCACTTTTTGTATACAAAAGCCCCCTATTTCCATGCCTTTAAACATCTCTGCGTGCTCATAATGCACAATAACAATACGAAAAACAAAGTCCAAATACAATTAATGAAAGTCCTTTCTTATATTACGTGTTGTGGGCGATAAATAGCGCGTGGCAAACAATGATGCAGAAAAAGAAAGAATAACGCACGGGCTAAAAATGTTCATTCTCAAAGACTCGAGCAATTATCCTGTCTCGGTAACTTCTGAAGCAAGGGAAAGAGAAAGACTACAATAATACTATAGTTTGTAAATTAACTACAAAGCCAAATGAGCCACACGGCCCACAGATGACAAGGGAACAATAGACGCTCGTCACTGAGAAGACACTCAGATTGGAAAAGGATTTGAGTTCAACAAACTTTAGTACAATTGAAAAATGATGGTTTGTTTAAATCCAAATCTTTCATTCAGAAGCAAATCAATGCAAAGTATAGTGGGAACAGGCGCCTAACTCGAAGAGGCACTCAAAATAAATGAATGAAATTGTCTATATTAAAGTAGCCTGTGTTCATATTCGGCGAAAGTTACAGGCTAACTTAATTAGGAGCAATATGTCCACTGTCCTAAAATGGTGCATGATTCGAATGTCCCGTGTTCTTATTAAGTGAAAGCTGCAGGCTAAATTAAATCGGAGCCACTTGCGAATTTCTACTCTCAAATCATAAGTGGCTTTAGTATTCATAAGAAACACACAAGAATTCAAAACCTTTGTGAATCAGGCCAAGAAAGAAGACGAAAAGAAACGAGGGAGACACAGAAACACTCTTTAACAACTTAAGAAGATAAAGGACACTTTAACTGAAACAAGATTTTTTTATAGAAGAAACTTGAATTTAAAGTGAGTTTTTGCACAAGAAATGACCCCCCAATCCTTAACTGGCACAAACATATTGCCAGAAACCAATGGACATTTTCCCTTTTTTTTCTAAGCACATACTATTTTTAAGCAGCCATAGATTAGAACGTTCCTCTAACGCATGGGTACTCACAAACTTTCTCTCGGGGGCCAAATTTACAGTGTGGTTTGTGGCCGAGGGCCGCACCGGTGGGGGCGGGGTCAGTGGGGAAGGGGGGCGGGGCTAGAGCAAAAAAAAAAACTATGACCATGAGGTTGAACACAGGCCCCTGCAGCGGACACCTTCGTCCACTGAGCCACCAGACCCGGCATACACACACACATATATATATATATATATCTCTCCCTATCTCTCCTTCCCTCTCTCTCTCCGCCTCCCTCTCTCTCTCTTTCCCGCTCTCTCTCTCTCTCTCCCTCTCTCTGTCTCCCTCTCTCTGTCTCCCTCCCTCTCCCTCCCTCTGTCTGTCTCCCTCCCTCTGTCGCCCTCCTCCCTCTGTCTGTCGCCCTCCTCCCTCTGTCGCCCTCCTCCCTCTGTCTCCCTCTGTCTGTCGCCCTCCTCCCTCTGTCTGTCTCCCTCTGTCTGTCTCCCTCTGTCTCCCTCTCTCTGTCTCCCTGTTTCCCTCCCTCTGTTTCCCTCTCTCTGTCTCCCTCTCCCTCTGTCTCCCTCCCTCCCTCTGTCTCCCTCCCTCTGTCTCCCTCCCTCTGTCTCCCTCCCTCTGTCTCCCTCCCTCTGTCTCCCTCCCTCTCTGTCTCCCTCTCTCTGTCTCCCTCTCTCTGTCTCCCTCTCTCTGTCTCCCTCCCTCTGTCTCCCCTCCCTCTGTCTCCCTCCCTCTGTCTCCCTCCCTCTGTCTCCCTGTCTCCCTCCCTCTCCCTCTGTCTGTCTCCCTCTCCCTCCCTCTCCCTCCCTCTGTCCCCCCCTGACTCCCTCCCTCTGCCTCCCTCTGCCTCCCTCTGTCTCCCTCCCTCTGTCTCCCTCTCTCTCTGTCTCCCTCTGTCTCCCTCCCTCTATCTCCCTCTGTCTGTCTCCCTCTGTCTGTCTCCCTCTGTCTGTTTCCCTCTGTCTCCCTCTCTCTCTGTCTCCCTCTCTATCTGTCTCCCCCTGTCTGTCTCCCTCTGTCTGTTCCCCTCTGTCTGTTCCCCTCTGTCTGTTTCCCTCTGTCTGTTTCCCTCCCTCTGTCTCCCTCTGTCTCCCTCCCTCTGTCTGTCGCCCTCCTCCCTCTGTCTGTCTCCCTCTGTCTGTCGGTCTCCCTCTGTCTGTCTGTCTCCCTCTGTCTGTCTGTCTCCCTCTGTCTCCCTCTGTCTGTCGCCCTCCTCCCTCTGTCTGTCTCCCTCTGTCTGTTGCCCTCTGTCTCCCTCTGTTTCCCTCTCTCTGTCTCCCTCTCTCTGTCTCCCTCTCTCTGTCTCCCGCTCTCTGTCTCCCTCCCTCTGTCTGTCTCTCTCTGTCTGTTGCCCTCTGTCTGTTGCCCTCTGTTTCCCTCTCTCTGTCTCCCTCTCTCTGTCTCCCTCTCTCTGTCTCCCACTCTCTGTCTCCCTCCCTCTCTCTGTCTCCCTCTTTCTCTCTGTCTCCCTCTCTCCCTCTGTCTGTCTCCCTTTCTCTGTCTTCCTCTGTCTCTCTCCCTCTCTCTCTGTCTCCCTCCCTCTATCTCCCTCTGTCTGTCTCCTTCTGTCTGTTGCCCTCTGTCTGTTGCCCTCTGTCTCCCTCTCTCTGTCTCCCTCTGTTTCCCTCCCTCTGTTTCCCTCTCTCTGTCTCCCTCTGTCTCCCTCCCTCCCTCTGTCTCCCTCCCTCCGTCTGTCTCCCTCCCTCTGTCTCCCTCCCTCTGTCTCCCCCTCTGTCTCCCTCCCTCTGTCTCCCCTCCCTCTGTCTCCCTGTCTCCCTCCCTCTCCTCTGTCTGTCTCCCTCTGTCTGTCTCCCTCCCTCTGTCTCCCCCTGACTCCCTCCCTCTGTCTCCCCCTCCCTCCCTCCCTCCCTCTGTCTGTCTCCCTCTGTCTCCCTCCCTCTGTCTCCCTCCCTCTGTCTCCCTCCCTCTGTCTCCCTCCCTCCGTCTGTCTCCCTCCCTCCATCTGTCTCCCTCCCTCTGTCTGTCTCCCTCCCTCTGTCTCCCTCCCTCTGTCTCCCTGTCTCCCTCCTCTCCCTCTGTCTGTCTCCCTCTGTCTGTCTCCCCCTGACTCCCTCCCCTCTGTCTCCCTCTCCCTCCCTCTCCCTCTGTCTCCCTCCCTCTGTCTCCCTCTGTCTGTTTCCCTCTGTCTGTCTCCCTCCCTCTGTCTCCCTCCCTCTGTCTCCCTCCCTCTGTCTCCCTCTATCTGTCTCCCTCTATCTGTCTCCCTCCCTCTGTCTGTCGCCCTCTGTCTGTCGCCCTCCTCCCTCTGTCTGTTTCCCTCTGTCTGTCTCCCTCCCTCTGTCTCCCTCCCTCTGTCTCCCTCCCTCTGTCTCCCTCTATCTGTCTCCCTCTATCTGTCTCCCTCCCTCTGTCTGTCTCCCTCTGTCTGTCGCCCTCCTCCCTCTGTCTGTCTCCCTCTGTCTGTCTCCCTCTGTCTGTCTCCCTCTGTCTCCCTCCCTCTGTCTGTCTCCCTCTGTCTGTCTCCCCCTGACTCCCTCCCTCTGTCTCCCTCTCCCTCTCCCTCCCTCTCTCTCTGTCTCCCTCCCTCTATCTCCCTCTGTCTGTCTCCCTCTGTCTGTTGCCCTCTGTCTGTTGCCCTCTGTCTCCCTCTCTCTGTCTCCCTCTGTTTCCCTCCCTCTGTTTCCCTCTCTCTGTCTCCCTCTGTCTCTCTCCCTCCCTCTGTCTCCCTCCCTCCGTCTGTCTCCCTCCCTCTGTCTCCCTCCCTCTGTCTCCCCCTCTGTCTCCCTCCCTCTGTCTCCCTGTCTCCCTCCCTCTCCCTCTGTCTGTCTCCCTCTGTCTGTCTCCCTCTCCCTCCCTCTGTCTCCCCTGACTCCCTCCCTCTGTCTCCCCCTCCCTCCCTCCCTCTGTCTGTCTCCCTCTGTCTCCCTCCCTCTGTCTCCCTCCCTCTGTCTCCCTCCCTCCGTCTGTCTCCCTCCCTCCATCTGTCTCCCTCCCTCTGTCTGTCTCCCTCCCTCTGTCTCCCTCCCTCTGTCTCCCTGTCTCCCTCCCTCTCCCTCTGTCTGTCTCCCTCTGTCTGTCTCCCCTGACTCCCTCCCTCTGTCTCCCTCTCCCTCCCTCTCCCTCTGTCTCCCTCCCTCTGTCTCCCTCTGTCTGTTTCCCTCTGTCTGTCTCCCTCCCTCTGTCTCCCTCCCTCTGTCTCCCTCCCTCTGTTTCCCTCTATCTGTCTCCCTCTATCTGTCTCCCTCCCTCTGTCTGTCGCCCTCCTCCCTCTGTCTGTCTCCCTCTGTCTGTCGCCCTCCTCCCTCTGTCTGTCTCCCTCTGTCTGTCTCCCTCTGTCTGTCTCCCTCTGTCTCCCTCCCTCTGTCTGTCTCCCTCTGTCTGTCTCCCCCTGACTCCCTCCCTCTGTCTCCCTCTCCCTCTCCCTCCCTCTCCCTCTGTCTCCCTCCCTCTGTCTGTCTCCCTCTGTCTGTTTCCCTCTGTCTGTTTCCCTCCCTCTGTCTCCCTCCCTCTGTCTCCCTCTATCTGTCTCCCTCTATCTGTCTCCCTCCCTCTGTCTGTCGCCCTCCTCCCTCTGTCTGTCTCCCTCTGTCTGTCGCCCTCCTCCCTCGGTCTGTCTCCCTCTGTCTGTCGCCCTCCTCCCTCGGTCTGTCTCCCTCTGTCTGTCTCCCTCTGTCTGTCTCCCCCTGTCTGTCTCCCTCTGTCTGTCTCCCCCTGACTCCCTCCCTCTGTCTCCCTCTCCCTCCCTCTCCCTCTGTCTCCCTCCCTCTATCTGTCTCCCTCTGTCTGTCTCCCTCTGTCTGTTTCCCTCTGTCTGTTTCCCTCCCTCTGTCTCCCTCCCTCTGTCTCCCTCTATCTGTCTCCCTCCCTCTGTCTGTCGCCCTCCTCCCTCTGTCTGTCTCCCTCTGTCTGTCGCCCTCCTCCCTCGGTCTGTCTCCCTCTGTCTGTCTCCCTCTGTCTGTCTCCCTCTGTCTGTCGCCCTCCTCCCTCTGTCTCCCTCCCTCTGTCTGTCTCCCTCTGTCTGTTGCCCTCTGTCTCCCTCTCTCTGTCTCCCTCTGTTTCCCTCTGTCTCTCTCCCTCTCTCTCTGTCTCCCTCCCTCTATCTCCCTCTGTCTGTCTCCTTCTGTCTGTTGCCCTCTGTCTGTTGCCCTCTGTCTCCCTCTCTCTGTCTCCCTCTGTTTCCCTCCCTCTGTTTCCCTCTCTCTGTCTCCCTCTGTCTCCCTCCCTCCCTCTGTCTCCCTCCCTCCGTCTGTCTCCCTCCCTCTGTCTCCCTCCCTCTGTCTCCCCCTCTGTCTCCCTCCCTCTGTCTCCCTCCCTCTGTCTCCCTGTCTCCCTCCCTCTCCCTCTGTCTGTCTCCCTCTGTCTGTCTCCCTCCCTCTGTCTCCCCCTGACTCCCTCCCTCTGTCTCCCCCTCCCTCCCTCCCTCCCTCTGTCTGTCTCCCTCTGTCTCCCTCCCTCTGTCTCCTCCCTCTGTCTCCCTCCCTCTGTCTCCCTCCCTCCGTCTGTCTCCCTCCCTCCATCTGTCTCCCTCCCTCTGTCTGTCTCCCTCCCTCTGTCTCCCTCCCTCTGTCTCCCTGTCTCCCTCCCTCTCCCTCTGTCTGTCTCCCTCTGTCTGTCTCCCCTGACTCCCTCCCTCTGTCTCCCTCTCCCTCCCTCTCCCTCTGTCTCCCTCCCTCTGTCTCCCTCTGTCTGTTTCCCTCTGTCTGTCTCCCTCCCTCTGTCTCCCTCCCTCTGTCTCCCTCCCTCTGTCTCCCTCTATCTGTCTCCCTCTATCTGTCTCCCTCCCTCTGTCTGTCGCCCTCCTCCCTCTGTCTGTCTCCCTCTGTCTGTCGCCCTCCTCCCTCTGTCTGTCTCCCTCTGTCTGTCTCCCTCTGTCTGTCTCCCTCTGTCTCCCTCCCTCTGTCTGTCTCCCTCTGTCTGTCTCCCCCTGACTCCCTCCCTCTGTCTCCCTCTCCCTCTCCCTCCCTCTCTCTCTGTCTCCCTCCCTCTATCTCCCTCTGTCTGTCTCCCTCTGTCTGTTGCCCTCTGTCTGTTGCCCTCTGTCTCCCTCTCTCTGTCTCCCTCTGTTTCCCTCCCTCTGTTTCCCTCTCTCTGTCTCCCTCTGTCTCCCTCCCTCCCTCTGTCTCCCTCCCTCCGTCTGTCTCCCTCCCTCTGTCTCCCTCCCTCTGTCTCCCCCTCTGTCTCCCTCCCTCTGTCTCCCTGTCTCCCTCCCTCTCCCTCTGTCTGTCTCCCTCTGTCTGTCTCCCTCTCCCTCCCTCTGTCTCCCCTGACTCCCTCCCTCTGTCTCCCCCTCCCTCCCTCCCTCTGTCTGTCTCCCTCTGTCTCCCTCCCTCTGTCTCCCTCCCTCTGTCTCCCTCCCTCCGTCTGTCTCCCTCCCTCCATCTGTCTCCCTCCCTCTGTCTGTCTCCCTCCCTCTGTCTCCCTCCCTCTGTCTCCCTGTCTCCCTCCCTCTCCCTCTGTCTGTCTCCCTCTGTCTGTCTCCCCCTGACTCCCTCCCTCTGTCTCCCTCTCCCTCCCTCTCCCTCTGTCTCCCTCCCTCTGTCTCCCTCTGTCTGTTTCCCTCTGTCTGTCTCCCTCCCTCTGTCTCCCTCCCTCTGTCTCCCTCCCTCTGTCTCCCTCTATCTGTCTCCCTCTATCTGTCTCCCTCCCTCTGTCTGTCGCCCTCCTCCCTCTGTCTGTCTCCCTCTGTCTGTCGCCCTCCTCCCTCTGTCTGTCTCCCTCTGTCTGTCTCCCTCTGTCTGTCTCCCTCTGTCTCCCTCCCTCTGTCTGTCTCCCTCTGTCTGTCTCCCCTGACTCCCTCCCTCTGTCTCCCTCTCCCTCTCCCTCCCTCTCCCTCTGTCTCCCTCCCTCTGTCTGTCTCCCTCTGTCTGTTTCCCTCTGTCTGTTTCCCTCCCTCTGTCTCCCTCCCTCTGTCTCCCTCTATCTGTCTCCCTCTATCTGTCTCCCTCCCTCTGTCTGTCGCCCTCCTCCCTCTGTCTGTCTCCCTCTGTCTGTCGCCCTCCTCCCTCGGTCTGTCTCCCTCTGTCTGTCGCCCTCCTCCCTCGGTCTGTCTCCCTCTGTCTGTCTCCCTCTGTCTGTCTCCCTCTGTCTGTCTCCCTCTGTCTGTCTCCCCTGACTCCCTCCCTCTGTCTCCCTCTCCCTCCCTCTCCCTCTGTCTCCCTCCCTCTATCTGTCTCCCTCTGTCTGTCTCCCTCTGTCTGTTTCCCTCTGTCTGTTTCCCTCCCTCTGTCTCCCTCCCTCTGTCTCCCTCTATCTGTCTCCCTCCCTCTGTCTGTCGCCCTCCTCCCTCTGTCTGTCTCCCTCTGTCTGTCGCCCTCCTCCCTCGGTCTGTCTCCCTCTGTCTGTCTCCCTCTGTCTGTCTCCCTCTGTCTGTCGCCCTCCTCCCTCTGTCTCCCTCCCTCTGTCTGTCTCCCTCTGTCTGTTGCCCTCTGTCTCCCTCTCTCTGTCTCCCTCTGTTTCCCTCTCTCTGTCTCCCGCTCTCTGTCTCCCTCTTTCTCTCTGTCTCCCTCTTTCTCTCTGTCTCCCTCTTTCTCTCTGTCTCCCTCTGTCTGTCTCCCTCTCTCTGTCTCCCTCTGTCTCTCTCCCTCTGTCTCTCTCCCTCTCTCTCTGTCTCCCTCCCTCTATCTCCCTCTGTCTGTCTCCCACTCCCTCCCTCTGTCTCAGCCTGCCTCCCTCCCTCTGTCTCCCCCTCTCTGTCTCCCTCCCTCTGTCTGTCTTCCTCTCTCTGTCACCCTCTGTCACCTCACCCTGCGTGTGTCAGCCCGGGCTGAGACAGCTTCCCGGAACGCACACAGCCGCACCCGAGTACTTCACAGGTCTTTAAAGACCATTCACTTGTTAATGAGGCTTTGTTGTATTTCACCTCAGCCTCATTAACAAGTGAATGGTCTTTAAAGAATCGCCTGGCCCCCATAGAGCAGAGTCTCTGAGTCCGCGCTGCTGCAACCGGCGGCGTTTGCTGACACTTTAAAAAAAAACAAAAAAACACAGGTACGATGTGTGCAAGGTCCGCGTGTAATAGTGAGCCTCAACAAGGCCTACCAGTGCTTAGGGGTTCTCCCTTCTCTGCACAGAGTCCTCAGACACTTAGGAAGAAGTTGGCACAGAAACTGAAATATAAAAGACAGAGTTTATTAAACCTTATAAGGTGGAGCTAACATTCACACATCACCCTTCAGTAATGCATGAAGTAGCACACTGAATGGAAGGATCCTGGTCCTTTTATACCCACACAGGGGCTCAAATGAAGGCGGTACAAACACAAATGCTGGTTGTAGGTACATATAAGGTCATACAGAGAATGCACAGTCGACAAGTGGGTGGAGCTAACAGTTTCTACTTTTAGTAGACACATCCTGACATTTATAAACTTGAAACAGCTGCAAGCTCAACTGAGCATGTGCAAAGCAAGAGGAACTAAAGTTAACTTGTCTCTAGGCAGATTTCAAGAGCAGTTGACAGGAAGGTAGGACAGAGCACATGGTGAGCACATGGTAGCACATGGCAGCCAAAATGGCTGCCAGAAATACAAAATGGATTCCACAAAGCGGACAATTTAGCCTCTAAATACAGGCTGTCTTCAGCCAATGCTTAACTTAAGTGCTGCCAAATTACAACAGACGGCCCTTTCAGCATTGGCTGAAGACATTCGTTTATCTAGGGTAATCTAGATATTCATCCCGTACATCTATTAACATTATTTCGGCCACCTCTTTATTCAACATTTGTTGGGCCTTTGTTTCAGCAACGTTCCCTCTTCCCAGGTATACAAGCAGAGATGCAAATGGAGCAAAGCATTGGACCACATTGGATACATACACAGCATGTAAAAAGTATTAATCATTACACACAGGATAGTCAGTAGCTTCCAGCTCCAAGCAGAAACAAGAGTCCAAAATCATCTAGTCTAATTCTAAGTTTCAGGGCTCTGATGTATTTCAGTGACTATCTATTTCAATTAATAGCCAACAGCACATACTTAATAAAAACATTTTCAATAGACTTTTCCAGTATTTCTTTTGTGAGGGCTAAAATATCAATTTAATATATTTTTAGGAGGAGGGCAAAGTAATATTTGTCAACTGCTCAGGAAAACATTTTTCGTGTAGAATAAGCATTATAAGTAATGCAAATATTAAAGAAGTCAGACAGATTATTACAAAAACCATCCTGGCTCCAAAGGACCAGGAGGACCACACAGGGCCATAGGAATTAGGACAAGGAGCCGCAAAGGGCTGCTCCTCCTCAAAAATGGGACGACCAAAGGGGTACATTACTAACAAAAAAAGAGTCCTTGGGAAATTTTAGCTGCTGTGGAACCAACCAGAGGGGAGTCTTCTCCCTGTGTCCGTTTGAGCCTCACAGGCAGGCTCTTGTTGTTCCCACGGTGGAGCTGCACAACTCGCAACTCAAGAATCACGGCCCAGTTTGAGAAGAAAAAGTCTTTCAACAATCCTGTCCAGTGTCTCAAGCAGTGCACAAGTTCTCTTCACTTTAATCTAACAGGCACCAGAGGCACAGCACCTGTACCCTAAACTCAAGTCCTTCCCTAACTCCTATATTGCTCTGCTGGCGCACTGCTCTTTTGTTAGGGCCACAAATTGCATCCAGTGTGCCCAGGTATCTCTTGATCAACAAACAAAGGTGCAAACTTGCATTCACTTTGGGACCAGGATTAAGAGGCCTGATGCTAGGATCTCTGAAGCAACCCTTGTTTCAAAAGGGGTCACCTCAAGCAAAGCCTCCTTGCCGTTCTGGTCGGTCTGTGACTCTCTCAGCTGGGCATCAAAAACTTGATCCATGATTTCTCCTTTCTGATTTGTGACCCCGTCTTTCGCCCAAGACAGTGGCAGGGGTACACAATTCACATCCCAGGGCTTCCGCCTTCACTGAGGTCCCAGTTGCCAGCAACGCCTGTGCTGGTTACCTTCACTTTGGCTTCAAGCTGCAGTGGCGCTGACTCCCCAGGCTGGATCTGATGTCCGGGCCCCTCTGGCAATGGTTGTAAGGCAGCAAATATCTATTGGTGGACAGAACAAGAGGTCTTTAGACAAGGCACAGAAATAAACTAACAACAGAGAGGATAGTCTCAGAATACTTCCTTAGTCCTGGGGCACCCCATAAATTAGCAAGGCACCCAAGAACCACTTCATCTATCTAAGAGTAGAAAACCCTGGACCTATTGGCAAGTATAAAAGGAACGTTTTGGTGAACTGACAAGAGTAATACATCACCCAATCCCAAACAGCCAAGGAAGTCTGTGTTCATTTACTAAATTCTGAGGAAAAGAGAAAAACAATACAGACATACTCCAAATACTTACATTGGTGTATTCCTATATTACTAATCTGAAGAACCCTCAAGAAAAAGGAAATGTTCTACACTTTTACTCATATATTTTACATTACTTATACAGGACTGCAGACACTTGTAAAATAATTTCTCTTACATGTTATGCTTAGGACCATGCTCTCATGTTATAGGCGCAGCAGGAAAATCTAAAACTGCTAATTTAACAGGGATTCTTATTGCAAAAAGAACTAAACTTCAACATAGTGGGTACATTTTCTTCAGCAGAACATGTTCTGACAAACAAACTCCTATAAAACAATATTTTCCTTCAAAATGTTTGCTAAGGATCACATGAGCGTCTTTCCTGCATTGTACTTTTCACGATCTGGACTATGTAACATCATTTTTAAAAGGAAAAAAACCCTATCTCCAGCTCTAATAAGGGCTGTCAGCTTATTGACAGAGACTAGCTAATAAAAAACTAGCAATGCCCTTGCAAAACTGTATAGAACATGAGAATAACATAAACAATAATAGTGTTGCCACCTGAGATTTTTGAACAGAAACCCCCACTATACAATTTTCCTTAAAGATCAAATAAGGGAATATCAATCTGTTCTACTCATTCTTTCATACAGGATGGGCAGTAACATAGCTTATGTGTTTCATCTTTTTATTAATTCTAACAATTTTAAAACAGTATTACAGAATAGCCAATTGTAATTGTAATTGTAAGTAGCATTTATATAGCGCAGCTGTCACCCAACGGGCATCCTGGCGCTGGGATTACCTAAATCACTGTGCAGCTATAAAACTAGGAATCATCATGCGCCAATCTCTCAAGGCTATTCTTTTGGAAAGAGCCTGGTTTTTAACTTTTTCTAAACTGCAGTAAGTCATCAGTCTGTCTGAGTTCACTTGGTAGTTTATTCCATAGCCTTGCGGCTGCATAGCCAAATGATCTACCTCCTAGTCGGGTTTTCTTGACTCGTGGGGTACATACTAGGTGGGCTGCCGAGGAACGAAGACTTCTAGCTGGGGAGTACCAAGTAAACATTCTCTGTAATGGTTTAGGCCCCATTTTGTGTGCCGCCTTATGAACAATGCAAAGTGCCTTAACTGTCACATGGCCATTTCCTAGATAGCTTTAGACAGACTCAAAAAAAAGTGAGAAAAAGAAGAGAGAAAACATAAGAGAGAAAACATAATTTTGCCTACCCTTAATTTGTAGAGGAGCTAGCCTCCTTCCCCCATTTTGACAGTAGGAAAATCTGAAACAGGTTTTACTTCTGTCAACACTTTCAACCCCTATTTGTAGCAACTGGGCACAAACAAACTTGTAGGAGATATCTTAGAAAGTGGCTATTCTCTGATTCAAGCACATCGAGTACTGTAGAAAGCGTCAGCAACAAATGTATCAATTCCTTGAGCAATTGTACTAGATTAACATGAGGGCGCATGAATGCAAACTAAAATCCATTTCCTCCTTATCGTAGCCCCTACACAGTATTCTTTAAACTAAAACCATTATTTTATATAACTGGCAGATCAATGCTCAACTGAGGGCTGTTTTCCTTCGTTTCATATGAGTGCGCAAAACGTGTGTTTGCCAAAAATAGGAAGCAAAGCTTCTCTTTCTCTCTTTGCGCTATCATCTCGTCTTTCAAAAACTTTTCGAAGGTCGAAGTGTCCCAGCAAACATTACCCTTCACCCTGCTAAGTTGCTAAATGCAGAACTCCGACCTTTGACCCGTTCAGCAGCTGCTCATTTTGTTTGTGCAAGGCTTGCCATGCGGTTTTGTAATGCAAAGCAACTCTGGAGAATCACAGCGAAAAGCAGTCCTGTCCGATGTGTTTCCAAATAATTTAAAGGTAGGATAATAAGTCTGCTGGTTTCTGTATACTTATTTTCATTTGTGTACGGTGTGTGGTGGCTGTTTATTCTATATTTGCATATGTATACTTTTATTGAAGCCTAAGAGCAGGTTAAAAACTGCCTTGAGTGGTAGAACTGCTTCTAAAATTGTGAATTTTAGCTCAATTTCGACTTTGGTGGTAGGGGCACTTAAAAATGAATATCCTACAATATTTTTGCATAATAGGAACCCCCAGAGTGTTCTCTAGATAGCCCAGGAATGGGAAATCAGAAATGTATAAGATATACCCTTATAAAAATGAGTTTTGTACGGCTGGGTAAAGTGACATTTCACATTTAAGTTCCCTTTTTTCGGTACAGCACTGCTTAAATCCAATTTTGATGCTAGGAATTCACAGTATGATGATTAGGCTTTATAAAGATGAAAAAACGAATTTAAAGCATTTATTTTTAATAATATATTTTTTCATATAATTAACTTTATTTATTTTTTTAATCAAAACCAACCATTTTGATGATTCCACATTTGAAAAGCAAGCTTCATTCGTAGCCTATCATATTTAAACACATTCATTCATAACCCTAAGCACAGAAGCCTTACTTGAAACAGGAAAAGTCTGCGCCACTTTTAAAAGGACAGTTATCATTTAACATCAGAACCACAGAGGTACTTATGTAAAAAGGCATTAAGAAAGGAAATCCCTACTTTCAATTTTGTTCTCTGTTATCCAAAATAATGAAACTGGTGTTTTGAAACTTTTAAAATAGGGCAGGCCTGTATACCAGTTTTACACTGACTTAAAATGTCGCTGACGCAGCATTCCTGTCTGTGGCCGTGAGCAGGAATAGCCATATGCTATTTATGCAGCTGTTGTTTTGTCAGCAGGCGTCGAATTTTCACGCCTTTCTCAGGAAAAAACCCCTTTATTATTTGAAATACCCTGACAGAGTTAAATCCCCATTTGCTGTGTCAAACAGTTTCTTTTCAGTTAGTCAGTTTAAACACAGCTGTCGGAAAGCTTTTTCTCGGGTGCTGAGAGAAAAGCATGTCACAGTCTATTTAAAAACTTAGGCATTTCAATGCAGTCAAATCTATCTTTCTATAATGTGTATTTAGTTCAGCAACGACCAAATTCACTCAAATGATGTGCATGCCTATTAATGTCTAATACAATGTATTTAAGGAAAAGGCTGTAACATTGTGTATTTAAGTCTATTGATTACAAAACACACAATTTCGTTTTCTACCTCTGTATGAGGCCTATTTTAATCCTATTGAATACGAATTCTAATTTTATGTTTAGCATTGTGGCAATTTGCACACATGTATAGTGTCTTACTCTGTCAATTTAAATAGTAACATGCAGCTGTTTAGCATATGTTACATAATTTATTTCTGGATTTTTATTTAATATGTAAGTAACTAAATGACATTTTGCATAACAGAATGATGACAGCAAAAAAACATAAACAAACTCATTGAGCTCATTCCAGACAGTTACAGAAGGACACAACACAGCGCGCTTAAAGCTAGCCATTCGTACACAGAGTACTCACAAAAGTATTACCAATGTCAAACCAAAAACCCCACATAGACATTTAAACACACATTGAACCCACAAATCAACACTTAGAACTTTAAGACAGCTTACAAACTGTACGCAAGACCAACCTATTTGTAAATACTAATTGTAAGTCATATTTACAAGAAGAGCTCTCAAAAGTAGCCCAAAAAACTGTTCCATGGTCAAGAAGCCAAAATACACCAAATTCGCCAGTTTTGGCTGGTAGAACACTCAAAAGCGCTCTGCATATCACCACTTATGAATGTTACTAAGTGCGCAGATCCGGATCCGTTTATGTACATATTTAGTTCCATGGGGTACTTAGTCACCAAGGAAGAAATATCTTTTTACTATACGTAAACCTATTTAGGTATCCCCTCTGAGGGAGTCAACTAAGTACTTACTAAATCCATATCGGTACCTCCAAAACAGCAACACTTTCTGCGAAGTGTACTGGAAACAGGCATGCCAAAAATAGTGCAGAATATGCAGTATTATAATCAAAGTAGCGCTTAAGGTACTGTTTGTACGTTGCGCTGTTCAAACAATTTCAAATAGAGAAAATTCTCCTCATTACCCGCCTATATGTATTGCAATGCATATATAATTACAAAACAAATTCCAAAATTGGCCAATCATACAAACAAAGCCACAGTAAGTGTTACTAAAACTACCTTACCAATCAAAGGCATCAAACCAACAGCAAGTGCCGCAAAACGGCTCTTACCAATCAAATGGTGTCCAGGTTCCAACTGCCAAGTTCTCAAATTGACCAAATGGTCACTGCACGGCAAATCAACAGAAGAGATCTCAGTCAAGGACCGGCGCCGCCGGGATGGTCAGATCAGAAAGAAAGGAAAAACGCCATGGGTGCCAAGACTCAGGTCTCCTCAGGCAGCGATCGCGTCCAAAAGCGAGATTCCAATCCTTCGTCGCGACCAGTCCTTCGGGCATCCGAGTCTTTTGATGAGTCCCACGTTGGAAGCGCCAATTGTAATAGTGAGCCTCAACAAGGCCTACCAGTGCTTAGGGGTTCTCCCTTCTCTGCACAGAGTCCTCAGACACTTAGGAAGAAGTTGGCACAGAAACTGAAATATAAAAGACAGAGTTTATTAAACCTTATAAGGTGGAGCTAACATTCACACATCACCCTTCAGTAATGCATGAAGTAGCACACTGAATGGAAGGATCCTGGTCCTTTTATACCCACACAGGGGCTCAAATGAAGGCGGTACAAACACAAATGCTGGTTGTAGGTACATATAAGGTCATACAGAGAATGCACAGTCGACAAGTGGGTGGAGCTAACAGTTTCTACTTTTAGTAGACACATCCTGACATTTATAAACTTGAAACAGCTGCAAGCTCAACTGAGCATGTGCAAAGCAAGAGGAACTAAAGTTAACTTGTCTCTAGGCAGATTTCAAGAGCAGTTGACAGGAAGGTAGGACAGAGCACATGGTGAGCACATGGTAGCACATGGCAGCCAAAATGGCTGCCAGAAATACAAAATGGATTCCACAAAGCGGACAATTTAGCCTCTAAATACAGGCTGTCTTCAGCCAATGCTTAACTTAAGTGCTGCCAAATTACAACACGCGGGCCGCCAAGGAAGGCTTGCCGGGCCGCTGGCGGCCCGCGGGCCGTACTATGAGTACCCGTGCTCTAACGTGTCGGTTTGTTGTATGTTAGTTAAAAAAACAATAAACGGATTATAAAGAATAATAGAGATAGTCGGTTTTGCGTATCATTTGCATATCAGTGATGACTAAGATAATTGTACTTCTATTCATATCAAACATATCCTTGCAACAAAGTCTTTCTACAAAAGGATGATCTTATCCCATTGAACCGGAATATGCAAAACGTTGACATTGGGACTTTTGCAAATCCAACAATGTACACCTTGAAACAAATGCACGTTTTACATTTTTATTGAGGTCCTATAGAATTAAAATAGTACTGTTTTGGTATAAATAATATCCAATCCCCAAAAACGTCTTTTTCTTGAATGTGGCTTATTCACCAAAGTCAGTGGTAAATGACACATGTCAGAAGTAAGACACAGCTGGCCACAGAAAATCTTTTGTGGCTCTTGCCCACTGGTTGTATATGAACTTTACCTTCATCAGCTTCAACAAGGCACTTACTCGACTATAGATCGCAAGACATTTAACTAGAGTTCTCAGACATTTTACTTTTTGTTTAGAAATTTTGGATACCTTATGCTTACCCTGCTTTAAGCTTTCTGTATACCTTGTGAAAATCAATAAAGTATTTTGGAAAGAAAAAAAAAAGAAAGAAATTGTGGATTAGCTCTTATTGTCTGTTGGTAGACACAATGCCCTAACGAATTCCAAATCTTTAGACAACTTCAAAACAAATATGAATAGTGACATAGACACATTTCCTCTCAGTGCTTTATAGGTTACAGGCTTAGCAGATCGTTTCTAATTGAAAGAGTACCATGGTAAACGATAGGTATCTTACAAAGTCTTGAATTAGAGCTTATTGCCTTTGGCTATACAGACGTAGGCCCTGAATACAAGAGATCCTGGGCATGCAAAAGCCCCTATTTGCACAGTGGTTGGAGTTATGAGTTGGTTGGAATTTACCAGACATGGTCATTACAAGGTGTGATAAAGTCCACACCCCTACAGTTTTCCCCAGGTACATATTGGTAGGTCAAACCTCCCAAAAAATATACTGGGAAATGTCTGGTGAATACTGGGGCATGCAGATTTTCGTGCGGAGAGTACCAAAATCCACCAGCTATTTTTCTTTCTGAAGGACTAAACTTGTAATAGATAGCAAATGATCACACCTGAACAATTCCAATCGTAGGATATCGGATTTTAACAGGTGCGACAATTATCTACAACACCTTTGGGGCACTCGTAATCATGACCTTAGCTTGCCAGGAAACACAATCAATCCATACTCAGGAGTTTTTAGCTCCACTCTAACAAAGGGGCCTATTAGGATGGCGGGCGGACTTACGTCCGCCCGCCATCCCTGCGGAGCTGGGACCGTCCGCCATAGGTGCGCCGGTCCCACCCACCGTATTAGGATGCGCCTGCCACACTGGCGGGCGCATCCTGGTAGGTTAACATTGCGGACGGTGCTGCTGGCTGCAGCACCGTACGCAATGTCAAATTACCATGTTTTGCATTGCGATGCACAACGTGGCAGGCACCGCGCGGTGCCTGCCACCTTGAGCATGGCAATGTTGGGGGGTACCATAGGTACCCCCCAAGTGCAGCCACCCATCCCCCCGGGGGCCCGCAATGGGCCCTGTGGCAAAACACTGCATGCCTTTCCATGGCGGCATCGCCGCCATGGAAAGGCCGGTTAACGCTGGCATCCTAATCTGGTGGACGGTGCCTGCTAGGCACCGCCACCATTTGGGCTCCCTGGACCGTCCGCCAGGCAATCGGGACGATTGCTGGCGGCAGGCGGTCTTTGCGTCCGCGGTGGACGCATTCATGTTCCCACCGCCATCCTAATCTGGCGGTGGGAAATATCAGTTCGATGGCGGAAGGATCGCCACCGCAGGGCCGGCGGTTGCCACCGCCGGCCCTGTGGTGGCGGTCCTTCCGCCATCCTAATAGGCCCCACAGTGAGGGACAGAATCCTACAGGGAAGAGCAGCCCGCTCATCATTCATCAATTACTGCTAACATTTCTAGTGACTCAGGTGTGAACTGATTTAAATTAGGACATTTTATAAATGTGTACTTTTCGATATGGCTCGTTTTGCTTTGTGAATCTAGGGAAGCAGTATAGTTTGACTGATGCATATGTAAGTCATTATCACTTCAAGCTGTGGATGTGTATGCAAAAGGGATACCCAAAAGATACCAGGCAGCATTTCAGCAATTTGTGGAGCAGTGCTATCTAAAAGGTGCAAGGTGCATCTCATCTGGGGAAAACTGAATGCTTCAAAGTCAAATGGATCCTGCATGCAGGCATCTTTATCAAGTTAAAGAGTTGGTTTCACTCTGCTTGAAATCAGAACTTTGGAGGATGCCTTTAGATACTAGAATGATGCATGGTAAAGAAATATCAATATGTCAAGAGTAGCAGGAGGGACATCATACACCTAGTGGCCTCCCAATTACATCATGGGGTTCACTATTTAGCCAATCAACAGCCACCTATTTCCAACTGAGAAGTGGAAGGGCACTGTATGAAACAGTAGAAGCTAAATGTTATATTATGTTATTGGTGTTTTTATAGAGAGCTGATCACCCATGAGGCATTCAGTCGCTCTGTAGCAGAAGTGTGAGACCAGCCCTGCGGCTTACTCGAAAAGCCAGGTCTTCAGCTTCTTGTGAAAGTCAAGAAGAGAGGAGGAGGCTTTGATGTGTTGCGGGAGGTTGTTCCATGATTTATGGGACAGGCACGAGAAGGTGCGGTCGTAAAGAGGTCTCAAAGATCCTTGTTGACTTCCTGTTCAGGCTGCTGACCTGCCCTCATGAAATCTGAGACCGGGGGTAGCAAGGAGAAACCTTGGGTAGCAGATGCTTCTCAGAGATACACTTTTGAGGGAGGCCCATTGTCCGTGCTGATCTCTCCGAATGAGCCGTGAGTGGTGATGAGCTTCTCCAGCTTCGGGATGACTTCTGAGGCGGATGTTGTCGCCACAATTTCTACCTCGGGATAGTGTGAATAATCATCCACAATGACCAGCATGTGTTGTCCCCCGGGTAGGCTGCCGAAATCTGCACTTACTCTGCCACGGGGCACTGGGTCCCGCTTCGGTGATGACAGGTGCCGGGCGGTCAGGCGGGCTCATAGCGAGGCAGACTGAACAGTTTTGCACGACTGCCTCCACTCTCTGGTACAAGCCCGGGAACCAAACCTTGCTCCTGAACTGGTTCTTGGATTTCACGATGCCTTGGTGCACTCCATGTAAGACTTTCAGGTAGCACAAGTCGCGGACCCTTCAGCAGACATCCATCAAGGGATACTGATAGCTCCTGGCGGATGTGATACAATGCCTTAAGGATGGACTGGGTGGCCTCTGTGCGGAAGAATGTCGTGTTTTGGAGCGGTTTACCAGTCACCGGTGGCGATGTCCTTGATAGCAATCTGTAAGCAGTCATCGCGCTGGGTGGCTACTCATACCTCCTCCAGGGACATCGGAGAGGTTTGAAGCAATCTACAATTATCCGCAAGTATTCTTCGGTGTCTGTGGCTTTAGCAGCCTTGGGAAGAGTGGCTGGTCGAACATGCCTGGACAGGAAGTTAGCAGAGTACAGGGTGCCAGGTCGGTATTCCACAGTGAACTGAAAGTATTGCAGCTGTAGGATCCTCTTTTCAATCCTCGGGGGAGACCTTGACGAGTAGCCTTGGAAGAATGGGAACAGTGGCTTATGGTCTGTGATGAAGGAGAAGGGGTGGCCATACAGGTAGATGTAGAAGTGCCTGCAGCCCCATGAGATAGCAATTGCCATGCGCTCTATTTGGGAATAGCACTGCTGCGTGGGTGTGATTGTGTGGCTGGTGTATGCTACCGGAGCCCATTTTTCACAATCTTGCCGTTGCGCCAACACTGCCCCTAGGCCAGTAGGACTAGCATCTACCACTAGTTATGATTCTCTCTGGGGGTTGAAGTACACCAGCATGGTATAGGCGGCCAGGGCGGCCTTGGTCTGTCGGAATGCTTCTTCCTGCTTTAGTCCCCACACCCATGGGCTGGACGACTTGGTGAGGTCTCGGAGTGGACTGGTGATGTCTGATAGGTTCTTCATAAAGCACCTGCAGTTTGTCACCATGCCCAGGGACAGGGATACATGGGACTAAGACTGAGGCCTGACCTCCGAAGAACTCACCACACATCTGTACGCATCTAGGGGACTTGTACACTGACATTTACCCCACCACCTGCTATTCCCTTGGGATGTACCCCACTTACAAATAACTGATACAACAGATGCAATACAAGTAAACA
This sequence comes from Calotriton arnoldi, assembly GCA_963921515.1. NCBI lineage: Eukaryota > Metazoa > Chordata > Amphibia > Caudata > Salamandridae > Calotriton > Calotriton arnoldi. The sequence goes on from CAWUFW010005187.1 coordinate 1,099,828, forward strand.
GCTGTAGATGTGGACATTCTTTTAACTAGCCACAAGACAGAAAGCTGGCACTCAACAAAACTAATAGAAAAACAAAAGAAAATACAAATTGAACTTTTGGGGATGTGAATCAGCTTGGATATGGCTGCTATCTCAAAGAAAAGAACCAAATGTATGTTTTTTGCCTAGTAGATTTGTTTAAATTACAACTGGCCTTGCATTACGATAAGGCCTATTCTTCAATAAGCACATCTAAAAAACTTTGTACAGAAAATGTGATTCTGAAGGATTGTCCCCGCCAAACAAAATTATCGTTCTTTGTTGTGTTTACTTCTTTATGGATAGCAATAATTTGTAAGAATGGTTTCTCTGAGATAATCACGGGCTACATGAGTTTTTAATTCACTACAGTGGGATTAGAACTACAATAACTACAGGCTCAAACTGTATAATTATTTCTATTGTGTGACGCTCTAGAAAACAAGTATTTGTTGCACACAGCCACGCTAATCCGAGCTGCACTCATGTTGCGCCTTCCCTTGACCCTGTAATCAGCAAAATGATATGTCAAGTCAACTTCAATCTTCTGTTGATTTTCACATTTCCAGTTAGCAAACAATTCTGTCCGAACATCCATTATCCCAAAACAAATATTACAAGCATCCCAGGTTCTTGTCTTGAGCAAGAGGCAAGGGGTGCAATTAAATTTCACAGTGGGCTGTTATAAGGGAAAGGAGTGGGACATAGTTTCCCAGGCCCTGTATTTTTTCAGGGCTTCGTGCTGGTGCTGTCTATTTACAGAGCGTGAAGCAACCCTGCCCTGTTAATTAATTTCAATTTAGCTAACTCTAGAGGGAGCCACATGCTGGTGCTGTCAAGTTTTGTTTTTTAAAGGTTTTTTACAATTAGATACGGGTGCTTGTTCTATGTTGTGCGCGCATGAAATATTTGGCAAAGGCCTTGAAAAATCGTACCAAGTGGCAATCTAAAGCCAAAATATTGGGGTCCACTGCCAGATTTAGCCAGAGGGGAATTTTGGATTATGAGACTGGGTATCTAGTAATAACTTGTGCCAATCATGTGGGCCCGCTCTATCCGCACAACATCATCACTTGCTTTATGCTAGATGCTCTGGTGTTCTTGTCTAGGGCCAAGCTCCCTCAAAGGATGACGCACATCATTGGGTCAGGTTGTGGTTTCTAAACTAACTACACCTGCGCCCCGGGCTACTTATTAACTACCGCTGGTGCACACCAGGTGGCACCATTGTACTTACGCATGCTGGGGGTTACAAACATTCCCCCTGTGCACGGACCACATCATGGTGTTGCCCATGACCCGGCAACGCTACATTCCTTCTTTACCAGGAGATACAAACCATCTCAAACATTTAAATAGAAAAATAAAACAAATTAACAAACATGCATCGCCACAGCCCAGATCGTGACTTACACCTCATATCACTCTCCTACTTGGTGTCGTGGAAAAGATGCACCTACTCACGTACGCAGCACTGCCATCAGTCCCAGGTTAGTCGCACACAAAGTCATTGGACCTATAAGACAGCTTGGGTTGTGGCTGCAGCAGATACCTTCCTTGGTCACCCCTGGCCGAGGAGTCCGGTGAAGATCTTCCTGGGCTCGTGGTGCTGGTGGCTCTTGTTCTCCTGCTGAGTGCTGCCGGGGATGTACTCTCCGAGTGTTGAGGGGGGCTGGGCGACGGCGCTGAGAACAGTTCCTCAGAATGCGCCTCTTGTTCTTGGTCCTGGTTGTAAGCACCTTCACTGTCCATGGGCCTACTCGCCGCGGCATCCTCCAGTGGGGTAGCCACCCCGGGTGTAGAGGTGGGTCTCCACAGGACTTTCTTGAACTGGGGGATGGTCCATGTAACACACTCGTGCCTCTTTTGGCCATCACTTTTGTGGCTTTGATGTCAATGACAACCAAGGGATTCAGCTTGAAAGGTAGTCTGAACTTTCCGCCCGGATGGCGGTCTTTCACAAGCACTCGCTCACCCAGCATGATGGGGCTCTCCCTAGCTCGTCGTTTGTGTGAGGTGTGCTCATTGTTGTGGGCTCTCCGAAACAACGATTGATTCGGGGGGGTTTGGCTCTTCCTCCCATGCAGGGTGGTGGGGAATGGTATTCATTACAGACCTGCCAAAACACAGTTTGCTTGGGGAGATGCCTGTTGTGCAGTGGGGTGTGAGTCTGTATTCCCGTAAGAATTGGTACAAGGCATGCTCAGTGGTGCTACCCTCTGCTACTGAAATTTGGATCGCTTTCATGAGCGTTCTCATCAGACACTCTACCTCCCCCTTGTCTTGGGGCCATCGAGGATTTATGCGTCGGTGTTTGATATTGTGAGAGTTCAGGTAATCGGCTAGCTCGGAGCTGTTGAAGTAAGGCCCATTGTCTGTGCGGATCTTTCTGAACAGGCCGTGAGGGGCCATGAGCTTCTCCAGCTTCTAGATGACTTCTGAGGCAGATGTTGTAGACACAATTTCTACCTCGGGATAGTGTGAATAGTCATCCACAATGACCAGTATGTGTTGTCCCCCGGGTAGGCTGCCGAAATCTGCACTTACTCTCTGCTACGGGGCACTAGGGCCCATTTCAGTGATGACAGGTGCCGAGCGGTCAGGCAGGCTTGTAGTGAGGCAGACTGGACAGTTTTGCATGATTGCCTTCACTCTCTGGTCCAGGCCCAGGAACCAAACCTTGCTCCTGAACCGGTCATTGGATTTCACGATGTCTTGGTGCGCTCCATATGAGAATTTCAGATAGCACAAGTCGTGGACTCTTCAGCAGACACCCATCACTGGATACTGATAGCTCCTGGTGGATGCAATACAATGCTTTGAGGATGGACTGGGAAACCTCTGAGCGGAAGGATGAAGAGTTTTGGAGAGGTCACCAGTCACCGGTGGAGATGTCCTTGATAGCAATCTGTAAGCAGTCATCGCGCTGGGTGGCTACCCTTACCTCCTCCAGGGAGATTGGGAGAGGTTTGGAGCGATCTACAGTCATCCACATGTATCCTTCGGTGTCTGCGGCATCAGCGGCCTCAGAAAGAATGGCTGGTCGAGCATGCATGGACAGGATGTCAGCAGGGTTCCAGGTGCCAGGTCGGTATTCCACAGTGAACTGAAACTCTTGCAGCTGTACGATCCTCTTTTCAATCCTCAGGGGAGGCCTTGATGAGGACCCTTGGATGAGTGGGATCAGTGGCTTATGGTCCTTGATGATGGAGAAGGGTTGGCTGGGCTGTACAGGTAGATGTAAAAGGGCCTGCAGTCCCATAAGATAGCAATCGCCTCACGCTCTATTTGGAAATAGCGCTGCACCGTGGGTGTGATTGCGTGGCTGGAATATGCTACCGGAGCCCATTCTCCTCAATTTTGCAGTTGAGCCAACACTGCCCCTAGGCCAGTAGGACTAGTGTCTACCACTAGTTGTGATTCTCACTTGGGGTTGAAGTTCACCAGCATGGTATCGGTGTACAGGGCGGCCTTGGTCTGTCGAAACGCTTCTTCCTGCCCTGGTCCCCACATCCATGGGCTGGATGACTTGGTGAGTTGTCTTGGAGTGGGCCGGTGATGTCTGATAGGTTCTTCATGAAGCGCCCCCAGTATGTCACCATGCCCAAGAAACCTGACACTGATGACGGGGCCGAGGCTTCCTGTATGTCTTCACTTTGTCGGGATTGGGGCAGATGCCCTTGTCGAAGAAGCAGTATCCGTAGAAGCAGATGTCCCTTCATAGGAAGTCACACTTCTCACGTTGTAGCCTGAGCCCTTGTTCCCTGAGCCATGTAAAGATGGCATGGAGTTGAGTCAGATGTTCCTCAAGCATGGGGGCATGAACGAGAATATCGTCACTCACGTTGAGCACTCCGGGCAGGCCATGGAGGACATTCTTCACGATGTTCTGGAAAACTTCAGCTATGCTGGAGATGTCAAAGTTGAGCCTTGTGTACCTTCAGAGGCCTGTGTGAGTTGAGAAGGTGGTAATGGGACGGAAGTCCTAGTGCAGTGGGATTTGGTGGGAGCCTGACCTGAGCTCCATTTTGGAGAACCATTGGGAGCCCGAAAACTCCTGATTATGTCATCTTATGGTTGGTGTGAGATGACGTTCCTGATTGATCGCTAGGTTTGGGACCCTCATGTCTACACAAATGTGGACTGCGTCTGGCTGCTTGGGCTTCTTTGTCACCACGATGGGGAACACCCACGGCTTTGGGTCTCTTACCTGTTCAATGATACCAGCTTTCTCCAGAAGTTTCAGTTCGGCCTCCACCTTGGGTCAAAGGTGGAATGCAATCCTTCTATGCCTGAGGGCCACAGAAGTGATTAACTCATCAATGTGCAGTTGAATGGCCAGACCTACCAAGCAGCCAAATCTGAACAGCAGTGTGAAATCCTGCAACAGACGATCCAGATCGTACGCGTGCACACCAAAGGCAAATTGCATGACTAGGCTGTGCGGCAACTGAGGAGAAACCCTGACCCTTCTTGTGATACGTAGACTTTCGCTCTTCTATGGGTATAGTCGTGAGACAAATCTGCTGGGAGCATGCCACGAAGCTGCAGCGGTGAGCAGTTGCCAAATGTGTATACTTGCACGCTGGTGTTCTGAAGTGCTGGTGGGTCAGGTAGACTGTGGTAGACAGCTGCGGCCATGAGATTGATCGAGACTCTGGTGTCTATGATAGCGGAGACTGTGTGGTCCTGTGCTTCAATTCAGCACATAGTGGCTGTCTAGTGAGCGGCTTTTATGGTGTTCAGTGTCCTCACCACGTGGACAACAGCTGCATCAGTTTCATCCATGTCGCCGTCTGACAGGTTTTCTGGGTGTGGTTCTACAGTGCGTACCACCTTCCGTACGCCTCTGGGTCATCGTCCTTGAGAGGAGCGGCAGACTTTGGAGAAGAGGTTTGGCTTGCCACATGCACTGCAAGCTTTGCCGCTGGCAGGGCAGATTCTGGCATGGGCTAGGGGACCACCACACCATCCACAGGTGCGGCCTTGTGGTTCTTGTTTGGCAGAGTTTGTGGATGGCTTGGCAGATTCCAGTTGTCCTGTGTGCACCACTCTTTGGACGGCATTGACCGACTCTTCTTTGATAGGGGTAGACAAGTGCAGGTCCATGTGGGCCACTCAAGCTTTGGAGAGCTCTTTAGGGCGCCCTAATGTCAGGATGTCTCTCCTGTAAGATATGTTCATGCAGCTTAGAGGAGGCGCACCCTTGAATAAACAGGGCCCGGATTTTGTCATCTTCATCTGGTTGAGTGAATGTGCTGGTAAGCTCTCTTAAACGTCCATGGAACACATCTACTAATTCATCCGGTAGCTGTCGAGCTTGGCGCAGAAGAAACCTTTCGTAGTCTGGGTTGGTGTAAGGTTTGAAGCGCGCTGTGATGGCATCCCTCAAAGTGGCTTAGTTCCGTGGGGAACCAGCTTCAACCACTGACTTTGATATTTTATGGATGTCAGCTCCACCCAAATGTCGGAGCATTGAAGGCCTGCAGGTACTTCAAAAGCTTCAAAGTAATTGTCTAGGAGCTCTACCAATGCTTTTCAATGAGGGGCTTGGGAGGGTGGAGGTCCCGTGATCGTGAAAGGTTCCAATGGTGGAATGGAAGCCATGTGACAGAGGGGTGGAGCACAGCAGGGGTGATTAGGGGGCCAAAGTGGTCACAGTCCAGGGCTTGAGGGGCCATGGCACTGGCTGTTACATAGGGAACTGCACAGGCTTTGCTTTCTGGTATTTGCAGGGGAGGTGTTCCCCATGGTATGGTGGGCTAGATGTGTTTGCACAGTTGCAGCATGCTCTGCAAATGGTTGATGCACTGACCTTTAAAAACCTTTTCGTTTTGATATGTGGAGGCTCTCCTTGGGCTGGAAGCCTTGCAGTGCTGGCATTCTCCTCTGTATTTTGTGTATGTTTTCTTTTTTGGTGCCCCTCTGCCTTGTGAGGCCTTCTTGTAGGACAGGGAGCACTGGTGTGTAAGGAAACAGCAGGGACTGCTGCCAGGCTCCCTTGCTGGTGCGGTATTCACTATTACTAGCAGGACTTTCCCACGTGTCGAGGGAGAGGGAGAAAGAGTGGCAAGGAGCACTGCCACTCTGGCTCCGTGGGGCAGGGTGAGGCAGACCTCCGCACGCAGTGAGCAGCAGGGTGTGCCAGAGGGGCTCTGTCTGCCTTCCTCCGTGGGCACCGGGAGCTGCAGTAAGTATAGGCAGCATGATCGGGCCTAACAGGAGATTGCGGGAGGCCGGGTGAATGAGCGAGGGCACACGCAGGGATCGTGGCCCCCTCATCGCCAGTGTGATGTTCTCATCTAGGCCTATGTTCCCTCAAAGGATGATGCACACCATTGGGTCAGGTTGTGGTTTCTAAACTAACCAAAGCCGGCGCCCTGGGCTATTTATTAACTTCCGCTGGTGCACGCCAGGCGTCACCATTGTCTTTACATGCGCTGGGGTTACAAACATTCCCTCTGTGTGCGGACCACATCATGGTGTTGCCCGCCATGACCCGGCAACACTACATATGCCACTGAAACCTACTGATACAAAAATAGAAGGTCATTTGAAGAACTGATGACCTTAGTGTTACCTACAAAGCATCAGATAAATTATCTTCTGAAGAATTGTTATTAAAAAAAAGTCTTAAACTGGTGCATTTTAGAGTCAAGATGGCAGCTGCGTGATCGCCCGTGTGCAAGCTCCTTTCCCTTTCAGCGTGGGGTTAAGGGAGAGAATGCTGGATTGGATGTCCCAATGGGAGGTGAAGGACGCGTTAAACTGCTTGTGGAGTTTGCAGACCTGTCTAAGCAGGGAACTTTGGACCCCCGCAGAGTATTGGGCACCGGCAAAGTGCTACTCTGTATCCTTGCAGCTGCCTGCATCGGCACCTCGGCGGCAGTCTCAGGAGAGTGCAACACAATTTGCGGACACAAACGGAGTGGCTGGCACATTGCAGGCTACAGAGATCTGCGGCTGGAATGGCTCTGAAAACTTTCTGGAACCCGCAAGTTAGAACTGGAGACCAAGTGAAGCAGGTACAATGAGAGCACTCACTCGGAAGTCAGGGGGGGGGCAACTCGGGGGTTGCACCTGGAAAGAGGCCCTTCCGTGACAGAGGATGCCCACGCGGTGAAAGTAGGCAAAGCAACAGCTATCATTGGAAATCGACCCCTGATAATGGATATTTTCAAAGCACCTGGTGGGTTTAAAGGATTGCCGGAGGGCAGATAGATTGCCTGATGAACTGTGTCACCTCGACTGTCTATTGAAGCAGGGGGATTTAACCTGTGGCCTATGAAGCACAATGACATGGAAACATGCCCTAAAGAGACGGTAGCTGAGGATACTGACGTGGCTGGTGGAGGGACTAAAGTTCCGGATTGGAGTCACAGGATGGACAATGACTATAGGATAAGAAGAGTATGGTGACTAATAGCCCTCAGGTTAGTGAATCTATGGGAAGGGGCCTGGTTTGGAGACGCTGAATGTAAATAATGTTTATTGAAAATAAGGCTACCCCTATACTATCAATACTATTATTATTCAACACAGATACACCATTAAATCGTATATCTTATTTTCACCAATGATCTCTTTGCATTTTTACACTTGTCCCTGAGCATTCAGCTACCTGATGTCTGCCCCCTAAGCCCATAACAGGATCACTCCTTGTTGTGACAGACAGAATGAAAATACTGTGGCACTGGACCCTGGTCTAGGTCCTAATAAAATTCAAGGTGTCATTGGGGGAAGTACCCATCTCTCCTCCACAAGGTATGGATGTTGGATGTTGGGAGCTTGTCTGGGCTGACAGATGGTGTGTGGAGTGGGCCTAATATGGTGGCAACAATGCCAGATTCAGATGAAAATCCTGTAGTGACTCATGTGGTGATTCCGAATATAAATCAATGCATCTCAGTCAGTGCTGCTACGGGTCTTGGCTTCACAAGTGATTTAGATGCTGTTGGGCTGCTGGTTGAGAACGTTATGGGGTCAGGCCAAGGAGAAAAGTATTGGCTGAATGCTGAGGTGACTAAAGTTCGCAGCGAAGCTGGCCCTAGTAGCATGAAATACCAGAACTAGGACAGACAGAATCTGGGGAGAACTTTTTTCCCTATCAGATCATTCAGCCCACACCAGTGACTCTAGTCTCTCAATTGAGGGAGACGCGGACAGCAGCTTAAGCGCCTCATCTGGGTGCATAAGTGATGCAGCTAATGCCGATATGGCCAGCAAAGAAAGGCTGGGAAAGACCTTCAAAAAGAAATCAAGTAAAAAACCTCTCAAGCTGGATAAAGTGGTACTATTCCCTGACCCAATAATCATATGAGAACCCTGGAGATCTACTACGGAATCCTGTTGCACAGCTAGTAGGTCCATCCAAGCCAACATCTCTGGACAAGCCACAGTACTAGAAGCGGATGTAAGTGGCTTACTGAAACAGTCCTCTATGCAGGAGTCCCAGATCAGGGATATCCAGTGGAAATTGGAAGACTCTGAAAATCACCAAAAGAGGAACACTTTACTGATATTGGGTCCAGATGAAGGTGTTGAGGGCAATGACATGAGGGCTTTTATGGTCAAACTGCTCAAGGGCGCCTTCCCTGAACTGGATAATTGGAACTGGGAGTCAGAGATTCAAAGAGCTCATAGGTTTCCACTCTTTGTAAAGAAATCAATGCAGGATGCTGCTGCTGGTTTAGGACAGCCATGGGCAATTATTGTCCATGTAGGTAATTTTTTACTAAGACAGGCCGTATTTGAGAAGGCCCGCCCTGACTCAAAACGAAGTTCTGATGGATTTTCCTCTTTTACAAAGCTTGATTTTTGCCATACTACAGTAGAGCAGCACTGCCTGCTTAGGCAGCGGATAAGTCCTTCTCAGGGGAAAGGAGCAGAGGCATATCTATTGAACCCTGCACGACTAAAAATAGTGTAAAAAAACTGAGTACATGTGTTCACCTCTGAAAACAAGGGCAAAGATTGCTTGGCTGGGCTGGCCTAAAGAGTTGCTAGAGAATGTATAACTACTGCAAAAATGAAGTGTGGCAATATGATTTGCTGAATGAGATGGTGGGGGCTCTTTGATTGGAATTGTATCAATTATTAATCGGGTATGTTTTTTTTTTTGTTGTTTACAAGAACTGAAGGTGGTTTAGAAATATTGCTTTGCATCCTTATTGGCTATCAGATATGAATGTTTTGGGTAAATTATGTGCTTAGATTATGGTTTTTGGGTTATATGATATTATTCTTTTTCCTCTCTTTCCCGATTATAGTGTGGGGGGTTGGATGACATGATATGTTGGAAGGAGGCAGAGCACACAGTCCATCTTAAAGACCTTGTTGGTCTGGCTGTTTCGTTTGAGTGGAGTGGGGCACATGGGTGGTTTGGGGTGGAGGTTTGTTTTAAGGGTGGACACAGGGGATTGAGGGGTGGGGACCGTGGGTGATTAGGGGCGCACACAATAGATGAGAAGGTAGTGCAGGGATACAAACACTGGAAACCCCTGAAAGGGTGGCTCTTTGTAGAAGACTGTTTTATGATAAGGTGGTTTCGAAAAACATAAATGGTGCGAGTTGGTAGCCTGTGGGTTGCTACTCTAAATATTTGTGGATTGAATGATAATAGCAAAAGGAAGCATGTGGTGGAAGGCTTGAAACTTTATAGGGCCGACATTATTTGTGTGCAGGAAACCCACATCGAAAGGTCCAAGAAACATCTGTTGGAAACCTTTGGATATAAACTTCTGGCATATACCATGCAGGGGACCATCACAAAAGGGGTAGCTATATTAGCTTGCAGTAAAGCGTTAGAGGTTGTTCGGAAATCTTTGGATACATTTGGTCAATGGGCTCTGGTGGAGTGTTTAGTTGGGAAATATGTGGTTACAATCTGGTCAGTCTATGATTAAAACCTGGATGATCCGGCAGTAATTAATCTTATTAATGTTGAGCTTGCATCCTGGCCAACTTCAATTATAATATGTGGAGAAAAGTCCCAACCTGTGACCTGGTTATTTTTTAGGGGGCTGTTGATGAATTTGGAATATGTTGAACACATGCCTTTATGGATGCAAACAGGGGTAGCGCTCCTAGCTATGTGGTTTGGGATGCCTTAAAGGCCGGAATAGGAGGAGAGACCCTCAGTTTTAGTTTAGGGAGGAAGAAAATTCAGGCTCAGAAATTGACAGCTAATAGTGAGGAGCTAACCTTTCTGGAGTCCCAGCTTATGTTAGTGGCAATGGATAATAGGGCATCCATGGAAACACTATCTAAGATCTTGGCTGTAAAGGCTAGAATAAATGAAGTCTATGAGGGTAAGGCAGCAGAAAAATTTCACGCCTGCCGACGGGAATATTATGAATTTAGCAAGACGGTGGGCAAACTGCTGGCACTTAGAACAAGACAAAAGATGGCTTATAGTAACATTCAGGAAATTAGGGATGAACAGGAGCATTTGGTAAAAACTACGGGAGCAATATTGGTTGCATTTCAGGAATTTTACAGGAAATTGTATAAATTATAGGTCATTCCTTCCGAAAATGAGATTAGTCAATACCTGGATCTTATTTCAGGAGTGCAGTTAGGATGAGGATGAAAGGGACACCTCAGATGCTCCATTTGCATGTGAGGAAATAGAAACAGCTCTGGGCGCACTTGCATCTGGGAAAGCGGCGGGGCTAGATAAAATTCCACTGGAATTACATAATGTATTTTTTTTGGGGAACTATGGGCCAATCTCAGTAATCTACATAAGGAAGTGCAAGGAGGATCACAAGCGCCGCTTTCCTGGGTTTCTACTAACATTATTATTTTTAAGAAAAAAGGAAAAAAAACAACTGAGCCAGGGTCTTACAGGCCCATTTTATTAATCAGTAGGGATGCAAAATTATATGCGAAGATCTTAGCCTCCGGTTAAATCATGTGATTAGTAAGCTTGTATCTCCATGGCAACATGGTTTTATCCCCAGAAGAGGGACCACCGAGCACACTAAATGGGTTATCATGCTATTTGACACGACTGGAGTCACAAGAGATCCCATTTACCTGATATTACTTGACACCAAAAAGGCTTTTGATCGGGTTAGACATGGGATTACCTCTGGGCTGTGCCCAGGTGGAACCAAATTGGACCTGGTTTTATAAAACCGATACAGGCCTTATATAGTCAACTGGTAGCTTGGCTGCAAATTGCTGCAACAAAATCCAAGGCCTTTCCCTCCTGAGGGGAACAAGATAGGGATGTCTCTGCTCGCCCCTGCTTTCTGATTTATATATGAAGCCACTAATCAGGAGGTTTATAAATAACAACTTAATAGTACCACTAGTTATGCATGGATTAAGCACTGAGGTACTAGCCTGTGCAGGCGACATTGTGTTAGTTACACCTAAGCCTGAATTAGCTTAAAGGAAAGCGGAAGGGGAAGCTGTTAGGATTGGTGTGGTATGGGAGTATCTCTTAAATAAAAATCAAAGTCAGATAGTGGCTAATGAATGGGTACAACTAATGGATGATAGAAGAACCAGGCAGGCGATTTGTCTGGGGGTCAATATTATGAGTAAAGTTGATCAGATAGTAGAGACAAATCTGGCCCCAGTGCTTGTAAATACTAAGAGAGCTCTCCGGCGAATGGATAACTTACACCATACAATAGTGGGGCATTGCAATGTGCTTAAGATGTTTTTCTTGCCCAGAATACTCTATCTCTTTAGGGCCATCCCCTTGAAGTTTGAAAGCTGTTGGTTGAAGCAGATGGAGGATATGGCCAGTAGCTTTAAATGGTCATATGCTTGAGCTCAAAGGACTCTTAAATACTTAGGGCCTGATTACGAGTTTGGCGGTCCATCAGACTGCCAAAGCCGTGGTGGAGGTGCGGTGGCAGTTGGGGACCATTGCACCAATGGTCCGACCGCCGTATTACAAGTACGGTGGTCGGACTGTTTTGGGACCGCCGCAACCACCAGGGATCTGCGATCCCTGGCAGTGACGCAGTGGTATGAAGCCGCAATATGCTTGGTGGGGCCGCTGCTGCCCTGCCAAGCATATTATGGGTTTCCTCACTGCCAGCAGTCTCATGGCGGTGTTCACGCCATGAAACTGCTGGTGGCGAGAAAACTAAGGGGGGGCTGCAGGGCCCCCTGTTGCCTTTGGCCATGGGGATGCATGCAGGGGGCACATGGTGTGCCCCCTGTCTGCATACATGCCCAGTTCCTTCACAGCAAGGATTTAGCAGTCCATGCCGTGCAGAAACTTGCTTTGGCATTCTCATTGTGGTGCCTTTTTCAAAGTTGCCGCCGTGAGAAAGCCAGAGGACCGCCTGCCAGACAGCGAGAATACTCGTAATATGGCGGGCGGGTGGCGGTTGAGTTTGGTGATGAAGGAATGGGGCAGTGGTGTGCCACCCCATTCCTGCACCGCCAAACTCGTAATCAGGCCCTTGATGTTACCTAGGACGAGAGGAGGGTGGGCCATGCCCAATTTCAAGTTTTATTATTGGGTTGCTGAACTGCAGTATATGCGGACTTTCATTATAGGAAAGCAGCCGGGCGGGTGGGGGAAAGAACTCATGTCAGTCATTGCTATGTTGACCCCAGGCTGGGCCAGCCGGCTCAGTCCTTGATTTGATACATTGTATGTATCTGCTGCGGGCCTGGGCCAGGTTCAGTGAATGAGCACAGAGTGTGTGCAGCATGGCTGGGCATGACTGGACAGTGGCTAACTACACGTGCTGTAGCTAGCAGCACATGCGTGTTAGTACAAACACGAACCTGTTGCACCCTACCCTAGCTGAGGACATTATGCTTGGTGCAGTATGTGTACCACAGTGTTTGGGACTGCCGACCAGGTTCCAGGGCCTCAATTTGGTAGCGCGAAAGCACTAACAATGATGACGGCCCTGGCAAAAATTATTGCCAGCCCTACCGTGGCTTTTTCTGCCCTTGGAGTTGGAGTTGAGTCATATTTGTGCCTGCTGCGTGTGTGCTGGGTGTCAAGACTCTAGAGACATGGACTAGAATCAATGCAAGTTCGGGACTTGGCTGTTAGTGACTTGCTTCACTTAATTGTCAATCTCTGACTGAGAGTGTGAGAGTGAGACTGACTGAGTCATCACATGGACTCGAGTAGAGTGTCGACTCCTCTGAGCTGCGGGCCCTGGGCAACAATAAAAATGTCACGTTAACTCTGGTATTTATTATTGTAGCTGCTGAGAAGAGAGGGGAGTTTTGTCTAGTGGTAGTTTTTGCTTATATAAGGTAGCACAGAGTGTTAGCATGCCTGCTTCAAAGAACGTGTGACGTGCGGCCTCGGAGTCGGACTCTTGCCTGCTGCGTGGCATGGGTGCTGGGTGTCACTAGTCTCTAGAATGGGTGACTGACTTCAACGCAAGTTCAGGAACAGACTCCCAGTCATTACCAGGATGTGACTGACTTGCTTCACTTTATTGTCACTATCTGACAGTGCCGGATGGTCAAACCTCGAGCGGGCTGCTGGGCAGGTAGTGTGAGAATGAGACTGACTGAGTCGTCAAATCAACTTGACTAGAATCTCGACTTTCCGACTACCCTTGTGGTGGTCATTGTGATTCCTGTGAGCTGTGGGCCCTGGGCAAACCTCTAACAGAAGCAACAAGTAAAGTAACATAAGATTATCTATTTTGGAAGTTTACATAGGATTTTCAAAGGCCTGCTGCAAAACTTCAGAAATGATTGTTAAAGAGCACACATTTCAGGTTCAACCCTTCTAGCAGTCTAGCCATCATTTAGGTAATGTGAATAACATATTAATTGCCATTGTTTTATGTGGAACACTGCATCCGTGTAGCCATAGCATGCGCACATTGGTTAGTGCTGGTGGACTGGCCAACAAGACATTGTCTGTTTTGAACACCACCAAGGCCGGAATGCCCGTATCGGGCATCGGGCAACAGGAGGGTGTTTCCCCGGGAGACTGGGAGGGTGGGGCAGGTTTTGTTAGTGGGGGCCAGTTTTGTAGCAGTGCAGCAGTTTTAAAAGCACTGCAAAGTTCCTTGTATATTCAGCAGTTTGCGGGCAACAATAAAAGTGTCAAGTTAACTCTGGTGATTTATTAATGGACCTGCTGGAGAGAGATGGGAGTTTTGTCTAGTGGCAGTTTTCACTTATGTAAGGTAGTGCAGAGGGTTAATATGCAACATGTATGATGCATTTCAAACAACAATATTTTAAGTGGATAGCTAAGTGGGTTACTGCTTTTATCACAGAAATTCTGTTGTTACTGAGCAGTTCATAAATTAAATTCATAATCTAGCACAGTGAGCTATGAACTACCATGTAAGAGCTACATGCAAGTTGCATGGTACAGGTAAGAAAGATATGGTTTTTTCCAGTCTTTCAGTTTCTAAGAAGTTAGTTTGGGTAGAAATAAATTCTTATTATTAAAGTCAACCCTAACCACTGTGTTATGTTCTGAATCCTGAGTTTGTGCTCCTCCAGACCAAGCACTCTTATAAATGGGCTACCAGAATGGAGGACATGTAAATCCTACACCTTGTAGTCTCCTTTGCCTTATGTAACATTTTCTATACACTGATTTACACACGTATGATTCATTGTCCGTGTATGTGTGTGTTATGAATTTTGAAAATGTTGAAAGTTTTGTTTTGGTGCAGTGATTAATGGAGTCATTTTTAAATGCGGACTGTAACATCTGTATTTGTAAAGCAAACATTTATACCTTTGGGCATTCTGGCTGTTAGATGAGAAGCTTGTTGCTGGTAAGGTATGCTAATGTAGAACAGGTACATTATTGATCAACACAAGTACTGTACCAGTGATGTGTATGTTTTATGTAGAAGAAATTATTGATAGTAAACCTGGAAAGGTTCAATGGCTCCACAGGTTTAGAAGTATGTATAACTTGTCATGGAAAGGAAGGTTGCTGGGAGAACTTGACCTGCATTAAATAGAAGTGTTATCAAGTTCCAAGACTGAGATTTAATTACGGGGTACTCTTAGTCTCTAAAACAAATGATAAAGTGAACATGTTTTGAACATTATAGGCCGATCAACCTTCCTATTTTCTAAGTTATTTGATATTGATAATGGCTGATTTAGACTTGACTAGCGTATTTTCCACTGTTGTATGCTATTTGATAGGTTCTTAATCAATGCTACATTATCCTAATTGTATATCCAATGATACTACCTGAAACAATGTATGTAGCTGCATTTTTAATAGGATTTGAAGTATGTCTATTTATAGGGTACTTCTTGTGAATCTGTAGAGATTTTCCAGCCTCTGTGTGTGATGTAAGTAACCAAAAGTTTGATGCATCACTTCCTGTGATAGCACCAAGCAAAGGTCATGCAGTGTTTCTTTCTTTGATTTCATGGGGTCCAGAGGTTACCTGATGTCACTTCCTGTGAAGTCAGCAGGTCAACTGCCTTGCAATGTCACTTCCTTTGACATCATCGGGGTGGGTCCAAGGGTAGGTGATGTCATTTTCTGTGATTTCACCAGGTCAAAGTTCGTGTGATGTTACTTCCAGTGACATAAGGCGGAGGTGACATGGCTTGTGATGTCACTTCCGCTACCCCCGGCATTTTGATGAATCTACGTCCATGACTATGCCTGCTTGATTTATTCCCCAGGACTAAGGCCAAAAGATTGACAAGTAGACTTCTGCCCATGTCTTTGATACTGGCTAGACGTCAGATTTTTATGACTTGGAAAAACCCTAAGCGTCCAGACATTCAGAAATGGTGGGGAGAATTAAAAAAAAGGGCAAATGCGTGGAAAGGAATGAACTAGTTGATTTTAGTTATATGTGGGATAGGATTTTGTGCATGTATTGTATTTGTCTGGATAGTTGTGGTTATAGGATTTGGGCTAGGCATTGTTGGAATCATTCTTCCTGGTAACTATGTTTGTTTTTGATCATTTCAATGATTTTACATAGTGTTGGATGATGTCTACCTATTGTTGCATGGAATATATTGTGCCAGCCTTCTGCTGCACTGTTGGTTTAAGATTGTTTGTTTAGGGAACTGTCATATACCTTCCACCACTCAATGTGGAACCTTGGGTGGAGAAAACTTCAGTTATGTGTCAGCCATTAGTTTTATATTTTTCAGAAAACAAACCCCCTTGTTGGGAGTTGGTTTTTGAAAAATAAAAAATTCTGGAAAAGTTTGATGGCCAGCTGTCATGTTTGAAGGTGTTGTCCATCCAGCTTTTCTCAATATTAACAGTAACCTCAGTGACAGCAGTTCTCAAGATGCCGGCTGGGTGATATACATCTCCTAATTTTGCAAGTAAATCCTATTTACTTTTACTCTGGTGCAAAACCCCAAATAAGGCCCTAATTCTATGTCCTTTCTATTGAGTGGGCTGCTGTTTTGGCTCAGAGCAAGGCTGAGTGTCACAGTTACACAAGGCCAGTGGCTTGCTTAGATTTGTGCCTGCCCAAGCTGAAAGATTTGAATTATTCCTATTCTCAGCTAAAACAATACTACTCCAGTCGTCTACTAGTGTTCTAGATAAAATACGAAGGACAAATTAAAACAATATGCCAGGACTTAAAATATCAATAGAAAGGGCTTCAGTCCACAAATTGCGAAACTACTAGGCAACTTTTACAAAGATTAGAAAACTATTCCAAGGTGCTTGACACACTTGTATTATAAGACACTGTACTCTGATTTCGTCCTGAAGGCAAACTGCCCTCTTATTGTATCTTACAAATGGAACCTGAATTGAGGAGATGTGTACTCTGTATAAACCAACTGCTTCTTATGGAATTGGTGGACCCTTGGCAACCATCTATTTAGAAGTGACTCAGACAATGCAACACATCTTCTGAAACACATGTTTAATATCCATGCAAAGCATTCATTGAAGAACGATAATCTAAGATACATGATGATGGACATCGTAGCACCTTGAAATGTTTGCAATCACTAGATTACCACGGGTTGTAACGTTGAAAAATGTTGGCCTTTTGTAAAGTCTATAATGTGGTTCACTTTTCAAACAGCATGTTTTTATTACCTGTATTTGTTTTGATGTTGATTTTTTATTTTGCACTATTGTGTCTGTTGTTTTTGCAAACCAAATAACCTTTTAATCAAATCATAATCGTAAATGACGGACTCTTCTGGGAATACTGGAGGACCTGGACAGCCTAGGAATGTCAGTGCCTGCCGTTCTGGGCAGACTCAATGAGAGAATTATGCAACCATTTGGGGAGGTGTTAAGGTGTGGTCATTAACAGTTAAGAGATAATGAGAAGTTCAGTTGAATGTTGTACGCTGGTGAATAAAGACGTCAGTTACGAGCTTGATGTGTGGTGTGTTCATTTTGCATACTCCTGGGCTGGGGAGGACGCTACAACTGGCGAAGAGTGTGGGATTTGTGCCCCGAAGAAACGAGACTGCTCTCCTTGAGAGTTTGCAATGCTACAGCAAATTGTTTGTGTGTGCCACATACGTCTCTTCGATGAGAAGCAGTTTGAAGTTGGTGTGTATAGAATCGATGCCACACTGCAGCCCATATATGGCCCTAATAGAAGAAGTCGAAGGCCCTGCAGAGGAGTATCATCGAAAGCCTGCCAGAAACTCATTGGTAAGGCCGAAAAAAGAGATACTGCATCACAGCTTAACGCAGAACCATCATCAATACAAAGCGGGAAGCGGTAAAGGCGGCTACAACCAGGTACTAAACAAGGGCTCAAGGCAGTAATAACCAAGTGCGAAAGACTTAGATTCATTTACTGGCAAAAACAAAGTGCTGTACAACCTCAAGATCAGGCGAAACAACCCAAGTACAAGCACCGGGGTTGTGCTTGCAGAAGGTACAGTTCCTGTAGATGCCGGGATTGTGAAATTTTCAATGGCTGATATTGGGAGTGCGAAGTATGACACAGCTGCGTTCCTGAAACCACCACCGCCATTTGACACTGCCAAAAAGCAGAATATTGGTGCCAGATGAGCCACATGGATCGAGGCCTTCGATGAGTTCATAGATGCTCTGGAAAAAGTAAATGACGAGAAAATCATTAAATATTTAAAGAATCTTGCTGGTGCTGGAGTAAAAGAAGTGAGAAAGTAAATCTCCCAGAGACAATCTCGTACTGTCAAATCAAAGAACCATTAGGAGCCAAGTTCAATCCAATGCGAAAAGTTGACTAGGAAAGGTACATTTTCAATCAAGCAAGACAACAAGTTGGTGAAACTATGGATGAGTTTGTTTAGAGTCCACAATGACAGCTCAAACAGTGATGTAAAGAGGGGTCCACATGTTTCTTGCCTTACATGGTCGAAAAGGACACTTTGTTCCTAGGACAGCCTCCTTTTGTTTTTAATTTTGTCAAGAAGACCTACATAATACAATCAACAAGGTACCTCTTAGTCATTTTTAGGCACACATTCACCAAATTTACACTCACAGCCTCTCACTCATATAATTCATCACAGCATCTTATTTTTAAAGATCTCTGGTGAAGAGCCCCCTCGAGGGGACGGTTTGAAATTGCAGCTCCGGCCCAACGAGAAGCTGCCCGATGATGAATCATAACAACCCTCTGGTTGTATGAGGGCTATTGCTTCTGATTAATTGGATCCCCCTGATTCAGTTGATCAGCCATTTCCGACTGACAGCCTCCTCTCTCCCCTCACTTCACTGTTGAGGAAAAGCATGCTTCTGTGTATGATGATGCATTAAAGGATCATGTGTGCTGGACCTTATAACGCGCTCCGTGTCCCTCCTTATTCTCCTTGAGTTTGTTGAGAGACTTGATGTGCTTATCTCATATTGTAAACTTAGTGAATTTAATGAGGAAGAAGCTTTGCACCTCAGAGTCATTGATGGCTGTCTTTCGGACTTGTTCAAAAGACACATGCTGAGAGAGATGCTCAGTTTAGAAAAAGTGCTAATGGCTGCAAGATCCGAGGAAACAGCAGATCGGCAAGCTGCCAACATTGGGTGCACGTAAGTCAACATCCTCAAAGAAGGTAAAGCTGTGTTTCCAATGTGGGTTTTCATTTCTTCATGAGTGCAAATGTCTAGTCATGGGACAGATGTGCAAAGGTTGTTGAAAGGAAAACCACTTCATAACGGTTTGCAAGGCAAAAGAGAAACCACGTGCATCATGATGAGACGAGAAAATGGACACCAGAAATTTCCAGAAGCATTCTCACCACGCCTACAAAGACGAAAAGCAACCTCAATTGTGACAGGTGGAAACTAAATGAAGTCGATTCTCATCAACTTCATCCAACAAAAGTCTTTTGACATCACAATCGAGCGACAGTGAAGAGGGTGATGTGCGATGATCATATCAGCCAAAAAGCAACATGGACAGTTGGGCTTGCTGCTTGCAAAGAAGACAAACAAACAACAAAAACAAGTCAGTCAATGAAACAAAAGCATTCCCATGGACACTACCCAAAATCACACTGAATGTAAATGATTGCCCCATAACCGTTGTAATTGACAGCAGGGCATTGATCAAAATCATGTCAGTCAATGCGTCAAACATGAAGGTGTACAAATGGGCTGTTTCAAAATGCTTGCAGAGTCAAGGATCATTCATGGCGATCTTGCGACATAAAAAGACGTCTGTGCAATCCCCAATTCACGTTCTTCAAGGAACTTCGCCCAGTGCACGTCTACTCAGTTTTGCAACTGCTGCTGTCATGAGACTAAAATCTATCAATTATAAGCTACTTACGCAATATGAAATTGGGAACCAATTCCCATCATTATTTCATGGCCTAGGAAAGCTCAAGAAAGTGAAGGTGTAACTTCACATCAACAAAAACATTTGGCCTGTTGCACAGCAACACCACAGAATAGCATTTCACATGCAAAAAGCAATAAAAAAGGACCTAGAAATGCTGTTGAAGCACAACATCATTAAGCGCTCTACTGGTCTCACGTCATGAGTATCACCCATAGTGGTAGTGCAATAAAAGGACAGTGGAGGTGTAACGTGCATTTGCGAGGATATGCACCAGGCCAACAAAGCAATCAAGAGAGAAAGGAATCTGGGTCCGCATATTGCAGACATGATCATGCAGCTGAACAGAGCCAAAGTTTTCTCCTTTCTTGACCTGAACAAGGGATACCATCAATGCGAATCAGAAGAAAACTGTAGTTACATTATCACTTTTCTGACTCATGTTGGTTTATTCAGATACAAAACGTTGAGTTTTGGAGTGTCATCTGCTGCAGAAATAGTCCAGGATGTCATACGTAGAATAATACAAACTGTTATGCATGCTTTCAATTACAGTGATGACATTCTGGTATTCGGGACAACACGAAAGGAGAATAATAAGGCTCTCAAAAAAGTGCAAGTCTCACTCTAATTGCAGAAAAGTGTGAATTACGCAAAACCAACCTCATGAGCACATATTCTCTGATGGGGAAATGACTCTTGACTCAGATAAAGTACAAGGACTGTCAACCCCTTAGCCCCCACAAGATGTCACCATGCAAAAATCCTTCTTGGGCATGGCCAGCTATTGTTCAAGGTGCATTTGTTACTTTGCCACAGTGAGTGCCCCATTGAGAGACCTGACTAAATGACATGTCCAGTTCCAAAAGACCTCCGAATGCCACCAAAGCTTCAAAAGTATAAAGCATGCTACTGAAAATGCCACTGAAATGGCTTACTTTGAACCTAAATAGCATACTGAGATTACTGTTGATGCGAGCCGGCAGGGCTGGGAAAAATCCTTACTCAGCATAATGGACATCCAAATTAGGGGTGGGCGTAGCGGGGCTACGCGGAGTGCCACGGAGACGGAACCAATCTCCGCACACTCTGCGTAGCTCCGCTACGCCCCACCCGCCTCCTGCCCGCACTATTAAAATATTATAAATAAGAATTTAAAACACCTTACCTTATCGGCGGCGTCCCCGGGCTTCCCTCCTTCTCCATCGCGTCTTCTTCTGGAAAACTGCCCATGCGCGGGCGCCCGCTCTTGCGCAGTTTTGAAGAAGAAGTCGCAATGGAGAAGGAGGGATGCCCGGGGGGGTCGCCGATAAGGTAAGGGGTTTTAAACTCTTATTTATAATGTTTTAATAGTGCGGGCGAGAGGCCAACTCCGCTCCGCCCGAGTGTGCGGAGATTTGCCTGTTCCGCCTACTTTGCGGAACGCGGAACAGAGCAAAATTCCGCACATTCCGTGGGCGGAACGGAGTTGTCCGCCCAACCCTAATCCAAATGCTAAGAGACACATTGTGGTGTATGCTATCTGAAGTCTGTCTGACACAGAATGTGCCCATTCCAGTCAGAAAAGGAGAGTATGGCTGTGGTGTGTACCTGCAAACACTTTCACGTATTTAATTACGGAAAGCATTTCATGATTGTGACAGAGCACCAAGCACTGCTCACCATATTCTGAAACCCAAAAGCTAAGATGCCCTCTTGCATCGGTAGGTGGGGTCTGCGTTTACAGGAGTACAACTATACAATTGCGCATAAGCCAGGCAAGAACGAAAACCCTGCAGATTGCTTGCCACGAGTACCCTTACATCGTCACAGCTCGAAATTGAAAACAGCTGAAGAGTACATTAACTTCATTGTAAGGTCCAGCAGGCCAGCAGCCTTATCCATTGAACAGATCTTTGCTGTTACAAATGCCAATAAAGATATGCTTGCCCTTAAAGACATTATTCCAGCGCAGTAATGATACAAAGTGTTCGACCTCCAAGTGATGATGTTAAATTTCAAAAGTTCAAGAATGTACAGGATGAACTGTCTGTCACTAACGAAGGCATTGTGTTCAGAGGCTCATGGATCGTCATACCAGACTGTCTCCAACAGCAAGTCAGTGAACTCACTCACAAAGGACATTGTGGCACTGTCGCCACCAAAACAGCCCTGAGCGATCGAGTGTGGTTCCTGCGCTTGGATGCGCGAGTGGAAAGGGAACTAAAGAAGTGCCACCTATGTAATTGCCTTTCCCCTAAAGTGACCCAGCATCCTCTAACCATGTCTGATCTTCCTGCATGTGTGCGGGAAAGAGTAGCCGTTGAATTCTTTGGGCCCCTAGCAAATGGACATACTTTTATCTTAGTCATTGATGAGTATTCCATTTTCCTCTGCTGGATGAAAAGTCATCAACAACACATGACAAGGTTATTTAGCAGCTAGACAACATCTTTGCAGCATGGGACATCCCAGACATCCTCAAATCTGCCAATTGTCCACCGTTCAATAGCAAAGAGTTCAAGGAATATCTAACTAGACTCAATGTCAAGCATCAAAAATGTACACCTTTGTGGCTCCAACATAACGGTGTTGTAGAATGATTTATGGGCACCCTAAAGAGAGTGATCCAATGTGTATCGATGGAGGGAATCAAGCTGAGCCAGGCCTTATGTCAATCTCTCCATGCCTATCATTTGACTCCTCACTGCCACCTTGCTATTTGGGAGAGCTGTATGAAGCAAACTACCACAGTGGACCAATGAACAAACTCGGACTGCTGTCAAGTTCGTGCCACTGACACTGCTTGACAACATAAAATGAAGACATATGCTGATCAAAATCGGAGAACTCAGGAACTCATCTTCGATAAAGGCGACTGGGTTCATGTCAAACAAAAACAGGGGCAGAAAACTGATCCTATGTTTGCTGCTGAGAGTTGTGATACTCAAGGGACAAATGATAATGGTGCAGCGTCCCAGAAAAGTCCATAACAAGGGATTCATCACATTTCAGACACCTATCTCGACAGTCAATAGCCCCTGTAATCCCAGATGGGGCTGCCACACCTGATGGCCCAGATCAAACATCAGCTCCTGTACCCTCGGTGTCTACTCTGGGTACATCTCAACTATCTCAGGTCACGCGATCTGACTGAACAGTGCAGGCACCTAGACGACTTATCGAAGAAATATAAATGCTGCTGTTGTTTACACATTTTATTTAACAAAGGAGGAGATGTAGTGTGTTAAGACTATGAGTACCAGGAGTCCGCGGTTCTGTTCAGACTCAATGAGAGAATTACATAACCATTTGGGGAGATGTTAAGGTGTGGTCATTAACGGCTAGGACATAATGAGAAGTTCAGGTGAATGTTGTACGCTGGCGAATAAAGACATCAGTTCTGAGCTACGTGTGTGGCGTGTTAATTTTGTATGTTCCTGGGCTCAGTAGGACGCTACACTGTTCATATTTTTGTGAGAATAGTTGCTAGCTCTGAAGCCTCCTGCCTTATACCTGTTCCCTCTTTTTTTTATCTTGTGATTTTTGTTTTAGGTCTGTCATTGTATGGATGACATGTCTTGGATGGGAACTCCAGCTGCCAAAGCCTTCAATGAAATGGCAAATTACACCTCCTCAACAAGTGGAGAATACAGAGAGCTGCAAGCTCTGGGTATATCTACATGTACATGCAGACGCACACGTTTGCAGAGAAGGTATTCTAAGGAAAGTCTGGCGGTCAGCCTGAGGGAGCACCACAAGAGAAATGTTTGTCCTGTTTTCCCTCGCCCCACTGCACCACTCCACGATTAGTGATACATGGTCATTCTTCTCTGTGCTGGCTCCCACGAACACAATGGTGGAGGCGATTGGTGAGTATGAGAGTCAGTCCACAAAGAAATGCTTACCCACCACTTACCTGCTACCAGCAGCATCTCAGGCCAGCAACGATACATGGTAGACACCTAGAAGGAACGCTTGATTTTTCATGCAAAGGAAAATTCACATTGTTTGGAATTACTCATTATTAGTTTTGTATCCGTTTTAGTTGGTGTTCTTGTGAGTGTAAATAGAGGAATTCCAATACAAAATAACAAATTTGTTAAAAAATAAATGGAGGCAAAAGTGTTCCTCCGAATACATAATTTGAATTTATTTTGTGATACAGCATCCTACACAGAAACAACTGCACAGTGACTTCCTGAAAGTGTACAAGGCGTTTTTTTGCAGTACTTGATTGCCAACTCCATCATAGCATAGGATGGAAAGTGAGACCGAACAAGATGAAACAGCAGCTAACACGTGGTTCTGGGAGTCTTTGTGTATTCAATCCTGGTGAGATGAAACCAGAGGGTGGCAGTGACATGATGCTGCAGGATTAGTACTTAGGGGCATATTTACGAGCCCATATCGCCACCACAACGTCACTGAAAGTGACATTGTGATGGCGATAGGGGTCTCGCCTTATTTACAAGGCAGCGTTAAGCCACTTAACATGGCTTAACGCTGCCTTGTAAATAAGGCACCCTCGCTGTATTTAGCATGAAAGGGGAGGGCAATGGGTGTTGTGGTGGGCATTCCACTGCAACACCCATTGATTTTGACGCTGCCCCATATTTACAAGGGCAGCATAAATAGGAGGCAGAACCAAAATTAAGACCAGGGAAATCCTGGTCTTAAACAGATGAATTGAGGAGAAATGCTTTATTTCTCCTCGTTTTTGCTGTTTCCATGTGTGCTGCCTTGTGCAGCACACATAGAAACAGCAAATTGCCTATGATTGTTTACGTGCAGGAATGTTCCCCTTCCTGCACATAAACAATTATTTAAAAAAAATGAAGTTTTGCAACATTTATGTGTGCTGCATTAAGCAGCACACATAGAAGTTACAAAACGACATTTAAAGATTGTTTATGTGCAGGAAGGGGGACCTTCCTGCACATAAACAATCTTCCCCCCACTGAAGACACCCTTGCACTATAGTGCAAGGGTTCCTGCATTGGCGCTAGGCGGCTGAATCAGTGCCAGCGATAAGGGACAAGCAAGGGTGCGCCGCATTTTTGTGAATACGGCACATCCCAGCATTTTCAGAATGGAAAAGCATGGTGTTAGCAATGTTTGCTTAATGCCCAATATGCCACTTAGTGTCCGGGACGACGCAGAGCCTCTGATAGAGCATGGGGTGGAATATCTCATTGCAAATGGACAGGACTTTACAGTTTTCGAACAGCAGGGCTCTGGTTATGCGTAGGAAGTAAATACCTCCTTTTCTGAGTATTCACTCGATAACAGGTGGAATTTAGTGCTGACCACACTGGTTAATTATAGCAGGTTTGACCTGCCGAAGTTTACATGGGGGAAAATGTGGGTGATGCAGTAATCACAGTGATACTCCGATATGTATGGTAACGGAAGTAGAGATTTCACCATGTAGACACCAAAGAGGGAAGCCTTCTGATTGACAGGTATGAGTCTGCCTGTAAGCATACCTATAAATAGGTGCTCTTCAAACAAAGTTATTGGAAAGAAATCCCTCTAGCAAGTTTACCCTTCACCTTCAAAGCTGTGACAGCAACCTAGAATATCAATTATTCTTTGACAGCACTCGCAGTGAGAGTGAATGATGTCCTTGCAAAAAATAGTTTTATTTGAATACCACACTTATCTATAGTAATAAAGCAGAAACGTGTGCGTGCAAAGCATGAAAAATCTAGTTTTCATTCTGTGTCAGTCTGCAGAGATGTATACTAGTGATTTTTGTCTCTCCTACCTGTCGAAAAGATCTATTCTCAGTTTATGGTGGGCTTGGAGCCTGTTATTTGCTTGCTTTTAAATCATCAGATTGTGTTTGCTTAAATTTGCTCTCCTTGTATTTGTCCTCCCCGAAACATGGACGCATTACTTGTGTTTTTCCACTGCTCACTTGTAAAGCACTACTTTTTTCTTAAGCGTTAAGCATTCCTCGAAAGTGCATGTGCCTCTCAAATGTCTCCCCCTGTACTGATTTTCTCCCCTCTGCTATGCTCCCTGTTGGTCTATCTCACAGGTGTGCTCCTCCTCCACCCACCTCCGTGTTGTGTTCACCCTTGTGTGCTTCTTCCCCATTTTGCTTTCTCATTCGTATGCTTTCCCCAAAAGTTCCACATTACCATCCCTAGCCTGTGTGCTTCCCTTCCTCTCTGACGCTTTATGTTCCTCTTTGTCGCCCGTATTGCTTCTGCCTACCCCCCTGTATTGCGCCCCACACCCAGGCCCTCACAGTTGCTTTCACCCCCACACTCAGTCTTACTTCTTCTCCCTGTGTTGCTTGGCCCCTCTTATTGCTTCCCTCCCCACCTGGGCCCTCCATGTTGCTTTTTCCCCATCTTCACCTCGAAAAAAGAAAAAACACTGTTGCCCTACTTTAAAAATAAATTTATTTACTGATCCATCTCAGATCGGTAAATAAAAGGAAAAAAAAAGCCTGGGTCGTTTTGTAGGCACTCACATGAATGTTGCGTGTACCTACAAAATGAAGTGAACAGATGCTTTTTTTTGTTTACTCTTTAGCCATGCTGCACAGCTTCAGCAATTATATTTCTTTATTTGTGTTTTTTAGGTCTCACCTACCGGACAGCTTGGTCTCGTTAAGACAGACCTATTGAGGTCTTACCAAAAAATTATAGTGGACGTAAAGCCCATCCATTGCTTACCTTTTAGTTGGCTTTGTTGTTAATTTTTTTGCTGGTTTCTTATTTGATGACGTGTAATCCCTTGTTTTGATTGTCCCTCTATTGGACCAGAACCAAAATACCATCCTTTTGGGAACTACTTTTTTCTTTATCTTTCAGTCATCCATGAGGTGTATGTGTCTTCTAGCTCTCTCCCTTGTGTGCTGCTTCCCTCCCCTTGTTACCCGCCACCTCTGCGCATTCATGTTACATGTTCCCAATTACTTCTTTTGTTGGTCCACCCAAGCTTGTAACAGTGCTGACTGGCTTCAATGCCAAGTTAGCCGCCTCCATGGGGCATTGGAGGGGCACACTTGTTTGAATATGAGTATGTGAAGCATGGTGAAGGAAGTGTAGAATGAGAAATGGTAGAATGTAACCCATAAGCATGTTTGAGATGTGCAGGATATACTTAGGTCCACGAGAACTACAGTGTACATCAACTAGGTCAGGATGACATTGCTTATGCGGGTCCTTTCAATTGGAAGCATTAGTGCCTCCTAAATATTTCTAACATGAAATGAAACCAACAAGTGACACTAAATATAAGGCCTTCCCCATCCTTTTTTGCATATCTTTGGGCATCTCCTGGAGACTTGTGTAGGATATAAATACACATAACCCGCTCCCTCACTATTCCCTACCTATGACCGCACATAATACATCACTCATGACATGCTCTTTGACATCATTGATAACATCACTGATGACATCTAATGGTGTTCATAAAGTTATTTAATTTAAAAGTGGTGCACAATTTATAAATCATACCTTTCATTTATAATTTACAAGAATAAAAAGAAAGAAAAAGAATAGTATTTACAATAATAGTTATGACATTGGAAAACGTTTGTGAGAGCACATTGCATGGTAGAGTGGTGAGTTAGTGAGTTATAGATATTGTAGTATGTATTTGCATTGAAAAAGCAAAGGTTAAAGGTTCATGCTTGTGTGGAGTGTGGCGCTGGTCAAAATTCCCTGTGGATACTGAATGGGAAATTGGGAAAATTGCACTTTGGGATCCCTGTGCTTTTTCTCGGCCTCCGCTTGACGAATCACTTTTTATTGATGCTTTTGTAAACTTTTCTTCATTAATACAGTACATGATCTCAAGGGAGCAGGTGTGTACCCCAACAAGTAAAAACAACAAAAAATAAAAAGCAAATCCATCATACCTGGTACAAAATCATTTCTTTTCCAGGCGATATATAACAAATTTGTCAAAACAACTCGCAAATCTAATACCCAGCTATTAGCGTTTTTTTTAGCAAAAATAGCAACAACATTGCACCTTATTGTAATCCATCCAAGGGGAAGATAAAACAAACAATTGCTCTATGACACATACATATGTTAAGAATTCCACCAATCCAAAACCCGGCTATAAGCATTTTGATTAAAAAAAAGAAAGGGCAGCACTACATTAAGCATGTTTATATTACAATAATCAAACGAAAGGTAAAATAGAGCATACTATTAATTTACATCAGTTTAAACGTAACATTTAAAACCAAAATAAAAAAACAATGAAATTCACCAGTTAACTGAAGTAACTATAACTCATGCCCATGCCATGCTCAGTGTCGTTATCAATGATGTCATTTCAGATGTCATCAGTGATGTTATCAATGATGTCATAGAACATGTAGGTATAGCTAGGACCATGTTTCCGTAGGAAGGGCATTTTTTGTTTTGCCAATAACTTTGGCGCCGCTTGATGAATCCTTATTAACTTTCAAAACATTTGCTACAGTTGGTTGAGCTGCTGTGTTTAACGTTTCAGGGTGATCCATCAAGCAGGGGCCGATAAAAAAGGGGAGTCCCAAAACACGTTTTTCCAATGAATTTTCCCATAGGTATTTTGAACACGGCTACAGCCCGAACCACTAAACGGAATAACACGGAATAATACCAAATTTGGCAGAAAGCTAGATGTTGGTCCTGAAAGCGTACTTTTTGTAATTTCGTGTAAATCCGTTCAGTAGTTTTAGAGATATTAAAGTTAAAAAAAATATAGATATCTGGGGACGCGGATCCTTGCAGTGGACTCGCGGATCCACAGTCCCGTGCTGAAGTTCGATTGGCTGCCAATACTTCAACTAGGAAGTGTTGGCAGCCATCTTGGGACTCGGCTTGAAGCAGAGTCCTACAGAACATGTAAAAAATGAAGAAAAGGGGGCAGGAATACCCTGACGCCAGATTTGATGGGAGGGTCCCAAAGGGACCCTGCGGGGATTAAAAGCATTTGTTCATCCAATTTCGCAACAAATTCACGGGTGGACCCGTGGATCCATGCCAAAATTGAAAAAGAAAGATGCACGGACTCCCCTGCGTCTTTTATAGGAAGCCCCCAGGTGGGCCAAATCCTGGGGGAAGTGTATTTTAATTATGCACGGCACCCATGCTAAACGGGATCCGCCACCTTCCCGGGGCAAACAATAATAAAATGATGCAAGGGCCCGTACGGCCCCCCTGCAGCCCTGGGGACCGCCACCTCCTAAAATTAGTGCAAGGGAAGCCTGTATGGCCCGGGAGCTAATTGCAATGAAATGGGGGGCCCCGGGGACCAACACCTCCTCAGAGCTGTTTAGTTTTTACATGGGGGGCCTCATGACCCCCCCCCGGGGCCCCAGGAGCCACCACCTCCCCGTGGCCAAAATGATTTTTTTAAATGGAAGGGGGACCATGTGGACCTTCTCTCGGGCCATTCTGAGCCCCGGGGACCGCTACCTCCCTGGGGCAGGCCCTACCCAAAAGAAGAAAGGAGCCATACATGGCCCTGGGGACCCCCCCACCCCAGGGCTGGTTCCTGCTATGTCCCTGGGGTACCCACTCCCAGGACATAGCTGTTTGCAGTAGCTTGGCTGGAGCATTACTGCTCCCACCAAGCCATAGAAAACTGTGCTCCGCTTTGAGCAAGTGAGAGCATTTTGCTCTCACTTGCTCAAAGCGGAGCACAATTTCTTTGACAGGGAGGGAGCTGCTTGTGCAGCAGCTCCCTCTCTGTCAAAGCAATTCTGGCTCCTGCAGGAGGCGGGGATGTTTGCAGGAACTGCGGGGGCCTTGAGGCCCCTGCGGTCCCCAACAGAGTGTGTGCCCTGGGTGGGACCAGGGCACTCACAAGTGAGGCGGGACCCTGGGGTTTTTGGTCCCCGGGGTCCAAATCGTTTGCTATGTCATCAGTGATTTCATTTGAGATGTCATCAGTGATGTCCTGAGCGATGTCACTGAGAATGTCAAGAGTGATGTAATATGCAAGGTCAAAAGCAGTGCGTTGCGGGGGCGTAAGTTATAGTTAGCCCAGCTAACTAAAACTGCTGAATTTCTCTTGATTTGTACGAGTCAAATGTCAGCCAACAATAATGTCCCTATAACCTTTGTTTTTTTCAGTGTATATATATGTATATATGTGTGTGTGTGTTAGTAATTAGTGCTAGTTAGGACTTAGTTACCATAGGAAGCTGATTTTTTGTTTGGTAATAACTTTAGCGCCGTTTGACAAATCGTCATGAACCATTCCCAAAAAGTTAATCCACCTCAGCTCCTTCCGGGAATGTTTCGGGTGATCTGTTAAGCGGAGGCCGAGAGAAAACATAGGCATCCCAAAGTGCAATTCCCCATGCAGTATCCACAGGGAATTTGGAACAGTGTCACCCCCTCACCAGTATGAACCTTTAACCTTTGTTTTTTTCAATAAAAATATACACTACATTAACTATAATTCACCACTTGATCAAGTTATGTCATAACTATTATTGTAAATACTATTCTTTTTCTTTATTTTTATTCTTTTAAATTATAAATGAAAATTATAATTTATAAATTACGCACAACATTTAAATTAATATAACTTGGAGCCATATGTAAGAAAATTCGAATTTGCGATTTCCAAATTGCGAATCCATAGAAATTGCTATTTGGGAATCGCTAAAAGATATATATGTAACCGTCGATTCCACTAATGGTGATTCCTATGGATTCGCATTCACAATTAGGAAATCGCAATTTTGGAAATCTCAAAATTGCGATTATCGAATAGGAAATAGCAAATTAGGAAAAGTTGCATTCTGGATGCAGAATGATGATGTCAGACAAGGAAGTTTACAATTACAGAAGCCTATGAAGGTGCTGAAAGTAAGGAGTACTCCTGCATCACTACTGCCAGTGTATTACACCATTCCTGGAGAACACCATGTTCTAAGAAATAGGGGACAAGGATTCAGGGAGCAGGAAGAGGTAGGTGACATTTTCAGAAAAGGGGCTGGAGCATCTGACAGAACAATGTGTCTACCATATGGACCAACTGTTTGGGAAGCCTCCTTCACAGTAGATGAGAGTCAAAAACAAAGATCTGGACCAGCATCTTGAAGAAGGTGAACTCCATAGGTGTCACCCAGAGGACCATCCCAGAGATACACAAACGCCAGTAAGACGTAAGGTCTCGCACAAAGGAGAAGGTGGCCAGCAGGATGGCTGAGGGTTGTAAAACAGGTGGTGAACCCTCATAGCACACCCCTCCTACTCATATGGAGATACTCTTTGAGAGGACCCTTGACACCTCCAATCCTACAGGGAACAGCATCTTCCCTTTGTTTACTTCACATAACATAATGTTAGCAAATCCATAAATCATGAATAACTCAGCATAAATAACTCCATTGAGATGCTTGCCCTACCCTGACAATGCATCATGGGAGTTGTAGTACACATAAGTTGCTTGCTGTACTGTGTGCTGATGACTACACCAAGCATATCTGTACATCATAAACATGTCACAAACACATGGAGCACAGTTACAACAATATTGTGAACAAACATTAACCCTTTATTTGCACTGACTACATAAATGCATTTCGACAGATCACACCCAGGACTAGTCAGAAACAACTAATGCTGAAGGGGCTACTGACACACATGTGGAAATTGAGGACACAACAGCACCAACAACTCAGCCAATCACCCCAACTCCAACTGCTAGGAGAGCAACCATCTCACCTCTACCAGACTTTTTAGACAGTGATGAGGGACAATCACAAAACAGGGACACCACAACATCTGTGGGCAGGACGCACAGATATCGCAGTGGTCAACTATCAACAGTCCACAATGATAATGTGTAGGATGACATGTCAAGGAGTTCTTCCATGTTTGATGGCTTGGAGAAGTCCATCATCTCTGTACAGCGCCTGCAAACAAAATAAATAAGGACTGCCAATAGGCATCTACTACAAATGTCTAGGTCGATGCAACAATTGGAGAAAGAGCAGGACCAGGGGATTGCCTCCATGGAGAATGAGCACCGTGTGCAGAGACAGAGGCACAGGCAGTAGCTGGCATGCTTTGATTCCTTCACCCGTTCCATCAACCGATTGGCAGTAGCCACAACAACACTAGCAAGGCGAACTGTCAGCATACAGACTGACATGGGCATTGCTGTCAGGATATTTCACGTGTCTAGTGCAGGTGACCACAACCCTTGAAAATATTCAGACCCACAACCTCTGTATCCTCAACATCCTGCCCTACCTGAGAGAGAAGAGGGCTCTAGCCTCAGTGCACATCTATTCAGAAGGCATGTAGTTCTAGGCGTTCATGCTGAAATACATCTGGAACTGACATGGCAAGAGTTCCACAGCCCAGTGTTGCTGACAAGGCACCCAACCCCAGAGGCTGGAAGAAATGAACCACTGAACACTCGGAGTCATGAGTCTACTTTGTTTTGTTTGTCATTACATACTTCGCTGCTTAGTTGAAACAATGTTACAACCACAGTGGATACAGTTGATTCTTGAGAGAAACAATGTAGTCACTACCTGAATAAACAGTGGTCTCTCAGTTCCGCACCATGCATTACAATGTTTGATGTCAATTTATTAGATGTTTTAATTACTTTTACCTCAGAAATAGTTGTTGATCTCAGTGCGTCATGCTTATCCCTCTGCTGCATGTGTACCCTCCTGCTGCACGTGTAGTGGCGGTAAGTCATCATCAGAGTCAGATTCAGGCTCTGTGGGAGTCTTGTGGAGACCTTTCTTCATTGCAATATTGTGCAGTATGGCACATGTGGCGATGATCTTGCAGCATGTCTCAGGTCAGGCTCTGCTGGTCTGGTGGAGGCAGCAAAACTGGGACTTCAGGATCCCAAAGGGCCTCTCTATGATTGAACATGTTGTCCTATGTGCCATGTTATACTGCTTTCACTTCTTGTCCTTGGAGTCAGGTAAGGTGTGAGTATCCAAGAATGCAAGGCACATGCACTGTCACCTTAAGAGCACGAGAAGGAAAACCATTAGGTCACATTGCACAAACCGACCTGGCCACTGTATTCATTGAGGCTGTGATTCTCTTATCTAGTAAAAAAACATTGCCAAATTCACCCTGCAACAGTCAGTTATGTATTCCACGGTGGCAGAACTTGAATGAGTCATGGGTGCTGCCTGGGACTCTGACACAAGGTCTGGTATGGTACAGGAGGCATCACACATTACCTGCACATTGAGTGAGTGTGAGCTTTTCCAGTTCCTGTATATGAATTCAGTGGCTTAGGGGGGATATATAGCAATATGTGCGCCATCAACACAGCCAATGACATTGGGTAACTGGGCTTCTCGGTAGAACATCAATTTGGTTTGTTGCAGTAATTGGGGGATATTGGGGAAAGATATATATTGGTTAACTTTACTAACCATAATGTCCATCAACCCGTGAAAGAACCTGGAAAAGGCATTTTGTGATACCTCCCCTGCCACTGCTATGAGCCCCTGGTAACTGCCAGAAGCTAAGAGGTGTAGGCAACACAATACCCGCACAGGTGTTGGGATTGCATTGTTGGAGTCCGTAGCTTAGGTTGTAACTCAGCAATTAAATCAAGAATTAGCTGACTACTGAGTCTGTACCTCTCATAAATCTCCTCCTCAGTCTGTTCAAAAAGTGTGACCCTCACCCTAAATATCTTCTCCTGTCTCCTCCTCCTTTTCTTACTACCAACCAAAATCCTCCTCCTCCTCGCTATAACATACAAAGCTGCCATTGTAAAAGAGCCTGATGCATTTTGGG
The DNA here is from genome assembly GCA_963921515.1 of Calotriton arnoldi. NCBI lineage: Eukaryota > Metazoa > Chordata > Amphibia > Caudata > Salamandridae > Calotriton > Calotriton arnoldi. The sequence goes on from CAWUFW010005187.1 coordinate 1,133,303, forward strand.
TGCCTTTTCATATTTTGCACCTGGTTACTACCTGATCTTAATCGATGGTAATTGCATTCCCTAAATAGGCATTTTGCGACGTCGCAGTTAGGAAATCCTTGGTACATGCAGTTAGTGAATCTCAATCTGGAAATCACTCTTTGCGATTTCCTATTTCGCGTTTTCCAGAAAGCGATTTCTACAGGTAGAAATCACATTTTGCGCTACTGCAAATGCCTTTCGTACATACCAAAATGGCATTTTCAATTTCCTAATGGCCTGAAATTGTGATTCACAGAAAGTGCAAAATCCCTTCGTAAATATGGCCTTTTATTCTTTAACTACAAATCAAACTAAATCTACAAAAAAAATTGCATTTTGTACACGTATATTTATACGTTTGATTTATGAATTATGCAACACTTTCAAATTATTATAACCCATGCACCTCCATTCACAGTGTATTTAACTTGGTAGCCACACTACATCAACTATAACTTGTGCCTTCTCCTTGCACTTTTTATATCCCTTTATATTATATAACTTGTACCATTTAAAAGAATAATATTTACAATAGCTATGACATCTAAAATCGCATATGTTTGTGAGAACACAGTGCATGGTAGAAAGCTAAGTTATAGTTAATGTAGTGTGGCTACCTAGTTGAATACACTGTATATGGAGGTGTGTGAGGATTGTGGGGGTGTAGCGCTGGTCAAAATTCTCTGTGGATACTGCACAGGAAATTGCACAAGTATAAGTTTACAAAATTAAAATTTTGTGTAGTTTAAGTCTTGTTTGTACTTAAAGAATAAATAAAGTTATATTATTATATAACTGGTCCATAATTTATACATTTAAGATATAACTGTAACTTTAGAATTTGTTATGTTTGTGTATTTTAATTTTGGTTTCTATAGATAGAATAAGTACATTTTTCCTAACTATAACAAAGGTTTATTTAACTTTTGTTTTTTTTAAATTGAATTTCAAAAGTTTAAAAAAAGAAATGTGTTTCAAATCGTAGAGTTTACTGTCGTCGAGTGGAATGTCATTAAGTGTAATGTGGTAAAATAGAGTGGAGGAGAGTGTTGTACAGCGTACTATCGAAGAACGTAGTGTCGTTGAATGGAGTAGGGTGGAGTGGAGTCAATTGTGTTACAGTGGAGTAGCGTACAGTGGAATAGCATACAGAAGAGTGGTGTAGAGTGGAGTTTTGTAGAGTGGAGTAGGGTACAATGGGGTTGGATAGAGTTGAGTGGTGTAGAGTGGAGTGTCGTAGAGTAGAGTAGAGTGGAGTGGAGTAGAATTGAGTGGCATAGCCTACAGTGCAGCAAATTGCTATATAGTGCAGTGGTGTGTTGTATAGTTTAGTGGCGTGGAGTACACTGGAGTGGACAGGTGTAGTGTAGAGTCGGGTAAAGTGTTATAGATTGGAGTGGCATCTTCTACAGTACAGTGGAATTGTGTGTTGTAGAGTGTTGGAAAGTGTCGTCAAGTGGAGTACAACAGTACGCTGGGGCGCAGGGACATAGAGTGGAGTAGAGGGTTGTACAGTGTAGAGTAGGGGCATAGAGTGATGTACAGTGTTATATAGTGGCACAGAGTGTAGTAGAATTTGTAGAGTGGAGTTTCAGAGAGTGGAGTAGAGTGTGGTAGACTCGGCGGTGTAGCATGGAGTGTTATACAGTGCCATAGAGTGGGGTTAAGTGTCCTGCAGTGAAGGAGAGTGGAGTCCAGTGGAGTGGCAAAGTATAGAGTGGAGTGACGTGTTCTAGAGTACAGGTAGAGTGAAGTGGAATAGTATACAGTGGAGTTAAGTGTTGTATACTGGAGTGGTGTGTGGTACAGTGGAGTGGAATGGTGTGTTGTAGAGTGTCGTAAAGTGTCATTGAGTGGAGTAGAGTAAAGTTTCACAGAGTGGATTAAAGTGTACAGCGGAGTGGAGTCGAGTACAGTAGAGTGTGGTGCAGTATGGTAGAGGGGATTGGATAGACTGTCAGACAGTTGAGTGGCATAGAGTAGCATACAGTGGAGTGGCATAGAGTGCAGTAGTGGAGTAGTGTGTCATAGAGTAGAGTAGAGTACCTGGGGTGGAGGGGCGTAGAGAGAGTTGCGTAGAGTTTGTAGAATGGAATAGAGTATCATAAAGTGCTATAGAACAAAGTAGGGTGCTCTACACTGGAATTGGCAGGAGTAAATTGTGGTACAGTGTAGTGCTATACAGTGGAGTATAGTGTTGTGCAGTGGAGGCGCGTAGACTGTTGTTGAGTGGAGTATAGTGTTGTTGAGCTGAGCACAGTCTAGTGGTGTTGGGTAGAGTCGAGTGACATAGAATGGAGTGGCTGCAGTGCAAAAGCATACAGTGAAGTAGCGAATAGTGGAGTGGCTTAGACTGGCGTGGCATAGAATGGAATAGCATAGAGTGGAATGAGGTACAGTGGAGTGGCTTAGAGTGGCATGGCATAGAATGGAATAGCAAAGAGGGAATGGGGTAGAGTGGAGTTATGTACAGTGGAAGAGCAGAGAGTACAGAGTTGTAGAGTGGAGTGGAGTGGGCATAGTTGAGAGTCATTGACTGCAGTGGCATAGAGTGGAAAAGCATACAATGGAGTGCTGTAGAGTGGAGTAGCGTACAGTGGAGTAGAGTAGAGTGGCATACAGTGGAATTGCATACAGTGGAATGGTGTATATTGGAGTGGTGTACAGTGGAGTGGGGTACAGTGGAGTAGCCTACAGTGAAATATCGTACAGTGGAGTGGGATAGATTGGAGTGGCATAGAGTCTTATAGCATAGAGTTACGTTGCATAGAATGTAGTTGCGTACAGTGGAATAATGTATAATGTAGTGTCGTAGAGTGGAGTGGGGCACAGGTGAGTGGCATAGAATGGACTAGTGTACAGTGGATTGGCATATAGTGGAATAGGGTATAATGGAGTGATGTAGAGTTGAGTGACATAAAGGGGAATGGCGTACAGTGAAGTGGCGAAGAGTGGATTGGCATATAGTGGAGTGTGGTAGAATGTAATAGTGTTCAGTGGAGTAGCGTAGAGTTCAGTGGCGTAGAGGTGGAGTCAGGTACAGTGTAGTGGCAATCAGTGGAACAGTGTAGAGTGGAGTGGCGTAAAGTGTAATATTATATAGTAGACTGGTGGTGTAGAGTGAAGTTGCATAGAGTGGAATAGCATATAGTGGAGTGACAGAGTGGAGTGGCATACAGTACAGTAGTGCAGAGTAAATTGGAGTAGAGTGGAGCGGAGTAAAATATAGTGCTGTACAGAGGAGTGGCGTACAGTGGAGTGGCATAGAGTGGAATAGCATAGAGTTGAGTGGCATACAGTGGAGTTGCGCACAGTAGACTAGTGTAGAGTGGTTTAACATACAGTATAGTAGTGTGCAGTGCAGTGGTGTAAACTGGAGTGGCGCACAGTGGAGTGGCGTACAGTGGAATAGAGTTCAGTGGAGTGGTGTACAGTGCAGTGATGTAGAGTGGAGTGTGGTAGTAGAGTGGACTGGCATACAGTGGAAGAGCGTAGAGTGGAGTGGCGTAGACAGGGTCACTGGAATTATGTGGCAGGAGAGGGCCAAATTATGCGGCAGGGTTGACACAATTATGCGCCACAAAAAGTCAAATTATGCGTCACAATGTGCCACATTTTGTGATAGTATTGCTTCATTATTTTGTCATTTTTACACTTGTTAACCCTGTTGGGTGTTGATTGCATCTAATTAGTAACAGTTTAACACCCAAATATAGCGATAAGCAACAGAAAGGGGGCCAGTCAACCTTTGCAAAGGGCCTTCCACTGTGCAGCAACACGCATCATCGCGTTTTAGTAACTTTTGAACCATTTGAGCTAGAAACAATTTTTTCTATTAGTTAAAATCTGCAGATTATGCAGCAGATGATGGATTATGTGGCAGATGCAGAAAATTATAATAATGTGAAAATCGCTGTGTCCACACAATCCCATAATTCTAGTGGCTCTGGGCATAAAGAGGAGTGGCGTACAGTGTAATAGCGTACTGTGGAGAAGCATACAGTGGAGTGTTGTAGAGTGGAGTGGGGTACAGTGTAGTGGCATAAAGTGTAATAGCGTAGAGTGGACTGACGTAGAGTGGAGTGGGTAGAATGGGATGGCGTACAGTGGAATAGCATACACCAGAGTGGGTGATTGTGGAGTAGCATAGACTGGAGTGGCACATAGTGGAATAGTGTAGAGTGAAGTGGCGTACAGTGCAGTAGCGTACACTGGAGTGGGGTAGACTTGAGTGGCACAGACTATAACAGTATAGAGTCGAATAGCGTAGAGTGAAGTGGTGTACAGCAGACTAGCATACAGTGGAGTGGCGTTGAGTCAAGTGAGGTGCAGTGCAGTGGCATACAGTGGAATAACATATAGTAGAGTGGTGTAAACTGGCATAGAGGGGAGTGGCTTAGAGTGGACAAGCATACAGTGAAGTGGCATACAGTTGAATAGCGTACACTGAAGTGGGTAGAGTGGAGTGGCATAAAGTGTAATAGTGAAGAGTGAAGTGGGGTACAGTGGATTAGCATACAATGGAGTGGCATAGAGTGGAGTGAGGTACTGTGTAGTGGAATACAGTGTAATATCATAGCCTGGAGTGGTGTAGAGTGGAGTGGCATAGAGTGGAGTGTTGGAAAACTGGAATACCGTAGAGTGGAATCTTGTGGAGTTGAATCGGGTAGACTGTAGTGGCATACAGTGTAATAGTGTACTGTGGATTGGCGTAGAGTGGAGTATTGTAGAGTGGCGTGGCGTACAGTGGAATAGTGTAGAGGCGGAGGGTTGTGAGGCATATAGTGGAGTGGCATAGAGTGGAGTAGTGTACAACAGAGTGGAATAACTTTGAGTTTACTGGCATACAGTACAGTGACATAGAGTGGAGTGGCACAGTGGAATAGCATAGAGTAGAGTGGCATAGAGTGGAGTGCCATACAGTGGAAAAGTATAGAGTGTAGTAGTGTGAGAGTGGACTGGCTTAGAGTGGAGTGGCGTAGAATAGAGTAGTGTACAGTGTAATAGCGTATAGTGGATTTTCGTAGAGTGGAGTGGGGTGTAGGTGAGTGGCATAGAGTGGAGTGGCATAGAGTAGAGTGATGTACAGTGGAATAGCGCACAGTGCAATGGTGTACGCTGAAGTGGCATACAGTGGATTGGCACAGAGTAGAATAGCATAGAGGAGTGTTGTATAGTGGAGTTGCGTACTGTGGAATAGCATACAGTGGAGTATCGTGGACTGGAGGGTTATACAGTGGAATGGCATACACTATAGTGTGATAAAATGGAGTGGCGTAGAGTGTAATAGCATTCAGTAGAGTAGTGTAGAGTGGAGTGGCGTAGAGTGGAGTGGAGTGTAGAAGAGTGGAGTGTTGTACAGTGGATTAGTTTAGAGTGGAGTTGCGTATTGTGAAGTGACATAGAGTGCAGTGGCATAGAGTGTAATAGCGTAGAGTCCATTGGCATAGAGTGGGGTGCCCTAGAGTGGAGTAGCATAGAGTAGAGTGTGGTTATTGAAACAGACGTAGCATTAAAGGGTGCTAACAGATGCAGATGTAATGTGGTGAGAATGTACATTATGAGGAGTAAATGGTTTTGTCGGTAGTATGTGTGAATAGTGTTAGTGGTGTGAAAGTTATAAGTTTTAAAATACTTATATATTGTGCCCTAGTATACCATGGTAAGTTCACGGTATACTGCGGTACATGTGAATGAGAAAGCAGTATGTGATTTGCTAATAGATGTGTTTACCAAACATGAAAGGCAGCCATGTAGTTTTTAACACAGTTTGGCTGCGTTCTGCCTTTTTCTGCATTCTGGATAGGGTCTTAGATATAGGTAGGTAGTAGGTTTTATTGTTGTTCCCTACCTTTTACCACTTTATTAAAGGGTTATTAGGTAGAGAAATGTATTTTCAATTATCTATATACTTTTTGAGACCTTTAGGGAGAGCAGCGCATTTTTGTAAAAATATTTTAAGTAGCTCAGTAATTTGTAGATATTACTGTGCTACTCTGTATACTTTTTTGCATATATTTAAATATGTTATAAATAGAAAATGCATTCTAGTACATTATATTTGTAAAATATAGTATAGTGCGTTGCATTTTTTTTTTTTACATATTTTTTTTTAATTTTTAATTTTTCGGTACCCCATACAAAGTACAGCAGTACTCCGTTTATTTTTCAAAAATATGTAGAAACTTATAAATATTTTTCCTTAGCTATTGCCATTTTAAGAAATATCAAGCCTAATACTTACCTACATCTGAAGGGGTAAGGCAGAACACAGCCAAAGTGTACCTAAAAACAACATGGCTGCCTTTAACTGTTGTAAAGGCAGTCATTAGTCAATCACATCATGACTTGTCATTACTGTGTACAGCAGTACTTCCACAAAATATTACAAACATTAGCAAATGTACTGCAACAAGGGATAGCAGTAAGTTAAAATGCTTTATAAATTATATATACACTCTATGTATATGCACAATTTCTGAGGCTCTACTCAAGAGGATAGCTGGCATTTATACACTGCTTCCTTGAGTCATGGAGGTCGGATTTATTAAGTTTGATTTACCTGTACTAAAACGCTGTGCTTTCCGCCTCACTTACTTTCAAAACCCTTCTTCCACTTCACTGATGCTCAGATCTATTAATTTATATTGCTGCATTTTCCTAAGTAGTCTTTAAATATTATAAAGAAATATAATATATATACTTTCTTGCACAATTTTCTGGAAATGTCCTATACAAGGAGGTTGCACAGACAAAAATGATACTGATAAGAATACTACTATTACTACTGATAGTTGAAGTAGTAATAATTATAATAAAAATAATAATAATATGGATAATAACTGTTGCAAAATCACGCCTTCTTCAGTGGTCATCCCTAGTTTTTCATGTTTTATGGGACTCACCTGCTGGTAATTTCTAGCACTGGAATATTGATATCCAATACATAGTGTATGTGCTCTGACCTCTAAAGTTGAGATGTGCTTAAAAACCCCATTTGGCATATTTAATTTTACTATAAGGCCATTGTTTATGATGTAAAAAACTACACATATGGCATGTAAAATTAAATGAATGTTGCATGTGGACTGAAGCACTATTTTGTACCATCCACATTGTGACCCCGGAAACGCTGAGGCCTGGTCGCCTGCAGCCCGTAAGCTTTCATGGTTGGAGATATACCTGTAAGAATAAACTCTTTCAAAGGCATAATAACCCACTTCTAAGTGCTAAATAAGTCACACATGAAATTACCTTATTGTCCATAAGTTGGGGTGCATAGGACCTAGAAGTGTCAGATGCTTAAATTAATTGGGTTCCTATGGTAAATACTGATAAATACTGATAAAACAGATTACATCACAATTTCTGCATTATTCCTTAGGAAAGAGCTGCAGCAAAAAATCAATAACTTTTCCTGTTCTGAAAAATGCAGTTCATTGGTAATGTTGGATTTTTTTCTAATAAATATAGCATTCAGAAAAAATTTGATTTACTTGCATGAGACAAGGTAGGGTAATGAGCTTTAATCTGCAGCTGACACCCTACCTGTAACGAGGTGTGGAATTCCTTTCAGGAGCCACTCAATAGACTTCTTTGATTGGGAGGTCAACCTGAATGGGCAAGGATGACCCATCTGAGCTCAGCAAAATATTCAAAGTGGGAGCCGCTGCCCCTCCTGTTGGCATCACAGTGTAAAATCCTGCATGAGAGGCCAGTCTGAGACACATGTAAAACTTTTACATTTTTTTAAGGAGTCATAGAGGCTCAGATCACAATTCGTGTGTATCCCCTGTCTATTACTGAAGGACCCAGCTTTGTCTTACTATACGTCTGCCTCATTTTATGTTATCAGTCCAGGGCCTGCTTCAAACTGAATTTTGGTATTAAATGAGGTAGGACACTAGTAATTTTCAAAGTACAGTCCCCTACATACCCCAGCTGTCAGAATTCAAGTTTAATGTGGCAGAAGACTTTGGCCATCGTGGATATGCACTGACACATTGAGTTTTGGGTGTGTTTCCAGTAAAGGAAACAGGAAATACAGACAAAGTAGGCAGGCTAGAGCCTGGTAACATTTACTTTATTTGTCAGAGAAGGACGAAGAGTGCCTTGGGGTGTCTCCAACCTAAAGTCTGATTAACCCTACAATGCTGGAACCTCACCCAACCTTCCTCTGAACATTGCTGGAGTTGTGAAAGGATACCAGGCAGACTGAACCTGCTCCACATGGGAAACGGCCTTAACAACACGGCGTCACCACACGTGCCGTTTACCCGCAAGCCGGACCACGCTTGCCTTAACCACGCATATGCCTTAACAACGCATTTGCGTGGTTAACATAATGCGCGGTCTGGATGCAGAGTGGATGGCTGGGCTAGGAAGACAGGAAGAGGAAGATTGGGAGAGGACATGGTAAGGTAAGTGGGGCTGGGGCCAGGTCTTGGGGTGAGGGGTACTTTTTCAGGGTGGGGGTCATTTTTAGGGCTTGAGGGGGTCGGGTTGTTTATGGGGCAGGGAGCAGTGTTAGGACTAAGAGCTGGGAGGCTAGGTTGGGGTACTTTACAGGTGTAGGGAACAGTTTTTAGGGCTCAGAGTGGGGGGCTGGGGTCGGGTAGTTTTTAGGGTGTGGGGTCAGTTTTTAGGATGCAGGACGGGCAGAGGAAAGGGACAGTTTTAGGGCTGGGGCAGTTTTAGGACTCAGGGCAGGTGGGGCTGGATCAAGGTAGTTTACAGGGGTAGAGGTCAGTTTTTAGGGCTCAGGGGGGGGGGCGGGGGTCGGGGTAGTTTTTAGGGCGTGGGGACCGTTTGTAGGGCTCAGGGCAGGGTGGGGGAAAAGGACAGTTTTAAGGGCTGAGGGCAGTTTAAAGGCCTCAGGGCGGGGGGCGCTGGGTTGGGGTACTTTACAGATATAGGGGACAGCTTTTAGGTCTCAGTGCGGGGGGTGGGTGTGGTCGGGGTAGTTTTGAGTGTGTGGGATTTTTAGGGCTCAGGGTGGGGTAGGAAAAGGGACAGTTTTCAGGGCTGGGGGCAGGAGTATGATCTTTAGCACACATGTCCATTTACCACTCATGTCTTTACCACGAAATTGCATGTTGCATGTTCAGGCATGCGTTGTTCGTCATACAACCGCTCCACATGGCATCTGTGACCTGTGAGAAGGACCTGAGGAGATTGGACACCCTTCCACTAGAAATCCAAGGACAGAAAAATCTCCAAGTACCATAAGGCTGATCCCCAGGGTGCATCCAGAAACATAAATAACATGAAGAGGACATTCCTGTGAATAATCCCACTGAACAAGTGGCATTTGGACTGGGACTGGGCTTTGTTGTTGACCTCTGTCTGACACAACGAGGGCCTATAAGTGCCTGAGGGCCTTAGAAGTAAACTCCTGTGATCGCTTGGGCACCAGAATAAAGTCTGGAAACTTGATAGTTTTGCCTCCAGAGCTTCAGGTGCACCTGCCAGGAAAAGTATCTGATCCACAGCGTCGGAATGGATTTCAGCTTCCCATCCTGAGTTGGAACTCAGAAGATTTTCAGTGAGAAACCTCAAAAGCTCCAGAGTGCCAATGGAACCAACGTGCTTCAGGTATCCGGCCCTCTGTTCCACAGCGGTGTCGACACTTTCAGCGCCACACAAAGAGGATTTTCTTCTCAAAAAGTGATAAAGTCCCATTCTGCACTGAGACATAGAAGAAATTTCAGACGTTTTCCTAGTCCTAGTTTGAAGTGGGACCTAGAAAATTTTTTTTAACTTTCTGACTTCCCGACTTTTACCAGTACCAATGCACTTATGGGCCGATTACGAGTTTTGGCGGTGCAAGGGGGAGGTGGTACACCACTGCCACGCCCGCACCGCCGAGACTCGCCACTGCCTGTCCACCAGATTATGACTTTAAAGTGGTGTGGAGTGCGGGCAGCGTGGCAGTCCCAGGGTAGTGCCTCTTTCAAAGGAGGAGGTGCCTTTGAAAAAGGCACTGCAATGGGAACGCCTCACAAAGTTCCTGCATGGCATGGACTTGAAAGTCCATGCAGTGCAGGAACTGTTGTGCATGCACACAGGGGGGCACATGTTATGCTCCCCTGTGTGAATCCACAAGCGTAGGAGGCACAGGGGGCCCTGTAGTGCCTCCTTTGTTTCCTCTCCACCGTGGTGTACATGGAGGAGTAACCGGCGGAGAAGAAACTCGGAATATGCTTGGCTGGATCGTGGCGGCCCCGCCACGGTTCATCATTATGTCTGTAGGTACCACACTATTTGTGTCGTCAATTGCTACTGTGAATTTAACTCATTCACACTTCATTCATCCTTGAATGCCTTGATTACAAACCCTACTGCAAAGTTTCGTCAGTGGGTAAACTGTAAATCAGAGAGAGAGTCTTAGCTAGAACTTTACTCTACAGCATATATTTTGTGATCACTCATGGTGGGCACTGCAAACTACTATATGGTGAATGCACATTGATGCGCATGCATTTTTTTAAAGATTAAAACCATATTCCAGCATCTCTATAAGGTTTAGGGCCTTATTGCGAGTGTGGCAGTCCACTGACCGCCAGACTCGTGGGGCGTGGCAGTGGCGATCTTCCAACTGCCATATTATGACCAGGGTGGTTGGGTCACCCTGGGACCACCACAACCACCTGTAACGGTGGTCTTTAGGTTGCAATATGAGCATATTACAAATTTCCTCACTGCCACACTTTTCATGGCAGTGCAACCGCCATGAAAAGTGTAGCGCTGAGGAAACAAAGGGGGCCCTACAGGCCCCCTTATGCGTCACGCCATGTGGCTGCACACATAAGGGCACAACATGTACCCCCCTCTGTGCATGCAACCCAGTGCCTGCACGGCATGGACTGCACCGCCAAACTCATAATAAGGCCCTTAATCTTCAGCCCTCTATAAATGTGATGATATACTGAAATTCTGTGCGTAACACATGCAATTGTATTATCTTGTTTTTGACCCAAGGGTGACACAAGGTACACGGGATGAAGGCCCAATGATCAAGCGTGACAATCATTTTAAACAAATAGGTATACTACCACTAGACCATACAGAGAGGCTTTAGTATGACAATTAGTCAGTTTCCTCTCTTTTGATAAAAGGCACCCCAAATAATATTCCACTTTCCTACAACAACAATAATAACAGAAATAATACTAACAACAATATTGACAACTTAAATAGTGCTCACCACAAGCCTAAATCTCAGTGAAGCGTAAAATAATAGGTAATATGATTAATTAATGTACCATTATAGGTTTTTGGTAACAAACATAGGGGCATATTTACAACTAAATGGGGGAGCGTAGCGTTAAGCCAAGAAGGTGAACACAGGGCTGCACCGTATTGACAACAATAAGGTGCAGCCCTGCGTTTCTCCATGCGCTGGTGCAAAATTTAGCTACCTAGCACCAACGAAGGCCCCTTTGCACCATAGTGCACGGGGGCCTGCGTTTTGGGAATGATTATTTATGTGCAGGAAGGTGTCCTTTCCTGCACATAAACAATCATAAATGGCGATTTGTAACTTCTATGTGTGCTGCTTGTGCAGCACACATACCAGTTGCAACTCATCCTTTTTAAATCATACATGGCATTTTGCTGTTTCTATGTGTGCTGTACACTGCAGCACACATAGAAACAACAAAAATGAGTATAAATAAAGCATTTCTCCTCATTTTGCCTTTTTAAGACCAGGTTTTCCCTGGTCTTAATTTTGGCGCTGCCCCATATTTACGCTATCCTTATAAATATGGGCAGCATCAAAATAAATGGGTGTTGCGGCGGAAAGCCCACCCCTTTCACGCTAAGTATAGCGTGAAAGAGTGCCTTATTCACAAGGCGGCGTTAAGCCACGTTAAGTGGCTTAACGCCGCCTTGTGAATAAGGCGAAACCCCTATCGCCACAGGAACATCTAAAAAAGTGATGTTCCTGTGGTGAGAGGGGCTTGTAAAAATGCCCCATAATGCGTTAAAGTATCCTATGTAAATATCTATCATAATGCATGCTGTTTATGAATGAATGGAAAAATGTGTCATGTTTTCCTCATTTAACACGTACTGCATGTGTACCTGTCTGGACTAAATTTGAACCAACTGTTTCTCGCCTAATTAAGAATGTCATCCAAGCATAAGTATAAAAACCCAGTTACAGTGCCCTGTTGTGTGTCATTGGCATATGAATAATTAGTAGGACAAGGTTTTTGGCAAACGTTACTGGGCCCTCGCTTCTGCGCATCATACCAAAGTGGTGGCAAAGCCACGCCTAGCGAACATCCATCACCGCCAACTAGAGCTTTTGCCAAAAACCCTCAGTCAGGAGAGAGCCTGTCATCCATCAAAAACTTTATATGAAACATTTAACACGGGGGGTTTTCAAAGCAGCTGCACTACAAGTATTCACTTTCAGAAAAAAAGAGGTGAAATCCTTTGCCTTTTTGAAGAAAATTACCTGTTACCTTTCATCAATATGTGAATTCAAAGGTGTGTGCCCTTTAAAGGGCATAGTTTTATCTGACAGGTCATTTTATGCAACTTCAGGAATTATACAGTAATGTGGAGGACATGAACATCTCAACCTCTGCTTTGGGCTGGGGGGTGGGGGGGCGGCTCCAGGGCTTGCACCGGAGGCTTCTCCCCACTACACATTTTCTTGTGAAGTGGTGACTGATGTAAAACCAATACCAACTGTGAAAAATCATGAAAAGGTGCAGCTCATTTGTTTGCTCTGGGAAGCTCATACTTTTAAACCACCAAAAACACTTTATAGCCCTGTGACCTGAAGGGTCTGATGGAAGTAACAGAATATTACCTACTTTTGTAAATTGACCATTTGGGCAAAAAATCACCAATAAAAACGTTGTCACCTATTTCAATTTTTTCCTACTTATTTTCAATTGTTTGTCCAACCATTAGTTTATTTTGGAAAACCCTGAGCAAGGTATACAAATGACGCCTTGCTGATTTTCGATTTTTTTTCTAGTTTTTAGAACTGTATAGGTTTCTGTGTTCATCCATGGATTTTACACCTGTTTCCACATCAAACTGCAAGCGGCAATAAGACGGAAAAATAGGATAACTCGACTACCACTCATAAAAAGGCAAAAAATATGCTTAAAAAATATTTTTTACAACAGTGCCTGTTCCTGAGACCTGTGGTGAAGGAGATCTTAGATCAGTAAACCTTTTGTTGATGCCATTTTTAGAAAAAAATATCATCTTCTTTCACATCACTTTTTTGCATTTTGTTCTTTAAAAAACGCCTTTGTTACATTTTGTCCCAGAGAATCCACAAACTCTGGGCTCTTTTGAATAACCAGCATGTGAGAAAAAGGACACCAATTTGCCCTGGACACATTTTTTGTAAAAAAGCGTGAAGTGCCCAAACATCAAACAGACTCAGCACATGGGTAGAAAGTATTAAGTATTTGGCTTTGTCAATGTTTGCTTATTTTGTCATACTTTTAGCAAACTTTTATGGATGGAGAATAACGTCCGTCACCATCATTCTAAAAAAAAATAATTTTGACTAAAATCAAAAATATTTTTTGTTCTCAAAAAGCACACATTGCCATAGTAGTCTGCTAGGTTTGTGGGAGAATAGTGTGGTAAGTTAAGTAATAAATGATGGCCAATTTTTTACATCCATAATTAATCATTAAAAAAAAAACGATAGCTCAGTTAAACCTTTGGATCAAGAGCAGAAAGAGAGTCTCAACCAAGACGTAACAGAAGAAGAAGTGAAGAAGGCCATACACGCATCTAAGGGTGGGAAAGCCGCTGGGCCGGATGGGATACCAGGAGAGCTATATAAGGTCTTAGGGGAAGTCCTAACCCCCTTTTTGACAAAGGTAATTAAGTAGATTTTAGAAAATGGGATCCAACTTCCAAGATCATGGAATGAAGCGACAATTTCACTTAACTTGAAACCAGGCAAGGACCCCGCCAACTGTGATTCATATAGACCTATATCCCTATTGAACGCAGATTATAAAATCTTTACAACTATCTTGGCGGGGAGAATTATCAAGGTTGGGGGAGGGGTAATCCACAAAAATCAGAAGGGATTCATCAAGGGGAGACACATTCATGAATTAACGTATGGGCTCATTGGAGCAATTGATGTGGCAACAGCTTATCTGCCCCCCTCGCAGTTATTATGTTAGATGCTTCTAAGGCCTTCAATAGGGTCAGGTGGTCTTATCTGCTAGTGGTTTTAAAGAGACTCTAGCTAGGGGACAGATTTTGTAGGGCAGTTCAATTAATATATCAAAATCCCACTGCAAGAGTTTTAATAAACGGGAACTTAACTGCACCTTTTAAAATCTCAAGGGGCACAATACAGTGATGTCCACTGTCCCACCTCTTATTTAACCTGTACATAGCGCCCTTTGCCCAGAAATTGAGGACGGCAACTAACATTCCTGCCTTCTCTTGGGGGACCTGGGAGAAGAAAGTTGCATTATATGCAGATGACCTGGTAATCTTCTCCTCCGAACTAGAGACTGCGCTATCCCCTATCATACAGATAACTATGGGGTTTGGTAGAATATAAGGTTACCTGGTAAGTGAGGCTAAAACAGAAATCATGGTCTGGAACCAGAGGACAGATAACCCGTTGATTAAAAATGAGATGAAATATTTGGGGATTAAAATTGTGGAAGATATAAATAAAATCCCGGAAATTAACCTGCTGAGAATTCTTAGGGAAACATTGCAGCTATTGAAGAGCTGGGCACATCTTCCTCTTACGATTTTTGGTCGGGTTAATTTGGTCAAGATGGTGATACTGCCAAAAATCACTTATCTATTTAACACCATCCCTCTTCATTTTGAGAAACCAACAATAGATAGAATCCAACAGGCAATAAACTCTTTTATCTGGGGATCTCTAGGAAAAAGCTGCGGAGACGGAGAGAGAAAGGGGGACTATCGTTACCGGACATTCAGTACTACGCTTGGGCTTTTCAAATCGCTAACTCTAGAATGCTTTTTAGAACCCTCGATGACACGGATGTCGGAGTTATGTTCTCCGCAATGATAAAAGCAAGCAAAATGGGCACTGGTGGTTTTCTTTTTAAGTTTGGGGACTCAACATTTTTCAAGAAGATTACGTTAAAAGTACCACAAGCACTCACCAGAATGTGGTGCACGATAAGAAGGCGGCTTAAAATAGACTATTATTCCTTCTCAGCCCCAATTTGGGAGTCTCCAGGGACCCCGGAATATCTTAAGGATAAATTGGCTTTATCAACGAGGGAGACGGGTATACTTGTCTGGGGTGAGATTACGCAGGACGGACAGCTAATCCCATGGAAGGAAATGCAAGATCTTATGGGGGACAAAATTTCCCATTTTAAGTATATGCAATTGAAGAGTTGGGCGCGGGCACGGAAAGCACCACTGGGTGTAGCCAATGACTTGGTGGAACAGCTTGCCGGTAAACCCCCCGGTTTGAAAGAAGTCTCCTTTTGGTATTGGGGTTTGCAAGATACCACCGACGGAGAATTCACCCTGGTAGAAGATCTATGGGGAAGATGCTTGCCGAGCTGCAACTTACAGCATATTTGGCAGGTATCGATGCGTACATTTTACACTATTGTTAAGCCTTCTTTTTTAAAAAGAAACCACTTCTTCTCACTTCATAGGGGATATATAACACCAGAGAAGCTGTCCAAAATGGGGGAAGGAAAGCCGGCTACCTGCGCAAAGTGTGGCTTGGAAAAAGTGACAGATGTACATATGTTCTTCCAATGTACACAAATACAGAATTTTTGGCATGAAGTTGATCAACACTCTCAGGTATTTTGGGGATACACATAAAGGTAAGCCTCTCACAAATTATTTTTGGGGGGATGGAGGGTGTATCAGTAGCCACCAGGAACTTTCTGTTTTATGCATTATTGCTTGCTAGAAGGGAGATATGTCGCAACTGGATAAGTGAAATACCGCCTCAGCATTCAAAGTGGTTAGAGTCCATGTTTTATTTGTCAAGAATTGACTTTTTGGGAAATGGGTCCAAAAAGAGGAAAAGATTCTGGGATATATTACAGAATTGGGCAGGGGCTAACCGAATTCAATGAATGAGTAAAGATATAATAAGAAGATAATAAGAAGAACCCCTGTCCAATGATTACACCACCATAACGCTCTGCTTTAAGCTGCAAGGGCCTCCTAATACACTTTATGCAGCCACCGAAAAATCGGACGTTGTCTGAGAGAGATATACCAGAAGGAGGATGGTGTCTTAACCCAATGCCCTTTTTCTCTACCCCTGGTGGGGGTCCATGGTTTTCTCCTTCGCAGAGAAAAGGCAAGGGGAAAAGTCATTTAAAACCTGAGGTGAATGAGGACAAAAATAAAAAATTAAAAATTAAAAATAATTATTAATATTGTTTAATAATCATGTTAATTGTTTAATTGTTTTTTATTTTTATGTACATAATTCTTTTTTGGTTAATTAAGTGGGAATAGTAAATGTTACCTCTCTGGAGTCCAACAATTTCCATACTGTTGCACAGACTGGAGTGGAAATAGTGGATGTTATCTCTATGGAGTCCAACGTTTTCCCTATTGTTGCACAGACTGGAGTGGGAATAGTAAATTTTAAACCCTCTGAATTTCAATGCTTTCCCTACTGTTGCACACACTTGAGTGGGAATAGTAAATTTTACCTCTCCGATGTCCAATGCTTTCCCTACTGTTGCACAGACTGCACTGGTACTAGTAAATGTTACCCCTCTGGAGTCCAAAGTTTTCCGTACTGTTCCACAAAATGGAGTGAGAATAGTAAATTGTACCCTCTGAAGTCCAATGCTTTCCCTAATGTTGCACAGACTGGAGTGGGAATAGTACATTTTACCCCTCCGGTGTCCAAAACTTTCCTCACTTTTCCCACAGCGACTGCAGTGGGAATAGTATATCTATTATTCCCAGACTTCTCAGACTTCAATACTTTTTTTAATACTGTTTAAATATATCTAATATTATTATTTGTTTATTTGGTTAATTTTATAATAATTTTTTAATATAATTTAAAAAACATGTTTTAGTAAATGTCTTTATTTTTATTTAATTCATTTGGAAATTTATTTCATGTTTTGCATTTGATTTGTTATGTTTTATATATGTGTATATATATATATATATATATATATATGTATATTTATATATATAAATATATATATTTATATATGCATCTTCTTTTTATAGTAGTAAATAAAAAAGACAAAAATGTAATATAATGTAAAATATATTTTTAATAATAATGTTATATTATATATATATGTATATGTTTATATTAGTATATATTTAAATGCTACTTACATTTATTTAATTTACAATATATTATTGTTATATATGAAAATATTTAAGATTTATTATGTTACACTATATATATATGTATATATATATGTGATATGTGTGTATATATATATATATATATATATATATATATATATATATATATACACACAAAATTTTGTATTTTGTATTGTTGTATTTCAAAGATCTGGTGGGAGTGCCTTTGTTGAAGCTGGCATTTGAAAAAGGAAATTGCTCCGAAACGCGTCATGCCTTAAGCTTTTTTAGTGAAATTAAATCCTTTCCCTAATTCCCCGCTGTGTCCCTCCCGTTCTTTGTGAATTTTAGAACGTTCCGTGGCATGTGTTTCGCGTTAGCCCTGAGCGCGATTGAGGTGACCCGCCTTTACAAAGAGGACAGAGCCAGCTGGGCAGCTTCGGCAACTTTTTCACTTCACCAAGGTATTGGTACGGCTCTGACCCACCACATCCTCGCTTGACGGAAGTGCCGCTGCTCATCGCAGTCCGTGACTACACGGAGGAATCCTGGAACATTGTATCCTTGTTTTTCAGGCAAGAAGCAAAAGGGGATCTATGCTGTTGAAGGCGTTGGTGACTCTGGAGAGGATATTGCTTTCACCAACAACGTGCTGCCTCAGATCACAGTAGCGTTCTACATTTCATCCGGTACCCCAGATGGGACACAAGAGGCTGAGCAAAGGAACTTACCTGGCATGCGGTGAGAATTACATGTTGGGACTTGTAGTCAGCCAACGCGACTGCAGGTCCGTTTGGAACTTTGACCCAGCCCACCTGGATGGCCACCAATGGCGGAACGACTGGGGCTATTTCAAAGATCTGGTGGGAGTGCCTTTGTTGAAGCTGGCATTTGAAAAAGGAAATTGCTCCGAAACGCGTCATGCCTTAAGCTTTTTTAGTGAAATGAAATCCTTTCCCTAATTCCCCGCTGTGTCCCTCCCGTTCTTTGTGAATTTTAGAACGTTCCGTGGCATATATATATATATATATATATATATATATATATATACACAAAATTTTGTATTTTGTATTGTTGTATGTTTTGTAATGATGTTAGTGTGAAATAATATTTTTTGCGATATTCGTAGAGCTGCCACATAAGAATAAATAGGCTCATTAGGTAGTCATGTATTAAATGTGTGCCTTTCCATCACAAACTGTAGTTAATCCTTCAATTGTAACTTAAGTCTATCAATTGCTTCTAAATACTTATTGCAAATCACAAGAAGGTGTACAAGGAGGAGGTTGACACGGGGATACATGCTCAAAAACACTTGGAGCATCTTTCCCAAGTAAATTCAACAACAATGCTTTCTTTGTATCAGCATTAACATTTTTGCCAACCATTGTGATCAGGTAATTATCGAAAGTTTTAACGAAGAGTTTCATCATATAGAGGGAAAGAAATGGGTGTGGCTTGAAAGCATGTTTCAGAGAGGTGGGAGGAAGGAGGCAGGGAAGCCAAAAGACAGGACTATTTAAAAAAAAAAAAATCTTTTTATTAAACAAAACAAGCTTCAGGCATATGCAGTATGTATAGTACATCAAAAGAATTTATCAGACATGACAACGAACCAGTCCTCGTATCCCACCTTCTGAAATAAAGAGTATGCGTTGAGCCCAGTAAGACCATTACAGTACTTCCCTGAGCACCCCATAAAACACATGACAGGATATTTTTATTATGCTATAGGAAGGAAGGGGTTGAGGAGGGTAAAACCGTGGCTGAATGCTGTGGATCTGGTTTTTATTTCGGCAACCGAAATATCAAAAGCACCTGTGGTGAAATATTCAGCCTCACCATGCCTGAGATTAATCCATTTTATTTAGTCATCTACAGCACTTCATTTTAGCATTAGAAACAGTGCCAGAAGAATTCATCCAATGAAATGGGCGGAAATTAACCACCAGACTTGTCAACTTCCTCGCTTCAGCCTATATGACCTTTTCCTCTGGGAATGAGTAACCACTTCTGTCACGTCCCCAGTCTTGGATATTGAGTAGAAGCTAACATGATGCTCAGGCCAGGTTGTTGATGTTTACACTTCGAAACCAAAGCCAAGCACTGGCATGAGACTAATACATCATGTGACTTGGGCTACATATCTCTCTAGGTGCTATGTATGGAAAATATGCCTACTGTTGCCATCCATACATTTGTACCACATCCTGAATCCCATAATCCAGTCTAATCCAGAGCTCAAGCATCATGTTGTATGTAAAGCATTCATGTCTCTTTTATAATGAAAATGTTTCTCATGTAGGATTACACTCCTTCTTGGAACTAGCACAACTTATACTCTAAATGTAAAGAACTGAATAAAGGTATGTCTAAGGGAATACTTCTATATTTATGACAAATGCGCTGCAACAGAATTAAGACTGGAAGCCCTGCTCCAATGGAATCTCGTTTGTAGCTGAATCAGCATCGATCAGTATAAATCGTACTCCATTACGTGATCAATAGATTTAATAACAACACATATGCATGGCAACATACTTCCCACATATGCATATGCCATTTGTGTTTATTTACACATCTAGGAAGTTAGGTGTTATTGTTCGAATATGCATATGTTTTGTGGTGTACCTTTGAGAGTCAATTCTCAGATATTCTCAGATTTCTTGGTTGTCCTTACACTCTAAATTCTGCCATGTTTGTACCAGATTTGGGCAAATTTACCTCACTTTCTTGGCAAAAAGATAGGGAGGTTTGCCTACGAGATATTACATTTTTGAAATTATAAAATGTCAAACATTCTACTTCTGGCATAACGATTGATTGTAACAAAAATCCATTGCAATTTCTCTCTGCTTTCTCATCTAAATGTAGCTCTTTTTTAAACCGGGAAGGGGTGAGGAAAGGCCATAAGGAAGAACATCAGGACAGCACTTAACACTTGAAGGAGAATCAATTAAGAGAGGAGAGCAACAAAAAATATACATATTTTTTGGGGGAGATGCAGCAGTCTAGGTCAATGTTATGTGAGAATTCGTGGGATATTTGTTAGATTTATTAGGGACAAATTGCAAAAAGCATCCGAGTTAGGATGTCAGGATGCTAGGTATTCTTTTTTATGGAGTGAAAGATAGCAGTACAGAGGAGGGGAGATTGACTGGATACTAAGGCCTTCATTGTGATGAGGGTCGGAAACGGTCAGAGGCTTTCCGAGCCTCATTGCGGTTTCAGTTTACAATGCAGGCGATTGAAACTGAAACGGGCTGATCACTCCAGGTGGATTCCGACGGGCTAAAGGAGCCTGTCGGCCAGTCAGAGACCAGCACGTAATCCCTATGGATGCCGTTTCTGCCGTAGGGATTATGATGTCGGTTTCTGACAGGCTTTCCATGTTGGGCTTTCCGACATGGAAAGCCTGTCGGAAAGCAACATTGGGGGTGCCTAGCAGGGCCCCCTTCATCCTGCGGCCACCTTGAGGTGCCTGCAACGCAGTGCAGGGATAAACAGAGTCAACCCATTTGTCAATGGGAGCTTGTGCTACTGCCGGTTTACGGTCGTAGCACAAGCTCCCATAGACAAATGGGAGTATGTGACCGCACCATGTGCGGTCACATTGTAATCGCTGTGTCGGGACCCCGACCGGAGGTCGGTCGATCTCGAGACCGCGACGGTCCACCCGACTTCGTAATTAGGTCCTAAATGTTTAAATTGGTCAGAGGTGGCCACATTGCTTATTGTAATGGCAGAGGTGTAAAACATGACTCTAATACCCTTGCTGCTTGAGTAAGGCCCCAGGTTCCACCGTTATGGAATGGACGCCTCAGCCCTTCAACTCTGTGAGTGCCGTGCCATGTAAAACAATTAACAGCTCAGGGAATATTATTATTGCTCCAGGCGAAAGTAACAAACTGCCACAGTATCCATTCCACTAAAAGTCAGCAGATCGCTTTACAGGGCCAAAGAAAAAGGTGCAGTCAACAAGTGGTTGGAGAACTAGATAGGTTTTGGGTGTCGAAGTCTACTGTTACTGCATCATGATGTATTGTTTTTTAAAGAGGTGTGTCTTCAAATCTTTTGTAAATTGGAGCATGGTCGGGATGCTGCTGATGAATATTAGGATATGGTTCCAGGATTGGGGGCATAAATGATGCAGTTCTGTTCTCTTTTTTTTTTGCACTTTTCTGTCTCCAGTTTGATGGTATTCTGGATGCAGGTGTGCCGAGAACCACCGAGATGGTCAGTGTGTCAGTCAGATAAGTGGGGTGCTAATCATCCAAATTTGTTATTTAAAGTTGCTGTCCTAGAAAGTCTGTAAATCATGTGTATTAGTATTTCTGGAGATTTGGTATCCAATTCTCAAACCTCAGAGAGGACTTCGAGAACAATCTTGACTACAGGGGAACTCGGGGCTTATAATTAGAGGCTACTAAAAACTGGTGCAATATAAATAGAGGTGCTAGTTGCAACACCCCAGTAAATATTGTAGTGGCCTCCTTTTTAATGTCACAAAAATGTTCAGAGGGGCACCATTTTAAGCAAACAATGTGTGTCATTTATACAATACTTCAGACCAATGTATTGCATTATTAATTAATTACAAGAAAGATACGGCCAGCAATAATCCAAAAAAGAGTTATTTAATGTTTATATAGATGTATAAATATATACTCAATTAATGGTAGCATCGAGTATTAAATAAAGAGAGTGCTCGATGTGCAAAGTGAGCACAAGGATTCTGGTGCTTTGGTGATGGCGCCACTCTTCCTGTTAGTGCCATTCTTCCCTACAGCCTAACTCAATTCAAGATACCCTGCGCTAAAAAAACTACAGACGCCCTTTTGTCCCTGCTGTTAACTAAATTAACGGACTACTCTGAATATACTCTTACCATCCTACTCTGAATATACTCTTACCATCCTACTCTGAAGATACTCTTACCATCCTACTCTGAATATACCTTCCCATCCTACTCTGAATATACTCTTACATCCTACTCTGAATATACTCTTACCATCCTACTCTGAATATACTCTTACCATCCTACTCTGAATATACTCTTACCATCCTACTCTGAATATACCTTCCCATCCTACTCTGAATATACTCTTACCATCCTACTCTGAATATACTCTTACCATCCTACTCTGCATATACTCTCACCATCCTACTCTGAATATACCCTTACCATCCTACTCTGAATATACTCTTACCATCCTACTCTGAATATACTCTTACCATCCTACTCTGAATATACCTTCCCATCCTACTCTGAATATACTCTTACCATCCTACTCTGAATATAGTCTTACCATCCTACCCTGAATATACTCTTACCATCCTACTCTGAATATACTTTACCATGCTACTCTGAATATACTTTACCATCCCACTCTGAATATACTCTTACCATCCTACTCTGAATATACTCTTACCATCCTACTCTGAATATACTTTTACCATCCTACTCTGAATATACTCTTACCATCCTACTCCGAATATACTCTTACCATCCCACTCTGAATATACTCTTACCATCCCACTCTGAATATACTCTTACCATCCTACTCTGAATATACTCTTACCATCCTACTCTGAATATACCTTCCCATCCTACTCTGAATATACTCTCACCATCCTACTCTGAATATACTTTACCATCCTGTAGAAATAAAAACCTTCTTAGGGGTTCACTGATACATCTGGTCCTTAAGACCAACAAAGAAGAGATTGGCACAGAAGCTGTAATATCAAAAAACATGTTTTATTAACCTCAGATGAGGGAGATTGCATCTTACGGTACCCGCAGGCCACTGTAGGAGGCATTCTAATGAGTGCAGAGAACAGGGTCCTTATATATGTATTTGTTACATAGTCAGCATAAAATCAAGGGGAGGTCCTAGCACATACAAGCATGCTTATTGACTAATATGGGTATACAAAATTTGCTTGCTCCACAAAGTGGGAGGGGAGACTAAACTGCTTACATGAGTAAGAATAGCCTGACAGTTCTATACTAGGAGCAGGTGCATTCTACCAGCTAGGCCTCTCTGAGCATGTGCAAGACTCTGGAAGAGGGAGAAAGCACATGGCGAGCACATGGCTAACTAAAATGGCTGCCAAGTACAAAATGGCTTTCAGCTCATGCTAACAGCGATTCCTGCAATCTTTAACAGATGATCCTTTTAGCATGAGCTAAAGACATTCCCATGATCTAGTAGAGACATAGAAAATATTTTGCACATTTTCTTCTCATAAATTCATCAATATCCTATGCTAGGTGGGCATTTACATTCTAAACATTTCATTAAGCAGGTATATACAAGGTATAAGCAGGAGTACAAAGTGAACAGAGCATTGGGTCATACAGGTAGCAAGAGAGAATAATGACTATTATCTCAAACAGAAATCTCAATATTTTCCAATCCTAAGCAGAAAGCAAATACCAAAACCATCTAGTCTAATTTTAAGTTTCAGGGCTCTGATGTATTTCAGTGACTATTTATGTCAATTTCAAAATAGCCAACAGCACATACCTAATAAAAACATTTTCAATAGACTTTCTCAGTATTTTTTATGAGGGCTAAATTATCAATTAATATACTTAAGGAAAGAGTAAAGTAACATGCTCAGATGAACTTTTCTCGTGCAGAATAAACATTACTCTTAAAAAATATTAAAGCAATCAGACATATTATTACAAAAACAATCCTGGCTCCGGGGGACCAGGAGGACCACACAGGGCCATAGGAATTAGGACAAGGAGCCGCAAAGGGCTGCTCCTCCAAAAAAAATGGGACGACCAAAGGGGTACATTACTAACAAAAAAAAGAGTCCTTGGGAATTTCTAGAACCACCAGCCAGAGGGGAGTCTTCTCCCTGTGTCCGTTTGAGCCTCACAGGCAGGCTCTTGTTGTTCCCACGGTGGAGCTGCACAACTCGCAACTCAAGAATCACAGAGAAGGAAAAGTCTTTCTTTCAGGATAGGGCAATCACCCCCCAGGGCAAATACCCTCAATGATCCTGTCCAGTGTCTCAGGCAGTGCACCAGTTTTCTTCACTTTAATCTAACAGGCACCAAGGGCACAGCACCTGTACCCTAAACTCAAGTCCTTCCCTAACTCCTGTATTGCACCTCTGGCGCACTGCTCTTTGTTAGGGCCACAAATTGTACCCAGTGTGCTCGGGCATCTCTTGATCAACAAACAAAGGCGTAGACTTGCATTCACTTGGGACCAGGACTCAAAGGCCTGAAGCAACCCTTGTTTCAAAGGGGGTCACCTCAAGCAAAAGCCTCCTTGCCGTCCTTGTCGTTCTGTGACTCTCTCAGCTGGGCATCAAAAACTGGATCCACACAAAGATTTCTCCATCCTGATTTGTAACCCCGTCTTTCGCCCAAGACAGTGGCAGGGGTACACACTTCACGTCCCAGTGCTTCCGCCTTCACTGAGGTCCTAGTTGCCAGCAAGGCCTATGCTGGTTCCTTTCGTTTTGACTGTAGGCTGGACTGGTGCTGACTCCCAGGCTGGATCTGATGTCCGGGCCCCTCTGGCAATGGTTGTAAGGCAGCAAATATCTATTGGTGGACAGAACAAGAGGTCTTTAGACAAGGCACAGAAATAATCTAACAACAGAGAGGATAGTCTCAGAATACTCTCTTAGTCCTGGGGCGCCCCATACATTAGCAAGGCACCCAAGAGCCACTTCATCTATCTGAGAGTAGAAAACCCTGGACCTATTGGCAAGTATAAAAGGAACGTTTTGGTGAACTGACAAGAGTAATACATCACCCAATCCCAAACAGCCAAGGAAGTCTGTGTTCATTTACTAAATTCTGAGGAAAAGAGAAAAACAATACAGACATACTCCAAATACTTACATTGGTGTATTCCTATATTACCAATCTGAAGAACCCTCAAGAAAAAGGAAATGTTCTACACTTTTACTCATAGATTTTACATTACTTGTACAGGACTGCAGACACTTGTAAAATAATTTCTCTTACATGTTATGCTTAGGACCATGCTCTCATGTTATAGGTGCAGCAGGAAAATCTAAAACTGCTAATTTAACAGGGATTCTTATTGCAAAAAGAACTAAACTTCAACATAGTGAGTACATTTTCTCCAGCAGAACATGTTATGACAAACAAATTCCTATAAAACAATATTTTCCTTCAAAATGTTTGCTAAGGATCACATGAGCGTCTTTCCTGCATTGTACTTTTCACGATCTGGACTATGCAACATCATTTTCAAAAGGAAAAAAACCCTATCTCCAGCTCTAATAAGGGCTGTCAGCTTATTGACAGAGACTAGCTAATAAAAAACTAGCAATGCCCTTGCAAAACTGTATAGAACATGAGAATAACATAAACAATAATAGTGTTGCCACCTGAGATTTTTGAACAGAAACCGCCACTATACAGTTCTCCTTAAAGATCAAATAAGGGAACATCAATCTGTTCTACTCATTCTTTCATACAGGATGGGCAGTAACATAGCTTATGTGTTTCATCTTTTTATTAATTCTAACAATTTTAAAACAGTATTACAGAATAGCCAATAACTATCACATGGCCATTTCCTAGACAGCTTAGACAGACTCAAAAAAAGTGAGAAAAAGAAGAGAGAAAACATAATTTTGCCTACCCTTAATTTGTAGAGGAGCTAGCCTCCTTCCCCATTTTGACAGTAGGAAAACCTGAAACAGGTTTTACTTCTGTCAACACTTTCAACCCCTATTTGTAGCAACTGGGCACAAACAAACCAATGTATCAATTTCTTGAGCAATTGTACTAGATTAACATGAGGGCGCATGAATGCAAACTAAAATCCATTTCCTCCTTATCGTAGCCCCTACACAGTATTCTTTAAACTAAAACCATTATTTTGATATACATGGCAGATCAATGCTCAACTGAGGGTTGTCTTCCTTCGTTTCATATGACTGCGCAAAACGTGTGTTTGCCAAAAATAGGAAGCAAAGCTTCTCTTCCTCTCTTTGCGCTATCATCTCGTCTTTCAAAAACTTTTCGAAGGTCGAAGTGTCCCAGCAAACATTACCCTCCACCCTGCTAAGTTGCTAAATGCAGAACTCCGACCTTTGACCCGTTCAGCAGCTGCTCATTTTGTTTGTGCAAGGCTTGCCATGCGGTTTTCGTAATGCAAAGCAACTCTGGAGAATCACAGCTAAAAGGCAGTCCTGTCCGATCCGTTTGCCAGTAATTTAAAGGTAGGATAATAACGTCTGCTGGTTTCTGTATACTTATTTTCATTTATGTACAGTGTGTGGTGTGCAATCTAGTAATGCAGAGGTCAGCTGTTTGTTTTATACTTGCATATACTTTATTGAAGCCTGAGAGCACGTTAAAACTGCCTTGAGTGGTAGAACTGCTTGTAAAATTGTGAATTTAGCTCAATTTCGACTTTGGTGGTAGGGGCACTTAAAAATGAATATCCTATAATATTTTTGCATAATAGGAACCCCCAGAGTGTTCTCTAGATAGCCCAGGAATGGGAAATCAGAAATGTATAAGATATACCCTTATAAAAATGAGTTTTGTATAACCCTGGGCGAAGTGCTACGCTACGCTCGCGTAGTTTGCGAAGTTTGCGCTACTTCGCACAACGTGAATTGCACGTAGCACAGTGCAAACACGCGTAGCATAGCGTAGCGTAGTGCCGCGGTCATTTTTTGCTTGCTTGCGGTCCTCAACATCAAGTTGGCGACCGCGAGCAAGCAAAATGACATCCCGGCGAGACTTTTTCCTCGTTCGCGATCAGCAACATCAAGTTGCCGATCGCGAGCGTGGAAAATAAACCTCCCGGCGAGATTCTCAACGCGGGGAGGTCAGGTTTCTCATTGCGAGTGGTCGCGTATGCTCGCGACCGCTCGCGATGAGAAACTACCAGTCCGCGTTGAAAGCTGCCGCTCGAGTAAAAATCTACTCGAGCGGCAGTAAAAGACAGCTCGCACTGTGCAAGTTGCCGTTTTCAATGATTGCACAGTGCGGACAAGCATCCGGCACTGTGCAATCATTGCGAACAGTGCGCTACGCAGTTCGCGTAGTGCTACGCGAAGCTTGCGTAGTGCGAACTGCACTTTGCGTAGCTTCGCGAAGCATTACTTCGCGAACTACGCCCAGCCTTAGTTTTGTACGGCTGGGTAAAGTGACATTTCACATTTAAGTTCCCTTCTTATTGCGGTACAGCACTGCTTAAATTCAACTTTGATACTAGGAATTCACAGTATGATGATTAGGCTTTATAAAGATGAAAAAACGAATTTAAAGCATTTATGTTTAACAATATATTTTTTTCATATAATTAATTTTTTTTTTTTTTTAATCTAAACCAACCATTTTGATGATTCCACATTTGAAAAGCAAGCTTCATTCGTAGCCTATCATATTTAAACGCATTCATTCATAACCCTAAGCACAGAAGCCTTACTTGAAACAGGAAAAGTCTGCGCCACTTTTAAAAGGACAGTTATCATTTAACATCAGAACCACAGATGTACTTATGTAAAAAGGCATTAAGAAAGGAAATCCCTACTTTCAATTTTGTTCTCTGTTATCCAAAATAATGAAACTGTTTTTTTGAAACTTTTAAAATAATGCAGGCCCTTATACCAGTTTTACACTGACTTAAAATTTCGCTGACTCAGCATTCCTGTCTGTGGCCGTGATCAGGAATAGCCATATGCTATTTATGCAGCTGTTGTTTGTCAGCAGGCGTCGAATTTTCACGCCTTTCTCAGGAAAAAACCCCTTTATTATTTGAAATACCCTGACAGAGTTAAATCCCCATTTGCTGTGTCAAACAGTTTCTTTTCAGTTAGTCAGTTTAAACACAGCTGTTGGAAAGCTTTTTCTCGGGTGCTGAAAGAAAAGCATGTCACAGTCTATTTAAAAACTGAGGCATTTCAATGCAGTCAAATCTATCTTTCTATAATGTGTATTTAGTTCAGCAACGACCAAATTCACTCATATGATGTGCATGCCTTTTAATGTCTAATACAATGTATTTAAGGAAAATGCTGTAACATGTATTTTAGTCTATTGATTACAAAACACATAATTTCGTTTTTTTCCCTCTGTATGAGGCCTATTTTAATCCTATTGAATACGAATTCTAATTTTATCTTTAGCATTGTGGCAATTTGCACACATGTACAGTGTCGTACTCTGTCAATTTAATAGTAACATGCAGCTGTTTAGCGTATGTTATATAATTCATTTCTGGATTTTTATTTAATATGTAAGTAACTAAATGACATTTTGCATAACAGAATGATGACAGCAAAAAAACATAAACAAACTCATTGAGCTCATTCAGATATTTACAGAAGGGGGTCATATACGCAGAGCACACAACACAGCGCGCTTAAAGCTAGCCATTCTTACACAAAGAGTACTCACACAAGTATTACCAATGTCAAACCACAAACCCCACATAGACATTGAAACACATATTTAACCCACAAATCAATACTTAGGACAGCTTACAAAGTGTACGCAAGACCAACCTATTTGTAAATACTAAATGTAAGTCATATTTACAAGAAGAGCTCTCAAAAGTAGCCCAAAAAACTGTTCCATGGTCAAGAAGCCAAAATACACCAAATTCGCCAGTTTTGGCTGGTAGAACACTCAAAAAGCGCTCTGCATATCACCACTTATGAATGTTACTAAGTGCGCAGATCCGGATCCGTTTTATGTACATATTTAGTTCCATGGGGTACTTAGTCACCAAGGAAGAAATATCTTTTTACTATACGTAAACCTATTTAGGTATCCCCTCTGAGGGGAGTCAACTAAGTACTTACTAAATCCATATCGGTACCTCCAAAACAGCAACACTTTCTGCGAAGTGTACTGGAAACAGGCATGCCAAAAATAGTGCAGAATATGCAGTATTATAATCAAAGTAGCGCTTAAGGTACTCTTTGTACGTTGCGCTGTTCAAACAATTTCAAATAGAGAAAATTCTCCTCATTACCCGCCTATATGTATTGCAATGCATATATAATTACAAAACAAATTCCAAAATTGGCCAATCATACAAACAAAGCCACAGTAAGTGTTACTAAAACTACCTTACCAATCAAAGGCATCAAACCAACAGCAAGTGCCGCAAAACGGCTCTTACCAATCAAATGGTGTCCAGGTTCCAACTGCCAAGTTCTGAGTGACCTAACGGTCGTTTTAAAATACTCACGCCAAAGAAGTTCTCAGTCGGGAGCGGCAAACACTTGGAGGATCAGATCAGGAAGACCAGAAATATACTGGGCTGGAAGACAAACAATCTCCGTGCGCAGGGTACCTCCTCAGTAGATTCCTGTCCTGTACTCCTCAGTAGATTCCTGTCTCCCTTCAAGACCACTCCCTTGGATAGCCGCTGCACCGATGAGGTCCACTTTCGGGCGCCATTTGTAGAAATAAAAACCTTCTTAGGGGTTCACTGATACATCTGGTCCTTAAGACCAACAAAGAAGAGATTGGCACAGAAGCTGTAATATCAAAAAACATGTTTTATTAACCTCAGATGAGGGAGATTGCATCTTACGGTACCCTGCAGGCCACTGTAGGAGGCATTCTAATGAGTGCAGAGAACAGGGTCCTTATATATGTATTTGTTACATAGTCAGCATAAAATCAAGGGGAGGTCCTAGCACATACAAGCATGCTTATTGACTAATATGGGTATACAAAATTTGCTTGCTCCACAAAGTGGGAGGGAGACTAAACTGCTTACATGAGTAAGAATAGTCTGACAGTTCTATACTAGGAGCAGGTGCATTCTACCAGCTAGGCCTCTCTGAGCATGTGCAAGACTCTGGAAGAGGGAGAAAGCACATCGCGAGCACATGGCTAACTAAAATGGCTGCCAAGTACAAAATGGCTTTCAGCTCATGCTAACAGCGATTCCTGCAATCTTTAACAATCCCACTCTGAATATACTCTTACCATCCTACTCTGAATATACTTTACCATCCTACTCTGAATATACTCTTACTATCCTACTCTGAATTTACTCTTACCATCCTACTCTGAATATACTCTTACCATCCTACTCTTAATATACTCTTACCATCACACTCTGAATATACTCTTACCATCCTACTCTGAATATACCTTCCCATCCCTCTGAATATACTCTCACCATCCTACTCTGAATATACTCTCACCATCCTACTCTGAATATACTCTCACCATCCTACTCTGAATATACCTTCCCATCCTATTCTGAATATACTCTTACCATCCTATTCTGAATATACTCTTACCATCCTACTCTGAATATACTCTTACCATCCTACTCTGAATATACTCTTACCATCCTACTCTGAATATACCTTTCCATCCTACTCTGAATGTACTCTCACCATCCTACTCTGAATATACTTTACGATCCCACTCTGAATATACTCTTACCATCCTACTCTGAATATGCTCTTACCATCCTACTCTGAATATACTCTTACCATCCTACTCTGAATTTACTTTACCATCCTACTCTGAATATACTCTTAACATCCTACTCTGAATATACTCTTACCATCCTACTCTGAATATAATTTACCATCCCACTCTGAATATACTCTTACCAACCTACTCTGAATATACTCTTACCATCCTACTCTGAATATACTCTTACCATCCTACTCTGAATATACTCTTACCATCCTATTCTGAATATACTCTTACCATCCCACTCTGAATATACTCTCACCATCCTACTCTGAATATACTCTCACCATCCCACTCTGAATATACTCTTACCATCCCACTCTGAATATACTCTTACCATCCTACTCTGAATATACTCTTACCATCCCACTCTGAATATACCTTCCCATCCCACTCTGAATATACCTTCCCATCCCACTCTGAATATACTCTTACCATGCTACTCTGAATATACTCTTACCATCCTACTCTGAATAAACTCTTACCATCCTACTCTGAATATACTCTTACCATCCTACTCTGAATATATTCTTACCATCCTACTCTGAATATACTCTCACCATCCTACTCTGAATATACTCTCACCATCCCACTCTGAATATATTCTTACCATCCTTCTCTGAATATACTCTTACCATCCTACTCTGAATATACTCTTACCATCCTACTCTGAATATACTCTTACCATTCTACTCTGAATATAGTCTTACCATCCTACTCTGAATATACTCTTACCATCCTACTCTGAATATACTTTACCAAGCTACTCTGAATATACTTTACCATCCCACTCTGAATATACTCTTACCATCCTACTCTGAATATACTCTTACCATCCTACTCTGAATATACTTTTACCATCCTACTCTGAATATACTCTTACCATCCTACTCTGAATATACTCTTACCATCCCACTCTGAATATACTCTTACCATCCCACTCTGAATATACTCTTACCATCCTACTCTGAATATACTCTTACCATCCTACTCTGAATATACCTTCCCATCCTACTCTGAATATACTCTCACCATCCTACTCTGAATATACTTTACCATCCTATTCTGAATATACTTTACCATCCTACTCTGAATATACTCTCCACTCTACTCTGAATATACTCTTACCATTCTACTCTGAATATTTTTTTACCATCCTACTCTGAATATACTCTTACTATCCTATTCTGAATATACTCTTACCATCCCACTCTGAATATATTCTTACCATCCCACTCTGAATATACTCTTACCATCCCACTCTGAATATACTCTTACAATCCTACTCTGAATATACTCTTACCATCCTACTCTGAATATACTCTTACCATTCTACTCTGAATATACTCTTACCATCCTACTCTGAATATACTCTTACCATCCTACTCTGAATATACTCTTACCATCCTACTCTGAATATACTCTTACCATCCTACTCTGAATACACTCTTACCATCCCACTCTGAATATACTCTTACCATCCCACTCTGAATATACTCTTACCATCCCACTCTGAATATATTCTTACCATCCTACTCTGAATATACTCTCACCATCCTACTCTGAATATACTCTTACAATCCTACTCTGAATATACTTTACCATCCTACTCTGAATATACTCTCACCATCCCACTCTGAATATACTCTTACCATCCCACTCTGAATATACTCTTACCATCCCACTTTGAATATACCTTCCCATCCCACTCTGAATATACTCTTATCATCCTACTCTGAATATACTCTTACCATCCTACTCTGAATATACTCTCACCATCCTACTCTGAATATACTCTCACCATCCCACTCTTAATATACTCTTACCATGCTACTCTGAATATACTCTTACCATCCTACTCTGAATATACTCTTACCATCCTACTCTGAATATACTCTTACCATCCTACTCTGAATATACTCTTACCATCCTACTCTGAATATACTTTACCATCCTATTCTGAATATACTTTACCATTCTACTCTGAATATACTCTTACCATCCTACTCTGAATATACCCTCACCATCCTACTCTGAATATACCCTCACCATCCTACTCTGAATATACCCTCACCATCCTACTCTGAATATACTTTACCATCCTACTCTGAATATACTCTCACCATCCTACTCTGAATATACTCTCACCATCCCACTCTGAATATACTCTCACCATCCTACTCTGAATATACTTTACCATCCTACTCTGAATATACTCTCACCATCCTACTCTGAATATACTCTCACCATCCTACTCTGAATATACCCTCACCATCCTACTCTGAATATACTCTCACCATCTTACTCTGAATATACTTTACCATCCTACTCTGAATATACCCTCACCATCCTACTCTGAATATACTCTCACCATCCTACTCTGAATATACTCTCACCATCCTACTCTGAATATACTCTCACCATCCTACTCTGAATATACTCTCACCATCCTACTCTGAATATACTCTCACCATCCTACTCTGAATATACTTTACCATCCTACTCTTAATATACTCCTACCATCCTACTCTGAATATACCTTCCCATCCTACTCTGAATATACCTTCCCATCCTACTCTGAATATACTCTCACCATCCTACTCTGAATATACTCTTACTATCCTACTCTGAATATACTCTCACCATCCTACTCTGAATATACTCTCACCATCCTACTCTGAATATACTCTCACCATCCTACTCTGAATATACTCTCACCATCCTACTTTGAATATACTCTCACCATCCCACTCTGAATATACTCTCACCATCCTACTCTGAATATACTCTTACCATCCTACTCTTAATATACTCTTACCATCCTACTCTGAATATACTCTCACCATCCTACTCTGAATATACTTTACCATCCTACTCTGAATATACCTTACCATCCTACTCTGAATATACTTTACCATCCTACTCTGAATATACTCTCACCATCCTACTCTGAATATACTCTCACCATCCCACTCTGAATATACTCTCACCATCCTACTCTGAATATACTTTACCATCCTACTCTGAATGTACTCTCACCATCCTACTCTGAATATACTCTCACCATCCTACTCTGAATATACCCTCACCATCCTACTCTGAATATATTCTCACCATCTTACTCTGAATATACTTTACCATCCTACTCTGAATATACCCTCACCATCCTACTCTGAATATACTCTCACCATCCTACTCTGAATATACTCTCACCATCCTACTCTGAATATACTCTCACCATCCTACTCTGAATATACTCTCACCATCCTACTCTTAATATACTCCTACCATCCTACTCTGAATATACCTTCCCATCCTACTCTGAATATACCTTCCCATCCTACTCTGAATATACTCTCACCATCCTACTCTGAATATACTCTCACCATCCTACTCTGAATATACTCTCACCATCCTACTCTGAATATACTCTCACCATCCTACTCTGAATATACTCTCACCATCCCACTCTGAATATACTCTCACCATCCTACTCTGAATATACTCTTACCATCCTACTCTTAATATACTCTTACCATCCTACTCTGAATATACTCTCACCATCCTACTCTGAATATACTTTACCATCCTACTCTGAATATACCTTACCATCCTACTCTGAATATACCTTCCCATCCTACTCTGAATATACTCTCACCATCCCACTCTGAATATACTCTTACCATCCTACTCTGAATATACTCTTACCATCCCACTCTGAATATACTCTTACCATCCCACTCTGAATATACTCTCACCATCCTACTCTGAATATACTCTCACCATCCCACTCTGAATATACTCTCACCATCCTACTCTGAATATACTCTTACCATCCTACTCTTAATATACTCTTACCATCCTACTCTGAATATACTCTTACCATCCCACTCTGAATATACTCTTACCATCACACTCTGAATATACTCTCACCATCCTACTCTGAATATACTCTCACCATCCCACTCTGAATATACTCTCACCATCCTACTCTGAATATACTCTCACCATCCTACTCCTAATATACTCTTACCATCCTACTCTGAATATACTCTCACCATCCTACTCTGAATATACTTTACCATCCTACTCTGAATATACCTTACCATCCTACTCTGAATATACCTTCCCATCCTACTCTGAATAT
Organism: Calotriton arnoldi; assembly: GCA_963921515.1. Lineage (NCBI taxonomy): Eukaryota > Metazoa > Chordata > Amphibia > Caudata > Salamandridae > Calotriton > Calotriton arnoldi. Next base: position 1,168,258 of record CAWUFW010005187.1, read on the forward strand.
ACTCTCACCATCCCACTCTGAATATACTCTTACCATCCTACTCTGAATATACTCTTACCATCCCACTCTGAATATACTCCTACCATCCTACTCTGAATATACTCTTACCATCCTACTCTGAATATACTCTTACCTTCCTACTCTGAATATACTAATACCATCCCACTCTGAATATACTCTTACCATCCCACTCTGAATATACTCTTACCATCCCACTCGGAATATACTCTTACCAGCCCACTCTGAATATACTCTTACCATCCTACTCTGAATATACCTTCCCATCCTACTCTGAATATACTCTTACCATCCTACTCTGAATATACTTTACCATCCTACTCTGAAGATACTCTTACCATCCTACTCTGAATATACTCTTACCATCCCACTCTGAATATACTCTTACCATCCCACTCTGAATATACTCTCACCATCCTACTCTGAATATACTCTCACCATCCTACTCTGAATATACTCTCACCATCCTACTCTGAATATACTCTCACCATCCTACTCTGAATATACTCTCACCATCCTACTCTGAATATACCTTCCCATCCTACTCTGAATATACTCTTACCATCCTACTCTGAATATACTCTCACCATCCTACTCTGAATATACTTTACCATCCTACTCTGAATATACTCTCACCATCCTACTCTGAATATACCTTCCCATCCTACTCTGAATATACTCTTACCATCCTAGTCTGAATATACCGTCCCATCGTACTCTGAATATACTTTACCATCCTGGATACTTACAGGCCGCAATCATAGTTCCTGTGCTTCTTTTGTCCTGATGATGACCTGATAAATTGTTAAAGGTTGAATCACTGTGGATAGATTTCCTGCCCAAAAAGATATTTATTGGACAATGATATACATATGAACTTTTGATCAATTTATTTCCATGCACAAAAATTGAGTATTATTGCTTTCCACCGTCTCTTTGTTTTCTGTGTAAGAGAGTGCTCGCTCAATGTGCAAAGTGAACACACACTGCTGGTGAAATTCACGTGGACAGCGAGAAGTGCTAGGTAACATTGCCTCTGTCACAAGGTCATCTACTGTGGGGGCAATGTGGCACTCGCTCATATCGGATGATATCAGTGTGCTCAAGTTTCCTTAGTACCTCTTCAACTTTCTTTCATGCCTTGTAAGCTATGCAACATGCTGCTCATTGTGGTTGATGAGGGATTTGAGTATTTCTCTATCAAGCACCCAGCTCCTCTGGAATAGTGTTTGGAAATTTTTGGTCCTTCCACTTCGGTCACAGGTTTGGTTGCACAGTGCAGAGAATAGATGAGTTGTAGAGCTTTAGGGGTGAGGTTGCTGACACATGTCGCCTTTCCTTTTTTGATAAGCAAGCTTGGACTGTGTGGTACTCATGTGAGGTGTTAGTGATGAATGCCCCGCTGAGGGTAATTGGTACCATATCCCAGAAGGCAGAGTTACTAACTTCTGTTGGCACGAGTGTGGGTCATAGGTCAAGTCATAGCAACTCTTCATGAGACATAACCTTCACAGACGCATTTATATCCATGAGAGCTACGGAGATCTGTCCATATACCTTGATTTGGCATTTCAGGTTTGAGGTGTATATAGTGTCAATTGGCGTCTACAAGCAAAGAGGGTATAGATAGTAATAGAGACCTTGCCCGTGTACATGAATACTAGTGATGTAACAGTCGTTTTGGCTTTATCTTAGCAAGGCCTGGCAGTCATGAGCTCAGGTAATTCACAGGAGCTAACATCTATCTTGACTTCTCAGGAGAAAGGAAAATGTAATAATATGTTTATTCCTGCTATTGTCTTTTTTTTCATTTTTTATATAGACAATGTTCAAAAAAGATTTTGATTTGTTTTTCGGTGCTTTGCAATTTTATGTATGTTTGTGAACACTGTGTTGCTATTATGTACCAGTGAGGTGGGATATATATTACGAAGGGAGGATTTATAGAAGGCCCGAATTTGTGAATCCTGCAGTGCTGGGTAGAGTAAGTCAAATAAATAGTATGTTTTGCTCTGCTTTTCAACTTTCTGAGCTCGGTAAACCAGGCCTTCAGGTGATTTCTTGGAAAGAGCTAGTCATATCACTTATGTAACCTATATAATGTCATCCTTCTGAGGTTGCTAATATGTGCACCACTTAGGTTTGTTTTGGAGATTATGCGACATGTCTGTGCCTCAGAACTACAAAGACTCAGATTGTGTAGTTAATATTTGTTTGAAGAATTTTGCCAGCTGGATGCAAACAGTTGTATGTCGTTTTTGTGAAATATAAAATGCCACTGCACATGCAAACAGTTAGCCCTGAAAGTGATATATTGTGTTTTATGAATAACTTCAAGCAGGAACTACTCTGACCTTTTGTTATTTGCAGGTTTCAACAATCACAAAATTCTATCACCAAACCTTCAATAAGTTGAACAGTGTTTGCAAACTCAAAATTGTATATACTTTTGGGATGTTTGGATTTTGTCCACCTAAGTGTTCTCAAGTTTATAGAGGACTTTCTCCAAGTCAGTCATTATTTCTAAGTGCACACGTCTGCGCACAGCTAAAACAGATTAGAAAAAATGGTTTCCAGCAGAAACCCTTTTAAATTTAAAATGTTCCCACTAATGGCACTGTGTAATATTTCTCACTTTCTAATACATCTGTATGCTTTGCAGGGTGAATCTACACTGCAGAAAGGGATTGAAATCTAATGACATACACTGAGGTGCAAACTGACACTTCTTCCTGTGGTGCAAATTCAGCCTTCCGCCAATGTACTCAAGGACAGCTAGCCACACAATGTACACTGGAGTTGAGGTTATTATAGACCTGGGGATCACAAGACCCCTTATAATTCCAATTGAGTCAGTGAAAGAAGTTACTGGCCCCATTGGATTGACAAAATCTGCAAGAACTCCTCGGAGATAAAGTCTTTTATGTGGAGACTCTACTTGCTAAAAGCAGGCAGAGGCCCAGGTGAAACACCAGCAGTGATGAGAAATAATCAGCGGAATCAAGACCAGAATTTCTGATTCCTCCAGTAATTCCTCATTTTAGGGCACACTCAGAGTCCCATATGTAATACCTGTAAACGCCATAGGGTACCAATGCCCTGTATCAGTGATGCTCTGGCATTACTTTAAGGACCTCGATCTGAGGCCTCAGATCAATACACTTGCTTTACATTGTCACATTTATCAACCGATGGCAAAGCAATCACCTAGTCTATAAACATCAGCATGCAGATATATTACTGAAAAGGGGCTTAAAATGGATAGAGAACAAGACAAAACACAGACAACTGCTAAATTGAATCCCTCTGATGTTTCACCATGATTGAGGGCACTTTCATCATCTTGGAATCAAACAGCAGCTCGTATGTCTTAAACAGCCCCCTAAATGCTCCAAAAACATAAAAATGTGCCCAAATTAACAATTATGAATTCTGAGCAATTGTGACACTAATTGCTTAATCAATGTCATTTGGCAAAGGCTGAGCACTCTGCTCTCATCTTGCTGCCAGCACTGTAAATAACACAGATCAAAATCTGAGCGTGTTCCAAAGGCATACAAGCTTGCTCATGAAGCATTAAATCTTAGGTAAACAGAGAGGGTCAGATTTAATTAATGGAATAAAAAATCGTGTGGATCAGAAAAATTAGTAGCGCCTTCTATTCGACTTGCAGTTTATTGTATATTTTAGTTTGTACCACGACATCACTGCAGTAGCTCTTATGACACCCTTTACTGTGCGTCTTCTCAGCTGAGCCCTCTTTGAAGACCATTCGTGATAGCAGTGAGGGTTTGGGAATAGTCTTGAAAAAAAAAGAAACTCAATCACTGGGGAAGAGCACTTGCACTATCCAGACCTGTATTGATTGCAAGGCTGAAATATACAACTAGAGAGAGGGTTACCTCTCTGTGCATGAGGGATCAAACATTTCAAGATCTATGTGTGGGGAAAACAATTCTGTATGAACACTGATCATAAACCTTCAATTTCCATGCTCACGTTGGATCAGGAAAAGCTTAGTATAGGCTTGCACGTTTTCTTGCAAAGGTGTATGAGTACAATTTTGGGGTTTCATACATTATCCTGTCTAGTAGCCTTGTTGGTGATTGTTTGTTCAGATTGTTGGATAATTGTTTTGCTGTTTAAGTTGAAATTCTTGATAATTGTATAATGGTGCAAATATCTGCTGTCATTGTTATGTGCCACAACATGATTTATGAGGAAGAATGGAGCAAGAGTATGTTGCAGGATGAGGTACTATTAAAAGTTATAAAATATATATAATGGGAGGCCAAAGGAAAAGTGTTTGTTCTCTGATTTACAAGTGATGTGGAAGATTAAGGAAAGATTATCTATGAAAGGGATTCTTATTTTTTAGGAGGGTTGTTATGTTTCTCCCTGGATATTACAAAAAACTATTATTTCTCTCACTCGTGCAGGACATCTAGGAGAATCAGGCAGGGGAAAGTGTCAAAGAAACCTTTTGGTGGCCTCATGTGGATTCTCAAGTGTGGAACGATGTGAAGAATTGTCTCCCAAGTTCGGAATCTTTGAGTAGTGTCAGTCTAAAAACTGTGGGGCATATTCTCAAGGAGTAATCGCCGAATCATCGGCACTTCAGCGCCGCAAAAGTGGCGATAGATCCATCACCCCATTCTCAAGCTGGTGCAAACTGCCGACATCGTCAGGTACCCAGCGATAGCTGGCGCAAAAAACATCGCCACGGATGAGAGCGACAACTAACGCTAATGATATGCAGAGTAGGCGTTCCCTTGCAAAAACACACAAAAACACCACTTCGCGATATTCTCAACGACCAGCCAGATCTGCGATGCGATCCAAAAACAGGCGGTAAGGCGCGTTAGCAGCAGGGATTTAACACCTGCCTTTTACTGGTGTTAAGCAGGACGACAACCTGCAGTATGAAAGGGAGCCCAGCCCAGAGCCACATCTGAAGACCAACACATGTCATGGAGCTACTGATCATGCAGCTCGGAGACCCAAGAGGGCCACAACACCCACCGCCACCACCCCCAGGCACCCCCCCCCAGCCCCCCCCCGGACTACCACTGAGGCAGCGCAGAACAAGACAGCTGACCTTCCGAAAATGGCATGGCCCCTCAGCCACACAATTGCAGAATGTGGGGAGAGGTGGGAACCAAGTATGTGTGAAGGGGGCAAGTCACCCATGAATAAGAATGTACACAATGCCAAGTGTGGCGGTGATGTGCTGGACAGTCTTGAGTATGCAGAGCACAGACGTGTCCAAGTGGACATATACTGCTGGTGTCTGTAGTGGTGTGGACAGTGGACGCAACCATGTCACCTCAGGCAGTGGGTACGACCTTGGACAGGTAGCTTTGTCCCCCCCCCCCTGTAAGTGTAAGCGGAGTGGGCTGGGCCGGCATACGCCAAGCCAGCGTAGGGGTGTGAAGGATTTGCCCGGGGCTCTGGGCGTGGTTCAGTTCTGGCCTGGACAAGGAAGTAACTAATGAGTGTGTCACTGTTGTAGTGTCAGCGCCACCCAGTCCGCAATCGACAATGTTGCAATGTAGCATGCACCCGGAGTGCGTGCTCGCACGAACGGTTAAATGAAGGAGCGCAAGACCTCTCGGGGTCTTGGCCCATACATGCCAAGTGTTGTGTGCATCTGTATTGCCGCAGCATGAGCCAAATGCCTAGCCTCAATCGCAGCGCGAGTTCAGCCAGGCATGAACCCTACCTCTGTGTCCGCCCTATCCTTCCTACAGGCCTACACTCACGTGGCCGCCCACCTTCAACGGCCAACATCACAGTGTCGTTGTCAGGCTTGTGGACATGCGCAGACAGGCATGACAATGGTGTGCCATAGGAGTGCAAGTGATGCAACCGCGCAGCGCACACAGGTAAATTGGCTCGGGGGAGGGAGGAGCAGCTGTGAGGCAACGTAACACACAGTGATTCCGCTCATTTGCCACATGCAAGGGCCGACCAAACAGTCATTGCGCACAGGAGTGTTCTACCACTCCTCCCCTGCAGCTCCGCCCTCTCACGCACTGCCGCAACAGGAGGAAAAAATAAAATGATAATAACATTCCGTTATTATCATTGTATTTTTTCCTTTCTTTGCTGCCCCTGGCAGTAGGGCGACGCTCCTCCGCTTTAGCAGAGGGGCCACCACTGCCCAGAGTTGTTTGATAATTATCACCTATTACAAGTTATCGCTAAAAATGAGGCATAATATTCAGATTTTGGTCCTTACTGCACCAAAATCTGCATATCCTCGTATTTTCTGAGCATTTTCCTACCGTGAGGATAAATGTTGGCAAGCTTGACCTGACAATATTTTTCCAGGGAAAGAGTATTTTATCATACCCAATATTTACTGGGTGCAATAAAATATGCACAATTATTAATTCTAATATGTGCAATAGCCTGACTTACTGCAAATATCGATTTATATGGGCCACTTGTAATGAGCACGTGGAGATGAAAGTTTAGAAGCACTGTGCTGGTAAGAAGAGACTTTATTGAGAGACCTATAGACATCGTCCAGTAAAGGATCATCTCTCAAGCTAAGAAGCTACTTGGTGCCAAACAGCTGTAACTCTAAAAACACATGCAACAGAATGTAAATTGTGCCTTTGTTTTTTTTTAAAAAGCAGCCCGCCTCCCCCCCCACTCCCGCCTCCCCACCTGCGAGCCGTGCCAGCCGCCCCTGCCTCTGTGTCATAGTGAGGCCCTTTGTGAAAAATTTGTGTTAGAAATAATGGCAATATATGGGTCACATGTTTTAAAAATACACAGAATGCAAGACATGACTTAGAATTATTATATGTTTTCATAGGTTTTAAAGCAGACACTTTCAAAATCGTGCCAGTAGTTAAGACAGGAACATTTAACAATTGGCATGCGCCATATATTTTATGGCCATACACTTTTGGTCATTACATTTTTGTCCCATTTCTTTTAGGCACTCTATTAAGATTCATGTGGACAATAATATCCTCAATATTACTATTTCGTAAAAAATCTGGAAAAGGTTTAATGCTGTGAAATACTAGCATTAAGGTACCAAATTAACGTTCTGAAGTGATTTCAACCATACATACAAATAAAGCCGAAATATACCTTTACTTCACTGTGGTGTGTAAATACCATCTGTAGCCAGTGGTTTTAGTTAAAGAGATTTATTTTTCAGGACTGGAACCATGACAGAGGAACAAGACCAACAGGATCAGGAGCCGCACAGCAACTAACAAAGGCAGAATGTTGTACATGTTTACAGAACCTCCTAGCTCCAGTCCAAGTTGGAACTTGCAATACAGGTAGGAACAAGAATATAATTGTATTAAATACACATACCACATACTCTCCTTACCAGAAACAGGAAAGGAAAAATTATAACAGGAAGGGGTGGGAGCACACTGCTTCACCTCCCAGCACAGTTCGCCCCTAAGCATTATGGTAAATGCAGTTCGTAATACATGCTTACTTGAGATTTTACTGGAGTGTTCCACCAAAGTTGGTGCAGGTTAGTGCTGTACATCTCTAGACACGTGTTTCTGGATTTCATCCGTCATCAGTAGAGATAAAAACGAATTTTATATGGGGTTGCTGAGCAGGCTGCCACAATCCTTACAGGTCTCAGTACCTCTCACAGGCGCACAGGTGCATCTCCACAACCTCGTCAGCTGAATGGCTCAAGGGAGCCCTTTCAAAACAGGAAGGGGTGGGAGCACACTGCTTCACCTCCCAGCACAGTTCGCCCCTTAGCATTATGGTAAATGCAGTTCGTAATACATGCTTACTTGAGATTTTACTGGAGTGTTCCACCAAAGTTGATGCAGGTTAGTGCTGTACATCTCTAGACATGTGTTTCTGGATTTCATCCGTCATCAGTAGTGATAAAAACGAATTTTATATGGAGTTGCTGAGCAGGCTGCCACAATCCTTACAGGTCTCAGTACCTCTCACAGGCGCACAGGTGCATCTCCACAAGCTCGTCAGCTCAATGGCTCAAGGGAGCCTTTTCAAAACAGGAAGGGGTGGGAGCACACTGCTTCACCTCCCAGCACAGTTCGCCCCTTAGCATTATGGTAAATGCAGTTCGTAATACATGCTTACTTGAGATTTTACTGGAGTGTTCCACCAAAGTTGGTGCAGGTTAGTGCTGTACATCTCTAGACACGTGTTTCTGGATTTCATCCGTCATCAGTAGAGATAAAAACGAATTTTATATGGGGTTGCTGAGCAGGCTGCCACAATCCTTACAGGTCTCAGTACCTCTCACAGGCGCATCTCCACAAGCTCGTGAGCTCAATGGCTCAAGGGAGCCTTTTCAAAGCAGGAAGGGGTGGGAGCACACTGCTTCACCTCCCAGCACCGTTCGCCCCTTAGCATTATGGTAAATGCAGTTCGTAATACATGCTTACTTGAGATTTTACTGGAGTGTTCCACCAAAGTTGGTGTAGGTTAGTGCTGTACATCTCTAGACACGTGTTTCTGGATTTCATCCGACATCAGTAGAGATAAAAACAAATTTTATATGGGGTTGCTGAGCAGGCTGCCACAATCCTTCCAGGTCTCAGTACCTCTCACAGGCGCACAGGTGCATCTCCACAAGCTCGTCAGCTCAATGGCTCAAGGGAGCCTTTTCAAAACAGGAAGGGGTGGGAGCACACTGCTTCACCTCCCAGCACAGTTAGCCCCTTAGCATTATGGTAAATGCAGTTCGTAATACATGCTTACTTGAGATTTTACTGGAGTGTTCCACCAAAGTTAGTGCAGGTTAGTGCTGTACATCTCTAGACACGTGTTTCTGGATTTCATCCGTCATCAGTAGAGATAAAAACGAATTTTATATGGGGTTGCTGAGCAGGCTGCCACAATCCTTACAGGTCTCAGTACCTCTCACAGGCGCACAGGTGCATCTCCACAAGCTCGTCAGCTCAATGGCTCAAGTGAGCCTTTTCAAAACAGGAAGGGGTGGGAGCACACTGCTTCACCTCCCAGCACAGTTCGCCCCTTAGCATTATGGAAATGCAGTTCGTAATACATGCTTACTTGAGATTTTACTGGAGTGTTCCACCAAAGTTGGTGCAGGTTAGTGCTGTACATCTCTAGATACGTGTTTCTGGATTTCATCCGTCATCAGTAGAGATAAAAACGAATTTTATATGGGGTTGCTGAGCTGGCTGCCACAATCCTTACAGGTCTCAGTACCTCTCACAGGCGCACAGGTGCATCTCCACAAGCTCGTGAGCTCAATGGCTCAAGGGAGCCTTTTCAAAACAGGAAGGGGTGGGAGCACACTGCTTCACCTGCCAGCACAGTTCGCCCCTTAGCATTATGGTAAATGCAGTTCGTAATACATGCTTACTTGAGATTTTACTGGAGTGTTCCACCAAAGTTGGTGCAGGTTAGTGCTGTACATCTCTAGACACGTGTTTCTGGATTTCATCCGACATCAGTAGAGATAAAAACAAATTTTATATGGGGTTGCTGAGCAGGCTGCCACAATCCTTCCAGGTCTCAGTACCTCTCACAGGCGCACAGGTGCATCTCCACAAGCTTGTCAGCTCAATGGCTCAAGGAGCCTTTTCAAAACAGGAAGGGGTGGGAGCACACTGCTTCACCTCCCAGCACAGTTCGCCCCTTAGCATTATGGTAAATGCAGTTCGTAATACATGCTTACTTGAGATTTTACTGGAGTGTTCCACCAAAGTTGGTGCAGGTTAGTGCTGTACATCTCTAGACACGTGTTTCTGGATTTCATCCGTCATCAGTAGAAATAAAAATGAATTTTATATGGGGTTGCTGAGCAGGCTGCCACAATCCTTACAGGTCTCAGTACCTCTCACAGGCGCACAGGTGCATCTCCACAAGCTCGTCAGCTCAATGGCTCAAGGGAACCTTTTCAAAACAGGAAGGGGTGGGAGCACACTGCTTCACCTCCCAGCACAGTTCGCTCCTTAGCATTATGGTAAATGCAGTTCGTAATACATGCTTACTTGAGATTTTACTGGAGTGTTCCACCAAAGTTGGTGCAGGTTAGTGCTGTACATCTCTAGACACGTGTTTCTGGATTTCATCCGTCATCAGTAGAGATAAAAACGAATTTTATATGGGGTTGCTGAGCAGGCTGCCACAATCCTTACAGGTCTCAGTACCTCTCACAGGCGCACAGGTGCATCTCCACAAGCTCGTCAGCTCAATGGCTCAAGGGAGCCTTTTCAAAACAGGAAGGGGTACTCCCGTGAGTCATTGAACCTTGCTGGGGGGTGAAGCGGTGTGCTCCCACCCCTGTTCCTGTTTAAAAGTACTCCCGTGAGTCATTGAGCTGACGAGCTCGTGGAAGAAGCACCCGCGCGCCAGTGAGAGGTACTTGACCTGATGCAATGTTTGGCAGCCTACTCAGCAAACCCCAAATTTGAAGCCTGTAATCTCTACTGATGACGGTTAAAGAACCAGAAACACGTGTCTAGAGATCAGCACTATCTGCGCCAACTCTGGCGAAACACTCGGAAAACTTTAGCAAAGCAAGCAACATGAGACTGCATTTACCAGAATGCCAGGGGCGAGACCTTGCTGGGGGTGAAGCGGTGTGCTCCCACCCTGGTCCTGTTTAAAAGTACTCCCGTGAGTCATTGAGCTGACGAGCTCGTGGAAGAAGCACCCGCGTGCCAGTGAGAGGTACTTGACCTGATGCAATGTTTGGCAGCCTACTCAGCAAACCCCAAATTTGAAGCCTGTAATCTCTACTGATGACAGTTAAAGAACCAGAAACACGTGTCTAGAGATCAGCACTCTCTGCGCCAACTCTGACGAAACACTCGGAAAACTTTAGCAAAGCAAGCAACATGAGACTGCATTTACCAGAATGCCAGGGGCGAACCTTGCTGGGGTGAAGCGGTGTGCTCCCACCCCTGTTCCTGTTTAAAGTACTCCCGTGAGTCATTGAGCTGACGAGCTCGTGGAAGAAGAACCCGCGCACCAGTGAGAGGTACTTGACCTGATGCAATGTTTGGCAGCCTACTCAGCAAACCCCAAATTTGAAGCCTGTAATCTCTACTGATGACGGTTAAAGAATTAGAAACACGTGTCTAGAGATCAGCACTATCTGCGCCAACTCTGGCGAAACACTCGGAAAACTTTAGCAAAGCAATCAACATGAGACTGCATTTACCAGAATGCCAGGGCGCGAACCTTGCTGGGGGTGAAGCGGTGTGCTCCCACCCCTGTTCCTGTTTAAAAGTACTCCCGTGAGTCATTGAGCTGACGAGCTCGGTGGAAGAAGCACCCGCGCACCAGTGAGAGGTACTTGACCTGATGCAATGTTTGGCAGCCTACTCAGCAAACCCCAAATTTGAAGCCTGTAATCTCTACTGATGACGGTTAAAGAACCAGAAACACGTGTCTAGAGATCAGCACTATCTGCGCCAACTCTGGCGAAACACTCGGAAAACTTTAGCAAAGCAAGCAACATGAGACTGCATTTACCAGAATGCCAGGGGCGAACCTTGCTGGGGGTGAAGCGGTGTGCTCCCACCCCCTGTTCCTGTTTAAAAGTACTCCGTGAGTCATTGAGCTGACAAGCTCGTGGAAGAAGCACCCGCGCGCCAGTAGAGGTACTTGACCTGATGCAATGTTTGGCAGCCTACTCAGCAAACCCCAAATTTGAAGCCTGTAATCTCTACTGATGACGGTTAAAGAACCAGAAACACGTGTCTAGAGATCAGCACTATCTGCGCCAACTCTGGCGAAACACTCGGAAAACGTTAGCAAAGCAAGCAACATGAGACTGCATTTACCAGAATGCCAGGGGCGAACCTTGCTGGGGGGTGAAGCGGTGTGCTCCCACCCCTGTTCCTGTTTAAAAGTACTCCCGTGAGTCATTGAGCTGACGAGTTCGTGGAAGAAGCACCCGCGCGCCAGTGAGAGGTACTTGACCTGATGCAATGTTTGGCAGCCTACTCAGCAAACCCCAAATTTGAAGCCTGTAATCTCTACTGATGACGGTTAAAGAACCAGAAACACGTGTCTAGAGATCAGCACTATCTGCGCCAACTCTGGCGAAACACTCGGAAAACTTTAGCAAAGCAAGCAACATGAGACTGCAATTACCAGAATGCCAGGGGCGAATCTTGCTGGGGGGTGAAGCGGTGTGCTCCCACCCCTGTTCCTGTTTAAAAGTACTCCCATGAGTCATTGAGCTGACGAGCTCGTGGAAGAAGCTCCTGCGCGCCAGTGAGAGGTACTTGACCTGATGCAATGCTTGGCAGCCTACTCAGCAAACCCCAAATTTGAAGCCTGTAATCTCTACTGATGACGGTTAAAGAACCAGAAACACGTGTCTAGAGATCAGCACTATCTGCGCCAACTCTGGCGAAACACTCGGAAAACTTTAGCAAAGCAAGCAACATGAGACTGCATTTACCAGAATGCCAGGGGCGAACCTTGCTGGGGGATGAAGCGGTGTGCTCCCACCCCTGTTCCTGTTTAAAAGTATCCCGTGAGTCATTGAGCTGACGAGCTCGTGGAAGAAGCACCCGCACGCCAGTGAGAGGTACTTGACCTGATGCAATGTTTGGCAGCCTACTCAGCAAACCCCAAATTTGAAGCCTGTAATCTCTACTGATGATGGTTAAAGAACCAGAAACACGTGTCTAGAGATCAGCACTATCTGCGCCAACTCTGGCGAAACACTCGGAAAACTTTAGCAAAGCAAGCAACATGAGACTGCATTTACCAGAATGCCAGGGGCGAACCTTGCTGGGGGGTGAAGCGGTGTGCTCTCACCCCTGTTCCTGTTTAAAAGTACTCCTGTGAGTCATTGAGCTGACGAGCTCGTGGAAGAAGCACCCGCGCGCCAGTGAGAGGTACTTGACCTGATGCAATGTTTGGCAGCCTACTCAGCAAACCCCAAATTTGAAGCCTGTAATCTCTACTGATGATGGTTAAAGAACCAGAAACAAGTGTCTAGAGATCAGCACTATCTGCGCCAACTCTGGCGAAACACTCGGAAAACTTTAGCAAAGCAAGCAACAAAAGACTGCATTTACCAGAATGCCAGGGGCAAACCTTGCTGGGGGGTGAAGCGGTGTGCTCCCACCCCTGTTCCTAAGGAAAAATTATAGTTAAAACTAAAAAACTACACCCAAAAACTAAAACGTTTCAAAGTTTTGAAGCTTTGCAGGAACCATGGCCAGACTATTTCAGCGAATCCTCGTTTCATTTAGGTCCCATGGCAATAACGGAAACTCAGAAGATGTCAAAGTCTCAGGAGAGATCCAAGATAGATCAGGTGTACTCTCATGACTGCTGTTGATTATGGGTTTTTGAATGGCATGACTTCTTTCAACATTTACATCATTACCTCCCGAGCACTTTTCTTGTAATCAATCATCCTCTGGATTGTGATCCGATTTTTTTGAAGTACCGTTTTGAAGCAAATTAGAATGTCTCAATATGTCTGCCTTTTGGTGAGAAATACACGCAGTTCTGCTCCTGTTCCACCACTCTCTGCACTGTAACAACACAGACGCCTTTGAGGTTCTGATAATCTGTGCAGGTGAAGTGAATGTAGAGCCTCCTTTTGTGACTTTATATGGCTTTGTGATTAAGATCTAATCACCAACACACAAGTCTACATTTTGCACTTTTCTTGGCATTGAAGTAAGTTTCCCCATTCTCTTCTTTCTTCTGAAACTTTGTTTGCATCTCATGCACAACAACTTTGATTCAACCCCAGAAGAGGAGTTAAACAAAGATTTTAACCACTCAGGCAACATTGTGGTTTTGGGTCCCTATGCTCCAGTCATTTAAAAGGTGAGACATCCGTCAGAGAGAGCGGAGATGTAATATAACTCCAAATTGTTTGCTGAAGATAGTTGTCCACATCTACAGCAGCTGCTATAGCTGTCTGAATGTCTTCTTTTTAAATACGATTGGACCTCTTCACAAGACCATTTGAAGCTGGGCAGTATAATGCAACCTGGAGATGCTTCACCTCATGCGAAGTTAAAAACATCTGTACTACATTTGAAGTAAAATGAGAACCTTTATCTCTAACAATGTGCTTTGATGAACCTTTGATCCCAAATATGTGATCCAAGAATGTGATCACACTCGTTGTATTAGCTGATTCCACAAAGGCATAATAAAGCAACTTGGAATAGTAATCAACAAGAACAATCAAATATATTTTATTTGTTGGAAGTAAATTAAATGGATATCAAAAATCCAATGCTACTTTCTTTCATGGACCATCAGGAAGTTGGCACAGGAATCAAAGGTCTCTCATGGGTTTTCCAGTGTTTGTCTGATACTAAACATTCACAACAAGAATTATACTACTCACTAATTTATGGCCACCAATAGTACTGTCTCAGCTTCCTGCAGGTGGCTGACATACCTCAATGGCCTTTGTGAGTGAAGTTAATCAAAAAGCATACAACTCTACAGAAGGTTTAAAGAAGTCATGTCTTTAAATAATCCCATGGACAAAGGTAAGTTGAGAGTAACTTGTGTAAACGTTTTCAGTTCTTTTGATAGGCACCTATTTATGGGCCATCCATCTTTATTGTGTGCAACAACTTGCTGCAGCAAGAAATTCTTTTTAAAGCCTCACCCTAGTCATAAAAAAACCAACTCCATTGCGCTCTTAAATCTCATTGACGGGTACTACCGCAGACTCCTGATCATCCAATTCATTAGATCTAGAGTAAACAAACAGGGGCATTCTGGAAAGGCAATGTGTCCTGAAATGTTTCCATCTTTGTACATATTTCACAGTCATATTGTATATATGTGCCCTAAATATATTTTTGGAATTTTTGAATAGGCCACACACAGGCTAGCGCCTCTCAGTCTATGGTACTCTAACTGATTTCAGGATCTTTCAGATTCCTTAAAACAAAAGCAACTGTACGTTTTTCCCTTGAACCCACTGTCCTAAAACCGCTACTAGACCACGTAGGCTAATGTCAACACTAATGATACACTTTGCTCCATAAATGAAAGGACTTATGATGTAGGCTTCAACCACTAGTTTTTAAACTTACATAAAACTTCATTGACCTGTGAAGAACATTCACACTTTGAACCCATCCTAAGTAAAAAGGGTCAATGGCTGTACAACCAAAGCATAATCTGGAACAAAACAGGCATAATATTCACAAAGACCAAGAATTGACCACAAGGCATCAATAAGTAGTGAAACTTTCTTGATTGTTTCAACTGAACAAAACTTGAGCCTGATTCCAGTGGGTGAAATGGTATGACCCAGATATGTACTTCTTCAACAAAAAATTCGCAGTTTCTGGTCCGATGACACAAAAACGCAGAACGTTTCCTAGATAAAGCCACAGGGGAAATCCATTGTGTTGAAACTATGCCTTCAGAGCAAAGATTATCTAAGAGTACATTCACTTCATTCCTGACGCTCAAGGGTACAGTCTAACTTTATGTACGATAGCTAGAGCATTAAATTTCAATCTAATACTATGTCCAAACCCTGTCACAGTATCAACACAATTCGCAAAAACCTCCAGAAAGTTTGACAACAATATCTACTGTACCATTCTTCATTTGCTTCCACTGACAGCACAGGTGTTTCACCCAGTGCTACAAGATTATTTGAGCATGGTTCTAGAAGTAATCCTAATTTGGTCAAATCTCTCCATCCCAAAATGTTCTTGCCTTCACTGCCACTTAAATTTTAGCGTATATCCTCCAGGCCAAACATTCTATGGAACTAATACAATAACTCTACATTTCAATACCATGTCCCCCAAAGGCCTTGGGGTCAATATCCGTGTAATGTAGCACTGTTTCATCTTGCCAATTTTTTACAAAATGTAACATGTGAAATCATGGTGATGAGTGCTCCTGAATCTGCCATTGCACTTACAGATATATTACCAACACATGCTTCACACATTGGTCCCTTCAATTTTTTCCACCCAGTGAACACACATCTGAATTTACATTCAAAACAACACTGGTCAGTCTATCCACACAATCTTAGTTCATTACATCTACATTACTAATTTTCATACTGGTATTTCCAGTGTTGCAAACAGCTTGAAAATGCTCTATCTTTTTACAGTAATTGCAACATGGTTTGGTATATAGGGGTTAACTCCAGATTTAAATTGTGGTGCCACATTACACAGTTCGATAGGTGAATCAATACAATGTGAACTTATGAAATACCCCTTATATTTTAGATGCTCGTGTATAAATTAATAATGAGATAATAGGTATGAAATATCAAGAGTTTTTAATAGTGACATTTGTGTATTTATGTATAGGTTTCAATGACAACGGTATCAAAAGAGAGATACAAGTTTGGTTGACAAAGGTGGTCGAAATTTATGTAATACCGCCGAAACGCGTCAACGCAATGAATAGACTAAATCTGCAGAACGCACCGGCATGCTGAATGAAAACTCTATGCTAATCAGATGCTGGTGTTGATTATATATACGGATTAGTTAACAAATTGAAAACAAAGTATTCTGTTGTATGTGTTTTTTTTCTCTCTTTCTTCTCCCTTTTTTCCCTGGCATAAATCTGTAGGCTTTTTATTGTATTATTAATATGAAGTAATATACACGCTTACTTACTGATTGATGATTTGCACCTTATAACAAAGATTTTTGAATATGTCTTTTTGTTAATGGATGAAAATTGATCATGTTTTAGAATTTATATTTACCCAACAAGGTTTTCCATTGTAAAATTGTTTTTTAGTATTCTAGTGATCTTAATAGTGTTACACTATTTTTATTAAATACATAACATTTTTCACTCTATCTGGCTGGTTGTGACACTACAATTGACAGTGGGGTTCAGATGTATATATGAAATGTGATTGATTCATAATAGTATGAATGAAAGTGTTTGGTTAGGTTGAAAACCAATGGGGATATCAATTTCAAGTTACAGTCTATTTGAGCCCTGTCCCTTTGGTAAGAGGGACCACTCTCACAACACTATATGCATTTTGTTAGACTGCAATATGATGTGTAGCCTGTAATGGAGAGGTAATGTTTGCTCTATTTGCTGTATTTATTGGCTAACAAAATGACACAACATGACAAAACACAAAACAAAAGAGCATCGCACACAGCAAGTACACACTTCACGATAAAACGCAGCATAGCACAGTATGCCACAACATAACACACATTAACATAGCTCAGCATGACACAACACACAATAACAATATTGCATAAATCTGCATGGCACAACATAACATATAATAACATACATAGGGGCCGATTACGATACTGCCCGTAAATCGGAGCCTTTAGGGCCGCATCGTAATGGACCGCTCGGTTTCCATTCCGACTGCCTCATTAGCGGTCAGAAAGGAAAACGGCCGGTCATTCCAGCTGGCTTCCAACAGGTTCGGAGAGCCCGTCCGCCAGTCGGAAGCCAGCAAGTAATCTCAAGGGTGTGTCTTTCTGCCTTTGAGATTGCAATGCACGTTTCCGACATGATTTCCATGCCGGTCTGTCGAACATGGAAACCATGTCGGAAAGCATGTTTGGGGGCCCCCAGCAGGGCCCCTTTTGGTGCACGGCCTCCGGTTGGAGGCCGAGGGGGACACCTATGGTGCCCTCCTGTTGATCCCTGCAGCTTGTGGCAGGCACCTTGAGTTGCCTGCCACGGGGTGCAGGGATGAACCGGACCTCCCATTTCACTATGGAAGCATGCATTACGGCAGGTTTACGGCCGTAATGCATGCTCCCATAATGAAATATAGGAAGGCGACCTAACAGTGTTCGGTCACATCCTAACGAGGCAGTCGGGACCACCGACCGGGTGTCGGTCGGAAGGAATTCCGCCCGACATAATGAGCCCCATAGTGTAGTGAAGCACTGCACAACAAACACACTAACAAAACACAACATTTCATAGCAAAACTGCCTTTTTTTCTCAAATGGGGAAAAGCTGCCTTTCTCCTCTGACCCCTGGTCATATATTATTTTAGCCAAATGCTGATTTTTGGTGAGTGTTTCAGCTCTGGTGAAATTCTTTCCAAATTATCCAAAGTACAGCTCTGGAAGTGTACTGCATTGTATTTCCATTTATAAAGCGCTTAATGCCCCTGAAAAGGCACTGAAATAGGATTTGTGGGAATCTTGATTTAATGTTGTTTAATAGAAGTCTGTGTGTGCAGTGATTGGAAGGAAATGATCCTGATGCAAAAAGTGACTTAAAACTATTGTATGAATTACAACAATTTGCGGAAACACTGGCCTGTGAGTTGGGAGTATGGCCCAATTTATGATAAGTAAATATGCTGTTGCTTGCTAACAAAAAAAAAAAGACCTTTTCACAGCATGAAACACCCTTACACAAAATAAAATAGCATAACAGAGCAAAGTACAACACAACATAACAAACTGTAACATAACACAGCATGGAGTCCAAAGAATTTCGGTGGAGGGCAAGATGGCGATCGCTTGAGATCGCAGTGTGCACAGAGCTGTGAGAGCTAGAAAGAACCTATGATGCTGCTGTGAAAAGTCCGGAGGGATGAAGAGAATGAAGAGATTTGTGGCGCTGAGCTCAAGCCCGCCAGGAGCTACCTGCACCTACTGGGAACTGCTATCGGGCTAGCTGTATTACGGCATTTAGATAAAATAATATCAAAATCCACAGCCGACGAAATCCACCACAGGAAATCTTACCTGTCGACCGAGATCAAGGAGGAAACCGAGCGTGCGGAAACAGCGGTGTCGGTTGAGATGGGACCGAAAGATGAGAACGGCCAGACTGGCGCTGCGGGGGACGCTGGAGTCGGGAGATACAGGAACGGTGAAGGTGGCGGCTCCAGCGACGCTGGGGTCACCCACACAGACCCCGAGACGTGGAAGAGGAGGGGCCGCTCAGAAAGCACGCCCGGCTGGCCCCACTGTGGCTGATCTACTGAGAGGGTCGGCCGGGAAAACAGATCCGGGTCCGGGTCAAGAGGGGAAGACTCAGAGTACAGCCTGTTCCAAGCTGAACGTGAAAGCCGCGAGTACCGTGGATGCCTGCGAGGTTCTGAATGCAGCCCAGAGTTTAGAGCGGGCTACACAAGGAGAGCTAAGCGAGACAGTGGATCCTTCTAATCCGGAGACATACGATCAGGACGGGGGGCCTGCTAATAATGAAGGTATGCTCAGCCCTCTTCCTTCACTTATGACTTTGACTGTTGCTGATGGATCAGAGTGTCTGATACCAGCCTGCCAGAATGAGAATGTAACCCCGGAGAACCCCACCATTATTCATGACCCTGCGGATATGATTGGAGCTGCTGGGGGGGGGGCAAGACTCAGCACCTATATCATCCCAAGTACAACTGTCTGGTGTGATCACGCCACAGCTCATGTGAGTCAACCTCTAGTAGCTTTTAAAGCTAGTAAAGCCAACATTGGTGATACAGATCTTGATAAAGAACCTAGTGATTTATTTCTTTTCTTTATCTGACGGGAATGAATGGTCTGATGACTTGCCATATACTACAGATGAGAGCTGTAGCAACCAGGAAGACGACGAGGGTTGCAAATCAAAAACTATTTTGAAAAAAAGAAAAAGAGACAGGGGGGAAAGGAGCTTGCTTGGGATTATACCCCCACAAATCAAATCATTAGTCCTATACCTATACCTCCTGACCCACCCAGATTAGATCATTCCGGGCTAGCCCCTCCAACGTTAGAGACCATCTTCCAGGCCATTTCAATGCACCGGGAAGAGACGCGCCAGGATGGGCGCAAGGCCCAGGTTGCCATGCGCAAAATGCAAGGGGTTGTCCGAAAGCTAACTAAGACGTGCAATGTATTTGGAGAGAGGCTGACTGATTTGGAGTCGAGAATTGTTTCTACCGAATCCGATTTGGTTTCAAATCAAACACAAGTGGATTCTCATGAGACACAGCTAGTCGACGTCAAATGGAAGCTTGAGGAATTTGAGAATCGTCAGCGGAGGAATAATCTACGGGTACTGGGGGTTCCCAAAGGAGTTGAGGGGGGGGAAGTTCGATCATACGTGGTGGACTTGCTACGAGACTCTTTGCCAGAACTTACTGAATGGAATTGGGCTCTGGAAGTCCAACGTGCCCACCGTGTCCCTTTTGTTCAGAAACAGCCAGCAAGGGCAGGGGCTTTCCCCCGTGCCATCCTGGTGTACTTTGGCAATTTCTTATTACGCCAAGCGGTTTTTGAAAAAGCAAGACCAGAAGCGAAAAGAACTAGGAATGAGATCTCCTATTTTGTTCGCCCAGACTTCTGTCACTCCACCGTCGAAAGGCGGTGGAGGTTGCGTCAGCTTATTAAGCCATTCCAAGACAAAAGAGCGCAAGCTTACTTAAATAATCCAGCTCGGCTTAAAGTGATCTGGGAGGGACAAACCAAATTCTTTTTTTCTGAAATAAAGGCTAAAGAATACCTGGACAGTCTGTCTGGCTAGATTTAGACTTAGACAGCTGTAAAGTGCCAAGTAAGCCGCAGTCTATAACCATCACAAGGGGAAATCAAACCAAATAAGAAGGGACAAAGGTAGCACTATATTCTTGTTTTTTTTTTATACTTTGATATATTTTGATATATTTGAAATAGAATAAAAAATAAAAAATAAAAATATATATATATGAAATAAAATGCATGTTTTTAAAAAAAAACAACTGCGTGAGCTGGGGGTCTATAACCAGCATCTATTAACTACTAGCAGAAAATCTCAGTATTAGGGCTCAGGCTCTGTGTTGCACATTCATCACGAACAGACTCAGGATTGAGTCTGTACGCCTCATGTGGGGAGGTGGGGGTGCTGAGGAGGTGGGTGGAGGGAGGGGTCGGGGGAGTGACAGAGAGGGTGTAGTGGGTAAGGGAAAGGTGGTGGGTATAAAGCAAAATAAAAAAAAGCATCTCCGGAATCAGTAATGAAATGAAGAAACAGTCAAAAGAGATTAAAGGAAGGCAGAAGTGGAGTCATAATGTGGAGGAGCATGAGGGCAACAGATTACTAATAGAAGGAACCCTGGAACTTGGAATCAAATTTCAATGGGGAAGTTAACTATATGTTCATGGAATGTGGCAGGGCTGAATGATAGGGTAAAGAGGATTCGATGTGCTGAAATTATCAGGTTAAACTCTATGGACGTAGTTTGCTTACAGGAGACACACATTCCCTGGGAGAAAAGAGAATTACTAAGGGTCGGCGGGTATAATACTCTAGCTTGCACAACTCAGACCTCTAATATTCGCGGGGTGGCCATTCTAGCCAAAATGTCATTAGGATTACCCAAACGCAAGGCAGCGGATGCCCTGGGGAGGTGGGCCATAGTAGAGCTTACAACAGGAGTTACGGTATGCTCGGTTTACGGGTCTAATCAAGATGACCCTCAAATATTTGAAGACCTAGAAATAGAGCTTGCTACATGGCCAAACTCCCTAATTTTCTGTGAAGATTTAAACATTTCTTTAGATATAGGTACTGGGAAGCAGAGGCAAGGTGGATATTCTGGCCGGAAGCCTAGAGTTTACAGGGCCCTAAATTGCCTTAAGAATAGTCATGGTCTGGTGGATATCTGGGATTTAAAAAACCCGACTAAGCCCGGGTACACATACTTCTCCTGCCCACATAATAAATATGTCAGGATCGATTACTTTTTTGCAACAAGAGATTTACTAATACGAGCTGAGATTAAGAAACTCCCTAAATTAATATCTGACCACAATCCTCTGATTTTAGAAATTGAATTAACTAACTTTAAAAGGCCACGGAGTAAATGGACGTTCAATAGAAAATTGCTAGTGAATAATGAGTATATCGAATTCATTAAGGATTGGGCACAAGAATATTTTGATATGAATCGCTTTAGCGCAGGCAGGGGGGCCGTTTGGGACTCTTTTAAGGCCACTCTAAGAGGGGAAACTATCAGTTTTATGGCCAGAGCTAAGAAGGAGCGGGAAAACAAGAATCAACAAATATCACGGGAGTTGGCCAGAGCTGAAGAGGAACATGTCTTGACAATAATACAGGGACAAGATGGGGTCCATATCCAACATCGAATAATTGCTTTAAAGGCGGAATTAAATAGCTGGCTAACGCAGAGATCAGCAGAAGCATATCAATCACATCGGAATAGTACATATGAAAATGGTGAGCTGGCAGGTAAGAGGCTAGCCCTTCGTACCCGGCAGAAGATTTCTTTTAACGCAATACCCGCTATTAAAATAGATGGACAAGTACATACTGATCCAGAAGACATCATTAAAGGGTTTCAACGGTATTATCAAATCTTGTATCAAGATGATATCATGAAAAATACAGCAGAAGTCATGAAAGCCCTAGCAGAACTGACCGTAGACACTGAACTTGGAGGGGGCCTGGATAGGTTAAGAAGAGATGAACTAGAAGAAGAAATTACTCTAGAGGAAGTTCATTTGGCTCTGCTAGAAATGGCCTCGGGGAAAGCCGCAGGACCCGATAAAATCCCGCTAGAGATTTATAAAATCTTAGGAACAGTGATAACACCTCTTCTTCTGGACTTGTTTAAGGGAGTGCAATATAGTGGAGCCCCCCCCTGAGTCTTGGAAAGAGACAGATATAATAATATTCCCTAAAAAAGGCAAGCAGGTTGACAATCCATCATCATACCGACCAATCTCCTTGATTAATTCAGACTCTAAATTATATTCTAAAATCTTGGCCAATCGGCTTGGGAGGGTCATAGAACATCTGGTCTCCCCCTGGCAACATGGTTTTATCCCGGGCAAAGGAACAACTGACCATACCCGCAGAGTTATCTCCCTTTTTGATATCATGTCTGGGACGGGGGGCCAGATGGCTATGATCCTTCTCGATGCCGAGAAAGCTTTCGATCGGGTGTCCTGGAAGTTTTTATGGGGGGTACTGGAGCTAAATGGTTTTGGGCCCCAATTTATAAAAGCAATTAAAGCCATGTACTGTCAACCAAGGGCCCGACTGCAACTTATGGGAAAGGAGTCTAATAATATTAATATATCAAGAGGGACAAGGCAGGGATGTCCTTGCTCCCCGATTTTATTTGCTTTATATATTAATCCTTTGGTGGTTAAACTTCTACAAAGCCGGAATATTAAACCAATATTTACAGATGGTTATGAGACTAAAGTACTGGCTTATGCCGATGATGTTGCGGTACTAACCCCGAACCCAGCTGAGGCAATTATAGAAATTAA
This sequence comes from Calotriton arnoldi, assembly GCA_963921515.1. Classification (NCBI taxonomy): domain Eukaryota; kingdom Metazoa; phylum Chordata; class Amphibia; order Caudata; family Salamandridae; genus Calotriton; species Calotriton arnoldi. The sequence goes on from CAWUFW010005187.1 coordinate 1,191,474, forward strand.
TAAAATCGCTGAGAGCTATGGGCTTCTCTCTGGATATGCTTTGAATAAGGGGAAAACTATTGTGCTATGTACAGATAACATTGATTTTAATGACCCAAGGAAATCAAACACAGCGGTTTATCTGGGGGTTTGTATAAGCGCTAAAATAGATGAAATTAATAAATGTAATTTTGAACCTCTGATCAAAACCATAGGGAACGATCTAAGGAGAATCAATGGTTTACACTTGTCCATTATTGGGAGGGGAAACTTTTTAAAAATGACCATGCTACCAAAGTTATTATATTTGTTTCGGGCTATACCACTGGCTGTAGAAGATAAATTATTGAAGTCATTGGAATCAATGTTTACCAAGTTTATATGGCAATATGGGAAGGTTAGGAGAGCAATGAAATACTTAGCTCTACCACAAGACAGGGGTGGCCTAGCAATCCCTAATATCAACCTATATTATTGGGCGGCTCTTCTCCATCAAATGGCTACTCTACTTATCGTAGATAACGACACTGGAACAGAGCACGGCCCAAAAATACCAACTATCTACGAACTCTCTATTGGGAAGAAAGCTCCTGGGCTTCTATTGAGACAAGTGGAACCAAGTTACTATAAGAAAGTAAGGTTTAAAGTGATCCGCAGCGCATGGAATGGATGGAAGCAGGTCTCCAAATTTATGGTAATCCCGAAAGTCAATAGATATACCCCCCTGTGGCGCTCATCACTATTATCGTCCCAGGTTAACGACGATATGGGGAAGAAATGGGAAAGGTTAGGGGTAAGAACAATTGGGGACTTTTGTGGTGGGGAGCAAGATTTTCAATTTCCCGTGCTTCAGAAGGTTTTTGATATACCGAGTAACCATTATTTTAAATTTGTTCAGATTAAAAACATCCTTGTCTTAAATACCCCTAAGATCACGCTCGATAAGATTCCACTTTTAGATATCATAACTAGGAAGTCCACCAAAATTAGGAACCTTTATGGCTTACTTCTTGACAAGATCCCAGACGATTTAGAAAAAACTGAATTATCTTGGGCATTGAAGCTGGGAAATCCCGATGTGGACATCTATAAGAGCCTCTCTTTAACAGCTAAAATACTTTTATCCTCGAACCTAAAAGTTCAATTGTACAAAACTCTTTTTAATTTATATTTTACGCCAGCTAAATTGTACACATGGGGGAAAAGGATAGATGATAAGTGCCCTAGATGTGGGTTAGGACCAGCCACCCTGCTCTATGATTGTGATAAACTAACTTTGTTAAAAAAAGGTTTATCAGGGTACTGGGAGGAAGTATTTGGCCGTAGATTAGAACTATCCCCTACTCTGTTGATTCTTGGTTATGATGGCTCAAGGGAACTTAGTGTAGAGGAGGAATACTGTCTCTTTCTGGGGACAGCGGTATATAGGATTTTATTAGCAACTAGATGGAAAGATGCTGAACCACCAACCTTCCACATGTGGCTTGCCAGGCTTCTCGGAATCTATAATCAAGAGAGGGCTATCTACGCTAGCAGGGGTAGACAGGCTAGAATTCGGGGGCAGAAGGTTTGGGCACATATCGCCAGTTGGAGCAGAGATGTAAGGGTGGTATAGGAAGGGATTAACAGAGGAGGCCCTTAGCGTCATCAGAGATAGGCTCTAATGAACTGACTCGCTTGTAGATATCTCCAAAATACCGTGCAAGAGAGGTTAACTGTTCGTTTATAAGATCAAGTTGTTTTAATTTCTGATGAAATGTAAAATCTTAAAACTGCTTTTCTTTTAAACCAACTGCCTTTTAATTAATCTAATTAATTTATTTTAATGTATAAACTGGTTTTATCATTGATTGTTATTTCATATATATGTATTTTTCTGGAAATGCTTAATAAAATAAATATTATTTTTTTTAAAAAGGAGTCCAAAGCATTTCACTACATATCAAAATATAGTATAGCTTAGTACAACATAAGACATTCTAACATAGCATACCACACAAAGACACATTACACAACATACCACAACATAATATAGCACAGCATACCAGAATATTACACAGCACACCATAACATAACACAGCATAGCCCAGAACGACATAACAACACAGCATAACATCCCACAAAACAGCATGACACATAATAACACACCCTATCATGCACAGTGTGTTTCAACATAACCCTGCATACCATAACATAACATAGCACAGCATGCCACAACAAAAAACATACACCATAAAATCATAACACAACCAAAAATAATGCACCAACAAAACACAGGGTAGCACAAGTGACACAACATATCACATCCTAGAGTAACACATAATAACACAGCATGACGCAACATAATCCAATATAATGCAGCATAGCGCAGCAAGAAACAACTTTGCAACGTGCAAGACAACATACTAGACTCTAATGTAATAAAACACAGAATAGCCTGCCACAATATAATACAACATAATATAACATGCCATAGAACAGCACAACACAACACACCCTAACTTAAAAACACATAAAAAACATAACACAACATAACACACCACACCATAAGATATCATGGCATAACACACACAACAAAACATAACACACACTAAAATTACACAAATTAAAACACCACAACATAACATAACACAGCATAACACAACATGGCACTGCATACCACAACACACCATAATATAACAACATAGTACAGCGCAACACAACATAACACACTCTACCTTAATAAAGCTTAGCCCAGCATGACTCAATATGACCTACCACACCTTAACTTGAAACAGCATAGCATAGCAGAACACAACACACCCTTGCATAGCACATAATAGCATAGCATGAGACAACATTACATCACACTGCTCTCCTGAACATGACAACTCATAGCACAGAACAACAAAAAATAACACACCCTAACATAATACAGCATAGCACTGCATGACACAGCATAACACACCCCAAAGAAACACAGTACAGCACGACCAACAAGACAATTACATAACATAGATTAGCACAACAAAACACATTATAAAACACCATGACATACAACAGCATAGAGTATCATGACACATCATAACGGACCCTAAAATAACACTGCATAGCAGTTTTACCCAACATAATAAACCATAAAAACACAGTGCAGTATAATGAAACATAACATACCATATCATAATACCATTTAGCATGGCACAACATAACACGATCATACATAACACAGTATAGCACATCATAATAACACAAAATTACACAATACAGCATAACATAATACAGCTTAGTACTGCATAAATCAATGTACCAGATCACGTATAACTCATAAGCGCACAACATGGCATAGCAACATGCCTAGCACAGATTGACATATGACAACATAACATACCCTAACAGCAGTGCGTAGCGCTTCATATGGACTTAGCACTGTGTAAGTTTAAGAAAGATATTCCCAACATGGTATAGAAAAATCACACCAGAATACAGCTATAGTATGGAAGGCTACTCAGTTGACTAATGGTTGCGCCAAAGAGTTATATGTGCAGCGTCTGAAAGCCAAATATTTGAATCACGGGTGCTTAGTCATCTATTTTTAGGTCTCGCCTAGCAGCGCGCATGCGCTGCCCTGCGAGACTTATTGTAAGGGGGCTTCAAAAAGCTGACCACACGCTCGTGCGTGTGTGGCCTATTGCTTGCGGTTACCCACACAGGCACCATCTGTTTTGAATTATCGTGCCCAGACGCGTGCGCGATAATTCAAAACAAATGTTGTGGCACGCGCGCGCGCGCGCACCACTCGTTTTGTATTGCGTCTCTCGTTCCCTGCCTCTAACTCATTGCTAAATTCCTCAATCTTTACTATAAATAACTAGCTCGCTTGGGCCGCACACTGCTTTCGCTCTGTTCTGTGATAACTGCACAAAGCAGTGAGAATAAGCAGCGCTTTGCATTTTTCAACAGCACAGCAATTCCCCCAGCTGACACCATCATGAGGCACCCAGCGCCTCGAAGCCGCACATTGACCAACATGCTGTCTAGTGTGCCAACTGTGTAACATGTGGTAGCAGGTGAGGCGAGATCTGAAAGGAAGGAATCTGATAACAAAGGCGTGCAAGGGCTCTGAGGGCAAAAGGTTGGTGGGGCAGAGAAGGGTGGATCTGCGGCGTGCCGACCTGGTCCCCACTGTGCCAGCCCTGTATCTTACTACTGCAGTGTTGTCATTTACGATACCAGCTTTGCCAATCACCAACCAGCCTGCAACTCACCATTATACACTGGAACACTTGTGGCTAGGCCCTGGCACCCAGGGTTATTCATTCATTCTCAGTGTCTAAGAGGTGGAGCTTTTTCTCGGGATCACTCACGTTTCCTACTAATCCCTGCCAACCACCATAGTAGCCCACCCATTCACTGTCTTACTAATACCCACTATACCTGCCCAGCCCCTACTGTGGCTACCCTGCTCCATCATCCAACAATAGTTCCCATCATATCATCTCTGCTGCCCACCACAACAAAAAATAAACAAGCATTGGCATAGCCAATAGGTCTCGCCTTTGGGGCCTTATAAGTATTTAGTTATGCAGCACAATATCCTTCCTGCAACAACATCAACTGTTGCATGGCTAAACACTTATAAGGTCCCAAAGGCGAGACCTATTGGCTATGCCAATGCTTGTTTAAGAGTATGCATTAGTCTGTGGGACCACTGCCTGCTCTTGAAAAGTATTTTACCAACCATGACCCCCCCACCTCCTTACCATTTGCAAATGGGTTAACACCATTTTACAAATAGCGGTAAATTGGGAATGTTTTGCAACCGCATTTCGGTTGCAAAACATTCGTAGATACCATTTTAATTCTGTATTAGGAAGTGACGCCCTCAACATGCCCTTTCCAAATGACGAAACGCAAAACCCCATTTGCGATCCGGTAACAAGTTACCGAATCGCTATTTGGGCTTTGTACATCCCAAAAAGCACTTTTGCGGTCGCAAATGGCCTGATTCAGCAAATCGGGCCATTTGCAACCGCAAAAATACTTTCTACATCTAGCCCCTAGCGAGCAGACCTTCGGACTCTGTTCTGTACCACTGCGATTTACAAAGGTCCTCAAACCGGTAGTGGAGTTCTCAATGACATACTACTGATGTACCAATCCCCAATCCTTCAGCAACAGCTTTATCTTGTAACACTGTTACAAGATGTGGGCTTTGTGATTAATTAATGTCAGAACTGAAAACTAGTCACATCATGACTTTCCTGGGATTTGTCAGATTCCCAGCAGACAATCCTGAAGCTCCCAATGAAGAGGGTTTACCACATCAGACAAGAGTTGCGAACAATACTAGACAAGCATTAGCAATGCAATAGGTCTCGCAATTGCGAGATTTTTAGCTATTGGCATTGTAAATGACAATGCCTTTTATTTATGTATTTAAAAAACAACACATAAATAAAAGGCACTGTCATTTACAATAGCAATAGGTCAAAGTTTAGAAAATGTGAGACCTTTTGCATTGCAAATGCTTGTTTCCTTCTGAGGTTAAGAGAACAAGAGCCAGTGAGTTGGGTAATAACTTGTACCCCATGTATTGTGACTGGGCCAACCCTATGTTATGTGAAGTGGCATTTTGCAGGCTTCCTTCCCTGTTACTGGTTCAACATTGGCTACTTAACTCAATTCTAGTGTCACCCTAAGTGGCATGCCACACAGTGAACTGTTCAAAGCTTATGTTGGTAATATATCTCTCTATATTAGCCTGTTTATGCAATAAGATACTAAAAGTGGCATTTTAATAACAATAAACTTTCCAGTTACACAAAATATATTTATTAAAACCCAATAGTAATAAAACAGTCCCACTTATAAAAGACTATGATTGATCAGTAGCCGTAGTAAGGGCTCAGATGTAGCAGCGATCTCAAGAAAGCATTTTCCATCTTTTGAAGCTGTTTGGTGTTGCTATACCCCCATAATTCTCCACCGTAAATTGCCGCTGCCACTGCTTTTTGCTTGTATACCTGGAGATCAACTCTCAATGAGTAGTAGCCAATCTTGGTCTTGAGCCTCAGGCTTGCGTCGGCAGACCACTGTAAGGTGCTAGCTGCCTTGACAACATGGGCATGTTAGCACAACTTGTTGTTAAAAGAGATCCCCAAGTAGTCATAGACCTAAACAATTTCAAGTACCATGCCAGCAATTCTTGCTGGTTTTATCGGTGGTGGAAATAATCTAAATCTAGGTGTTCAAAGGGAGTCAAGGCACAACGTTAGCCAGCAAGGGATCAGTTAAAAAGCAGGGTTTGCTAGGAGTGATTAAAATTGGGATACCATTTATTGCCAAAGGACAGGATGTTTTATGCCAATTTCAATACATTGTGTGCGCCATTAAATTCATGAAACAGTATCCTTATGATTCACCAACGTAACCTACAGTTCTAACAATTAACAGAAACAACATGAATTATAAGCAAGGCCAATTGGCTTTGTCAGGGCATATTTTTTTAAGGAGCACTGTCTTTTTTGATACAAACAAATTATGGTAATACATAATAGGAGCTGTAGAGTGATGATTAGGATCTATCTGACCTACCCTATAATAACTGGCAAGTTTGTTTGATCATCCATTTCCTGTAACAATGACCTGTGAGACCCCATTTTTGCCCTAACATATTCACTTCAAGGACTAAGGCATGGAGAGGGGAGGAGGAGCCTCTCAACCAGCCCCAGTGTTTCTTAGCCTCTTTAGGACCCAGGACAATAACATTTTATGTACAAAAATGGTGTAGTTTACGAGTTTGGGTCTGGTACTCCTCAGTTCAGCTAAACGTACCCTGCAATAATAACCAGACTGAGACCATTAAAATATTTTGGACTATTTTTCTTTTTCACTGTCAGCATCGACCCTGTGCACTTTTTTACACAGTGCGTGCCAGTGTTTCAGCACTGTGGGGTCACAGCTCGATACATTATTCAAATACAATCCCTCAAACACATGAAAACCCCATATATATTGGGATCTTTAATCATAGTAAACTCAGTGGACGTAGTATAATGCTATTTATAGAAGATATTTACTCAGAATAACCAACAATTATTTTTATAGTATGTGAAACTTTATATTAGATGTGATGTAATGGAAATGAATAACACATGAATTCGAAAATCTTGGCTTTTGAGATAAAAAAAATCAATCCATTATTTGAAGAAATGCCAAATGTCTTGGAAAATGCCATGAAGGGAAAATCAGCCCAATTATTAAAAGGTTTCAAGTTGACCTTCCAACCTCCTGGCTGTTTTGTTAGCAATTACATTTCGAGACCAATGGACACTTTTATGAGTTGATCTTCCAGCTCTCAGAGTATATTCTGTCTAGAAGAGGACACTCTGGAGGGAGGATGTCAGAAGGCAGGCAGAGGTTGGCACATCAGAGCTTTGCTACTTGAACAAATTCTGGTCCTGCGTAGGATCACGTTAAGTACCTCTGGATACCCCTGCAGTAGATCTTACAACTACAACATGGTTATGACAGTGATGCCCTCAGGTGTTCACTAGATTCGGAATGGACTGGAATGGGATTGGTCTATTGGTAACTTTAAACGTAGAACCCTGAAAAATCTCAATGGTTTATGTGTGAGTGTGCGATGCATGTGTACCTTGTAAATCAGACCTTTAAAACCCAGTAGGGCTAACTCAGCAATTTACGTGTGCCATTCTACTGATTTGGCTTAAGATGAGACCTGTCATTTAAGTAGTCATTGGCAGTATTGTTTGTATTGGATTCCATTTAATTGATCAATATTGTTGTTGTTGAGCAGGGGTCGAGTCAGTTTCATGGCATGCTCACTTGAGCATCAACTGGTCAATAGGCACTCACCAGGAAACGGATATCTACTTAGAATTGGGGTGAATACTCACCCCTTTTCTATTCTGCGCATTATAGTTCGACATGAATCCCTTTCTCTAGGCTTCCCCTTCACAGCAGCATCTTCACCCCGAAGAATACGACCCTGTTTGCGGCGATCTACAGGTAAGTCCTTTTTGTACCATTTACCCATTGCCTGGACTGGCCACATAGGGGCCGGACTTCGGCAATGGTTAGGTGGTATTCTTCCACATGTATCATGCATATGTGTACATTCAACACATGTGCAGTCAACATGTACACATAGGCATTGATAGATATGGAAAACCATTGCCCACCGCCACATGACTGCCACATTCACACGGGTAGCCTGCAGTCAACTCATAATACTGCGGTCTAAAGACCGCCAGCACTGCGGTCTCCTGGCTGCCGCAGACGCAGTGTTCGGGCTTTAGGAAAGCCTAACTCATAATAAGGCCTTTAATGATTGTTGCCTCCTAGAGTTAGATCTGGGAATGAGGTAGTTAGATACATCTTATATCAAAGGTCCTCCCTGTGTTAATAAAGTTTCAGGGGATGATTTCTTTTGTGTGGTTAAAGTGGTCCATTTTCGTGGCAAGCAAGAGGCACAGTTCCATTGAAACGGGTAATATCAACATCTAATATTTCAAGACCAAGTGACTAATCATTTTCATTGTCGGACAGGAAGAGAAAATAGGACCTGGCACCAAATTAAAAGTGGCTCTCAGTAACAAATCAGATACCTAAAAAAGTGACCCATATTTCGAATCAGGGCAGTTTTGAACATGTAAAGGCACGCCGTATAAGTATTTTGGAAGGTATGGGCGACTGCGTGAATGCGTGCTTGCTGCAAGCAATGTTTATGGTAATATCTGAAAACTAAACAGTAAAGACCGGTCAGCCAGACCATAGAAAAGTCTCACAACATGGAGAAAAAAAAACAATGACTTCTCAGACCAGCTATACCCGAACTGCCAGATTGCCCAATAGGTTAGCCCGACCCTGTTTATTTTGGGGTGATAATAACAATAACTAATATTTCAGGCCCCAGGGGCGATTCACTTTGTGTTATAAAGTGTCTCGAAAAGTAATTTTCTTTGCATGTACGGGACTTACATATTAAATGGACTTCAGCACTAAGTTCATTTTCAGGCACAGATAAACTTCACTAGTAATGTGTCAATACACCATCAAGGATGTGAAACACCGTACTCTGTTACATCCATCAAAATTCCTATGGTATTATTCTGCTCATTACTGCCAGGAAACTTATCGAAACATTATAGTTATTTTCCACTTATATGTAGAAACCTCTAAATCTAGGGGTGATAAAGTACCTCCTGATTATGGTATCAGTACTACTGCATCAGATGATTACCTCTAATCGTAGCGTGGGAAAATACAATTCCCAGACATCTTATTTTAAGACCACAAGCACAGAAATAAAGAGGCAATGTGGGAATTCATGTTCTATCCGCTGGAAACTTTGGGCCTCATTTACAATCCCATTGTACCGCTGGTGCATAACTTTTTTTAATGAACCGGTGGCGCAATGGGCTGCCCATATTTACAAGGCCACATAAAGTAACCCTGCGTGACTTTTCATGGCCTTTTCAATATGGGCCCCTTTCATGCATTACTCTGCATGAAAGGGGCATTCCATGGGTGTTGCCCCCACGCAACATCTATGGAACCTGACACATTCCCGGATTTACAACATTTTGCAAAGCTGGGAATGCGTCAGAATAATATGCCAAACCCAGGGGAGGCGTAGGAGTGGCGCAACGAGGAGAAATACTTTTATTTCTCCTCGTTTTTTCGTCTTTTCTTGCCTGCTGCATTCTGCAGCATGTATAGAAAGAGGAAAATGCCATCAATTATTGTTTTGCTTCATTAATCTATGTACGCCTATGAGTTGAGTAACTTTCAAATTACAATGTACCACAAGGAGTGAATGTGCAATTTACAAATGAATCAGTTATATTATGTCACATTATGTTATGTCATATCATGCAATTTCGTGCCATGTTAAATTATGTGATGTGGATCACTAACTTTATTTTCATACAATTGCTAATTTTGAGCGATGTGGATACATATCATCTCACATTCTCTGGTACCAAGGTTAACTACCAACCTTTCATGCTGTTCAGGGCTGTACCCATTTTTAGGTCTCGCTGCAGACTGCCTTAGTTAGCTGTCTGTTGTGAGAGCACTTGTCATCACTGCATCAAAAAGAAGTAGAAAAAAGATTAGAGAGAGAGTGAGAATTGGGTCAGCCCTCTAGCGCCATTGGCTTTCACGTGTCTCTCATGGCTTGTCATTGCTTAGTTTGGATCTCCATTGAGGCCGTGGCATTTTAAGCATGGTTACATTGTCCAATTTGTGTTCTCAGTAGATTTTAGCATGACATAAAGAAGTCAGTTTGTTAAGTTTCAGATACAACTTGATGTGTAGATTCAAATTTAGACACAAATTGAATTATTTACATTGCTGTCACAACAACATTTTATTGCTGATTTATGGCTTTACTGCTTGCTGTTTGGATGTCTAAGCCTGTCATAAAATAAAGACAGTGCTACTCTCTAATCGACTTTGAGCATTCATTTGCTTCACCTTCCTCTCATAATAACATGTTGTTGTGTTACAGCTTTTTTTGTTCTCAAAATAAAGACTGCGTGCACATAGGCATTCTAAAAAATATTCAGCCTTTGTCTAAATCTGTAGTGTCTTGCTACGTATGCTTTTTAAATTCATCACTTACAAAGTAAGTTCATATTCTGACTCCATTTCCTAACGCTCCTATTTGAGGGTACAGATTAACTCTGCTACTACAGTTTGTCCTTCCAGCAAAGCTGCCCTTTGTAAATAATAATAATAACAACAATTTACATGCATTTGCATTGATAAACCATTCGTTTTCATCTTGGAAAAAAAGGTTTTTCTTTATTTCAAGGTTTGAATTATAAGTAATACGAAAAACAGTTTACAGCATCAAATATAATAAAGCACTCAACTACAAGCACAATCAAGGAACTTATTATTAACAGTACCTTGAAAATTATTTTATAGTGTAAACATTTTAATATCAGACTAAGTTATATTTTCTACCATGCCTAACCTACCATACTTAACCTACTATCCCTACCTACCACTCCTAACTTATCATATCAAAGTTCATACCTCCCATATCGACCTACCTCACCTTTCCTATCATATCTACCTGCCTGTACTGTGCAGCCTTATCAATAATATCTACCATGACTAACTAACCAAGAGGAAGATTTTTAGTTCCGATTTTAAAAGAAATTAGGCCGTGTTCTTATATTGAAGGTTTTTATTATTTATCTTCACTGGCCACTTATGATATATGCACTAGGGTTTCCAATTACATTAAAGTAGCTATGGCGATTAGGAAACGGTATTAGGCATTGCTACTGAACCCAATTAGAGTAACTCTACCACACAACTCTAAGTATTGATGTATTCCTATGGAGGGAGCAGCATGCCGTAATTGTGATAAGTGCCTTGTAATATAGATTGTAATTTTTATTAGAAGATTGTTTTAAGGTGTATACTTCTCTCGAATTTTATATAATGAATTGATGTGTATGAACTGCTTACTGTGATGGTTGTATATATATTACTGAAATAATAATTTGTTATGATGATTTTATGAACTTTTATGGTCTTCGTTTGAAACCGAATAAAGTTACTTTGACTTGACTTGACTAACTAACCATACTTTCCATTCCTACCATACAAATCTACAATACCTAGCCTAGTATACCTAACTGCCTTGCCTACCAACCATTCCTTTCATATCATAACTACATACCGTACTCATCTACTATACCTGCCAGAAATACTGTACCTAATATACTTCACCTAATCTACCATACCCACCATAATTTACATTCCTTGCCTACCATACCTACCTATGATACCTAACCTAATATAACTTTTCATACCTATCTACTATTCTCACCAAAGCTGTTGACCATTCCTACTTACCTATCAAATCTTCCCTACTATACCTACCTACCAAACGTTATCAACCATACCTAACCTACCATAACTATCTTACTTTACCTAACTTACCATAGCTACCCTATCACACCTACCTGCCACATCTAACCTACCATAACATAGCTACCTATCTTACCTAACCTTCCATGTATAACTTGGCTACCAATCCTAACCTACGATCCACAGCCTACCATACCTCCAGACCATACCTATCATACCTAACCAACCTTTCCTACACACCCCTTGTGCTCTCATGTCTCGTAATGTATGTTCTTTTTTTAATTAGAGCAGAACAAAGAGCAAGATTACAAAGTAGAAAAAACCAATTAATACCGATCATATAAATAATCAAAAGTACAACATATATAAAATAGCATGTCACAGCCAAAAATCCTAGCAGCCAATGACACCGAACCATGGCACACTACTAATAGAAATCAAGTCTTCCCATGGGTAAGTGCGGTACAGTAATCCCTACCTTACATTGTGCAATTTCAACACATTCTAAAATAAACACTTTTTTCACATCAGAATACAGTACAATAGATTTACCAGCAAGAATAAAAAAACATTACCTCTAGCATAAATCTTTAAAGTGCAAATACGGATAGCAGCATAGTAATTACTAAAGTACTCGAACCCCGAGACAGCCCTGCATAAATTTGATCACAGCTAATAATAATACAGTTAATACAGTGCATACACGGTTAGCAGCCTACTGATTACAAAAGTGCAAGAGTGCTTACATAAGTCGGTACAATCTACTTACAAGAGAATAGATTACTTTATAAAGTGCGAGGAAAAACTTGCCCATGTCGCCCTGAATCTTACAGTGACACCCACCCTCTGTGCATAAGCCTCCTCAAATTTATAGGTCCTTCACATCTTGTTGATCCAGTGCCGGACCGTCGGTTGTATATTTGTTCTCCAGTTCTGTAAAATGAGTGACCTTGTCACTGTTATAGAAATTGATATAAAATACTGCTGATATATTTTTAAACATCTTACCTCCCCTAAAAAAACAAATTAAACCAGCATACAAGAGGGAACAATTGTAATAGACATACAAACACATCTTTCCAAAATTGCTGTTGGTTAGTACATTCAAAAAAAGTATGCACCCAGCCGCCTTCTTCCAGCTTTTGACATCTAAACATTGATTACCCATTGTTAGAAACATTTTATATAATCGCAATGGAAGTTAGCCCATCACAGTGCTCTGTGACCCATCTCACTAAGCTGCAGCCACTCTTTTATATTAAATTTACATCCTGTCACATTATGAATTTTCTGAAGCCATTATGTAATGCATTTATCCCCATTAGCCTTCTGGTGCAGTAAATGATACCAGGATCCTGCACCCACCATCCTATTTACCATTTGCCTGATGATCTGACACGCTGGTTCACTCAGCATAGCATAATTGCTTTTGAGAAAATTAGCTACCTGGCAAAAACTCATCAAGAAAGCAACACTTTGAATGCCATGTTGTGTCGATATAATTTCCCATATGATTAACCCAACTGATGGTGGCCCTTGAGGAAGGATCTGAAATTACTAAAACAAAACTGCATAACTGCCTCTCAGAGATGGCACTATGGATGTCTGAGCATTATTTAAAACTAAATGCAGGAAAATCCGAAATCCTGCTTTTTGGGGTGCCAACCTAATTTGGGACGCGTCTTGGTGGCCACAAACCCTTGGTGCTGCCCTCAACCCCCAAACAGAGCGCAAGAAACTTGGGTATCATTATTGATACCACCCTATCCATGAAGGACCATGTGCGGGCCCTCTGCGGAAAAGGCTTTGCGACTCTGAAACTATTAACCAGACTTTTTCCATGGATTCCACTGGAATGCAGAAAGACAGTCACTCAGGCATTGCTCATAAGTCAGCTTGATTATGGAAACGCTCTATTTGTGGGCATGAATGAGCTCCTTTTCACGCGGCTTCAGGTGCTCCAAAACGCCGCAGCCAAACTAGTATGCAATAAAAGCAGACTAAGCTCTGCATCAGTGTGTATGAAACACCTGCATTGGCTTCCAATACGACAGAGAGCAGTATTTAAACTGCTCTGTCATACACACAAAGTACTACATCTAAGTGGACCCAGTATTCTCCAGGGGAGAATTGAGTTTTATGTCCCTACTAGGAGCCTTCGGTCACTCCATCAAGCACTTGCCAGAACTAAACGTATTAAGAAAGTAAGGACCGGAGGAAGGTCCTTCTCATACTTAGCAGCTCAGAGATGGAACAAACTCCCTTGGATCTACGTCTTACACCTGACTACTTGTTATTCCGGAAAAAACTTAAAACCCATCTGTTCCCTAAAAATTAACAATCACTAACTTCCTTAGACCAGTAGCCAAGCATTGTTGTGACCAGCGCCTTGATATCCCTTGGGATGAATGCTGCGCTTTACAAATAAATAAATAAATAAATTAATTAATCTATCATGATTATAAAAATTCCCAAGCTGATCAAAACCTAGATCTTGCCTTGAATGGTATAACCCCCTGGACAATATTAACCCCACCACCACAGTCTTGGATAGGGGTATAGGCATGATATGCTGGTACATCTCGAGATCTTAAAAAGATCTGGATGCATAGTGATAAGTGTAATAAGACCGTATATCTAATTGTTTTGGGTGGTTTTGCTGACCGTAAAAAAACTGGTAACTTGATTGCACTCTCATTTACCATATGATTTAATAGAAAATCATCATAAACCGAATTTGTTTTGGCTAATTGTATTGTCAAAGTAACCAGAAAGGCCTGATAGTATGTTGCAAAATGTGGTAGTGCCAAACCCCCCTGTGCTATATCTAATTGAAGTATAGCTAATTTTACCCTTGATTGCTTGTTGTTTCAGACAAACTTTCGAGTCATTTCATCCAATTCTTTAAAGTAGGAGCTAGGAATTTTAAGGGGAAGGTTAATAAAAAGAAATAAGAATAGTGACAGTATAGACATTTTTATCATTGAAAACGGTCCTATTAGTGATAGATTCAAAAGAGTCCATTTATTTAATACTTTTTAACTTTCGACAGCATATTACCATAATTCAACAGGAACAACTGAGCATATTCGTTTGTTACAAAACTACCAAGGTATCTAATAGGGTGTGGTAGAACATGCTGTAAACAGGCCGGGGTCTCCGAGATACTTGAGTCAAATGTAAGAATTTCCATCTTTGCTTGATTTACTCTATAACCCCCAATTTGCGTAAATTTCTCAATTTATTCCAGCGCATTCTGT
This sequence comes from Calotriton arnoldi, assembly GCA_963921515.1. Lineage (NCBI taxonomy): Eukaryota > Metazoa > Chordata > Amphibia > Caudata > Salamandridae > Calotriton > Calotriton arnoldi. The sequence continues at coordinate 1,206,608 of CAWUFW010005187.1, forward strand.
ATATTAGAACCTTCAGTTTTAAGATACAAAACTGTATCGTCCGCGTACAATTTGATTTTAGCCATCCCATTAAAGGGGGTATAATCAGCGGATTGGTATGGATTTTTGCCGCTAGAGGTTAAAAAAAAAGAGAAAACAAAAGAGGAGATAACGGGCATCCCTGTCGAGTACCCCGTATGATGTTGACCATCCCATCTTCCTCCCCATCAATAATTTTTTGGCCTCTGCCTGATTATATACTTCTTTCAGCATAGCAATCAGCTGATGTGGAAATGCAGCCTTGACCTGATTAGCCGAAAAGTAATCAATGGCTTGAATTAAAAAATAAGTATCAGTAGCCATAAGCCTCTCCAGAAGGAAACCATTTTGATCAATGTAGACCAGCTGCTGAGCACATGGAGCAATTCTCATTGCCCAAACTTTCATAAATATTTTGTAAGAGTTAGGATCTCGCAGGTTTTTATCGGCATTAAGAATAATTATCAAAGCTGACTCCTTGAATCTTTTAGATATACCCAGCCCGCCTTTTATTTGATTAAAAAGATTAGTTAAAAATGGAAGTAAATCATCCTGAAAGACTTTATAAACCTCTACTGGGATCCGAAAACAAAATACAAAGAGGGTTGAGGCAATGATCCTGCACCTGTCACTAAAAGTGGCTTAACAGTATGGTGATGGTGCTAAAACCAGGAAGTGCACCCCTCTCCACTTCCTATTGGGTTAACCCCAACAACAATCACAAAACAAGATGGAATCAGCACACATCAATTATATCTTATTTAAAGTTCATTGAAACATCAGATATTCATGATGATTTGAAAAAAGCAGGTCCAGATTTTTCTTATGATCGAAAAGAATTTTTCTTTATTGATAAATGTGTCCTGTTGTTAAAATCCAATATTCAAAAATTTCATTTAGCCAACGCGTTTCGTCTCAAAAGAGACTTCTTCAGGGCTCAGAATTGTACACACGTTGTTTGTTCATATTCCATTGGTAAAGAAAAACTCTAAGACACAAATAAATATAGTGCCAAAATAATCATCTTAGTATGATGAAGGTAATGCAGACGGTAGCATTGATAGGCAGGGTGGCCAACAGCAAAAGTCTCGGCGTCCGTGCGTGAAGCTTGTAAAACACATTTATCAATAAAGCTTTATTCAAATCATCACGAATATTTGATGTTTCAATGAACTTTAAATAAGATATAATTGATGTGTGCTGATTCCATCTTGTTTTGTGTCTCTACTGGGATCCCATCGCTTCCGCTGGCTTTAGCATTAGCCATACTTTGTAGTACCCCAGCGATTTCTGATGATTCTATAGGGCTTTTAAGTATGGTAGTATACTCCCCAGAAAGTTCGGGCAGTTGAACAGATTCAAAATATGACGTCAATTTTTGTTCTTCTATTGCCTGTATTTCAGTATAGATTTGTTTAAAAATGAGTACGAAAAATACGCGCAATCTTATGGTTAGCTTCTTCTAATTGACCCTTGATTGCGTCTTTAAGTTGATTTATTTTTGCCCACTTTTCTGGGTTTTCGTAGTCCATACCAAAAATCTACCAATATGCTGATTCTCTTCATAAAGGTTTTGATGATATGCTTTACTACCCGTAATCTCTTCTAATACAAAGAAATCTTTCAGATCTTCTTTGGCATTTAGCAATTTCTGCTGCTGTACCATAACAATATGCTGCCCGGTTGAAGTTAAACTTGTTTCTTGTCTAGCTTTATCAACGGCACCATGCAGTCCCACAACCTTTTGCGCACGCTGTTTACTTAACCTAGCTTTGAAAGAAATAATGTGTCCCCTAAAGGCAGCTTTAAATGACATAAAGATTAGAGCAGTGTTTTCGTTAATTTAAAAAAATTCCAGAACAAAAATTCTCGTCTCCCTTTGCCAAATCAAATCCTCTAGCAAAGATTTATTGAACTACAACCTGGATTTCTTTTTTGGAATGCTCCCTGGAGTTAACATAAAGGAAACTATAGAATGGTCTGAGAAAGAATTAGCTAATATCTCCATCTTACCATTAGCCAACCTCTTATCTACCAAGAACAGAATCAAGCGTGATGCACTCCTATGTCTAGAAGAATAGCAGGCTAACTGGGAGAAACCAGGATGCCCCACCCTCCATTGATTAGTTAACACAATATCTGTTTTTATAGTAGTTATTAACTTTGCAGTTTTGGACTTTAAGTGTCACTTTGCCTTGTTGGAAGTATACAGTGTCAAATTTTGAATATAGTTAAAATCACCCCAATGACTAAAACATCTTCCAAATTCGTAGCTATATCATAGATTTGCTCCAATGCTTTTGTCTCATCTACAGTGGGGCCATAATAATTCACAACATTTAACACTGCCTCATCAACCTTTACCTTAATCCATAACCATCTAACCTTTACCTTAATCCATAACCATCTCCCCATCCTGTCCCTTACCACTTCCTTGATCTGCCAGTCAAGTATTTGCTAATAAAATCCCCACCCCACGCACTGCTACATTCGCTGAGGAAAAATAAGCTAGTGCGTATTTTTTTGGCAGACGTGTCTTGGGGGTGTTGGTCCTGAGATGAGTTTCCTGCAGAAAAATTACTTCTGGGGAGAAAGATGCTAGCCATTTGCAAAAAGAACAATTGATGGACAGAATGCAGAACAATGTCATACATTCACCCCAGTACAGAGATCTGGGCCTAAATCCATCGTTTTTTTGCTCACCATGCTATTCCAGTTTGGACCCAGCCATATGCAAATCAGTCTTGACCCTGTGCCCAATGGGAACAGTCCAGCCCGAACTGCCAGGCCAGGTCCTCCCTGGACTGGAAACAAGCATCCTAGGACCGGTTTCGGGCTTTCAGCCCTCATCAGCCAGGATAGCTTGACTCCAGTGGCATGGAGGGCACGGGACCCACGTCTGGGCATACCTGTCCCACTCGGGGTGACAAATGCAAAAAGAACAATTTATGGACAGAATGCAGAACAATGTCATACATTCACCCCAGTACAGAGATCTGGGCCTAAATCCATTGTTTTTTTAAGCCATTTAAGAAGAGCACCACTCTTATGTGGATTCAGCAGCCCATTCGCATTACATTCAATTATTTTTATATTTTGTGTCACCTAATTTATTCTCCTTCTCCTAAATCTGGACCAGCCTTTTGTGCAACTTTTCCCCCAAATCCCAGTGATGACCCTGTAATATGTCCCTAGAATATATCGTACAAAGTTTGCTCTTGTCCTGCTCATATTTTGTCTGCCACCCCAACGCCAACCCCATCCATCCCCCCCCTGTGCCTACCCACTCCCCTTCCTAAAGCTGGATGACCCCCAGGTGCCAGCCCACCACCCTCTCTCCTCCCATTGGTGCCGTGGTGGGGCACCTGGGCCACAAATATAGCCCCCCACCAGAGATTGTGTAAATTTTTTTCAAAAACCCTCCTGTATCCACAATTATTCTTGGGCTGATTTTGACAAAAATACATTCAGAACTTCTACTGATGAAAAGATATGAAATTGACCCTTTAGCAACACTTTGAGTTTAGCTTGTTGAACCACAGATGTTTGCCCCCCCAGCAGCTTAAATTCTTAAATCAGACCCTGAAATGCTTTACGGCGCCGGGCTGTCACTAAGGCTAGATCAAAAAAAACTCTCATGTGGGTGTTATCGAAAATAGCGAAAGCTTTTTGATGGATTGCTGTGGCCAGGATCTGTTCATTAATGCGGAAATCTGCAAGTTCACTAATATTGTCTGCGGGTACTTGGCATCCGCTGAACGCTGGGCCGGAACCATGTGTGCTGTCATAATAGATGAATCATTTGGTGTTGTTGGCAATATAAATTTCTCAATGAGAAGATTCATCAGCTGGGGGACACTCTGAATCTCCCCTGAGTCTGGCTTCCTTCTGGAATACCAATAGTTACTATGGCATGAGTGATTTTCCATCACCTGCACTTTAGTTTCCAACTGACATAGTTTGTTTAATTCCGGGAGAATATTCTTATCGAATCTTTGAATTCTGTCCTTGAGATCAGATTCCCTTTGCTCGTCCTCCAGAAGACGTTTATGTAGCTGGACCAGGCTTTCCTCAATTTCGGGCAGTCTTTGATTAACTGTTTCAGTGTCCAATGCTTGCTGTACTTTCAGCCCACAGATCTCCCAAAAAATTGCTTCCAGGTCATAGCGATCCAGATGTGTCTATGGGAAGCTCTGCATTATTCACCCCCAACGATGAGCCCCCTATAGGCTCTCCCTGATGTAAATCTTGTTGCTTATTGTGTGCAAATCCTTGACCCATGGTTACTTTTTCGAGAATGCCTATCAACCCTGAATTTCCTAATGACCTTGCTGACAATGGTCGGGTATAGTCACCACCTGAGTCTGAACTGGATTTGGTAACTCTTGCGAACTTGGGACAATCCCAGCCTGCACTGAGCTTGCTTTTGGGGTCAGTTTCGGAAACAGAGGATACTCTGTAGATTTCCCTGGTGTATCCAGGGATGTTGTAGGCAGTGCGTCAATGAGGGGGGAACTGCACTGAGGGAGATTGCATCTGGAATGGATCAATTGCAGCCTCAGCTCCGCCTTCCTCTATGAAAGTATCCTCTCCCGTCGAGCACAATGAATGGGCAGACTCAGTCATATGCGTGGACTGTACTTCCCTAGTAGCTGATGATAAGTTAGTGCCAATATCCTCTTCTCTCTCCATCCTGCCATGTGAATGTGCGACACTTTTTTACATTGTTTTGGTACGACAGAGGTAGTTGGGACACTCCCGGCCTGTTTCGGGTGCTGTTATCACATTATATTGGGATGCATGAGATGCCTCAAGCCCCGTACATTAAGCCCAACGGTGACTCCTCGCGCACTGCACCCACCTACGTTGGGTCTGTTGGTCAGTCCTGTGCACCCAATAGTCCACAGGCCGGCACCACCCTGGAGCCTCTGAACTTCAGTGCTACAGCCCCACAGTTCTTCAGCAACCTTAGGCGACTAAGCTGCCTCCAGAACACTCCCATACTCCGCAATGCCTCAATTAAACATGGTGCATAGTACTCCTTCAACGCACGCTTCAGGTAACAGCCGCCGTGTCTCCATGCAAAAAAAGAGGAAATCGGCCTCCTGTAGGGCTCCTCTAGTGATCTGAGGAACAAGAGAATTGTAGAACCTTAGGGTCTCCGCTGCAGCTTCTGGGAACCGCTGCTACCGCCAAACCACTGCTGTGCTGCATTGTGCGGCAGTAACCGTGGCGTACTATGGTGGGAGGTGGCTACGTCTGAGAACTCAGCAGCCAGTCATGGGGGCTCCGCTGACAGCTGCTGTCTCCTAATGTATGTTCAACAAGTCTTACAAGCTCTCATCAGACCTCACAAATCTTATCAGACCCCGAGCACTCACATCACATCCATACGCTTCTGTCTTACCTCAATCCCTTCGGAAACAATCGACTTTGGGACAATACACAATGCATTCCTGCTGCTCTTCCTCTTCTCCCCTTTTTCCTTTTTCTCTTCTGTGGCATGCTCCCTATCCAGTACCCTTTTCTATCTCTTTCCCTCTCACTCCCTTCTGCTATTTCTCCACTCCCTTTCCACCCTATATTATCCCAACCTTCACAAATGTTTCCCTCTTTTAGCCTTTCCCTTTTTCTCTCCTCTTACTTCCTTCACTCTGTCCATCTCATTTCCTCTCACACTGCCTCTTAATTGCGTTACTTTCTCCTGCCACTTCATTCCTTTCCCCTTTTGACATCCCTTATCTCTCTTGTCTTACTCTTCAAACCACATCTTTCTACCTTCGTCTCAGACCCTGGTTTGTTGCTCTCCTACAATGGTATAATAACCCACCGTCTTCTTTCTCGCTTATGTGTTATTTCTGCCCTTTTCCATCCCAACATTTCCACTCCTCTCCTCACTTTTCTCTAACTCTGCCTTTCTTCTTCTATGTCCTTTTCATTTCCTCCTATTTGCCTGTTCTTTCCCTCTCTCCTCACCTCTAAGACACACCTTCACATCACCCACCCCTACTACATAATTAAGACCAAACCTAACCTCAATAAAATAAGCTGTTACAACATCTCATACAAATCCTCCTGAATCATTTATTGCCAGATCACAACTTACTGATAGACTCTCCTCACACCACTCCTTCCAACATCACATCAGTCCAGTAGAACTGCTTCACAACACATTTGCGTGACTAAAATGAGGCTTGAAATATTGATAGACTGTTTATAATTTTCTGGTGGACAAAAAGCTGGATGCCTTAAGGGGATATCCACTAGGCATGAGGTAGACAGCAGCGTTGGGCAGAATGAAGTGAGAATGTGTGAAATGTCTTGTAGCAGAGCTTTCTGGTCCCTGTGATTGGACCATTCTAGGCAAAGAGTCACCACTAGGCCTGGGCATGAAATTCTGCACCGCTTGTGGAGTTTGCAGTTTTTCCCACTCTGCCCTCCACGCAGAGTGCGTAGTTCCGAAAAACTACACTCTGCATCACGGAGCGGAGTTTTTTCCTTGCTTATGTTTGCCAATGTTAAGTTGGTGAGCGTGAACAAGCAAAATGTTACTCCAGACCACCTCCCGGCAAGATTTCTCAATGCTGACGATCACGAATGGCTCGCATTGAGAAACCTTCCGTTTGTGTTGAGGAAGCTGCCGCTCGAGTAGAACATCTACTTGAGCAGCAGAAAGAAGCAGTGGCCTCTTGCGCTGCACATGGTGCCGTTCGCGCTGGAAGATTTTCCAGCGCGGGACAAACATCCAGCGCTAAAAATTAGCATGAACGGCGCAACCCAACGGACCCCGCCACTTGCAGAACTCTGTGCAGCATGGCACAGTTTTTTAGTCACTGCGTGGAGTTCCGCGAAGAGGAACTAAGTGAACTCTGCCGAGGCCAAGTCAGAGCAAATAGCTATTTTAGCAACTTAACATGGCTCATGGTAAATCTCTGACACCTGAAGCACAAATGAGAGCCAGAGGAGATTTAGAGTCCTGCAGGGGTCGACTTCCCTATTCAGAAACCAACAACACAAAAGAGACCCCTGGCTTTACAGAGTATGGAGGAGTGCTGAGGGGATGTCCATTTTAAAGGACGGTTTCCATCACCCACCCTAAGGAGGCATGCTTCATCATAGGGTGATTTGATGTTCAAAATATAAGAATGTCCCTTTGAAATATGTTATTTCTTTCAGGTAAATACCAACCAGTGGACTCCTGATTGAGTGGTCAGTCCATTCCAACTACTGGTTCTGGATACCATCATTTTTGTTTATTCTGCACCACTGTGCTTTTGTTACATATACTTTATCACACTATTCATGAGGTCCGGGAAGAAAGCTGCTACACCTCTTAGGAGGGTATAAGGCTGAAACATGTCGACCTATTTTTTCACTCCATGATAGGTTGGATTCCCTCCTGTCATAGCCTGGTTTATACCTGGCCCAGGGGCGCCCCAATAAAGTTTATTGCACACCCTGGAGTACGTTTCACTTCTCACTCATGCTTTCCTTTTTCACTCCTCAGCACACCCTGCTCACATAAAGTTTAGTATACCTCTCTCTATCACAGAAAACATTCCTGAGCTCCTCCCTCCCAGAGAGGGGGTCGTAGCCCACATCATGACCAGGATCATGATGAGTAGAGGTTACCCTATGATGAAGCCATATTTGGGTGGGTAAGGGAAACTGTCCTTTAAGAGTGACATCCCTTGGCACTCCGTAGATCATGGGGTCTCTTTTGTGTTGTTTGTTTAAATCTCTGACACCCACCATTTCTGCATCCACCTACGGTGGGCTAAAACTGTGACTTCTGGTAGACTGGTGGTCATCTCCTTTACAATCCCTGCTAGTCTCAGAAACAAGAAGCCTGGATAAGGAGATTTAGAGACAGTCTTACCAAAGAAGACAGGAAGATAGGAGGAGATGGAACCATCATACGAAGAGGCCAAACTTAGAATGGTTAAATATGATGTATAGCGGATAGAGATACAGAGGGGGCAGGCGGGAGCAAGGAGCTAGGGAAACTCTCTGCAAAAGGAAGCAGGCACGAATCTCCCAGACACAAGAGAACTGGACTAGCTTCTTAGTAGTAGGTCTGTGGAGGGCTGATCATTCCATGTACAAGTAGGCAAATAACAGTCAAATTACGATTGCTACATGTACTAAGGTAAGGTATGAAACACCAAGCAAGATAAAACCTCAAATTCTGTTTCACTATTACTGTAACACAAACTCACTTAGACTGCATGGAAATACATTAAACAGGCTATTCACAAAGGTAACTTACAACTGTGGGTAATTTACATGCATACGTTTTCCCTTACACTTTTGAGTATCCTGACTTCTTTTGGCTATTCACATTTATAAGTGTAAAGTTACTCAAAAGTGTGCAAACAGGGGGTGAGGCCACATTTACGAGTGTACGTTACTACAGCGATAGAGGAGCAGTAGGAAGTCCACCATCATACATGACTAAACACTGATATTGCAACACCCTTCCATAGAAAATAATGGAGGCAGGTACATAACATAGAACCCTATAGGAAACAATGCTAAATTAAAATAATGTATTTATACATTTTACAAATCTATATAATTTAAATTGCATGTTAAAAATATACATATTTTAAAAATAAATATTATTTAATGCTAAAATATTTTAGTTAACCTTGTTTAATTTAAAAATATGTGTAACGTATTTTTTTTAATAAAAAATAAACCAATTAAAGTAAATACAAACATTTTACTTTAGGTAGCATTTTTTAAATAAATCATAAAAAATATTTTTATTTACTGTTATATATGTAAAGCAATTAAATCATTAATTCAAAATTAAGTTAAAGGTGCTGTAGCCTTTTTTTAATTTTATTTAACATTTAAAATCAATATATTAATCAATATATTACATTAAGTTACATTTATATTTATCATAAAAACAGTTTACTTATTTTTTAAAGTTTAATTTTCTTTTTAAATGATCCCTAATACTTTACCATAGGGAGATCTCTGCTCTGGTGTTCTTCCTATGGTAAAGCAAAGTGAAAAGTAAACAAATTTATTATACTTGGAAAAATAGTATATAATGTTGTTAACTGTTAATGTAGATTGATTTTATATATTTATTTTAAGTTCAGAACAAAATAAAAAATGCTAAATTACTATTTACTTAATTTTTAATGAAATATTTAATTAATTTAAATATTTTAAATTACAGAAAATACAATTTCCTAAGGTTTAAATTAAAACAATCATACCTAAATTTATATATATATATATATATATATATATATATATATATATATAATCTATTAGAATTATTTAAAGTGATTTTTAGAACTAATTAAAGGTAGTAAAAGTACATTTGAATAAAAATAATGATAAGTTATTTTTAAAATAAAATAGTGATTATAATATTTTAAATGGATAGATAAATAGTGGTTGGACATGTGTGGTGCTTTCTGGTTCTGGACTTACTCCAGCTCTCAGCTGAAGTACATTTACTACTGTTTTGGATCCTTTTTGGCTGCAGTAACTTTAGAAGCGCAGTTCATGAATGGCAATGGGCTTACTCTTTTGTGGCTGTCTTCATGTCCCTCCATAAACCCCTTCCTTAACGCCTCCTTACTCCTCCCTTCACCCCATCTATTTCGTAGTAGAAACGTCTCATTTTACAAACACTGTCTGATCCCGCTAACATTGCTACTAAGTAAACTTACATGTGTTAGGAACTTCCCATAGAAAAAATAGGAGAGGTAAAGGTGGAGATTTACACTCATAGGTTTCGGAATAGCATTTTGGAGTACCGCAGTAGTACCCTTGTAGTGCTATTAAATGTGCTACAAAATGCAGTTTGTTAATAGGGCCGTTTACCTTTGACTCTCACAGTGGTACAATGAGTCTCTTAAAATATTAACAGAGGACTGCAGTGTTTTGTATGAATGGCTTTAAGCCCCAAAACCCACCTGCAAATCACCCGACAGAAAACCCACAAGCAATACCATATCCACAGATCAGATTGGAAGGTTTCATGAATCACCATCCCATTTATCACCTCTTTGTGAATAAAGTTCACCCTCGAAAACATTAGCCGTGGTGAGTCAGACCAGGCGATGGTCAAACAACTTGACTGTCGCTTGCAACCTCCTTTGGGGAACCCCACAATTCGAGACATACACCTGTCACATTAAACTTGGAAAGACCATATATTTTGGAAAATGCTGCACCTTAAAAACATGAAACATTACATAAAAATTTAAATCTGCCAGTCAGTCTTTTGACAGGAATCCCTATAAAGAGAATTGAAGATAGGGCCTATAAGACTTTAGCACAAAACTTGAAAATGACTGTTGAAAAGCAGAAGGAGCAGCAGTAAGATGTCAAAGCTGTGAGCAAAGAAAAGCAAGAATATTTTGGGTATCCTTGCAAAGAGAACAACCAATTATGTGGACAGAGTTCTCATATGGGTCAAGCATCATTAGCAGTTATAAGTGGGAACACAAGAATGTGCAGCGTTTTCCCCATATAAACTCTGGAAATCAAGGTTAATTGGTATCATATTTGAATACATATAGATCACATAAGCTGCTATAAAACAAAAACCTAGTGTACAACAACCCTGGTTAAGATCAAGTGATCCCAAAAATATCTGATTGTCTTTACCTCCGCCTTCAGAAGGGAGAACAAGCAACATTAGACTTGTTGTGCCTCATGATTCAAGTTATACCTCATTGATAAGGCCTTCCAAGGGCGAAAGTGGTCTGGTGTAACTTGTGATCCCTTCTGGAAGGGACCACGTCTGGCAGTTTGGGATGGACTGTTCCCATGAGGATCAAGAACAGTACTGATTTGCATAAGGTTGGCCTTTGTCTAGAGTGACAAAGTGGGTGATAAACGATGGGTTGGAATGCTAGTTAGGGCATTTTCCAGTGGTTTGTAAGTGTTACTCCCATCATATTTTGTGATTTGCCTTTGTATGTTTGCCTAAGGCAGGCCCGTCTGCTCCCGTCCGCACCTGGGCACCTGGGGCTAGCCACCATGCTGACATTTTTGCCAATCCTCTCAACAGCTAAAAACATTAAGGCAAGATTCACTAAATATTCCTCTAGCACTAGCTGAGAGCTCGATATCAGGGATGTCGTTAGGCAGAAATGGGAACAGGATACGTGATGATCCCTTGTCAAGCATAAAGTAAAAATCTTCAATCTGCATAATAATGGTGATTTAGAAATGCTTTTTATAACAGAAACATGGTTAACCAACTGTCCATACTGAAAGTGCTGGAAGCTATTCCGCAAGGAAACTGTATGATTCATAACAATAGAGAAGAACCTAAAAGAGGAAGGGGAGTGGCAGCAATCTTAAGCAAAGACTTATCCCTCTCACCTCTGCCTGTTGACACCATGAAATGTTACAGAGCATCTATTGTTCAGCTAGACAACAGCTCTAAAATATTTCTTTTGGTTTACCAACCTCTCTAAAGTGTGCCACAATTTGTCAGACAATTCTGAGTTTGCTTGCCCGCAACTGGTTAATCATACCCAGTTAGCAATAATTGAAGATATTAACTACTGGGCAGAGGAACATGAAGCTTGGGATAAGTACAAAGAATTTAGAGATTTCATTACCTCAATTAGTTTTATTGAGAAAAATCAAGGACCCAAGCATGATATGGACCACAATCTAGATTCAATATGGACTTATAACTTAGAATTAACTGATTTACTTGTCGAACCCTACTCTGACCGTTTTCTAATTCAATTCAATTTGCTCATCATCAAATCTAGAACAATTAATAAGAATGAGGTCACTTAGTGCGCCACTGGCACAAAATGGATAGAGAAAAGCCCTTAATACTTTTCAGCAGGCGACTCTACTTACCAATTGGGTAAATTAAGGTTTTTACTAAGTAGGTCCCTATCATTAGTAGCCAGATTAAACAAGCATTTGCAATGCAATTGGTCTCGCAGTTGTGAATTTAGAGCTATTGGCTCTGTAAATGACAATGATTTTTGGTTTGCAGTGGAGTGATGATTTAGGGATGGCATGGGGATCAATTTAAAAATATGCTTTTAAAAATATAGAAAAATAATGATTGCTCAAGGTTATCAGTGTAAATAAATATAATGATTATAACATATTTAACATTGCAGCCATTTTCAGAAACATCCTTCCTATGTTGATGCCCTTTTATTAACAACTTGTTTCCGTCCAGTGTGGTATCTACTGAAGACAAATTACTGATTTATTTCAGCAGGTAGGCTAGGATCAGTTTCACAAATCTGGACTACTTGTAAATTACTTTGCATGAGGCTCTCGAAGATTTTCCGTATTTTGCAAAAGTAAAGGGATGCTTGGAGAACACGTCTTGCCAACTACCAGCGAGTGCAGCTTCACACTACTCAGACCTGACTGAGATGCATTAGCCATTCATTTGCATTTTGGCTCGTCGTCTCACTTTCTGAAGTTTTGTTTCTTTTATTTTGCGGAAATTCATCATCTTCAACACAGTACTCAATCAATCAATCACAGAATTTGTAAAGCGCACTACTTACCCGCGAGGGTCTCAAGGCGCTGGGGAAAAAAAGGGGGGGGGGTGCTGCTACTGGTCGAACAACCAGGTCTTGAGTAGCCTCCTGAAGGTCAGCAGGTCTTGGGTCTGTCGTAGGCTTAGTGGAAGGGTGTTCCAGGTCTTGGCGGCGAGGTGGGAGAAGGATCTGCCGCCGGTGGTGGTTCTTCGAATGCGAGGGACGGTGGCGAGGGAGAGGTCAGCGGAGCGGAGTTGGCGGTTGGGGACGTAGAAGAGGAGTCGTCTGTTGAGGTAGGCTGGGCCAGTCTTGTGGAGTGCCTTGTGTGCGTGGATGAGGAGTTTGAAGGAGATTCTCCTGTCGACGGGGAGCCAGTGCAGGTTCCTCAGGTGGGGGGTGATGTGGCTGTGGCGGGGTACATCGAGGATCAGGCGTGCGGAGGCGTTTTGTATGCGTTGCAGTCGCTTGATGAGCTTGGCCAGGGCTCCCGCGTAGAGGGCGTTCCCATAGTCAAGTCTGCTGCTGACGAGGGCCTGGGTGACTGTTCTTCTTGTGTCTGTCGGGATCCACCTGTAGATCTTGCGAAGCATGCGGAGGGTGTTGAAGCAGGAGGATGAGACTGCATTGACTTGCTTGGCCATGGAGAGCGTTGAGTCGAGGATGACTCCCAGGTTGCGTGCGTGGTCGGTGGGTGTCAGGGCTGCTCCCAGCGTCTTTGGCCACCAGGAGTCGTCCCAGGCTGAGGGGTTGGAGCCGAGGATGAGGACCTCTGTCTTCTCCGTGTTCAGTTTTAGTCGGCTGATCTTCATCCAATCGGCGACGGCCTTCATTCCTTCATGGAGGGTGGATTTGGCGGCGAGGGGGTCCTTGGTGAGGGAGAGGATCAGTTGAGTGTCGTCGGCGTAGGAGATTATGTTGAGGTCATGCTGTCTGGCGATGCGTGCGAGCGGGGCCATGTAGATGTTGAACAGTGTTGGGCTGAGGGACGATCCCTGGGGTACGCCGCAGATGATCTCGGAGGCTTCGGATCGGAATGGTGGGAGGCGAACTCTCTGGGTTCTGCCGGCGAGGAAGGAGGTGGCCCATTCCAGGGCCTTGTCTCGGCATGCAATGGCACACACAGGGTGGGTGGCGAGAATGAAACGGCAGCCTATTAAAATAATCATAACGTCCCACTGAACACAAGGAAGCTCACCTGGTACTTCTGGATGGAGTATGTGATTTCCAGGCCCCGCGCAGGCCCTGGTTGTGGGTATGTAGGCTGAGGGTCAGGAACACTAACAAAAAACTTAGGGCCTCATTATGATGGCAGTCTTACTTTCATCCGACCGCCATCCTTTCGGAAATGGGAACACCCAACTGGCTGTCAGGGGTCCCACCATACGGATTAGTATGCGACCACCTTCAAGGCGGTCGCAATCTGTATATTTTGTATTGCGGCGTGTACTGCAGGCTGCAGCACATGCCGCAGTACAAAATAAACACCTTGCAGATATCCCTGCACTATGTGGCAGGCACCATGAGGTGCCTGCCACATGGTGCAGGGTATGTAGGGGGGCACAATAGGTGTCTCCCAGGGCCCATATCGGAGGGCCAGACACCGTTTTCATGAAAGCTGAAGGTGCGGTGTGCACATGTCAGACTCTGTGCTCAGAGATCTGACAGGAGAAAGGAGTAGGTGAGCACTCAGCCTACTGTGATGAGGGTACATCTGCAGACTGCCTTGCATACAGGAGTCTGCAGATGGATGCATGGATTGCGCTTGGGTGACGGGCGCAATTCAAAGACATCCGCTCACATAGGCTCACTTCCGGTTCTTTAGCAGACGTACTGTGCATGCCTCAAGTAGTGCAATGGATCTGCTAAAACTGGGCAGCCAGAGCACCCATCAGTGAGTCTCTGTGACCAATTGGATTTGTGAGGAAACAGCATGGGTGGGATCACAGGCCTGTTCTGATATTATTCATCTCTCTCAAAAGCTGGAAGAGGGCTTCAAGCTGGATTTCCTCTAGGTAATCCCACCCCTGCTGTTCTATCCAGCTTCCTTGTACCTTGGCGTAGAGTTTCTATTGTTGCATGACCTGAAGAGTGACCTGATCTTTCAACAGCCCATCTGTTTCTGTGTTACTCTGTGTGCTTGTGTCAGGACATGTGTCCATGTGTGTGTGTGTTTTCAGTGGTTATTCGTGGAATGACTTAGATTGTGTTAGTATGAAGTCACTGGAAAGGCTGGCAATGTGTTTTACATTGGGAGAATCCCTCAACTTCAAGGAGACTGACTCGGGAATGCCGCCCATCCCAAAACCTTCAGCTAAGAGCCTGGGAGTAGTATTGGTGGAAAGCTTTCTATGTGTACACAGCTTTCTTCAGTGGTCTCTAAATGCATTTTTATGCCAGGCAGATTTTAAAAATTGCACCATACCTTTCAAGAGATGTACTTAAATCAGCAATGTCTGCCTTAATATGCTCTAGACTGGATTATTCTAATTTATCATATCTGGGACTTCCAGCCAAAGACCTAAAACTGCTACAAATTGTACTTACATACCGCAGTGTGACTGACTACTAATTCACTAGAAGAGCCCGTGTTCCTCCCTTGTTGAAATAACTCCATAAACTACTCACAAAATGCAGGATTGATTTTAAGGTTCTTCTATGTATAGAATTTTAAGCCATTCATAATCTAGCACCTATTTTCCTCTCAGTAACCCTGGGCGTAGTTCGCGTAGTAGCGCTACGCGTAGCTATGCGAAGTGCACTTCGCACTGCGCGAGCTACGCGTAGCTACGCGAACTGCGTAGTGCACTGTGCAAAATGCTGTTCGCACTGATTGCACAGTGCCGGATGCTTGTCCGCACTGTGCAATCAGTGCAAACCGCATCTTGCACAGTGCAAGCGGTCGTTTTCTGCCGCTCGAGTAGATTTCCTCCCTTCATTCTCCTTCCACCCTCCCTCCCTTCCTTTCTTCATTAGTTCTTCCCTTCCATTCTCTTTGCCTCATCTCTCTCAGCCTCCATCTGTTTCTTTAATCTTTTTTCCATGACAATACTTTTTTTTATAAATCCAGACCGCCCTTTGTGAAATGTTCAGTTCACCCTCAATCAGCAATTTCAATAAGCATGATCCATTTTTTATTATATTGTGCTTAAAAAGCATTTCAATACTAAAAGGCATATGTGCAACTCAAATTCACATTCGGTGAGTATGTGGTGGCAATTAAGAGTCCCCAGACAAGTTATAAAACGATATTAAAGGAGAACTATTATATATTTGTATTTACCAACGTGATGTTTACTTTTCCCCAAACAAGAGTAAAATCATATTTTCATCAAGAAAATACAAAAACATTTACCACTGTATCCCGCAACGTTGCACATCCGAATTTAGCACAGTAAAGCCAGTTTGTTCAAATTTCCAGTGGCAGCCTAAGTCCTTTGCCTACAATAAAATTAAAAACCCTACAGGACCCGAACTTCCTGACGTGCCTCGCTTTCTCTTGCCACACCGAGTTCAGACCACCCACCTCCTCCACATTAAAACCAGTGTCATCTTAAGGCTTTTGGGGCCTGGGAAAGACATATTTTCACAACTGTACAGAACAGCTTTCCATTTTATTACCCTTTTCCTGCTATTTCAAGACTCCATGATGCAAATAAAAAATACATGTTAAACTTTCAAAGAGAAAGAGTCAGAGGGAGAGGTAGGAACAGAGAAAGGGAGAGATGGAAGGAGAGGAATAGACAGTGGTGGGGAACATTTTCTCTCCCTGAGCAATTGCCCAATTTGCCATACCTTAAAACATCTCTGAGAGTATGTGGCCTAAGGGCTAGGGCGGTCAACCTCAAATCTGGGGAACCAGGTTCGAGTCTCAGCAACGACGCTCAACATCCAGCGATTCTGGGCAAATCACTTAATCTCCCCATGCCTAACAAAACAAGCATTGGCATAGCCAAGATGGTCTCGCTTTTGTGACCTTATAAGTATTTAGTTATGCAGCACAATATCCTTGGTGCAATAACATCAACTGTTGCATGGCTAAAAACTTATAAGGCCCCAAAGGCGAGACCTATTGGCTATGCCAATGCTTGTTTTTAGAAGCCTGGCATGCAGTTTTAAATGGAGGCTGGTAAGAAAGGTGCCAACCCGAGGGGCAAGGTCGAGAGAGAAATAAGATAGGAAGAGAGGCGAGTTATAATGAGATAGCACGAATAGAAAGGTGAAGCACAGAATGACAGGTCAGGTAAACAAAGTAGCGAGGCAGAGAGGCAGGTAGAGCCGGTTGGATGAAAAATAGAAAGATATGAGAAGTAGAGAGAAAAGAGGTGCAGATGAGGTAGAGAGATGAGGCTAATACAGAGGAAGGGCGAGGGAGAAGTAGAGAATGGTGAAATAGGGAGAGAGAGACAGAGGTAAGACAGATGTAATAAACGAGCGAGACATTGGAAGCAGAGAGAGTGAACGGAAACAGTGATGGAGATAGAAAGAGAGATGAAAGCAAAGGGAGTGATAGATGGAGTGGAAGAGGTAGAGAGAGCATTGTAGAGGAAAAGAAATAAAATAATGGGAAAGGTGAGGGAAAGAGGACATCAATAAAAAGAGAGACATAGAAGGCCAATAGGTGAGGTAAATTGAGAGGCTAGATAGTGTATGAGAAGTGGGGAAGAGAGAGATGAGGCAGTGAGTTGTGAGGAAGAGAGAGAAATGAAAGAGAGAATGGTGAGGTAGAAAGAGGCAGGCAAGAGGTAGAGAAAGGTAAGGTAAAGATGGCAAAAATGATAGAAAGGGTAAGATAAAGAGAGATGAAATTAAGAGGGAGATGAAGTAAATGGAAGAGAAATGAAGGGGGATGAGATGCAAACAGAGCAGCAAGATGCAGAAAGAAGAGAAAGTGTAGAGAAAGAGAGAGAGAGAGGCACTTGAGGAGAGGAGAGGGGCAGAGAGCTAGAGATCTAGAGGTAGGATCGGAGAGAGGTGGCAAGTTGAGGTCATGAGAGGTAAGTGCTGTGGGGCACTGAGGTTTATTGAAAGAGAGGTGTGACGTACAGAGCGAGTTTAAAGGTAGAGCAATAGTGTGGTAGGTATAAATAGACAGGTAAAAAGGGAGTGTTTAGGTAAAGGAATGAAACATGGGACAGAAAGGTGCGACAGAGAAAGAAATGTATTGGGTGGCATAGAGAAGTGACAGCTAGTCACAGAGTGTGGTATGTAGAGAAGTAAGTTAGAGAGAAGGGCAGGGATTTAGTCTCTGGTCAGGTAAAGAGAGTTAACTTACAACAAGAGAGGAAGAGGGAGAGATGAAGGAGGGAAATGTGAGTAGAGGTGGGAGGTAGAGAGGCAAAACAAACAGGAGCTAAGAGTAAGTTAATGGGAGGCAGACAGAAAGTAGAGAGGTAAAGAAGGGTTAGCAAGACAGGGAAATAGATGATAGAGCAAGATGTAGGTGAGGTAGAGAAAGAGGTGGATAGAGAGGTTGAGAAATGTGGGATGACAAAGGACCCGTAAGCCAGGAACACACCAGGTCTTTGTCCTTAAGCTCGCTACCAGTGCAGTAAACATGGATCAGCCATCTGTAGATAAAGAGTGTGTCTTTATTTCAGGTAGAATAGTATATTTCGTCAGCCATCAACTGCCCGCTTCCTCACTCCAGCCTTCCTTCAGCAACTGTCCACACAACTCATCACATATAATGACGTCTCTGTTACATCAGATGAATCTAACAGAAGACTGTACCATATGAGCAGCTACCACAGAGAGCGACTTTTCTTTAAATTGCTCTTTATTGAGATTTTTATAATAACACAATACTAAAATGACACTCGTATCATATTCCTGTCCAGTGCACAGAGGGGACACCACACAATATACAAGTTGCAGCACAGCTCCAGGAGACAAACTGTCATTAAAAAACATTCCAGACAGTGTTCTGAGTGTGCTGTGGTGCACAGATGGGGCTTACTTGTTGAACTGAGAATTAGCACACCCTGGTCTCAATTGGAGGGAGGGTACTATAGGATGGTCTGGATGCTGTGAGCGAGGAAAGAAGGCCGGGGTCATCTGCTTTATCGCTGATGTATTTGGCAATGTGTAGCACAGTAGAATATTCCTCGGCCTGCGCAGTGGTCTACAAGGGTCTTAAAACACATACGAGATCCACTAAGAGCTACATCTAACCAATGAAATCCATCCAGAGCTACAGCCTAATAGTAACTTAAATGCTCTTAAAGAAAGGAAGAAAAGAAAGAAGAAAGGAGATGAGAAAAGGAAAAAAGAAACATAGAAAATTGAGACAGAAAGGAGGGGAGGGACAGACATTAGTGACGAGAGGGAGAGGATTGGAGAACCAAAGGCAATAAGGGTGAGCGAGTGAGGGAAAAACAGAAAAGACAGAGAAAGGGAGGAAGCTCACCAAAAGGGTGGAGAGAGTCGGTTAGAGGAAGGTAGAGAGGGAAGACAGGCAGGAGGGTGAGAGGGAAGTAGAATGGGGGCAAGCACAGGAGAGGCAGAAAGATAGAGTAGAGTGAAGGAGTGTGGGAGACAGGGGCACAAGGTTGGAGGAATGAGAACAGAAAGCCAGGAGAGATAAAGATGGGGGGAGGGGGGCGGAGGCTGACCGGGAGGAAGAAAGGTGTGGGGGCGCTGGAGGGGCAGAGAGACGGAAGAAACACAGGCGGAGAGAGAGACACTGTGAGAGAAAGAGACGATATGAGAGGAAGGAGGATAAAGGAGAGGCAGGGAAAAGAGGCGGTAGGAAGACACACAACCTCTCCAAAGTATGATCAAACATTTCCCTTAACAAAACGAGAAACCTGATGGCTTTGCTGAACTTGTTGAAGCAGATGACACAATAACCCCCACAACTTCACATACAATATGGCGTGTTTTGTAATGACTAAATCTGGAATGTAAACATGAAAATACAAGCATTGGCAAAGCCAATAGGTCTCGGCAACCCGAGAGCTATAGACGTTGTTCATATTAATGTCTTTTAGCTATGTTTTATGGAGTGGATGCATGTGATGTGGAGTGGAATTATATGGCTTGGAGTGCAATTGTTTATCATGGAATTGTGTGGTGTTGAGTGGACTTATGTGCAGTGGAAATATGTGGCATGGTGTGCATTGGAATTATGTGGCTAGTAATTATGTGGTGAGGAGATTATCTGCTGGGTGTTGATGACGGAGCAGCAAGATGGAGGGATGATCAAGAAAAGCAAAGAATGTGGAGAGAGACCAGCACAGGCTGCTTTGGAGATGCAGGAAGGTTTACTTTCCCACTAACATATAACTTGTCATATAATTAGGTTTACTTTCCCCACTATATAAAGTTGCCATAATATTATGGGTACCAGAGTAGTTCTCTGTTCCACTAGCAGCATACTTCATACAGTGTCTGGGATGTAGTCCTTGCCGAGGACCAATCCGGGGTTTAGAATTGTTTTAGCATCCTTACGTCCCTTTGCCAAACCAAGTCCAGCCCTCCTTGTCCTGTAACCATGGACATCATTTAGAGGTCGCCATGGGTCGCATTTGAGATCCCTGGCTTGTCTCCTGTGACCACTGGAACTGTCCTTGTGACGGCTGGGCTCAGAAATGGGAAGGGCAGTATCACAGACAGAAGGTAAACAAGGCTCTAGTAAGCCTTGTTAACTAGCTGTGCCTCTCTGCTACGTCACGTGCATGAGAAGGCATGAAAACTCTCAACAGCAAGTGGATCTAAGCAAAGTAACACACTTTCAAAACTATTAGCTATTTTGCAAGTGGATCCAACCCCTGTAAAATTCATCTCTGTACCTCCTACTGCTCCCGAGCATGGTAAGGAAAGAAGAAATATAAGAGGGGGAGGGGTGAGAGAGAGGAGGTTAAAGTGAAAAGACTATGAAGGGAAAAATAAGGCAAGAGAGAGAGGAAAGGGACGCTACAGAGAGGGGTGGGAAACAGAGAAAAAGACAGGTGTGTGTGAGAGAGGGATTAAAGACATCAGCGAGAGGAGACAGGTGTGAAAGAGTGAGGCACACGAGAGGAATAGGCGATATACACATAGTCATGTAACAATGGTGAATGCAATTAAACACTTTGTGCCAAGAGCGCAGGTGGCTAGCAAAAGCCATAGTGGGAAGTGGAGAGCCAGTTCTATCCTGACACTAGCACACTCTTAACAAATTAACACTGCATCCAGAATGGCAAAAGGCGCTGAACAGTTACTAGGTGCAGCACGCTCGCGTTTCATAACATTACACACTGGATGCCCTCATTGATGTATACAGGGCAGGAGTTGGTTTGAAAGTGTTCAGTAACCACCATAAACCTAGCATGGGAACAGCAGAGCAACCTGTAGCAGCCAGCAAATGTAACCTGAGCAAACCCTATCTCCCACCTATCCGTCCTCCATCACACTGCTAAGCGTGGAGTCCCAAGACCCAATAAAAGCACAACTCTGGCCACTCACGTAAAAAAACGTTTCCCGAGTGGGCCTAGAGAGGAAGTGCAAATCCTTCCAATCAGGCATGCTTCAATGCCACGCACGGGCAGGGGGTGCTGCATGAGTGCAAGCACAAAACTACACAATTCCATTTTTGCTTTTAGTCCGGAATATCCAATTGGAGGCTACTACTACGTACCACTTCCCAGAACTGGCTGGACGAATTGACACAACACAACTGGATCTTCGTGTTCACTTAATCTACTGCCAGGTAATCATCCCACTGGTTTAAACAAGCATTGCCAACAAGTGTCGACAAAAGTGAAAGCGTTTCACTTGCGGGAGCGAGCAGCGCCAGGAGCGATAATTGCTACCATATGGCGCCGCTCGCTCCCGCAAGTGAATCGCCAAACGTGCACGCGTTGCCATTGAAGGCAATGGAACGCGTGCACGTTTTTGGCTGAAAAGCCGAAGCGATTGCTAAAGGTCTTTTTGCCTATGCAGCGCATGCGCGCTGCGTAGGCGAGACCTAAAAAGGAAAGTGTCCTTATCAGTCGCGGCCGGCATGACTCGCGGGTGGGGGGGGCGGGTGGCTGGTTTAATTTATATAAAAAAAAAAGTTAACTTTCCTTCGCCGGTCCGGTCTTGCGTCATCCTGCGTCGTCTCTGCTTCTCTGCTCCACACAGGAAGCAGGCAGCATCCCTCCCCTCCCCTAAGCCAATCACAATGCTGCAATGGCAGTGTTGTGATTGGTTGAGATGCCGACCACACAGGTGTCTATGGGGAGGCTATTTTCGCCATGTAGGCTGCATGACAGGGGAAGATGGCCAAGAATTGTTGCTCACGCATCAAAAACTGACAGGTTACCATGTTTGCTAGCATTTATCTTCAGCTGTAAGTAAATAGCACAATTAAGCCTCTATGACAGGTAGGCACGCTTGAAACTTGTAGATGGTAATATCCAGAACTCACCTTACCATTTAGGTGATTTAGGTGCCATCTGTGTATGTGTAAAACCTACAGAATATACTTTAGAAATCCCTTTTTAGTAGAAGGTGGCAGTGGCACATGTGGCATGTGGCCACGTGGATGTTATCTACATGCCCATGGGTCTTCAGTAGAAAATGTCTTCATGGGTTAAATGCCCACTTAAGAGGCGACCCCTTTCATGCTTCTAACATTAATTAGGAGTACCACTAAGTTTCCTAAAACTACCAAGTAATACTTCAACCCCATCACCCAATAGGCTGTGTTTCCTAAGTCACTTGTGACACGTTTAGCACAAGTCTCCAACCTTTTGTGTAAGAAGAGCTACTTATGGTCAATAAAAATTATTCCAAGCTACTAATATTATTAGTGTTGTAATAGGTTATGTTAGTGGCCACCCGATGCAAGATTGCCATCAGTGATCACTCAGTGCATCAGGCAGAGTTGCCAGAGTGATGTTGAAAAGGCTTTGGCAATTTTGAATACCTGCACATAGGTAATACATAGTCAGTACCCTGGTTGTATGGGGCAGGGCAGTTGTCTTAGAACAGGAACCCTCATCCACGGCTTGTGACATGCTTCATCAGTGACTGCCGTCTACACTCAAACACTAAGTAGGTTTCGGGATGCTCAACTATTTCTAGGAGTTCCTTGATATAGAAAGTAAACATGATGGGATCCACAGAATGGGAGAAGTTACAATTATGTAGTAGAGCACTTCAAATTAAATTTATTAGGCGCGTCTCTGATAAGATTAAAAATGATAATTAATATGATGCATAAGAATGCTAATTATTCCTCCATCATCTCAAATCAAGTTGATTCAAAACAAGTACATTTTCAGTAGGAATCATAGCAGGGGGAATTTCCTTTTGCCTGCCACTCTTCTTTCCGTTTGGCAAGTAATTGCAGTGTTACATTTGTGATTCTTTGGCGGTTATTGAGAGTGGCCCTTTAAAGTCTGGCATTCGTGGTAACTCCTGATGCAGCACGCACCTCATTTATTTGTTTTACAGTAGTGCAGAGCAAAGATTTCCCACCCTTTATATGTCACAAATACTTAACAGATACATGACATGAATGTGCACTTAGCACATGTTTCTTGTGTGGTTTAACGGTTAATGTAAGCGTTGCACTTAAAATTACTAATAAAACATGCCTTCACTGTAGAATTAGAGATTTATTCATAATGTGTGCCAAACAACTTCAAATGGGATAATATTTGAAGCCCTGAAGAAAATAACCATCCTTGCCTAATAGATAATGTACTTACTATAAAAATGAAATTCAACTTTTTTTTTTTTTTTTATATTTTTTTTATTTTATCATGAAGAAAAGTACAGCTGAAGCAAAAGATCACAGAACTTATAATACCATAAATATAGGTCTAAATATGATTCATAAAAAATCATTATCAACTAAGACCATATACCAAAAACTAGAGACTTTAAAAGAATGAGGTCTATATACAGGCAATAGAAAATTTTAGAGGTTAATGCAGTTGACTTTTCATATAGACAAAGCTATACTCGATAAAAGGATAAAAAGCAAATACAACGACAACATTTCATCACAAGTCATACATTTCATTCTGACTGTATAAAAGGAGTATCCCAATTCAACTTTTTTAATGTGTGTTAATACCTTGAATAACATTTATTGATTAGCAAACTAACTAGAAACCACCCTCAAATATGCAGAATGTGTTTAATTTAAAACGATAAAAAGTTATGCAATGTGTGTATTAATATTTCATGTATTTGATTTAAATGTAGTTCCTAGCCATACTTACACAGATGATTATTTTAAAAGAGTTACTGTATGTTACATGAAACGTGAATCTAATGCACTAGAAACTTATATTTATTTGTGTTTAAATGTGCACACGTATATTAAATGTGCACCATTGAGTTAATGCTTTAACTTGTCCTGACTAGGGCTGTATTTCACCATGTTGCATGAATATTTTTTCCATTTTCTGCTAACGTGACATTTCTTCCAGGTATTCACATGCATTGTTAGTCTGAGAATAGATACATTACTGTATTAGCGATAGAGGAGAGAGCCTGAGAAGAAGACCTTGACAAAGTAACATGGGGAACCAGAGTGTTAACTGAAAGCCCTATTCAGTAATGTTGTGATCTAACATGTGCATGAGAAAGAGATGTCGTTCTCATGTCCAGTGTGAGAGTTTCCTCTGATGTAGCAGTCTGCAACATGAGACATGGATGAGAACAATGGACCCCCTGATGATGCGTACAAGGGAGTGTTACCTAGAAGCCTCTTTTGTGTTATAATTTATTGTTCACACTGCTGGAGTTCAGTCCCTTTTTGACCTCCCTTCAGAGACCTTCCCCTGAATGCTTAAAACACTTTGAGGGGTTTAGACCCCCTTGCTTAACTTTGATTCTTTCCTATGTGTGGTGTAGGCTAACACTTATTCTCTGACACATAGAAGACTCTTGACCGAGCTTCTGAAATGCTAACACCTTTCCTTACTTATTTGTTCCCTTGTCTAGATCTTATTTCCTTTATGGAAATTCCTGATTTTGAGATTCTTTAGATTTTTGGACCTATCTCTTTAACTCTACCGTAGGTGATTTAGATTCATCCATGCATAGATAACAAAATGTGCAACTCTTTTCTGAGCACCAGATATTGCTTTTGATCTTTTGTATGGTGGAAGTATTTGTTTGCCTTATATTGGTCCGCCTAAATTTCTTTCATAGGTTGAGGCTACCTGTTGTTATTTAGTACTTTTTTTTATTAGCATGGTGTTAAAAGTTATGTATCTTAACTTGATTTTGAATTTGCAATAAACCTTCTTAACCCTAGCTACCGATTCCTGGTCTCCACTGGGATTGCACTGTTAACTAAATGTGATTGATGTCAATTGTTAACTCCCATCACCTCTCAGTCGGTCAAAAAGGTCCATCAGAGGGCCAATGGTAAGCAAGTTGTCCCAGAAAACGCAAGTTGTCCCAAGTAATTACTGGAAGATGTGGATTTTGATGTGGTAAACACCAAAACCTACAAATAATTCCCAGAAAACTCATAATAGGCAACAATTATCACACCCGATAAATTCCCAACACCTTGGTGTCTGATTTTATTAAGTGGAATAATAAGCACATCTAATAAAGGGCCATTTGTAATGACGCCCTAAATGTTATTTTGAAATTTTGCAATTTGGTTTTCAATGTGGCAAAGCCTGCCTCGTTGTGCATCACAGGCTTTGCTAGGGCATAAAGCTGCTACTACATTTGTCCCCACATCCTGAAAAATTGCTGTGTGGCCTTTTCTCCTGGGACTGCAGCAGTGCGCTCTAGCCGTGCAGTATCATTACCACTGATGATTCAGGACCTGATTTCCTATTACACTGTAATCAGAACCAAAATTACTGTCGCGTTCTGGGTGAGTTGACCCTTTGAAAAGCCCTGTTACCTCTCAATCCCTACACGTATATATCAGTATAACAACATGCATACATTAGGAACTGGGGGAGAAACCAGGAAAGGGGTAATAGAAAAGCAATGGACTGGAATCTTCCTCAGATGGACTTGTCTCAGACAAGAGTATCTAGCCAGGCACCAGGGATCATAAGACCAGCCATAAGGTGAAAGGACACACACAGACTACTGAATGTGATCTATTATCATGAGTGAAAACTGTGCAATATAAGGATGAATCAAGCTTACCAATCTTGTCAGAGGAAGTCGCTATTATGGGCATCTGACAGACCGGCATACCAGTCAGGGACCACATGACACCGAGAAGACTAACTGGACAGGAGCTTAGAAGGTAAATGGTAAATACATCTCCTAAAGGTATTAGGCTTAGCAGGGCCGGACTGGGAACCGAAACCGGCCCTGGCAAACTGTTCGGCCAGCCCCCTTGGGGGATAGGGGGGTGCGGGCGAGCTGTTTGCTAGGGCCGGATTCGGCCGATTTTGTTACAGGGGGCCGATATTGCCGGCCCCCGGTAACGAGAACGGCCCCCCAGGGGCCCCAATCCGGCCCCCACCCTGGTGGCCCACCGGGGAAACGCCCGGTGCCCGCTACAGCCAGTACGGCCCTGAGGCTTAGACAAAACAGATACAGAGATGAAGAAAGGGATAGCTCCAACCAGTGGCATAATGGAAAAATATGGGACCCTTCTGCAAAATGCTATGAGGGGCCCCTGAGTCTGCCATGTCTCACAGATATTCATTGGTCTTGAAAAGAACGGGCCCCCCTGAAGCACCTGCCCCCTGAAGGGTTGGACCCCCCCATGTAGCAGCAGCTGCAGGAGTCTGCATTATGCATTATTGCATCCTAGCTAAAAATGAACAGAGTCTCAGCTCCTGACTACACAACTGTATGCAGGCAGTCAGTGGCTGGATGGCCCATAATTGCTTGAAGCTTAACTTTGGTAAAACAGAGTTTATCCTGTTTGGTAACCATAACGCCTTTTGGTCCCCTTCTTGTTGGCCGCAGGAACTGGGTGCCCTTTCAGTCCCAGTCAAGAAAGTTCGTAACCTGGGAGCACTGGTCGACGATAAAGTGACCTGTGGGGCTCAAGCAAACGCGGTCACATCTGCTTCTTTATACACCCTTAAGACCTTGACTGGTATACACCTCCTAGTACATTACATTCCTCCACATCCAGAAATGTCTCGGTTTCAAAATTCGGACTCTTCTCCTGGGCAGGAAGAAGCTTTGTGACATCAGCTTCCAAAACTTGGAACTCTTTACCTATTCAGATCAAATCAATTGACACCTTTCTTCCTTTCTCCCTTTCAGGAAAGCTCTTAAAACCTTCCTTTTCAGGTCCTAATGAGAACGTCATTCAGGCTTCAGTAGAGCTAGCGCCAAGACACCTTTGGGTATACGTTCGCTTTATAAATAAATATAACATAACATTTGGACTAATGTGGATCTTAAACTTTAGGAATCCATCAGAAGTGTATTAAAAGTTTTGAGGACACTGGTAGAGCTTCCTAGATTGTGTTGGATGATGTGCCTCTCTGAATGTCCGCATAGCAGGCTAGTCCGCAGTTATGACGTTTCTTCACAACTATTTAAAAGTTTACATTTTACCACTATGCATGAAAATCATCACTTTTGCAACACTTCTAAACTTGCGGAGAAAAAACGTATCTATTTTCCAGCCAATATACAGTTAAATTATGATCAAAGTAAAATACAATAACATAGACTTTCCATATGAACTTGGTTTGATTACAGTGAAAATTATTCTCAATGTGATAACAATGATCTCATAATATCCCCAGAAAATTGCGAGGGGGTCGCAAGCTTAAACTGGAAATGTTACACATTGACTAAGCAAGTAAACTATGCAAAGGCTGAATACAATTGTATGTCAGAATTTCAAGTACAAGAATATCATTCTACAAAAATATCTAATCCAGAATGTTGGCTGCCAAAATATTGTGAAGGCGAGTATATATTGGTAAGAATAAATGTACTGCTCCCAGCTTCACATCTACACAGCTTGCTTGATTCCACATAATTCATCTGCTCCAATTGCATTATTAAATGCATACTGAATTTTCTTGAATTTTTAACCACCAGACTTGCATACCCAGTGCTTAATGGTCTACGTGCCAGTGCACCACTTATTGACTGCTCATATTGCATGTCTTGGGGCCAGCACCACTGAGAATTGAGCCATTTGTATGTTTCATGCCTCTGTAAGAGCTGGGTGTATTGCCGGTCTTGTGCACTTTACAGTTAGGAATTGTGCCATTTGTATACCTGGACCTGTCGCCCAACTGTGGACACTAGATGGGCTCCAGCAGTCTTTAGGGTCACCGAAGATCTCCATGATCTCGGATGGAAGAAAAGGTGGCCGATAGTGGCTGATCCTCTATTCCAGTAAGTCAAGGTTGTGGCGCTAGAGCTAAGGAGATGTAGGTCAGCCTGCTGGACTGGAAAGGAGCGCAAGGGTGATCAAAGGAATGCACGGTAGCACCTGTTCTTCTTCTGCCTGTTGTTTTTCTAGGGCTTTGAGCACCGGATCTATTATGGAACCACATTTGCAGCTATGATATGTTTTTCTGGGGTTTCTAGCACCCGATCTATCACGGGAATCACGTTTGCAGCCATCATGTACTTATAGAAGCAAATCAGGACGGGAACCACTCTATTTGATCAGGGTCTGGTAAGGGCATTGTGGGAGATTCAGACACTTTTTGAGCCAGATGAACCTGAGTAGCCATGTTTGCACCCTTTTTATTGCTACAAACTATTCCACATTTTGGAATCTGGATAGTCAATTTGGAAGGCAGATATTCTATCCAAAATACGCCTGGTTTGCCCAGTAGTCCACGGATATTGTGGGTTAGTTAAGAAAACTCCTAAGCTTCTGATTTTGTTTCTCATGCAGATGATATTATGGCAGTTTGACAAGTAACCATTAATTTCTGGTGATTCATTAATGCCCAATACACAGGGTCTACTCATGTTAATTTTGAGCCAAGCGGCAGGTGCATATTCTCAGAGTTCGATTGACCTGGCGGAAGTCAGTTGTAGCGATGGTCAGCTTGATTCTCCTAAGTGGGTAGAGCTGGTGGTGGAGCTGGTATAAGGCCACCGGGTGTTTTAGCCATATGGTTTAGCATGGTTCGTTTTGAGTCAATGGTAAAACCCAGAGATTTTACGATTAAATTAAAGGATGGTCTTATGGCCGGTGGCTTACATTCCTCAGGTTATAGTTGCATATTTGGAAGGTCATTTCTTGGGCCTAGCAGAGGAAATTCAGCTTGTCTGGATTTATTTTAAGGGAAAACATAGCCCTCCAACATTCTCTACTGGAAAGTGAGCTGGTGTCTCTCAGAGATAAAACCTTGAGGTATCACAAGGTGACTTCTGCCCACAGTCACCTGAAGTTAGTGCTCCAAGTGGTTTCATATAAAAAGTACACATTGATGCAGATAGAGTCAACCCTTGTAGTACACCACAATGCAACAGGACCCATGGTGGTATTACTTTTGTTTTTGATTTTAAAAATTGCGGTATTTCATGAAGACAACAATTGCTTAAAAGCGAAGTAAAGTGTCAAAATTCACAATATGCTGTTAATCATGGAAATATATCATAATCATAAAGTCAGAACGAGTCAGAAAATTTGAAGGAGGGTGCTTGAAAGGTAAAAGGACAGGCTGAAGAAGTATCTGCCTTGGTCACACCTTCCTAAAGGAACCGATTAGGGAGTAAACAGAAAAGGTGCAATGACGCAATTTGGGTGTAAATTGAAGTGAAGCAGGAAAGAATGACAACTGCTGCTGCCAAATATTGTCATCATGCGCTTCCTGAGGTTTCTTCCCCACTCTGCTACTCTTTTCCTGGAACCACTATTTCAGGACCTGCCCCCTGATGTCCTTGAACTGGAATTGTATAAACTCAGCTGTGGGCAAGAGACCTTCCAACCTCCCATCTCCCCCTATACCAGAGTTTCCACGAATGTTCATATTCCTATTGGCACTTTTCCAAACCTCTATTTACGTGTTTAATGCTGCAGTATATTGGTAAGTGAATACCATGCTTAGACCTAATTATGTGTTCATTTCCTACAGAATGGCGACCAGGGGTGAGCTCCAGATCAGAAAGCTTTCATACAAATGGCCGGCAAGGGTGCCAGAATGAGCTCCTAAGCTCGCTCTTTGGGGGTCCCTTGTCACTTGTTTTCCCAAGTACTTAAGACTAAACCTAGTCACCTTCAATCGGGATTGACAGACAAGTGCCAGATCCCTACCCTGTGCAGGGTTATCATATATTTGTCCAAATTGACCACAAGATCTGAGGCACTTCCAAAAATCAAAGATTTCTATAAGATGTATCCAATACAGATATTTTGCCAACAGGATCAAGTTCGTTGTGAAAACTGTTGCATCTAGGCTGTAAGAGATTGAAAGGCAAAGGTGAAAAAGAGTGGTGGTGGAGGACACACATTCCAGGTGTCCTTTACTTAGCAAAAAGAGGATGACAGAACTCTGTTTAGTTAGCCCTATGCAATAGGATCTTTTTACAGAATCTTGATGTATGGCAAATATTGAAACCTGAAGTTAATCTATTAGACAACCTTAAATAGACACTTCAAATTTGGAGAAAAAGGACTTTTCAAAGTGAACTAATATGAAGGCTGAGGGACTAGACAGTTCCATGTGCAAGACCGATAGCCAGATGCAACTGACGTAAAGTAAGCTCGACAAAAATACATTTTGGTCAGGGTGGACGAAAGGGCTGAACACCTTTGCCAGCTGGTTGCCCAGAGCCTTGGCCTGGATTTTGGTTTTCTCAAAAATAAAAGAGAAAAGCTGGAAAGCTTCACACCTGCTTCTGGCTGCCCCAGTTTACAAATCTCTGTGATAGTTGCAGTATAAAAGCATCAAAGAGGATTCTGTCTAAAGCCGCCTCAATAACCATAGCCCACAAATGAGGCATCCTTATTGAAGCCATATATTTAAATAACTCAAGTGGGAGGCCATGATTCCTGTACTGTCATGAGGAGGTCCAGCGCCACACAACTGTCATCTTCAAGGCGTTTCACAGGGATTTCACCTATTCATTCTTTGTGAACCGTTGTATCTGCCAGGGATCGGGCGTCATAAAGGCTGATGTAGTATTGAGCAAGGGCACTGGCAGTTTCCAAAGACCAGATAATCAAACTTCTGGATTCATTGCAAAATACAGAGACCATCCTGAGTATATCATAAGGTCCAGTGAACCAATAAAACTATTTACCTTCCTTGTCACCTAACTCATACATGCAGTGTTATGAGGATATCCAGGCTGCCGTAACGGCATAAATAAACATATGTTGCAACACCACACAGGATATGGGGGAAGAGGCGCAACTTGTGTGCAATCTTGATCCAAATGGAGATTTCAATTTCAAATCTAAGAGTTGCTTCCCTTTTGCAACTTTACTGATTTTGAAGGTAGCACATTATCCCCTTTTACACCAAGGCTGGAGCAGGAAACTAGCCCCCTACACCCTCACAGGAGCCACAACTAAGCTCAGTCTTCAATCTCATTAACAATAGCTGCAATACCATTCCATTGCAACAGGCTGATGGCCACAGTGGGTATGCATAAAAAGGAAATAGGGCAGGAAAGCTATCCCATCACCAAAGAAAGTGAGGTGCCTGGAGGCTCAAGGACAGCAGAGAAACAAAATATCAGGAGAGAATAATTGCTATGCACAAGCAACTCTTTGCCGGTGCATATCTTGTCAACATCCTCAGCAAAACATTAGAAAGTTGGTCCTGATCCAAAGTGTCTCCATCGTCACCAATAACCAGGGTCACTACCCTGGCTCGTATGCAAAGGCCTGTGGTTCAGTGACAAGTTTTACTCTCTCTAGGTAATGCGTGGCAGCACACAACTTTTGTGGTTGGCAGAATTAGTCCTCTGAGCAATGTCATTTGTTTCTTCCACCTTGTCCCATATCACCTCCAGTATCTCAAAACGGATATTATTGTTGCACTTCCCTTTCAACTTTGCTAGACATAGCAGGATACAACCCAACTTCACTGCACAAATTTCATTTTGACTGCTACATGCTATTGCTGATCCTAATTTGTGCAATCTGGAAAAAGTATCACACTTGTAGAATCGTACAACACTTCTCCAACAATCTGTGTCGTGAGCCACAAAAAGGAAAGCTTTACAGTCCATAAGGAGTATGGCAATCAATGGTCTGGATTAGAATTCCTGATCTTGTTCTTCCTAACAGCCCCTGTTCATTTTTTCATTAATGAAATAGACGGATAAGTCCTCAGGGTTCACATATGCCTGGAGCCAAGTGAACAGAAATTGTTTAGGTCAGTATCACTCTGTCCTCTCTGGGACTACCAGAATTCTCATGTTTTCCAGACATGTTCTTCATTCCACATCATCAACTACATCTCCCAAATGCTCAGTCGAATCAACCAAGTTTACCACTGTGCCTTGAAAAGTATGGGCTGCATCTTCTGTCACTGAGATAGGACACCCCTCTTCTTTGAAGCTGCCCGCTGCATTAAAAAGATCCTGGCAAAAGAGGGAGTTATCTGGACTCACTTTGCCAAAAATGTCCTCAAGTGAAAGTATCTGCAGCCTATTGGAGGTACTGTGCAGGGCCGGCTCTAGGGCGGTGCGACCATTGCCACGGCGCCGTGTTTGCAAGTTTAGTATGTTTTTCAAGCACCTGCTGCAGCGTTTCTTTCCTCCAGCAATTACCAGGCCTCACAAAAATGTCAAGATAACTCATGTGATTAATTATCTTCCTGGAAAGAGATCAGTGTTTTGTATAGTTGAGGTTTTGACTTATGTGAAGTTAGTGCAGAGGGTTGATATGCCTGCTGCAAAGAACGTGTACCAAGTAGATTACAGAGTGCATATAATGTAAACAGATCAGCAGGTTACTGCTTTTAAAAGAGACATCCTTTTGTTACTTGCAATTTATAACTTAAAGTCCTAATATTCAACAGTGATCTATTAACTTTCATCATAGAACTGCATACACACTGCAAAGTATACATTAGAACATTGATTAATGTTGCATAAAGGGTTAATTTGGCTAGAAATCGATTCTTATTATTAAAGAAAACTCCCAACTATGGTGTTTCTTTTTCGACTCTGAGTTTGTGCTTCTCCACACCAAGCACTCAAACTATACTGCCTACCAGTATGGATGACATGTGACTCCTACACTTTTAGTCCTTTGGCTTATGTAACATTTCCTATTCACTGATTTACACACTTATGATTGATTGTCTCTGTGTAATGTGTGTGTGATGCAAAGTGCTCTGACACCCTACACTGGTATGAGAGGCGCTATATAACTAATTCAATGCATCTGAGAGAGTGTGGTTATGGAGACTTGGTCACTGTTAAAGGGTGCTAGTGAGAGAATCCGTGGTGGAGGTGGTCATTGGGGGGGGCGCCAACAAACATTGTCGCACAGGGTGCCACCAGCGCTAAAGCCGGCCCTGGTACTATGCCTGCAGATCCATCCATGGACCAGTTTAGTATATTTGTTAATTTTATTCTGCTGCTATGGCAAGCCTCCCTCATCCTCTAACTTTGCAGCAGTGCTTACACCAGATGCATGAGTGAACCATCTATTACTCAAAGAGGTCAGAGCAGATTTAGCAGTAGTGTCGCATGTGTCTTTGCAAGTTGAGTGATTAGACAGGAATGTCCCCTGCATAGTAAATGAGAATGAATCATTACCATGAGTGGCCCAGCTGCATGTGATATCTGGTATTCTGACTTCTTGTGGCCCAGTTCAATGCTGATTTAGTGAGCCCAATGAGGCCTAGCCCTGTTGCTTGAGTCTAAGTTGAAGAGCCTGGTTCTGAGACCTGGAGGAGCACACCAAGTAGGCACTCTGGCTGACATTACACTACCACATTTGTCCTGGCATGTCAACTTTAAGCGGTGGTGGTAGCATACTGTTTTCACAAATCTTGTGCTGAAAATAGTTTTTTCTCTGATTCAAAAGGAGTCTGGCACCTATTGGCCCCACTTGTGTAAAGTTCCTCTTGCAAGAAACGCTCAGATCATCACATTGACATTCATTGTGCATGTCAAGTGAATATTTTGTAAAGTATACCTGTCAGGAAGACTCCATGTGGGTATGATTGCTGAAACCGGCAGGATCCATTTTGGATTGGCCCTAGTTTTATATAGCACAAGATGAAGGCTGAGGTACAGCTTCGCCAGAAAGTGAAAGTATATTACCTTCATGCATAAGCTGAAAGGTAGTACAACCCCTATTGGACCCGGCCCTTTCTATAGTATTATCCCCAAACTTTTTGCCTTCCTCCACCTTTTTTCTGACTTTCTTTTTGTTGGCTTTAGGACTCTGGGCACTTTACCACAGCGAATCAGTGCTAAAGTGCATGTGCTCTCTCCTCTAAACAAGGTATGATTAGTTTCCACCTATTCGCCATATTTTATTTACATGTAAGTCCCTTGCAAAGTGATATCCCATAAACCCAGGGACTGTAAATTAAATCCTACCAGTAGGCCTGCAGCACTGCTAGTGCCACCCACAGAAGTAGCCTTTCAAACCTGTCTCAGGCCTCCCACTGCAGGGCCTGTGTGCACAGTTTACTGCCACTTTGACTTGGCATTTAAAATTTGTTGCCAAGCCTTAAACTCCCCTTTTTCTACACATAGGTCACCCCTAAGGTATGCTCTAGGTAGTCCTAAGGGCAGGGTGCTGTGTAGGTAAAAGGTAGGACATGTGCCTTTATGTGCGGGCTGTCCTAATAGTGACAGACAGCCTATCTCGTTTTTCACTGCAGTGAGGCCTACTCCTCTCATAGGCTAGCATTGAGAATTCCCTTATATACTTTTAAGTGGTAATTCCTGATCAGAAAGGAGTGGTATTGCCATGTTTGATATGTTTAGAATAGTGGTGATACATCCCGCTTATTTGTGTAGCTGGATTTTACATTACCATTTTAGAAATGCCACTTTCAGAATGTGGGCATTTCTCTGTGCTTATGACTCTTTGTGCTTTGCAGCCTGACTCCAATACATGTCTGAGCTAGGGTGACAGCTACACGAGGTGCATAGCTTCCAAACAGCCACCACACAGGAAGGGCTGGGTGTGACGGGGAACTATCTGCATTAATCTGCATTCATCTGCATACTGATAGTCTTTCTGGCTGGGAGAGGTTGCACACACTACATTTGTACAGGTTGTGTCCTGCCCTCACGCAAAGGGCTGATTTACCCCCTACTGATCGTCTGGAGCCAGCGCTGGGCTGAAAGGGACTGTTGTACACTTCTAAGGGTTCCTTTGAAGTCACCCCTTTATCAAAGACAACCTCGAGTATAAGTACTGGGGCTCTGACCCCATGTTTTTAGACACTGCATGGTATGGCTGGGAAGCCCTACCATGTGATATTGACACAATACCCAAAAGTGGACCTCAGATTCATAACAGTAATCCTTCTCTCAGTCCTGGTAAAGTGGCAAAGAGCAGACAGGCTTACTTAGAGGAACATGTATAAAGCATTTTACAGTACCAACAGTGACGATAAGTAATTAACCCAACTCAAAAGAAATATGACACCAATTTATAAAAATAGAGTTTCTTTTTATATGAATTTAGACACCAAAACTAAGTCAATACAAGGCGGATAACCAGAGTTATCAATTTTAAACTTTTCAAGAAATCATTACTTTTTGAACTTTACCATTGTGATCAATGGGGAAAATCTCAGGTGACCCTCAGTCACTTGTGGGGTCAGTTCAATGGAACCCACTTGGAGTTAAGGTCTTGCGGATCCACAGACCAAGCTGCGATAGTCAGAACAATTTTACCATGCCCTTGTGCAAAGGTGACTTGGCTGACCTTGGTAAAGAACTCGAGCCGCGGAAGCTGTCAGAAAGAACACTTGAAAAAATGATGCTTGCAGGTTGGGTTCAGAGGAGCTCCTTGGAAGTGAATCTTGGAGGGGCCCCTGTACCTAGAATGACCAGGCAGAACGGCTTTGCCTAGATCAGGTGTCTCGGGCACAGAGATGTACCTGGCTATCCGTGGTGCTGAATGGGAATGCAGGTGCTTACTTTACCAGGTGTGCCAACAAAGCCTTTTTTGGGATGTAGAAATGAAACAACTGCACCACAGAAGTGGAGGGGGATAATGCAGAAGGCTACCTCCGCGTGTGGGCACCGAGTGAAGCAGTTAGTAGTCAGCTTGACCACCAACAACACTATTACTGCACTAGAAGGGAACATGGCGGCCGGCTAGCTCAGCCGCGAGCTCCGTCGCGTCCTCTCCGGATGTAGCTTGTTCTCCTGAGCTTTCCCTGGGCCCTTCGCACCTACTATGCCCTGTTTTTGCTCTTGTTTTCACCCTCGCTGCCCCGCTCCCACTCACCCGCGGCCCGGGTCTCACTGCTTACCGGCATCGTGAACCCTCGCATCCCTGGCCGACGGGAGGAGTTCGGTGGCTGCTTGCGAGTTTGCCTCAGTGCCTCACCGCGTCTTTGTTTCCTTGGCCCCCCCCGGGGCCCGGGGCTCGGAGGTGCGGTGGTGCTGGCTGGTGGACGCGGCCTGGCTCCGCGGGCCGTCGGGGGGCGTTTGCTGTCTGCAGTGGACGGCGTTCGCCTGGATAGGCGCGTCGCTTCCAGGATCTCCTTCCGGGGCACGCCAGGCAGGATCAGTCTCTGCTGGGTGCCCCGTTCTCCAAGCTTCACAACTGGAGGCTCTAAAGGGGCTGATTTGTTTAAAACATCGTTGCTGCATCATCACGGTGGCCCCTCTCAGCTCTCACCGGTTTATTCAGCCTCTTCTTTGCCATCAGTCCTTTGTTTGCCCATGAGCCTTAGAAGGGCTAAGCGCTTGGATAGTAGGGAACTAAGCACTGTTCTCCCTTCTAAACAAACTCCACGAAGAAGAGGAAAAGGAAAAGTGAAGTCTATAAATCCAGATCCTGCGCAGGATGAGCAAGTAAGACAGGGGGGGCATCTGATGTGCATGGTTGCTCTGAGACTGCTGACTATACTATTTTACTCCCACAAACAGAGGGTTTAGCTGGTGAAAAGGGAGTAGAGGTCTCTAGTAGATACGCTTTACGAAATAAAAAATTTAGTATTTCGGGCACCCTTGTAAACTCTACTATGATTCCTCCTGCCCCCATTTTTGGGAAAACTGTGTCTAAAAAGTCCAGCAGGAAAACAGGGGGAAATGTATCTCTTATCCCTCAGAATTCCTCTTCAGTACCCTTGGTACGACAACGAAAAGAAGCTCTCCAAGTCAGAATAACTCCGTCCCTTAGATCCTTTTTCAAGGTACACACTAAAGTCCAACAGGCCAGGCTAACCTCCCCGGAGACGACAGAGTCGTACCAGAACAAGGGGGCTTCTGCCGAGGCTTCTGGGGTAAGCATGGATCCTAACAACGCGAATTCCATAGCTGAAGGGGCGGTGCAGTTGAATATCGCTACTTCTAATAGGTTTCAGGTCCTAAGGGATTGCGAGGGCGATCCAGTCAACTCTCCTGCTGTGATGAGCCGAACTTCCAACCCGTCGGGCTCTGGAGACCCGTCGACTTCAAACAGTCCTAAACAACTGGATCTGGCAGTTATGTTAGAGGCTCTTTCGTCAGAGAGCAGAAATAAGTTTGCCGTCTGGGAAAGGAAGCAGGGTAAAATTCAAGACTCCTGTGAGAATTTAGAGTCCAAGATGTCAGCAATTACAGAGAGAATCTGTGCCATGGAAGCCTCAGTAGATGCCCTCAATAAGGAAGTAGAGACCAATCGAACCGAGATACAATCTCTAAAAAGTGGCGAAAAAGCCATGCTGGACAAAATTGAGTCCTTAGAAAATAATGCTCGGCGGAACAACATTAAGGTTCTCAATGTCCCAGAAGGTCTGGAGGGAGATAGCATTAAAAGTTTTTTTATAAACTTATTAAAGGAGTTTTTTCCCACCATTGATCCCCAAGACTTAGAGGCTGACATTCAGAGAATTCATTGAGATCCCTTCTCAAAAAACCTGAATAGGAAAACCCCCAGGAGAATTTTGGTTAATTTCAAAACCTATACATTAAAGGAGCGAGTCCTGTCTGAGGCTTTAAAAGCTGGGAGTTTCAATAAAGGGGAGTGGACATTTCAGATTAGATCGGATCTCTGAAGAATAGCGCAAGACAGGCAGTGGGAGCTGGCGACATTTATACCGACTTTAAGATCTTTAGGGGCAACAGTCCAGTTGAGATTCCCGGCTCTCATTAAGGTCATGTGGAATAATAAAATGCTCAATTTTAGGGATCCTAAGGAGGTAGGGACTTTCATTGACCAAATGAAGGCTCAAGGATAATCTGTTTTTTCTTTTGTTGTAATTGTTGTAATCCAGAGGGCGATGTGAGCTCCAATGGGCAATCTTTTCATCATACCCAGGTTATCTTTAGGGAGGGTTCCCTTGGGTGGGGGGGTCACAAGAGAAGCAATTTAGTTACGTATTTCACTGGGTGGGGAGCATATTAGGGAAAAAAGAAAAAACATGTCCTCATCACTTGGCAACACTAAATGAGATGAGAAATAAGAGAGGGGTAGGTCATGACTTGGTCACCCGAGTCGAGAGATCGAATTTGATAAAAACCAAATACCTGCTTCTATTCCAATTAAAATATTAACATGGAATGTTAATGGCCTTAGAGTAGCGGGCAGACGCAGGAGGATCCTCCAATACCTGAGTCAATCTAACTATGATATCATTATCTTACAAAAAACACATCTAACCATTGATGAATGGGAGGCTGCTCGAGCCAAGCAGAAATGGATTGAAAGCTCTCTTCATACTACCCAAACATGCTGCACAAAAGGAGTAGCCCTTATTTTTTTTTTAAATCGGCAAAGGCAACCCTAGGGACCTTTAAGGTGGATGTTAAGGGGCGGTGGATTATTGCCGATGTTAAGATTCAGAATGAATGGGTTGTTTTAGTGGGGTACTACGGACCAAACATAGAAGATGAAGCCCCTTCAAATTCCATCTGCAATCATTTACTACAATCTACGTTCCCTATTATTATGGGAGGTGATTTTAATGTCCTTCTGAATCCGACTCTTGATAGATCTAAAGGGGCGGGAGTAGTACCCTCTAAAATGGGCTTTTTTATCAGAGTCTTGATGGAAGATTTAGGTCTCACAGATATATGGAGAGCAAAAAACAAGGCAATAATTGGCCCCTCAAGTTTTACATTTCATAACGAAAAACATGGGCATTTTCCCAGAATCCACTTTTTCTTGGCAGTTGCCAGGCTGACCAACAGCGTTAAAACTGTGGCACATATCCCGGAGCATCTCTCAGATCACTCTGCAGTGCTGATGGAACTACAAATAGAGAGAAGCCCATCTATCGGAAGATGGACTTTCGATAGATCTATACTCTCTGATGCATCAGCAATAACACAGCTGAAGAATGATACTGTGTCTTTCTTTGAAATTAATGACTCATCTGCCCCATCACATGTAGTATGGGATGCCTATAAGGCATTTATAAGAGGCAGAGTTATTAGTCTTGCCACAAAAAAGCATAAGGAAACCAGAGCTATGATAAAAAAGCTGGAAGAAGACATCTCTGCTGCTCTGAGTGAGAAAGTTACTCAACAAGGCGATCAGGAGCAGTGGGAGCATATTAACGAGGTTTTAGCTAAAAGACAGGCATTAGCTGATTACCTTGACAGTATCATTAGAAAAAGATGGGAGGCTAGTAAATTAGCCAATTATGAATACGGAGAAGGATGTGGGAAACTCCTGGCTTGGAAATTCCGCATCAACCAAACCATGAATATAATTAAGGAAATTGCTGATGCCGAATCAGGGGGGGTCTGGACGGAGAATTCAAGAATAGAATTAGCATTTGAGTCCTTCTTTCAAGACCTATATACAGAAGACCAGGTAGTCTCTGATACCCAGATAAAAGATTACATTGATAGAATAGCAATACCATCACTGGTTGATGAGCAAGCTCTACGGCTTAATCAAAACATTTCCTTAGAAGAACTAGAGGCCACAATGAAAAATTTAAAAAGAGGTAGCGCTGCCGGGCTTGATGGTATCCCTAACGAGTTTTATATTTCTCTTGCTGAGGAAATCTTTCCGGTTTTGGCAGGATTGTTTGACGGTATCTGCTCTGATGGTCTCCCGTTTCCTAAGTCCTGGGATGAGTCTGCTGTCAGTCTAATTTTGAAGCCCAGTAAAGACCCTAAATAATGTGAGGCCTACAGGCCTATCTCCTTGCTGAATTACGACTATAAAATCTATGCACAAATTTTAGCAGGGAGATTAAATCATGTGATAGGTTCCCTGATTCAGGCTGATCAGAAGGGATTTATTAGGGGTCGCCAACTTCATGATTTAACTCATGTGTTGATTGACGCAATCGATATTGCCTCATCAGAAAAACTACCTCTTACCATCTTTGCGTTTGACACGGCCAAAACCTTTGATAAGGTGAACTGGCCCTTTCTTCGCCACATGATTCACATCTATGGGCTAGGGGATCAATTTGCCAGGACCATTAGTAACATCTATAAAACCCCTACAGCGAGGATAGTGGTCAATGGGAATCTAACTAACTCAATCAAGCTGGAGCGAGGAACTAGGCAAGGTAGTCCTCTCTCCCCGCTACTTTTTGACTCATACATCGAACCCTTGGCATGTAGTATCAGGGCTAGTCAGATCTTTGCTCCATTTGAATGGAATGGGTGGGTGAAAAAGCTAGCCCTCTATGCTGATGATTTGATGAACTTCACGAGGGAGAGTCCCAACATCTTGCCGAGACTAGAGCGACTTTTGATGGAGTTTGAGAGGGTTTAAGGCTACCAAATGAATTCCCAAAAACAGAAATTATGTCCTGGAATACACAGTCAAAAGTCCCATTGGTCAAACACCAAATTAGATACTTAGGTGTACAGATCACACATGACTTCACCAGGTTAGCCCAGGTAAACCTTGAATTAAAAAGGAAAGAGACAGGAGCCCTATTGAGATCCTGGGGT
Organism: Calotriton arnoldi; assembly: GCA_963921515.1. Taxonomy (NCBI): domain Eukaryota; kingdom Metazoa; phylum Chordata; class Amphibia; order Caudata; family Salamandridae; genus Calotriton; species Calotriton arnoldi. Next base: position 1,247,044 of record CAWUFW010005187.1, read on the forward strand.
AGCCTCCCACTTTCCATCTTGGGCCGCTCCATGCTGGTTAAGATGTCAATCTTGCCAAGTTTACATTTATTTTTGATACGATTCCGCTATCCTTTAATCTCAAAACATTAAAAGCCCTGCAGAGTGACATATCCAGCTTTCTCTGGTCTAATAAGGGGGTGAGTATTGCTTGGAGGAAATTACGAAGCACAAAGTTAGATGGGGGTATAGCAAGCTCTGATATTTGTTTCTATTGTTGGGCCTTTCAACTAAAGAATGTAAGATCTCTCTTATTTGGATCTTCTTGTTTTCCCCCCTTCCTTCAGGCCATGTCTAAAAATGTCCCTTTTGGGTGGAGATGGGTTTCTTTTCAAGTTTGGGCATCGAAATATTTTTTAAAAAGTCAAATGAAAGGTTATGAGATCTGCCTGTGAGCTCTGGTACTAGTTTAGGAAAATTCTTAAGATTCCGTACTATAGTGCTGGCGCCCCTATCTGGAACTCTCCGGGCACGCCCGCGTGTCTTAAGGATAGTCTGTCGGCCCCATTATTCGAAGAAGGCATTGAGAAATAGGGTCAACTTCTGCAAAACAATAAACTATTCTCTTGGGACTTACTAAGTAACATCTCGAACCAGAGGTTATCCAGATTCAAATTTTACCAACTATCTAGCTGGGCCGCTAAACTGGGTAAGGATGGGGGTGGAGGTGAAGAATATGAGAATACCCTTTTAGGTCCGCTCCATCAACGTAAAGAAGTATCTAAATGGTACTGGCTGCTTGTGAAAGGGGAGCCCCCACCAGCGCCAATGGAGCCCTGGAGAAGAGACCTGCCCTCGACCGACATAACATCTTTATGGCAAGTATCGATGCACACCTTATGGAGTGTTGTCAAAGCTGCTCCCCTTAGGAGAAATCATCTGTTTACACTCCACAGGGCATACTGGACCCCTAAGAGACTGGCAAAGCTGGGAGGTGAAGGCACGAAGCCCTGCTTGAAGTGCGCCTTGGGGAATGCGGAAGAGCTGCATATGTTTCGGCAGTGTCCTCGGATTCAGGGCTTCTGGTACGACATTGGTAAGACCATTTCAGAGGTTCTGGGGCAAGAAATTAAGGTAAGCCAGGTTTTGGTTATCTTTGGAGTTCTCCTAGAGGAAAGTACTAGTTGTAAGCTTTCTAAACTCCAAGACTGGCTGTTATTTATCTTAATTCTTCTGGCAAGGAGAGAAATTTGCTTAAAATGGGTTTCGCCTCAGCCCCCAGTATTTTTGGATTGGGTTGCCTCAGTTAAAAGGGTTTATAAGTTGGATTATCTCTGTTTCTCGAGAAAAAGAACCAGATTTTGGGTGGACTGGGAGGAGTGGGTTAACAAGCTTGATAATACAACACCTTAAAAAGGTCCAATGATTATGAAAGTGAGATTATGGGAAGAAGCCTGAATCTGGGGAAGGTTGCTTTGCTCCCTCCTCTCTACTTCCTAAGAGTCTTGCGGTTGGCCATTTTAGAAACCTTGGAGGTGGTAAAGTTACAGATGAGGTCATGACCTCCCTCTGAGGGAACCAGGAAAGGGCATATATCCGTTTAAAGACAGTCTGCTTATTTATGAATGAGGACATAAAAAAAACAAAAAAACTTGACCACCAACAAGCCTTGGTCCCGGCAAAGGTCACGGCTGGGTCAATCTTCTTCCAGAGGTCCTGGGAATGCTGTAGAGGGCTGAGATTCAGTGAGGTTCACGACTACGCTTCCCAGAAGGCACCTGGCCAGATACATTCAGCCTGGTCCACGAAAGAGCCCAGTAGTCTGTCCTTCTTTGGAACATGGAAGTTTGGTTTGTTCCTGCTGACTGTAGGGGACTAATAACTCTAGCCCTAAGGAGTCCTGATGAAGACTTTGGCTTGCTGAGGAGTTCACCTTCCTTTTGGAACTGGTCTCTGATCCTGGACACGTTGTATTCCGGCGGGTGCAGGGGGGCTGCCACAGGTGCACTACTTCCTGCTTCTTTTTCGTGGAGTTCTGCTTTGTGCTGACTCAGCTTCTCTTTGTCCTCTTCTTCAGAGCAGATCTAGAGTTCTGGTGTCAGGGGTGCCCCTTAAATTCTGTATTTAGGGATGTGAGGGCTAGTAGCCTATAGGCTACTAGTCCTGCGGCTAAGCTGCCCCTGAGGTGACAACATCCGGTGGCTGTATGTCACCAAACTACCCAAAACCCACTATTCTTAGGAGATTTCAAGATGACACGGGCCATCCTCGGCACTACAGACCCACTAGCCCACCCTAGAGGTGTGGCAAGCTTTTGGGGGTGTATGCCTCCTGTATACCTAATTTCCCGCCTGAACACAACCACGAGTGCCTGGGGGCAGGGAGGGCCTTTGTCTCCACTGGGGGTCAAGTCACATACATATCAAAGGCAGTGAGGCCTTTGAGGCTCAGCCCTGTGATGGGTCATTCACTAGCCATCCTGGGAGGGCGGAGGTGTGACCTCCTTCCTGCCCAGGTCTTTTGTCTCACATCCTCTGGGAGTGATAGCACTCACCAGCAGGAGGTCAGGCGGTAAATGGCTCGGAAAGCCTGTCAAGGCACAAGGTAACTTGGTATCTTGATGGGCAGTCTCTGATGTCTCATGTGACAAGAGGACAACGGATGTAAAACGGACTTAAAAGTGGAATTTAAAAAGGAATAAATATGATGAAATTGGATTAACTTTTGGCATCAGAGTTATGCTTGTATAATGCTGTGCGTCCGACATTGGGGTGACACGTTGCCCCATTTCAACAGGCTCTGATGGTGCCACCGGGTGCATGCCAGCTCACTCTCGACACGGATCGTGTCAGGGGTGAAAACGCACAGTGTTTCAGACCAAACATGACTACATTTGGTGGTAGCATTGTGGAGCTGGCTGTCTCGATTTTGTCCGGTAGCCAGTCCACCTTAATATATGGACCGCCGTTCATGCACAATAAGCTTGAATGGCAAGGTTACTGTAGAGGCATAGATGTCTGTACATATATGCCCTCAACATTAAGATAAGGCACCCTGCCTCCAGGGCTTTAGGAGGCCTACCTTAGGGGTGACTTACATACCTTAAGGCAGTGAGGTGACTCTGTCACACATGGTGTGTGTAGAGTCGCGCTCGAGCAGAGAAGCTGCTCATGCAGGCTGTGATAGCAGCCCTGCAGACTTTACTTTTACTCAGGACACTCAGGGTGGCACAAATAGTGCTGCAGCCCTGTTGACCCCTTTAACACCCTTGCCCTAGGTACCACTGGTACTATACACTAGGGACTTACAAGGTGTGTTAAAGTATCTTGCCAATTGGGTGTACCAATTCACATTACCTTTTGAGGAAAAGAGCACTGGCACTGGGGCCTGGTTACCAGGTCCCAGTGCACTTTCACTTCTAAACCCACAGCATTTAGAGCAAAAAGTGGGGGTTGACCTTCCAAAAATTGCACTTGCCTACATACTTAAAATTAGATACTTTTGGACAAATTGAAAAGAAAAATGTATTTGCCAATTTAAAAAGAGTGAGATCACCTTTCAGTATGTAACTCAAATATTTGAAGTTGATAAGAAATTAGAGCAGAGAAAAGACCACTGATACACCTGGACTTGAACCTTCTATCTCCACACTGAAAGTCTTAAACCTTAACCACTAGGTCAGTAGTGACTCCTTGCTCTGTGGAGTCAAGACCTAATTATGAAATTCAACCCAAACATTCTGATGTTATAAAGAATGAAATAATCTTTCACTAGGAATGTTTAAGAAGTAAAATCCTAATAAATCAAAAGATACACAATCATTTAGAAACTAGTACTTGAACCATTAACTTTCAGAGTGAGAGTCTAAGACCTAACCCACTAGACCAGAAGAGAGGTTTACACAGCATTGTGTGCATGTTTTAGGCACTACTGCCTGGAGCCAGCATTGCCACTACCTGCTGTGAGAACCAGCACCATTTCCAAAGTCTAAGCCTGTACTGCATAAAGAACATGAGATATGAAAAGGAACAACCCCAAACTGGTTCCTGGAAAATGACAGTGGTTTCAACATCAACTGTGTGGGAAGAATGTATAAGAGTGGTGCCCACATTACTCCACTTGGTACCAGTTCCAAGTTTTTCAAGCTTAAGAGTCCACGAAGATCTGCTGTAATCTAAAAACTGATGTCTTTCAGACAACTAGTCTCCCAAGACATGAGGGGGCATCACAGGAAGTCTGCACATCTTGCTTGAAGAGCTCTGGAATGGACTGTGACTTGGCTGACCTACTGAGAAGGGAGAGAAGCATGTCTGGACCAACAGGCACAGACTGAGGAAGGAGACGCCCAACTACAGAGCCCGGAAGAGGGGCACCCCAGAAGAGCAGACTGTTTGCTGGGGAGTAACCAGAGCTGGCCTTAGTCTCCTCAAGGTCTCTGGGCCTCCCCAAGTGTTTCTTTGTTTAAGCAAAATGAGCTGAACCAGCTCACCGACACCCCCAGTGTGCCAGTTCCAGTTACCACCACCAGAGCCAGACAACAAACTTGTGCTGACTCTACCTTCTGTGCACTGAGAATGAAGACCCATACTATGTATTAGAGGACAAAAGTCAACCATCTTGGTTGATTAGAGCCAACGTCCCCAGAGCCACTTAGCCTGCACTAGGCGCTGCACAAACAGTATGATGCACAGACACATGGCTGAGTCACTGCACCTGTAAGCACATCTGTGTGGCTGTAGGCAGCATGCTCGTGCTCAAGCCTAACAAGTGCCATACATCTCAGGTAAACAAAGCCTGAACAAAACATTTACTGCAAACCTTACTACAGATGTATGTCTAATTCATGCTTGAAAAATAATCCAGCTTAAAGAGAACTGCCTAGAAAATTAAAAATATAGATTGTCCTACGGGTCACAGAAACCAGGGAAGCTGCTTATCTGCACCGATAGTGAGCCCATACCGTGTCTTTAATCCAGTCTACTGATTTCTGTGTAAATAACCCATAAAGCAGCCGTAATTTGCAGTCTTGTAGTGATTATCATTTGTCAGGTGTAGTATCTTGTTTTAGTGTGATTAAAGCACTTTTCTTTTTACTAAAATAAAAGCCCTTGGCTGGAGAATGAATTATTGTGGCTACATTTTGAATGTTTGCTTTCTAAATTCCTTCCACTCACACAGTACATTCCCACACCAAACAATTGAGATTGTGCCAGCAAACCAACTGCACCAGTGATCTCTCCCCTATTAGTCACTTACTAAAACACAGAAGCCTTCAGCAGACAGTTTACAGTAGAGGCAACTGGGTACCTATAGGAGCCCAAACACTGCCACAGGTCAGCACGCACTCACCGGCCACCATGCATTCTTAGAACTACTGAAAGTTGCATGTGCCTCTACCCTCGGAGATACCAGCAGGGAACAATCAAGTACTCAGTAGCGGCTCCTCCGCTAAGGCGTAGGAGCATCGCCCCACTACTTTTAAGCAGTGTGACGAAAGGAAAAATAAAATGATAATAACTTGTTATTATTATCATTTTATTGTTTCCAGCTGCTTGGCGGGTTGGCGGGGCTGCTCTGCTCTCAGAGCAGGGCAGGTTATGAGTGGTTTGCCCACTCCAACTGCGCATGACTGCTTGGCCTGCCCTCCGGGACCGACCAAGCAGCCGTGCGCACTTTGCATGTTCTCTACGCATGCTGCATTACAGCCTGCGTGGAGAACCTGCCCAGGCCCCCAATCTCCTTCTGAGAGCCGAACCACGGTGCTCAGACCAATCACAATGCTGCACTGCAGCGTTGTGATTGGTCTGAGGAGCCTGGGTGTGCTTACTGATTGCTGTTTGGCCAGAATCCGATGGAGGAGAGAAGGAGCAGAGAGGCGGGACGCGGCGATAAGGACTGTGTTTTTTTAAATTGCTTTTTACATTCCCCTTCCTCCTCCCTCCCCCGCCCCACTACCCCTGATCCATGCTGGCCACTGCAAGTACTCACAAGCCAAGCATAGAGAGGAGGTGGGAGAGTATTGGCAGTGCGCCACGTAAGTGCTCATGATCCCCACTGCTTTCCCAGACAATGAGCCATTGCAATGTGGAATGAGTTAAGGTACTTCACCCCTACCTATACCCAAAATGGGGCTAAGGAACAAGTGCAAGAAAGGGTGTCTTGTCACAAATATCCAAATCCCTTACTTCCTTGGCAGCTGCTCCCGTCTCTGAGAGGCACTGGGGCTCTGCATAGCCATAGGCCCCATACTACCTAGACCTGGTCTCATTCATCCAGGCTGCATCCGCCTCTTCTACAAAGTGCTTCCAGTTCACCCAGACACAGCTCGGCTTTGCACAGTGACTCAGATCCCAGAGGAGCACATAGTTGCCAACTGTCCCGTTTTTGCAGGGACAGTCCCGGCAAGTTGGAGCAGGCCCCATATGCCAGCAGTAACCAGGAATGGCACATCTTAAGCCTGTCGTGCAGGCCTCTGCAAGGCTGAAGCAGAGGACCCGCCTCTACTGGGCCACTGCAGGCCTCACAGAAGGCATTTGCATGTGGGTGACCCACTCTACACTCACATGTGCCTACACCAATCGGACCAGGTCATATTTCAAATAATAGATTTGGTTGTATCAGGATCATGAAGTATGCAAAGAGCTCAGCTAAAGAACAATCGCCGTATTGAAATGCCCAGCCACTCCCTGGTTTTAAGGTTTCCAGCTGCAAACAATTCTTCTGGGAGATATCCATGAATTACCATTGGATAACCTAAGTTGCGTGACATCCAACAATGTGCCAAAATAGGTGAGAAAATGTTTCCTCATTTCCCATGACACAGCTGCTAGACAGTTAGTTTGAGCAATGCTTTGATTTTGCTACATTTAATTCTGTTTTACCTTGTGAATAGGACTGAGGGATATCACAATTTATTTTCGAAATTTCATGAAAATGACAAATTTACACAAAAGTTTACATCATTACTTATCTCATTGCAAAATTAACAAGCATTGGCATAGCCAATCGGTCTTGCTTTTGGGACCTTATAAGTATTTAGTTATGCAGCACAATATCCTTGGTACAACAACATCAACTGTTGCATGGCGAAACACTTATAAGGTCCCAAAGGCGAGACCTATTGGCTATGCCAATGCTTGTTTATGTGTCCTTTAATACTGGCTCAGGGCATACTGGCATACTGGCTCCTGGCTCAGCCAATAGCTTAAACTCGCGGACCGGGGACCAATTTTCAGAGGCCACTAAAGTGAAGCAGAGTCGTCTGGGGCGCTAATGTTGCTGAGGCAAGACAGAGAGCAAAGGTAAAAGTGGACAGATAGCACAGTTGCGGTAGTATATGAGGGATGTGCAAGGGGGAGGAGGGGTCACTGTTAGGCTAATGGAGCAAGACTTCGAAGAGTAGCAATTGGGTCAGTGCAAGATGGCAAAGGATGCATAACATCAGGTCTACAAAAAAAACTGCTTGGTGCTAAAAGACAAGACTCTGAAGTACGAACGGGGCAGATGAGACTACACACTGGGGCCCCAACCAAACAGAAGCTCCAAAAGAGGGAGAGAGTGCATGTATCAGCTAACGAGACAAGCTTACATTTTAGGAGGAATGAGAGATGCTCTTCTCTGTGTTTCTTATATCTCATCATCATAAGTATCTTGGGCACAGGACATGACTTTGGCATCTTGGAATATATATTCTATTCGGTATATTTATCGCTAGGATTATCTCTGCAGATGTTAACAACATACTTGTTAAGTGATACAGAACTCATCTTCAGTCTATTCACACTGTTTTTAACCATTGTTGTATGTTGATTCTGCTGTTTGCAGTTAATTACATAAATAAACAAACGTTGCAAAAGGAATTGCAGATGCTGAGTGTTACATTATAATTGACACTTGGCTGCATGTTTGCTAATGTTATCCTGCCGTGGTTCGTCCTCCAAACTGACACTTAACGTGGAAAGAGAGCCCAAGCAGGCTGTCATTAACAAAAACGCAATAGAGTTGTAATTGTGATGAAGGTGGGCTGACAGGGATGCAACAACAGGGTGGACGGTCCACCAGATAGAAACAGGTCAAATGTGAAGTGTCAAATGAGAAAAAGAGAAGTGGCTAGCGAGAACAAATTGGCACAATTATAAAAGATATATTAAAGGGTAGTGGACATGGTATGATTTGAGACCTTTCTGCCGGGTGGCCAGGAGGGGCGGCCTTTGTAACTGGGGGTCAGGATTGTCAGTGGAGAAATTCTGGACAACCATAGGGTTCCGGTGTGCGCCCAGTGGACGAGCAAGGCTCTTACTTCCACACGTGGGGCAGACTAGAGATACGAAGGGGCAGTGGAGCCTGCATGGCCCCGGGAGGTGCGGCTTGCTCCGTGCACGGTGGGACACTCCAAGGATGCGGCGAGAGCATGTGAAAAGGCACGAAGTACTCTCCGCGGGAGGCTGCACAGGTAGGTCCCTCCAGGACCCTCACACACAAGCAGAGCCCCAGCACCACCACACCCCGCCCCCCTTCCCCAGTAGAGGGCGGTACACAAAATCAGCTCCAGTTCTGTTACCGAAATCGGCTCTTTTTATTGTAGCCTGCAAACATATACGAATAAGGTGTGCACTTGTTACTTACCATGTCTGTTTAGTTTCCTTTCAGCTAGCAGAGTGCATTCCAGGCAGCAGCCAGTCTCCTCAGGCAGCGGTTTGCCGCCCGCCTCCTTGGTTCAGAATCGGTTCAGTGCGACAGGAGTCTGTCGTGGCAGCCCCGAGCCGCTGCATAGCTGGGTGACGGTCAGTAACTAACTGCACTAGTGGACTCGGACCCCAGGCTCGGCGGCGATAGTGGGGATGAGGTGTCAGCCACGCTTCTGGTATCGCGCCTTCTCGTCATCGCGGAAGATGTTGCAGGCGTAGCGGCCTTCGGGTGCTTCAAAGCGCTCTTCTTTGGCCCTGCTATGTACATTGCGCCGCCTGGATGAAAGAAGGGCCCGGCCCGCCGCAGCTGTTACCCAAGAACTGCACAGTCCGTCGCCGGCAGTCAAGAACTGCACAGTCCGTCGCCGGAAGTCACTCTTTGCCCGTTTCCCGGAAAACAAGCACTGAAACACAAGTGCGGCCCCGGGTTAAGAAGTGGGAGGGGTGGGGGGAGTGCGATTCCCTTGCGGGAGCGAGCGGCGCCAGGAGCAATAATTGCTACCATATGGCGCCGCTCGCTCCCGCAAGTGAATCGCCAAACCTGCACGCGTTGCCATTGAAGGCAATGGAACGCGTGCACGTTTTTGGCTGAAAAGCCGAAGCGATCCCAAAAGGTCTTTTTTCCTATGCAGCGCATGCGCGCTGCGTAGGCGAGACCTAAAAATGGTGGGCATATCTTGCATTGAAAAGTCATGTGAAAATTGAGTAGAAAATGCCTTGCAGCCTCAGTTTTACTGTTGCTGTGAGACATTTCATACTGATAGCAGTCTTTTTTTAATGATCTTTTTATTAAGGTTTAATGAGAACAACGTGACAACATATAGTTCTGACGTTGTTGAGAGACTCTGATATAAAAAAGAACAGATAATTCCAAACGGTTATATACAGACTGCACCTCAAAATAGTAAATAAAATTAATGGGCAAATATGGATTAATGAACAGTACACAAATTATAGACTTAATTTACCACAGTTCTTCATCCATTGCTTGGACTGTAGTCCTATCATCATGTTGTCCTGGAGAAGGGCCAGGCCTCGTCCCCATTCTGAAAACATTTTTTTGGGCCGATAAGGACACACAACTTCAAAACGGTGAAGTCTGGTAAAATGTTGTGAAGTTGATGCAACTCAAAATTCATCAATTTCACGAAATTTCATGTGTTCAAAAAGTTGCCTAGGCCGTCCTTTGTAAATTGCATACTAACTACAAACTAGGGGGCATATTATCAAGGTGGCGCTAGGAAATTATCGCCGCTTTTGCGTCCGTTTTCGGGCAAAAAGCGGCGACAATTTCATCGCCTTATCAGCAAAGACACGCTATCGCGTGTTTTGCTGACTTAGCGCCCGTTTCCAGCACGCCTAACTTTGCATCGCTAATGAGATGCAAAGTAGGCGTGGCTGTGAAACCAACCAGGGAAAATATCGCGAAGGCAGCTTAGCGATATTAACAAGGAAGGGTAGCGATTTTTTAAATCGCGTTAAGTATGCCTTAACGCAGGAATTTAACGTCTGTTAAATTCCTGACTAAGGCATACTTAACATGGGGGGTGGATTCTGTGGCTAAGACCACAGGCCCTATCATCTAGGATATCGCCGTTTTCCACCATGGAAAACGGCGATATCCACACTATCTCTGGAATTATTATTGCCTCGGCGATGCGCGTTGTTGATAACGCGCTAACCGGGCGATAAATTACAGAGATAGCCGGCAATAAATATGCAAGCGCTAAGCGCGCTTTGCGATATTTATCGCCGGCCCTTGTTAATATGCCCTCAGGAGAGGTGATTCTCTGTACAAACACCTATTGACTGCACAGAATGCCAGTGTCCTGTAGAGTCTTACATGCTCTCAAACCTCTTGGCAGTGTCACTTATGAAAAGCAAAGATCTTCTTATATAACCTACTCACATGTTTCCTGATTTCGGACCCGATTACGATCTTGGCGGGCAGGGTTACCCCGTCACAAACGTGACGGATATCCCGTCTGCCAAATTCCAATTTTATTATATACTATGGAACTTGTAATCCAGCGGACGGGATATCGCATCCCCCAAGATTGTAATCAGACCCTAGATCCTGTTACGATAAAAATATTAAACACTGGTTCACTAAACTAAATAGGCTGTATAGCAAGATGTCCATGGGCATTCGATTGTGGCATACTCTGAGTTGCCGGTATCTTAAAGATCAATCCACCCCTATTGTGTTTGCAGGTGACACAGCACAAAAGGCAAGGGAATTCCTTCTGTGAACCAGGAGAGGAGGAGTGCATGCATAATCTGCCTCATCAGTTTACAGAAGGTTGGCTGTGACACTGCATGGACATTCCATTTGGGCTCTGGTCTCCACATGTAGCAAAAATATAATACTGCAAGTAGTTTCATCAGGGAGGACTACTGCAGTGTTAATGCCAATGTCGGATCTAATGCTTTTCAAGTGATCCTGAGGACGTATTGAATGGTATCTATATATGTTATCTTTTGTGATATGTAGTTGTAGAGCACGCTATCACCAGTGACGGAATGATAGCGCTGAGCAGGTGTACGGTGCCAGGTCTTAGGCTTCTTTCAGAACCCAAGTAAAGAGAAGAAGGCCTTGATGTATGGTGGGAAGTCTTTCCATGCTATTGGAGTGAAGTATGAGAAGGCTCGGCCTCTGGCTGTTTCTGTATAGGCGCAGAATGTGTGTGAGTAGGAGTCCAGCTGAGTGGAGGTGTCTGGCAGGTTGATGGAAGAAGATGTGATTGTTCAGGTAGTCTAGGCCTGTGTTGTGCAGTGCTTTGAATGTGTGGGTGAGGAGTGTGAACTGAGCATGCTTGTGTATTGGGAGCCAGTGGAGCTCCCTGAGGTGTGGTGTGATCTGAGTCCTGCGTGTAAGGATGAGGGTGAGTCTGGCTATCGCTCTGGATGCTTTGTAGTCTTCTGGTGAGTTGAATGGTGATTCCAGCATAGAATGTGTTCCTGTAGTCTAGCCTGCTGGTGACAAGAACATGGGTGATGGTTTTTCTGGTGCTGCTCAGGAGTCATTTGAAGATCTTCCTCAGCAATCTGAGAGTGTGGAAGCAGGAAGCTGTGATGCCATTGACTTGTGTGGACATGGGGGTCTGTCGTCAGCTGGCCACCAGGTGTTCTCCCAGGGCGAGGTGCTTCATTCCCAAGATCACTACTTCTGTTGTGTTGGGTTGCGCTTCAGAGAGGCAGTGAACTTGTTCTTCATGTTGGGGGCTTGGTCCAAGAGAGATAGTATGAGTTGTGTGCTATCATTGTATGAGAGGATGTTGATGTTGTGCATGATGTTATGTTGGCTAGTGGAGAAATATATGTGCTGAACAGGTTAGGGCTGAGGGATGATCTTTGAGACACTCCACAGATGGATTTACGTGCTTCCATGGTGTTCGGTGTTAGGCTCTCTATTTGAGTTCTTTCCGTAAAAAAGGAGCAGATCCAGAGGAAAGCAGGCCCTTAAATGCTGATCTTGTGTAGGCATCTGATCAGGGGGTGGGGGTGATACTGTTTCAAAGGCCGCCGAGAGTTCCAGTAGGATAAGGGCTAGGGTTTTTCCTTTGTCCAGGATCATACGCCAAATAGGTTTTTAAAATGTAGACTAGTGTCATGTTCGGGAGCTCAGGCAGGGTTTGGCAATTCCCGTTCTCTCCTATGCCTACAGGCTGGTGATGGAGCAAGGTTTCATAAATGAAACTTGCTTGTACGCAATCCTCCTCATAGTATTAATTTATTAAAATTGTATTGTTAATACTAACCTTTGCATACACTACACAAAGGGAGAGAAGCTTGCATATGTGTTTTACTAAGGAATAACGCTTGTCTGTAATCCAAAATGGCCGCTAATGCACGGGAAAACTCACTGCGCATGTCGCAACCATGATCACATGGTGTGACGTCTTTCTTTGCTTGGTGGGAAACTTCTGCTTCTGCGCAGTGTGCATTAAAATGGCTGCTTGATGTTTTCACATGCTTCAGCTTGCTCTCATGTCATTATTAAATTGTCGTTTCCTAACGCTACTAACGCGGAATAGTATATATATTTAATTGGGAATAGAATAGAAATAGTGGGTATACAGTGAAACATTTTATTTGTGATTCTAATATTTTCTTCTTGCACTTTTATTAGTTCGTAAACTTGGGCCTGGGTTGGTGACTTGCAACTCGAGAGACGATGGTTCTGCGCATGTATCCTGTGTGCCTGCCAAGTGAAGTCAACTTGGACGTCTCCCAAGGCCATGACCCATTGGCCGAAGATGCTGTACTTTATGTTTCCTGTGGACAAATTGATACTTTTCCCCTGTAAAATGTATAACATTTGTCGTGAGACGGGTGGGAAATAAAGCGAATGTATTAATTTGAAGGGGTGGGAACGTAAAGACAATAGGCTTTACAATTTAGGCCAAATCAACATGGTGCGAGAATCCACCTCCTGTCCCTGTCCAATCAGAAGTAGTGGCCCCATATTTTAGCAACATTAAGGGGAGGTACATGGGCGTAGAAGGGTATAACAGATATAGAATTAGCTAATTAGCTAGAGCTGACTCTCAGAACACACAGAAGAGCCCCAGACTGCCAAGCTGATCGGTTGCTGACTGAATCCCTGTCCAGAAGAGGTCCTGAGGAGGGGGCGGCGGAGTCCATTAGAAGGAAGGCACGGGAGAATCGAGAGAAGTCGAGTATCAGAGAGGGGAACGACGCAGGCGTCGTTGTAGAGAGGTCACCGGTCCGGTCCTGATCCTGGAAGAAGTCTTTGCTCTTCATCCTTCCTGGGTCCTATTCTTTCAACTCCTTGGCTAAGGGGTTTGGTTCTCGCACTTAGGTAAATATAATGCAACCTTTAGTTGCGCTGCTGTCTCTATCTTCTCCTCTTCTTTAAACACCGTCATTGATTAGCAATAATCATTTCTATGCTTAATCTTGGGTATTGCGATTAAGTACCATGTGGCTCTGTATTTTACTCTGCTAAATCTTTAGATAAACATTTTAAAACTTCCTGACTCAGTGGTTATTTCAGGATTATGTACTATAATGAATGTCACTCATTTTAAATTTCCCAATTAGCAAAGGATTCATTGGTAAGTCATTACTCTTCAATCAGAAGGTAATTGGTAGCAGGGATTTTGATAGAGAGTAACAACTGATAAAACCCAGCGTAAGTATTAGCGTAGTATGAATGTATGGGCCCAAGTGAGAATCTAGTGTATGAATGCTGTTTGCTAATATCGCGCTGGATCAGTTTTCTGGTACTCAGAGGATGGTTACTCTTTGTTAGTTGGGTAATGAGAATTTTATTTGTATTTTTATGAACTAACATCCGTGTATTCAAAGTTTTTGTTTTATGTTGTCCAGAATACCCCGGGGTAAAAAGGAATAGCGGATGGTAAGTGGAAGCCATACTGCAGTGAGTTTGTCTGTGAGGCAGAAATAGTACTGAAAAGTTAAGCAGGACTTTCAGTACTCGTTAGGGACTCTATGCGTGTGAGTAATAGCAAAAAGAGTACGCTGGTAAAAATTTGATGTTATATCACCTAGAAAGGGTAACATTGGAGAAGTAACAGGTACTTCTGGAGCTTGTGTGAAGAGTAGACGGAAGTGTTTTACTCGTAGTGTATGTTTAGTAAACGTAAAGGTTTTACTAAGTGTGAGAGAAAACTATCTTTTCTATTTTAGAGAAACTGGCACGATAGCAAATGTTTTATGTTGTTACTGAAAATGTAATTAAGATTTATAGAGAAAATAAGTTTGCATAAATTTTTGTAAAGGGAGGGTCAGTTGCCGGAGAGGGAGCTGAAGTCCCAAAACGCCACGCTGGGATTGGTTGAATCAGCGGGTGAGGAAGATCCTTGTAAAGGAGGGGTCAGTAGTCAGGAGTAGTACTGACGTCACAGGTGCCGCGCTGGGATTGGTTAAACCAGCAAGGACAGAAAAGAGCAGATTGTAAAGGAGGGGTTGACAGATAAACGTCACCAAAAGGCCGCGCAAGGATTGGTTCGGAAATAAAAGTTAGCAGAGACTTGATTGGTTGATATTTTAGAAGCTAAAATCTTAGTGGATAAAGATTGCATGTTAAAACGCGATCCGACTTTAACAGGAACTCGTCCGGATAGGAGATATTCTAGGTTTTGCAGAATATAATTTTGTACACCGAAGATTAGATAGAATGTACGGAGAGAAGAGAAAAATGTCCTTTCTGCAAAAGATTAAGAACTATTTTAAAAAGGATAAACCACTCAAAACTAGAGAAGGAATTATTATTCCACCAGCTAAAACGCCTGCTTCATTCATGATGATGGAGAGAGGTTATCATACTTGTGTATGGATGGAGAATTGGATAGAATATACCAAAAATGATGGGATACTAGCATTTCCCGAGAATGGCACGTTCAATGGGCGAATTCTTCAGAATTTGAGATTGAGGATGAATGACTTAGAACCCAGACCTAGATTAACTCAGTACGAAGCTCTAGAAGAATGGGAAACCAAGGCATTTGAGCGGGATAGATCTAGAAGTAATAGGAGTTATCCAGGATTTTTTCCCAGATATATACGTGAGTCTAGGGATGGTCAGATGAAACAATGGAGAAGGGCAATGATTACAGAAGGATTGTATCCATTGTTCTCAGCAGAGGAGAAATTAGGAAGTAAGTGCACAGAAAAGACAAAACATTTAATGAGAAATGAGGAGTCTGAAGACGAATTTATGGAGGAAATGTTAAGAAATCCCCCACCATATCAGGAAGGAACAAGTGGATGCACCCCAAGTGCACCACCGAAAACTCCATTAGTGCCACAGGTAATGCATGAATTCACCACTAGTAGAATACTTCATGACAAAGAAAAAGAAGCCCTAGAAAAGACCAGAACAGAATTAATACAGAAAATAACTCAGATAAAAGTACATCCTGATTCATTGACCATACCTGTAACAATTGGTCCAGTAGTTCCATTATATGGTACTCAGGGAAGCTGTCCTCCACCGATACTTACACCTACTCCTGTGAATAATCCCAAACCTGAAGCTCCAGTTATAATTGAGGATCAATTTAGTGACTGTGAATCCACAATATCACTCATGGATTTGCCAATACGAGGTTCTGTAAATAGTACTCCAAGAAAAGAGGTACCTGGAGGTTCAAAAGATGTAAGTTTAGTAACTTCATCGGGAGCAAAAAGTGCTACCATAGTAACACCTGAAGATCTAGAAAGATGGGTGCAAGGGTCAGTTAAACAGTGCACACCTCCAAAAATAATGGACATTCATAAATTGAAAGTCGAATTAGAAGAAATAATAGCAGGAAATGTAGGACTAGAACGCTTAAATACCTATGATGAAGAAGAATTATTGTTCCTGTGTAGGAGTATCACCAGAAATGTAAGGATATTCCATGAAAAATTATCCAATTTAGCACTACAGATGGGAATAGAAATAGGGAGATCAAAGGTACTACAGAAACCCTATAGAGCAGAATTTTCAGACAAAGATTTAGAAAATATGAATGCCTCTGGAAGAAGATTACAAATAAGAGAATTAATGTTAGTTTTGCAAAAATGGGGAGACCTAGATAAATGGAAAACTAGGTGGGCCAAGAAAAAGGAAGAAGCACAGACAAGTAGAACAACATCTGAATATGTGATGAAGGAAACAGGGAAAGCAGATCAAATGTATCCCATGCGAGAAGTTGCGGGAGGAGGATATGTACATGTCCCATGGAGCAGACAGGATATTTTGTCATTTACGAATGATTTTCCAAAATTGAGAGAAAACCCAATTGAATGGTACAAGCAGGTTGACAGGTTTGTGAAGGTGTCAAAGGTATTGTTGAAGGATTTGGATGGTCTGTTTGACATAGTGGTACCTGCCGATTTGTGGACAGATTGTAAAATTACAGTTGATTGGCCTAGTGATGAATATCCTAGAGATCCGAAGACAGGTGCCCCGTCAAATGATGTAATGAAAAAGTATCACCAAGTGATAACTTACCTGAAAGGGAAAATACCACCGAAAGAAACAGATTGGGTAAAAATAGATCGAACTACCCAAGAAGCTAATGAATCAGTACATTCCTACTATGAGCGTCTATTGCAGGTATTTAAACAGTATAGTGGATTTGAGGACATTGGAGACAAGAACATGAGTCAGTTTGTGTATCGATTTGTTTATGGTTTAAAGCCAGAAATTTGTCAGATGATTAAACAGCATATGCTGTGTTGGCAGGGAAAGCCCATAGATGAGATTCTGAAGTATGCAAAATATTGTGGAGACGATATTGAGGATAGACACAAGAAATTGCAGGAAAAAGTGATGTGGGCTCAGGTGAAAATGGCTGAGAAACAGGGAATTAATTTGGAAAATCCGAGTGAAAATCAAGGAAAAGATTCTGGAACGAATGGTGATACTGGGAATGGTGGAAAATTTAGAGGACGAATGAGTAGAGAAGAAGCTAAAAAGAAATTTCCTTGTCATGGATGCGGAAAATTGGGGCATTGGAAGGATGAATGTAAAAAGATTCGGAATAATAATGGCCCAAATCAAAATTTAAATCCACAGACGCAGAATGACTCACAGCAGGGTGCAAATCCTCAGAGTCAGTTGCCACCTGCACCTATTCAGGGTAATGTAAGCAGAGCAAAGCATGGTACAGACATCGGATATCAAGGAGGAAGTGGTAAGAATGATTATATGACATCACAATTTCTTTTGCAGGACGATTTCTGTCAATACAGTCCATGACGGTGCCTAGGAGAGGGGAAGAAGGAGTGCATACTTGGCGCATCCTTACAGGTAGATCAGTCTGGTCCATATGTTGAAGGGAATGTGAAAGGTAATGATATTACTTTCCTTTTGGACACTGGTGCTACCAGGTCTACTGTGAGATCAGCAGACATCCCAGACCTTCCTCTCTCTGGTGAAGATATCCAAGTAGTAGGGGTAGCTAATCAAAGGATTAGAACACCTCTTACCAAACCCATGGAAGTTAAAATTGGAAACTTCAGAGAAATGCATCAATTTGTAGTATGTGATTCCAGTCCAGTAAACTTATTAGGTAGGGATTTATTGTGCAAAATGAATTGTACCATTTTCTGCACACCGGATGGTGTGGCAGTTCAGACACCAGATGAAGACCATGTATATAAAATTATGATTGCAAAACAAGGTACAGAAGTGGATGAAATGTTTTCATTAATAACAAAAGATGAGTTGCCAGAAGAATTAAAAGGTACAGTAAACCCCATAGTATGGGATTTCACCGGAAAAGAAGTAGGACTTATGGCTAAAATAGATCCAGTTAAAATTACTGTAAAAGAAGGTGCAATTTTCCCAAATACCAGACAGTACAAAATGAGTGCAGAAGTAAAAGCAGGAGTCATTGAAGAAATAAATCGAATGGTAGAACAAAACATACTAAAAGAAGTAATGAGTAGCCCATGTAATTCACCAATAATGGGATTAAAGAAACCTAGTGGAAAATATAGGATTGTTCAGGACCTGAGGAAAATAAATAAGATTGTAGAACCATGTTGTCCCATAGTACCAAATCCTGCAGTAATTCTATACCAGATTCCGTGGAGTGCAGGATGGTTCACAGTAATTGATTTGTGTCAAGCGTTCTTTTCAATACCATTACATCCAGACAGCCAGTATCTTTTCTCATTTAAATTTGAGAACAAGGTTTATGTGTGGAATCGTGTTCCTCAGGGGTACACAGAAAGTCCTTCTATTTTCAACCAGATACTGAAAAAGTGCCTTGAAAAACTAGTGATGCCAGGAAGCTCAGTTTTAGTCCAATATATCGACGACTTATTGGTGGCATCGAACACCAGAGAGGACTGTGTTGTTGATTCCATAGCATTATTAAATCTTTTGGCAGAAGAAGGGACATAAAGTCTCACCTGAAAAATTGCAATTCTGTACAACAGCTGTTAAGTATCTGGGACACCAAATTGAGAGAGGAAAAAGAAGAGTAACAGCTGAAAGAGTAGCTTTAATAAAGAAAATGCAAATGCCTGTAACACAAAGACAAGTGAGAATGTTCCTAGGAATAGTAGGTTACTGTCGACAATGGATACCAGGATTTTCCATGTTAGCTAAGCCCTTAATTAACATGACGAAGAAGAAAGCAAAGGACCCTGTGGAGTGGGAGGATGAAAGTGTAGAAGCTTTTGTAAAATTGAGAAATGCCCTATGTTCAGCACCTGCCTTAGGCATGCCTGATTATAAAAGAGAATTTGCATTGTTCTGTCATGAGAGAGAAAATTGTGCACTTTCTGTCCTAACTCAAAGACATGGACTAGAAAGACGTCCTATAGCATATTTTTCTGCTACATTGGACCCAGTAGCAGCCGCATTGCCAGGATGCCTAAAAGCAGTGGCGGCTACTTGTTTGAGCATTGAACAAAGTGAGTCAATTGTGATGGGACACCCTGTAAAAGTGTATGTTCCACATGCAGTTGTCATTCTGTTGACAAGAACCCGAACTCAGCATCTTACTCCTAGTCGGCTGACTAAATATGAAAGAATAATAATGGGTGCTGAAAATGTGAACATGGTAAGGTGTACTATAATAAATCCAGCAACCTTACTACCAGACCTATATCATGAGAGAATTAAAGATGATGAAGACGATGTACATGATTGTATACAAATTACAGAATTATGCACAAAACCACGTCCAGATATAGAGGAACAGCCTCTTAAAAAGCCAGACAGGGAGCTATTTGTTGATGGTTCATGTCAAAGACATGAAGATGGTAAACTAACTGCTGCCTATGCGGTATGTGAATTAACTGGAATAGTTGAAGCATCCTATTTACCAGGAGTCAAATCTGCACAAGTAGCTGAATTGATTGCTTTGATAAAAGCATGCAAAATTGGGAGGAATCAGAGAGTAACCATATTTACAGATAGCCAATATGGTTACGGGGTTGTGCATGATTTTGGCCAACTATGGATGCAGAGGGATTTCATGACTTCTTCAGGATCCCCCATTAAAAATGGTCAATTTGTAAGGGATTTGCTAGAAGCAATACAAGCACCAAAAGAATTGGCTGTGGTGAAGTGTGCCGCACATCAGTCAGGAGATGACTGGGTGGTAGTCGGCAACAGATATGCGGATCTGGTGGCTCAACATTGTGCCAAAGCCAGAATGTCAGTCAATAAGAGGGTGGAAAGAATGGGAATCAGCTGCCAACTTATGCTGTATATGCCACCTGAAACTTGGAATGACGTCAAGAAATTGCAAGATGAGGTTGATGAAAGTGAGAAGAATTTGTGGATCAAAGTGGGTTGCTCCCAAAGAGGAGAGGATGAAGTGTGGATCAGTGCTGATGGCAGACCAGTCATGCCAGACTGTTTACTCTCACAAATGGCTAGAATGCACCATGGAGACTCACACATAGGGAGAGATGCAATGATTAGGCTGTTCAGACAAAATTGGTACAATCCCAAATTCAGAGCTGTTGCAGAGAGTCTTTGTCAGAGATGTCTAACTTGCCAGATTCATAATCCGGGGAGGAAGACAGTAATTGGATTTGGGAAAATTGGAAAGGCAGAAGGTCCATTTATGAGACTTCAGTTTGATTTCATACAGTTACCACCATGTAGAGGGCTGAAATATGTACTAGTCATAGTGTGTCTGTTTTCAAAGTGGGTGGAGGCTTACCCTACTAGGAGAAATGACAGCATTACAGTTGCAAAACTGTTGCTACGAGAGCTCATTCCTAGGTTTGGTTTCCCAGTAACTTTGGAATCAGATAGAGGAAAACATTTTAACAGTGAAGTGATCCAAATAATCTGTGAAGCATTTCAAATCAAACAGAAACTGCACTGTGCATATCGTCCAGAAGCTTCTGGAGTGGTTGAACAATTGAATGGCACTATAAAGTCAAGACTGGGAAAAATGTGTGCATCAACATCATTAGAGTGGCCAGATGCATTGCCACTCGTTTTAATGGGACTCAGAAGTATACCTGACAGAACCACAGGATTGAGCCCACATGAAATAATGATGGGAAGAGCAATGAGACAAACACATGTTCCCACAAACAAACTGGTGAATATATCTGAGGATATGGTTCTGGACTATTGCAAAGGATTGGCTGACCTAGTGCGTTCTGTCTCTCATCAGGTTGGAGAAGACGCAGTTTCCAGGCAGCCCGAACAAGAACATGATCTGAATCCTGGTGACTGGGTGGTAGTGAAGAATCACACCAGAGAAACGTGTCTATCACCTAGATGGGGCAGACCGTGTCAAGTCATACTGACAACGAATACAGCAGTGAAGTGTGCCGGATTTCCTAATTGGATTCATGTAAGTCACACCAAGAGAGTACCAGATCCCGAGGAAGAGAATCCTCAGACAACGCCAATCACTGAAGAGGCTGAAGGTTGCCCAGCTGTAGGATCTCAAGTTCGAGATTCCAGAGAAGCTGAAGAAGAACAACCGAGCACAAGTCAGGATTGGATACCAGTGGTAGAAGTTCCTGAAGTATACCACAGAACAAGAAGTCAAGTGAAATTGAAAGAAATTGAAGAAGATCAGATAGGTGAAGAAGAAGCAGTTCAGGAACAAGAAGAAAAGACATTAAGAAATCCTGAACAAGGTCAGATAGGGAAAGAAAACTGGACTCAAAACAGTGAAGACCTAATAGACTTTGATCAGGGACAGACAGGTCTAGAAGAATCCGGTCAGGCTGCAGAAGTTCACAGTGCAATAAGCCCTGATCAGAACAAGTTAGATCAAGAAGAGTACACAGAAGAAGAAAACCTTGAAAAACATGAACTTGAAGAAATAAACAAAGAACAAGGTCAGTTATTGGAAACTCACAGCGGAGCTGTTACAGAGAAACCAATCAGACCTGAAAAGGAGCAAACGAAGAAACACAGTGATTGAAGAACACGAAAGCAGTACTAAGCAGTGAAATTAATGAGATCGCTGAAGACGAAAACAAAGAAACAGTGCCAACAAAGAAAACAAGAAAAGGAGATCATTGGCCGAGTGTCATTAAAAGAGTAAAGTACCACATAACAACCAGAAGTGAAGATCCAGATCAAGTGACATGAAGTAACAAGTCAAACTGAACAAGAACATAAAGACTGCGAAAAGAAGAAGTAAAAGACTGAAACTTGTGAATAACAAATTTAAGGGTCCTGACTGGACTTACATCATCCTTGAAGATTTTGAAAGCTCAGAATCAAGTGACAGTGGTGGCGAAGGAACAAGTGCAGAATTGACGTACGAAGAAGAAACAAGACCACCCTGACTAAGCAAAAGAATAAGCTAAAGAAAAGAAGAAAAGATAAGAAGAGCAATCTTCCTTGTCGAAAAATGCCTGACGATAGAGTTGCTGGGAGACCAAAACAGAAATGTTGTAGAAGATGCTGTGCAATATGCATATGTAGTCTAGTAATGGTGCTTATAGTATGGTTAGTCCTGATTGTAGCAATTCCTTACCTTATGATAATAGATAAAAAGATTAATAATGAAACTAAAGGGAGGACAGCAAACATGAAGGGCAATAGAGTAGAACTAATGGCAGAAGAGTGAGGCAGAAATTCATCATGAAGTAGCTGACAACGACACTAGTTTAAACGTTTTCACAAAGTTATTGTTTCAATATGTAGACACCATGGAAGTTAGTAATTGTTATGTCTGTATGAAGTTACCTGAATCAGTAGCAGAAGGATTAACATATCATCACTTACCACTGACATATGGCATATCATGTAGTGTTTTGTCTAGTTTATTTTATAGAACAGGGAAACTTCAGTATTATTATTCAAATTTAGATGTGATATTTTCTGAGGTTCCGATTCGCAAGAGTATGAACCCAGTGCTTAGTAGTCAAGACGCACAGTTTATGGGAGAATTTTTCTTAACAATGAAATCAATAGACATAACACATGCACATAGACACAATCTAACATGTTCTTTACTTGAAGAAGAAAAGATATTTTTGAATTTAGTAGAAGATAGAAGACAAGATTTTCAAAAGAAAGCTTCTGAGCATAAGGCTCATTTACCACCTTGGGCTGAGAAAGAAGGTAGTTACACACCTGGCAAGGCTCAAGTTGCTATGGCTCTGGATTTCGTAAAGACAGGAAAAATTTGTCTTCATAGGTTAAAGACTGATTATAATAATGTTTTCATCGGTACCAGTGAATGTGAACACAATTTTTTAATTCTTGGAGGTTGGGGACTCAAAGGAGGAACAGATTCAGTATTTCCTGGAATCTATTATGTGTGTGGGAATAAGGCTTACTTTAGGCTTCCTGCACGGTGGTATGGAAGTTGTTATTTTGGAATAGTATTTCCAAAGATATACCACGTAAAAAGAAACACTGAGAGCAATGAAAACAATAACGAATTAATACGTAGTAAAAGAGCTAGTTTTTCTGAAATTGTAGGTGATATATTTGGTGCATTGATACCTTCAGTGGGAATAATTCTGAACTCAAGGAAAATATGTAAATTGTCTACAGTAGTTGATCGTTTATCAACGGATACTGCTGGAGGTTTTCTAATGATTAATGCGGAAATGGTTGCGATTAGGTCTATGGTTATGCAAAATCGACTTGCGCTTGATATTATATTGGCAAAAGAGGGCGGAGTCTGTAAATTATTGAAGACGAAACATTGTTGCACTTATATTCCTGATAAGAGTGCAGAAATTGGAACGTACATACAGAATATAACTAAACTTGAGAAAGAACTTAAACCACTGGAAGTTGATAGTGTATGGGAAAGATTGACAAATAGTATATCGTCAATTGGAACCTGGTTTGCTAATATAGGGAAAGGACTTATAGGTCAAATATTAGTACCCTTAGCAGGGATAGCAATAATAATTTTGGCAATAACAATATGGTGCAAATGCTGTAGAAAGAATGGAACATATAAAGTGACAGGAAAAGGAAAGAAGAGAAAACTAGATGAAATAGAACTTGAAGAATGGAGAAGTGAATTATACAAAAAGTTGAAAGGGGATGTGAAAAACAGAAAATGTAAAAATGAGAATGAAACGAATTGCTAGAAGTTGGCATCTGATTGAGGGTAGTGTTTTTGATGGCTCAGAAACGCCATCAGAGAGGGTATTGATGGAGCAAGGTTTCATAAATGAAACTTGCTTGTACACAATCCTCCTCATAGTATTAATTTATTAAAATTGTATTGTTAATACTAACCTTTGCATACACTACACAAAGGGGAGAGAAGCTTGCATATGTGTTTTACTAATGAATAACGCTTGTCTGTAATCCAAAATGGCCGCTAAAGCACGGGAAACCTCACTGCGCATGTCGCAACCATGATCACATGGTGTGACGTCTTTCTTTGCTTGGTGGGAAACTTCTGCTTCTGCGCAGTGTGCATTAAAATGGCTGCTTGATGTTTTCACATGCTTCAGCTTGCTCTCATGTCATTATTAAATTGTCGTTTCCTAACGCTACTAACGCGGAATAGTATATATATTTAATTGGGAATAGAATAGAAATAGTGGGTATACAGTGAAACATTTTATTTGTGATTCTAATATTTTCTTCTTGCACTTTTATTAGTTCGTAAACTTGGGCCTGGGTTGGTGACTTGCAACTCGAGAGACGATGGTTCTGCGCATGTATCCTGTGTGCCTGCCAAGTGAAGTCAACTTGGACGTCTCCCAAGGCCATGACCCATTGGCCGAAGATGCTGTACTTTATGTTTCCTGTGGACAAATTGATACTTTTCCCCTGTAAAATGTATAACATTTGTCGTGAGACGGGTGGGAAATAAAGCGAATGTATTAATTTGAAGGGGTGGGAACGTAAAGACAATAGGCTTTACAATTTAGGCCAAATCAACATGGTGCGAGAATCCACCTCCTGTCCCTGTCCAATCAGAAGTAGTGGCCCCATATTTTAGCAACATTAAGGGGAGGTACATGGGCGTAGAAGGGTATAACAGATATAGAATTAGCTAATTAGCTAGAGCTGACTCTCAGAACACACAGAAGAGCCCCAGACTGCCAAGCTGATCGGTTGCTGACTGAATCCCTGTCCAGAAGAGGTCCTGAGGAGGGGGCGGCGGAGTCCATTAGAAGGAAGGCACGGGAGAATCGAGAGAAGTCGAGTATCAGAGAGGGAACGACGCAGGCGTCGTTGTAGAGAGGTCACCGGTCCGGTCCTGATCCTGGAAGAAGTCTTTGCTCTTCATCCTTCCTGGGTCCTATTCTTTCAACTCCTTGGCTAAGGGGTTTGGTTCTCGCACTTAGGTAAATATAATGCAACCTTTAGTTGCGCTGCTGTCTCTATCTTCTTCTCTTCTTTAAACACCGTCATTGATTAGCAATAATCATTTCTATGCTTAATCTTGGGTATTGCGATTAAGTACCATGTGGCTCTGTATTTTACTCTGCTAAATCTTTAGATAAACATTTTAAAACTTCCTGACTCAGTGGTTATTTCAGGATTATGTACTATAATGAATGTCACTCATTTTAAATTTCCCAATTAGCAAAGGATTCATTGGTAAGTCATTACTCTTCAATCAGAAGGTAATTGGTAGCAGGGATTTTGATAGAGAGTAACAACTGATAAAACCCAGCGTAAGTATTAGCGTAGTATGAATGCATGGGCCCAAGTGAGTATATAGTGTATGAATGCTGTTTACTAATATCGCGCTGGATCACTGGCATGGCACTTTGCCACTGTGCTGTGGAGCAGCGAAATTTTGGCTTCACCCATTCATGTTTGACTAGGCCACATATATGTTTACGTATGGCCTCATGTGTTTGTGTAATTTAGCATTATTAATGTAATGTAGTACACTTGAACAGATACAGAGAGTGCATTTACTGTGGAAATCTCGACATTTATATGAGTGTGCATATTAATGTTTCTCTTACAGTAACAATGAATTGTAGTTCCCATATATACATGCATTTGTGTGGTTTGAATAATACTGTAATTCTTCTATATTTTAATATTCATTTGACTAATACTCTGCATTTATTTTATTACTGAAAATGTTTTCAGTTGGATAGTACTCCATGTCTATATTATAACTGTATATGTATCTGTAATCATGAATTTAAAACATGTATTGAGATGCTTGCCATGTTAAGTTGACCAAAGGCCTTAAGCCTTTGGATTTCTTAATGTTTAACTTTTAACATGAACGTTTGCTTTGGATGCAATGCTTTTCTCTCCTCTGCAGGTGCATGTGCATGAGCTCATGGGTACAAAAAGGTACAATGTGTGAAAGAGATAGTGAGGCTCGAAAGGAGTGTCTTTTGGCAAGGACAAGTAGCTTTAGCGTATGAAGTGATGACTACTGTTTGTGCGGAATAGGGAGATGAGAGGAATCCAAGAACATTCTAATGTGTGGCACAAAGGAAAGAAATCTCAAGTGTAGGTGCCAAGTTTTAGTATTTGAAGATGGTAAATAATGAGACAAATGACATTGGATTCTCGACGTTTTGTTGCAGATATAATTAAGGAGCACACTTTAGCTTTGTTTAGGTTCCCTTCAGACTCTCAGAGGTACAGACCTCTTTGCGATATCTCTGTTGTGTGGCTTCATGCTATACCATGTTCTTTCCCTTTAGAGAACTTCTACAGAGGTTCTGCTATGCTGACAATTTCTCTGCTTCCTGATTTAAATAGGCTTTTCCTGATCCCTAGTTTAGAATAGGCTTCATAGACTTTTTAGACAAGCTCATGTATAAGCAGGAGGATCAAAACTTTCAATCTAGCTACCAGACTTTGTTTCCTATTCTTTGTATTGCAGCTATGGAATTCCTCATTTACTACCTCCTATTGAGGATACATTATGTCAGACGTTTTGGATATCCATTAGGGATTCTGTTTTTTTATACTATATTTCTGAGATTGATTTATATCAGCTTGGCTTTCAATTTGTAATAAATCCATACTTAATCCCATCTTTCGACTCAGGGTTTTACAGATTGGCCAAATGGGTTACACTGTAATTGATAAATTGTAGTTGATCCTAACTCCTTTTATTCCTCAGGTACCTAAAAACTCCCATTGCAGGGGGCAAGGAAGAAGGAGCCCAACTTCTATGCATTGTCAGCTGCTTCCTCTCTTTGGTCCTGTACGAGGACCTGCTGTATTATCATATGGATCCCATGCAGGCAGTAGCAATGTGATGGTGGTGCTGGGCAGGGACCTAGAGGGGTGGGTAGCCTGATTGTGATTGGCAAACATTCCCTCCTGTCAGGCCTGTTAACTGTAAGTCTTGAAGCCCCAAAATACACTCTTATTCTAAGTCAAAGTGCCTTCGTGCAGGACAGAGTTTCTCGCCAGTTCACACGGCAGCAACTTGCAGCAGCAAAACAAGCTCCATGTCACTGTCAAGTCAGCATGACTCAAATAGTGATTGTTGGTGGGGAGATTGAGAGTTAGGGAGGCCGAACTCTGACTGACCAAAAAGAAACTAGTGCTGGGTCCTTTACCATCAGTATTAAAACCCCAACAAACACTCTTCCTCTAAGTTAAAGTGCCTTTATGCAAAACAGAGTTCATCTTCAGTTCATATGTCAGCGATTTTTAGAAGCAACACTCCGGTAGTAATCCCCATTAGTTGTATTTTCCTATATTCCCATTGTTTACCACCTTTTTAGGTCTCGGCCTGCACCAGCGCTTGCGCTGGTCTGGCCGAGAGTTTTAGTAAGCGGGTTTCGGAAGTGCAAACCCACTGGCTTTCGGCTGGCGACCAGCTTGCGTTCACGATGGCGTGCACGCGCAGCTGCCATCTGGGTTTCCTATATCTTCCTCATTTCCTCGTCATGGCTCATTAACTCTCTGGACTCTGATGTTTCAATCGCAACAGCAGCTCACATTACCAACTGACGGCCCTGGACTACAGTCACATGAAAAACAACAGCGATTAGCATTGAAATGCAAGCTTTTTTTGTCTAGTTAGAAATATTGCTTCGGTGGCTTGATTTCACCTTATATCGCTATTTGTTTTATATTGGGAGTCACAGCCTAATTACCAGTATTTTTGTCTCACTCTGTTTTTTTTTTAATATTTATTTGCGCAAAGCACAAAGCTATATTTAAGGTTACTTTTTCCGCGTCACTTCTTCACTCTATTTAAACTCCACACCCCCACTCTTATTGTCTCTCTCCTTCTCTCTCTCTCCCCTCTCTAATTCTCTCTCTACTTAATTAACTCTCCCCTCTCTATCTTTTTTAGCCTTTCATTCTCTCTCTCACCCCTTTATCTGTTTCTCTTTCAAACTCCTTCATTCACTCTCTCTCCCCTTCTTTCTCTCTCTCTATCCCGCTCCACTCTTTATTCTATGTACACCCTTTCTCTCTCTTTCTCTCTCACCACCCTCTCTAATTGGGCATTATATCTTCACTCTATCTGTCACTCGGCAACACCACAGCATCACTCAGCATCACCACAGCATCACTAAGCGCAACCACAGCATCAATCAGAGCCAGCACAGCATCAATCAGAGCCAGCACAGTATCACTCAGCACCAACACAACATCTCTCAACGCCATCACAGCATCACTCAACGCCATCACAGCATCACTCAGTGCAACCACAGCATCACTTAGCGCCACAACAGCATCACTCAGCGCCACCACAGCATTACTCAGCAGCACCACAACATCACTCTGCGCCACCACAGCATCACTCAGCACCACCATAGCTTCACTCAGCGACACCACATCATCACTCAGGGCCAACACTGCATCACTCAGCACCACCACAGGATCACTCAGCACCACCACAGGATGACTCAGCACCACAACAGGATGACTCAGCACCAGCACCGCATCGCTCAGCACCACAACAGCATCGCTCAGCACCACCACAGCATCGCTCAGCACCACCACAGCATCGCTCAGCACCACCACAGCATCACTCAGCGCCACCACAGCATCACTCAGCGTCACCACAGCATCACTCAGGGCCACCACAGCATCACTCAGCACCACCACAGCATCACTCAGCACCACCACAGCATCACTCAGGGCCACCACAGCATCACTCAGCCCCACCACAGCATCACTCAGGGCCACCACAGCATCACTCAGGGCCACCACAGAATCACTCAGGGCCACCACAGCATCACTCAGGGCCACCACAGCATCACTCAGGGCCACCACAGCATCAATCAGGGCCACCAGAGCATCACTCAGCACCACCACAGCATCACTCAGCACCACCACAGCATCACTCAGGGTCACCGCAGCATCACTCAGGGTCACCACAGCATCACTAGGCACCACCTCAGCATCACTCGGCGCCACCACAGCATCACTCGGCGCCACAACAGCATCACTCGGCGCCACCACAGCATCACTCGGCATCACCACAGCATCACTCGGCACTACGACAGCATCACTCGGCACCACCACAGAATCACTCGGCGCCACCACAGCATCACTCAGCGCCACCACAGCATCACTCAGCACCACCACAGCATCACTCAGCACCACCACAGCATCACTCAGTGCCACCACAGCATCACTCAGCGCCACAACAGCATCACTCAGCGCCGCAACAGCATCACTCAGCGCCGCCACAGCATCACTCAGCGCCGCCACAGCATCGCTCAGCACCACCACAGCATCGCTCAGCACCGCCACTGCATCGCTCAGCACCGCCACAGCATCGCTCACCACCACCACAGCATCACTCAGGGCCACCACAGCATCACTCAGTGCCACAACAGCATCACTCAGCGCCACCACAGCATCACTCAGCACCACCACAGCATCACTCAGCGCCACCACAGCATCACTCAGCACCACCACAGCATCACTCAGAACTACCACAGCATCACCACAGCATCACTCAGTGCCACAACAATATCACTCAGCACCACCACTCAGCGCCACCACAGCATCACTCAGCGCCACCACAGCATCACTCAGCGCCACCACAGCATCACTCAGTGCCGCCACAGCATCACTCAGCGCCGCCACAGCATCACTCAGCGCCGCCACAGCATCACTCAGCGCCGCAACAGCATCACTCAGCACCGCCACAGCATCATTCAGGGCCACCACAGCATCGCTCAGCACCACCACAGCATCGCTCAGCACCACCACAGCATCATTCAGCACCACTACAGCATCATTCAGCACCACCACAGCATCACTCAGGGCCACCACAGCATCACTCAGGGCCACCACAGCATCACTCAGGGCCACCACAGCATCACTCAACACCACCACAGCATCACTCAGCGCCAAGACAATATCACTCAGCACCACCACAGCATCACTCAGCGCCAAGACAATATCACTCAGCACCACCACAGCATCACTCAGCACCACAGCAGTATCACTCAGCAAGACCTGAGTATCATTCAGCATCACCTCAGCATCGTCTCCGCAACAGTCACCACCACCACCACTACCACCTCAGCATCACTCAGCACCACCTCAGCCTGCTCTCGGAATCTGGCATCTGTTGATTCTCCCCTAGCGTCTGGCCGCTGCTAGTGTTATAATACAGGTACTAGTTCCCAACCTTCACCCTCCGATTGTTTATGCCCCCTCAAAAAAAAGCTTTAACAAACAACCATTGCAATAGGCAGAAACAAGTTGCCAGCATTGCAAGAACAAAAGAAAACTGAGGAAATTTTTTATTGTAAATACTTTTTTAATATGGTCGTTCAGTTTTACATAAGGCCTTCTTGGTCATATATAAAGTAACAAAAATGCTTCTGACACTTTTTTATTATAACTTTTCAGCATGCTGCACAGCAGCCACACTTCTCTACAGCACAGCTTGAAGACATTGGCAAAGTCAATAGCTCTGGCTAAACACTTATAAGGCCTCAAAGGCGAGACCTATTGGCTATGCCAATGCTTGTTTCTGTAGGTGTAGTTCAGGGGTCTCCAATTCTTTCTTGTAACAAGAGCTACTTACGTTCACCAAAATTATCCTGAGCTACTAATATTATTAATGTTGCAACAGTGAACACACCATACAAGATCACATTAATGGCCATGCTATGCTATATTTAATCTATGCCAGATTACCAGCAGTGCATCAGGCAGGCGTGCCAGTAGCAATGTGAAAAACAGATTTTGTCGATCTGGAATGCCTACAGCTGTAGTTGCTATTCTTGTGCCACCAACGTAATAATATTAACCCTGGGCGTAGTTCGCGTAGTCGCGCTACGCGTAGCTACGCAAAGTGCAGTTCGCACTACGCGAGCTACGCGTAGCACTACGCGAACTGCGTAGTTTGCTGTTCGCACTGTGCAATGCGAGAGATCGGCATCTCGCACAGTGCGAGCAGTCGTTTTCTGCTGCTCGAGTAGATTTTTACTCGAGCAGCAGTTTTCTCAACGCGGACTGGTAGTTTCTCATCGTTAGCGGTCGCGAGCATACGCGACCACTCGCAATGAGAAACCTGACCTCCCCGCGTTGAAATCCTCGCCGGGAGGTTTATTTTCCTCGCTCGCGATCGGCAACTTGATGTTGCTGATCGCGAACGAAGAAAAAGTCTCGCCGGGATGTCATTTTGCTTGCTCGCGGTCGCCAACTTGACGTTGAGGACCGCGAGCAAGCAAAAATGACCGCTGCACTACGCTTCGCTGCGCTACGCGTGTTCGCACTGTGCTACGTGCAAATCGCGTAGTGTGAAGTTGCGCAAACTACGCAAACTTTGCGAGCGTAGCGTAGTGCTTTGCCCAGGCCTAAATAATATACATAATAAGTCTCTCATTCACTACATGATTTATCATTTAGACATTAGCTTAAAAAATATTTTGGAAATTCAAGCATTTTACTCCGAATATCTTATGAGTTCTGACAATGCACACATTTTCGTCTTGAATACACACTTTTCAATTTTGTTACAAATATATTCAGCCAAGTAAAAGCTTTTTTTCTCCAAACTGATGAGTTCTGAAAAATATATACTTTTTAATTTTGGTATGCATTTATCCATTTAGCCAAATAAAAGTTTGTAATTTAGTAGGCTGAGCAGCACACAGGAGAGCTACTCACATGTAGCTAGAGAGCTAGCGGTAGCTCACGAGCTACTCGGAGAAGCCTGGTGTAGTTGTTTCTAGTTTATTCCTCATGTGGAAATGGTTACTGTGTAGTTCGGAATTGCGGTTTCCCATATTCCCTTTTTCAGATGCGTAATTTGGGCACTTTTTCCTTGTGCTATCTTTTTTTAGGAGCAATAATACTGGCCGGTATTTTCAGATGTGTTACCGCATTTGAACATTTTTTATATCTTTCATTCTTCATGTTTGGTGCAAGCGAGGCCAAAATGATGGGCATTAAAGCACTTTACAGGCAAGCCGAAAAACAGAAATGTACAACCAAGAAACAAGTTGAAATCGAGCGTGTAAATAACAATCAAGGGTTCTAAGTAAGAAGTCAATAAAAACGGTAAAACCTCTAAGTAAATTGATTAAACAGACTGAGAAGAATAACAAGAACAATCAAGGATAATTTAGTTAAGCCGATTGGAAGAAAGCACGTATAAGGTGGAAATACAACAGCAAAGGAAGAGAAAAATTGGTTTAGGTCTGTCGAGTATGAGGAAAACAAAGGACTTGAAGAGAGAAGCTAGCCAAGGGACGAGACACCGCGAGGAGAGAGCCCAAGAATTGGGAGTGAGGCTACCTAACATGTGACCCTTGACCTTGTCTTTGAAAATGTGGACGCCTGGGGCGAGGGATTCGGGGCATGGGTCTCGGATGCTGACATTTAGAGTAGTAAAAAATGACATTCAGTTAGGGTTAAGTTATGGTAGTGTCTGGGTGTGACAGTGTAGGTATGGACTTCACTGAGATACGGTGGAATCCATTTGGCCACAGACCAGATTAGCTCAGACTTTAAAAGATGCGTTGTAAACTACTGGTCATTATTTCCTCTGCCTCTGGAGCTCATTAAACGTGCATGAGAGCTTTATTGCTGTGCAGCATATGGAAAGTATCTGCCTCAGTAGGCCATGCGTGTACTATGGCTGCTTCCAGTCATATAGCATCAGACAGTGAAACATATAATACCCCAGGGGCTCTCTTCTTGAAGTGCCCCTTTATATTTATATAATTGTAGATCATTGAAGAAAGTTTCCTCAATGTCAGGCCAACACTGAGCCCTTTCAAGCCTTTGTTCTTCAAAAAGGAGGCTGCATAGAACGTGACTGTGCCAGGGGGATAATGCTGGCCCCTGATGCTCCTGCAACACCCCCCCCACCCCTTCAGGGGGCCCCAATCAGCCCAAGGGCTATGAATATCTGTGAGCTATAGGAGATGAGCGGCACCCTGACACACATTCTGGGTGGAGGGATCATCATTTTGCGCTACATTACTGGACCACATTTCATGTGGAAAAAAAATCGTCCTCAAGGGGTACTAGCTTAATATTAGAAACATTAATTTCTGTTACATGTCAGGAAAACGATCTGACTTATGGTTGCTAGGCTTGTATTGAAACTGGAAGATTTCCTGACATGTGACTGCAAAGATTTTGGAAGGTTTTGATTTTTGTGCAGATATTCCACCCTCCTTACAAAGGTCTCGTGCTCCCTTACTCTTTGTGTCATTTTTTCACAGAGGGCACTTAAAGATCTCTGGAAGAAATGCCTGATCAAATCTTTATCAATGTTATTTTTAACACTAAATGTTGTCTAAATAGATGTGTGGCTTCCTTTTGCCCCACACTTCCTGCTATTTTAGGAGTATTGGGCTTCAGCCAGAGGTTTGCTGGTTCAAGCCCTGGGCCTTCTCCCCTATTTTATTTATCTATGCCTGGGCGCCAAATTCATAGCAGAGTATGCACTTTTTTATCTTTGTGTTATGAGTTGGGGGCAAAGGCCCTCATCCTCTCATTGAAAAAGGTTACTTATTGATCTGAAGGTTCTCCCCTAGTTAGCACGCGAAGGGCTTGACAAATGTAACATTATCCATACTTCATTTCTCAATAAACTAATGAATTGTTGGAAAACAAACTCAGTCTACTGGCGGTGTCCATCATGAAACCTGTTTCTACTCAAAGCTGAACATACTGTAGGAAGACTATAATATGAAATTTCCAGCACCAACCACTAGGGGCCATATGTATGAAGCTGTTTTGCGATCGCAAACACTGCGAATCGCAGAAAAACGGTGTTTGCGATCGCAAAACAGAGCCCCGCTATGTATGAGACACATCCCGACTGCCAATGTGCAATTCGCATAAATAGCGATTCGCAATAATTGCGAATATTACCATTTTGCGAATAATTTGCGAATTCGCTAAATACGTCAAAATCTAGCAAAATTCGCAATTGTGTTCAGATTTAGCGAATTCGCTAAACGGAATGCATGAATAATTCTCAATTTGCGAATTCACGAAATTCGCAAAATAGAGAATCGCAATTACCACCAAGTCTGAGCAGGTGGTAACCAGGTGCAACCTATATAAAGAGACCCACAATGCAACTGATGTTTGCCACAATGTCAGGGCTGTACGTGATAGCCAGGAGGCTGTGACTCAGAGCTGCTGCACAGAGAAGGAGACGACAGGAAAGGAACTTCAGAGCGCGCATAACCCTGCTCCAGCGGACTGAGGAGGAGATCCATACAAACTACAGGCTGGATGAAGAGAGCATCCTGGAATTAATAGCAGAGCTCAAACCTATCCTTGAACACCCCACACGCAGGACACACACAATCCCCACCCACATACAGGTCCTGTGCTCACTCCACCTCTTGGCGTCAGGGAGCTTCCAGGGGGTGATAGCCACAGCAGGAGGGGTCTCACAGAGTGCATTGTCGCGCTTCTTCCACGCGTTCCTTGATGCCATGGTACAGAGGCTGCATAACCACATATACTTCCCCAGCACACCACAGGCACTAGCCCAGACCAAGCAGGAGTTCTACCAAATTGCACAATTCCCCCACGTCATTGGATGCATAGATGGGACCCATGTCGCCATATCCCCCCTCCCAGAACGAGTATGTGTTCAGGAATCGCAAGTCCTACCATTCCCTGAACATACAGGTGGTGTGTAATGCCAGGCACATCATCACCGACATCGTTGCTAAATACCCAGGCAGCACCCACGACTCATTCATCTTCCACCACAGTGGGATACACCGCCGACTCACAAGTGGGGAGTTTGGTGAGGATACCTACTAGGTAATTGCATGTGATAGAAGGACACACTAGTAATGCATAGCAGTGGCAGGACAGTGTTCAACCTAATTTTTCTCGCCCCACAGGTGACAGTGCGTCTGCGGTCCGGGACTACATACTCACTCCTTACCTTAATCCTGCCAACGCTGGGGAGCAGAGGTACAACAGTGCCCACATAGCAACCAGATGTACCATTGAGCGGACCTTCGGGATACTCAAGAGCCGGTTTCGATGCCTACATAAGAGTGGAGGGGCACTTCAATACAGCCCCCAGACCTGTTGCAAGATAGTGGCAGCGTGTGCCATGCTGCACAACATCGCCACCAGGAAGGGCACACCAGTGGAGCTCACTGAATCAGAATCATCAGATGAGGAGGGGCCAGCTCCTGGACGCATGCCGGCCGGAGTAATTGGTGCAGCTGCTGGGCGCCAGAGGCGAGATGAGATCACACAGAACTATTTCTAGGTAAGAAAAGATGACACAATGCCAAAGATCTAATACAGGACTGTGTTTAATTTCCCTTTGGACAGGATATTTATCGGCACACAGCCTGTGTGGCACACAATGTATTGTCAAAAGTACCGCACATGTGTGATCCACAGTGCAAATTGACTCTTGACCAAGTGTCTGTGTGCACTGGGTTAATGCACCCATATCCATGCCTATGTGTGAGCGCCTCAACTGCGGCGCTGACGGGCTGTAGGCCCTCGCCGTGGGTGCACTGTGCCCTCTTTGCTTGTCTCAGCAGCCCTGCCGTGACGCACACTACGGCGCCTGTCCGGTGGGGGCGGTGGTGTAATGCTGCTCCTGCTGGATTGTGCGTCCTCGTCTGTTGGAGTGAGGACTCCTGGGCCAGCAGTGGCAGCTGCCCGCAGCTGATCCACAGCACATGTCACCTGTACTAGACCCCTGGCCACGTCCTGGCTGCAGTGTGACACCTCGTGCTGCATACTGATGCTGCGCCTTGACAGCACTGAGGTCGCTGAGGAAAGGCGGTTTACCGCCCTGGTGTAGAGGTCTAGGCGGGTGTGGAGGCGCTGCCTCTCCCTGCGCCTAGCAGCATGGTCCGCCCTCAGTTCAGCACAGAGTGCCTCCAGGGCACCCGTCAGGCCCATGAAACCAACCCTGATTTGCCTCTGGATTGACCTTATGTTTTTGCCTGCAGGCGCTGGACCTCCAACATGTGGCCCTCCAACCCTTGGAAGACTGTGTCGTCTCCTGTGAGTGCTGCACTAGTGGATGCACGTGGTGCCCTGCGCCTGGATGGGATTTGTGGAATTGGTTCGGCACGTGCACGGGGTTGTGGCTCTGACTGTCCCTGGACTGTTTGGACATTCACATCGGTGTCCTGGGATTCCTCCTCCAGTGGTGGCAATGGTGGCACTGCAATCCGCCTGCGGCGTATTGGTGGGATGACTGGGCTGCCCTCGTCTTCCTCTTCCTCCTCCTCCTCTTGCCCTGTTGCCTCTGGGCTGGGGGATTCATCCTCCCCTCCACTGATTGTTCCCTGTGTTTCTGCTGGTGCTGTGGACATAAATGCACACATTAATTTACTGTCCTTCCTTGCATCTGTCATGCATTAAATATCACTGTTTGGAGTTACATGGGTCCTATCTATCTGTATTTTGACTTTCATGATGCACACATACTGTTTGAGCCTGGCTGGGTGTCATTGCTCCACTGTTAGGTGCATGTAACTACATCTCCCATAATGCATTGCTGTGTGTGCTTGTGTACCTGCACTGGAATTGTAGTTTTGTTGTGCCCCTGGGACTCTCCTGGGTGTGTGGGGTAGTAGGGAGGTATCAGGGGTGTGATGGCATGCTTCTTACCTTGTCTTGGTTGTGTGTGGTCGGAGCTGTCCAGGTCTGACACACCCACTGCACTCTCCGGAAGCAGGGTCCCCTCAACCATTTCTTCGAGTGGTGTTGAAGCGGTGGCAGTGGAGGTCCCCCACCGGTCTTGTTGGCCTCCTCCAACCTGGTAGCAACCTTCTCCTTTGAGCGCGCGCGCATATCATACCAGCGCTTCTGTAGGTCTTTGACGCTGCGATGTGTGACGCCAATTGCGTTTATTTTGCGCTGGATGTCTGCCCATATCCTCCTCTTGCGTGTCTCTGGCACACGCAGGGACTTCTTGCCAAACAGGAGCTCATGGCTCACAACCATCTCCTGTATCAGAGCCTCCTGCTCACTTTCTG
Organism: Calotriton arnoldi; assembly: GCA_963921515.1. Lineage (NCBI taxonomy): Eukaryota > Metazoa > Chordata > Amphibia > Caudata > Salamandridae > Calotriton > Calotriton arnoldi. The sequence continues at coordinate 1,284,012 of CAWUFW010005187.1, forward strand.
TGAACTTTGGTTTTCTGATTCTGGGTGTCTCCCCTGCTGCTTGTCCTTGCTGGCCATGTCTCCACTCTCTCCAATGTGTGTATCACTGCAGTGATGCCTCAGCCTCTACTCCTGCTCTCTCACTCTGCTCCTGGAACTCAGGTGCAGCATGGGTAGTCACACTTCCTGGTTGTGATGTCATCAAGCTGCACCTGTGTCTCAGAATTGTCGTTTGCGAAAATCGCAATTTTGCGATTTCCGCAATTTTGCGAAGTCGCAAAATAGAAAGTTCAATGCTAAATGAACGCTATTTGGGTAATCGCTATTCATTTAGCGAACTTTAGCGAATCGCTATTGTTTTGCGATTATTTGTTTACATACGGTTTTGCGTTTCTCAAATAGCGATTCGCTAAAATTCGCTATTTGAGAATCGCAAAAGGGGACTTTGATACATATGGCCCTAGATCTTTGCAGGAAGAACAAATACATTCTCCTGACCTGATAGACCTTTAAGGGCATGCTGGCAGCTTCTTCTGAACAAAAGGTCAGCTGTTGACAACATCTGTAAAGAAATGCCTCTTTTTGCGTTATCACCCCCAAAGGTTTGGACTGATGCTGCTGGGTTTTCGAATCTGAGAGTGCACCTAGGTCTGCTAACCAGACCTATGTGCCAGTCTCCTAACCCCTTGCAAAACGTATGTTGAATTTACTATCCCCAACTGGCATAAACTGACTTGCTTACAAGCCCCTGGGAAATGGTACCAAGGGTACATAGGGCATGTAAGTTAGAGTGTCCACCCAGGGCTGCAGCACTGAGTGTGCCACCCTGTGTGATACAAAGTACAAAATGACTCCAAGCCTGCCAATACAGCTTGGAAGAGCAGTTTTAAAACCACTAGTCCAACTTTGCCATTTACACCAACGCCAAAGCCCCAACTTCCCGTAACAATATATATCAGCCTCCTCTAAAGAAGTCCTATCAAGCCCTAAGGCAGGGAGCTGTATATTATTAAGTGAGACATATACTTTAATATGTCCTAACAGACACACTTCCAAATTATTGTTTTACTGTGGAAAAGTTAGTAGCCCTATTAGTTAGTATAGAGTGACAAACTGACGTCTGAGTCCTGTTAACTTCTGAATAGGGCCACTAAAATGGGTACTTCAAGGTATCAAATTAATCTTGGTACTAAACCCGACTTGTTGCCCAAGCCGAATTTAATGTCACTTTTAAGGAAAAGCAACGTTTAGAAGTTGCACTCTGTTGCCAGTTTATCAGGTGGCTTTCACAGTTGCTGGCCACCAGACAGCCTTCTGCCCTTCTGGGGAGTAGTGTGAATGACTCCTAGGCTCAAGAACACTAGTGGCCTGCTGCAGAGGGAGGTGTCACCCCCCTCCCCCCTTTGCAGGAAGCTAAACAGAGGAAGCTGATTTTGCTGGGCAAATGATGATCACACTTGAGTAGGGCTACCCCTTTGTTTAGGTAGATGGGCTGGTGGTGGGAAAAGAGAGAGGAAGCCAGTTGACAAACTGTTTTTTCCGTGGCCGTGTAGCCCACAAGTAGCCACACCTCTAGGATGGCCTACCAAGCTCCTAACAACCAAGGAGGGGTTCAAACATTCGAAAGTGGGCAGAATAGTGTACTTAGGATTGCGAGATGCCACACATAGCTGGACCTTGTCATAGGACGGGAGCAATCCTTATAGCCCATTGGCTAGTGACTGCATCATCCCCCCAGGGCACTTTTTGGGCATACATATGGCACCGCTTGCACCCTGAACTTCAGATCACATCTGTGATTGCCAAAGACATATAGTAGCCCTCACCAAAGGATACCGCTGGACCGGCTGTGAATAGAGAACTGTAGCCCAGCTGCTGCTGGGCTTTTACTGGCTCTAAGAGGACTTCAAGGAACTCCGACTTCTGTGGCCCAAGTCACCCCACCTTACCTGTGGACCAAGGAATAACCCCAGGAAGGCCCTCATTGACCGCACAGCACCAAGGGAATCTTTCTGAATCCTCAGCATCCTGCATCCCCAGCATAAGGACCACTCCATTAAAGTCTATTGCGGTTTTGATGTAAAGGGTGGAACTGGACTCAAGACTGCTTTGGTGACCAGGTAACTATCCAAATACTTCTTATTGGCCCGCTGACCTTCTCCTTATTAGAATTGGTCACTCAGTTTGGGCTGGAGTAGGTGAACACAACATTTCGAAAGTTTACAAACTTTACGGTAACCAATGCTTGTTTGTGCTTTGAACTAAAAACCTAAGATTTACGTTTTACCTAAAAATCTATATCTCAGGAAACTTCCAGTGGATTTTGCTCAACTTTGCGTCTAAAAATTCATAAAAATCTAATCTATTTTTATAAATTGGTGTCAGATTTCTTTAGTGTTGTGTGACTTTCTTATTTTGTTGTTTGGTGCTTCTAAATGCTTTACACCAGTTCCTTTGTTGAAGCCTTTCTTCTTGATGCCATAGCCACCCAGGGTTGAGCTAGAGGTTTTATAAATGAGCCTGCCTGGACCCAAGATGTTTTTGTGAGTGTATTACATGGTAACGTTGCACAACCATACCATATAATACACCACAATCCTCACAATATTTTACTGAGGGAAGATTTTGAGCATCTTCCTGGGTAGAACCTCCAGTTGCTGTGCTTCAGGTTCTGTAGAGCAGGCTTAGAAAAATGTCTGTCTTGGCAGACATGCAAGCTGCATTTAGAGATTCTTTCATGTACGTCCTCACGTCCTGCAGTATTTAATCTTAAGTGTTACTTAGAAAAGTTCCGGAGACACCCTTCAATCACCCCCTGTTGACTTGAGTAGCCACAATCATTAGGAACCTTCATTTTAAACACAATTGTTGAGGCTCTGAGTTTCCTCCTCTATTGAGTTCAGAATAAACGGCAAACTAAACAGATGAGGATTACTAAATTGTGCTGCTGTTCCTGTAGTTGTTGAAAGAAAGAGGGTTTAGAGACGCTAAATCCAAAAGGACAAATTGACAGCTACCCCTAGTCAGGTAATTCCCAAATAGACCACCAAGAGATAAAGTCCAGAAAGAAGAGTCCTAAAAGCATTCTAAAAATTCAACAACATGAACATGGATAAAGTGTGTACACATTTTTAGAGGGTAAAAATAACCTTGACACTATGGAGCATATTTATGGGGATTTGGCGCAGGGCAGCGCAGCAAGTCACCTTGCTGCGCTGCCCTGTACCAAAGCATATTGGTAGGACTGCGCCGTATCTATGGCATATGGTGCATTCCTGTACTTTACCCCTGCGCTGGCACCATTTTGGCAGCCTAGAACCAACGCGGGCACCCTTGCGCCATGTTGCAAGGGTGCCTGCATTGCATGCAGGATTGTTTTTGTGCAGGAAGGGGCACCTTCCTACACAAAAACAATTCTGGGAGGCTTTTCCCACTTTCTATGTGCACTGCAGAATAAAGATTGTTCTCCTCGTTGCACCTCCCCTGGGGAGGCGTACGTTTTTGGCGCATCCCCAGGTTTGCTTGGTCTTGTAAATCTGGGGTTGTGTCAAAATCCATGGGTGTGCATGGGAACACCCACTGCAACGCCCATGGAATGCCTCCCTAGCACAGAGTAAGGCAACATAGCGATTTTCGCTGCTTTGCCTTACTCCATATCTATGAGGCCATGAAAAGCCGCGCAAAGTGGCTTTGCATGGCCTCTTAAATATGATTTTGGTGGTTTGCGCGGCTGTTGTGGGAGAGTGAATGTTCCGGGCCAGGGCACATGTACACACCTACCCACACTCTTTATGCCACAGGCCCAGACCAATCATTACACCAACCATCAGGGCAGGTTGGTACATAAATGTCCTCCCGATTTGACATTGCTTATCAACTTTACCAAATCTTGGATTACTCAAATTATAAACATGTAGCATAGGATTTGACCTGATAATGCCACAATTCCCACTGAAATGGGACTATGACTTTACTATTTTAGACAAGATCAACTCTGGCTACGGGTGAGGTACTGAATACTGATGGGAACTCTAACTTAAGACTTCTCCCCTTCATCCAGACCATTAAATTGAAACTAAACAAAATAAATTATTACACCCAGTCAAACGTCATTGCCCCACTGGTCTGCAGTACAGTATTTTACACGCTTTTCTTCAGTTCTCTGCTCCTGTATCCCTCCGTGCTATTCAGCTTGTCTTCCCTCTTATAAGGGTATATGTAGGAAAATGCATATTTCTTTTTTCTGACTGGATGAACTGGCATATTTGACCCTGAGCACTACAAGCCTGAGGACCACCTGCCAGTGCTTGCGCTTTGCCCATTATAATATTGTAAAAGGGGTTACTTCTAACTGGCAAACCTGAATCTTTAGTAAGGCCACAGAAATATGGTGCAAAAGCCATAGCCATAGCCCTCAATATGATATTTGCCATTGTGATCTTATTTTTTCATTAAGCTCATCTTGTTTTAATACATCTATTTTGGACTTTTACGGGAAACATCCTTTACCCAGCAGTCACAAAAATGACCTGCCTTTACAACACAGTCACTACCCCAACTGCGACGTTACCACACTTTCCTTCAACCCACAAGTCGTTACAATGATTTGCTTTATGGGACACGTTGTTGGACTGTTGTTGGATTTTTAAGTTCAACACCTTCCCTATTGTTGAACAGACTGGAGTTGGAATAGTAATTTGTACCATTCCAAAGTCCAGCGCCCCCTAAAGCAAGTCGCTGTAATGACTTGCGTGGTAAAGTACACAGGGTAATGTCGCAGTCGGGGTAGTGACTGTGTTGTAAAGGCATGCAGGGTAAATGCATGCGGGGTTCTGTCATACAACCGAATTTTACTGATTGGTTTCAAAGCCTGCTTCTTTGTTTCACAGCAGCTAGGGGCAGGCCCAGGTTTTCTCACTGAAAATATATCTATCTAACAAAGCACTGGCTTATTAACTTTATGGGAGTTCATGCCTTGCTCCCCACCCAATTAATGATCTAAAATCTCACAATATCCCATGGCTACTAGGACATCAGCATGATGGTACACATTTTTTATAATTTCCTATGCGAGTTTGTAAAGAATATCTCTGTTATGTATTTGACACACTATATAAATCTGTTTTGTTTTTTACCACGTGGACTGATGACATTCTATATTTCCTTGTCGCTATTTCCAAGGTGATCTGTGCAATGATTATTCCCCATTAAATTGTATGTGACCTTGCAAAGTGCTCTGACACCCTGTGGCAATAAGATGCACAGTGTTAAGAATTAAGAAGTAAATAAAATAGATAAGACCAGGCCACCATTCTATGGGTTTGAACAGACCCTTAATGACAACATTGTGTGAAAATTCTTCTATTCATGCTAAATAACTAGGATCGGATTATGGAAGAATCTGTCAGCAGAGTGGGCCCACTGCCACACAGAAGCTTTTGCCTCCTTAAGGAGAGCCTAGCTGTGACAGGTGGGAGTTCTTGGCAATAGTAAAGCACATCCGCAGGCAGACTCCACCTGCCATCATCAACAGGTGGGTGGGCGGATGTGGTCTGATTTGCATGGGGGCATTTCCATACAAAACAGTTTCCACCCCCTCACCATTCCTGCATTTGCGTTTGCTGCAGCTGAGGGCTGGCTTTAGCGCTGGTGGCGCCTGGTGCAACAAAGCTTTTTGGCACCCCCCTTCCATGACCTCCACCTCGGATTCCTTCACTACCCCCCAGCAATAGCGCCCCTCACCTCTCCATAGCCCCTCTCTCACATACATTTCATTTGTTTTAAAGCTCTGGTAAAGGTTGGTTTTACTAATCCACTCAGCTATCCATAAAAAATGCAGATCTGTTCTTTGCAGCAGGCATACTAACACTCTGCGCTACTGTATGGCGAGTCAAAACTGCTACTAGACAAAACTCAATTTCTCTCTCTCTAGCAGGAACATTAATCACAAGAGTTATCTTGACATTTTTATCACTGCCTAGAAACTGGACACACATGGAACTCTGCAGCAGGTGCCTTTCAATCGTAAGTTATTGCTCAACACAGCCACCCCCCCACCCCCGAGGTCAGTGCCCCCCTCCAAGTCAGGCAGCACCAGTCACACTGCTGTAAAGCCGGTCCTGCTGCAGGTGATGTTTGTGGTAATGTCAGGGAAATCAGCAGTAAAAACCGACCAACCAGGCTGTTAAAAAGGCCCGCAAACAGCTAAAAAAACGGTCCACGCACTGATCTGTCAGACAAGCCCATCGGGCACAGCCTGATTGCCCTACAGGCAAGTCCGATTCTGGTGTTTCAACTTTTATCCCTCTGCTCTGATGGACAAGGATTAATTTGTGCAATCCTTCTCCGCCAGTGTGGATGACATCACCATTCACCAAGGTTGGTAGTGATTTTAACAAAAGAGGATCCAAGAATTTTGAAGAGCTATAGTTTACCTTTCTTTATGTTAATCCACGAGTATGGCCAAGAAATACGTCACAGGAAGTAGTACTTGCCAGTGAAAAATTTCCTGGTGCTCAATATAATGATAAAAACATTTGTATGGTGAATCTTCTTTGCCGAATATCAAACATGTGCCCTTCTTACACTATAGCGATTACTAGTGTGTTTACTGATGACAATCATTTCTTCGTTTTTATTTTACTCATAGGGACATATTTATGAAGTTATCGCGCAGCAGGCCATCATGCTGCTTGATAGGGAAAGGGCAGGAATGAGCCGTACTTAACAATATATGGTGCATTCCTGTCATTTCCCAGTACTGGTGCACTAGTGGCAACGCAGGCACCGTTGGAGGCTGCTACAGGACAGATGTGGTGGGCGGAGGGAGGATAAAAGTTTTTTTAAATATCACATACCTGATTACGGCCACAGTTTCTCCTCCGTCCTCTTCCCTTCCTGGCTCCCGGCAGCACACAGGCTCCCCTAAGCAAATCACGACACTGCTGTCACAAGCATGACAGCAGCGCCATGATTAGTCTCAGTGGCCTGTTTGGCCACTCAGACAGTGCCTGGGAGCCTTGGGACTGTTCTCCAACCTGCTGTGCAACACAGCCAGGTGGAGAAATGCTAAGTGCGCATGACTGTTTGGCTGGCCGAGGATGGCCGGCCAAACTGTCATGCACACTTGTGGTGCACCAACCACTCCTCCTCCCTGTTACCCCAGCCCCGCACTAACCTGGCCCTGTAGCCCGTACTAAAAATAAAATGATAATAACGTTGTCATTATCATTTTATTTTTCCTTTTTCCACTGCTCTGAGAGCAGTGGGGCGATGCTCCTTCGCCTTAGTGGAGGAGCCGCCCACTGGCAGGCACCCTTGGACCTCAGTGCAAGGGTGCCTGAGTTATAAGCAGGATTGTTTTTGTGCACGAAGGGGCACCTTACTGCACAACACTATTTCCTGAGACACTTTCCTCTTTTAATGTATGCTGAGGAAAGAGGAAGTAAGGAGGAGAAATAAAGATATTTCTCCTCGTTAAGCCTCACCTGGTGAGGCGTAGCATTTTGACGCATTCCCACGTTTACCACTGATGGTAAATCTGGGAATGCGCCCAAATCCATGGGTGGATGCATGGGAACACCCACGCTCCACCCATGGAATGCGTCCCTGGGGCAGAGTAACGCAAGGCAGCGATTTGCGCTGCCTTGATTTACTCTGGATTTATCAAGCTACGCAAGGCCATGCAAGGCGGCCCTGCGTGGTTTGATCAATTCAACTTAAGAGATGGTTCGCCCTTGCACCCTATTGCGTGGCGCAAAGGCGACGCAACGCCTACATAAATATGCCCCTTAGTTTAGTTTAAAAATAAATATGCATTATAGGGATAATTTATATAGCTGACAGCCAAACGCGGTGTTAGCATTAAGAGAATAATTAGTGTTATTAACCGACTCAATAAAACTAATTTTATCAACTAAGGATGAAAGGCTGGGAATCAAACCTAATTATTATTTCTACTTTATCATCATAGTATGAACGTTGGATTTATCCGAAACAAAACCGCCAAAAAGAAATGGAGCAAACTGTACACTTTTACAAAATGCAGTTTGGTGCTATATAACCGCTTATTTTAAATGATAATCACTTGGACAGTTAATACAGTCTGGTCCATATGTTTTAAAATGTGCAAGAGCAAACCGACCGGACGCATTGCTGCATTCCTGCTAAAAAAAAAAAAAGTCTGTATCTTTTCTCAGCGGTCCGTCACAGTAAATCGCCAAAGAATGAAAAAGCAAATAAAAAACGTTCAAAAAATAAATAAAGCAAGGACAAGAATGGGATTACTAGTAATAGGGAACAGTTATTGAAAATGAATCCCTAATGTAAGATCATGACTTTCGGTGTCAATGTTAATTGGATTGTGCTCAACTCCACGAGAGACAGATCGGAAGCTATTTTTGAAAACGCAGTTGAGTAAATTGGCTAGTAAAAATGTCATGCTTCGCAACCTAACACGATTTACGCCAGTCAGCTGAAGCCGGAGGGGGAGCAGCAGCTCGGAGCTGCAAAGCATTAGGAGCCCAGGAGGAACCTCCTGGGGCAGGGCGGGAGCTGCTACCTTCGTTGAAGCTTTCAGTTTAGCCTATTTAAATTTAACCGACTTTTGACCACCGCTGGGCAGGTTACCCGGTGAAGGTGAGGGATATATTCCCCCTGCCCCTCCTGCCCGAATGCTCCTGGCTGCCCACGTGGACACGCGCTGCCGCACGTGCTACGAAAACCCTGCTTTACATGATTAGTTTCAGCTTAGCCAAGAAATACGAAAATTGGCTCCTTTCTATGAAGTGTTCTCACATGTGCTGCAAATGCTCAGACTCGTGTTGTTCTATGGAACTGAATGACGACCTGAGTTGAACTTTAAGAAAAGGAAGTATGGGGGCAAGGTAGTCGAGCAGGAGCAGGAGAAGGAGAGAGACAGAGGGCCGGGCCCCCCTGTTCATTAAGCACAAAAGGGAACGGATATATTCAGAGTACATTTGTGGAAAATCTACCCACAAAGCAGAAACTTCACATTCCTAAGTTTTACTCCTCCTGAGTAAAAGTAGGAGTTTGACACCACTGTTCCCTAAAAATTGGGGTTTCGAATTTAAATATGGGAGTAGCAAGAGAGAAATGAAGGAGTGGTCAGTTGAGGGCAATTTAATTCATGTTACACATTTGGAAGTGAGCAGTCGCGGCTCCTCGAGGGAGTGCTGCGGGGCAGTGGGCGGGGCGGGGGTGGGGCTGGGTGGAGGGTAGTAAACTCCGGCATATGGCCGGAAGGAGTAAAGTACATAAATAAATAGAGAAAACGAATTACATTGCGCGCCGCATCGCCAAATGGCGATGCGGCGCGCGCAATGCAATTCGTTTTCTTTCTTTATTTATGTACTTAACTCAGTTCGGCCTTATGCCAGAGTTTACTACCCCCCACCCTGCCCCTCCCCCGCCCCGCCACACCGCCCCGCAGCACTCCCTCCAGGAGCCGCGACTGGAAGTGAGTAACTCAGGGAGCGGAAATGCTGATCAACAAACCTGAGTGACATCAACTTTTGAACTACTCTTATTCCAGGCAATTGCTGCTTACAAATGTCCTGCCGTGAAGGAAGTCACTTACAAAGGTCAAAATGTGTGAATTTCAAAGGATCCAGCCACGCCAGGCCCGGTTCTAGCGGGTGGGCCAGGTGGGCCAGGCCCACCCAAACATGAGCCTGGCCCACCCAAACATGAGCCTTGGTCCTCACAGTGACGGCTTGAAGGCCAATAGAAAATGGCCACTTTAATTTAAAATGTTCCTCTGAATGTTGTTTTTCTAACCTGTTCTGGGAGTTGCGTGATTGGGCCTGGGCTCTTTCTCACAGGCACCCCCAATCACGCATCTCCTTTTAGAAAGGTGGGCTGTGTCATGCAGGTACAATAGGGGCATGCAGGGAAGGGGTGGATATTTCCTTTTCTATTCAGTGCTGGAGAAAAGAAGTTTGTTTGTCCTGATTCACCTTTCCTGACCCCTGCAACTGCTTATCAGATCGGCTGCAAGGCAGAATTCTATGAACCAAGTAGGAAAGAAAATGTGTGACTATTTGTTCTTATTTTAAAAATCTGCAGAGGCCCTGCAAGGCACATACTTTCTGTATGTTTCATTTAAATCATTTGTCATTATCATGGCCATGGATGCAAGACAACAATGAAAATGTCCAGATAACTGGTGATTAATGATCCTGCTGGAGAGCAATTGTTTGTCTATTGGTAGTTTTGAAATGTAGATTAACTGTATTTTATGTGGATAGCTCAGCGGGTTACTGCCTTTGTCACAGAAAATCTTGTGTTACTTGCAGTTCAGAAGTTACAATCCTAACATAGGACAGTGACCTATGAACTGTCATCAAAGGGCGGCATACAAACCTGAATAGTATAGTTAGAACTTCCCCAGTCTTTCATTATTCTAATGCTGCTGAAAAGAGTTTGTTTGGGCAGATATACATTTTTATTAGTAAAGCCAACCCCCAACCACTGGGGTATGCTTTAAATCCTGAATTTGTGCTTCTCCAGACCAAACCTTCTTAAAATATACTGCCCACCATTATGGATGACATGTGATTCCTACACCTTGTAATCTTCATTGGCTTATGTGACATTCCCTATGGACTGATTTACATACTTCCATGATTCATTGTCTCTGTATAATGTGTGCGTGATCTAAAGTACTGTAACACCCTACACTGATATGAGTAGCGCTATACAACAAATTAAATGCATATGAGAGAAGGGCTACGGAGAGATGAAGGGCACTGTTGGAGGGTGGTAGTAATGGTATCTACGGAGAAAGAAGTCATTGGTGGGAGCCAAAAAAACTTTCGCACTAGCGCTAAAGCCGGCCCTGTCATGGCCTTTCTGTTTTTGTTTATTTAATTAGCAGTCAGGTCATTAGGGCAACTGTGGAACATATTTTAAAGTGCGTGCTAATTATATTTACTGCTATATTTAATGTTTTAAGTTTGAAGGTGATTTTACTAATGTTTTTTACCGGGAATAATGAAAGTGGAGCTAGATGGTGGCTGATACGGGGCTGGGGCCCAAGGTCAGCTGTTAGAAAGGTGCACAGGAGAGGGATGGTAGAAAAGTGGATAATCAGGCCTGGAAGTACTTATGTTGAATCCTGGCCTGCTGGGATCTGAGGGTTTGCACTTAGGTCTAGACATTGCTTTTACTTTCATATAACTCTCCACAGGCTCTGTATACACACAACATTGATCCGTTGTATCATGGTGACAGTTTGCAAGTAGATATGATGTAATCTAGGGCTTGTAGGCTACCTCCAGAAGTGACAAATTGAGCCCGCAGTGGCCCACCCGAATGCACCCTTGGCCCACCTAAAAAAAGAATTCTGGAGCCGGGCCTGAGCCACACCCACAACAAACAGGAATTAAATCTTTTTCATTCAAGTAAAGGAGCCAGCAGTTATGCATGAATGTGACTTACATAAAGCAAACTTAGCTAGAAAGCAACAGTGTGCTGGAAAATACGGGGACTTTACAGAGGATAAGTGCAGAATAAGGGGAGTGGGAAGGAAGAGAAGGGATACTGCATCTTGGGCGCTGGTTTACAGGCAGGAAGGTGCAGGTTGGGCCTAGTGAGAGGGTTGCTGAAGCAAGTGGAATAGCAGACCTCAGGGGGGATGCAGTGGATTGTGAAGACCTTGGAGTTGGAGCCTTATAGGAAACAGAAGCAACCCTGGAAAATTTTGTAAGACCCACCCCATAATTTCCATAGCCAGCCAGTGACCCTGCCCTGGGCAAGGGGGGCTTACAGGGAGTTCTCCTCCCAGGAAGTTTTTGAAAAAAAAGCAACACATTTTTCATTATAGAATCTTGTCCAATCATGAATGGATGGATGCAGTTTGGAGACTTGGATGCATGGCTCAGCGTATGAATGAATAGTTGGATAGTTGAGAAGTGGGTGGCTGAATTAATTCAATGATGGCTGAAAATATATAAACATGTAACTACAAGGCGCAAACTCAAATGGTCTCAATGGGCTGACCAAGCATGGGTGCTCTTGTTCTTATTTTAGCTTACTGTCATAAGTCACTTACCTGGATCCCAAATGATTCCAATGGGGCGGCGACGCTAGTTCCCAAATGCTCCTGAGACTTGCCCTTGGTTTACAGGAGGTGACACTGCTCCGGTGACAAATCCCAGGGGGTAGGGGGTTGGGATGGAGAGAGCATCTAGAGTCAACGATGCTGTGGCTCGTCTACTCACCAGCAACACTGCAGCAGGCATTCACACCAGTCCGATTAATGGTACCGGCAGATATGGTAACTATAAACAAACATATAATAAGGCTTTAGTGTAGTATTAACTCTATCTCTTAAGGTATCACCTCACAAAAGCTTTTCAAATCCCAACCAACCTTTAGGTTTGTTGTTGTTTTGTTTTCATTTAGATTGTCCGTAGAGGCTTCTTTATCAACATTTTCGAAACTGTATGATTTCAGCATCAAACCCACATGCAAATTTGGATGGGGCTAACTTCACACAAGTCCTCTCTGGCAGAGCCCTTCCAACAGTATGAACAAAAGCACTGGTTACCTTTGTCTGCAGCACGATGTTGTGACTGAGCTCAGCGTGTAGTAAAATCAAGTCTGTTAATGCGTCTCTCCTTTTTTTCTGTTCTTTTTTCGATCCAGGTGCAAGACTACTGGAGGACGTTCTTTGTGGTGAGGTTGAAGCGGGACGATTAAGGGAGCTGGCAAGACAGAGTACTGGAAGCCGGGAAACAGGTAAGTGGCAGGCGAAGAGGCTAAATCAAGGGGATGAGTGTGGACAGTCTTTAAATAAGACTGCTTTAGAACGTTCATAAAGGTCACATTCTGATTGTAACAAGGAACAGGTGCAATAAATTTACTTGATAAGGCTACCTTCTAGAAGGTGCTTTAGAATGTTCACAGAGGTCGCTTTCTAATTGCTTATGGCAAGAAACAGGTGTAGATGATTAATTTGATGAGGCTGTCTTCTAGAAGGTGCTTTAGAATGTTCACAGAGGTCGCGTTCTAATTGCTTATGGCAAGAAACAGGTGCAGATGCTTAATTTGATGAGGCGGTCTCCTAGAAGGTGTTTTAGAATGTTCACAAAGGTCGCATTCTAATTGCTTATAGCAAGGAACAGGTGCAGGGGATTAATTTGATGAGGGCTGTCTTCTGGAAGGTTCACGTTGAGGTCATCTGTGCCGGTTGCTTGATGCTTAGTCTGGTGGATTTTCTGGATGCTTCTGTAGCACCTGAAACCTGACCTTGAATATGCAGGGTAAAACATTTGTAAAAGCTATTAAGCCTTTCAAACAAACCGGGGAACAACAGCTGCAGCTAGCTATTACCAACAGCGTGTAATATGGTCAAAACAAAGACGTTTGTTCATTCATAAGTGTTGGGAGGAATGATATGAGTCATGCTGGTATATTGTGATAGTCAAGAGAGGTGAGCTGTGACAGGAATCCTGACACTTACCCATTAAATCATCACCCTCCCGAAACACTACCTCTACCAGGGCATAAGTCGGGGGACAATGCAGGTACACGGCGCCAACCCACTACTTTCACAGGGTGGATGCCGTCCCCCCTGCCAAGAAGTTTGGCCCCACAGAAATATACTGAACTTGTCCCGGTGTAATTTTCAGACACTGGGACACGTTCAGCAGCGCCTGTACGCTGTCTGCTTTCCATTCCCAGCAGCAACGTGCAGGCAGCGAGGGAGCTTTTTTTCACCTCCAGCTGGGCCGAAGTTAAGGGGCCATCATGCCTCCTTTTGTTTGAATATCCTGACTGGAGGCGGCCTGGAACCTCACACTTAAATGTAAATGCCACGGAGGGGAAACAAAAGCACACAGCTTGTTATCTCTTCACAGGTACTTAAGAGAGGCATGCTTTTGCCTTTGTTAAGTCCCTGTATATAAGAGATGCATGCACTGTAGGAATGTCAGATGTTTGCCTGTCCCAGTATTTACACAAATAACAATTCCAATAGCACTATTTTATTTCTTTTATAGCGCTACGCAACCCAATGCAGGGTGTCAGAGCTCTTTACGTAACATACACAGTATACATTGACAATAAATCATGTACATGTGTAAATCAATGTACAAGATGAGTTACATGAGACAGGGTTACAAGGTGTAGGAGTCACATGTCCTTCATAGCTCACTGTGCTAAATTACAAGGATTAAAATTTATGTACTGCAGGTAACAAAAGCATCTCTGTGTTAAAAGCAGCAACCCACTTTACTATCAACATAAAATAAAAATCTGTCATCTGCATGTTACGTGATGTGCTTTGCAAGAGACACATTAGCCTTCAATACTACTTTGATTCAAATCTGGGACTTCACAAAACACAGATCTCTCCAACAAATGCTTTAACCACCAGAGTTATCTCACCATTATTATTATTCCCTGAGGTTTACTGGGTACCTTTACAGCAGATGCCTTAACCCAATCAAATATTTTAAAATGTAGACTTTGCAGCCAATTAAGCAGAACAGATCTGCTGCCATCCTTCTCCTTGTTGCCAATTTCTTTGTGGCAGGGTTTAAAAAAATAAATGTATGAGTTCAGGCCCAGATTTTGAGTCGGGATTTCGCCACTTTTTAGGCACAACCTCAACACCAAATCTCATTTGTTAAATCTCATAATGCACTTAAATATACTCATGATATACCTGATAAACATATGTGTGAGGTCTTAATATCTGATATCACTTATTGTGATGTCACTTCCAGTGAGGCCACTTCCTGTGATGTCACTTGCAATGTCAAGCATCGTGACATCATGTGCTGTGATGGCACGCGGCATGATTTCACTTGCTTACTGCCTAACCTGGTTAGTCCCCCCACTTCTTTTTTAGGACTTGTGTCCTGGACCTCTACCAATCCCTGTGAAACATTTGTAGACAGGATGTACTTAAGACAGCGCTCTCTCTGATTTAGCACCTCAAAGAATTGAACACAAAGCATTAAGCTTTTATCTAAAATGGGAGAGAGAACATGTTAGCCATGTAGTAGCTGGATTGCACAGTGTAAAATCCAGAACATTTGCATCAATCCAAGCTTCCACTTGACCACATTTTGTGATCCAAGGCAATTACTTTTTTCACAGTGCCTCCTCTTCCTTCATCATCACATGAGAAAACCTTGAAATACATCAGTTCATGATGTACGCTGCACAGAAACAAAAGTCTGTAATGGTACTTCATCTATAATAACACCCTAGGAAACGTTCAGGGACATAGGACAACTGACTGTAATCTTGGTTTACTATTAGTGTTATCATCAGGGCAATGAGGGTGAGGGCACAATTGTATCTAAGTTCATTTTTAGAATCTATCACTTCTAATAGTTGCCACTCAATGTAATGGTATAATTTAATATAATAAAAATGAATTGTTTTTCAAGTCACATTATACAAAAACTACACTGCTTCGAATTTTGAAGTGTTTATCATATATGTACTGGCCTCTGTATTTTGATTTAAATTCCAAATATGTTGGTGGCTTGGCTCATGCTCATGCTCTGAAAGCCAATAGGCATCGGACCCATCATTCCCCTTACCCCCGCCGACACCCTGCTTTACCCCTTGGGCCAGGTCAGAGTCCTGAAGGCAGAGGTCAGTGCTGCTAGTGATGATGGGGCAAGAGGGAGGAACCCGGCAAACGGAAAAATAAATAGTTTTGACGGAAGATTGGTCTAACTGCACGCTTTAAACCTATTTGTGTTGCAATTTTACGGGTAGGAAGTGTGGCCTGCTTGGCTCCTAGCAAAAAAATGTCAGCCCAGTAGTAAAACCCATCCCTCCATCCCAGTCTCCCATGGAAATGCCCAGTGCCCAATAAGCCAGTCCAGGCCTGGTTGGTGCTCTTCAACGGTGGACTAGCATCGTGGTTGTTTTACAATTTTGCCTGTAATTTCCTTTGAGCAGAAACTCTCTTTTTTTGAGATAGTAAGCATTCACGGATTTCCCAATGCTACTTAGGATTGTACAATAATAGATGTTTTTCAAATGCAGGCAAAAGATAGGAACAATAAATTATTGTTACAAACCAGTGTACTGACAGAGAAAAATAGCAAATTCTGGGAGGTTGGCAAGAGAAGAGATGAATTCACACAGCATATGAATATTTGACAAAAGATATTTAAAACCATCACCAACTAAATAAACTGGAGGTCTTTTTAAATAATTGTAGGAAAGGAAGCAATAGGACCAGATAACTCTTTTATGTATACAAGCTCTTTTTGTGTGGAAATAATAAACTAAAGTTGTAACAAACTGTGAATAGTCATCCTGACAGTTTAATTGAATGTTCACACATTGATATATCAGTCATGACGTTTCTGTACGATTTCTATACATATATAATGTTGTTTATCCTAATTGCTGATAAATAGTTTAGAATAAACTGAAAATGAAGGACACAAAAACCTATGAATGAGGGTAGTGGATTAGGCATACTGATTTAATGATATTGTCCAACTAAAGGCACAAAAGCAATAAAAAAAAGTGCTGAAACATGCAACATTATTTCAAGGTGAGAGGCATAAAGATAGATTTAAATTTTGCTTTAAATGTGGTTAGAGATTAAAAAAATAAATTAAAGGGAACAAAGACCAGACACACTTGGAGGCATACATACCCTTCAATAGACTTCGTACCAAAGAGAGTAAGTGATAACAAACACAGATAAGCAAAAAATTAGACAGTTGGCACGACCAGAGCTAATAATTTGTCCTGCGGACCTTAGACATGGAGAATAATAAAGTACAATAGGGGAGTTATTAAAAAATAACTACATAACCATCTCAACTAGTACAAATTGTACCCTACATAAATAAAACATGCCTAATGAAGAGTAGGCAATTCAAAAGAACTTGAGGACTGTATTGTTTTTACCCAAGTCCCTATTCTTTTGAACAAATGTTTTAGTACCATGAGGGATTATTTATGCATTTATATGACGTAAGTGATCTGACATTTGAAGCTGAAATACCAAATGTAAGGACATTAAAAAAGTAATTAGGCCATTGCAGGTACCAAAAACAAAAGTAGATGACTGAGACATTGTACAAAGATATTTATGGAAAGTGATCAGCAGGACAAATACAGAAAAACTCAACAGCAAAGACAATTTCTTTATTATGGCTTCAGAACAGACTTTTTATAGAGTTTAAATGTTATACATCTTTTGGCATTTTATCTCTCCAATCTCATGAAATGGCTCTTTAGACTATCTTTAAGCTCGTCAAGTGTATGGCAGGCTCGGATATCAGGAAATGTACCTTCCTGTAAGAGGGGCCTAGAAGATGGAGAGAAAAGAAACTGGCTGTTTTGGTTTGACAAGCAAATTCTGGTTCACAGATTGCAAGTTTCTAGGGGGTGTGTCATGACATAAGTGAAGTAGCGCAGGTAAATACTTTAAAGCATTTTGGTCAACTCCTTCTTGCATAGGGCTCTGTTTTTAGTTGACAACCACTTAGTTTCATGACAAAAGGGAGTGGTGGTTGTTTGTCTGGGGAAGTTGAAGAAGTTCCTGGTTGCAAAATTACGTACCTTGTCGAGTGGGGAGAAGATGTTTTGGAGGAGGCTCACTAGTACTATGAAAAAACATGAGTGCTTGAGGTAACATATATCTGTTTCCATGTACAAATAGCATACGTTTGGTGAGTTTGGTTATTTTATGCATTTCCTCTGAACCTTAGCATTTTTTTATTTCAATGCTCTACTTTGCACTTTTCACTTTGGCAATAGGATATCACATTACTACATGCAGTACACATGTATGAAATGTATATGGGTGCTGTAAGAAATTGGGTTATTAGTGGAGGGGAGTGAAAATCCACCTCAAATGATAATCACAATCCTTGTCAGGGTGAAGCACAAACATCATTAAATAAACTTGTGCTTATCCCTCTGGTAACATGACACAAAGCAGTCAGGCTTAACTTAGAGGCAATGTGTAAAGTATTTATGCAGCACTCAAACAGGGAAAAGTGAAACATAATACAAGAGCAATACCAACAACAGAAAAAAGAGGATATTTTGATAAACAAAATGACACCAAAATGGGAAACATCCATTCAGCAGAACTGGAGTTATGAGTTTTTAAAGTTGTAGATAATAATAGCACCAAGAAGCGCCAAGCACCAACCGTGGGTATATGGTTGCATTTGATTGTGTCAAAGCTTAAAGTTTGGGCTGACTGTGATGGATCAGTGGGCCGTATGCAGGGACCAGGGTTGTCTCGGTGGAAGATTTACCGTTGGCGTGGAGGTCGAAGGTCTCCAGCAGAGTCGGGCAGCAGGTCGGGCCTGAAGAGGGGCTTTGCATAGATGGGGAGCTGCTGCTCGAGGTCTTGGAGTCACTCTGTAGCTGATCAGTGGGATTCAGCAGGGAAGTCGGGGAAGCCAGCGATCTGGTGCTGCTGGGCGTCAAAATCGGTGAAGCTGTTGATCCGGTGCCACTTGACATCGGAGTCGGTGAAGCCATTGATTGGGTGTCGCTCAGTGTCATAGTCAGTGGGGCTATGAATCAGGTGCTGCTCGGCATCGAAGATGGCGAGGCCGTCAATTGGCTGCTGCTCGGCATCGCTCGGCATTGAGTCCCGCGAAGCCTTCAGTTAGGCTGTGAGAAGGGCACTCTGACACCAGCCAAGGGTCCAGGACCTTGAGGACAACGCTTGGAGGGAAGGCCTCACTTCCACAGAGGCCAGCAGAGAGGACCAGGTCAGGTCCAGTTGGGTATGGTCAGCTGGAAAGCAGGAAAGGCCCTCTGGAAGCTTGTTGTATCCCCTGTAGCTCAAACAGGGAGGTCAGCCAACTAACTCTTTGAGTCACTTCTGGGGTCCTAGGTTCAAGGCAAGCGGGTCTAGTCTTCTGTTAAAGTCTAAAGTTTTCAAAACATTTGCCTTGGTTAACAATGAAGAAAATGTGCCTGACATTGCAAAGTGCATTTAACTTTATTGTATCTGTAAAAGAGAAAATGAAAAACAGAAAAAAAACCAATTCCTTAAAATGTGAGAAATAAATAATGTAGCTTTAACTATAGGAGAAGATGCTTTTTGAACGTGTAAAAAATAAACGTGCAGCTTAAATAAGTAAACTTACATATTCCCTGAGCACACGCTAGATCAGATCACAAATTATGCGAACAATTAATGCACAATGATTATTCTTCGTTATCTTTATTTCCTTTTCTTTTTTTGCCCCGCCAACATGTGTTTCGTCATATAGGGAGTTCCCCACGACTTCTTCAGGGCTTGTATTCTCTTGGGATGTTTGTCAAGTCAATCCTTAAGACAAGTTCTAATTCTGTCCCGGCAATCTAAAATGTAACATCACTGTTTCCTGCTTCCGTATCCTGTGAAAAAAGAGATCTAGTGCCTCTTAATCCGTCACTCCAAGTACTGGGTCAATTACCCCTCCAGACTTACTCTATATGTCCTTCATACCCTGAAAGCGAGTACACTTCAAGGATTCATCCGGGGTCTGTTGACCACGCATACCAATTTTACCATGTTTTGAAGGGAGAGCACAAGCACTTTACCACTGGTTATCAGGAGTAAAGTGTGAAGAGTCCTAAAGCCAAAAAAAAAGAATTCAGCAAAAATAATGGCAGTGAAGGCAAAAATCTGTGGGAATACCACGCAAAAGATGGTAATTTCTGACAGGTGTCATGACATATTTGTCATTGGGGTGTTGGCGGTTTTTGGGGTTTATGCTATCCTAAAAGATTTTTTGTAAACCTGCTGTGCTTTCTCATGCCTTTCTCAAGCAACACTACTGTCTGTTAAACTTTGGATTACCCATGTCTGCGCAATCCAGATACAATACTCCAACTGTTGTCCAAATTCGAATAAATAACAGAAATGAATCCAGATAACACACTATTTACAAATGCTCCAGACAAATGAGTTTATGTAAGCAAATCCTGAAAAGGAACTGCATAAACATTTGCCTAAAAGGTCTAGTAACAAATGGGAAACAGTCGGAACAACGTGGGCAGAGCAACGCGTGTTCCGAGTACGCAAGCGTGCCTCTATCATACAACCGAAATGGGAAACAGTCTAAACAACGCGGGCAGAGGCACGCATGTTCCGACTACCAAGCGCTACCACGCTTGTTTAAACCACGCATATGCCTCAACCACGCATATGCATAGTTAAGGCAATGCGCGGTCCAGATGCTGGCTGCAGCTCGGCGGAAGCAGGAAGACGGCAGGAAGAGAGGACGCGGTAAGGTAAGTGGGGCTGGGGCCGGGTTTGGGGGTTCATTTGTATGGCTTGGGGGTCATTTTCAGGGCTGGGTAGGTCATTTTCAGGGCTAGAAGGGTTAGGGAGTTTTCAGGGCTGGGGAGGTAGAGAGTCGTTTTCAGGACTGGGGAGGGTCAGGGTAGTTTTCGTAATTAGGGGTTAGGGTATTAGGCCTAAGGGAAGTTGCAGGGGTTCGGGTAGTTTTAGGGACAGCGCGGGGGTGGCAGGGGGTTGGGGTAGTCTATGTTAAGGGACAGGGTTTTAGGCCTCAGGGCAGGGGGAGGGGAATGGGTAGTCAGGGTCGTTTTTAGGGCTTAGGGGAGGGCGGGGTAGATTTTTTAGAACTCGGGGGGTCGGGTAGTTTTTTAAAATAGGAATTAGGGATTTAGGCCTAAGGGCAGTGGAAGGGGTTGGAGTAGTTTTAGGGACAGCGTGGGGGGTGGTAGGGGGTTGGGGTAGTGCATATTAAGGGATAGGGACAGCGTGGGGGGGAGGGGTCAGATTTTTGGACCTCAGGGCGGGGGGGCAGGTAGGGGGTTTGTAGCTTAGGGCGGGGGAGCGGGGTCACGACCTTAGCCACGCATAAGCATTTACCATTCATGCCTTTACCATGAGGTTGCGTGGTAAAGGCATACATGGTAAATTAATGCATGGTTAAGACTCATTTGTGGTTCGGACTGCGTGGTAGAGGCACGCGTGGTTTAGCCATGTGTGCCTCTATCATACAACTGTAGCAAATCTTTACAGTGTACGTTAGTTTCAGTCACACGATGAGTCCATGTACTAGTTGTCCGTGTCACTAGAGATTACAAGTCTCACCATCTAGTCTATCATACAATACAGTCAGTAATTTGAATTGCAAAATCAAATTTTTCACAAAAACACACAGGAACGATTTTGTCTTTAATTAAAACACGCAGTAGCATTAAAAAACACAATGGTTATTTTATTTTGATTGCTCATAATAGGCTTTTGGGAGTATTCCAGATAATGCTGGGAGATAGAAAAATACCACAGATATCTTGGAGCTCTTCTCAAAAATCATATGATTAATTAAAAAAGGTTGAAAGCTTCAAAATTGATCAGCACCAGGATGCACCACGCCCAGTGGTAGCTGTGTTTGTAAAAGTGTTGCACCTGCTGCAACAGTGTCCACTTCCACAGCATACTGAAATTTCCTAAGCAGATGACGTAATGCTGCCATTGAAAAAACTGTGTTGGGATTATTGAAAGTTTCTTGTGCATCCAAAGACCAGTTGTATGGCACCAATTTCCTTTGTGCCCAAGTCCAAGCAGCAGCAATTCAAGAATCTTGTACATAAGCTGATGAGCCAGAAGAACCATTGTAACATCCTCATAGATTGGTACAGGCCATTCAAAAGTCTTTGAAGGATCCACTATCATTTCAAGCGGATATCCTATAAATGATGTACATTTATTAGAAAAATTCACGTTTTGCTATAGGTATAGAAACAATTCTTCTACATGGGAGAAACTCAGTCACAATGTGGAAACGCTCAAAAGATTCAACAGAGTAGATGTACAATGTTACCAAGATAGATCACCATATACATTTTACTAGGGTGTAGGAGCATTGCAAAGCTCAAATGGAATGATCAAATAATTATACAGCCTTGTTAGGTAATTGTGTGGTAACATGATTATCACATGTTTAACATGTTATCCTTATTTATGAGATATTCCTTGATTACATCAAAGAAAATTTGTAATTGATATCCATTCCACCGGCCGGAAGCGCATACTCATTGTTCATGGTTACTCTTCTCTTCATAAATACTGAAAATGTGTGATGAATGTCTATACAGTATAAATTAACCAGTGACTATGTAATGCTAGACAAAGGCGATGCAGGATCATTCATTTTTTGTGTCCGAGCAATGGAGGCTCAAGAAGTGGGTCACCTAGATGACAGACAGGCAATGAACAAGGAGAACATCATGGTCAGACATGCCACACCTCTGATTCAGATACTTCAGGACCATATAGCGATGATGGCAAGGTCTTGATATCAATACCTGGCCATTTAAATTAATAACTAAGGCTCCAAGAAGATACAGAGACCTAAGGAGTACTTCTACAGCATTGTATTTAATGCACACAACCATCTCACTAGCTTATAGTTTACCTGATTCACATGAACATCTCATAAAGTAAAGGAGGTTTAATGTGGACAGAATTTCATCCAATCATTTCTTATGCTTCCAAAACTGATTTTTCAACCATTTTGTGGCACTATAGTTATAGTGTTTCATGTTACGTTATAATTTGTTTTGTGCATTTGTATAGCAATTACTACCATAGCGCTTTCAGAATCTAGGCACACTTGATGGTTGTGGCTATTTGCTTATGGTGGTCAAAGTCATCTTTTGATATTGGAAACCAGTCACAGATATTTGGATGTCCAGGAACACAAAAGATTGATGGAACCACACGTTCTGTATTGCCTTCACCTGGGAAGCTCTGACACACCTTACAGCCTCCTTGCATGACACTAAACAAATCCTGAACCTACCTGCTGACAGCCAGAGGGACACCCCCTACGAGACTCGGAATACATATTGCAGCAACAACTCCGTCTAGCGGAAGGTGAAGGAGCATGGGTGACATCGCTGCCCGAGCGCCACAGAGATCAATCTCTGTTCAACACAGCAAAGCCCAACTCCTAAAATATCTCCATAAAATGACCGAGGATGGTTCACAACCCTCGGAGTGATCGCCTGTTTAGATGATGATACTTCCCACAAGGTACAGCGGATCTATATCACAGTTCCATGAGTCACATCCAACATTCTTCATTTTGCAGAGGTTGGTAAAGAGCTGAGTCTCCATGGCTGATAGACTCCCCAGAACTCACGTTGGCACTGAGTTGAGAAAACCCCTGCATTTGGGAAAATCCCTCCCCAGTGGCGGGCATCCTGGACTTGCCCCTGCCTATGGTTGACTGGCTCTCACTGTTTAGTTCCTTTAAATGTTTATTTTTCCTTTTCTTTTTCTGGGGGGGATGGACCTTGCCACACACCAACAGTTACCTACACGTACACAGACAGCCTCTTGGAGACAGACGGATGCTTGCCTTCCCACTGTCACACCACCTACACCACAACCATTGCTCCTATCCCCCTGAAGCTCGCCATTTACAGTGTCAGTGGGCTCAACACCCCAGTAAATGCTTGAGCATTCTGGACAAACTCCAACCCCTTACAGCTCAGGTCGGTTTCCTTCAGAAAACCCATCTCCTAAACACAGATGCATGCAGACTGTGATCCCAGGAATGCCCTGTACAATACCATGCTTCCTCGCGCACTAAGATAACGGGCACCGCAATCCTACTTGCCCACTCTGCCTTCTTTATTGAGCACAACCATAAATCAGGTGTGGCGGGCCGGTGGATAGCAGTTAACAGCCTCTCTGAGGACAGCCCTACATGTCTGGTGTCTGTCTACATGCCAAACACTCTGAATGATTGTAGCTTTCGCAGAAGGCTCCCTCATAATTGGAGGTGACTTCAATATCATTCTTTGTTCCTTTCAGGGTAAATTGCATCAGCACCACAGTGGGACCCAGGAATTGTCGGCAGAGAGGCAAGCTTGGCTTACCGATCTGAGGCTCCTAGATGCATGGCGCATGCACCACCCCCTGACGAAGGACTGCTTCCACTACTCAGCAGCACACTGTGCATATACCTATATTGACCCCTTTTTCATGGAAAATCACTTTGAATACACCGTACTGGATGCTGACCAGCATCCCCAAACTCTTTCGGACCATGTCCCAGTCTCACTGAACATCCGCTGGTAGGGGGGTGGTAGACTACAACATGGGAGATGGCTTCTTAACAACTCCCTCAACGGAGACCTGGTGGTGGTGAAAGTGATTCAGGAGACACTCACTGGCTATCTGGTCCACAATGATGCAGGGGGCATTGACAAGTGCTCAGTTTGGGATGTCCTTAAGGCAGTTTTCAAAGGAACTTCAACCAAGAGGCTGCTAGGCTCAAATGCATGCACATCTTGAGACTAGATCCCAACTATTTGCAGAAGTGGCGACCCTCGAACTGCAACACAATCTCCTTCTAAGAAAGGGTTTTGGCATTACAGGGTCAACTGCGTACGCTAGAGCTTGATAACCATATACTAGTCCATGTGAGAGCACGTTTCCACATAGGGGGCAACAAACTTGGCACGTATTGGCTCACAAACTGCAGGCTCATCAGGCCCGCAGGCATGTTTGTGAAATCAAGACAGTCGATGTCACCCCCCACATCGACGGACGTTAATCTTCAAGCTTTTTGGACCTTCTACCAAGCCCTCTATGTGGCAAACCTGACCACCGTGGAGTGTCGAGAGGCGTTCTTGAATTCCATCACCCTACCCTGACTCTCAACAGATACGGCTGCGCACCTTGACGCCCCCATCTCGGGGGCTGAAATCCTAACGGCCATCAACCAACTCAAACCCTTCAAAGCCCCAGCACCAGATGGATTTACCTAACTTTTTTTATAAGCAGTTTGCCCCACAGCACCTGCCTTTCCTTACTAATCTCTTTAGTACCTTAATGGCGGAGCTGGGAGCATCCCCAGAGAACGTAAGCATCTTTCACACTGATACCCAAACAAAGCAAAGATCCTATGCTCTGCCTATCTTACCACGCGATATCCCTATTGAATCTTGATTTGAAACCCCTACCAAAGGTCCTGGCTAACCACCTTGAAAAAATGATGCCTGATCCAATGCACACCAATCAAGGAGGCTTTACACAATCAAACCACTAGCCACAAAACTAAACTTGCTCTACACCTCATTGATATTACTAGGAAGAAGAGGAAGGCAGCCGTTCTCTTGTCATTGGACGCTGAAAAAGCATTTGATAGGGTCGATTGGGGAATGCTTCTTGAGGTGCTCATTCATATCGGCCTGGGTGACAGGATGAGAGGGTAGCTTTCGACACTTTACTGCAACCCCGCTGCAAAATTCAGAGTCAATGGCCATTCCTCAACCCCGTCCTGATCCAAAGGGGCACCTGATAGGGATTTCGCCTGCCCCCCCTTCTGTTCGACAAATTTGGGGCCCTACATCCAGAGCATCAGAAACAACCCACAGATCCATGGCATTTCATTTTGCAGGGATTCCTTCAAGTTTCCTCCTTTGCAAATTGCATCCTACTTTCTCTCACAGAGCTGTGGTGCTCGCTCCAAGCTCTGATTCCCATCCTATAGGAGTTTCAGGCAGCTGGGGGCCTGTAAATCAACATGACAAAATCAGAGGGCCTGACTCTAGTAGGGAGGAGCCCACTAGTGGAATTCTTAACTGCAGGAACGCCGTTCCGATAGACGGCAAACTCTTTTAGATACCTGGGCTTCCATTTGACGGCCACCCTCTCTGCCTGTGTTAAGCTCAAATTCGAAGCACTCTTATGGGAGACTAAAACATTATTGTCAGCCTGGAGGAACCATTTACTCTTGAGGGTGGGGTGCATAGTGTCCCTTAAGATTATCTTACTTCCTTGCATCCTGTACATAATTCGATATACCTTTAATAATCCCGAAAGATGGTTATCACCCGTCTTCAGACTGTTTACATGTCCTACATTTGAGAAGGGAAACATCCCAGACTGGCCTTTCAGACATGCACCTGACACCACCCAGAAGGGGAGCTAGGAGGCATCCCAGTTGCACTATCTGATCGAATGGGTCAAAACGGGAAACTGGCATACCCTGGTACTTCATTGACCAGAACCTCGTAACCAGACCACTGGGTGAAGTCCTGTTGGTTCCCAAGGCCATGAGAGGCAGACTTCTGTACACCTCCTCAGTTACTACAGCCAATTTAGTGGCCTGGGACTCCGTTGCCACCAACCAGGGGCTAACATCTTTTCCCTCCCCAATCACACCCATCCTAGACAACACTGAGTTCGCTCCAGGACTCGTGAAGTGAACCTTTCAGATCTGGAGAGAGAAGGGTTGTTTTTGGCTTTGGGGCTTCTTCATGGAGGACTGAATGAGAACTTTTGAGTAGCTCAAAATCAAACACTGGATCCCAGAGACTGAGTATTTTCACTACTTCCAGAATGCCATTGGGGCTCAGACACCAGCATCAATAGGCAGGTGAAAAGGGCAGCCATCTCTTTTGAGAAGTTCCTCCAGTGCCTCACCTCCTTCAAACACCTGATCTCCAATATCTATAGCCTACTTAACACATGGACAGCAGTAACCAAAACGTCATTCCAATTATCCTGGGAGAAGGACCTAGGGATCACCCTAGATGCTAAACAATGGTAAGAAGTGCTTCACTGCATCACTGACTTTGCCCACCACGTCCAGGGTAGGGAGATCCTTTACAAAATATTATTTCATTGGCACCTCACCCCCACCCCACCTCTTGCATGTCGTCAATACTGCCGACTTGGAATCATGCTGCTGTGGATGTGGTGGTATTGGCACCCTCATACACATCTTATAATCATGTCCCCACCTGGACGCCTTTGGGACACCATCTTCCCAGCAATTTCCCAGATTCAGGGTCAAGACCTAGACAAAATCCCAGACTTTACCATCTTAGGAAAACCTGTTGAGGGATTCGACCCACTCCATTCCACAGCAGTCAAACGTATCTCCCACCTTTTCCTAGCCCCCAAACGCACAATCCTTTCACTTTGGGAGAAACCCACCATCTCCACATATGATCTTTGGCTTCACAAGCTATGGCATCTGCTGGACCATGAAAAGTTCAACTACAACCTCGTGGATAAATTGCAGCTCTTTCATAAACTATGGGACCCAGTTCTTGTCTACCTGAACTCCGAATTTTGGGGAAAGACATGCCCACAGAGACTCTGAGCAGTGGGCTTACTCGACTCAACACTATTGCCTCGCTTTAGCACAATTCATACTGTAGATACTGGCGTGTAGGATATGATACTTCATTGTGAGATTGATTTAGTGTGGGGCAGGGGTGGCAGGGTATTGGACAATCTTGTTGGGATGTTTATTTATGAAGGTACTGTTTGTGTGCCTATTATATGCAAAACTTCAATAAAAATCATTGAAACATAAAAATGCAGAGTAATTATTCGTACTAAGCATACACCATAGTTTACCTCCGAGGCAAAAGAAGCAAAACACCATCACCTAGAGATAAAGTGGCGTAAAGACTACAGTGAAGAAAATATAAACAATTTCAAGCTTGCTAGAATACAAACAATCACTAGTCAGAATAAAATCAACATACTAATCATGTAAAATTAAGGAAGCGGCCAATAAAGAGAAGGAAACATTTAAAATACTGAATGAATTATCTTCATTTTAAAGAGTCAACCAAAGTTTACAGCTATCTGAAGATTGTTGAGCTTCTTTAAATGTTTTTTTGTTGTAAATAAAATCAAGCTTATAAAAGAGAGTATTATCAGGAACTCCTTAGACTTGCAACCTCTAGTAGAAGACTGAAACCCCCATTGCCTCTCCCTTCACTCATCTGAAAGAGATTCAGCTGTTAGAATTGATGGGCAAGGTTAAATCAGGCCAGTGGTGGCTGCTGCTGAACAGAAGTGGTGGGACGGGAGGGGACCGGAAAAAAAAAAAGAAAAACAAAAGATGACTTACATGCGGCTGTCGCCTCTCCTCCGTCCTCTTCTGCTCCTCCGCAGCACACAGGCTCCCAGAATCCCCAAGCCAATTATGATGCTGCTGTCATTCTGGTAATAGTATTGACATGCTACAGCAATAAATGACATACGGATGGCTGAGTAAATCAAACATTCAACCCCAGTCAAGAAATCTGGGTTAAATCCATCGTTCTTTTGCTCACTACGCCGCCCCAGTTTGGAACCAGCCATACGCAAATCAGTCTTGACCCTGCTGCTCATGGGAACAGTCCAGCCTGAACTGCCAAGCCAGGTCCTCAATGGACTGGAAACAAGCATCCTGGGACTGGTTTTGGGGTTTCACCCCTTATCAGCCAGGCTAGCTTGAATCCAGTGGCACAGAGAGCATGGGACCCACGTCTGGGCATAACTATCCTACTTAGGGCGAAAAGTCCTACAGCAACAAATGATGACGGAATGCAGAGTAAATCAAACATTCACCCCAAGTCAAGAGATCTGGGTTATATCCATAGTTCTTTTGCTCACTACGCCACCCCAGTTCTGACCCAGTCATATGCAAATCAGTCTTGACCCTGCTCCTCATGGAAACAGTCCAGCCTGAACTGCTAAGCCGGGTCCTCACTCGACCGGAAACAATCATCCTGGGACCCTGCCAGGGTCATATTAAACTTGTTACTGATTTGCACTGTGTGCTTTGTACACTTTTGAAAAATGCTTCAAAGGAAGGAACCACTGTTCTCTGTTGGTCTATCCAAGAAAAATATTTTTTTCAAAATGGAAAGGGAGAATCTATCCCTGCAGGATTCTGATGTTTCCAATTTATGCTATATTATTAATTGTTTTCCTAGAACTTCTATTAAGAGCTTATTTAATATTGTAAACATGTGTTGCTCATCTTTTTTAAACAAATGTGTCTAATGTTCTAAGGGACTTGTTTTCAATTAAAAATAAGTTGCCCCACCCACCAGGATATATTTGTCAACAGGAGTCTTTGCAGAAGCATTATTTGAAAGACACCAAGTAATATCACATTTGTGGAGGAACTATGTAGTCTGGATTGAAATGTAACATGTGCAATGTTAAGTGGATGCAGAGAAGAGAGTGGCACGCCTGGTTTCTAATATTCATACAAGTGAATAGCTGGGTCTGGTGGCTCAGTGCGCTAATGCATTAAAATCACATAATACTTATGTATGGTAATAAGATTCTAACATGCTAAAAAAAATAGAAATTCACTGAAAAAACACAAAGGTTAAAGTGATGTTGTAGGTTATTAGGTGTTGAAGTAACAAAAGAAAATATGTTTAAAAACTAAATAAAGTACCTAAAATCACCAGTTGTAGTTCATTGAGGTAACCATAAATTTCACCAAGTATGCTCTGCTTATGACCTCACATTACACCACTCATACCATGTTAAATGACATAATTGATGACACCACTGATGACATCTTAAATGACATCATTGATGGCATCACGGATGATATCTTCCTATACGGTGTGTTGGCTT
Source organism: Calotriton arnoldi (assembly GCA_963921515.1). NCBI lineage: Eukaryota > Metazoa > Chordata > Amphibia > Caudata > Salamandridae > Calotriton > Calotriton arnoldi. The sequence goes on from CAWUFW010005187.1 coordinate 1,313,392, forward strand.
GATGTACTTCAACACGCTACACCTGTGGGCAATTTTCTATTCATTGAAACACAAAAACAGTGAGGAGAGGGTCCAAGGGAAGAATTTAAAGACCTGCGAGAAGTGATTCCCCATGTACAATAATCACAACACAAAACTTCTCGGGTCTATCATAAAGTGAAATAAAAAATTGTGTCTGTCAATAAAGCTCCTCTGGGGAGCAATCCCTTTCAGGACGAATGCCCTCACCCACCATAGGTGGCATGCTTCATCATATGGGCTTCTCCTCCCAGTGAGAACACCTAGTCTCACTGAGGGCTACAACTCCCTCACTGTGAGGTGGGAGCTCTGGGATGTTTTCTTAAAAGTTCTAAGATGTTTTAAGGATGCTAAGATCCCATATGTGAATGCTAGGCGTAGTGAGGGTGCATCGCTGGATGTGATTATGACGATAAATGTGAAAATGTGATTCTAAAACTACCTAGTAGGAACAAACAATTAATATTTATTAGCTTGTCCAAACTGGCAGGATTAAAAAGCAGTGCAAAGCAGTATGAATTAGACTGCTAAGTTGGCAAGGTCGGTTGACATGTTTCAGCCTCCGGTTGCAGCTCATGTACCACAACGGGGTACCGACGGAGAGAGCGGGGCCCCCTTCCCTGAGTTGTTACCAGGTAGAGGTGGGTCTACTTATCCATCGATTTGGATAAGTTCCAGTAGTACCGAGCTAAAACAATTGGATTACTGGTTTGATATCACTGTTTTTATTTATTTTTCACATGTGCAGCAGCATTCTTTATTTCTTATGGTCCTGATGAAAGCCTGGATACTTTTTTTTAGATCAAATAGGCTGAAACATGTCGACTGACCTTGCCAACTTGGCAAGATATCTACTGGTGAAAAGCCTATTGTCAATAGTGGCTATGGCCTTTCTCACTGATTTTTTGGAACAGGTTTTGCCCTTAAGCCACAACATACCTTCAATCATTTCATTTTATTAATCTTTAATTGATTTACACACAGAAACCATAAAAGTACACAAAAAAGAATGACACAATTTACATAATACAAATTTGAGCCCCCTCCCAATACCTGAATATAGGGATTTGAGTGTAGCAGCACAGGCCATAAAAACTAGGAAACAAAAACCTACTACATGGTCTGCTATGTTAGTGTTTATATTAGCATAGTGCTGCTCTCACATGATCCGATCAGCTAAGTGCAGTGCACAAAAGTCTTTGTTCGGCTACATGAACAACCCTGAAAACTGCACTTGTGAGAGAACAAATTATTAAAAGTAAGGGGATTCTCTTGTGCATCATATATTAAATTCCTAGGTAGAGCAATCTAAAAAAAAACCCTAAGGAAATGTGATAAAATTATGGAGCGGACATGCATTGCCGCGCTCGCACAGCAATTAAAAAAAATAAACCAACAGAGTTAAAAACATCCTCGTTATTCAACTGAAGTAATGTATTGTAAGTTTCTCTATAATCATTAATTTGTTGTTGTAGTAGTCTTTCTAGTCTCTCCCTGTAATTAGTTCCATGTTTCTATGATGTCACTGTCATGGTGACAGAATGTGTATCTTTGAATACTGGGGGGCAGTTACTGTTATCCCTGGAAGCTGTGGAGATGAACAGACATTAAACATAGTGTTTCCACACTTACCTGCCTCAGTGTGATCACTACAAAACTGGCGACAAGGATGGGATGTGCCTGAGAGTCCCATCTGTTGGTGAGTCATCTCCCTGCTCTGGAGGGTCCGTTCATCAGCTGTGCAGACTGAACACTGATGACGTTGTGGAATCCCCCATCATTGTTGGTGATTCCTTGGAGTGTGGTGACGCTCGTTCTCTCAGCGTCATTGTCGGAGTTTCCACAGCTTTACCTTTTGTTTTCTGGCCGTCTGTGACGTTGTCCCGGCTACGCACTGTAGCACGCATGATTTCCAGCGTCTATTGATTCTCGACGCCGGTTCCCTAGTTACGTTGCTGCTTGCATTGCCGTGCTGTAGGAAATCTGGACGTTCTTCCTCGTTGTGCGCTTAAGCACGCACGATCATTGTGCAAACACGGAAGCTAGTTTTTTTTTCCCTCACAACGTCATCTGCTGCTGGACGCCGTTTCCATGGTTACACGGTTGCTCCTGTGGCTCCTCACGATTTTCTCCCTTGCTGTGCGCATCAGCGTGTCTTTGTGAAATACACGGACAACAACTGTGAGTGTACTGTGCGCTTCTACGTGTCTTCATGAAACAAACGGATTTACAGCAACTGTGAGTGTACTGGAAGATTGTGGCCCTCGATCAACGTTCTCAAGAGGGTAATTTTTTTTTTTTTGTGTGTGTGTTCTCCGGGCAAGGAAAAGTGCTTTGCATAATTTTTCATTGTTTTTTTAGCCAGTTTACAGTGCTTCGTGTTCACAGCATTGGTTCTTCGCTTCATTTGGACCCTGTGTGGGAACTGTGGGTGTGGGAGTGTTTTATTTATTTATTATAGTGTCTTGTTTTCTATTTGAAAACACATTTAGCAAAAGTTTGTTTTTACAATGTGCATGTTTTTTCTGGTTCCAGGGGAGCACTGTTTAAGGTTTTAACATTGGCAAATTCAGCTTTGTTTCCGCAATTCTCTGCTTTTGTTGTTGCTTATGTTAACTGTTTTCTTTTACAAGTACCAGTTTCTTGTCTGAAGGGATTTGGCTATTTTCCTCTACATATATTTTGTTTTTTATCTGTATCAAATATGCAAAATGTTCAGCCTCCTCCTCCCTTTTTACAGCTTCCAGGTGATCCACCTGTTAGGTGGAAGGTGTGGTATAGGGCAGTTGTTAAATATTTAGGTGCCATGTGGGGGACAAGGTTTAGTGCTGAGCATAAGAGATTTATTTTAGAGCACAATTTAGGTTTTGAGGGTCAAGCTGTTCTCGAGCATTTGCCTCCTCTTGATCTGGTCGAAGGTGAGGATGAATTGAATGAATTTGATCAAGCTGTAAAAATGTTGGAGAAACAGTTTGACGTTGAAGGCAGTTTGGTGGATGCTAGGCATACGTTTTTTACAAGAGAACCAGACACTGATGAGAGTATTGTGTCTTATGATGCAGCTTTGTGCATTATAGCCTCTGAGTGTGAATTTGAACATTTTACTTCTCAGTTAATTAGAGATCAGATTGTTGTTCACTGCAGAGACAAAAAAGTTCAAGAGAAACTATTAACTCTGAAAAACACGTCCTTACAAGAAACTATCACCATCTTAAAAAGTATTGAACTATCTCAAAAGGCTTCAAGAGAGCTTAAACCAGAGAAAAGTGTTGCAGCTGTAGTTAATGAATGTAAAGATCAAGGTGCCAAGCGTCAAGTGGAAAAAGACAAGTCTTCTGTTGAACCTAAGGGCTCTAATCACCCTGTCAGATATGAAAATAATTTTTCTTCTAATAAGAATGTGTGTCCTAAGTGTTGGTTCCCTTCCCATTTTCCGAATTCTCGGGTGTATCCTGCAAAGAATGCCTCTTGCAGGAAGTGTGGTAAGCAAGGGCATTTTGTTAAAATGTGTGGTTCCTGTGGGAATGTTAATGTTGTTTATTCCGAGGAGGACAAGGGTGACTCACTTAATGAAGTTGTGAGTTCTTTGACTGATGTTATTGTGGTAGTCAAAGACGATTCTGAAGATTGTGTTGATCCTGTGGTGGATGTCATTGTGGATGGTCAGTGTGTTCAACTTTTGGTGGATTCGGGAGCACGCATGACGATGGTCACTGAAGAATTGTTTGAGTGTAAATGGGCTAACAAACTGCTTCAACCACCAGACAGGAGTCCTGTTTCTTATGAAGGCAGGAAAATTGAATTGAGTTTTTTGAGACTACTCTTATTTTCAAGAATTGATCCATTCAGGGAAAGGTTTATGTTGCGAGAAAAGGTTTCAATATTTTGGGATGGTACCACCAGGGTCTGTTTGGAATGACTCTTAGGTCTGGAACGTCTGTACAAGTGTCGGTGGTGGGCGAGTCTGTCCATGGTGAAAGTCTATCTTCTTGGTCCCACAAGTTTGAGAGTGTTTTTGCTGATAATTTGGGATGCATTAAAGGATTCAAACATCTTATTAAAGTAAAGGAACATGCGTTGCCTGTCAAGCACAAACTTAGGAATGTGCCGTTTAGTGTCAGGGAGGATTTGTCTGCTGAGCTGAAGAGGATGTGTGAATCTAGTGTCATTGAACCCATTGAGTCTTCCCTTTGGTTGTCTCCATTGGTGGTTGCACGCAAAAAGGATGGAAAACTGAGAGTTTGCATCGACTTGCGCAGTCTGAATAAAGAGATCTGGATAGACTCACACCCCCTTCCCCGTATTGATGACATTCTTTCTAAGTTCTCTAGTGCAAAGTTTTTTTCTAAAATTGATCTTGCATCTGCCTACCACCAGGTGGAGTTGGAGCCTTCTTGCAAACATCTTACCGCTTTTGTTTCTCCTGTGGGCACTTTCCAGTTTAAAAGGATGCCTTTTGGGTTGGTTTCAGCAGTTTCTGTTTTTCAACGAGTAATGGAGAAAGTGTTGGAAGGTGTGAAGGACACGGTTGTTTTCCAGGTTGACATTCTGGTTGCTGGTAATTGCAGAGAGACGCACAACAGAAATCTTTGTGAAGTTTTGGGTAGGTTGCAAGGAAAAGGGATTGTCGCGAACAAACTTAAGTGTGTGTTTGGTGTTGAGTCAATTGAATATTTGGGGCATCGCATTTCTGGTGATGGTATCGAACCAAGAGATGGTCTCATTGAAGCCATTGTGAATGCTCCTTGTCCCACCAACAAGGAACAAGTTTCTTTGTTTTTGGGTGTTTGTGAAATTTATACTAAATTCATTTCTAATTTTGCTGCAAAAACAGTGCATCTTAGAGGATTACTGAAGAGGAAGGTCTCTTTTGTATGGGATCAATTGTGCCAGGATGAGTTTTTGCACATAAAACAAGAACTTGGTTCCTGTGTTATTCTTACCCCTTTTGATCCTCATGTGCAGTGTGTGGTGTCTGCGGATGCTAGTTTGGATGGTTTGGGTGGTATGATCACTCAGTTCAAGAAGGGCATAGAGTATACTGTTGGTTTTGCCTCTCGTGCCTTACGACAATGCGAGAAACATTATTCTGTCATCGAGAGGGAGTTGTTGGCGTGCTGCTGGGCTGTAGAGAGGTTTAAGTGTTTTTTGTGGGGTAAGACTTTTAAATTGCTTACTGATCACAAGCCTCTTATTCCCATTCTCAATGGGAATATTGTCAAAGATCACACTCCTAGAATTGCGAGACTAAGTTCAAAGTTACTTCAGTACAATTTTGAGGTGGCACACATTTCGGGTGGAAAAAACACGAGGGCAGATTTTCTTTCTAGATCACCCTTGCCATTGGATGAACGTGATCTTTCTATTCAGGATGCGGATGAAGAATGTTTGATTGCTGTGGTTGACGCGTGTTCTGTTGGTTGTTTTACGGAACAGGAGTGGTTTAGTGCCATGGAGTCTGATTCTGTTCTTAGGAAGGTGAAGAGTCTTATTGTTTCAGGTTGACCTAAAGAGAAAAACCTGGATTGTGACTTGCAGCCTTTCTTTAAGATTGCGGATGAGCTTACTTTGGAGGGTGGTGAGATGATTATTGGTGGAGATAAATTTGTTCCTCCTTTTGCTTTGAGATCTCGTATAATTGACTATGGGCATGAGGGTCATCTGGGACAAACTAATACCAAAAGGAGGATTTGCAGTGTGTACTGGTGGCCTTCTATGGATCGTCAAGTGAATGGTATTGCTGGGGGGTGTGTAACTTGTTCTACCAGTGATAAAGTCATTAAGATTGTCAAACCTCCTGTCCAGAGTGTGGAGTTGCCTGATGGCCCATGGATGAAATTGGCCGTTGATTTCGTGGGTCCCTTTAATGCCTTTCCAAAAAAATACAAATTTGCCTTGGTTGTGGTTGATTATTTCAGCAAGTGGTGGGAGGTTCATTTCATGACTGACCCTAATACTCAAGAAGTCATTACATTTTTTCAAGCACTTTTTGTAAGGGAAGGTTTCCCCAAGGAGATTATTTCTGATAATGGGGTTCAATTTACTTCAAAAGAGATGTCTAATTTTTTATCTCAATCTGGTATCATACATCGACGTGTGGCTTTATATCACCCACAGGCCAATGGTTTCATTGAGCTCACTAACCGCATTTTGGTTGAGTGTGTTCAGTGGGCTGTCTCTTCCAGAACTGAGATTAAAGAGGCTGTTCAAAGCATGTTGTGGGCGCATCGCACCTCTCCCAATCCTGTGACGGGATCCACTCCTTTTGAGCTTCTTCGTGGGAGGATCGCCACTTTCCATATGTGTCCTGCTTGGATGAAGAGATGGGGTTTGCGTTCTAAGAGTGATGTTCCTATTTCTGGTGTCAAAGCATGTTGCAATTTGCCCGTTTCTGATCTGGATGAGTTTGCTTCAAGTGTCAAAGTGGGTGATTGGGTTAGAATTAAGTCACCCCATAGTGTGGCAAAGGGTCATTCCAAATTTGGTCCTCTTGTCAGAGTGGATGCTACCTCTCGTTTTGCTGTTTGGGTCAATGGGAGGTGTTGGTGGAATCTTTCTATGATCTACAAGGTTCCCAGGAGAGTTGTGTTGCAGTTGAGGCTTGAGTCTGGTAATGCTGGTCAAGCTCTCCAACAATCCCTTGGGCACAGTTCACAGTTGCCTCAGAGAATCAGATTTCCTTCGTCTTCTCAGCCTCGAAATTTTGCTCTTGAGTATGTTTCTCCTCGCAGGAGTGACAGGAGAGTTTGTATAGCTTTGTACTTGGTATTCTTATGCAATGTTTTTATTGTGTGCTTCACTGTTTCTTTCTGTTTAACCTTTCTCTTTCTGTTCTTGGTGCCTTTCTCTAGACTTTCTTGTTTTTTTAATGCTTTTCTTTATTTTGTGGAGAGAAAGGAGATGTTGTATTAGTCTTTCTAGTCTCTCCCTGTAATTAGTTCCATGTTTCTATGATGTCACTGTCATGGTGATGGAATGTGTATCTTTGAATACTGAGAGGCAGTTACTGTTATCCCTGGAAGCTGTGGAGATGAACAGACATTAAACATAGTGTTTCCACACTTACCTGCCTCAGTGTGATCACTACAAAAACCTCTTAATTAATGATAATAGAATGCTTTTGGTATACATTGAATAAAAATCGCAAAACATTAAAAAATGTAATGTAAATTGGCCGGACCTCCCATTACATGGACAGGGACAAGAGTCTAAGTTTACTTGAAAGCCTAATGGGAAGTTTAGCAGGTACTTTATTGTGCCTTCCCTGAAGGGAAGCAACAGACTGCATTCCCAGTGACCCATAGAACTAGTCAAATAGCTTTGGGGTGGGACGTGGCCTCCTTGGATTCTGGCCAGATTGGCTGTCACTCTAGATTTGCTGCTCTCAGCCTTTCCGTTGTTTAATATGAAGTACACTCCTTTCACTCTAATCTTTAGTGATTTCTAAATGTGCATCATATACCTTTTAAAATGCACAATTGCACTTGTCTCCGGTGCTTATGCTATTTCCATGATTACAGCCTACATGTGTACACTCAAGTAATTCTATGCTGTATAAACCTATGGCACAATCATTGATGTCATTAGTGATGTTATCAATTATGTCATTTGAGAAGTCATCAATAATATCTTCAATGATGCGATTTAACGTCATGAGTGATTTAATATTTGAGGTCATAAGCAGTGCATGACAGGGGTGGAAGTTATAGTTAGCTCAGTTACTTAAAACGAGTGAATTTAAATGTTTTTTTTATTTTTAAACTTTTCAAAACAAAAGGTTCATTCACCTCTGCTCCTTCTTGGAAAGTTTTGGAGTGATCTGTCAAACAGGGTCTGAGAAAAAGAGGGGAGGGGGCCCTAAGGGAGTTTTCTCCATGTAATTTCCCATAGGAATTTTAAGAAGCATTTTAGTAAAAAATAGCTATACAGAATTCCACCAAACTTGGCAGAAAGCTAGGTCTTTACTCAGAAAGGGTGCATTGGTGATTTAGTTTGAATCTGTACAGCAGTTTTTGAGAAAATGTTAGTTCTATCTGGGAATGACCAAGCGATCTTGACAGGCAGTGACATCAACTGCAATGTGGCTGCCACCATTTTGAGGACTCCGGGACTTGGTCCCCTTGTCCTGAGTGTAATAAAATAAGGCACAATTTGACAGAGATGGGGTACCCTGACCCAGTAGTCCCTGGGCCCAACAAGGTCTAAATATTTATTTTGTTTGGGCTGAGGGCCCTTATATGTGGTCCTGTGGGACTCCCATTGGAGAATTGTGGTACAGAAAAATTACAAAAAGAAAATTTGGGGGTGGGTGTCTGTTAGACCTAGCATCCCCCCTAACATTTAACCTTCAGGCCTCCTGTTTTTGCCAACTTAATTTTGCTGTGCTTAGGAACTAGCACACTTTACCACTGCTAACCAGTGCTAAAGTGCTTGTGCTCTTTCCCTAAAACATGGTAACATTGGCTTATACCTAATTGGCAGTTTTAAATTACTCGTAAGTCCCTAGTAAAGTGGCACTACATGTGCCCAAGACCTGCAAATTAAATGCTACTAGTGGACATGCAGCACTGGTTGCGCCACCCACATAAGTAAACTTTAAACATGTTTTAGGCTTGTCAATGCAGAATTTGTGTGTGCAGTTAAAGCTGATATTGCGAACTGGCAAAATAAACCTTTTGCCAGGCCGAAGTCTTCCTTTTTAGTACATACAAGTCACCCCTAGGTTAGGCCCTGGACAGCCCAGAGGGCAGGGTGCAATGTATTTAAAAAGTAGGACGTGTCCTTTTAAGGTTTACACGTAGTGAAAAATTCTTACATTTGTTTTCACTCTGCAAGGCCTATCTCTCTCATAGGATGTAATTGGAGTTGCCTTATTACATTTTATAAGTGTGAATTCTAAATGGGAAGAGATAACCACTTCATGTTTGGTGTCTCTGGTATCACAGTTTAAAATCTTAACTTATGGTGAAGTCGGATTTTTAATTGCAATTCTGAAAATGCCACATTTAGAAAGTTGAACAATGAAATACCTAAGCTGATAAGTATTCATTCACACTTTTTGTATCTGTGCTCAAGCATTTTAATTTAACTTGACCTTTTTCTTATTTTCTGTTCATTTTTTTACGTTCATTTCATTATTGCATTATCCATAAACACTTTCCATATTCGTTTGACAACAGTATCAAAACATTGTGCAACTGCTTTATTCAAAATCTTAAACAACATATACTCATTTTACATTAAATCAAAATAGCAAAACATTACAGTAAATCAAAAAACAATTACATTAACCCAATAACCAGTGCATTGCATTCTAGAGTATTCTTTTTCTGCTTTTTGCTCTAGATAGAGCGAACTCCTAGCAGTTGCACACTTAAGGGGTTAATCTGAAAAAAACTCAGTAACCTATTCCTTTTTTGGAGTTGCCTAAGCTTGGTCACTATTTAGTCCAGCCTCCCTAGTGCATAATCAGGTTGATGCGCTTCAAAATTCCCTTTTGACTTTGAGGTGAAGACCGTTGATGCAGTGAACAAGAGGCTGTAATGGCAAAAACAAACATGCTCTAACAAAGTGTAAAGAATCATAGAAAGCAGTGCTTGGAAACTCCATTCCTGTGCTGAGCCATACTTCAACAGTGAAAACAAAGAAACGCAAGTAACTTCACATTTAAACATGAACTTGTGAAGTGAAACCGCATTCAGCAGTGGAAAAACAATTAAGTTGGGAACATTCCACCATCCCAGCACAGTTAAAAAGGGAAAAACTACCAATATTAACTGGATGAACTGAAGCAAATATAAACACCAATTGGCCTTTCTGAATAGTTAAATATTTTTTAACAACAATGGCTAATTGAATAACAAATGGAACGGAAGAAGAGGAGTTTGAAAAGCCAGTGAGGTCCAGAAACCAGTCTTGGTCCTGAAGATAACCCAAAGTAAAAAGTGAATTTTGAAACATGTTGACCCGATTATGGACTAGGGAGTCTGGACTAAATAGTGATCAAAAAAGAATACTCCAGAATGCACGGCCCTATTTACTGGGTTAATGTATTTGTTTTTCGATTTATTGTAATGTTTTTCAATTTTGATTTAATGTAGAATGAGTATATGTTGTTTAAGATTGTGAAAAAGTTGCTGCCCAATGTTTTGATACTATTGTAAGACGAATATGGAAAGCGTTTATAGATAATGCAATAATGAAATTAATGTAAATAAAAATGAACAGAAAATAAGAAAACTGTCAAGTTAAATTAAAATACTTGATCACAGATACAAATAGTGTGAGTGAATAATTATCAGCTTAGGTATTTTGTTGTTCAAATTAAATGGTGGCCTAATCTGGCTGATAGAATAGGCCGAATCCCCTTAATCAGTACTTTTAGAAAGATGGCATTTTCTTGCCTTAATCAACAAGGATGGGATGCACACATTTTTCCTTCTAGAATTTAATCATGTTTATCCATAATTGTCACAAGATGCGTGCGTCACTGGGTTTAATGCCTTGCCCTGATAGCTCATAGGATCTATACCATACTGTAGGGGGCAGCATTTCTGCCCCGTACCCAGTCGCACAGCTTTAAGGCAAAAGTTTCCACATTGATCCATGCTTGTAATCCATTTAACTCCTTTTTAATCCATGTACTCCATCATGTTATCCAACTTTTAACTTAAATCCCAATAACTCCACACGTTGGGATGTCATGCTATTTTTCAAAGTTTCCCATGCTCGAGATGTGCCCATCCGGACCTCATGTCAAGAACACGAACAGACGCATGATTCGTCCAAAAGCAGTGTTTTTTTTTAAAAACCCAATGCATTTCGGGCTCTGATAAGCCCTTCTTCAGGAGTCACTACAAATGACAATAAAAACATTCACCCTTACACCATTATTCACTAATATGCATATAGAGATCAATACTGTCAATCATTGTATGTATCAAACAAAATCAATAAAGTTATTGTATTTATCCATTTGAACATAAATATAAAAAAGACACACACGAAAAAAAACACATATCATTGTGCTATCCCCCATAATCACCTCAATAACCTAATGGAACCTGATTTCAACCCCCATCCTTCCTATGGTTTACTCTGACGGATCATCTCCTCATCTATCACACTACACAATCACCTCCATTTGCCTAACCAAAACGCACTATTAACAAGCTGTCCACACTGTCCTCACTCGTAACCTCCATTGTCATCAATTCAATCATTCACACTTTTACCACTCATTCTGTCTCACTCCTATCACCCTCTAAAATTGCTCACTGTTCTTCTTTCACTTCACCTATGTTTTTTTCGTGTGTGTCTTTTTTTATATTTATGTTCAAATGGATAAATACAATAACTTTCTTGATTTTGTTTGATACATACAATGATTGACAGTATTGATCTCTATATGCATATTAGTGAATAATGGTGTAATGGTGAATGTTTTTATTGTCATTTGTAGTGGCCCCTGAAGAAGGGCTTATCAGAGCACGAAATACATTGGGTTTTTAAATAAACACTGCTTTTGGATGAATCATGCGTCTGTTCGTGTTCTTGACATGAGGTCTGGATGGGCACATCTCGAGCATGGGAAACTTTGAAAAATAGCATGACATCCCAATGTGTGGAGTTATTGGGATTTAAGTTAAAAGTTGGATAACATGATGGAGTACATGGATTAAAAAGGAGTTAAATGGATTACAAGCATGGATCAATGTGGAAACTTTTGCCTTAAAGCTGTGCGACTGGGTAAGGGGCAGAAATGCTGCCCCCTACAGTATGATATTTTCTTGCCTTAGCCATTTGGTGCCTGCAGCCTGTCTCTGGGTCACATGACCGGGTGTGGGTGACAGTTGGGCTTTGTATATTCCTCCTAGATAGCCACACACAATGGAAGCTTAGGTGTGCCTGAATGGGCTATCCAGCCAATGGGCTGTGCCCTGTCTCCATGTAAAGGGCTGCATACCCCTGTAGTTAGTCTGGAGCCAGGGCCAGGAAGACAGGGCATCTGTGCACTTCAAAGGCATGTTTCTAGAAGCTTCTCCACACTTCAAAGGCACTACTGTGTATAAATACTGGATCTCAGACACCAACTCTTCATTACACTTGTGGACCTGTGGATACTCTGCCAGGAGGAAGGACTGTTGGGCTGCTACAAGGACTGCCATTCTGCTGGTCTGCTGCTCTAAAGGAACTGCTGCCCTGCTGTGCTGACCTGCTGCTTGTGCCCTCTTGCCTGGGGTTGAAGAACTGGACCTGCAACTTCGTCTTGAGCCCAGGATCCTAGAGTTATTCAAAGGGCTAAGAGCTGAGCCTCAGGCACAGGAATGGCTCCCCAACAAGCTCCTGGACCCAGCTGCAGCGAGTTCCTGACCCCCTAGTGGTGCCCCTCAGGACCTGGGCCCTTGGTGTGGCTCACAGACTCTTATATCAAGCATTTAGGCTCTTTGTGACAGCGAATGGGCCCGTTCGCACTGGAACTGTGCTGCTCACACCGGAAATCAGATTGAGCTGCCGCCTGCCCATTTCTTCGCACAGCAGCATCGACCACTTACGGGGACCACAACGCGAAGCACCAGTGCGCATGTCCGTGAGGCCTGGCCTGCTCTGTGCGACATGCCAGTAACCACCTGAGAAGCTCTTCTTGCTCCATGTGACCCTCTCAAATGCGAACGGGACTCTTGACACAAAACTTGAGAAGGTAAAACCTCAGCGAGACTAATCTGGGACTGTATCTGACCTGCACTCTATTGCGGTCAGCCTGAACTTTTGAATTTGACCCAGCCCTGCCAAAGTTGGCGCTTTATGCTTTTAGGAGCTATTTAATACTTTATTCTTCCAAAATTCATGACTCTGTTTTTACTGATTGGATTTTTGTCATTTTAGTCTTGTTGTATTTATTAAATTCAGCTCTTTTGTTCTAACCTGATGTGGGATCTTTTTGTGTAGTGTTTTTACAGTTTTACTCTTTGAAGTGTTGCACAAACACGGTACACATTGCCCCTAAGTTAAGCCTGACTGCTCTGTGCCAAGCTACCAGGGGGTTGAGGGTTAATTTTTGGGTTTACTTGTGCTTTACCCTGACAAGAATTGTGGTTGCTGTTTGACCAGGGCTTACACCACAGTCAACTAATTACCCAATTTCTCACATTGGTGATCAGTGTTGAGGATCAGACTTGTGTTCCTGCAGTGCCATACAGTGATTTGGTATACACTTCTATCCCACATGTAAGACCAATTAGAGTTTAAATACTCCTTGATTTGCTTCCTTTTGTTTTTTCCAAATTCTTGCCCTGACTGCTGTGAGTGAAATCACCTACAAGGATGGAATTCGAGTTCTGCAAGGAGAGGGGACTTCCTGCAAAGAGCACCACCAGGAATGTGGAGTTGCAAAAGGCGCAATGGGCCTGAGCAGAAGCGCATCAGCAGGTGATTGAAACCAGAGAAGGGGATGAAGTGATGGAAGGTCAAAGAGTGGGTCTCCCTGAGACCCAGCCTACAGCTGAGGGGGGTGACTTGGCCCCTGAAGTGGAGCCCCCTGCCATTGCAGGGAGCAGTGTCTCTTCTCATAGCCTATCCCCAGAGGAACTGGCAGAAAGGATGCAGGAGAGGAAATTCAGGCTGGAGATGGCCAGATTTTGGATGGAGGAATAGAAATTGGCCCTGGATGAGAAGGCTGAGAGGGCCTTGGCAAAAGAGAAGGCTGAGGGGGCCTTAGCAAAGGAGAAGGCTGAGGCTAAGAGGGCCTTAGCAAAGGAGAAGGCTGAGGCTAAGAGGGCCTTGACAAAGGAGAAGGCAGAGAGGGCCTCAGGAAAGGAGAAGGCTGAGAGAGCCTTGGAGGAGCGGAGACTAGCCATGGAGGAAAGGAGAATGGCCCATGAGCTAAGTCTCAGAGAGCTGGACATCAGAGCTAAGCAGGTGGAGTCCAGCAATAATGGTGGCAGTGTACCTACAGTGCCTTCTGGAGTCAAGAGAATCCACACCCCTAAAGGTCTGGTGCCTGACTTTGTTGTGGGGGGTGACATTGATAAATGGTTTGAAGCTTATGAGGTGGCTTTACAGATGCACAGGATCCCTGAGAAGGACTGGGGGCTTGTGTGTGGAAGCACATCCCTAGCCATACTGGCCCTAGAGAAGGGGGTCAGGATGAGGAATTCCCCCATGAAGGAAGCCCTTGTCAGAAAATATGGAGATTTACAGGCAGAGGTTCAGGGACAGCCAGAAGCTGGCCCAACTTCTTGTATTCCTTTTGCAAGGCTCTGGATGGTTGTGTGAAGGGCAGTGAGGGAAATTATTGCAAAGGGCTGTTTGCAAGAGAACGCATGTTCAGTAGTTGTTTTTTAGAGCTAAGCCAACACTTGATTGACAGTAAGCTCACTGACCCCATGGAGCTTGTTGAAGAGGCAGACTGCTGGCTCAGCACCAGGGTCCATAAGAAGGTATCTGGCAGGGGGGGTATCACCACAAGAGTAGCTGGGGTTCCCATCAGAAAAAGGTGTTTTCAGAAAGGCCACAAACTAGCTCCAAGGGTCAGGACTCTCAATCCTCATCTGAACAGAAAAATAGATGGTTCCCTGACAGTAGGTCTTCAGAGAAGGCACCCCCTAAGTACTATGAATGTCAACAGGTTGGGCACTACAAGGGGGATGCTAAGTGTCCCAAATGGGCAGAGCCCCTCACTGATGGGCAGACACCGGGGTTGGTTAGTGTAGCGTTTGGTGAGAAGTTTTTCCCAGATAGTGTGGGGGACAGTTGTAGAGGTTACCCTAGTGTCCCTGGGTGACGGAGAGATGGTGCAGAGAACTCCCATGTCTAGTAACACTAGGAAATACAGGCAGTCGGTCACCATCAATGGGCAGAGGGTGGAGGCTCTCAGAGACACTGGAGCCAACATGAAAACTGTTATATGTCATCTGGTGACCTGAGAGCAGGTAGTCCTTAATGCATTCCATCAAGTTGTTGCAGCTGACAACTATGAGAGCCATTACCCAGTGGCTCTGGTTGAGTGGGGTGAGGCTCAGGTTCCTTGAGAGTAGTTGTGAGTCCGTCCGTGCCTGTGGTTTGTCTGCTTGGGAATGACCTAGAGCACCTCTGGAAGGAAGTGGAGCTCAGGTCCCACTTGGAGCTGTTAGGGTTGCCCGAGTGGGTGTGCCTGATCACACAGGGGAGTCATGAGGACCTGTAAGAATGGCCCAGGTGTCTGTCAAAAAGAGGAAGGGCAAGGGGCACTGGAAGCCCACTCCTAAAACTCCCATGGTGCAGGAGGAGGCTAAACCTGAGGGGAATGCCCCGGACCCTACAGGGCAGGATGCTGCTGCCTTGGGCCACCTACCCAAGCTGTCCTACTCACAGCAGGAAGGGGGTCCCACCAGGGAGGAGTTTTGCAAAGCACAGATGGAGTAACCTACTCTTGTGGGCCTACACCAGCAGGCTCTGGTGATCACCTGATCTACTGGGAAAATAGTCTCCTGTAAATGAGCGTAAGGCTCTTGAGTCTGTTGCAACATGTCTGCTGGTGGTCCCTCAGTGCTACAGGTCAGTTGTCACCCACTTTTACTGCCCTCAAATGAGGAGGGCCTCAGATGCTTTCTGCAGGTCCTTTCCTACCTGCCAGGCCAGTGGCAAGTCAGGAGGGAAGCGCAAGGCTCCCCTGCAACCTTTTCCTGTCATTGGCACCCCTTTGAAAGGGTGGGCATTGGCATTGTTGGGCCTCTGGACTTCAAGACAGCCATGGGCAACAGGTTCATCCTGGTCTTGGTGGACCAAGCCACCCGGTACCCAGAGGCCATCCCTCTGAGGATGGCAGCTGCACCCTCAGTGGCAAGGGTGCTGATGGGGATCTATACCCATGTGGGGTGCCCCAAGGAGGTGGTGTCAGATCGTGGTACCAACTTCATGTCAGCGTACATGAAGGCAGCGTGGAAGGAGTGAGGGGTAACCATTAAGTTCGCCACTCCATGCCCCCTCAAACCAATGGGCTTATTGAGAGGTTCAACAAGACCCTCAAAGGCATGATCATGGGCCTGTCAGAGCCCTTGAGGCAGAAGTGGGACGTTGTACGGCCATGCCTTTAAGTGCCTACAGGGAGGTACCGCAGAAGGGGGTTGGCTTCAGCCTCTTTGAACTTCTGTACGGGCACCCTGCAAGAGGACCTCTCAGTCTAGCGAAGTAGGGCTGGGAGCAAGCTCCCAAGAAAGCCCCCCAGAATGTGGTCAGCTACCTGCTGGCCTTCCGTAACCAGATAAAGCGCATATGGTTGAGTTTCAGCCTGCCCAAAAAGTGTGGGTTATGGAGACGGTGGAGCCCAGGGCCCGCACAGCTGCTGGTCTGGGCCCTATGAGGTGAAAGAGTGCAAGAGTGCAAGAGTGAGGTCACCTACCTGGGGGACCTCAAGACTCCCAGGAACCCTTTACGGGCTTTACATGTCAATCGCCTCAAACCCCACTTTGAGAGGTCTGAGTTTACCATGCTCCTGGTCGCTGATGATGGGGTGGAAAAAGAGAATGAACCTCTCCCTGAACTCTTTTCTTCCAAGGAGCAGGACGGGTCAGTGGAGGGTGTCTGCCTCTCCTTTATCCTGACCCTAGAACAACAGAGAGACTTCTGCCAGTTGTTGGGGCAGTTTGCCTCACTCTTCTCCCTTACCCCAAGACTCACTACATGGCGTACTCATGATATTCACACCTATGGACAGCATGTCTGCTAAGAGTAAAATCTACAGGCTGTCTGATAAGGTGAGAGCAAGCATTAAAGAACAGGTCTCCAAGATGCTGGAAATAGGGGTTACTGAGCCCTTAAACAGCCCTTGGTCCATCCCAGTTGTGTTGGTCCCCAGGGCTGCTCCTCCAGGTCTCACTTCAGAACTTAGGTTCTGTGTGGATTACTGTGGGCCCAATGCAGTAACCAAGACTGAAGCACACCCCATCCCCAGAGCTGATGAGCTCATAGATCGGTTGGGAGCTGCCAAGTTCTTCAACACCTTTGACTTAACGTCTGGGTATTGGCAGATTGCCTGAACTGATGGGGCCAAAGTGAGGTCTGTGCTCTCTACCCCAGAAGGTCACTTCCAGTTCATGGTAATGCCCTTCGGGTTGAACAACGCCTCTGCCACCTTCCAGAGGTTAGTCAACCTGGTCCTCACTGGTTTGGAGAACTTCAGTGCCGCCTACCTAGACAACATTGTGGTCTTCAGTTCTAGCTGGCGAACCACCTGTGCCACTCTGGGAAGTGCTTCAGGCTATGCAGAGGGCAGGCCTGACTATCAAGGCCAGTAATGCCAGATAGGGCAGGGTTCAGTGGTCTACTTAGCTCACCAAATGGGGGGAGGCAAGTTCAGCCCTTCCGGGCCAAGATTGAAAATTCTGGCTTGGGAACCCCCAAGACCCAAACAGAGGTGAGAGCCTTCTTAGGCCTCACATGCTACTACAGGAAATTTGTCAAAGAGTATGGCACCATTGTTGCATCTTTGACAGAGCTGACTTCTAAGAAGCAACCACGTCAAGTGGCCTGGACAGAGGCGTGCCAGAATGCTCTGAAGGAGGCCATGTGCACAACCATACTCAAGGCCCCTGACTTTTCCAATGAATTCATTGTGCAAACAGACGCCTCAGAGCATGGCATCGGGGCTGGATTAACCTGTAACCTTCATTAGTAGCAGGCTACTTCCCTGGGAACCCCCCCTTGCTACGCCAGTGCTGGGAACAGAGGTGGAGTGCAGTAGAGAGGGAAGCCTTCACAGTGGTCTGGGCACTGAAGAAGCTGAGACCATATCTGTTTGGTACTCACTTCTGTGTTCAGAGTCATTACTTGCATTGGCTTTCAACACCGAACTATGGAGAGTACTCCAGATGTTTTTTTAATCCACATAGTTTGCTGGATTGTTTCAAATCCTACAAATATTGATTCTGTTCTGTGATTGTGCTCTATTTGATACTAAATCATACTAACTTTTCTATTGAAAGATTTTTTAATATAGCATTAAATTGATTTATCATAAAATACGTGAATTTTGCAACTTTGCTTTATTGGACACAGTATACTAATTTGCCACCTGAAAGGTATAAACACAAAGTTATATGCACCATCTAAACTGGGGCTGTGCACTTCCTAACCTTTATACAGAAGATGTGTTGAGTGTGTCCTGAGCATGCACTGCAACATGTCACCATATTGGTATCTGTCTCCAAATGTAGCAAAGAGGGATCAGATTTGAAAAACTAATACATTTCATATGGTTACTTTTCATTAAATACAGAAGATGATAAAAACACATCAGAGGAAGGAATATTTGCATGTGACAGTCATTTGCACAATTAAACTATATGCCATTCTGAAATGGAAGGACCATTATCAATCTTTTTTTACTGTTCAGAAATATTCTCCTTTCTCCAAATCTAAGTACAGGCTTGACAGGTGCTTAACGGAGGCCCCCGCAGCCCCTGAAATGCAGGGCCCTGACATCTTTCATATCGGAGTGGGCCCCCCACAGTTCCTGCTGACAAGCAGCAAAGGAACTAATTAAAGCAGCTTAAAATTTGCCTGGATAGAGAGGTCAGTTGAGACCTACCTGCTCTGGAAGAGGTGTAAAAAAACACACCAGCGGCATATATGCCAACCCTCCCAATTCAGACGGGAGACTACCAATTTCAAGGCTAGTTTCCCGCCTCCTGATTCATGCATGCAAAAACCTGATTCCTCGACGGGCTTCAGATGGCAGGGACTGGTCTTGTGTGACTCGGATTATGCACTGCCAGTAACCTTCTCCTGCAAGCAAGTGCAAAGTCACGCTTTCACAGCCTGCCATATCGATTTCTCTGTGCTCCTGACAGGTATGGAAAAAACTTACATTTGAATTTCTGATATATGACCCTACAGCAGCACACTTGCAAGTCCCATACATGCCAATAGACCCGATGCAGGCCGCAATAGAAGTCAGTGGGAGAAATACATTCTCCAAATTATTTTTTTTAAATTGCCACTTTCCTCTTCCAAAATGTTGGCATGTATGCAGCAGCAGACTCTGCTATCGCTGCACCCTTATATGTGCAGGCCTAACCCCTACTTTACAGTGGATACTCCAAGGCACAGCCAGGCTCACCCCACCTTCACGCTTTCTTTGTGATTGACCGCACTGGGCAGGCGACGCACGCAGGCCGAGCACCACTAATCACAGAAAGACTGTGAATTCATTCTGCCCATCTTGGAGGTCAGAGGACCTTTGGGGGAATGGAACAATGTGAGGACGGTATATGCTGCAAGATTGAAGAGGTAAGTTTAAAAACAATTTTGTTGATGTTACTGCATGGAAGAACCAAGGAAGGGAGATGGGAGGCAGTCTGGGATGTTCAGCATGTGTGCCACCCCAAGCCCTGCATATAACTCTGTCAGGGCCGTAGCTCCTAATAGTGCAGTAGGTGCAGTGGTACCAAGGTCTGGGAGATTTAAATTAAGACTGTTGTTTAATATGAAACCTGAGATGGGGAACCGATTTCCCTTGCTTGCAGAATGGCCCCTGGCAACCTTGCTATAAGGGGCGTAGATATCGATGGTACCACAGGTGTTGTGGCACCGAAGTCTATAGGGCTGAGGAGCCCTTGAGCCCACTGAACTGATTAATGTTGTATTTTACTGTCCCAACAGTAGTCAAAGGGGCTATTTTCCAGGCAGGCACTTGGGCCCAATGGCACCATTGCTACTCCACAAATTTTCGTATAGGCGTGCTGGTGTTAGCCCTTGGATAATCTAAATTATAGTATCACCCAGTTGAGGAGTCGGGGATGGTGTTAACCTCAAGCATTGATGAGGCAAAGTGCCCCTAAAGACAAGACTCAAACAGCACTACAAAAACACAATCAATAAGAAAGGAAGGAGTGACTCAAAAAGGGAATTTGAGATCAGTAATTACAATACAGAAGGAAATAGAATATGAAGGCTCTTGGTAATAGCAATCGATGCAGTAATTAGCAAATCATGAAAAACAGACTAATTGTTAAATGTGCAGCAAATCAACAAGAAATCAGTCAGCATTTCTAGAAGTTCAGAAAAGAGTCTGGCTCATCCCCAAATTCATAGGTATTTAGAAATTAATTTCACCACAGAAAGTATGTTCATATTAGAGTATACAAGCACTATACTAAACGCTCTCTGGCCTAATGTCATCGGAGGAGGCGACGCAAATGTGTTACAATAAATAGAATTACTCATGAATGTTCTGTGTACAGCCTGCAAGCAGATAAGCATAGGCTGTAGCAAGGCTTCCTCTTGAGTTCTTCGGGATCAACATATCATTACAAAACAAACAGTGAACATTTTTCTGTGTGTGGTGTCAAAAAGAGAAACTATGAATATACAATGATCATTATGAAACAGCAGACATATTTTTCCAGATGCAGATGAGTTCTAGTTAAGCATAGACCATAAAAATTTATTTCTAAACATGTCAGTGTTTTCTTTTCAATTGGAAGAGATTCATGTTAATACGCACATATGATTCTAATCAGAAAATTGCGCCCTCATTTGGGAACATGGTCAAGTCATGAGAAGGAGAAACATAACATTGAAGAAGAATTAGAAACTAGAAAAAATTGATGAAATAGAAGGACAGAGAGTCAAGAGGGGAACTGGGAGGAGAACAAGCTAGGGGAGGGAGGAAAACTGAGGAAGACAGAAATGAGAATGGCTGAGGTAGAGGCAGCATTTAATTTGAGCCTGTAGTTGCAGGTGGGCCCACAAGGCACCCGTTTTTGGGGACGGATGCTTATTTTTCCTTAGCAGACTTTGATCCAAGCAGGAGAGAGAAAAACACACAATGGATAAAGAAAGAGAAAGACAGAAAAACAATGGCAAAGAGAGAAAGCTGGAATGAAAGAGAATGTGCAAGAGTGAGATTAAAAAGAGCAAGGAGTGTTGAATGGTGGCTTAAAAAAGCATGAGGACAACTTAAGACTGTGCAGCCCTGGTGCACCCCATTCTTCGATAGCACCAGCTGCGTGATTCTGAGCAAAACCTTGGGCCACAGCACTCATTCTTTTATAAACTAAGCACTGAGTAGAGAGGACTGGAGTGCAAGTAAAACCACAACTTAATCTGTTGGTGAGGGGTAGAAATGATAGAAAAATGAGAGATTGGGTGATATGTTTGAAGCAGAAAAGATGGTGAAAAAATGAGAGCTAGAGGTGAGAGGCAAACTTAGAAAGATAAAATTGAGAAATGTGAGAGGTATAGAGGATGAGGTCCATTGGTGCATTGCAAATTGACTTTTCCGGAGCACAAAGGCAGAATTTTGCTCACTGTCATCTTTAACATTATCATATCCCTATGCCTAGGCCCTGGGATCCCTTCATATCACCAAGAATGTGTACTTTTGGAGCACCTATAGCCCCACTGTGTAAATAAATAACACCAAAGGCAGTTTTGATATGCCCACCTGACTGCAGAAAATGTGGATCTCTTTGAAAGCCAATTACGTCATTGAAAATCCTTCTGATAAGTTGTGGGTTGTGTGCAAGCGTGAGGTGCTTGGAAATGGTAGGCAGTGGGTTGATTGTATGTGGGGGGCCCTCACAGTACCTTTCAGAGGTTTCATTACGTCATTGTGCACAGGTGCATATATTTTACAGGGGCATCATCATTCGAGCTTTTAGTGGAGTGTGTAAAAAGAGACAGTACAATACAATGCTTTACATGCGTAATTCCCCTGCCTTGCATATTCTTCATTGCCATCAACTGAATGCTGGAAGGGAATATTCTTCTTTCCCCTTCCGATCTCAACAAGTCTTGTCGCTACTACCGTATGCATTAATAGCCTGCCAGGGCCCGCTTTTAGTGTATTGATCGGTCCTGTGTTTACAAATTCATTGAGTGCCATGTTCATCGAGTTTTTTTCCTCTTTGTGTCTTTTCACAAACTAATTAAGCCTCATGCTTATCCAGCTCCACTCAGTGGCATTCATCATGACAAATGGACTCCAACACACACTTAAGCATCTCACCAATTCATTTAAAGAAACAAAAATGTGAAAATATTGGTGTCCATGACTCTAATTTATTCTAGGAAAATGTAATGCTGCAACGGAAATGTACCCTGTTTATAAACACTGCTGTTTTTGCAAACAACTAGAGACTCCACTAAAATGTTCAGCTCCTGCAGGGGTGAGTCACAAGAGTGGAAAGAGCTAGAAAGAAATTGCGGAAACCTATTTGGGCACATGTGATTGCTTCTGTTTCACCTGTGGTGCACTTGTTTTTTGGGACATTTATGGATGGATAAATAAAACGATTAATAAATGAATTAAGGAATGAACAAAGGATGATACATCAGACCCACTGGCAGCACTGATTGAGGAAAATGAAGAAAGGAAGGAATCACTACCAGATACAGCACAAAAACAAGCCCATATTGTTCACCAGGAGTCATAAAAGGGCTACTTACTATGTGAGAGTGCACTAAAACTCTGTGTAGGAGTTCCTTTTAGTAACCCTTTTTATTGGATATTTAGAACCAACAGTACAGGGTTACAGAGCTTGAGGTGGTTATAGTCTGTGCCTTATTTCAGCAAGTCCAGTACAGGAACAGAGTAAACAGGACAAAACATGGGGATAACAGGAGAAGAAATCGGTAACCTCCTAAATCGGTGATATCGAGTCAAATCAAATCAGACCAAAGTAAATCCAATTAAATCAAATCGAATCTGGCCGCTCTCGCCATATTAGAAATACAGCAATTGCAGAAAATATTAGAATTAGAACAACTGCTTCGCTGTTGCCCCAGTTGATCTTCTAACCTATGATTATCGAGAAAGAAGATATCAGGGACATTAGAACTGGTAGAGTCCTGTCTGGATCTGTGAGAGTAAGCAGAATAGCATCCACATATAGCAGCATTTTGCCG
The DNA here is from genome assembly GCA_963921515.1 of Calotriton arnoldi. Classification (NCBI taxonomy): domain Eukaryota; kingdom Metazoa; phylum Chordata; class Amphibia; order Caudata; family Salamandridae; genus Calotriton; species Calotriton arnoldi. The sequence continues at coordinate 1,336,297 of CAWUFW010005187.1, forward strand.
TCTCTTGTGGTGATAGATATACCCGCTATTTGGGGGTATTTGCGGATGGCCGTTGCCAGCGGTTTCATGGCCAGTAGAAACAACAATGGTGAGAGGGGGCACCCGTGCCTGCTCCCCCTGCAGACCGAGAATGGTTCCAATAAGAAGCCACAGCAGTTGAATTGGGCAGTGGGTGTGGTATAGAGCCAGTGGAATTTTGGGTTGAAATTTTCCCTGAGACCAAACAGACTGAGGTTTCTACACAGATGCCCCCATTCAAAGCGGTTGAACAGCTTCTCGGCATCAAGGGAGAGGGGAATCTTGGCCTCCAGGGAATCACTGGAGAACCAGATGAGTTGGCCCAGGGTATGCAGGTGATTGCTGGAAGATCTGCTGGGGACAAAGCCCACCTGAGTGTCATGTATGAGGCTTGAAATAAGTCGCCTAAGTCATGATGCAAAGATGCTCGCTAGTATTTTTGTATATGTATTCAGAAGGGAGATCGGATGGTAGCTGCCACAAAAGAGGGTGCATGGTTTTGGTAATACAGTAATTACTGTTTTGTTGACTATATAGGAAATAGCCCCCGTCTTTTCTGCTTCTTGAAAGGTAGCATGTAATGCGTTCAACATGTCCTGCTCAATTCAAAAGTAGAATTCACACGGAAAACCATCTTACCTAGGGGCTTTGTTATATGAGAGATTGGTAATGGACTGGGCTAATTCCTCTATAGTGATTTCCCCCTCTAGGAGAACTCTGCTGGTGGGCAAAGTGATATCAGCAAAAAATGATTCGAATCGGTCCTCCCAGTCCCGGAGTTCGGAGCTTTAGACATTGGAGTATTCCTTCCAGATCTCTGAGAATATGGCCAGAGACATCCTTGATGGCTGGGATAGCCATAACAGCTTCCCTTTGTTACAGTTGCACAGCCAAGAGCCTTTCCACCTTTTCACCGTGTTCATAATGGTGGGCTTTGTGTTGATAGAGTACATATTTATCTTTAGACGTATATAGCAAATTAAGCTCTAATTTAGCCTTCTCCTGGGTGAATCTGTTTGCAGCAGAGGGCCTTGTAGTATGTGCCAAGGTGTGTTTTTTGATGTCTTGCTCTAGGGTGCGTTGTCTCTTCATTCACTGTTTATTAACGAAGGCTGCGTCCCTCAATAGTTGGCATCAGAGGGTGGCTTTGGCCGACTACAGGGTTTGAGCTGATGTGGCAGAGCCTTGATTGTCTCCTAGATAGCTGGTCATATGGGAGCGCAGCTCCATCTTCTGTTAAGGTGATCTGAGTCGGGCTGTGTTGAGGCACCATGATTTTCACCTGGATACCTGTAAGTTACAGTCTAAATACAATTAGACTGGGGCATGATCTAAGAGGGAACCCTCAGGGATAGAACAGTCACGGGTGATCGGAGAGATAGGTTGAGAAGTTAGAAAGTAGTCCAACCAGGACTGCGTACAGTAAGTTGCCGAGAAGAAGGAATATTCTCTCAGGTGGAGGAGCCGCCATATGTCAGGTAATCTATGGTCATCACAGAGCTCATGTAAAAGGCCCTGTACCTATCATTGGCTTTGTCTATAGGACCTGTGCGGTCTAAGATAGCATCAGGCGTCAAATTCCAGTCTCTCCTGATCACGAAGCGGGAGGTGTTAAGCGCGGTCAAAGGCCTGTGAAGGCAGGGTAGGAAGTTGAACTTGGTACTCTTAGAAGCATAAACTGAACCAATATCGACTGTTTTAGGGCCGATTCCGAGTTTAGTGAAGGCATAGCACCTGTCAACATCTGCCCATGTTTGGAGAACCATGCAGGGAAGGGCTTTATAGATGAGGATGGCTCCACCACACTTCTTAGAGCTTAATGTCCTTGTAGGGGTTAAAGTTGGAGAGGCAGTGGTAGAGGTTCTGCAGCTATAAATCACCTTCCTGACCCTGTTTCTCTTAAGTCTCTGCATTTCTTTCTGGGATACATGTATCTCCTGCTGGGAGGGCAATGTCTGCCATTTGGGAGGCGAGGTAAGACTGTATCTTCTTGCTTTTCACATAATGGGTCAGGCCATTCGTATTAAGTGTAATGACTGTAAGAGGGCGAGATGCCGTGGTAGTATGCACAATAGTGTGCATATTCTGCTCAGAGGTGGGAAGAGGGTAGGTCAGAGGTCAGTGAGTCCTGTAGCCGTATGAACAGCATGGAGGGTTTGTGGGTAGAGTCGGGGTAGGAGTTTGGAAGGATGTGATCAAGTATGGAGGCTGGGAGAGGCAGCTGATTCTGGTGTAGGAGTACCAATAGGGGGCGGGGTGCATGTTAAGAACAGTCCCATTTGGGGGTGTGGTGGCATGGGAAGAGTTAATAGGTCTGTATCAAGCTAAGAGGTTGTAAGTATGAAGAAACAATAGGGGTAAGCGCTGTTGTCATGACTGTCAACTGAGCGTCTAGACTTCTCCAAGAGATCCAACCTGCCATTGGGGTACTGGCAAAGGCTGGTGTGGGGTGGGGTACATAGATGCCGAGGCCTTAGGTGGAGCTGTGGGATGAAGAGTGGGGGTGGTGATAACAGTGGCAGCTATGGGATTGGGCGAGACGTCAGGAAGACATGAGAGAGGCCAAGGTCGGGGGCAATAGGTGAGCATGTTAATGTCAGTGCTTCCTGTGTCCATTTGCCAGGGTATGCTGGGGAAAGTGGCTGGAGAGTCAGGGAGGTAAGCAGGGCATACATCCGGTAGAGAGGGGTATGGTATAAGTGCCCTGGTCCTCTGAGAAGGATGCCTGCAAGGGCAGGCCATCCCTAATTGGTGGCAGAGCGCTGGTTAGTGATCCTTACATCAGGGGAGACATGGTGCTTAGTGCGAGGTGGAAGTGGTAAGGTGGCAGGTGACCAGTGGCAGGGCGTTGGCCCAGGTTAGCGGGAGGGGTGCCAAGGTGGGCAAACCAACAAAATATTGGGAGTGCCTGTATTAGGCACAAAAGTGGCATGAATGTCCATTAATGAGAATTGAAAGCAAATCTCTAATACTTTAACATAGTACCTCAAAAGGCGAACATGATGTTATAAAAAGCCAACTCTGGAAACCAACATTAAATGTAGACATAAGCAGAGCATCCATAACAGAATTGAATCAAAGTCCCCCCTTTGAGGCATCATACTTATCTGGCCCATGGTCATGGGGTTTAAGATGCACATCCAGAGGCAAGTTTAAGGTCATGGGGGTAGCTTGGCAGTGTAATCCAGATGGGAGGAGGATTTTAAAGGTGAGCTAGATTTGTCCCGTCGTTGGCCTGTGTCAGTTCCTCTACAGTCATGATCACCCTTTCTCTCTCTGACTGTTTTTTTGGGTGGGCAGTTGTGCTGCTGTCCCCACTGCAGGGGGCATTGCTAGTGGTGCCATTGTTGGTGGTTCTTGAGGTTCAAGGTGGGGTGAGAGTGCTTTCCATGCTAGAGTCTCCCAAAGAGTCCAGGAAAGGAGCCAAGGCCCTTGGGATCATGGAAGTCTCTGGAACGACCATCCATGGTGACCCACATTACAGCTGGTTCCAAGGGACCGTATTTAATATCCCATTTCCATGGAGAGTGAGGAAGCCTGGCGTTTGGCGTTGGTGTTTGAGGAGTAGTCTGCCAACAGAGAGACCCTGCCAAACTCGATATCATACTGACCATGTTTACTTGTCTCCAAGAGACTTTGACGAGCGTGAGCATTACCAAAGAAGCAAGCTATAATTGGTCCTCCCTTCTGCAGTGAATGCTTTGAATGTATTCTGTGCGCTCTTTGGATTTCAAGAGGAGGGGTGAAGGTCAAACTGGTCATCTTTGAGATAAACTCGAGAAGGAAGGCTTGCCCATCTGTTTGTTCTATTTTTTCTGGGATGCCATAAATCCAACATCACGACAGGAGCAATCCTCTGAGTCTATCAGCTTCTGTTTAATGTGCCATATGTCCAGGCCGAAGGTTTCCAGTTCCGTCAGAGTCCTCTCTGCAGCAACAAGGCATTGATCCAAGGCATCCACTTTGGTGTGTAGTAGTCCCATATGAGTTTGTTGATGTTTTTTACATCTTGAATGAGATTGGTTATTTTTGTGTCCATGGCAATGAGGCAGGTTCAGATGGAGGTGATTTCTTTGAGGATGGCATCCAGTGGTGTCTCCAGTGGGACCGATGATGCCTGTGCAGAGGGGGATTGATGTGTCCTGTCGTCTTCCAACTATCTCTGTGATTAGAAGTTGTTGCAAAGATTTTCTGGTCGCCATCGTGAGGGTTGTGCAGGTTGGCTGTGAGACCACTGTCGTAGGAAGAGGATATGAGGTATCCATGGGTGAAGGCTAGGCATGAGGCTAGAGAGTGTGGTTGGCACCGTAAGCAAGGTAGAAGAAGTGTTGGCGGATGAAGGGAGAAATCCAGGTCGCCCCAGTTGAGCAGTTGCAGGTGGTGTCACCAGCTCTGGACTTCAGTGATGATGGTGGGTGAGGTAGTGGCATGCTACCGTGCCCCGCTCTGTGCTAGCTGGTGGGGGAGAGGTGTATTCTCCCCGGTCAAATCCCATTGAAATGCAGGAGGTGCTATACTGACCTCAGAGGGGGGGCAATATAGTACAGAAGCGGGTAGGAGACCAGGCTTCCGACAAAAGGGTTAGAGCTCATAATATAGTCCCACGTGGACAGTCAGTTCAAGTCTCCAATACAGGGTAACCATGAGGGATGTAGGCATACCTCAATGCATGTAGGCTGCGGATATCCAGAGAGGTATGTGACCCTCTCCGCCGTTGGTGTAGCTCATGTAGCATGGGGGCCAGAGACCAGAAGCGGAGGATGGATGGATGATCATCAGACCGTGGAGCTGAGGTGATGCAGCAATAAAGCTATAAAGCTCTTCAGGGTCTGCAATCATGAGATGCGACACTGCACTCCCCCTGGTGCCTCTGCTGTGTTCGGAGGGTTAGGGTTTGGAGATCATGTGCGTTCAGGTAAGTATAGACTATAACCCCTTCACCTAAGGACGTCATTTGTATATTATAAAGGAGGGGCTAGAAACCAATAGCTGAGGTTGTATGGGCTGTTAACAGGCCTTGGAGTTATAATAATGAGGCGTTGGGGTTCTGCGAGGTCTGCCGGCATGACTGTGAAGGTTTCACTGGCACTCTGTGTGTTGAATCATACCCGCCGCAATCAGCTTTGGATGGCTGTGCAGTCTCAGTAGTATTTGGGAAGAGTTAGGTTCCCTAATATTGGGGTAATGACTGGAGGTCGGGGGTCCTGCATGCTGTCTGAGATGCAGTAGGTCATGGGTTGCGGGGAACGCTGTGTGCTGGAAGCAGTCTTCTAACATCCTGCTGGCTCTGCAAGGGCAGATGAAGCATGTGTAGCTGTTGTTGTATATGGCGCAGGCTGCCGCTGCCAGAATGAGACATCAGGGGCTGGGTTGAGAGATGCTCCATATCACTGAGGAGGGTCAGCATGGCGGTCAGTCAGCTCTGTTGGACACCTCAGGGGTCATGGAATCCACCCTCAATGTCTGCAAAGGGCCTGGGTGGCAGAGACTGGCCACGTGTTCTCCCCAGCGATGCGGAGTCTCAAGGGAAAGTGACCATTTTGGTAAGTAGCAAGACTCTGCCCCCTTGTGTAGGAGTCTGTAAAAATCAACTGCAGTGTTCTGATTTCTTTTTAACCTTGCTAAAAGAATTTTAGGTCATCCAAGACAAAACGCGGTCCCGTAATTAAGTCAAGAAGTAATCACTGTTTATACCATAGATTTACAGGTAGGAAAGGAAGCATTTTCGTTAAAGGTAAAAGAGTAAGGTAAAAGACAGTTTGCTGAAGTGTGGTGTAAATAACATGAGTTAAAAAAGAATCCCAAGGTTGCAAACTGTGCAAGATGGAAAAGAAGAAAAGCTGATCGAGGCTGGCCACAAGGCTCAGGACGAGGATAAAGACGTACCACTTAGGATGAAAATGTCCATTTATTGCAAATAAGCATTTTGATGTTCAGCCAAGTTCATCCTGCAGACGTTTGTTTATGAAAATGTAAAGATGCTGGTTGATGTTTGCACAGTTATTTATGGTCTGCAGAGACCTGAGTGGGGTGGGAGAGACATGCTCTGTCACCCACCATTTCACCTATTCCCTCTGGCAGGGTAGGCGGTAATTTATATTTTACCAGGGTGCAGATATTAGATCCTCAAAGATATGAGTGATTGAAATTATACATTTTGCCCAGAATTTGTCATAGGCCAGAAACAATACTTGTGTTTCTTGGTTTGAAATGAAGACTCACTCATAATTGTACAAACTAATGATGAGGACTAAATATCTCTTGCATGATTCTAAACTGCTTTCATAATGGGCATTTGATACAAACTTCCTACTTGGAAAATATGTTGAAAATATACCTTTTCATCTTCCACTGATCAACAGTCATTATAAATCCAACAGTGGTTGATATTTAGGTATTGCTGATGACCTATTTCGTTGTTCCAATTGAGTCTTATAGAAGATGGCATATCCTGGGCTTGTGATTTTCCTGGAGAGAATAGATCTCATATTATGTGGTCATCCAGCAAACTAAGCAAGTTCTGTTAAGGTATTTTCAAGGGTCTTAGGGCCTGATTTAGATCTTGGTAGTAATGATCCCACAGGCCGCCGTCACTTTTTCGACTGATTCCTCGTTCCCCTACTAGGCGGACCACCCGCTCTAGTTAGATGTTGCCGGTTCGGCGGTCCGCCTGCTCTATTCAGATGCTGCTGGTTCGACAGACGAAAGACCGTTGGAGTGCCGCCGACTCCAGCAGGTATGTTCACTCGCGTCGACTGCACCATAGGCAAAAGCGGCTGTCAGTGGGAGGACAGCCAGTTTGTCCACCGGGCCATTCACGATGTGCCTTCCCGCCGATGTGACTGTGGCAGTAAAACCTCTACACCTGAGTTGGCGGTTTGGAAGGGATTTAAGGCAGAAATGTACCTTTTCTCACTTTCACACTTCCTTTTCCGCCATGGACCCAATTTTCCAAGTCCTGCCTCTGCTGCTGCTTGATGACGAATAAAATCAACATTGTTGTCGATGGAATCGACAGAAAGCTTCACTTTTACCTGTTACCTTTTGACTTGCCTGTTAACATTTGCACTGGACTTGTGCACTTTTAAATCTCTCTCACAAGCAATAGCATACCAATGTGCAATGCATATGTGTATAATTTTGACGTTTCCGAAATTTGAAGACACACACCTGTATGATTACATGGTATTTCTAAATTTGATGCAAGCAACCTTAAAAAAAAAATAGACACTTTCACCAAAAAGGACATCAATCGAAAAATGAAAAAGTCACCATACAGGTGTGTTTAAATAAATTTCAAAAATTGCCAAATGAAAAACATATGCATTACACATGATTGGGATGAGTGCAATGTAACATGATGTAGAATTTGCACTAGAGAAGGTGTAACCTTTACCTCATTAATTACCTGTCAAATCAATGTCAGAGTCAAATTTGAATCATTCAACATATTCATCCATGTAACATTTCCCCTTGTCTAGTGCAAATCCCATATTGTATCCAAATTCAATAGTCACGTTATTTTTTTAAGGTTTAATGCATATGTGTTTATTCTTATCAGTAATCAAGGTGAAATAAACACCCCTGTAGTAATACTTCAAAAAATAATTCCAAACATCTATTTGTTGGTGCAAGTGTCCATTATCATAATGAATGACTGCACCTAAATACAAATGACCTTCACATACTATTTTAACCAGTGTATGCACTTACCAAAGTAAACATTATAAAAATGTTGTTTTTCCTGCCATAATGGTAAATAAAAATATGTACTTCACATTTTCGTCAGAAACATTGCTAGGAATCAAACAATTGCCAAGGAAAATTAATGTCAGTACAAACTTGGTGAAACCAAAATCCTGGTTTATCCCAAAATCCCCCAAAATAAATTAGAAATAAATGGCAGTCTGATAGAGCATAATGTCCAGTACACTGATGTGCTGCAGCACTAAGCTTGCCTCCTAAATAACTGCTTAGGGGAAACTCCTCGGGAAGGGACATCTAGTGGGCGCAGATCAGGTACCTCAATGATCTTTCTTGGGGGGGGTGGTGGTAAGGGTGGTCTTGGGTTTGTGAGGGGTGGTTTATGGTTTGGTAGGGATAGTTTTGGCTTTGGGAGGGGTGGTTTTTGCTTTTCGGAGGTGTGGCCTTGGGTCTGGGAGGAGTGGGTTGGGGTTTGGAAGGGGTGGCTTGGCGTTTGGGAGGGGTGGGCTGGAGTTTGGAAGGTTTCAAGGCAAGGGCAAATAAATAATCTTCACAGGGAAAATGGGTAGGATGGTCGGGAGCAGGTTGGGTTTGGGAGGTAGAAGGAGTGGCAGTGAGTTATGTGTGTGTGTCTGTTGAGGTTGCAGTTGCATGTGGGTCTGGTGTATGTGGTGTACATTTGGGTGTGTGTGTTTCTTCCTAGGTGTATGTTGTTTGGGTGAGTGTGGGAATTTGCATTTTGTGGGTGTTGTTTCTAAAGTATGTGTGTGGATGAGTGTGCTGTTGAGGTGCTGAGTGTGGTTATTGTGCTTATAGATGTGGTGGTGCATGTGGGTCTGGTGCCCGGGTGTGGTGGTGGTGGTAGTGGTGTTGCACGTGGGTATGGTAGTGGGGTGATATTTGTGGGTGTGCTGGTGGTGGTGGTTGTGGGGTGGTGGTGGGAGTGGTGTCTGTAGTGTGCTGGTGGTGGTGGTTGTGGTAGTGGGGGTGGTGGGTGGTAGGTATTGGTGTGGTGGTGGGGGTGGTGGTAGGTGTGGTAGGTGTGGTGGTGGTGGTAGTTGTGGGGGTGATGTCTGTATGCTTTTTGGGTGTGTGCCTATGTATTTTGGTGTGTTTGTGTTTATGTGTGCTGCTTCTATGTGTTTTAGTGGGTGCATGCAAAGGAGTGAGTGTGCTTGGGACAGGGCTGGGAATCGGGAATTGTGATGGGGAAGGGGTCTGAGTTGGTGCACAAGGTTGGGCTAGTTGGGAGGCTGCAGTGAGTGAGGAGGCTAGGCCTGTAAATGCTCTCTGCAGGCCAGACATAGCACCATGAATTCCTTCCAGGTAAGCTACTATTTGTTGCATGTGGCAACTAAGTCCCTGGATGGCATTCATGAGTGCAGTCTGGCCTACAGAAATGTTCCATAGGAGGCCAATAGCCTCCTCACTCAGCGCAGCTGTGGGGGACAGGGGCAAGGGTGAGTTGCCTGCAGCAAAGGAGACGCCACCCCATTTTGGAGGGCAGGTTTGGCCAACTGGGGGTAGCAAAAGGGAGGGTGGAGATGGTTCTTTGGATGACAGACAAGCATGCAGTTGGTGGAGTTCCTGTAGGGTCCACCAGCATTAGGGACTGCTCGCTTGTAGAGGCCTCTGAAAATGAAGTTGTTTATCTGGTGGCCTCCGTTGCAGTCCCTTCACCTTCCATGCCATTGGGCCAGTCAGTGTTTTGGTAGACTTAGCACCTGAGCCACAGTGGCCAGCAGCTTCCCCGCCTACGTGGCCAATGTCTCCTCCACCTGCTCCTGATGATGCTGAAATGTCAAATACAATTTTTATTTTTTATTTTATTTTACGGAGTTTTATATAGCACAAACTTGACCCGAAGGTATCGGGTATCAGAGCGCTTTACATAGCACCAGTTGCATTACATGAGGACACATTCATTTTTGTTAGGCACGGGGAGATTAAGTGATTTGCCCAGAATCACAGGATGTTCAGCGTCATTGCCAAAAACTCGAACCCAGTTCCCCAGATTTGAGGTCGACCGCCCTAGCCGTTAGGCCAACTCCTCTCCCCAATAGTTTTACTGAATCTGTGTTAAAAGAACTGTTCATGAACTTTGATCACAAAACAATTTCCAAGTTTTCATATTTCACCTGCTTCAAGACTCTCAAACGTTGGTTCTACATTTGCATAAGCTCATGCACTTAGGCAACATTTTCAGAAACCATTTGGTCACAGTTTTGTAATTCCCCATGATAGTGCCTATATCATGTATGATCCTGTCTCTTATTCATTTTTATTTCTCTGCAGGAACTGTTTAATACCTCTGAATGGTTGGGCTTTGTTGTTTAGAGTAGTGAACGTATGTCACCAAAAAGGATGTAAACCAAAAATACCTTTGAACAGTGTGTTTACAAAGCCCAAAAATCATGAATTATTTTCATTCACAAAAAGTAAAATATGAATCAATGTGTGTCAACAAATACTGCAATGTTGTACGATTATTTGTATAAACTGAAAGGCAGTTTCCTTGGTTTGGGCATTTCACAATAGTAACACTTACTTCAAGTAACTAAAGTATATTTCAAATATAAAAAATATTTGATGGATTCTGTACTGATGTAGCTTATCAATGTATCACTCACTATGTCGATACCTATGCTGTTGAAGAAATAAAGAAAAATATTTTGGGGTGGATTGACAAAAGACTTCTACAGCATAAGTAAATACATAGGCCTTGATACATTTCTAATACACTTCAGTACAGAGCAAAAACATTTTCACATTTGACTCCTAAATATCTCTGGCTATTTGAAGTTTGTTTTACAATTGTGAAATTGTTTTACAAAATATGCTGGCTTTCACTTCAGGCACAAATTGGTACAACATCATAGTAAATATTACATACTCTGATTCATATATAATTTTTACTTCAAATATTCAAATGTAACTCACAATATGCAACATATTACACCTTGATGCATTTCTACATTTGCCTAATGAGTCATGAGTTGGGTGTATTTTGAGTTGGGTGTATTTTGAGTTTTCAAGATGGGATACTCCTACATGGAATATTTCATCTTCAAAAGTCTCATTAAGTATTCCATTTTTATCCATCTTTGATTTATCATCTGGACATAACTAAGGACATTGAAAAATGGTTTGGGGTATGTGTTACTCTGACACCAATGTGTACACATTCCTGTCTGTTCCAAAAATTGTATGCCTCTCACAATTCTCTCTCAGGACCGGAGGCGAGGATTATGCTCAAACTTTCTTTATTCCTCCTTCCAGCAGCTTTTAACTTTTAACTTTATAACAAAAAACTAGCACTCACATGGTGCCTTAGCAAGGTCATGTACAGTTCACCAATAGACGGTCTCCATCATCCCCGAGGGCGTGTGCTTCCTGTGTCAACTCCTCTTTCTTTCCTGCTGCCAGCAGTTAAGTCGATTTTCCCTCTTGCTCGTCAGGGTTGTGGGGAAATTCTATTTTATGTTGCGTTATTGCCGCTCGCTTAGTGTAAGCGCAGCGCTAGAATTTTCTAGTTCGTTTCCCTCTTGGTACGTGAGGGGAAAAAAATTGTATTTTATATTGTATTGAGTGAAAACGAGAATTCTGTGCGCTTATTTTATATTGTTTAATCGCCGCTTGCTGTGTGAAAGCGCAACTCTAGAATTCTGTGAGATTGTGTTATTGTAGGCGTTTTCTTTTCAGTATGTTTGGGGCCGCGGGAGCACCGTCGTAAGCTCCGCTCGCGGCCCCCCTCACAGCCAGGCAAGCGGTGCAGTGCACGTCGAGACTGCCGGGGGGCGCGTGTCTCCACTCGTTGATCCTGACCGCTCTGGACGGCGGAATCGGCGAGTTCAGTCACTAAGCCCATGTTTCCCGGCGCGCACGGAGGCCTGAAGAGTCTGGAAGCCCTGACGCCCACCTGAGTGTGGGTCTGTATATATTAAATCGATCGTAGCCAGACGCCTGCAGCAAAGCAGATCTGTATTCACGCCGTGAGGCGCGCAAAAGCACTGTAGGTGCTAAGAGGCTGTGGGGGGGCGGGCCCAGACTTGTGAGACACCCGCTAGAGTAAGGGTGAGTCGCCCCTTTCTGGATACTATTCCGGCTACCCGCTTGGCGGCACAAAAACTAGTGATTCACTCACAATGAAGAAACTGGCACAATAATTCAGTAGGTTTGCCTACTGGCGCAGAGAGCGCTTAAAAGGGGGTTTAGTCTATAATTTTATCCCAGTCACTCTAGTGTCTATTCTCTGGTCATGGAGGAGGAGTATGCAGAGGAAGAGTCCCTGCAGGTTCTTCCCCTTGATGACGAGTTTTGTGATGCAGTTGACACGTCCATTCACCAGGCAGTGGAAGAGGCTATGGGGCCATTTGAGCGCCGCATAATGCAGATAGCTTATGCTTGCCGGGCAGAGCGACCCCAACGCGCCACGAAGCGCAAAAGCACCTCGGACATGGACGTGGGTGCCTTTGAATGACTGACGAGGGCCTTCTTAGGAAGGCCAGCAGTAGGAGGGCAGGATACCACCCCAGACACCCCAGAGACCCCTGGGTTAGTGCAGGATGACGAGGAAGAATCCTTTGGGGATCCGTCAGATGAGGCAGGCCCGCTAGACCCTGGCGCCCCTTAGTGCCCCCCTCAGGCACCTCCAAGGAAGCGGAGGATCTCCGATATGTTGGTACAGGAGGACCTAATACACCCACGGTTTTCGGAGTGGACACCCTCTCCAAAGTTCTCGGCGTTTGTTGCTGGAAGGCTGCGCAAACCTCTGGAAAAGGAGGTACGGGCTTGCCTCAGAGCAGAGTGCCCTCTCCCTGCCCTTCCAGGCAAAGTAGCAACCACGCCAGAAGTCGACCCAAAAATGGCCACCTTCTTGCAAAAGTACGTAAGAGACCCAAAAAAGGGATAGACAGATCCTGGAAATCCTGTCAGGATAAGCTTTTGGACATAACAGGCCCCATCACAAAAATTTTGGAGTTGGCGGAGGAGGCCAGACTGGCAGGCACCCCTCTTTCCCCGGAGAAAATTTCCAATTGGGCACAAGGTGCAATAGTTTTTTTGGGCAATGCTAATTGTGCCCTCTCTACAGAGAGGCGTCGCTCTTTTCTCCTGAAGGTGGATCCCAAGCTTGGGGACTTGGCCTCTTCGGAGGCGGGCACAGAAGTGCAGGGTAGTCTCTTTGGAGACCCGTTCATCAAAGAGTTGACGAAGTTCATCTCCACTTTTACGTCCTTAGATAAGGTGCAGTCATCTATTAAAAAGGTTTTCCACCCTAGAGTTTTTGTCGGGGCCGGTCGTGGCAGAGGGCGCTCGACTGGCCGCTTTTAAACCCAAGCCCTTCCAAGAGGCGGCAAGAAAGCCACAGACTCAGGAAAGCAAGAGTTTTTCCAATTCTGAAGAGGCTACAGAGGCCACGGAGGCAGAGGAGCAGTCAGAGCCCAGCCCTTGGCCACGTCAGGTGAGCCTTTCTCCTTTTTACCATCTAAAAGTGGGTGGCAGGTTGGCGGTTTTTGAGCACAATTGGAGGTCCATTCCCTCAGCTGCTTGGGTACTTCAAACCATCAGAGGTTTCCAGGTAGAGTTTTACCGCACACCCGTTCAGGCCGCTCAACCACACCGCTAGTTTTCACGCAGGACCAAGCCTCACTAATAGACAAGGAGGTGGTGAGCCTGCTGCGAAAAGGAGCGATTGTACCATCCCTTCTGCATCCCAGAGGCTTTCTCAGCAACATATTTCTTGTAGACAAAACGGACGGAGGCCAACAACCGGTAATAAACCTAAAGGAGTTCAACCAGTGGCTTGTCTACCGCCACTTCAAGATGGAGGGAATCTATCTTTTACGGAACCTCCTGCAACCCAACAATTGGATGGTCCATCTGGACTTGAAGGACGCATACTTAGCGGTACCCATCTTTCCCCCGCACAGGCGCTTCCTGCAGTTTCAATGGAGAGGGCAGGTTTACAAGTTTACATCTCTTCCTTTCGGCCTCTCATCGGCCCTGTGGTGCTTCAAGAAGGTTCTCAAACCGGTAGTGGAAACACTAAGGGCCAGGGCCCACGGCTCATCATTTATTTGGGCGATATCCTGCGCTTAGAACAATGCCCGTTGCGTCTCTCGCACCGTTTGCAGGAAACGGTGGATCTCCTCCAGAACCTGGGGTTCGTGATAAACGACAAAAAGTCTCTTCTGATGCCATCCAGACATGGACCTTCTTAGGGTTTACCATAGATTCGGTGGCCCGCACTCTGAGTCTTCCAGCGAGAAAGATCACCAAGATCTGCAGGGAACTAAGGAGAGTGTTAGCACGCTCCTCCACTTCACTGAGGCAGATAGCTCGGTTGGTGGGTCTTCTCGCCTCTTCAATTCAAGTGATCTTCCCCGGGCCGCTCCATTACAGAGCTTTGCAACATTTGAAGGCCTCTCACCTCCGCAGGGGCCTGCAGTACTCAGATTCGGTTCCTATTACAGAGGAGGTCCGCATGGAATTGAGATAGTGGCGGGACCATATGGAAGCCTGGAATGGCAGAGCCATCTTTGGCTGTGATCCAGACTTGGTAATAGAGTCGGATGCCAGCAAGTTGGGCTGGGGAGCCCATTGTGGGGACTCCTTTACAGGAGGAAAGTGGTCTGCCGAAGAAGGCCAACTCCACATCAATTGCCTGGAGTTGATGGCGGGCTCCTTCGCGATCCAGTGCTGGACGAAGGACAATGTCTCGGCTGTCCATTACATCAACCACCTCAGGGTACGAAGTCCAAGGCGCTAGCGGATCTGGCCAAGGACCTTTGGACGTTTTGCCTCTCCAACAACAACTCGGTAAGGGTGGAATTCCTTCCGGGAGGCTCCAATGTGGTGGCAGACTGGTGCTCCAGGAGCTAGTTGGACATGAGTTTGTGGCAACTGCACCCATAGACATTTCAGAGACTGCACAACAAGTGGGGCCCGTTTTCAGTAGACCTCTTTGCGTCCCGGTTAGACCACCAGCTTCTGAAATTCTTCAGCTGGAAACCAAACCCTCTAGCGGCTGCGACAGACGCTTTTCTCCAGAACTGGTCCTCGGAGGCGGGATATGCCTTTCCCCCGTTCGCGATGATAATGAGACTCATGACGCATATCCGCAGGCAGCAAGCGAGGGTGGTGTTGATCACTCCATATTGGAAGTCTCAAGTGTGGTTTCCAGTTCTTCTGGAACTTTCCTGGGATTCTCCAATCCTTCTACCCCGCGATCCTTTCCTTCTGAGGGATCCCCGGGGCAATCCCCATCGTCTAGTCCAACAAGGGAGAATGCCCTTAGTGGCCTGGCGGATTTCAGGCATCGCTGGAGAGCCTCTGGCCTTTCGAATGAGGCTCAAAGGCTGCCGGGAGCAGCTTGGGTGGCAGCACAAATAAACGATATAGATCAGCTTGGTCCAGATGGGTCAGTTGGTGTGTTCGGAACGACCAGGATCCCATGGGGTGCGAAGTGGTAGCCATTATTAACTTCTTGGCGTAATTAGCGGCCCAGGGACTGGCATACCGCATGGTTAACTCCTACAGGTCAGCGATTTCAGCAGGCCATACGCCAGTCCAGGGTCGACCAGTCGGAGAGCACTTGATGGTTTGTAAGTTGATGAGGGGAATCCGCCTCACGCTTCCTCCAGAACCCAGGTATTCGTCGCTTTGGGACGTTAATAAGGTGTTGCATCTGTTCCAATCCTGGCAACCCAATAAGTACTTGTCCCGTAAAGAACTATCGGCTAAGCTGGCGATGCTTTTGTGTTTGATTTCTTGCCGGAGAATATTGGACGTTAGGGCACTGGACATTTCAGGGTGGGTTTTCACTCTGCAGGGAGTTACGTTCCATATTGTTCGCAGGACTAAGTCGGACTCCAGAGTGGTATCTTATCCGGCTTTTGATAACTCCCCTAAGCTGTGTGTGGTTCGATGTCTCAAGTAGTATGAGAGTATGACGGAGGAAACTCGCCCCCCGGGAAGCGCCAATTGCTGATTTCCTTAAGGAAGCCCTTCAAAGCGGTTACGCCACCAACTATTGCCCGTTGGATCCGATGTGTAATGCAGGAAGCGGGCATAAACGTCTCGCAGTTTGGCACCCATTCGGTGTGAGGAGCCATGGCTTCAAAAGCGTTCTCCCTGGGAGCCAGGTTGGAAGATATTTTGAACGCCGCAGACTGGTCGTCAGACTCTATGTTTAAGAGATTCTACTTTAAACCAGTCGTGGACATGGCATCGCTGGTGGTGGATAAGCTTTGAACTAGCATAATCCTCGCCTCTGGTCCTGACATAGAATGAAAAATTTCCTAGTAAGCATGACGGAATGTTTCAATTCTATTAAGGACACGGAGGCGAGGATTATTCCCGCCCAGGGCTCCGAGGTCCCCGTTTCCCACCCGATTTTGTTAAAGGAGTGCACCCGTCAGGTAGAAGCCTGCCGTATGGTAAAAGTATATGCTTCAAGTTTGTTCTCAAGGTAGTGGCAAATCTAGTTAGGAATGCAAAGGAAGGCAGAGTCCGTCACTGTTTATATTGAGATGCTCTTGCATTATGTTGGAAGGATATGTTAAAAAATGTTTATTGGTCGTGTATCGAGATCAGAGTCATGGGTTTGTCGTTTGACCTCTTCCAGGTTCTGAAGGTTCCACAAATGACTGACAAGACGCGAGGATTCAGTGTTCGCAGTCAAGAAAGAGGAGTTGACACAAGAAGCACACGCCCTCGGGGATGATGAAGACCGTCTATTGGTGGACTGTACATGACCTTGCTAAGGCACCATGGGAGTGCTAGTTTCTTGTTATAAAGTTAAAAGTTAAAAGCTGCTGGAAGGAGGAATAAAGAAAGTTTGAGCATAATCCTCGCCTCCGTGTCCTTAATAGAATTGAAACTTTCCGTCATGCTTACTAGGAAATTTTTCATTATTTTCCAAAAAAACAGACTGGCTTACATGCACACTTTTGAAGGAGTAAGACATCATGCAAATCTGTCACTTTTAACATGAATGAAATAGTAATTTGTAATCAAAACACATTTGGGATATGTGTTAAATCTAAAATATAGCCATTTAATTTGATATTACTAGACATTTTGGCTCACTTTCTCACTCTTGTTTGTGTATAAAACCAACTTACCAATGTGACGTTAGGAACATCCACTGTATCATAAGTGCATTTTATGTTGTGTCACCTGTAATAGGGCTAACTTTACATCATTCACAGTAGGGAAGGAGCATCACACCTGACATAATAAAGACAAGTGGCCTGTTTGGTACAGCTGCCCCTTATAACATGAAACAAACTCATGTATATTTGTTGTTTAGGCAAGCATGTGTTTGCTGAAACCAGTCCTTTGATAGTGAACAAATTCATATACAAAACACATCATCATACACCTTGTGCAAAACTTACACCTTCAAGAACTCTTCTTCTGCACTGGACATGTGTCAACCATAATGTTGATGGCAAAATTATTTGCTGTAACAAAAATTTTTAACATGTAAACTCACTGTAGAACTTACTCCCTTGATGCTGCTGTTGGGCTCTCAACTGCCCTTCAAGGTCTGGATAGGCCACCGCAAGTATTTGGGCCATTAGGGGGTCGGGGTGTGGAGCAAGCACTTCCCACGTTGGGAGTATTTGCCGAGGCGGGCTTCTGATGACTTCTTTGTCCAGCGCTGTAGGTCCCCCCACCTCTTATGACAGTGAATGGTGTACCGCCTGTAGACCCCCAGGGTCCACACCTTCTTGGAGATGGCCTTCCATACCTCCTTTTTCTGATGGGCGTTGACCTGTATGGATACAAGAAATGAAAGAAAAAATAATTGTTTGTTACTTGTTTGTCTGTATTGATGTAACACAATTATACTACATCAATCACAAGCTATTTCTCATCATTGAATATCATTGTGGAATACTGAAGGCTAAACAACTTGCGCATTAGAACCAGACACCACCATGGCCAGCTAAATTGACTTGAAGTCTATTGTCCATAGAGCCAGATACTATGGTTCGAACTAAGCACCAAGACTAAGGGCACTATGAAAGGGCTGCCATGTGTCAGTGAGAGCGTGCTCTTTGGGGCTGTATGAACATGTGTGTTTATGAAGGGGATATATTTATATGGGTGACTGAGAGCCTGTGAAATTTAAACTGTTTGTGTAATTAATAACACTCCATTTCATTTTTCTTCCATTTAAAAGCATTCTGGATCATCATTTTGTGCACAACGCCAATTTTGAGTTGATAAGGAATGTTTTCTGAGAGTCCAATACCTCAGTGGTTCAGTTGTTCACCTCTGTGACTCAGTCCCAGCCTGGCCCACATATCTGACATTTGTGCTTATTTGAAAAATAACTCATGGCTGTGAGCTACTCTAAAGATGTCTGGGAGCTCCCAAATGACTGGTTGGAGACACTTGATCTAGGCTGAGTGATATGTGGGATAATACATATGGCAAACATAATTTTCATTTGGTATGTAAAACATATCTATGTACAGTGGTACACAAGTTATAATGTGTTTTCTATTTTTACATAATGTGAAATTTCTACATTTCACATGAAAATCATGTACATACATAGATATATTTCAAAATACACACCAAATAAAATGTAGGGCTCTAAACACACAACACATACTAATGTTGTAGTTTTCTCTACTCATAATGTGCTTAAAAATTCATCATTGTATTGTGTACTGTAAAAAACAAATGACACTTCACTTCAATCACTACACTTCACTCAGGAACTCAAAGGGACATTCTAGCCTGTGTATTAAAAAAAAAACAGACAGATTTACAAATACATTTAAAACACAGACCTGTTCCTCTGGTGAGTCATAGAGCTGGCTGTACAGGGACAGAAACTGAGTTGCCAGCGACTCCAGCTCCTCTGGCGAGAATGCTGGGGCCCTGTCACCTGCTCTTCCTGGCATAGTGGCTCCCAGAGGTCAGAAACAGCAGCAAAAGTTGAGGAGATTTTGTTGGCTGCAGTGTTAGGAGGCAAGTGAGCTTTTTTCGAAACGCCGCATACATTTACACAAGAGCAGCCCAAGCAGGTAAGAGCGTTGGGGCGGGGTGGAGAGGGACTCGACAGACGACAATGAGGGAAAATTAATTATTTTTTCAATTTTCCCTCATCGTATTCTGTTGAGTCTCCCCCACCCCTCCCCACCGCTCTTACCTGCACGAGCTGCTCCTGCATGTACATGACGTATGTGACTGTCAACAGCGACAAACACATCCATTGGTTGTCCTATATTGGCTTTCACACACGTTAGCCTACGGCTAGGTCCGTTGTGGAGTTTCACACCCACTAGGCAGTCAACTTCGGCCGCGGTCGACTAATTCCAAATGTCAAGCAGTCGCCATTTTAGATTGTGGAATAGTGTGTTTGTGACTGTTAAGTGCATCACCACCACTCAAAATGGTGGCTAATTTGTTTACATGTCGAAAATGCTAATTTTCTTCATTTGTTTTTACAAAAAAGTGTAATGTAGTGCCTTACTGTGGTTTGAAGCAAGATTTGCGCGGTGATGTTGGTACCACCGTTGACGGTATTTACAAAGTATTATTTACACATTTAAAAAATATATAATTTACAAATGTAATAAATGTGAATTCCTAAAATAATTTAGACTAAAGATAACAACATTCTCTATAATTATGTATTTAAACTATTATATGTATTGAAAACTAGATGTAAAGTCTAGTTTAATTTGAAAATATGTTAGCAAACATTTACAACAATCTTTTTATTTTTCAATGAAGACATTTGAACCCAGGGAAAGTGAGGAGACGACAGCCTCAAGTGTTCCGACCATTTCCAGACCTTCCCACCATGGAAGAACAGGATATTATCAAAAAATTCAGATTGAATAGGCAAACAATTATTGATTTATGTAATCAGCTGCAGCCAGATCTTCTGCCTCACAATATGAATCCCACATCCATACTACCAATAGTCAAAATAATTGCAGTACTCCATTTTGTGGCCACAGGATCATTCCAATACAGTGGTGTGCTACAAGAAGTTCTTTCTTTAATAATGAGAAACATCAACAGCTTCGTTCAGTTTTCTACAAACCAGTATTTTGCCAATGTGAAGGGGGATTTTTTTGCCTTGGGCCGCCTACCACATGTGGTTGAAGTAATCGATGGCACACATATTGCCCTAGTGCCACCACATGCCAGAGAACAAGTGTACCGCAATTGAAAGAACTTCCATTCAATCAATGGGCATTTTTTCTGCTTACCAGATTTGTGCATGTTTTCCTGGATTAACCCATGATTCCTTTGCACTGTGGAACAGCAGCATACCCCTGCAAATGTCACAACTTGGACCTGGGAGGGCCTGGCTTGTTGGTAAGTACTGTCTGCCATTATATTGTTTGGTTATCATAAAGTGTAATAAGCTAAAATTGAGTTACAATTGTGATGCTCATTTTTTTTTATCCATATAGGAGGTTCAGCTTATCCTAACCGACCATGGTTGTTAGCACCGCTGAAGAATCCAACAACGTCAGGGGAAGTCCGCTTCAATTAGGCCCATGGAAGAACACCGAAGTCAATGGAGCGGGCTTTTGGGGTCCTAAAGGCCAGATTTTGATATGTGGACAAAACTGATGGAGCCCTCCACTACTCACTCGATAAGGAGTGCAAAATCACCATGGCATGCTGAATGTTACACAGCATTGCCCTGCGACGGAACATCCCATACATTGCAGATGAAGAAGACCATGAAGAGCCACCAGGTGAGATTGTGAAATGCCAAATGAAGATGATAGCGTTGAAGAGGAAGGAATTGACATACATCAAGATGTCATTGACAACTTCTTCACATTAGTTTAAGTATATAATTGCTTTTTATTTTATCAAATGTTAAACCAACTTTTAATGTAATGAGGATAAAAGTCTGTGCTGTACATTTTTTTGAAAAGCCAAGTAAAGTGACATCCAGGGCAAAGATGTTTGTTGATTAAAGTTTTGACACATTGACTACTGTGTTCACTTGCATTCATCTTTGATTGTTCTTAGAAAATGTGTCCTCAAATATATTCATTTGTAAGGTGTCTATTTTGTATTGTAATTTAATTAACCTTTTTGATTTTCTCTGTTTAATAACCCTTAACCATGTCATCTTCATTTAGACATTTCAAAGTTGTGCCATTTGCAATTATATGCTGCTGTTGCAAAGTACAAAGGGAACATGTGTTGATCCTGTGGAAGATACACACAAACTTTGGGTGCACATATTCTGTACTGAGACAACTTGTACAGTGACTTAATGGAAGTTTGTAAAATTGCATTAGACTTGTTTCCTGTTGAATGTTGGCACCAGGCCAATATGTGCTGCTTGATTTGCTCGAACCACATGTGGTAGTCAACAAAAAGCATACTAATCGTCATTCACATTGGCAAAATGCTTCTTTTGTGTTAAGTGTATGAAGCTGCTGATGTGTCTAATCATTGTAGAAATACCTTCTTGTAGCACACCACTTAAAGTAGGTTGCGACATTCCCCCTGATACTGCAACAGTGTATTGGAATGATCCTGTGGCCACCAAATCGAGTACTGCTAGGATTTATGACTATTGGTATTATTGCTGTGCAACTCGTATTGTGAGGCAGAATATCTGGCTCCAGCTGATGACATAATTCTGTAATATTTTGCCTATTGAATCTGATTGTTTTGTTTATATCCCCTTCTTCCATGGTGGCACGGTGTGGAACTGGAAATGTAAAAATGACACTGAGTGTTTGTGTGATGTATGGTTTGTTATGTTTAAGAAACATTTGACAGACCAATCTCTTTCAAATATAATGAAGTACTAGTTGATGAGTTTTTGGTATTTGTATTTTGTTTTCATCATAGAAATTTGTGAGACATTACTTACTTGCAATTCATTCATAAAAAACCAATCATTTGATTCTTTACATTTTAAAATGTATGACGGGAGGAAAAAAATGCATAAATACAGAAAAGGACTACAACACCAGTGTTTGACTTTGTTAGTCTTGCTTTTATTACACAAAACCAACTAACAAAAACAGGATGTAAACCAAAAAGCAAACAAAAAAAGGAAATGTCAGTCATGGTGAATGAAATCATTATTGAAGAGACAAAATTGTTTGAAGTCCAATGCCGAAGACCTGGCCCATCATGTCTTGGGACTGAAGGAGGGATCCGAAGACTTGGTTGAGCGTGGCCTGGGTGACAGTAAACCCAATGGCCTCACTATGCTGGCCCACAGTTTCCAACCCACAACCCCTACCCCAGTACCCTGTGCCCATGACCCAGTGTGAACCATCCCACTAATTCCTGGCTAAACTGGAGGTGGTGGTGATGGAGTCTCAACAGCAACAAGAACTGGGGGGCACAAGATTGGCGTGGTGTTGGTTTGGACACAGGATGTGGAGATATCTGTGAGGTGAGGTGTTATAACTGCTGGGATCGGAAGTGTAGATCTGGGCCGAGTGAGACTCACTGGAGCCGTCTGCCCAGGAAGACCAGGTGGACCAGGCAGCTCCTCGTTATTCAGACTTTCAGGAGTGGAGTCCTCCCTGAAGGCTTGTTGCTGGGCTGGAGTGGAGGTTTCCTCAGTGGCAGGTGTTTGGCCACGAGCTCTAGCTGTTGGGCCTATTACGAATGTGAAAAAATGGATACATTGTAAAAGTGTGGATTACACATACAATGAGTTTCAAGCAAAAAATGTAGCAACCTAAAAGGGAAAAGGTAATCAATATCATGATTGTACCTTTCAGTGGTGTTGTACTTATTTACACAAACAGGTTAAATTTCATACAAAACAACTTCAAATAAACAAATAAGTTGTCCTGAAATGACAAAAAAATGTAGTAACTATAAATGAAATGTACCAACCATTCAACACAACACACTAGAGAGGAGAAATGTAAAACTAACCATTCCAAGGCCTAGCAGGCTAAAAAACAGACATTTACACAACTTAGAAGGAACGTTTGCATTTTATCATATTAACAGTGCAGAGTACATTTTCCACATACACCACGTATATTCTGCATGCAGATTTACCTTCCTTGAAAATTCTAGCTCTACAAACTTTGATTTCCGCAACTAATGACATCAGTTCATTTACATGACAAGAAAAGGACAACATACAAAGCTTCTACACAAACAATTTTCAAAAGATAGCATTAAACAGAGATTGGTAAAGAAATGACACTTTGCTGTAAGTGAAAAAATGATTGAAAAGGGAGAATAAGCAAAATTACATTGCAATATGATTTTCATAAAACAGAAACAAGGCATCACAGTAGTTGTAGTTATTTCAATGATACGTTCAAAACACATCTAAAATTGTAACTTGTACATACCTAGTTATAATCTGCAGTAAAAAGAGAACAGACATTTACTAGATAAAATACATTTATGTTATTTGTTACTTGGTGTACAATCACTTTCAGGCACCATAATATCATGTGAAATGTAATGGAGATTGAAACCTCTTATCTTACATACAGCACAATACATTCAAACAAACAAGCCAAAAAAGATGTTACTGATATATTTAGGTATGTATGTAAAACAAATTTTCAAAACACATTAGCAACAGCTAACTTCAAAGCAAAAAGGACATTTAGATTTAGTGGCACATTGCAAAGTCTATTGTACCAGTCTCCACTCCACCAGGGAATTCTGTCAAGTCTGCAGGATGTAGGATCTGCAAGACCTTCTCCTCCCAGGGAAAGAGTTGTAATGGGGGGCTGGGAAAACCACCACCAGTCCTTTGGGCATCCAGGTGATACTTGGAGACCAGGGGACGCACTCTCCCTCGCAGGTCATTCCACCTCTTCCTAATTTCCTCCTGTGTATGCAGGTTGTTTGCTACAGCATTCACTCTGTCAACTATTCTGGTCCACATTTGCCTTTTCTGAGATATAGTTGTATTTTGGACTTGGGCTCCAAAAATTTGTGGCTCTACTCTAATGATTTTATCCATCATGACTGACAATTCACCCTCTGTAAAACCAGGGATTTCTCCTCAGTGCATTATCCAAATACATATGATGAAATCAAATTAATTAACCACAAGGGAATAAATGAAAAAAGAAAAAAGAAAAAAGGGACAAGAAACAGGGAAAAGCAATAAAATAACCTCACTTCAATGAGCAAATTTCTCCTTTCGAATGTCGTGGTGCAGTGGAGTGGCAAAGGATCATGGTCTGAAATGAAGTATGTTTTATTGTGTGGTATGCAGGTGAAAACAATTAGGCAAAACACATCAAGTGTGTAATGCTAGCATCTATCCTACAGCCATAGTAATAGTCCAATGTTGACTGCATCCCGTGATGGAATCAATACGTCAGCAAGCAGCCCTTAGAACTCCACTAGCACAACTGTTGAATCTAAATAGGCTTGGCGCAGCTACGCCACCTTGATGGCAACAGAGTACTATTCGCCAGCATAGGTGTCTGCCACATCGGCAGAGGTGAGCCGCATGCACAATGGTAAACACTTTGTCAACGTGGATGGAAATTCAGCCTGCATACATCTTTTGTCAACATGGATGGAAATTCAGCCTGCATACATCTAGACAGGGTGGGCAAGATTCCGTCAGCTTGACAGAGTACTTGGAAACTCTGCACAGTGTGACAACGGTAGTCCCTCCAAGATCTAAATCAGGCCCTTAGTCCTGTATTGGGGCAGAATGCCCACATTTAAAAAGAAAAAGGCCTCTCTGGGCCCATGGGTGTTGAAATCGCCTGCGGCTCTGAAGCCTTTGTTTCACATTTCTTCTGTGATGGTTCAATAGATCCTCGGGATTCCATGCAGGGCTGTACTGTAGGCGGATCGGCGGGTGGCATGGTTTGGCATAAGTGTGACTAGAGCCAGCACCCTCCCCACGGTCTCCATGACGTGAGGCTGTAACAAGTCCGTAATTAGGCTACAACAAGCCCGTAATTGTTCCTCTCTCGAAAGGAAGAGAGGCTGCCATACGTGAGTACACAATATGGTTCACAATTGACTCAGAGTTGAGGTGCACCTTAGTGTGTGCACACCGCTCGGGTCATGCCACTTGGTCCTGAAGAAAACCTAGTACTACCACTCACAGGTTGAAACATGTAGACCATCACTCTCACTATAGATACCACAGGCCATTGAAGCCTCCTAGGGTATCACTCACTGATTTTTAATCTTGCCTTATTGCTCCGCATTAAAAATTTAGGGAGTACAATAAAGACAATAAACCACCTTTCACTCACTTGCACTTTTGTCAAAAAAACCAGCTCCACTGTAAACAGGTGTTGAAGCACACCCGAGTAACATTCAGTTACTCGGGTGGGACCCCCTATGATGAAGCAAGTCACCAACTAGGTTGGTGAGTGAGGGGTCTTTTTCTAAAAAAGGAATATTCTTTCCTTTTTCCACCTCCATGGTACCTAGCGGATTTCAACACTGATTTCCTCAGGGAATTACTCCTTCTTTTGTTTATTTATGGTTCAATAGATAACAGCTGCGCGCAGGGCCACGGCTGTCAGCTGCTGAGCAGTCACAGCAAAAGCTGTGAAAGGAGGCGGAAGTCAGCCCCTGGCTCTCCCTGGGCTCCGCTAAACTGCTTTTCCTTGTTCAGCTGAGCCAAGGAGACCCAGGAGCTGAGTAACATTCCCCCGCCTTTCTTCCAAGGCTTTAGTGATACTGTGAGCTACGGGTGGTTGACGGGGGGAAGGCTCCTGTGTGCCCTACTGCACAGGCTTTGCATTTCACTTTCCCTTGCCCAATCCATATATTTTGGAGAGGCAGGGGAAAGAGAGAGAGAGGCAGAGGATGTGTATTAGGACATTTTAATGTTGAGCACAGCTGGCCTATACTAGTTTATATAGGCCGCTGCTGCTCCATTGTCTTCAATGGAGCTCTCAACATTCCAGTTTTCTAATTGAGGTTGGTACAGGAACAAGAAATAATTACAGGAAGGTCCGAAATGTTCTGCTAAGACATGAGAGCTCTTGTTCCCAGAGCATCTTGGAAAAAAATTACTGTGGGTCTCATGGTGTAGACTTGCAATTTTCTTTAAGGGCAATTGAATGACTGGCACTGTAGGGATTCAAAGCACATACAAAAACCAACAAGAAATGTCCAGGGAGTCACTCACTATGGGACCACCCAAAAGATAGCAAACTGTGGGATTAATTTTCAGAAGGGCTTCGGGGGAAAAGGAGTTGTGACAGAGGTCACACCAGATTCCCTATGTGGCTCTAAATGAGTTCTAAGACACTGCCTAAAGTGCTTGTGAACATGCACACACATCCAAAGGCCCTGTGATTCATGACATGATGGATTACAGATATGTGACCCCAGAACAATATCTCAGAGGACAATTTTCAAGGGTGCTAAGGAATTCAAGGGAGAGGCAATCAGGAGGTCTTTATGGGTCAAATTAATATTTTCATATTGGAGTTGAAGGTTTGAACCGAACATGCATATATGGTATCACAGCCTTGCTATACTATTGGTCTGAACTAAACCAGGCCAGCAATAGCAGTCAGGTCAGGTATCTGCAAAGTATGAGCAAGTAATCTGGCCTCCCCCCAGGAAGCCACTTTAGGACTGCTGCTCAAGACCTTGTACTCCTACTTCTGGATCATAATATTGCCCTGTCCCAGGCCATCGTGGACTCAACATTGGCTTTCTTAAAGCAACTATACATGGCACAGCACAGGTCATCAAGAGCCTGAAGAAATATGACCACATCACCCACACCCTGATAAAACTCCACTGGCTGCCCTTGCAAACTGCACAATCTTCGAGATCAGCTACAGAGTTTACCAAACATTATGACTAACACTTCTGCCAATCTGGCTGGCATGCTCACCTTCTACTGTGGTTTTCAGAACACCCATATCAAACTGGAGATGAAGTGCAAAAAAAAGAAAAAAGAAAGCAAAAGGCTTCTCCATTTATGCACCCAGGACCTATAATTACATCCTTGCATCCAGCAAGGCCATTGTAACACTTCTGCAATTTGGGAAAGAGCTGAAGACAAACCTCTTAAAGAACCCTACAGCATGAAGATGTAACAGTCCACAACCACTCAGGCCTGTCCAAAGCTTTTGTGGAGCCTAGGTCACTAATGAAATGCACGCCCCACTATACAGCATGAGCAAGCCGTTCACAAGAAAAACAATGTCCTTGGAAACATTTGGAGGAAGCTCCAGTATATGGCACCATCTAGTGGTGACTGACATTACCTGCTTCATAGTGAGCATATCGTAAAACCAGGCATGCCTCCTTTTGTGATATATAAATACAGTTAGCAGTGGCAGTGCAGGGCCTGAAAAGAGCAGGGCTTTGGGCAACAACTTCAGCCGATCCTCGTCTTATGATGGCTCAGCCTCCCCTCCAACAACTCCAGCTGATCCTTCCATCTTATGATGGCTCATCCTCCCCTCCAACCATTGATTTAATGTTTGTCTTTACCATGCACAACACTCAACTGCTTTTTGTATAGGTTTGCAGTATATAAATAGCGGATCACTGACACAATATTGCAGTAAACATTATCGTTGACAAAAATATTGTGTCAAAAATTATCGTTTACCATAATATTATATTCCTATACATATAATGGTAAACACAAAAATATCGGGGAAAAATATCGTTTACACTAATATCGTCAAAAATAGACAAAAATATTGATTTTTAATATAAATAGAGTTTAGGGTAGTACATGCTAAAAATGTTAATATATAAGTGTAATATAATGTAAATTAAATATATTCCACTAATATTTAATTCTATATGTAAAAATATAATTTTTTATAAACACACACACACACACACACACACACACACACATATATATATATATATATATATATATATATATTCACTGAAAAAAACCATAGGTTTCAGGTACGTTATAGTTAGAAATTAGCATTTAAAAAACCTTTGAAATTCACTGAAAAAACCATAGGTTTTAGGGACAGTTATAGTTAGTTGGACATTTCACTCGTACAAAACCATAGAAATTCCCCCGTTATAGTTAGTTCAGCTAACTATAACTCGCGCCCCGCAATGCACTGCTGATGACGTCACATATTACATCACTCATGACATGGTCAGTGACATCACTGATGACATCACTGATGACATCTCAAATGACATCACTGATGACATCATGCAGTGACTGTGTGTTTCTGTAAAGTTTAAATATTTTTAATATATATAGGAAAAGACGTATTGAAGAATGAGTGGGTGTATAAGTGTCTGTATGGATGATTTAGTAGGTGCGTGACTGACTCTATAAGTGAGTGATTTAACGTATCTTACTGAATGCATGGGTTAGTGATTAAACTTGGTGAATGTCTGTATCCGTCTGTCTGTTGCTGTGTAAGTGGCTGCATGTGTTTGTGAATATCTACATGAGTGTGTATATGAGTTATTGAATGGATGTCTGAGTATCTGTATGGGTGCCTGAGTGTTTGTGTGGGAGGGGTGTGTGTGACTCTGTGCATAGATGTGTGAGTGGGTGATTCACTGGGTGGATGGTTTCAAGAGTGCATCTGTGATAGACTGTATGGGTGGGTAAGTGTGTGTAAGAGTGTGTTAGTGAGTGAATGTATGTCCCAGTGGTACATGTGTGAGTAACTACATATGTGAAACGCAGTATATATGTGTGTTGGAGTATATAAATAGCTATAAGCGAGAGTCTGTGATTGTGAGAGTGACTGTATGGATGAGTGTGTGCTTGTATCAGTGATTGTATAAGAGCGTAAGAATATGCTAGTATTTGTATGAGTAAGTGAGCTGTTGTGTGTATAACTGTATAGGTGAGTAAATGGCAGTGTGATTAATTATTTGCATGACTGACTAGGTGTGTGAGTACCTCTATGGATGAGTGGCGGTGTGTGAGTGTCTATATAGGAGTATGAGTGCATATGATAGTCCTGTACTGAGTGACCATAAGTATGAGTGACTGTACGGGTGAGTGAGTGGATGTGTGTGTGTAGACCTAAGAATCAGTGAGTGGGTATGTAGTTATTGGTGTTGGAGTGTGTATGGTTTTGAGAATGGCAGTCTGTAATTTACAGTGGGTGTATCATAAGTTATATTAGGGTGTGAGAAGATGCATGAAATTATCACATGGATGATGTCATCAGTGATGTCATTTGAGATGTCATCAGTGATGTCATCAGTGATGTCACTGACCATGTCATGAGTGATGTAATATGTGACGTCATCAGCAGTGCATTGCGGGCGCGAGTTATAGTTAGCTGAACTAACTATAACGGGGGAATTTCTATGGTTTTGTACGAGTGAAATGTCCAACTAACTATAACTGTCCCTAAAACCTATGGTTTTTTCAGTGAATTTCAAAGGTTTTTTAAATGCTAATTTCTAACTATAACGTACCTGAAACCTATGGTTTTTTCAGTGAATTTCAAAGGTTTTTTAAATGCTAATTCCTAACTATAACGTGCCTGAAACCTATGGTTTTTTCAGTGAATTTCAAAGGTTTTTTAAATGCTAATTTCTAACTATAACGTGCCTGAAACTTTTGGTTTTTTCAGTGAATTTCAAAGGTTTTTTAATGATAATATTTAAATGTAATATTAGTTACATGTATTTTTTTATACTAATTTTCTACAGATGTTTATCTGTTTATTTTTACATATTTAATTTTTTTAACATTAATTATATATTTTTAATATAAATTGAAAAAAAATGTTTTCAAAAATATTGCAACAGAAATATATATATATATTTTTTTATTTTGTTAATAAATTTAAAATTTTTCTTTTTAATGGTTTTTTGGAGTCGCGCACCCGCAGAGTACCTTACAAGATCAGTGCGCGGATTGTAGCCGCCATTTTAGGAAAGTCGTGAAGGATCCGCGTAGGGTGTGCGACGGGTGTTTTACAGTTACGTGATATACGTATTTTACGTGTTGTGCGTGATTAGTATGCAACCGGTTCGCGCTTCTTACGCATACGCATTCGTGACACATGCGCATTGTAGTACGCGACGCTTGTGCGGAGACGGGCCCCGCGTGACGTCATATGCGTGCTGTACGCGCTGTTTACGCGACTCCCGCAAATTTTTTTATGTTCTAAAATGACATATATATGTCTTTAATACGCATATTAGGGCCAGACATTATCTAAGATATGCATAAAAATAATATATTTTTACTTGTAATAAACTTATATTACTTTTAAATGCAATTTCGCGAAGTCGCGTCGGGTGCGTGCTGCGTGTGCGCAAGGTACGCGGATCCCATGTGACTTGAAAAAAAAATATTTGATTGGTTCATAGACATTAAATGGATTGGACAGAGAGGATTAAAGTGGCACCAATTGATGCCATTGGTTAAATCCTTTTTGCATCTCCAACACCCTGACCTCATAATTGTGCACTGTGGTGGCAATGACCTAGGCACTTTCACTGGGGTAGGTCTGGAAATGCTTATGAAGGACACCTTTGGAGAATTCATGTCACTTTTCGCCCAAACTGCCTTTGTCTATTCTAACATATGCCAAAGACAGAAATGGAAGTGGTCCAATCATTTTTGTCCACAGATTGAGAAAGCTAGGAAACATGTCAATAAAGCTGTTTCTGCTTATCTCAGAGATTATACGATGGGGTCAATTTTCAACAACAATCTGCGTTTTAATATGGATGGCATCTATAGGAGAGATGGTGTACATTTTACAGATGAGGGTAACAGAGTCTTTCTCAACAACTTTAGACTCTGCATCGGTACTTACTTGTAGGTACCAAAATCTGTCAATAAACACAAGGGCTCTTTTTAGAGCCACCCAAGATATAAACATATATGCTTTATGTATATTTACTTTTTTTTAAAAAATATTTGGGGGATTCGCGCACCCAACGCGTTTACACTGGAGTCGCGCACCCAACGCGTTTACACCAGGGGGCCGCGCTGGGAGTCGCGCAACCAACGCGTTCACACTAGGGGCTGCGCTGAGCGGCGCGCTGGGTGCGCGACTCCTAATTTTACAGTAAAATTTTTGTTAGCTCCTACCACTAATTTATATTCTCCCCGGGGACCCCATCCCCCGGGACCTATACATAATGATGGAGACCGTGAGGGGAGCCCCAATGCCCCCACGGTCCCGCCGGCTCCCCGCGTCCTTCGGGAGCCGGCATTGCTTTTCCACATGGGGATCTGCTGACATGCAGCTCCCCGTGTGGAAAAGCAATTTGCTTTGAATTTTGGAAGAGAGAGCAGGTTTCCTGCTCTCTCTTCCAAAATCCAAAGCAGTTTGCAATGACAGGACGGGAGCCGCGAGGCTCCCGTCCTGTCATTGCAAACTACAGTGTTCCGGGGGTAGGCACCCCGGGACACTGCAGGAGCCGGCCCTGGGGGGTGGCGGTCCCCAGGGCCACCATAGGCTCCAGGAGGGGTCCGCGCTGCCCCCCTCCCCACATCTACATAGCCCCAGGGAGGTGGTGGTCCCCGGGGCTTCAGGGGTCCGAAACGGACCCCCACATGTATTTCCTTAGTGCCCCGGGAGGTGGCGCTCCCGGGCGTGTGGGGGTTCGAGCCCCCCCCACACAGGTCTTTTAATTTTTTTTTAAAATAAGCCCCGGGGGGTGGCGGTCCCCGGGGCTGCAGGAGGGCCGAGAGCCCTCCCGCACCATTTCGAAATATAAGCCCCGGGGGGTGGTGGTCCCCGGGGCTTGGGGGTGCCTTACAGGCCCCCCCATTCATTTTTATTAACCCCCGCATGCCCCCGGGACTTGGCCCACCCGGGGGCCAATTAACAACGAAGCGCGAGAGACCGCGCTTCTCTTTTTTTTTTTTCGGCGGGATCCGTGCACCCTAAGCGCATCCCGCCGATTTAAAAAAAAAAAATGCTTTTTTTCTGCCCAGGGGGTCCTTGTGGGACCCCCTGAGCAGACCTAGGGGGTCAAGGTGTTTCTACCCTGCCCCCTTTGTGCGTTTTGCGCACTTGTTTCTTGTGCCTCGCTTCTACTGAGGGACAAAATGGCTGCCAACACTTCCTGATTTGGAGTGTTGACAGCCACTTGAAAGCCAATTAACATGCAGCTCGTGATCGGTACGGTGTGCGCAGGGTGCGCTCAGGGTGCGTGAATCCGACGCGGCCATAGATATATATGTGATTTTCCTTTTGATTTTCTCAGGAACTACTGAACGGATTTACACCATTTAACAAAAAGGGTTCTTTCTGAACCAAGAACTACCTCTTTGCCAAATTTGGTGTAATTCCGTTCAGCAGTTCGGTCTGTAGCCGTGGCTAAAGTTTCCTATGGGAAAATAAATGGGGAAAACACGTTTTGGGACCCCTTTTTCTCGGCCCCCGCTTGACGAATCACCCCGAGACTTTCAGGGTAGGAGCGGACCGGAGCGGGCCATAAAGTTTGAAAATTTCGCAAAGATTCGTCAACCGGCAAGAGAGTTATTTCAAATAGAATGTCACGGATTTCCTATGGAAAATAGGTCCTAACTATAACTATCTACTGGCGACCGCCAGTAGATAATATATATATATATATCAGATTGACAAAGGCCTCTTGAAGGCTGAAACGCGTCTCTCTTTGCGCTTGGGATTGAGGGCGACCTGAATAAATAAAAAGATGCCAAATCCGGAACCACCTCGAGTCCGTGCCTTCTTCCATAGAACTTCTGTGGGAGGTGGTTGTTTTGTTTCATATATATATATATATATATATATGTGTGTGTGTGTGTGTGTGCGTGTGTGTGTGTGTGTGTGTCTGTATATAGTACAGAGTGTCGGTAACCACTCTATAGTTATAGTTAGGGTTACCAGACATAGAGATTACCTTTTATTTTTAATAACTTTGTACCCATTTGAGGAACCTCAGCAAAACTTTGTAGACTTGATGCATCCGTTACATTATTGGAGGACTGAAAGCTTTGTGGCGTTTGGTCAAGGGGGTGCAAAAAAAAAGGGGGTCCCAAAAAAATGATTGAAATTCAATGCATTTTAAATAGACTTTCACTTAGCTGCAAAACGGCTGAACGAATTGTAATGAAATTTCACAGCAATGTACTTTAGACTATGTAGATGAGTTTTCTTGGTACTGGAAGTGATGGTATGAAGAGGTTATGAAGTTATAAGGGCCAACAACTTAGTGATAACTTGCAGCACAATACTTCTAAAAGTAGCAAGGAAGCCCACTAGACTGCATATGCAAAGTTTCAGAATTACTGCCTGAACATTTGAAAGACCCATTCAGGGTCAACAATATAACAAGGCAAAGGAAGGCCTTAAAAAGGAACTTCTACATTGGAAAAGAATTGGTTCAATCTCAAAAGATGAATTTGAATTTATGCATAACGAATGGCCAGTACTTCCCACCATGTATCTAATTCCTAAGATACACAAAGAACGGGTACCAGTCCCAGGAAGGCCTATTATATCAGCAATAAAGGGAATCAGTGAGAACATTGCACAATATGTCGATTATTTTCTGCAAGATCATGTTAGAAATTTGCCATCATATCTTAAGGATACAGGTGATTTTTGTTAAAATTACAGAGGATTGCATGGACTGAAGGAATGCTGCTAATAACTTTGGACATTGAGTCCCTATACACAAGCATCGATCATTAGGTGGGACTAGCGGCAGTGCAACACTATCTGGATACTAATCCCTAATGAATTACAATCATAATGTTATGTTAATTAAGTTGATCAGATGGTGTTTATTTAACAATTTTTTTCTATTTGGAAAAGAGCTTTACAAACAAAAACGCGGTTTGGCTATGGGAGCCTGCTTCTCCCCCAGCTATGCATGTTTACATGTAGGCTGGTGGGAGGAGCGGGTCCTTAAGGTCACCCATGCAACCGAATATAATGCCCATGTGATTCATTGGTTTAGATTTATTGATGACGTTTTTATTGTTTGGAAAGGAGATGAGCGTAGTGCCATTAATTTTATTAATGATATTAATCGAAACGACATCAATCTTAAATTTACATCAAGTATCAGTAGCCAGACTGTGGAATTCCTAGACGTGAAGGTCTATATTTCTGACATGAAGATAGAAACAACTTTACACCGAAAAAGTACTGCAGGTAACACTATACTACATGCCCAAAGTGCTCATCCCAAACATTTGATAGCCAGTATCCCCTTTGGGGAGTTTTTAAGATTGAAAAGAATTTGTACCACTGAAACTGAATTGGCTAAGAATATGGAGGAAGCTATTAAAAGGTTTCAAGCAAGGGGTTACAATAATAAAGTTTTGAAAGATGCAGTCTCTAGGTCCCAAAGCAGAACAAGGGAGTCACTGATACAACAGCATAGTGAAGAAAATGGGATTATATCTGAGATAGAGTCCAAAAATAAGACTAAAGAAAACAATGCTATACGACTTATTACTAGATTTAGTAGGCAACAAAAACAAATTAAAGCCATTATTAAGAAAAACTGGCCAATTGTGTTAACTGATCAGGTACTGGCACCAAGATTACCTAAAATTCCATCGATCACTTTTAGAAGAGCTCCTTCTATGTGAACACAACTAGTGAAAGTTAGCCCAGAGCTGAATCCTTTTATGACATGGTTGAAACCCAAAAATGGATTTTTTAAATGCTCATCATGTAGAGCCTGCAAATTTGGAGTCAATACCACGCACTTTGAAACAGCTTTTGACACAAGAAAGATAGCCATTTGGGGACACTATAGTTGCAGAACTGGTTTTGCGGTATATGTTCTCACGTGCACTTGTGGTCCAAGTTATGTTGGTAGTACCAAGCTACAAGTGCACGTGAGAATCCTACAACATTTAAGGGCTATTGTAAATAATGATGTTACATATCCTGTTGCCAGGCATTTTAAGGCAGTACATAATAACAATCTTGAGTGTTTAAAATATTATGTCATTAATGCAGTTCCACCATTAAGACTTGGAGGTAATAGAGAAAAGCGATTACGTCAGCTTGAAACACGTATAATACTCGAGCTAGACAGTAAGGCACCTTATGGTCTTAACAATAATGAAGACATGCATAATTATATGTAATTAATTTGAAGTTGTGAAAGAAATGTGTACATTGGGAAGCTTTGCATACTTGCACTTCTGCCTGCGCGCTTTTTAATCTATATTTAAAATATACAAAAAAATCCCCTTTTAAAAAAAATTATTTGTATTCAAAAACATCCATTTGATTGTGACATAGTAGGCCTTAGGCATGAGGCCCTTTTTCTAAATTAATTACTTTGCATCTTTTGCACAATTAGAGCACTTTAATGAGCACATTAGCACTTTAAGATAATTTATTTACCTATTTAACTGCTGCTACACAAGAACTTAACTTCCAATTCATAGATAAAATTCGCACGTAGTAATGATAACATGATTAAATATTAATTATTTATTTTGTTTATAACTGTATCCGTGACAATTTCAGAGTGCAGTTACAATTTTGCATTCAAGCAGGTATAAGGCGAGAGAAATAGGAGGTTTTGATTAAATCAACTATTCTTATTGAAACATAATAAGTTGAGAAAACAATGATTTTTTACTCAATTGTTTTATATAATATTTGAAATTTTATATAAATATGTATTTATTTATTTATATATTTATTGACATTTTATAATATATTTTATCATGTATATATATAATGTGTGAGTGTATTTAATGAATTGGTTTTTGTTTAATATGTATCGCTGTATGATCTTGCTATACAAATCAAGTTTAACAAAATAGCAGAGTTTTTTTAGGCTGTCTACTATGTCTATTGGTGATGTCACATCTGGGAGGAGGTATTTATGTTAGGTGGATATGCAATTGTACCATGTGATCAAGGTAACGGCTGTTAACGAAACGCGTAGTGACTGCATGATCATTTAATGAAATAAAGAAAACTGCGAGCCTAAAAGTGGAGTTCGTGCCTATCTGTTATCGACTGCGTTAGAAGCCGAAGGAAGGGCAAACCTTGGTTTTTTTGGATATATATATATATATATATATATATATATATATATATATATATATAATCTACTGGCGGTCGCCAGTAGATAGTTATAGTTACAACCTATTATCCATAGGAAATCCGCGACATTCTATTTGAAATAACTCTCTTGCCGGTTGACGTATCTTCGCAAAATTTTCAAACTTTATGGTCCGCTCCGGTCCGCTCCTACCCTGAAAGTCTCGGGGGATTCGTCAAGCGGGGGCCGAGAAAAAGGGGGGTCCCAAAACACGTTTTCCCCATGCAATTTTCCATAGGAAACTTTAGACACGGCTACAGCCCGAACTGCTGAACGGAATTACACCAAATTTGGCAAAGAGGTAGTTCTTGGTTCAGAAAGAACCCTTTTTGTTAAATGGTGTAAATCCGTTCAGTAGTTGCTGAGAAAATCAAAAGTAAAAAGATAGTGATATCTAGGGCCGCGGATCCTCCCGAGCACGAGCTGCATGTTAATTGGCTGTCAGCTGGCTGTCAACATTCCGATTCAGGAAATGTTGGCAGCCATTTTGTCCTCGGTAGAACCGAGGGACAGAAACAAGTGCGCAAAGTGCACAAAGGGGGCAGGGTAGAAACACCCTGACCCCTAGGTCTGCTCAGGGGGTCCCACAAGGACCCCCTGGGCAAAAATTTTTTTTTTTTTTTAAATCGGCAGGATGCGCTCAGGGAGCGCGAACCCTGCCGAAAAAAATCGAAGCGCGGTCTCCCGCGCTTCGATAGTTACTGGCCCCGGGTGGGCCAAGTCCCGGGGGCATGCTGGGGGGGTTAATTTTATGTGTGGGGGCCTCTAAGGGCTCCCAAGCCCGGGGACCACCACCCCCGGGCCTTTATGTATAATGAAGCGGGAGGGCTCTGAGCCCTCCCGCAGCCCCGGGGACCACCACCTCCCCGGGGCTTCTTTTTTAAATTAAAAACCTGTGTGGGGGGCTCCAGCCCCCACACGCCCGGGACCACCACCTCCCCGGGGCACTAAGAAAATTAAAAATGGGGGTCCGTTTTGGAACCCCAAGCCCCGGGACCACCACCTCCCGGGGCTGTGCTGATGTAGGGAGGGGGCCGCGCGGCCCCCTCCTGGAGCCCTTGATGGCCCTGGGGACCGCCACCCCCAGGGCCGGCTCCTGCAGTGTCCCGGGGTGCCTACCCCGGGACACTGCTGTTTGCAATGACAGGACGGAGCCTCGCGGCTCCCGTCCTGTCATTGCAAACTTGCTTTGGATATTGGAAGAGAGAGCAGGAAACCTGCTCTCTCTTCCAATATCCAAAGCCGATTGCTTTTCCACATGGGGAGCAGCATGTTAGCTGCTCCCCATGTGTAAAGCAATGCCGGCTCCCGTAGGACACGGGGAGCCGGCGGGACTGTGGGGGATTGGGGACCCCCCACAGTCCCCAACCAGAGGCCAGGCCCCGGGGGATGGGGTCCCCGGGGCCATAAGTGGCCAGGGAGGGGGCCACGCAGCCCCCCTCCCCAAAGGAAAAAAAAAAAAAAGTGCAAGGCCGGCCCCGGGGGATGGGGTCCCCGGGGCTTTAATGGCCTGAGGAGGGGGCCACGCAGCCCCCTCCAAATAAGAAAAAAGAGGCCATGCCCCGGGGATGGGGTCCCCGGGGCCAATACAGGCCCAGGGAAGGGGGCCACGCGGCCCCCTTCCCGTTTTTTTAATTTTATTTTAATTTTAAAAAAGGGGTAAGGCCCTGGGGGATGGGGTCCCCAGGGCCTAAAAATAGGAAAAAGGAAGGGGGACCAAACAGCGCCCCTTCAGGGGAAAAAAAAAACGATCGGGCCCGCAGGCCCCGCCCCTTCCTTCACCACTCTGCAAACGCGCCCTGGCGCGTTTGCAGAGGGGGAACGAATTCCCCTTGAATACTGGGGTCCCTGGGGCCAACTAGCCCACCAGGAACCTCCAGTATGCGCCAGGGGCTGCCTTGCAGAGAGGTGTACAGAGGCCACGCCCCTTTTACACCTCTCTGCAACGCAGCTCTGTGGCGCTTTTGGAGGTATATGGTGGGCTAGTTGCACCCCAGGGACCCTCAGGATTCAAGGGGAGTTAATCCCCCGACTTAAAACGCGCCACGGGGCGCGTTTGCACAGTGGTGAACGGAGGGGCGGGGCTTCAGGTGACATGTGTGCAAACAGGCCCCTGGCTCATTTTAAGATGGGGAATTAAATCCCCTTCAATCCTGAGGGTCTCTGGGGGCCAACTAGCCCAACAGGTACGTCCAGAAAGCGCCACAGAGCTGCGTTGCAGAGAGGTGTAAAAGGGTGTGGCCTCTGTACATGTCTCTGCAACGCAGCCCCTGGCGCATACTGGAGGTTCCTGGTGGGCTAGTTGGCCCGTAGGGACCCTCATGATTCAAGGGGACTTAATCCCCCAACTTAAAACGCGCCACGGGGCGCGTTTGCACAGATGTTACCTCAGGCCCCGCCCCTCCCTTCACCATTGTGCAAATATTCCTCTAAAATCAGCCGAAATCCGAATTCTGATTTACTCACCTGTTATCAGGAGAGACCTCAGTGCTGCATCTTTCAGCCCAGTACTGGTCCTGAAAAGTAATTTTAACCGTACTTACCGGTAACTTGAATTTCCTTCATAGGCTAACATTGACTGGTTTCACTTGGAAATTCTTCTAAGTGTGGAGTTTTGGAACTTTAAAATATTCCTCTAAAATCAGCCGAAATACGAATTCCGATTTACTCACCTGTTATCAGGAGAGACCTCAGTGCTGCATCTTTCAGCCCAGTACTGATCCTCAAAAGTAATTTTAACCGTACTTACCGGTAACTTGAATTTCCTTCCATAGGATATCATTGCCTGCTTTTTGCTGAAAAAGTTTCTAAGTGTTGATTTTTGAAACATACAAATATTCCTCTAAAATCAGCCGAAATCCGAATTCTGATTTACTCACCTGTTATCAGGAGAGACCTCAGTGCTGCATCTTTCAGCCCAGTACTGGTCCTGAAAAGTAATTTTAATCGTACTTACCAGTAACTTGAATTTCCTTCCATAGGCTAACATTGACTGGTTTCACTTGGAAATTCTTCTAAGTGTGGAGTTTTGGAACTTTAAAATATTCCTCTAAAATCAGCCGAAATCCGAATTCCGATTTACTCACCTGTTATCAGGAGAGACCTCAGTGCTGCATCCTTCAGCCCAGTACTGGTCCTGAAAAGTAATTTTAACCGTACTTACCGGTAACTTGAATTTCCTTCATAGGCTAACATTGACTGGTTTCACTTGGAAATTCTTCCAAGTGTGGAGTTTTGGAACTTTAAAATATTCCTCTAAAATCAGCCGAAATACGAATTCCGATTTACTCACCTGTTATCAGGAGAGACCTCAGTGCTGCATCTTTCAGCCCAGTACTGATCCTCAAAAGTAATTTTAACCGTACTTACCAGTAACTTGAATTTCCTTCCATAGGATATCATTGCCTGCTTTTTGCTGAAAAAGTTTCTAAGTGTTGATTTTTGAAACATACAAATATTCCTCTAAAATCAGCCAAAATCCGAATTCTGATTTACTCACCTGTTATCAGGAGAGACCTCAGTGCTGCATCTTTCAGCCCAGTACTGGTCCTGAAAAGTAATTTTAATCGTACTTACCAGTAACTTGAATTTCCTTCCATAGGCTAACATTGACTGGTTTCACTTGGAAATTCTTCTAAGTGTGGAGTTTTGGAACTTTAAAATATTCCTCTAAAATCAGCCGAAATCCGAATTCCGATTTACTCACCTGTTATCAGGAGAGACCTCAGTGCTGCATCCTTCAGCCCAGTCCTGGTCCTGAAAAGTAATTTTAACCGTACTTACCGGTAACTTGAATTTCCTTCATAGGCTAACATTGACTGGTTTCACTTGGAAATTCTTCTAAGTGTGGAGTTTTGGAACTTTAAAATATTCCTCTAAAATCAGCCGAAATACGAATTCCGATTTACTCACCTGTTATCAGGAGAGACCTCAGTGCTACATCTTTCAGCCCAGTACTGATCCTCAAAAGTAATTTTAACCGTACTTACCGGTAACTTGAATTTCCTTCATAGGCTAACATTGACTGGTTTCACTTGGAAATTCTTCCAAGTGTGGAGTTTTGGAACTTTAAAATATTCCTCTAAAATCAGCCGAAATACGAATTCCGATTTACTCACCTGTTATCAGGAGAGACCTCAGTGCTGCATCTTTCAGCCCAGTACTGATCCTCAAAAGTAATTTTAACCGTACTTACCAGTAACTTGAATTTCCTTCCATAGGATATCATTGCCTGCTTTTTGCTGAAAAAGTTTCTAAGTGTTGATTTTTGAAACATACAAATATTCCTCTAAAATCAGCCGAAATCCGAATTCCGATTTACTCACCTGTTATCAGGAGAGACCTCAGTGCTGCATCTTTCAGCCCAGTACTGGTCCTGAAAAGTAATTTTAATCGTACTTACCAGTAACTTGAATTTCCTTCCATAGGATATCATTGCCTGCTTTTTGCTGAAAAAGTTTCTAAGTGTTGATTTTTGAAACATACAAATATTCCTCTAAAATCAGCCGAAATCCGAATTCCGATTTACTCACCTGTTATCAGGAGAGACCTCAGTGCTGCATCTTTCAGCCCAGTACTGGTCCTGAAAAGTAATTTTAACCGTACTTACCGGTAACTTGAATTTCCTTCATAGGCTAACATTGACTGGTTTCACTTGGAAATTCTTCTAAGTGTGGAGTTTTGGAACTTTAAAATATTCCTCTAAAATCAGCCGAAATACGAATTCCGATTTACTCACCTGTTATCAGGAGAGACCTCAGTGCTGCATCTTTCAGCCCAGTACTGATCCTCAAAAGTAATTTTAACCGTACTTACCGGTAACTTGAATTTCCTTCCATAGGATATCATTGCCTGCTTTTTGCTGAAAAAGTTTCTAAGTGTTGATTTTTGAAACATACAAATATTCCTCTAAAATCAGCCGAAATCCGAATTCTGATTTACTCACCTGTTATCAGGAGAGACCTCAGTGCTGCATCTTTCAGCCCAGTACTGGTCCTGAAAAGTAATTTTAATCGTACTTACCAGTAACTTGAATTTCCTTCCATAGGCTAACATTGACTGGTTTCACTTGGAAATTCTTCTAAGTGTGGAGTTTTGGAACTTTAAAATATTCCTCTAAAATCAGCCGAAATCCGAATTCCGATTTACTCACCTGTTATCAGGAGAGACCTCAGTGCTGCATCCTTCAGCCCAGTACTGGTCCTGAAAAGTAATTTTAACCGTACTTACCGGTAACTTGAATTTCCTTCATAGGCTAACATTGACTGGTTTCACTTGGAAATTCTTCCAAGTGTGGAGTTTTGGAACTTTAAAATATTCCTCTAAAATCAGCCGAAATACGAATTCCGATTTACTCACCTGTTATCAGGAGAGACCTCAGTGCTGCATCTTTCAGCCCAGTACTGATCCTCAAAAGTAATTTTAACCGTACTTACCAGTAACTTGAATTTCCTTCCATAGGATATCATTGCCTGCTTTTTGCTGAAAAAGTTTCTAAGTGTTGATTTTTGAAACATACAAATATTCCTCTAAAATCAGCCGAAATCCGAATTCCGATTTACTCACCTGTTATCAGGAGAGACCTCAGTGCTGCATCTTTCAGCCCAGTACTGGTCCTGAAAAGTAATTTTAATCGTACTTACCAGTAACTTGAATTTCCTTCCATAGGCTAACATTGACTGGTTTCACTTGGAAATTCTTCTAAGTGTGGAGTTTTGGAACTTTAAAATATTCCTCTAAAATCAGCCGAAATCCGAATTCCGATTTACTCACCTGTTATCAGGAGAGACCTCAGTGCTGCATCTTTCAGCCCAGTACTGATCCTCAAAAGTAATTTTAACCGTACTTACCGGTAACTTGAATTTCCTTCATAGGCTAACATTGACTGGTTTCACTTGGAAATTCTTCTAAGTGTGGAGTTTTGGAACTTTAAAATATTCCTCTAAAATCAGCCGAAATACGAATTCCGATTTACTCACCTGTTATCAGGAGAGACCTCAGTGCTACATCTTTCAGCCCAGTACTGATCCTCAAAAGTAATTTTAACCGTACTTACCGGTAACTTGAATTTCCTTCATAGGCTAACATTGACTGGTTTCACTTGGAAATTCTTCCAAGTGTGGAGTTTTGGAACTTTAAAATATTCCTCTAAAATCAGCCGAAATACGAATTCCGATTTACTCACCTGTTATCAGGAGAGACCTCAGTGCTGCATCTTTCAGCCCAGTACTGATCCTCAAAAGTAATTTTAACCGTACTTACCAGTAACTTGAATTTCCTTCCATAGGATATCATTGCCTGCTTTTTGCTGAAAAAGTTTCTAAGTGTTGATTTTTGAAACATACAAATATTCCTCTAAAATCAGCCGAAATCCGAATTCCGATTTACTCACCTGTTATCAGGAGAGACCTCAGTGCTGCATCTTTCAGCCCAGTACTGGTCCTGAAAAGTAATTTTAATCGTACTTACCAGTAACTTGAATTTCCTTCCATAGGATATCATTGCCTGCTTTTCGCTTGAAAAGTCTTCTAAGTGTTGAGTTTTGAAACATACAAATATTCCTCTAAAATCAGCCGAAATCCGAATTCCGATTTACTCACCTGTTATCAGGAGAGACCTCAGTGCTGCATCTTTCAGCCCAGTACTGGTCCTGAAAAGTAATTTTAACCGTACTTACCGGTAACTTGAATTTCCTTCATAGGCTAACATTGACTGGTTTCACTTGGAAATTCTTCTAAGTGTGGAGTTTTGGAACTTTAAAATATTCCTCTAAAATCAGCCGAAATCCGAATTCCGATTTACTCACCTGTTATCAGGAGAGACCTCAGTGCTGCATCTTTCAGCCCAGTACTGATCCTCAAAAGTAATTTTAACCGTACTTACCGGTAACTTGAATTTCCTTCATAGGCTAACATTGACTGGTTTCACTTGGAAATTCTTCTAAGTGTGGAGTTTTGGAACTTTAAAATATTCCTCTAAAATCAGCCGAAATCCGAATTCCGATTTACTCACCTGTTATCAGGAGAGACCTCAGTGCTGCATCCTTCAGCCCAGTACTGGTCCTGAAAAGTAATTTTAACCGTACTTACCGGTAACTTGAATTTCCTTCATAGGCTAACATTGACTGGTTTCACTTGGAAATTCTTCTAAGTGTGGAGTTTTGGAACTTTAAAATATTCCTCTAAAATCAGCCGAAATACGAATTCCGATTTACTCACCTGTTATCAGGAGAGACCTCAGTGCTACATCTTTCAGCCCAGTACTGATCCTCAAAAGTAATTTTAACCGTACTTACCGGTAACTTGAATTTCCTTCATAGGCTAACATTGACTGGTTTCACTTGGAAATTCTTCCAAGTGTGGAGTTTTGGAACTTTAAAATATTCCTCTAAAATCAGCCGAAATACGAATTCCGATTTACTCACCTGTTATCAGGAGAGACCTCAGTGCTGCATCTTTCAGCCCAGTACTGATCCTCAAAAGTAATTTTAACCGTACTTACCAGTAACTTGAATTTCCTTCCATAGGATATCATTGCCTGCTTTTTGCTGAAAAAGTTTCTAAGTGTTGATTTTTGAAACATACAAATATTCCTCTAAAATCA
The DNA here is from genome assembly GCA_963921515.1 of Calotriton arnoldi. Taxonomy (NCBI): domain Eukaryota; kingdom Metazoa; phylum Chordata; class Amphibia; order Caudata; family Salamandridae; genus Calotriton; species Calotriton arnoldi. The sequence goes on from CAWUFW010005187.1 coordinate 1,379,602, forward strand.
GCCGAAATCCGAATTCCGATTTACTCACCTGTTATCAGGAGAGACCTCAGTGCTGCATCTTTCAGCCCAGTACTGGTCCTGAAAAGTAATTTTAATCGTACTTACCAGTAACTTGAATTTCCTTCCATAGGATATCATTGCCTGCTTTTTGCTGAAAAAGTTTCTAAGTGTTGATTTTTGAAACATACAAATATTCCTCTAAAATCAGCCGAAATCCGAATTCCGATTTACTCACCTGTTATCAGGAGAGACCTCAGTGCTGCATCTTTCAGCCCAGTACTGGTCCTGAAAAGTAATTTTAACCGTACTTACCGGTAACTTGAATTTCCTTCATAGGCTAACATTGACTGGTTTCACTTGGAAATTCTTCTAAGTGTGGAGTTTTGGAACTTTAAAATATTCCTCTAAAATCAGCCGAAATACGAATTCCGATTTACTCACCTGTTATCAGGAGAGACCTCAGTGCTGCATCTTTCAGCCCAGTACTGATCCTCAAAAGTAATTTTAACCGTACTTACCGGTAACTTGAATTTCCTTCCATAGGATATCATTGCCTGCTTTTTGCTGAAAAAGTTTCTAAGTGTTGATTTTTGAAACATACAAATATTCCTCTAAAATCAGCCGAAATCCGAATTCTGATTTACTCACCTGTTATCAGGAGAGACCTCAGTGCTGCATCTTTCAGCCCAGTACTGGTCCTGAAAAGTAATTTTAATCGTACTTACCAGTAACTTGAATTTCCTTCCATAGGCTAACATTGACTGGTTTCACTTGGAAATTCTTCTAAGTGTGGAGTTTTGGAACTTTAAAATATTCCTCTAAAATCAGCCGAAATCCGAATTCCGATTTACTCACCTGTTATCAGGAGAGACCTCAGTGCTGCATCCTTCAGCCCAGTACTGGTCCTGAAAAGTAATTTTAACCGTACTTACCGGTAACTTGAATTTCCTTCATAGGCTAACATTGACTGGTTTCACTTGGAAATTCTTCTAAGTGTGGAGTTTTGGAACTTTAAAATATTCCTCTAAAATCAGCCGAAATACGAATTCCGATTTACTCACCTGTTATCAGGAGAGACCTCAGTGCTACATCTTTCAGCCCAGTACTGATCCTCAAAAGTAATTTTAACCGTACTTACCGGTAACTTGAATTTCCTTCATAGGCTAACATTGACTGGTTTCACTTGGAAATTCTTCCAAGTGTGGAGTTTTGGAACTTTAAAATATTCCTCTAAAATCAGCCGAAATACGAATTCCGATTTACTCACCTGTTATCAGGAGAGACCTCAGTGCTGCATCTTTCAGCCCAGTACTGATCCTCAAAAGTAATTTTAACCGTACTTACCAGTAACTTGAATTTCCTTCCATAGGATATCATTGCCTGCTTTTTGCTGAAAAAGTTTCTAAGTGTTGATTTTTGAAACATACAAATATTCCTCTAAAATCAGCCGAAATCCGAATTCCGATTTACTCACCTGTTATCAGGAGAGACCTCAGTGCTGCATCTTTCAGCCCAGTACTGGTCCTGAAAAGTAATTTTAATCGTACTTACCAGTAACTTGAATTTCCTTCCATAGGCTAACATTGACTGGTTTCACTTGGAAATTCTTCTAAGTGTGGAGTTTTGGAACTTTAAAATATTCCTCTAAAATCAGCCGAAATCCGAATTCCGATTTACTCACCTGTTATCAGGAGAGACCTCAGTGCTGCATCTTTCAGCCCAGTACTGATCCTCAAAAGTAATTTTAACCGTACTTACCGGTAACTTGAATTTCCTTCATAGGCTAACATTGACTGGTTTCACTTGGAAATTCTTCTAAGTGTGGAGTTTTGGAACTTTAAAATATTCCTCTAAAATCAGCCGAAATCCGAATTCCGATTTACTCACCTGTTATCAGGAGAGACCTCAGTGCTGCATCCTTCAGCCCAGTACTGGTCCTGAAAAGTAATTTTAACCGTACTTACCGGTAACTTGAATTTCCTTCATAGGCTAACATTGACTGGTTTCACTTGGAAATTCTTCTAAGTGTGGAGTTTTGGAACTTTAAAATATTCCTCTAAAATCAGCCGAAATACGAATTCCGATTTACTCACCTGTTATCAGGAGAGACCTCAGTGCTACATCTTTCAGCCCAGTACTGATCCTCAAAAGTAATTTTAACCGTACTTACCGGTAACTTGAATTTCCTTCATAGGCTAACATTGACTGGTTTCACTTGGAAATTCTTCCAAGTGTGGAGTTTTGGAACTTTAAAATATTCCTCTAAAATCAGCCGAAATACGAATTCCGATTTACTCACCTGTTATCAGGAGAGACCTCAGTGCTGCATCTTTCAGCCCAGTACTGATCCTCAAAAGTAATTTTAACCGTACTTACCAGTAACTTGAATTTCCTTCCATAGGATATCATTGCCTGCTTTTTGCTGAAAAAGTTTCTAAGTGTTGATTTTTGAAACATACAAATATTCCTCTAAAATCAGCCGAAATCCGAATTCCGATTTACTCACCTGTTATCAGGAGAGACCTCAGTGCTGCATCTTTCAGCCCAGTACTGGTCCTGAAAAGTAATTTTAACCGTACTTACCAGTAACTTGAATTTCCTTCCATAGGCTAACATTGACTGGTTTCACTTGGAAATTCTTCTAAGTGTGGAGTTTTGGAACTTTAAAATATTCCTCTAAAATCAGCCGAAATACGAATTCCGATTTACTCACCTGTTATCAGGAGAGACCTCAGTGCTGCATCTTTCAGCCCAGTACTGATCCTCAAAAGTAATTTTAACCGTACTTACCGGTAACTTGAATTTCCTTCCATAGGCTAACATTGACTGCGTTTTACTTGGAAATGTCTTCTAAGTGTTGAGTTTTGGAACTTTACAAATATTCCTCTAAAATCAGCCGAAATCCGAATTCCGATTTACTCACCTGTTATCAGGAGAGACCTCAGTGCTGCATCTTTCAGCCCAGTACTGGTCCTGAAAAGTAATTTTAATCGTACTTACCAGTAACTTGAATTTCCTTCCATAGGCTAACATTGACTGGTTTCACTTGGAAATTCTTCTAAGTGTGGAGTTTTGGAACTTTAAAATATTCCTCTAAAATCAGCCGAAATCCGAATTCCGATTTACTCACCTGTTATCAGGAGAGACCTCAGTGCTGCATCTTTCAGCCCAGTACTGGTCCTGAAAAGTAATTTTAACCGTACTTACCGGTAACTTGAATTTCCTTCATAGGCTAACATTGACTGGTTTCACTTGGAAATTCTTCTAAGTGTGGAGTTTTGGAACTTTAAAATATTCCTCTAAAATCAGCCGAAATACGAATTCCGATTTACTCACCTGTTATCAGGAGAGACCTCAGTGCTGCATCTTTCAGCCCAGTACTGATCCTCAAAAGTAATTTTAACCGTACTTACCGGTAACTTGAATTTCCTTCATAGGCTAACATTGACTGGTTTCACTTGGAAATTCTTCCAAGTGTGGAGTTTTGGAACTTTAAAATATTCCTCTAAAATCAGCCGAAATACGAATTCCGATTTACTCACCTGTTATCAGGAGAGACCTCAGTGCTGCATCTTTCAGCCCAGTACTGATCCTCAAAAGTAATTTTAACCGTACTTACCAGTAACTTGAATTTCCTTCCATAGGATATCATTGCCTGCTTTTTGCTGAAAAAGTTTCTAAGTGTTGATTTTTGAAACATACAAATATTCCTCTAAAATCAGCCGAAATCCGAATTCCGATTTACTCACCTGTTATCAGGAGAGACCTCAGTGCTGCATCTTTCAGCCCAGTACTGGTCCTGAAAAGTAATTTTAATCGTACTTACCAGTAACTTGAATTTCCTTCCATAGGCTAACATTGACTGGTTTCACTTGGAAATTCTTCTAAGTGTGGAGTTTTGGAACTTTAAAATATTCCTCTAAAATCAGCCGAAATCCGAATTCCGATTTACTCACCTGTTATCAGGAGAGACCTCAGTGCTGCATCTTTCAGCCCAGTACTGGTCCTGAAAAGTAATTTTAACCGTACTTACCGGTAACTTGAATTTCCTTCATAGGCTAACATTGACTGGTTTCACTTGGAAATTCTTCTAAGTGTGGAGTTTTGGAACTTTAAAATATTCCTCTAAAATCAGCCGAAATACGAATTCCGATTTACTCACCTGTTATCAGGAGAGACCTCAGTGCTACATCTTTCAGCCCAGTACTGATCCTCAAAAGTAATTTTAACCGTACTTACCGGTAACTTGAATTTCCTTCATAGGCTAACATTGACTGGTTTCACTTGGAAATTCTTCCAAGTGTGGAGTTTTGGAACTTTAAAATATTCCTCTAAAATCAGCCGAAATACGAATTCCGATTTACTCACCTGTTATCAGGAGAGACCTCAGTGCTGCATCTTTCAGCCCAGTACTGATCCTCAAAAGTAATTTTAACCGTACTTACCAGTAACTTGAATTTCCTTCCATAGGATATCATTGCCTGCTTTTTGCTGAAAAAGTTTCTAAGTGTTGATTTTTGAAACATACAAATATTCCTCTAAAATCAGCCGAAATCCGAATTCCGATTTACTCACCTGTTATCAGGAGAGACCTCAGTGCTGCATCTTTCAGCCCAGTACTGGTCCTGAAAAGTAATTTTAATCGTACTTACCAGTAACTTGAATTTCCTTCCATAGGATATCATTGCCTGCTTTTTGCTGAAAAAGTTTCTAAGTGTTGATTAGCAATACGCT